>JASDDO010000028.1:9802233-11125890 GCA_030015575.1 Agapanthus africanus | reverse complement strand
TAATCCTTTCTTACCCTTACGGATTAATCTGTAGGGCATTTTTTTGCTACACCGTAGGACCAAATAAAGATATTACATTTTAATATTTTTTTATTTATTTATGCCCCTACGGTGGGCACCGTAGGGACAAACAATGCCTCTAAGGAGTAAACCGTAGAGGCAATAAAAAATTGCCCCTACGAATTCCTCTATCCGCAGGGATAACCTCTCATTGTAGTAGTGAATGCTTCTCGGCTTTAACACAGTTGGTCAAATTCAGCACTTGATAAAGGGATAATTATGTCTATTTTCTAACACAAGAACAAGTTAGCTGTTAGGAATTTCTGTAATTGGTTTATGGACGAAATACTGCAAGGTGTGCATCAAAGACTGCAATCACTACTACAATAAGGTGTTGCCCCTACGGGCGATAAAATGTTGCCCCTACGAATTACTCTGTAGGTCCCCATGATTGTCCCTACGGTGCCATACGAATTAATTTAAAAATATTAAAACGCAATTTGTTATTTGGCCCTACGGAGCCGCAAAGAAGGACCTACGGGTTAATCCGTAGATATATATATATAGGTTATTAATAAAAAAAATAAAGCACAGAAAATTCCTCGTTTCCAAAAAAATTACCCTTTCTCATCACTCTCCCGCACGCCTCTCGCCGCCACCGCCCATGCCTCATCGCCACCACTCGTGCCTCGTCGCCACCGCCCTCCCGCGCGTTGCCTCGTCGTCCCCGACATCACCATCGAATTCCTCGTCGACTTCTTCGTCGCCACCGCCCGTGACTCGTCGCTGATTGCGTCGTCGACCATCTCCGGTCTCCTCCATCGCCGATCTAGCTACAAGTTAGTAAATTTCTTATTTTTACTTCTAATTATTCTTTTATTTCTATTTTTGTTGATTAGGGTGAGGGTTATGGTTAGTGTTAGGGTTAAGTTTAGTGTTATGGTTAAGGTTGGGGTTAGGGTTCGGTTCAGTTAGGGTTACGGTTCATTAGTTGCGGTTACGGTTAGGGTTAGGCTAAGACTTGGGCTAGGGTTAGGGTCAGGGTTCAGTGTATGGTTAGGGTTAAGGTTTGGTTCAGGTTTAGGGTTAGAAGCTAGGGTTAATTTGGGTTAATTAGAGACTAGGGTTAATTTGGGTTAATTAGTGATAATTTGAAAGGATTAGGGTGTTGATTAGGGTTAATTAGGTTAATTTGGATAAATTAGGTTAAGTTTGGGTTAATTAGGGATAATTTGTGTTAGGGTAGCGATTATGGTTAATTGGGTTAATTAGGTTAATTTGGGTTATTTAGGGTTAGGGTTTAAGGTTAGGGTTTGGTTCGGGTTTAGGGTTAGGGTTTGGTTCGGGTTTAAGGTTAGAAGCCGGGGGTTAATTTGGGTTAATTAGAGGCTAGGGTTAATTAAGTTGAAATAATGATAATAACCAAAATACAAATGTGGCTTTCGTATATCATGCAATGAAGAAAAATGAAAAAGGTGTGCAAAAATTATTAAGAGTAAACAGCTCCAGGGGAAACGTTTAACCAAAACCACAAACCTTATTACCAACTGATACACTTGTATGATGATCTTTCACTTTTTCATCTACATCGGTGTTCATCATTGCATCGGAAATTCCAGCAAATCTCTCAGCATCTGAGAGAGCTGCAGCAATCATTGCTTGTTGTTCAATAGTTGGAGGTGCTGCAACCTGTAACACAAATATATATATATAGATAAAAACATTCTAATTTAGATCTGTATAACCATTGGAACATCGTATCAAGATAATTAGCAGCAAATTGTGATAAGAATCCCCTAATTAGCATCAAGATCGTTGCTGGCTGTATTCCAGTAAGACAACCAATTTGCTTAATAAGAAGTTTGCCAACCAATCATGTCAATATATAACAAACATTGGATATCAAAAGTAAAAGTTGTAATCTTGAAAAATAATGCCAAATCAAAATAATGAAATCAACCAATGTTTATGGGCACAATATTACAATTCTCCCATTTATGATGATACAAATAACATAAATGCTAGTTGAGTTCTTATAGGTAGCCCACGAGCTGATAGGACTTGCATTGATAACAGATTTTGAAATACAAAAAAAGTAAGCATCCACATCTACAGATCACAAACACCTTGTAATGTATATTAAAATTTTAAAAACAAATTTAAAACATAACAAACATTTATCTTTGAGATATCCAAGTTCATGGAGTGAGGCCCTTCACTTTTCAAATATACTATTCAGATTGTGATATTACTGCACAAACTGAAATCAAGTCGACCATATTTTCAACTTACTTTTACTTTTATTTATCGATATTGCTTGTCCGTGTCAAACTGTCACGCCCCGCTTCCCAGAGTACGCAAGATTGGGCACGTGACATAGCCAACCATGCTACCTGTGGGTAGGAAGTATCCATCCACAGTCACATTACGGTTGTAGAGATATCAAGAACAATATAAATAACTAAAATATCACATGTCCAAATCCATAATAACAAGAGTCAATAAACACTAGTGCGGAAGCAAATGATCCAATACAATAAATAAACAGTATGTCCCATAGTGCGGGCTCACATCTGGAAATGAAATGACATAAATAAACTAATCACTAAGGACTCACAGTTCAGCCTGCTGGCTGAAGGACTCCTGCTCGGTCGTCGACAGTGGTAAGGAATCTGGGCCATGCAAAACCCAGACGTCAGCGCGTCATGTCAACCAAATAATATAATATAAACATGGTAATAAGCAATGCAGGTATGAACATGAAATAAGCAATATTATGAAACAACAGTGCAGGGTAATGTGCAATGGGTAACTAAACTGTTCTATCAGGTTTCTACTCTAAAGTCTTTGAAATCAATTGATGAATCGTCGATGTAACTCAATAGTATCCCGTGCGTGCCCGGGACCACGGTCAAGGTTCTCAGGGCTGAATCCGAGACGTGCCGCTAAGCAGTAATAGGTAGTATGATGGATGAGTGATGTCAGCATCATCACTCCGGGGCAGGCCAAGCCCGTAAGACTGATCAGAACAAGTATCGAACTGTTGAGTTACAAGTCGGTTTCACCTTTGATTTCCCCATACCCCCAAGTTATGTATGTCAGGTCAAGTATTCAGTAGTCCAGGATTAATGTCAACACAAAATCCGGTAAAAGCAGGTCTGTCCGGATAGACAACAGGAATGGTCCAAAAGGACCCCAAGTCAGGTTTGTCGGCATTGGGCATGAAATCAGGTAACAGGTCAGGTCATGTTTCAACAGGTTGATTCGATATGTATGTATGTGTCAGGTGCAGCAGAGTCAGGTCAATATGTAATGTGATCGAGTGGGTGCGCTCAACAGGTATACAATCGAGTAAGTAACAGCAGCAAGAATCTAAAGTAAACAGCAATAATAGTCACTTAATCACAAGGTGCTTGTATTATCTTTATTAACAGGTTCAAGCACCCTTGGGGTGCAATAGTCACAAAGTGAAACCATATCAACAACATACGTAATGAAGCTACATGAATTTAATTAAAGCATAATAATTGTCTCATGTGTGATTTGAAAAATGAAGCGAGGACGATTTACTTGGTTTAGTTAGTTAAAGTGTGGATTGATAGCAGACCGATTAATTACAAGCAACTACTATACTGATTTAATGTTAAGGATAATTGTGACCGTCAATATAATATCGATATTACCATCATTAAGTTGTTGCATTACATAATATGATATTCAACTGTATAGAACGGCTAGACTTTGTAAATTCTAAGTTATAATAAATGGTGTGATGATTAAGTTTAAAGCAAGACTTGATCTTGTGTGCTAGCATGTTAAAGCAAGTATTCGGGTACTTGCCTCGACGGTTTCGCAACCCGGAAAGCACGGATGCAATGTCGGCAGAAAACACGAGACGGGTGCACGGGCCACGGATCGAGTCCCAACAGCGAACAACGGGACCACACGGACCAGGGTACTTCGCTGGAGCGTCGGGTCCAAACGACGGCACGGTCGGAATCCGGCAAAAGTCAAAAGCAACGAAGTTAGCAAACACGATACATGTGGGCAAACGACCAGCGAGGGGGTTTTGCACCAATGGAAAGTAAAGGGATGCTTACTGGGAGACACCAGGGGCAACCACGACGGCTCGACGGCGATGGGGCGCCGGCAGCGAGGAACAGTGGCGCGGCAAGGGTTTGAGGTGGCTGGATGTTGCTGGAAAACGATGGTGCTGAGAGTAGAGGAGGTGCTGGCTTGCTCTGGTGATCGAGGGGAGAAGGAGGTGGTCGGAGGTGGCTCTGGCAAGGGCGGCGATGATCGACGGCAAGCTTCCCGGCGAACTAGGGTTAGGTGATGGGGGCTCGGGTGCAGTGCAACGCAGGCGAGGGAAAGGAGGAAGAAGGTAGGGGTGGATGCGCAGGTGATGAGGAGGACGAACGGAGGCCGACGAGGAAGTGGGGTCGCCGGCGGTGGTCTGTGCAAGTGACGGTGGCATCGGGGGGTTGGGTTGCAGGCTCGGGAAGAAGGGAGGAGGCTGCGGTCGAAGCTGCGGGGGTGAGGACGGCGACGGCGAGGTCGCAGGGAGGTCGGCGGCGCAAGCACGAGGGGCTAGGGTTAGGGTTTGGAGGGTTTCGCGATGGGTTTCTCGCATGAAGCTTGAGGACGTGAGGAAAAATATAGAGGGAGAGAGAGAGATCTGATGAGGAGAGAGAGAGGATTTAAAGGAAGAGAGAGAGAGACGGAGAGAGGGATGGGGCCCACGAGGGTGAAACCCCCCCCCCTCGTGATTGGCTGGAAAGAATACTGGGATTATAAAAGGAAATTTTTAAAGAGATTGAAAAGATTTGATTGGTTAAAAACCTAAACAGTTTAATATTTCGAATATATTTTATAGTTTAGTATAATTAATTAAATTGGGATTTTGGCGCTAAATGAAACATTTCCAAATCGCGCCCCGGGTTGCGCCCAAATGTTCCAAATTCAAATTATAGGATTTTAAGCGGGTTCCAAATTTGAAAAGGGGTGTTTAATGATTAAAATGCATACCCCCAAGTCGGACACTTGTACGCGCGCGTAGCCGTCCAAACTTGCCCGTTTAACCGAACGGGAAGAAATCTCGACACGCGGACGCTACCACGCGACTAGTGGCGACGAGTAGGCCAACATGGATATTTTTAATTTCATTTTAGGTGTTAAAATTTGTTATGTGCCAAAATGACTTAACCGGTTAGAATTTAGCAATAAACACCAAACAATCAGGATAATTGAAATAAGCAATGTATAACCCTCAACTAGTAACAGGAATAGTACTATTGGGCTCGGGTGTTACATCATACCCAACTACAAAAAGAATTTCGTCCTCGAAATTCCAAGAATACAAGATAGCTAACTACAGGAAAAGGTGAGGAAATTTCTGCCGGATCTCGTCTTCTCGCTTCCAAGTGGATTCTCCATGCGATCGATTTCCCCAAGAAACTAGCACAAGAGGGATAACCTTGTTCTTAAAAACCTTTTCTCTTCGATCCTTGATTTCAACTGGTCGCTCCTCAAAAGTTAGGTCCTCCCGCACAGTCAACTCCGAATGATCCAAGACGTGAGTCTCATCTCGGACATACCTCCGTAGTTGAGATACACGAAACACATCGTGCACTCCTGCCAATGACTGTGGTAACGCCAAACGGTACGCTACCCCTCCATCATGCTCCAATATCTCGAAGGGTCCAACGAATCGAGGACTAAGCTTTCCCCGACTTCCAAAGCGAATCACCCCTCTAGTCGGTGATATCTTCAGGAATACCAAATCACCCACAGCGAACTCTAGAGGTCTTCTTGACGTGTCAGCCCAACTTTTCTGTCTGTCTTGAGCTGCCTTCATATGCTTCCTGATTGTATTCACCTTCTCGACTGTCTGTACTACCAAATCTGGTCCTAGCAACCTTCGTTCACCAACATCATCCCAACAAACAGGTGAACGGCACTTACGACCATACAACGCTTCAAACGGAGCCATCTGAAAAGTCGCTTGGAAACTATTGTTGTACGAAAACTCCACCAGGTGTAGATGATCCTCCCAAGAACCTTTGAAGTCCAACATGCAAGCCCTCAACATATCTTCAAGGGTCCGGGTCGTTCTCTCCGATTGTCCATCAGTCTGAGGATGATAAGCTGTGCTAAACTTCAATCGAGTCCCCAAACTTTCTTGTAAACTCCTCCAGAAGTGCGACAAGAACCGAGTGTCCCGATCGGACACGATGCTTACCGGCACTCCATGCAATCTTACAATCTCCTGCATGTACCGCTCTGCCAAAGTCTCTGTCGATTGACCAATTCGACAAGGAATAAAGTGAGCTGCCTTGGTCAACCGATCGACAAACACCCATACTGCATTGTTGCCCTTTGGACTCCGCGGTAAAGCCGTCACGAAATCCATAGTTATATGTTCCCACTTCCACTGAGGAATCGGAAGTGGTTGCAACAAACCAGCAACCCTTTGGTGTTCCGCCTTGACTTGCTGACACACCAAGCACTTAGCCACGAAGTGAGCAATTTCCCGTTTCATACCTTCCCACCAGAAGTGTTGTTGAATATCTCGGTACATCTTTGTCCCTCCTGGATGTACAGAGTAAGCTGAACTGTGTGCCTCCTTCATAAGCTCTTCACGCACATCTCCTTTTGGCACACACACACGGCTACCATACCTCAACGAACCATCTTCATGGATCAGTAAATCGGTTCGCAGTCCAACTTCAACCTGCTCTCGAAACTTTTGCAGTCTAGGATCCTGCGATTGTGCCGCTTTAATCTTCTCAACTAAGGACAACTGTACTTGCAACTGCATCAACTGTCCCGTAGCATGTGGTAGCACAACCTCCAAGTCAAATCTCTGAAAATCCGCAATGATCTCCCTTTGTTCGGTCAATACCTGAATTGCTGGTAACCGACTTAGCGCATCTGGCACGACGTTAACTTTTCCCGGATGGTACTTAAGATCAAGGTCGTAGTCGGCCATCAGCTCCAACCATCTGTGTTGCCTCATGTTCAACTCCTTCTGAGTGAACACATACTTCAAACTCTTGTGATCTGTAAAGACTTCGACTCTCTCGCCCAAAAGGTAATGCCTCCAAATCTTCAGGGCGAAGATCACGGCTGCAAGCTCCAAGTCATGAGTCGGATAATTCTTCTCATAAGTCTTCAGTTGTCTCGATGCGTAAGCCACGACCTTCCCATTCTTCATTAAAACACATCCCAATCCTTTTTCCAGATGCGTCGCTGTAAATCACCAGTCCTCCTGAATTATCCGGTACAGTTAGGATCGGGGCGGTTATCAACTTCTGTTTCAACGCCTCGAAGGCCAATGCACATCCATTCGTCCAAACAAACGGTACCTCCTTGCGCGTGAGCTTGGTTAACGGCTCAGCTACATGAGCGAAGTTCTCCACAAATCTTCTGTAGTATCCGGCGAGTCCAAGAAAACTCCTTATCTCCGCAACATTCCTTGGAGTTGGCCAATCTCGAACTGCTGCAATCTTCTCGGGATCAACGGCGATTCCATCGCCCGACACGACATGCCCCAGAAACTTCACTTCTTCCAGCCAGAATTCGCACTTACTCATCTTCGCAACAATTTCTCATGTCTCAGCGTCTGCAGTGCGATCTTTAAATGCTCAGCATGCTCCTCCGGAACCTTCGAGCATACCAGCATATCGTCAAATACATCCTCAAAGTCGCGAACAACTGCCGGCTCTTCATTACTATCCACTACCATAGCCACAAGAACACTGTTTGTCGGCCTAGCCCTAAACTCGACTGGCCCGACAGAGTTGCTTCCTCCAGTGAAAGTAAACTCAGGGTGTCCGGGAATCTGGAAAATTACTTTCCTTGCCTTACAATCAATGTGTGCGTGGAAAGTGCCAAAATCCATTCCCAAGACTACTTCATAACTGCCCGTATCTATCACCAAGAAATCTGCAAAGAGTTCCCGTCCGCTAACAACAACTGTACAATCTCTACACTCCTTACTAGCTATGATTGTCCCATTCCCAGTGTGTATGTCCCAAAAACTAGACAGGGTCGTGCAGGTAATCGAGTGTATAGTTATAAATTTGGATGACATAAGACAGTGGGATGCTCCGAAATTAAATAATGCCAATGCGGGAAAACCATGAACGAGTAAATTACCTGAAACCCTTTCTCTTGATGCCTTAGCTTCTTCAACTGTCAACGTGAAAGCTCGAGCCTGAATAGATCCTTGAGTCAACTGTCTCTGCCCTTGGAACGGTCTCTGCGGAGGCTTCTGTATATCATCTCTCGTGCGAAGCTTCGACGGACAAGCACCAACGGCGTGATCTGCCGCTCCACATCTAAAACAGAGTCCCAGCCTCTTACGACACTCCTTTCGCACATGTCCGGGTACATGGCAGTAGTTACAGATCACGCTCCCTTTCCGATCACCCACAATTATTTTCTTCATTGGTGCTACGCTGCGCCTGTTCACCGGAATACTTCTACGTACAGACGTTTGGTTCAGTGCAAATGCCTGTTCCAGCTCGGTCTGTTCCTTTAGATTCTCCAGCAATCCCCTTATCACTCTACGCCTGGCGGCTATGACCGCACGTCTTTGGTCCATCTTCAAATTCGTACCGGCCATATTCCTGAAAATCAAAGTACCCAACATTAGCATGATGATAGATTCTGAGTATAGATCAAGGCTAGAACTCCCAGATACTTAAATAGAGTACAGCATTGTAGCTATGCCGCGGTATCATAGCCGCAATTACTTAACTCCACCCAAGTCGCCAAAGTCCTAGAGATAACAAGAAATTAGGTTTTCGAGTTGACAATGCAAAGTAAGTTTGCAGGTCGACATGATCCGGAAGAATGATTCAAGGATGGTAAAACGGTCAAGGTGGCAGGACATGTTTCCTAATCACGGGTATTCTGATTCGTGTATCGGGTACAATACCTAACTACAAAAGAATCAACCCAACTAACCTATGGCTCTGATACCAAAAGAACCATGTCACGCCCCGCTTCCCAGAGTACGCAAGATTGGGCACGTGACATAGCCAACCATGCTACCTGTAGGTAGGAAGTATCCATCCACAGTCACATTACGGTTGTAGAGATATCAAGAACAATATAAATAACTAAAATATCACATGTCCAAATCCATAATAACAAGAGTCAATAAACACTAGTGCGGAAGCAAATGATCCAATACAATAAATAAACAGTATGTCCCATAGTGCGGGCTCACATCTGGAAATGAAATGACATAAATAAACTAATCACTAAGGACTCACAGTTCAGCCTGCTGGCTGAAGGACTCCTGCTCGGTCGTCGACAGTGGTAAGGAATCTGGGCCATGCAAAACCCAGACGTCAGCGCGTCATGTCAACCAAATAATATAATATAAACATGGTAATAAGCAACGCAGGTATGAACATGAAATAAGCAATATTATGAAACAACAGTGCAGGGTAATGTGCAATGGGTAACTAAACTGTTCTATCAGGTTTCTTCTCTAAAGTCTTTGAAATCAATTGATGAATCGTCGATGTAACTCAATAGTATCCCGTGCGTGCCCGGGACCACGGTCAAGGTTCTCGGGGCTGAATCCGAGACGTGCCGCTAAGCAGTAATAGGTAGTAGGATGGATGAGTGATGTCAGCATCATCACTCCGGGGCAGGCCAAGCCCGTAAGACTGATCAGAACAAGTATCGAACTGTTGAGTTACAAGTCGGTTTCACCTTTGATTTCCCCATACCCCCAAGTTATGTATGTCAGGTCAAGTATTCAGTAGTCCAGGATTAATGTCAACACAAAATCCGGTAAAAGCAGGTCTGTCCGGATAGACAGCAGGAATGGTCCAAAAGGACCCCAAGTCAGGTTTGTCGGCATTGGGCATGAAATCAGGTAACAGGTCAGGTCATGTTTCAACAGGTTGATTCGATATGTATGTATGTATGTGTCAGGTGCAGCAGAGTCAGGTCAATATGTAATGTGATCGAGTGGGTGCGCTCAACAGGTATACAATCGAGTAAGTAACAGCAGCAAGAATCTAAAGTAAACAGCAATAATAGTCACTTAATCACAAGGTGCTTGTATTATCTTTATTAACAGGTTCAAGCACCCTTGGGGTGTAATAGTCACAAAGTGAAACCATATCAACAACATACGTAATGAAGATACATGAATTTAATTAAAGCATAATAATTGTCTCATGGGTGATTTGACAAATGAAGCGAGGACGATTTACTTGGTTTAGTTAGTTAAAGCGTGGATTGATAGCAGACCGATTAATTACAAGCAACTACTATACTGATTTAATGTTAAGGATAATTGTGACCGTCAATATAATATCGATATTACCATCATTAAGTTGTTGCATTACATAATATGATATTCAACTGTATAGCACGGCTAGACTTTGTAAATTCTAAGTTATAATAAATGGTGTGATGATTAAGTTTAAAGAAAGACTTGATCTTGTGTGCTAGCATGTTAAAGCAAGTATTCGGGTACTTGCCTCGACGGTTTCGCAACCCGGAAAGCACGGATGCAATGTCGGCAGAAAACACGAGACGGGTGCACGGGCCACGGATCGAGTCCCAACAGCGAACAACGGGACCACACGGACCAGGGTACTTCGCTGGAGCGTCGGGTCCAAACGACGGCACGGTCGGAATCCGGCAAAAGTCAAAAGCAACGAAGTTAGCAAACACGATACATGTGGGCAAACGACCAGCGAGGGGGTTTTGCACCAATGGAAAGTAAAGGGATGCTTACTGGGAGACACCAGGGGCAACCACGACGGCTCGACGGCGATGGGGCGCCGGCAGCGAGGAACAGTGGCGCGGCAAGGGTTTGAGGTGGCTGGATGTTGCTGGAAAACGATGGTGCTGAGAGTAGAGGAGGTGCTGGCTTGCTCTGGTGATCGAGGGGAGAAGGAGGTGGTCGGAGGTGGCTCTGGCAAGGGCGGCGATGATCGACGGCAAGCTTCCCGGCGAACTAGGGTTAGGTGATGGGGGCTCGGGTGCAGTGCAACGCAGGCGAGGGAAAGGAGGAAGAAGGTAGGGGTGGATGCGCAGGTGATGAGGAGGACGAACGGAGGCCGACGAGGAAGTGGGGTCGCCGGCGGTGGTCTGTGCAAGTGACGGTGGCGTCGGGGGGTTGGGTTGCAGGCTCGGGAAGAAGGGAGGAGGCTGCGGTCGAAGCTGCGGGGGTGAGGACGGCGACGGCGAGGTCGCGGGGAGGTCAGCGGCGCAAGCACGAGGGGCTAGGGTTAGGGTTCGGAGGGTTTCGCGATGGGTTTCTCGCGTGAAGCTTGAGGACGTGAGGAAAAATATAGAGGGAGAGAGAGAGATCTGATGAGGAGAGAGAGAGGATTTAAAGGAAGAGAGAGAGACGGAGAGAGGGATGGGGCCCACGAGGGTGAAACCCCCCCTCGTGATTGGCTGGAAAGAATACTGGGATTATAAAAGGAAATTTTTAAAGAGATTGAAAAGATTTGATTGGTTAAAAACCTAAACAGTTTAATATTTCGAATATATTTTATAGTTTAGTATAATTAATTAAATTGGGATTTTGGCGCTAAATGAAACATTTCCAAATCGCGCCCGGGTTGCGCCCAAATGTTCCAAATTCAAATTATAGGATTTTAAGCGGGTTCCAAATTTTGAAAAGGGGTGTTTAATGATTAAAATGCATACCCCCAAGTCGGACACTTGTACGCGCGCGTAGCCGTCCAAACTTGCCCGTTTAACCGAACGGGAAGAAATCTCGACACGCGGACGCTACCACGCGACTAGTGGCGACGAGTAGGCCAACATGGATATTTTTAATTTCATTTTAGGTGTTAAAATTTGTTATGTGCCAAAATGACTTAACCGGTTAGAATTTAGCAATAAACACCAAACAATCAGGATAATTGAAATAAGCAATGTATAACCCTCAACTAGTAACAGGAATAGTACTATTGGGCTCGGGTGTTACACAAACCGTCAATAATTTCAGTATGCAATTCTATGGTAACATTATCTTCATAGATAGGTGGAAAAATAGTATAAACCAGAAGTATTCATGGGAAATGTTTCCTTATAGATTTGTGTCTTGGCACATCAAAGTTAGCATTGACCACAACAAACAAAGAAAAAAGGCAATCCATATTTACCTTGTTATGTTTGGCCCTACGGATTAAGCCGAAACACACATATACAACACGAATACACAACAAACGCACACACATACTAACAACCCTATACTTAAGAGAAATCATAAATTGAAACACACATATATAGAATACAACTCATACATGGGTATCCTCAAATCTAACTTTGATTATCAATAATTTATTCTTTTCAACGACAAACGCACACACAAAGCATATACACAGATTTTCTCTTTTGTCAGTAATCAACCCGTTCTTAGATTTCTCAATATAGTCATCATAACCTACAATTTATATGTTATACAGTCTACATGGCCCATGAGTATATTAGAGTTAAGGACTGGATGCATGTGGATTGGTAACAACGTATGCAACCTAAGTTTGTTACAGGATTTCCTGCTTTCATTGAATTTGCACGCGCACATAATAAGATCATGTTAGTGAAGATTCTCTGCCCGTACGATAGATGTGGGAATAAGTACTGGCAGGAGGTAAAATTCGCAGAGTTTTATATCGTTAAACATGATTTTACTATACTTTATACAACTTGGCTATATTACCGGGAAGGAGAAGAAGACAGTAATGCAGCAGAAGAAGAAGTAGAAGATAGTAATGTGGCAGAAGAAGAATACGGTAATTTCTTTTCGGGAGAAGAAATGAAGGATATGGTAGAGGCTTCCTTAGATGAATATATTCGTACCGAAAATGACATTTTTTGTTCTCTGTTTTAGCATCAATCTTCTGATATGAACTAATGATGGCTTTCACACTGGCTTTTCCTTTTAGAGACTTCTTAGTGTCCAATGGCAAGTATACATCAGATTTGTGAAGGTCGGGTTCTTCTCAGACTTTTAAGAGTTTCAACAGATTCTGTAAATTACACCCTTGTTGGGTGATACTTTTACCACTTCTCACTGCAGATGCGCTCTCTAATTGACTAAAAAGTTTTTCCGTCGCTTTCTTTAGCTTTATAGAAGTCTTTTGATGGGGGGCATCTGAAATCTGAGTATGATATTTGATCAGAATTTTCACTTTCTTTTTTGGTATATTCAAAGTCCTATTCCTTTCAAGAATTTATGGGAATATTAGGTGATTTCTTATAGGAGTTCTAAGGTTTTCTCGACACCGCTATCTAGGAATATTGCGTAAGTGTTAATATTTATTCTAACAGATTTAAAAATTTTGTTTTGAAAAGTTCAAATTTAAATGCTATACTTATATTTTACTAGTTAATGTGGGTGTAGGGGGGGTGGTGGAGCGGGCGGAGGCATCGGGGATCGATTTTACTGGACAGAATTCCCCCTCTTATTTACCCCTGATTATCACTATACCGACGATTATGCCGAGAGGTTCGGCCGGTATATAGGAGATGAGAGCCGCCTTGTGAAGAAGTATCCACTTCACGTTGAGTGGGGCGACCAGCACCGGCGTTCATTTGCCCTCTTCTGGGTTCATACTCGGGTATTAATATATATTTTCATTTGACTTACCCGATATATTTATTATTATTTAACACTTGCAATTTAATAACATTTTTTTTTGTATTTGCAGTTCAATTACGACTTTCAGCTTGTACCCGACCCTGATCACCCTGAGAGTGTGCTCAATCTTCACGCTCTATACCATGGCATGGTGAAGGACATGCAATCAAATGTCCGATACAATAGGAACGAGCTGAAGATCGAATGCTATTCCCTATGGATGGCAACCTTCGAGGCAGAGAGAGCGGCTCTCCTAGATACTCCGGCCTTTGCGAGAGTCGACGTAGACACATGGCCTCTCTTATGCCAATATTTCGACTCTCAGCGCAAACATGTTTGTATTTTAAATGTAATTCATTATTTATTATATAGTTTTTTTGTGTTGCTTAATTAGAAAACTAAATCTGAATGTGTTGTGCAGAAACAGGCCGATCAAACTAAAAAGAATAGGAAGTTGGCGAAGAGGGGTCGCCCTACTTATACAGGTGGTTCGAGGAATATTACTCGTGCCATGGAGTTATCGGTAAATTACAATAGACCTACTGTGATATAATGTAATATTAAGAGTTATTTTATAATATATGTAAATTTTTCGCGAATTGCAAAGAGCTCAGGCCCTGGCGAAGGGTGGTACACCGAGCTTGCTGTCCGCGTATCTTGTCGTCCATGGCACCTTGACAGATCCTTCCACGGGCAAGCTTCGATTCTCCGACACCGCTACCCAGGAGTATTGCGTAAGTGTTAATATTTATTCTAACAGGTTTGAAATTTTTGTTTGAAAAGTTCAAATTTAAATTTTATACTTATATTTTAATGGTTAATATGAATGTAGGAGCGGGTGGTGGAGCGGGTGGTGGCATCGGGGATCGATTTTACTGGACAGAACGATCCGATGCTGCTGACCCCAGTTCTAAACGCCGCATGCGGAGGGCACCACGGAAGTTGGGAGAGAGGCCGGGGACTGGGTCCTAGCAGGGCCCATATGAGGTTGGACTCTACTCCTACGGTTACTTCCCTTACCCCTCGTGAGCGACGTCTAGAATAAGATGTTGCACCTTGAAGACTACCGTCCAGGAGTTGAAGGAGATGATGGTATATATACTATTTAATAGTAAAATATTATATCATATTATATATGGTAACATATCCAATATTAGTAGTCTGAGCTTATTTGGTTGTAGACTTAACTTTGATTAATCTTAGATTGGGGTTTCGCAATAACCTGATAATGAAACTAATTCGACTATTACACAGTTCTTACTCATTTATTACATACAAAATTGAACAGATGCGACAGGGTACTTCGGTTGCGGATCCATATGCATCTTCTTCGGCTGTGGCTCTGCAAGCCACTATCTCGGCTGCGGTTGCGCAGACCACTCATGCATCTCCACAGCCCTCTTAGAATCCTGCACGGTCCGCTCCTTCATTGATCGAGTTTTTGACGACTCAGGGCTGCACCGAGGAGCAGATGCGCCAGATTACGTCGATTATCAGAGGTGGAGGAGCTAGACCGAGGTAGGGTAATTTTATTTATATTTTTGAGAATATATATACTTATCTGATACATATTGTATAAATTTTGGACGATAATGATTTGTGGTTGTTTATGAATGATTTATCCTGATATTGTATTCTGTGTGTCTATTTCTATTATATATTATGCGTGACATGGTTGATTATGAATATTTCTGTATTATGTCTATTTCTATTATATTTATCCTGATATCGTATGATGTATGTGTTATTGTGCACGGGGCGGGTTAAAAACAGGAAGCCATTTTTTTAAAAAAAACCCTGATATTATGTACCTACGGATTAAGCCATAGGGCCATTAGTTGCACCTACGGATTAATCCGTAAGTCCAATGTTTGCCCCTACATATTTATCCATAGGGACAAAATATCAGGATAACTGATATTTTGCCCCTAAGGACTCAGTAACAGGAGTCACACACTTGCCCCTACGGATACACCCGTAGGGGCTTATATGTAGACCAACGGCTAACTCCGTAGGGGCTGGAAGATGCCCCTACGGATAGCACCGGAGGAGCAAGTATTTTATTTTATAAACCACTAAATTAAATAAATATTTTGTCCCTACGGAATACACCGTAGGTACACAGTCCCCTACGCATGAAACCGTAGGGGTAACTTTTACTCCGTAGGGGTATGTTCAGGGCGAAGACTTGCACCTGCGGCGATTGCACCTACGGAGAATTTTCTAGCCCCTACGAAGATATCCGTAGGGGCAGTGGTTTGCCCCTACGGCTTTATCCGTAGGGGCAACCCCTTATTGTAGTAGTGAATGACTATTTAGTGTGTGTGCGCGCGCGTGCGCGCATGTGTTTTGAGGTTGTTTCAAAACTTATATATAACTATTTTGAGATATGATATAGTTATAATTAAGTACATATGGTTTGCATTTTAGGAAGTGCAGCGAAAAAATCAATAAAGTACGTAAGTGTGAAGTAGGAGAAAGGTCGGGGTATTATTTAGCAATTAACCCTAAGGATTTTGTTAGCCAAGTGATATATAGTATGTCATGTTTCATAAGAAGCGGTGAAAAGTTCAAATTCTAACATCCATGCTTTAATTTTTCTGAATTTTTTTAAATGGATACGAAATGTTGTTGAAAATGATTATATATAATTAGATTAGCTTGTTTTTATAAGTATAAAATTAAAATGCAAGATGGTTTTAATTTATGTAGATCATCCAGTCAAATTTCTCAGCGGAATCTTATCATACCTGTCTTTTTGTACTCTCTATCCAAAATTCCTACATTCTCTCCTCATTTATGTTTATGATTAAATAGCTAGCGCGTGTAGGGATCAACAACATGATAATTAAGTGAAATTTTTAAGTAGAGTTATTAATATTCGGTTGTGCCTCTATTAACATTATGTCGTTGTCGTCCTTAGGACATACATTCATTCACAGCATAAACAACAACCGCCACAGACTTACATTAACATTACGTGTCATTGTCCAATTAATTTGTTGTTGTAAATGTTAAATTTGATTTGATTTAAATTTTGATTAGTTATGCATTAGTTAGGATTTAAATTTAATCTCTAGATTAAATTCGTATTTATCTCTAGTTTAAATATCGATTTATCTCATAACATTTATATGCCATATATATATGAGGTATTCTCAAGGTTTTTTTATGAATCCATAATTCATTAATTACCTAGGGTTTGATTAGAGTGGAAAAGACGGCCAAGTGCGGTCGCGAATAGAAAAAGTTTTTGTAAGAAAATAATTCTTTGAAAAGGAGGAATGAGAAGTCGGTGTAATCTCTTATAATTCTTTCTCATAGTGGAAGTTTTCGTCACGGTTTGCAGAATTAAGTGCTAGTTGTGCCGAACGTGGATAAATCTTGTGTGTTGTTATTAGTGTGTTCTTTTCGTATGATTTGGTATCCGTCGGATAGTCTTTTTCAATTTACCCTAAAATAAAGGTCTTGAATTTCCGCTGTGCATAGATACGTAATCCTTACAACAATTAGAGCGTTAAGTTTGCGTTTTGGAGTTGATTGGAGAGATGACGACTACAAATTACATGATCGAAAGATTCGATGGGGGCAAAAGTTTCAGTCTATGGAGAATGAAAATGACGGCGCTGCTTAAGCATCAAGGTATGCACAAGATTGTCTTTGTGAAAGACAGGATTCCGACGACGACCATGACATTTGAAATTGAAAAGATAGTGGAAAAATCTCACAGTTCGATCCAACTTTCAATGGCCGATAAGGTTCTTTGCGAAGTGGCGCAAGAGACGGCAGTGACAGAATTATAGAACAAGTTGGATTCGTTTACATGAAGAAATATCTTACCGGCCGGTTCTATCTAAAGCAGTTCGGGAAGCGCGTAGAGGTTTTTTGGTTCGATTTAGGCGGAGGGTTCGCTTTGCAGGAGTTCGCAGGATGGTGCAAGCTGGAGAGGATCGTGCATCAGTATACCACGTTGGGAGATCCTTGGTCAGATGACATTGCATGGTGAATGGTTCGAACAGTTGGGAAGAACATAATTTTAAGGCTTACGGCTGGTTTTCCAAGGGAGTTTCGGTTTGGAAGCCTATCTACTGCCGAGTACCTCATTGATCGATCACCATCGACGGTGGAAGATATGGAAATTCCTAAGGAAGAATGGACTAGAGGGGCTAGAGATTACTCAGGGCTTCTTAGAAATCCGCTACCACAATAAGGGGTTGCCCCTACGAATATAGTTATCCGTGGGGGCAATAATAGTTTGCCCCTACGGATTAATCCGTAGGTTCCCATGGTTGTCCCTACGGTGCCATACAAATTAATTTAAAAATATTAAAACGTAATTTGTTATTTGGTCCTACGGAACCGTAAAAGTAAGACCTACGGTTCTATCCATAGGGGCATATATATGGGTTATTAATAAGAAAATAAACACAGAAAAGTCCTCAATCCCAAAAAAAACTCTCTCTCATCACTCGATCTCCTACGCGCGCCTCTCGTCGCCACCGCCCGCACCTCGTTGCAACCGCCCTCCCGCGACTCGTCGACTTCCCCGTCGCCACCGCCCGCGACTCGTCGCCGATTGCGTCGTCGACCGTCTCCAGTCTCCTCCATCGCCGGCCTAGCTACAGGTTAGTAAATTTCATAATTTTACTTCTAATTATGCTATTAATTTCTATATTTGTTGATTATTGGGTTGCTACTTGGTCTAGGGTTAGGGCTCAAGGTTTGGTTAGGGGAGAGTTGGGGTTCAGTTGAGGGTAGGGTTGGTTAGGGTTTAGTTGAGGGTAGGGTTAGGATTAGGGTTAGGGTTCAGTTAGGGTTAGGGTTAATTAGTTGGGGTTAGGGTTAGGGGAAGACTTGGGCTAGGGTTAGGATTATGGTTCAGTGTATGGTTAGGGTTAGGGTTAGGGTTTGGTTCAGGTTTAGGGTTAGATGCTAGGGTTAATTTGGGTTAATTAGAGGCTAGGGTTAATTTAGGTTAATTATTGATAATTTGAAAGGGTTAGGGTGTCGATTATGGTTAATTAGGTTAATTTGGGTAAATTGGGTTAAGTTTGGTTTAATTAGGGATAATTTGTGTTAGGGTAACGATTATGGTTAATTGTGGTTAATTAGGTTAATTTGGGTTATTTAGGGTTAGGGTTTATTGTGGTTAATTTGGGTTAGGGTTTAGGGTGCACTAGTTCATTCAGTAGGATACTCGATAATAACGTAAACGTACAAGTTTACTGTAAACGCAAGAAAAATTTACCCTAAACTAAAAACTTCGAACCCTTAATAACGAAACGTAAACGTAAAACCTATTCAAGTTAATTGTTCAAGTTAAAACCAATATATGATACTCGATGATAATATAAAACTTTCATATTCTCATCGATACTGATATATGAAAATCAAAGCGCGACTTAGTCCCCGTCTATCGGTTAACATACGTTCGATATTCTTCGTGACAGAGAACTATACGAAGGTTGTTAAATATCGGACGGTATAGTTCGGTACTAACAACCGTCGTATAGTCGATATGACGAGAAGATTCAAACGTATGATAACCGATAGATTTGTCCAGTGTGGATAAGTTAGGAATGTATAAAGCAAACACCTGCATTCACTTGTGTTTTCATCCATTTCGAGTTATTTCGTCGGTATTTTTCCGCTGGTTCTCCGTGTACAAAGATAAAATAGATGTTCATTTCAACATTGTTTCACAGCTTTGAAATGATTATCTATTCTATTACAGTGTACTCGGAGAACGGCAGGGAGGTGCTGCCGAAATTTACTCGAAACGGTTGAAAGCACAAGCGAATGGGTGTCTGCTCTATACATTCTTAATGGGATAGAAGCCTTACCCCCGACAGCCGAAACACACACATACAACACGAATACACAACGCATACACACTAACAACCCTACACTTAAGCGAAATCATAAATTGAAACACACATATATAGAATATAACTCATACATGGGTATCCTCAAATCTAACTTTGATTATCGATAATTTATTCTTTTCAACGACAAACACACACACAAAGCATATACACGGATTTTCTCCTTTTTCAGTAATCATCCCGTTCTTAGATTTCTCAATATAGTCATCATAACCTATAATTTATATGTTATACAGTCTACATGGCCCATAAGTACATCAGAGTTAAGGACTTGATGCATGTGGATTGGCAAAAATGTATGCAACCTAAATTTGTCTTAGGATTTGTTGCTTTTATTGAATTTGCACGCGCACATAATAAGATCATGTTAGAGAAGATTCTCTGCCCGTGCGATAGATGTAGGAATAAGTACTGGCAAAAGGTAGAATTTACAGAGCTTCATATCGTTAAACATGATTTTACTATACTTTATACAACTTGGCTATATCATAAGGAAGGAGAAGACAGTAATGCGGCAGAAGAAGAAGAAGAAGACGGTAATACGACAGAAGAAGAAGGAGAAGACGGTAATGCGGCAGAAGAAGAAAACGGTAATTTCTTTTCAGGAGAAGAAATGGAGAATATGGTAAAGGTTGCCCTAGGTGAATCTATTCGTACCGAAGATGACATTTCTTTCGGTCAAAAGACCGCGTGCGGATAAGTATGAAAATTTCATGAATGATGTTAGAAAACCAATTTATGAGAATGCAAAGTATTCCACCGTCTCATGGTTCATCCAACTTTTCCAGATTAAATGCCTAAATGGATGGAGCAACAAATCATTCACAATACTTGTTTCGTTCTTGAAAGATTGTATGCCCCCGAGAAATAACGTGCCCGACAGCTGGTACGGATCCCAGAAGATGATGTCTGATTTGGATTTGAAGTGTGAGAAAATTCAAGTATGTCCTAAAAATTGTGTGTTGTACCGGAAAGAGAATTTAGATTTAAAAGAATTTCCAACATGTGGAGAGGCCAGGTATAAGCCGAAAGATTTTGATAAGAAATCCGATATACCTGTCAAGATAGCACGATATTTTCCCATAACACAGAGGTTGCAGAGGCTATTCAAGTGCAAGAAAATAACCGAGGCAATAATTTGGCATCACCATGCTCCTCCAAGTGAAGATGGAAAAATGAGTCATCCAAGAGATTCACTGGTATGGAAGGATTTCGATAGGAGGCACGAAATATTCAGTAGCGATCCTCGCAATATCAGGCTCAGACTTGCTAGTGATGGCTTCCGCCCATTCAACTACATGGCTGGAAGCCACAGTACATGGCCAGTTGTAATGATAATTTATAATCTATCGCCTTGGTTGGCTATGGAACAATCATACTTTATGACGCCTCTTCTTATTGACGGACCAAACTCACCGGGAAACAATATCGACGTCTATCTCCGACCTCTGATCGAGGAGTTAAAATCTTTATTCATTGATGGTGTAGAGACTTACGATGCAAACACAAATACAACATTCATACTGCGTGCGGCTTTAATGTGGATAATTAATGACTTTCATGCGTATGAAATGCTATCAGGTTGGTCCGTACATGGTCACAAAGCATGCCCTTATTGCCATCAATATACAACATCGAAATTCTTGAATTTTAGCAGGAAGCTTTATTATTGCGGCCATCGACGTTTCCTGCCTCTAGACCGTCCCTACAGGTTAGACACTGTTCATTTTGATGGTCATCAGGAGCTTCTTGGACCTCCAGCCCCATTGTCCGGAGAGGACGTAACTGCTCAGTGGGATGGTTACAATAATGTGACCTTCTGGATGGATCCGATAAAACATGTCAAACCACCATTCTAGAACAAGTTAAACATTTTCTTCGAGCTTCCGTACTGGTCAACAAATTTAATGGGTCATTGTCTGAACGTCATGCACATAGAGAAGGGAGTATCCGGGCACATACTCAACTTGCTTCTTTATAAAGACGGGAAATCGAAAGACAAGCTCAATACTCGGATGGATCTACAGGACTGGGAAATTAGAAGTGAATTGCATCCTAAACCGGTAGCGGGTAAACCAGGCAAGTTTGTACTTCCGAATGCCGCGTATCATATGTCACAACTGGAGAAGAAAAGATTCCTGCAGGTGTTGCATGATTTGAAAGTTCCCACGGGTTTCTCAGGATCATTCAGTAAGAAGATAAAAATTGTGAAAGTTAAGATCGATGGGCTGAAAAGTCATGAACACCATATTATTATGGAGCACCTTCTCCCATTAGCCCTTAGGACTTCCCTTCCTGAATCGGTTGGTCTAATAATCAATGACCTATGTTGTTTTTTCAGAGAATTATGCGCTAAAACACTGGATGTTGTGACGCTGGAGAAACTAGAGAGTAATATTTCATTGATATTTTGCATGTTTGAGCATATTTTCCCACCGTCATTATTCGATATCATAATACACCTGACGGTTCATCTTGCAACTGAAGCTAAGTTAACCGGACCGGTACAATATCGATGGATGTATCCCGTCGAGAGGTACGTGGAATTTTTCGTTTCTCGCAATTTGTAAAATTATTGTTGTCCTGTATGCCCGTATTTATTTATTTAACATATTTTTCTTTAGGTACCTCTACACTCTTAAAAAGTATATACGCAATAGAAATCGACCAGAGAGTTTTATAATGCAAGGTTATCTTCTAGATGAAGCAACCACATTTTGGTCCCGCTATCTGGACGAGAACATTGAGACGAGACTTAACCGGCCTCGAAGAATTCAGGACGGGCCATATGGTAAAGCCGATTATAAGAGGGTAGACACTATTTTTATCAACAAAATATACCGGTTTATCCTCCTCAATAGCACATGTCTTGAAAAAATTAGAGAGTAAGTTTTTTTGGATTAATTGTTAAATTTGTGTTTGTGTGTGTATAAAATGATATAATATTAATGTCATAATTTATTGTCGAGAACATAATTCATTTTAACGAGATACGTGAGGGGCATCCTGATTGGAACGATGAACGATTGGAAAAATATCATCAGGATAATTTTTGCGATCGGGTTGCAGATTATGTAAGTTATTCGAATAGCATGTTATTGCTATCAGTTTCAATCTAAACTTATATCGTTGTGTATTTGTCGTAAAAAAAATTTTGTTAGATCTACGATCCGAACTTTTTTGCATCATTAGAGAGTAATTCAAGATGTTTAGCTCAATTTCCTAGTATGGAGGTTGGATATTATAAAGGATTCGGTGTCCTTGGATACAAATTCAAAGTTAAGACATAGAAACATGTAGAACCACTTAGAATAGTGGGATTGCAACGGTAGGATCGGATGGTGTAATTTACTATGGATACTTAAATTGTATGCTTGGCATCCAATATCCCGGACAATCAGAACCATTTTATATATTTCAGTGTACTTTGTACGATACAAGAACCGATACGGATAAGTGGAGAAGCAATCTCGGAACTTAGAAAGATGAATATGGACTGATCAATGTGAACACACTTCGATTTTACGGTCAGGAAGATCTGTTTATCTTTCCGAACCAAGCGTTCCAAGTATACTACTCACAGTATTTGAAACATCCGGGATGGAGTGTTATATGCCGTTGGAAACCCAGGAATGTTTACGATATCCCAAAATTCGAGGACAACGTTGAGGATGAAAAAGAGAGAAGACTTAGAGTGCTCCGACCGTCTGTTTCGAAAGACGGGTTGTCTTCGGCTGATCATGAAGTTATGTGGGTTAGAAATGATATCGATGACGAAATCCAAGTAGATATATCTAATACGTCTACGAAACGAAAAAGGTTATCAGTAATCTTATATTATTACTTTACATTTTACGATCTATACATATATAGCATGCATATGTAATGATTATCTAATGTGTCCACGAACCGTTTTATCTAGATTTGATGACGATAACGGGAGTAGCAAGGGGCGGCAGGAGCTCCAGCCATAGCACCGGCAGAGGCAGAGGCAGAGGTAGAGGCAGAGCGGTTCTGCTGCCCGGAGAGCTGCGTAGGGAGCTTCAGAGGGCCGGTCTAGCACCCCGATCAGAGGCCCCTTCGGATGCCTCCTTCCGTATGGACTTTGCCACACCTACAGGTATATTGCACGCATATTCATTTTGAATGTAATATTATAAATATAC
This sequence comes from Agapanthus africanus, assembly GCA_030015575.1. NCBI lineage: Eukaryota > Viridiplantae > Streptophyta > Magnoliopsida > Asparagales > Amaryllidaceae > Agapanthus > Agapanthus africanus. The sequence continues at coordinate 11,102,206 of JASDDO010000028.1, read as the reverse complement.
ATACATATTCATGTCAAAATAACTTACATTGTCAATGTTTGATTGTCTAGCTGTTGGTGATACGTCCACATCAGGGACAAAGGCCACTCCCGCACCTCCAGGTATGTTTATATATCATATAGTGTATGTATATTGATTTAGAATGCTATATCATAAATATACATACTCTCTTTTTGCTCTTACGTACTTACATCTCGGGCTGTAGGTGGTGCCTCCACATCTCCGACAGAAGACACCACCGCACCTGTGGGTATGTTTATATATCCTATAGTGTATACATGTTGATTTAGAATGTTATATTATTGATATACACATTCTTTTTGCAATTAATTATATAGTCAATATTTGATTGTCTAATTATAGGTGGTGCAGGGGTTACTCCCGTCACTTCCATACCTTCCTCTCAGTCTGCAGATTTGTATGAATAAATATAAAATATTTATTCATTTTACATATCCTTTAAGAATAAACACGAACTTCATGTAATTTTATCGGTATTTATTTTCTAGTTGGAGATGCGTCCACGTCCGGGTCACCGGTTGTTCCTCACCGGAGAAACTATCGTCCCGCTCGTGCTGCTGTCCGGGCCGAGGCTCGTGCTTCTGTCGCTGGAGGTATATATCATACTTTAATTTTCGTTAAACCTTGATTTCTTAATACCACTTTGTCTTAATATTGACAGTCTTGATATTTCTTGTAGATGTAGGGCATCCCCATCCCGAGAGGGGAACTCGAGGCCCGAATCAGTCCCACGGGCTGAGGCCTGACAGGGCTGGGGGGAGGCAGCATTCCCCCTCTTCTTTACCCTTGATTATCGCTATACCGGCGATTATGCCGAGATGTTCGGCCAGTATATGGGGGATGAGAGCCGCTTCGTGAAGAAGTATCCATTTCACGTTGAGTGGGGCGACCAGCACCGGCGCTCATTTGCCCTCTTCTGGGATCAAGCTCGGGTATTAATTTATAGTTTCATTTGACTTACCCGATATATTTATTATTATTTAACACTTGCAATTTAATAATATTGTTTCTTTTGTATTTATAGTTGGATTACGACTTTCAGCCTGTACCCGATCCTGATCACCCTGAGAGAGTGCTCGATCTTCACGCTTTGTACCATGGCTTGATGAAGAACATACAATCAAAGGTCCGATACAATAGGAATGGACTAAAGATGGACTGCTATTCCCTGTGGATGGCGACCCCCGAGGCAGAGAGTGCGGCTCTCCTACATACTCAGGCCTTTGCGAGAGTCGACGTAGATACATGGCCTCTCTTGTACCAATATTTCGACTCTCAGCGCAAAAAGGTTTGATTTTAAATGTAATTCATTATTTAGTATATAATTTATTTTATTGTGTTTCTTAATTAGAAAACTAAATCTGAATGTGTTGTGCAGAAACATGCCGATCAAAATAAAGAGAATAGGAAGTCGGCGAAGAGGGGTCGCCCCACTTATACAGGTGGCTCGAGAAATATTACTCGTGCCATGGAGTTATCGGTAAATTACAATAGACCTACTATGATATAATGTAATATTAAGAGTTATTTTATAATATATGTAAATTTTTTACGAATTGCAGAGAGCTCAGACCCTGACGCAAGGTGGTACACCAAGCGTGATGTCCGCGTATCTTGCCGTCCACGGCACCTCGACAAATCCTTCTATGAGCAAGCTTTGATTCCCCGACTACTCAGGAGTATTGCGTAAGTGTTAATATTTATTCTAACATGTTTGAAATTTTTGTTTTGAAAAGTTCAAATTTAAATGATATACTTATATTTTAATGGTTAATGTGGGTGTAGGAGCGGGTGGTGGAGCAGGCGGAGGCATCGGGGATCGATTTTACTGGACAGAACGATCCGATGCTGCTGACCCCAGCTCTAGACGCCGCACACGGAGGGCACCACGGAGGTTGGGAGAGAGACCGGGGACTGGGTCCTAACAGGGCCCATATGAGGTTGGACTCTACTCCGGCGGTTAATTCCTTTATCCCCCATGAGCGACGTCTAGAGTAAGATGTTGCCACCTTGAAAATCATCGTTCAGGAGTTAAAGGAGATGATTGTATGTATACTACTTAATAGTAAAATATTATATCATATTACAGATAGTAACATATCCAATATTAGTAGCCTGAACTTATTTGGTCGTGGACTTAACTTTGATTAATTTTAGATTGGGGTTTCGCAATAACCTGATAATAAAACTAATTCGACTAATACAAAGTTCTTACTTATTTATTACACACAAAATTGAACAGATGCGACAGGGTACTTCGGCTGCGGATCCACATGCATCTCCTTCGGCTGCGGCTCCGCAAGCCACTACCTTGGCTGCAGTTGCACAGACCACTCCTGCAGCTCCACAGCCTTCTCAGACTTCTGCACAGTCCGCTTATTCATTGGTCGAGTTTTTGACAACTCAGGGCTGCACTGAGGAGCAGATGCGCCAGATTACGTCGATTATCAGAGGTGGAGGAGCTGGACCGAGCTAGGGTAGCTTTATTTATATTTTTGAGAATGTATATACTTATCTGATACATATTGTATAAAATTTGGACGATAATGGTTGGTGGTTGTTTATGAACGATGATTTATCCTAATATCGTATTTTGTGTTTATGAACGATGGTTTATCCTGGTATCGTATTCTGTGTGTCTATTTCTTTTATATATCATGCGTGAGATGTTAATTATGAATATAAATATATATATATATATATATATATATATGATGTACATATTATTGTGCACATGGCGGGTTAAAAACATGAAGCCCTTTTTTTAAAAAAAAACCCTGATATTATGTACCTACGGATTAATTCGTAGGGCCACAGGTTGCCCCTACATATTTATCCGTAGGGACAAAATATCAGGATATCTGACATTTTGCCTTTATGGATTCAGTAACAAGAGTTACACATGCCCCTACGGATACACCCGTAGGGGCTTATATGTAGACCTACAGTTAACTCTGTAGGGGCAAGATAACTGACAATTTGCCACTATGGATTCAGTAACAGGAGTTACACATGCCCGTACGGATGTACCCATAGGGGCATATATTTAGACGTACGGCTTAATCCGTAGGGGCAAGTATTTTATTTTATAATCCACTAAATTAAATAAATATTTTGTCCCTACGGCATACACCGTAGGTACATAGTCCCCTTACGCATGAAACCGTAGGGGCAAGTTTTACTCCGTAGAAGCATATTCAGGGCGAAGACTTTCATCTGCGGCGATTGCACCTACGGAGAATTTTCTAGCCCCTACGAATATATCCGTAGAGGCAGTGCTTTGCCACTACGAAAAAAGCCGTAGTGAAAACCCCTTATTGTAGTAGTTTCGATTCATCGAAGAGCTGAGGGTCGAGAGATGTTCTCTTGTCGGCTTTGGAATCGGAGCAAAAGGATACAGATCGTGGTGTTCCGGGACTCAAAATGGAGTAATTAGACAAGTGGCATTCGTTGAGTCTGTGATATTTCGTAAAAGACGAACTCAGTCGGATGGTGAACGAAGAACGGGTATACCGCCAAGCGAGGTGGAGTTCGAAATCTCAATCCAAGTTACGAAAGATGATGTGGTCGGTACTTAAATTCAGGTAGAGAGACTAGTAGATCTAGTGGTGCAGAGGTCGAGGACAGTTCGACGCACAGGAGTAGATAGGGACGAGTCTTCAAGACAAGAGGATCGAGAGTTCGGTAGAAAGACTACACGTTTTATTCACGCATGGAGAGTGTCATGGATGGGGAGTTGTATCGGTTGCAGCAGTGTATTGAGAAAATTCTAGCTCGGTATTTGATGGAAAAGACCCGGCCCGGGTCTTCTCATTTAAAGCTGTATTTCAGGTTTTCGGCGATGTTATCATTAGGTATAGATTATGCTGGTGATAGGGACAAATGAAGGTCGACGACGAGTTATATATATATATATATATATATATATATATATATATATATATATATATTAGAGTGGAAGAGACGGCCAAGTACGGTCGTGGATAGAAAAATGTTTTGTAAGAGAGGATAATTCTTTGTAAAGGAGGGATGAGAAGTCGGTATAATCTCTTATAATTGTTTCTCATAGTGGAAGTTTTCATCGTGGTTTGCAGGATTAAGTGCTAGTTGCGCCGAGTCATAGAGGGTGTACTTTTTCGACGCTATAGGAGAAAATTCCCTTCTATATATGGCACCTTTCCCCTCCCTCTGATATATTGATATATATATATATATATATATATATATATATATATATATATATATATATATATATATATAATTTTTTTTAAACAAATTGAATACAATTAAGTCACATTCTTGCTATTCAAAGTATAAAAACTTGCCAGATTTGCTAATGTCAATCTGGCCCTTTCTGATCAAGAAAACTCGCATAGTAATTAGCCGAGAAAATAGTGTGTCTGAGAGATCAAAACATTCATTTTGAAAGTTTTATTTATTTTATCAAACACGGAAAATTAAAATAGACAACAATCCCACTCTAGAAAGCTAGGGATTTATATCATACATATTTTATTTATGAAGCACACTTGATTAAACCATATGTAATTAATACCAATTATATCTTTACTTAGAGAACTCAATCTTGATCCCTCCAATTTTCACTTTCCCTTTCCCAGCCCTAGGCACCAATGTAACTGTCAAGTTCTCGTCAGCCTCCGCATTGATTTCCTCGAGCAAATCTGTAATCCTGAGCCTCAGCTTCGTCACGATGGTCGTCTTCTTGTTACGGTCGTGATTATGCTTATGCCGCACGTTCACAAAGCTTCCTGCAAACTCGCAAGACCCAGGTCCCACTGCTTCTACTGTGTTAACGAATACGTCGAATTTGATAAATGTATCATGGTCGAATTCGATTTTGTCTATAACCAGCACTTCCTCCTCCTCTTCTCTTTCCTTTTTGTTGCGTGAAGGATATGGCCTTTTGACCGTCATGGTAACTGTCGAGTTTAGAACCAACGGGAATTTTGCTTCGGGGGTCGTCTGCTTGGATTTGAGAAGAGCAGGGCTCTTGCTGGTTGCAGAAGTAGTGCTACGAGTTGGCCGACGGTTGAGCCAAGGGATGTTGGTATGTAAACTTGTTTAATTAATCAGCGATAATTTTCAAATTGATTTTAGTAATTAAGTAGTAGTATCTCAAATCAATGCTATTAATTGGATTTATGGAAAAAATCAACTGACTCACCGAAGGGCATCAGACGACAAGCAATCTTTCACCTGAACCCTAACCAACCGGGCATTCTCGTCATAGAAAAGAAACGAAGCATTAAGCCAGTCTTTATCCTTATAATCTCGATGCTTCCCTCCTTGGTCTTTCCACACGTTCCATAAGCGATCAATGTTGTTGTGGTGAGCGAAGAATATGGGATCTCTTGCCGCAGAGTACAATGTGCCCATGTCCTCGAAGTTCGGCTGGGTTCGGTCTCCGGTCCAGAGATGCACGGGCCCATGCGGGACGTTCTCCACGGAGCCCGCTCCTGGGGCAGGGTTGTCGCCTGCACGATATGGAGATCCAAGGAAGAGCTCGGTGGTCTTTCCATTCGAAATCATTTGCCGATACATTATCTGATGCATGCATGGATGCAGTAAACATGTCTAGTTCTACAGGAAAATTTACTTAGTTGTAAATCTTACACCATTTCTTTAATTTCTTTACATGCTTTCTTTTTCACACCTGATTTTTCTTTATCCCAAACCATTTCTTTATCTTTCATTACTTATAGGTAGCTTCTTGCTAAGCATAACCAAATGAGGTTAGTTCAGTTGATACCGATTTCTCTCCAAAAATGAGAGGTTTCGATTTCTGGAGGGGTTGATTTCAATTCAACACCCCCCCCTACACCCACACCCACCCATCTTTCTAAGCATAATTAAGGAGTCTCAAAAGAGCAGAAAGACGAAGGAAGAGTGATAAGTTGTTTGATACCAAATCCTATCTATTTCTTTACCATTAGATTTGGTTTAGCATGTGTGCTATTAATTTTAAATAAAATCTTTCGTTTCTTAAACCAAGACATAATTAATTACAGAAATTCCAAACCAAATCCAATTGTCAAAAAGTGGGTAGGATTTGATATCAAATCCTATATATTGGAAGAATCCTAGTCGAAATATATAATATATTGTCTATATTGCTCTGGAGCAGTACTTTACCTACAGGGCTTGAAATCCTGCCACAATCACCTTAGAGACAAAATGGTGGGATCCACAACACTTAGATACTAGTGCCAAGTAAGTGGACCTATCATTTTTGTCTCTGGGACAGATTGTAGTAGATTCAAGCCCGGTAGCTTAAGCATTTTTCTTTGTATACCTTGAGGTTTTCTTCGATTTGTTGGGCTTCTGTAATCGACTGATCAGTCCCATTGTAATCAAGATCGACGGTAGCCGGTGGTTGGTGTTTTGCATCACGCAACTTGTCATACAGAGAAGACGAAACATCTGTATATATTGTCAATAATTTCATTCCGTTTGGAGCATCCCAGTTCCAAAAAGGAAGCGCGAAGGTCTCGTCACCTATAAGCTTGCCTAATATCCTCTCATGGAAGTAGAGATAAAAGCGCTTTTAGCATGATACTCTTGCAAGTTTAGAGTTGTTTTTAATTTATCTAAACAGGATGGCTCCCACTGTTTCTCGAATCCTTCCTCAAACCATAAAAGAAGAATTAGCCAGGACTATTCTCACCGTACAATACTTGCTTAACCGTTCAGCCAGGCCAGTGTCGATACTTCGAGAAAGGTTTTCCAACACTTTCACGAAGTTTCTTAATTAAAGAAGCTCTTTTCTCTGGGGGCGTAGCCCCGCTGACACCTTTCTAGGCACCTACTTCGTTTATAGCATTAATCGTTAAGTGATGAATCTCCTGATAAGTAGTATATACTCACAGTAGGATCGTGATCCAAAATATCATCGTATGATAATGTTGAAGGAATCCTACCAACATTCATCAAACTCTAAAATGGTATGCTCTCTCTGCAAATTTCAGTTTCTTTAGAAATTCCCGATGTGGATTTTTGCCCCATGCTCTTATGACCTTGACGAAGGTCAACAAATCATAAGTCACATGTCAAGTTCTATCCGTCATTATCCAGGTTAATTTGAACCCACCCGTACATACCTTTGACGAAGGTCAACAAGGTAATACGACTGTCCCAAACCAACGCATCTATCTATGCTACATATGAACACCCAACAGCTACCAATCACTATGCATTGACGAAGGTCAACAAACATAACTTGAATACTATTGAATATTCATACAAAATGATGGAGGGCTACGAATGGTTTTGGCAAAACCGTGAACATAGTGAACTTGATATAATCGAAGGAACCTGATACTTTTTAAAAGGAGTGGTTAAAGCTCCGCAATTAAAAATTTTGATCTTTTTAAAATTAACCGAGTGGTTTCTTTTAAATTTGTTCCAACGACTTAAGTTTGGTTTATTTTCTTTGCATTATAATAATGTGTCCTATCATTTATCCTATCATTGCAGAAAACAACGAAAATACCACGTCCTCTTATGCCATCCGCATTCGCCACGGGGTCCCGTCATCACCCGTTAGGTTACTTAACTAACGACAGAGCAGGGGCCGGACTAGCGCTGGTGTAAAACATAAGTGACGTCTAATAGCTATTTATATATAGATATTGTACATTCGTCAGACGCAATAATAAGCATTCCAGATCACAGATGAACTTTATTGGATTTACTAGCAATCTGTGTTTGCTTTGAGCCCGCAACAAAAAACGGATTACACAGTTGTAATGAATAGTCATTACCCCACCCCAGACCCCTACGGGTACGGCAAACTACCCGCCAAGTACCCGAAGTGAAGCGGTCTCCCTCAACAACGTGAGTAGGCCACTAAACACTTTGAAATAGCCGGTAGTTTGTGCACCCCACCTTGGGTCTATCCTAGGAGCAAAAACAGTAAAAAGAAATAATACAACGGTGGCTACAACCGCAACCTGGATGTGCCCCGCAAAATAATATTACAACTTATTACAATTTATATCGAACGAATGAATATAAAACACATCTCAAACCCCGGCTAATCATCACAACATCCCAATCAAGTTCATATACACAAACAGTAAACATTACAGAAATGTGCAACCCCCTGCCAACCGACATACTAGCAGTTAGGGGAGGTTTATGAACACATTAAACATTACAGATAAAAACCCAATTAGCAAATATCTTAGAACATCAATTGACTACCATATTCCGTGTCTACCCCAAAAGCAAAGCAGCACAGAAGTAACCTGGGCAGAAACAGAATATATAGGAAAACAGAACATCAAAATGTATGAATTGTAGAGCAAATCGGAGTCAACTCGGAGTTGACTCCGCCGCGGATCCGCGGCCAAAAGCACATTCTTGCCGCGGATCCGCGGCCATCAAGATGAGTTAGAACTCCGTATTTTCCCAGAATTCTTATTTTTCCCTGCTGTGAATTTTAAGGCATATCAAATATTTTTTTCGACAAGTTTAAAATTAACAGAAACTGTTAGGGTTCCGGGGTACCGTTTTCGTGTTTTTCCGTCGATCGAACTTCTAATTAGTTGCTAACAAGCTAGTAATGGTTTAGTTGGCTCTGATACCACTGTAAGACTATGTCACGCACCCCACGAACTTGCGGGGAGGCGAAATATATGAAAAACTATTATCAAAGCTTCATAACACGGACTTGAGCGCGTGAATCTTTTCTAAACCGTCACTAGCTATCTACTAGAGGTTTAACTACTCGGATTCGAAATTATACCCCACGTTACATGTCCTTCGGGTCTTCATCGCTGTCCTCCACTCCTCGTAGGCTCCTTAGAATATCGGCACCTCAACGACCTCCTCGAATCAAAGACGATCCACCCGAGAGCTCTTTGTCCAAGCTTGATCTCTAACTTGAGATACCTAGATTGCTCAAATTGCTAATCTAAGCTACCTAGCTGATATAGAGTGAGGTTATGGATGTATTAGTCTATCTAATCCTTGATCTCAACACATGAGAGGGGAGGATTAGGGTTTCAAGGGAGGATGAGCTTGAGGAGAGAGAAGGTGATGATGAGAAAATGAGAAGAAAAATGAACTCATTAGAATATAACAACCATAACAATTAATCAAATAAATAATATAAATGATTAATCATCATGGTTGATGCATTCACCTTATGTGATTCATCTCATGAGTTATTAGCTCAATAAATAAAGCATTAACTCCATGGATGAATCACACAAATGAGTCATTAAAACATTAAATACTCATGCCACCTTAACCCCCAAGTCACCACTCTTCTAGAAGCTTCCCGGAAAATTACGAGAATGCCCCTCCAATCCGTGAAAACACGAAAAAACTTTAGACTGTATAAATCCAATAACTCGATACTAGAATCTGGCTTAAACCAAAACCGACTAGTAAAAACTGTCCGAATGTCGTACGTGCATTTAAACGCGTATGCGTCCGAACCCTTGTCGTAAAACCATACGACCTCTATATCGTTTCTCCTGGAGCAGGGAAACTCTCTGTGTGGGACTCTAAAGACTCGACACTACACTGGTAGTGGGTTTAACTACAGACCGCAAGCGGCACTAGCTGTACGTAACGGTCCCCAAGTAGATGTCGATAAGAATGCCGATGAGGAAACCATCCGAACTTCTACTGAGCCTGTCCGTGACAATATCCGTGCAGTCCGGTCTGTTCGTTTAAGAGTATCGCATGTATGGTCTAGGGAGGTGGTTATCGTGAGACCCCTAATAACCGTACAAATCGTACTGGTATGGCTCAAGACCATTTGAGAATCTACTGATCAGTCCACCAGTAATTCTCCATCAGCCCTGGCCAGGGACTTATGGTAATGACCAACCAATCACAGTGCGATATCGACTCCCTATACCGGGAGAGACGAATCCCTAATAGTCGCTCACTGCCTCCATGTGACTCGGGACTGTACCCAACTAAAACCTGTTTGCACGACTCCTTTGAGCCGTGGTAAGGTAGTAATCAAAGCACAGTGGAAACTCACACGAGACAAATGACGACCCTAAGTCAATAGACTATCTGCACACATGTCACCTGAGAACTGCTATCTGACGTTAGGTATAATACCATCCAGTCAGTTCTCCTGCGAGTCCTGTCCGGTGTACCCGTAACCTAACGAGCACATGTATACTATCTCTGTACGACGTACTGATGGCTGTAGGACAGACCATCTCCCCGACTGGGATGAGAAGCGTACACACTAGTCTACTCTGGAGTATCGATGCCCTGTCTCGATAATCCTACGACTAGGGACAAGTATAGGATGTTGCTTATAGACTACCCAACCCCCACTGGTGTGACTGTCATCACAATGCTGGTAATCAAGCAAAGATCCTATGGGCTCTACTAATATGTATAAGTGATACGTTGCAAAAAACATATGCACATATTAAAGTAGACACAAACCAAGTAGCATGTTACTATGTTTAGCAAGACTGTATATATAACTGTGAATATCCTAAGCTTCCATTAAGTAATATACAACCTAGTATGATACAATAATGGCCCCTAGGGCATAAACACTAACAAAGATGACAAAAAACGGTTCAGTGACAGAGTATCTGAACAAGTTCAACAGTGTGACAAGCCAACTCGAGTCGGTCTCAATCGCGTTTGAAAATGAGATTCGAGCTTTATTGTTTCTATGTTCGTTGTCAGAGAGCTTGGAAAAGTTGGTTATGGCGGTTATCAACTCAATCTCAAGGACTCTCACATTTAATGATGCAGTGAGTTGCATATTAAATGATGAGATGAGGCGAAAGGTTGTTAGTAGAAGTTCGGGAACTTTTGCACCCTCAGTTGAGAATCGTGGTAGGACAATAGAAAAGGGAAGAAGGGCAAGTCAAAGAGCCGAGAAAAGTCAAAAGTACAGATTCAAGGTGACTGTTGGAACTACGGAAAGAAGGGTTACTTGAAAAAAGAAAAAGGCTCAGATGAAAAGTCGGATACTAAGGAAGCTAATGTGGTGTCTGCACATGAACAAGGGGATGTGGTGTCTGCACATGAACAAGGGGAACATGGACTTTGTCTTTCGGCGAGCAAGAGCACAAAGAGAGATACATGATTTCTAGATTTGGAGTCATCCTTTCGCTGCACTTCAGGTCGGAATCATTTAGCGATTATGTTCAAGCGGATCTTGGGTATGTGACGATGGGAAACGGCCAGCCGTGCAAAATCATTGGAAAAGGGACGGTTATATTGCATCCGTCAGGAGGAGATTAAATAAAGCTGAAGAACGCTAGACATTTACCAGATCTAAAGAAGTGGTTAATATTTACAAGTCAACTGGACAACGAAAGGTGCGTTGCGTTATTTGGAAATTCTCAGTGGAAGATTTCAAAAGGATCATTAGTAGTTGCAAGGGATAAATTGATTGGTTCATTGTATTCCTTCAGTTGGAGCAATGGCGTTTCGATTGCATTGACGACATGTTCAGATATGAATTCTGAGATTTCATTGTGGCATAAAAGATTGTGGCACCTTAGCGAGAAGAATATGAAGATTTTTCAGGATAAAAGGCTTTTATCTGAGCTGAAGAAGGTAGAGTTGGGATTCTGTGAGAGTTATGTTTGTGGAAAATAAAGCGCACTCAGATTTCAAATTAGCGTTATAGCAAAGCAGACTAAGAAGCTAGAGTTGGTGCATACGGGTGTATCGGGACCAACATATGTAGAGTCATATGGTGGAAATTGGTATTTCGTTACGTTCATTGATAATGCAAGCAGGAAGACCTGGGTTTATACAATGAAGAAGAAGTCCGATATGTTTGGTCGCTTTAAACACCGGATTACATAGATGGAGAACCAAATATGAACGAAGGTTAAGTTCCTAAATTTCGACAATGGCGGAGAATATTGCACAGAAGAGTTCAAGGGGTTTTGTCACACCCCACTTCTCAGTAGACGGAAATGATAACGTGGGAAGCCCACGCTATATTTATCCAGAGAAAGTCATTCCCTAAATAAATATGCTAAGCGTATTAAAACAAAAATACACAATGCAAGAATAAATGGAGACTGAATATTTTCAACAAATTTCTTTATTTACATTCAAACTTGAAATATTTTCAATACATGAGTTCAACTGAAAAAGAAATAGAAGAACAGAAATGGCTAAACATGTGGCATACATAATCTAAAAGAAAAGATAAGCTAAACTAAGCCGGTGTGGTAATCTGGTCGTAATCCTCCTCCGTGGCGTCTATTTCCTCCGTTTCAACAGTATCTGACGAACATTGCAAGAAAACAAAGGTGGATGGAATGCCCGTCAGCGAACTGGCGATCGGTAACAAAGGTAAGGTAAATGTGAAAAGTGATAAGTATAATATAAAATAAAGTAATGTAAATGACAAATAAATATATGTGGGGATGAACATGGGTATATGTTCTCTAGGTCTCTGTATGATCACCATATTAACGTTAACTTACAAATGTGAATGGCAACGCAACCGTAGAAATATTCACGAGCTCAAGAGTGGGACCCCAGGAGAAAGAAAACACGGGCTCATTTCACGTGTTAGCATCGGGACTCCAAATTGTAGAGGAGTCAGCCCGACTGTGATGTAAGTACATAAAATTCGAACATGTTAATACATGACCCCTGAAGTTCCGTTGGATTCACACCTTAAACTATACCAAACACTCTGAGTATAATAGATTATAACTGTTGTATCGACTTAGTTGATTTCATTGGTTGATTATAACATGTCTTGATTGAAATCATAGATTGCAAAAGTGAATAATATAGTCAAGTAAGTCAAGTAGAATGTGAGTTATGTCAATTGCAATCCTGAGTCGAGTCAAATTAGTTCGAGTAAATTGAGTTCGAGTTTAAGTTCAAGTTTAGATTCGAGTTGAGTTCAAGTTTAAAATAAGATTGAGTTTGTGTTCGGTTATAGTCATTTCATATTACTAGATTTAAATCTTATGAATAGCTTTAATCTTGTAAATTCTTGAGTTTGGAAAATTTTCGATAACCGCCGCACATGGACAGCGGGATTTGTGTTTTTTTTAAACACGATTATCATTTGATAATTTCCACCGTAAGTTTACGATCTATATTTAGGAAGAGATAAGTGGTGCATCATTGTTTCCGGTAACCCCGAAACATCTGATAAGTGAAGATACCACTCAAACCGATCTGCAACCTAAAATACGTAATCTAGACTAGTATTTTGATTTCTAAGATATTTTAGTAAAAATATCATTTAAAAATTCTCGAGTGTTTTTAATTCTTCCTAAAGGCTCGAATAAGTTTTTAATAAAAATATATTGTTTTTAAAATGTCAATATTTATGTATAAAAACGTATTTTATATTTTGTGGTTTTTTAGTATAAAAACTAACTTTTAAAGTTTATGGTATTTTAATGAAAAATACGACTTTTGGAAAATTGATGGTATTTTCTTAAAACTTTAATCTTTACATTTAAAAATTATAGTTTTCACAATCTATTTTCAATGAAAATACGAATTTACGATTTAAATAATTTTCCAATGATTTAATTTGTTTCAAAAGTCGTATTTCTTTAAAATCGTATTTTTATTCTTTTCGAGACCTAATTCTCCATGAAGAGTTCTGCATCTTACTCTACTATTCTAAGAATGTGCGATAATCTGCATCAACCATGAACAGGTCCCCTAAAAAGGGTTATAGAGGCATAATTGCAAAAAAAAAGGTATAATTTAAATTTTAGGGCATTTTAATGTAATTCTCTCTTAAGAAATTAATATACAATTTTAGTGAATTTCTGATTCAAAGTTCGAGTGTGGGATGGATCTTTACCACTAGCTTTATCCTTGAGTAATGTTTAGCATAAACATGTATAAGCTATGAATTGTATTGATGATAGTACACCGATTGATTGTCTATAAATGTAGCTCATTGTTATCAAGAAATTTACCATATCATTAACTATAATACTTTCACATAACCGCAGCTAAATGTATAATAATTACTTGGTGTGCTCGATGGCTCAAAGTAAAACCGGTAAGTGCACCCACAACGAAGCATTTCAAACCCAGTAAAGAGCCGTGCTCGATAACTCAAGAGCAGAAGTATGATATGGCACGAGTGTTACATTTGTGGAATAAATCGATGGAAATAGGTCACGTACATGTGATCCTATTTTTGTTTTTCTTCCAATATCGCCCTCTATATCCATTAAATTAAATGTTGTCCATCTTTTTTCTCAAATTAAAATCACAACCATCTCCAATTTTTCTTCTTTAAGGATTTTTAGATTTGTAGGGCAGGTTGAAGTGATGGAGAATTCTAGGTGTAGGCAACTGATTAAAGTACAAAAATAAGATCACATGCATTAGACATGACCTATTTCCATCGATTTATCACAAAATCTTGACGGAATTAAAGCACAGAGGGTCAAGTAGATAACGGAACTGAGGCACGTGAAGTATTGGGTAAGGAAAAAAGCCCAAGAAGGTTTTAGGAATTAGACCAAATCATATGTGTGTTTTTAAGAAATAGGCCTATTAAAAATATATATAATTTTTTGTAATTGTATACTTCATATATTTTATATTATTATAAATCGTTTCTTGATAGATAAATGACCCTATCCCATATATCTGTAGCCGAAGGGGACGTTATGGTCCAGCCAACAAAAACTCGATGGAGGGCTTGATCTTCCAAAAGTTACGTGCTTAGCCTAGTTAGTATTTTTTAACAGATAAGTAATTAAATGTAGGAATAAATGTTGCATTCGTTAATATTTTATCCTACAAGGAAATAGTTTGGGGAGTCGACCATGTAAGAATGGATTGAAAATGATAAATAAATATATCTTTTAGGATAAATAAATATTGTTAACCATTTCATACATTTAATTTCCAATATAATGGGGACTATGTGATAATTGGGTAAATTGTCAAAAAGCCTCCGACCAGCTTCAAACTTGTGTAAAATCCCTGGGGTTTTTGCTGTGGTTAAAAAAACCACGGCCCCAATGAAAACCCCATGTATACCAATTGCCTGTAATATCAAAACAGTTGTAGCCGCTTGTAATATGTAAACGGTTGTCTGTAATATCTAAGTGGTTGCATGTAATATCCAAGCAGTTAAATTAAATAAATACTAGGCCTGAATGAAATATAGCCCATGAACCTTTTCACATAGATTTTGAACAGTGGGCACTTTCCAATCGTTTCGAAAATTATAGGGTTTTTTAGGCAAATCCCGAGCGGGCTGGGGCTTTTGACAATTTACCCTTGGTAATTTTGTAATTTAATCAGAGCAGACAATTATGAAAGGCCCGAACCAGCCCATCATGAGTGGGAAGCGGACGGTTCGGATCCTGGACCTATGAACCCGCTAAGCAGCACATGCATCGCACGTGACGTCCTTCATCTTTTACGCATTCCTCACAAAATCTCTCATTCTCTCTCTCTCATCGAAAGCTCGCTCGAAACCTCTAATGGCGACGCCAGATCACCTCTTCAACCTCCGCAACAACTTCTATCTGGGGGCGTACCAGGCGGCGATCAACAACAGCGACGTCCCCAACCTCTCCCACGACGACGCAATCGAGCGCGACTCCCTCGTCTACAGATCCTACATCGCCCTATGCTCTTATCAGGTGCTCACTCCCTATGATTTTTATTACAGATCCAGTTTCGTTTCGTTGAAAATCGTTTGTTTGTTTGTTTGATGATTGTTGATCTGGATCTGTGTGTCCGTCAGCTGGTTGTCAACGAGATCGATTCGTCGGCGCCGACGGCGCTGCAGGCGGTGAAGCTGCTCGCGATCTATCTCTCTGGCGATAAGGTTGGCTTTCTGACGTGGATCTGTTTATTTTGCTTGAGATTTGTGCGATTTAGGTTTGGTTTGACTTGATTTGAGAGCTTGGAAACCCTAATGTGATGTTATAGATGAGTTAGAAATGTAGAAGATCGGGGAGATGTGAATGAATTAGATCACTAATTGTTCTGAGATCATCATTTGGTGAATGGTGAGGAATTGTTACCATTTTAAATTAGAATGTAAGACAGAAGAAAGTAGTGTAACCGATCTGTCTCTGTGTTTCTTTAGAAAAGTTGTAATTTGATGATATGTTGTAATTTGAGAGGTAGAAATATGTGGATATGTGAACAAATTAGAGCATTGCTTATTTTGACATACAATCATTTGATTTCTTTGGATTGAGAAGTTAGAAAACCTAAAATGCGAACTGCACTTGCTAACGTAATAAAATCATACACATGGATAAATTAGAGATCTAAGGAAAACCACTTATTTGGTAGAATTTTATAGACTTGGTTCCTTTATTATTAATCAGAAAACAATGATTTGACCTATATTGTTTGGTGTTGAGATTATTTTATGTTTAGGCTGAGTTTAACAGACAGAATTTTAAACTTCATATCTTGGATAATTATGTATGGCTGATTTACCCGTTGACATTTTGTGGATTTATTATAATTTTTTTAATCTTGGTCTTATGGTTTGGTTTATTTTGTTGTAGGGAATCGGTTTTCATGACGTATCTCCTTTCCTTTGTTACATAACAAATTGCAAAAAAAGAAAAATATATCTATAAATTATTTTGATCGAAATCATGAAATGTGTCTTATGGTACTGTAAAACAAGGTTTAAAAGGCCAATTAATGAACGTTCAAGTGTTCGGCTAGCAACCACATCAAATAGTACTGAAAGATCATACGAGTGCATAATTGGCCACATGAGAAATATGTGGGCCAAAATCTATTTAACTGGCTTGTACACTATGCTCAGGATCCACCTAATACCCAATACATGATATGCAAATTACTTACAACGAGCCCTAAATTTTCCTTTTTCTCACCCATTGATAAAATTTTCTTCTATCTTTTCTCATTATTTACAGGATTTGTCTGCACATACATGTACATACTTATTAAGAGTATATAATTATATAATTTCTGCATAATTTCATTATACAATCTATAATCCATTTTTGGCATTATGCATTGGCCAAACCAATAGCGAATGACTACGTCTTTGCATCATCGGTGTCTTGAAAACATTATGTGGCCAGATTTTGAACATATTGTAGCGGTTCTCTTTTGCTTTGAGCGGAATAACCTGGTGACTACTTTTTAGATCATGTAATTTACATTAATGTGATGTTTGGTTGTGAAAATGGGGTTGCATGCAACATTTTTGAAAGTACAATTCAATTTCCCATGCTTGGTCAGTAACATCTTGACCTGGAATGGAAAAGAGAGTTGTAAACCATATCAAATCCTTGAAACATGTGTTCCAACCAAACTGGCTGCAACAATTGGTGCAACTTTACTAAGGGGCTGTTTGGTAGCATGGAAATGGAGTTGCATGCAACATTTGCTGCAAAAAATCTCAATTTCCTATGTTTGATTTGCAAAAACTTGAGTTGGATTTGGAAATGGAGTCACAAAAATGGGTCAAATTGTTGCAACATTTGTTGCACACTTGCACTCAAAATGGTTGTAAGAGATGTTGCTACTTGGGAGAATGTGTCCATGACAATTATTAGTTATGCCACATAATCTTATCATATGCCACATAAGTAATTTTGCAACATATGTTGCATTTCTTATTTATTTTTAGTCAACCAAACATAAAATAGTAGTTTGGATTTGGAAATTTGACAACTAAAGTTGTAACCACCCAAACAATGGATTTGAGGGTTTTTATTTGCAACAAATGTTGCATGTAGCATTTGTTACATGTCACGCCCCGCTTCCCAATATACAGAATATATGGGTGCTAGGCCAGCCATACTCCTACGGGTAAGGAATAATCCCGTCGTAGTCACACTTCAGGTTCTAGTATTACATGGTAAGCAGTAAACACGGCATAGAAGTAAAGAGAATCACAATTACTACTTTATTACATTTAACCAAAATAGTTCCATAATACAATTATTCAAATGAAAGAATCAACTAACCAAATGGAATACATCTTTATTGAAAGTAGAAGGTGATAATGCTGAGGTCGAGATCTAAATCTCCGCGATCTCGAAGGTCAGGTCCTCGTCTTGAGCTGGGTTCACTATGTCCTCTGAGCATGCATACTCATATCATCATGGCGACACAATATAGCAATATATATATATATATATATATATATATAATATTTGCAATGATAAGCATGAAAGACGGTATAAACTAGTAACATGAGAATATGAAATATCAGGTATATGTGAATAATATAGTATGTGCATCATATCAGTAATCAAGGCAAGGCAATATGTATGTCGCTGCATATCAGTCATTAAGTTAATTGAAATCGATCGGTGGAAAATGATACTCGCATTTAATAAGGGTTTCTTGCATGCCCGAGTCTACAGTCCGCTGTAGCTCGGGTCATAACCCTGCAGCCATGCCGCTAGGCCACCTAATATATATATATATATATATATATATATATATATATATATCGAATGATTCTAACTCGCTAGACCTTGCTAAACATAAATTCGATTCCATCTCGATTTCCCCATTTTCCCCGTGTTATAGTATATGTTTAGGTATTAGATACGTTGTGAACACGTGCGTATTACTTTCACTATTCAGTCATGCTTTCACTTATCAGTATTACTTTCAATAACTGGTTTATTATTGTACTTGTCACAACCCAGTCACCGACACTTATCAATCGACAATGCAAAATAGTGGCTAGGATTCCAATGTAAATAGTCACTAAACAACGGGTGTAAAGCAATCACAAGGTATGGCAGGAATGCTTTAAATAAACGTTCACTAAATTAAGGACAGCTAGCGTGATGCAGTTTGCAAAATACATAATAAAATCACACATGTAGGATCGGGTAGAACAATATAAAAGGCATATAAAGTATACTTGTCTATCTAAACAGTAAAATTGGTTTCGTATCAATAGCCTTTTCGATTAAGGAGTTGTGTTCATTTTAAAATAGGGATGTGCTGCTGGAATTCCAGTTTTAGAATTGGAAATCCAACTTCAAGCGTAGTTTTCTATATATTATGATCCGAATCAAGGATCGCTACAGTTGAATAAAATCTAGCCATATTAGTTAGGTTTCCAATGCAACAGACGGATTAGTAATAGCCGCTGTATGCAGAGAGATAAGTTCAGTTTAATGTCAATATGTATAAACCGTCACTACAGAAAACTGCAGAATATGTCAACAATCTAAAATACTTTTAAAATAGCAAACAATATTCAAATTAAATGAAACCAACACTTTCAGTTAGCTAACTTGATTATCTACGTAACGATATAGGGCTCCACGTATTTTCAGATTTATACAGGGATGTACATGCATTTAAAATCAAGCGTCGTCAGAAAATACTGCTCTGGACTACAGTCCGGAGCCGTATTTCCCCTCAGTTTGCAATATCATAACACAACAATATTCAGTAAAAATTATCAAAGGCTTATAGTTTATTCAGTCTGCTTCGTAGCGAGCCCAAGCATGTCACAATACGAGTTATATCCAGTTTCCTATTAATCTTACAACGTGATATGCACGACGATTTTCAGATATAACGTCGTGTTTTGGGGCGACATTTCATGGCTATAACCTAGGTATTTTTAACCCAAATCTCTACACGACATTCATTATCAGTAAAGAGATTTATTGGTCACAAATTCCGCCATTCTAAATAGGGTTTTCGTTTAGGGTTTTGTGTCGAACACCTAGGTTATGTACGGGTATCAATAGAAATATTTATTTCGTTTAATTGGTCAAAACAAGATTTTATTCATTAAAATTCTAAACAATTTTACCACGGGATAATAGACCCTAGTCAGGTCCCAAACACTAAAATTAACGACGATGGTTCGCTAGAAAAATAATGATTCGATTATACTACACGATATATGTATATATATACATATATTTATCATCATACACTGCACGTACGATTATAATAGCATGATAAACAAGTAAAGATTTTCACTTGTCTTGTGATGATAGTGATGCGGCAGTGACGATGACGGTTAGCACTGGCACGACGCAAGCAGCAATAGTGGCTTGGCTAGGCTTGAGCTTTGGCACTGGCGTTGGCACGGCGGAGCACGAGGAGCAATGGCGGTAACAGTAGCTCAGGCTGTGGCGCGGCGGAGCTCCGGTGGCAATGGAAAGGGTAGAGATGGTCGGCAGTGCTGTGGTAGTGAGGAAGCTCGGTTGCGGTTGGGTTGGTGGAGGTTGCGGTGAGGTGAAGGAGATGAGGCTCGCCGGCGACGATGGTGCAGAGGTGGTGCTCGGCGGTGTCTCTGGTGTTGTTGTTGTGGTGGTTGTCGGATAAGATCGGTGGTGGTGCTCAGTGGGTGCTAGCGGTGTTGGAGTTGGGCTCGAGAAGAGGAGGTGGAGGAGCTTGCGGGTGATGGTGGTGGCTTGAGGGGTCACCGGAGGTGGAGTTGTGGTGATGATGGTGATGATGAGGAGCTTGGGTCGTCGGTGGTGAGGCAGAGGGCATCGAGGTCCGGCTCGGTGCAGTGGAGTGAGAATGAGAGAGAGAGAGATGAGTTAAAGAGGGGGAGTTTCGGTTGAGGAGATGAAGGAAACAGGCGAGAGGAGATATCGGGAAGATCGTTGTCGAGCTGGGTTGTAGGGTGTAGCAGGTCTCGCGGGAGTGGGGGAGAAGGAGCCGTTGGGGTTGAGGAGCTCGATTCAAAAAGAAATGAAGGGAGAAAGTAAGGAGAGAAAAAGAGGGGGAGTTTGAGGGCTTTGGGCTGGGCCTGGGTGTGTGGGTTAGGATTTAGTTTAGGTTTTAATTATTAGGAGAAAGAAAATAGGATTTCGAAGAATTAGGATATTAGAAAAAATAAGAAAAATATAAGAAAAATATTTATTTGAAACATACGGATAAAGTTACAAGGACCGGGGATTTACATTACATGCAACAGATGTTGCACTTTTATTTTGTTGCAAACCAAACACCCCCTAAATCTGTCAGTGGAAATTATTATGGTGCCACATAAGCTTATCAATAATCATAAGCTACATATGCAATTTCGTTATGAATGTCTCATTTTCTTTCTCTTTTTCCAACCAAACACAAAATGTGATTTGGGGTTTGGAAATCCGACAACAAAATAAAAAATACACCAAACTTCGTATTTGAGAGTTTTTTTAACTTGCAACAAATGTTGCATGTAACATTTGTTTCCTATTGTTGCTGATGAAACGGCCCCAATATTAGATGGATCATGGAAGTGTCATGTAGTGGCTGGAAATTTCTGGGGAACTTTCTGTCTGGTTATCATTTTAGCTTTACACTGCCTGATTAAATCTTTTTTAAAGATCACCCAAGATCGAAAGTCTCATTGTGTTCTTCATATTGGTCCTGATTATGAAGGAAGGTGCAAAATCAAGTCTCCAGGAATGGTTGAGTGATGCTGCTATAGCAAACAATCCTATCCTCCGCCTGATTGCTGGGATAATATATATGCATGAACAAGATTACAACGAGGCTCTTAAGCATACCAATGCTGGAGGAACAATGGAACTGTGAGTTGTATATTCCTTTTTAATTATCATAAAGTAATAAATTTAAAATATTCTAATTTTCTAAAACATGTATCCTGACAGTGCAAAGGAACATTTATTTTATATAATTATGGTGACTTGTTAGTCCCTTTTAGTAGACTTAAAAAATAAATATTATCCATTTCTCTTTAAGGATCATGATTCATGTGTGCTTTAATGTTGCTTTTTGCACTAAATTACTCTTAAGAATCTCTGTTTATCATTGAACTATCTTAAAGTTATTTTTATTACAGTAAAAACTCTTAAAAATTGCCTATCTAAAGTCATTCAAAATCGTGAATATGGTAGCGATCATCTATGCAAAAGTTATGTTATGAACATATTATGAAACCAGCGAGCTCTTATTTTATAGCATTAGGTACACCCTCACTTAGATTTAGCGTGCAAATGTGTTTTTAGAGTTTATTCTAATCTGTGTTGGCTTATATGTATGTACAAGTCAAACTGTTTCTTCTAGAACCTTGTGGTGAGATTGTAGTTGCATATAAGCCGGAAGTAATTTTTCAACCAACAACTTATATTACACGATCCTTTTTTCTCAAATTCTGTCCATATTACTATTGCTTATTACCAAACTGTTGATAACTGCTAGATATAGGGGTGTGAATCTTCATTTAGAGTGTATAAGACTATAGGTGATTGAATATGTTCGACACATTATTGCAGGCAGAACCTATACTTCCCCTGATAGATATTGACTTCCTTTCTCCTAGCAAACCATAGAGGTCTACAACTTGATTCATTGCTTTTTTATGCAGGCTAGCATTGAATGTTCAGATATTCATAAAGATGCACAGGTCAGATTATGCAGAGAAACAACTTAAGATCATGCAGCAACTTGATGAAGACCACACTCTAACACAACTTGCAAATGCATGGCTAAACCTGTCAGTGGTAAGTCTGAGTATGTGCATGATTTCATTGCATGGAGATTAATGCTATTCTGTTCATGACGATATGGATCCTGTCTCCCTTCTATTTCAGGGTGGTTCTAAGATTCAAGAAGCATATCTTATTTTCCAAGATTTTGCTGAAAAGTATCAGATGACCACAATGATACTTAATGGACAGGCTGTCTGCTATATGCACATGAACCGATTTGATGAAGCTGAAACCCTATTGCTTGACGCACTAAATAAGGTTGTCTCGGAATTTAGAGCTTTGATTTAAATATTACATTCTTTAAGAAAACTTGTACTTATATTTTAGCTGTGCCTTTTGGTTATTTTAGCATCACCTGTTGGCTTAGAAAATTTTTCTTATGGTTTCAAGGATGCAAAGGATGCAGAAACTTTGGCGAACTTAGTTGTGTGCAGTCTTCACGTAGCTAAATCTTCATCACGGTACCTTAGGTAAGCATTTGCAACTTTACACGAATTCAAAACGTCTCAAATTCTTTGGTCTTTCTGTATTTCTTAGTATATATGCTAGGATGTTAAGATTGATGACAGGCCTTGGTCTTTGATATTCATGCTGCTATCTTGTAGCATCAGTCATATAGCAAATGAACCATACCTCATATGTGGACTTTATTTCCCCACATGTTTAAGCACGCTTAGCCGAAACTTCTGTTGGATACAATATACCCTTGTAAATTAAACCGAAGCCTGGTTAAATTGCGTGGCACCAACTCTAGCTTACGGAAAAGCTTATTTTCTATGTCAGTGGTCACTAACACAAAACTTTTGGTTGATCTTAATTCATTATGAGCAGCGCTAGTTGAACAAAGTGCACAAGATACTGACATCGATATCTAGCATACACGTGCAAAATTGTTTTGAAGTTTGTAGGAGCAGTTCTATAGCATCTACTGGAAAACAATCAATACCAAAGTTTTGACTTAGTAATTAGTATGAAAATTTTTATGATTTCATTCAATACCGGCTTATATAACTTCATTCCTTGTTGCATTCTGAGGCAGCTGCATATTTTCCATGTAGTAGATGAGTAGAGAAGAAGAAAGACATATTGCATTTCTAGCATTAGCGGTGCAAATTGCATAAAGTCGCCACAAATTAAATATCGGACAAACTTTGTATAAAGTTTAACTTTCCAAGTATTACCTTGAACATCTATAGAAATCTTACTAGTTGAATTTATAGTTTGTCATACTTCTCCTTAGATATACCCTTTCAAGTATACTTCAGGATCTTATTGTGTATCTACTCTTCTAAATTTGCGTTCTTGCATCTTATACAGTCAAAAGAAATAAAATAAAGAATTATACATCTATTGTCCTCATACATGAAGATCAATGCATAAATATGTTGGGGTGCACATATGGTGCAGGTGATGACAATTCTAGTCAAATCTAAAGCTAATGGACCGTTGCAGATTTATTACTTTACTGAAAGGGAGGAGAAGCTTGAAAAACTTATGCAACTGAACTGCAAAAGCTATTCTTTAAAATCTGCGAGTAGGCCACACTACTGCGTCTAAATTAGTGGTTATGTAGAAACACCACCACAAAATTTGTATAGAAAAATTCGATTAGTTGCTTATGCCTCTTACTGGGTAGACTCAGGCTGCAACTTATATACTTGATTTTGTATTGCAGATCATAATCTTAGGATACGGCTTTAGCAGATTTGCATACCGGGAGGGGGGGGGGGTGGTGTAAGGGGTGGGGTCATGAACATATGATGTAACCAAGATATACGTATGAGTAGTCATTTTGTTACCAACGATCAATTGTTTATCGAGATGGTTAGATTTGTGGGGAAACCAAGGTTGGATGGTTTAAATGAAGAAGCTACGGAGTATGACGTGATTGTAGAATAACAATGAACTGAGGAGAGTGTTCTATGGAACGACTATGAAATTAACATTGTTTTCTGACATGACATCAAACAATTAAGAAATAACATATTCCAGAAACAAGTGGTGCTCAGATAACTACATTGAGTGGATGGGTTACGATACTTCAAAGGTGTTAATAAAAACTGAAAGGGTCCTTAAAAAGTTGGAGAAAACTCTCGTAAAGGTTAAAACTGAAGAAAAAATTATTGAGATGGTTTGATCATATGCAAATGCATCCTTAGGAATTTAGAGATAGCTCTCAGCTGCTCATAACGGATAGGATCGGGGAGATTCTAGTGAGATCGTTTGAACACCAGCAAGGAAGACCAGTGATAAGCGCGTCAATTAAGAATGATAAATATTGTAGTCTATTGACTCACGAGATTAGAGATGGGCCTAACTGAACTTGTTAAAAAAGATACATCCATTGTGACTGCCGACCTTAAAGGTCTGGGATAAAAACTTATTCTTTTGTTGTGTAGCCATCACAATCTTCGATCTAAAGGGTTTTAACTTCTTGGAGCCATTTTACTTGGCAAGCTATACCTTCTACATTGTTTCTTTTTGAAGTACAAGATTTTTTCTGAATCATTAGTTGCTCAACAACTAATGATTTTTACTTTTGCTTGGTTACTACTATTTTCTAGGAATTTGGATAGTTTGCAAAGTATTTTAAATGTGAACCTAGCCAGATAAACTATTTTAAATGTGAAATAACAAAGTTTGCAAAGTACAGCACAGAGGTATCAACATAACGTTGTCAAATAATTTGCCGCCTCCCAAAAAATTAGTAATTAAAAATACTGAAGGAGAACAAAATAGACTCCATGCATGGTTCTACGGTGACTTCTTCGCCAATTGTCAACTTCCTATAATACCGCTCTTTCTTTTATAATTACCTGTCCAAAATTGGAGTAAAATGTTGATTCTTAGGAGGACAGACAAAGAAGAAGTTTTTCCGTGGAAGACTAGCATTCCTTATAACCCAAACGCACCAAAAAAGTCATAACAATCATTGCCCATGTGTCTCTAATGTTCTTCTTAACCCTTTTGATATTTCATTTTATCCTCAACGAAAACAATGAGCCTAGTTTTCCTTTTAATCTCCTATAAGTTTATACATATTGAACAAAGAAATTTATTTATTTATTTTAAAAAAATCATGAAATGCTTGGATATGACTCATGGTGCATCCAATGTCATATCACCTACCCATATTTTCTGACTTCTCCTGTTGTGCTTTCTCAGCCAATTGAAGCTGTCACATCCGGATCACTTGCTCGTCAAACGTGCGGCCGTAGCCGAAGACAACTTTGAGAGAGCTCTCCAGTCTGTTGCTTGATGATTTGGAATTTCACTATTATCACTTTGTTTTACTAAATGGATTATAATTTCTTTTCTTTTCTTTTCTTTTCTCTTCTCTTCTGTATTTTTTGGAAGTTTCAGTATCCCATTATATCGAAAGTATTACCATGTCCAATTAGTCTGAAGTTAAGCAAGTTTTGATGATAAACAATTAGTGAATGGATTGAAGTTATTGTCTTCCTGTGTTAAAATTGTCTTGTGAAGAGACTAATATTATGTAATATAGTCTCGTCTGTCAACTGGTTAACACTGTTTGACTTGTTATTACACGCTTTGCTGCATGCGATCGCTGAGAATTTTTTTAAAGACTGATGGCTCAACTGTTACTGAGAAATGGAATGGAAATTTATAAAATCATCTTGCAAAGCAGAGGACTGGTTTGAATCCATGTAAATAATTCTGGATTCTTTAAAGTATTAGATTTTGTCCTCGTGAAATACATTAATCGTCTATCAAATGCGTTTTGGAAAAGTCATGAACATGTCTTTGTACACATATTCATAAGCTATTTATACTAATATAATTCATGTGACTTTGTATATATGTTTTTGAATCGCAATGCCAGCAGAAGCTCGGTACAATTTAAGGGTGGAGTGGTTCCCGCAATAAATATTAAGATATTTGTGCATGATCCCTTTGTTGTCTAGATTATCGCCAACACCATTTACATAAGGAAAAACATTCAATTATTTTGAGAATAACTACAATCAATTTTCTTACGCTAATTTGGAGGTATGCCACATACAGTGTTATTACCAATTTTTTAATTTAGGGACTTCATTTTATGTATTATTACATTTCATTGGATTATTTTCATTTTTTTAAAAAAACAATAAGTCAAGACTTCTCAGTTTCAGTTTTAATTTTAATCTCTACCTTTACAATCTCAACACAAGTACTAAAGAATTGGGCAATCAAAATAGAAACTTGCTTTTTTGGCATTTTGTGATGAAGTTAGTAAGATATAAAAAATAAATATAATGGTTAAATCTATAATTTAAATATATCTGTTTTATTACTTTAATTTGCTGTTAGTTTATTATCTTTAATGATTTGAGGAGATTTCAGAATTTAAGGCATGTTCGTTTAAATATTCTTTATTTTGTGTATTGGTCATCTTTCTTTTTTGAATCTGTTCATTAGCATAGGTTTCATAAACTATTAAAGTTCTGTATAGAAATTAATAATCATTTTAAATATTTTTTATTTAGAAAAATTTCTCGGCTACTGATTCCAAGAGATCGGGCCATCATAGTTACAAGAATTTTCCTATTTTTTTTAAAAAAATATTTCAAATCAAATATTGGATTTGCCTTGGTATATTAATATAAATGAATCTTTCACCAAAATCACCGTATACTAACTTTGTTCTCAAAACCATTATGATGCCGATTTTGTGCATAGAAACCCCGGAAGTTTTCTCCGTTACACGTGATCCACTCGTGACATGTTGGCATTAATTTCTTTATGAAATGGTCAAAATACTCTGTTATACAGTGGACTATTAAAAGATGATGAAATGAGATTTTTGAAAGAAAAAAAGTAAAATTTTTACTGAAAAAGTTTAAATTTGATCGGCAGGGCAGCGAGTGTCACGTGTAACTTCAGGGGTGGGGGTGGGGTTGGGCACCAAATCGCATCAGGGTGGTTTTAGGAATAAGCCATAATACATAGGAGGACTTAATCGACAAAATTACTGTCTCAACAATAAAAACCCTAGCTTTCCTCTTTTCGCCTCTCTTTCTTTTCGATTCGTTTCTCTTCTCCCTCCTTCAATCTTTGTTCTCTCTCACGATGTCATACGACGAAGTGGAGATAGAGGACATGGAGTGGAGCGAGGAGATTCAGGCCTTCACGTACCCATGCCCCTGCGGCGACCTCTTCCAGATCACCAAGGAGGAGCTCAACTTGGGGGAGGAGATCGCTCGGTGCCCTAGCTGCTCCCTCTACATCACCGTCATCTACAACCAAGAGGACTTCGCCGATAACAACAACAGCAAGAAGAAGGCCAATAACAACATCCAGCCCTCCAAGACCCAGCCCATCGCCGTCGCCTGAACCACCAACCATCAGGTTAGGGTTAGGGATTTGGTTGATTTCGCATTGAACTTCATAATTGGTTCATATTAGCCCTCAATGATTGTTTGTATGTTATGAAAAAAGTTATTTGCTTTAGTACCTTCATGACATAATTGGGAATTATAATGATTTAAATATCGCTATTGACGTGTATATAAAAAATAATAATAAATAGATTTTTAAAAAGGATCCAAGATTTGTTTTTTTGTTTTTAAATCAGTCCTCCTTCTGGGATCGAACTTGTGCCCTCTCACCTTAGAGAGGAAATTGGTACCAACTTTGCAAAGAACCAAGATTTGATGTGGTGAAAAGGCGAATGATGATTGCACTTTTTGCTAAGACACCAATGTCCACTTAGGTTAGGTTAACTGGAGTAATGAAGAGTTGTCTAAATTTAACTCCAAATTCCTAGTTGTGCCACTTTTTGGATAACCCGGATTAATTAGATTTATCTAAATTTGACGCCAATTTTTCGGATTTTATATAATTGGAATTATATTACTTCAAAGTTAAGATATATAAAATCCAATCCAATTTTGTGAGGAAAAACAGCCATTTTGGAGTTTAGATAACTCTAGAGCCAAGCAACCGGCTGTAAGTGGACGTAGGGCTTTGCAAACTAGAGTTTGCATGATCTATTCTTCTCATAGAAATAAACTTGTTAATCCTAACTCCAAACCCAAATAGGCCCGTAAAAATGTTTTTATTTGCAAACCATCTTATTATAATATATAACTATACTGCAATCTGTAACTAAAACGATAGTTAGTTTACATTCCGTTTATTAATAATAGGATAGAGGTAGGGTGGCGGAACTCATCTTGATTGCTCAACTTTATTTTCCGACAAAAAAAGTTGATAAACATTTTTAATAGCAAATGCGATAGAGTGTTGCTAACATTGAGTATGTGTTGTAACCTTTGGTTGCTCCATCTTAAAGATAAGCATAAAGTGCTGTTTAAAACAGGGATTCGGTCTGACAAAGCTTCTAGTTGAAATCCAGATTTGAAGGGAGAAGAAGACGAGAGGAAGAATTTGAAGAAAGAAAAGGATATCAAGTAAACTTCAATGTCGCACATACACAATTCGAGTCATATCATTCCTCCTCAGCCTCACACATAACATGGGCATTCATGATTATATACACAGTTACACATGTCTACGTAATGAACACAGTGATAATTGTATAGGATAAGATAGCTCAGGGAACTAGTTATTGTTGGTCTTAATTTGCGCGACATATAAGGTAGAAGAAAATAGAGTTTTGAGTCCTTTGACTCTTATTATTTATTTTTTAACTCATTGAAGTTGAGTTTCCAATTGATCTGTAACTTCTCAAATTTTTTACGCCGTGGTAAATCCGTTGACTTGGGCAAAAATCACGGCCAACTACCGCAACTGTGACATCCAAATATGGAACATTAATATATTCTAGACTTATTTTCATCATCCTAGGACGTAAGGCTATTCTGAAGGGAAATCTTCCACTGGACCTTAAATCGTGTCATGTTTTCTTGCTGGTCCATAGAAATCAAATGTCAAGTAAATCCATTTTCGTGATTGTGTTGATTGATTGTAAATATTCCAATAGGTACTATTGAAGAGCTTTTCTCATGCATCTTAATATAGATTTGGATCAGAGATTCAGAGAAAGATAGCATGGAACCAACTGTAAGAGCTCAAACAAGCAATGGGATGTGCTAGAGTCGATCTTGAAACACATGTTAATAGAGCGTTTTTTATTATCACCGTTGCAAAGCATTTACAGCCTCCATTATCCACATGCATACAAGTCCTGAGTTGAGAATGTGATAATTTATATATTAAAAAAAATTAAGCCAACTATGATTCGAGAGCTTAGAGCATAGCTGTGCCTTCTGGATATAGCCTTTCTAATTAAGCAAGTCAAAATTTTGCTTTAAAAAAAACACCTTTTATCCCAAATTTGCATACAGATATATGCCAGTGACATGTTCGTTTTGCTTTTAGAATGTTGAATATGACTTCAAATTCATGCGTTTATATCCTACATGCATGTATTTGATTTGTGAGCAATAGTCATTTTTCAGCGTTCTTAGGTACTTGTGAAATGCATCTATAAGATTTTGATAAAGCCATCACTATATTTATCAATAAGCTGCGGAAGTTGTGTCTTAAAACCCCTAATTTCATACCTAACCTTATCTTATTTTATCAAAATACAGGATTTTCTGCTGCAAGAGGAAGCTGCGAGGAGATTGCTAAATCGAGGCTTGGAATTTAATTTTTAGTTTGATGAGTTGCATTGTTTTTGTAATACCCAGTTCCTTTTAAATAATTTCTGTATTTTTAAAAACAAAAATTACTAAAATTTTATTAATTTGAATATTTCTATTTCCAAAACCCAAAACCCTACCCTATTTTCTATTTATTATTCCCATTTAAATCCAATCTTCCTATATTTTTCTAATTCTCAAAACCAGCCCAAACCTTAACCCTCTTTTATTTTCCTAACTTTAAATCTAACCTCACTCACCCAAGCCTAGCCCCAGCCTGAGCCTATGAACCCACTTCGCCTTCCCATAACCCACACTCGACCCGATCTAACCCGACCTGACACCCCCACTCCCTCCCTTCTTCTTCTCTTCTCTTATCTTTTCCCGCTTTCTCCGCGATGTCACCTCCACAACCCGTGCAACTCCACCTTCCTCGCAACTTCTCCCATCTCTCTCGTGCTATCCCTACGACCCCTTCCTTCCCGCGACCTCGTCCTCGTCCCAACGTCTTTCCCCTTCCTCGTGCTACTTATGAGGCCCACTTTCCAACGGCCACGATGACGATGCCACTCCTTCAACTGCCCGAGGTCTACTCCCTTGCTCGTATTGACCGCCTCTATCATGATGAGCCCCTCCTAACTGCTCACCACCATCGGCTCGACGCCGATGTGCTTCGCCCCTCACAGCCAAGTTTCCTCCTCTCGCCAGCTCCACTACATCGACGATCACCTTGCAACTGCCGCCGACGTCCATGCATTCACAATGACCACCCACCAGAGCCCGACGAGCACCACTGACCTTGCCTTAGCCCTTCCATTGCCGAGCCCTGCATCTTCTTCCTCCTCCTGTGAGCCCGTCGCCACCTTCTTCTCCTCCCGCGCATCCCCACCAAGCACCATCGTCGTCGTCATCCCCTGCATCGCCGCCGTCATCCCCTGCATCGCCGCCTTCGCCGCCCTCCTTTCAGCACCCCACCGGCCTAGCTCTCCCGCTGCCAACACCACCTCCTAGACTTCTTCAACAACCGTCTCCAACTGCACCTTCCTTTCCTCTTCGACCCCACTGCCCTTTGAATCTCCGGCCACCGCAACCATCTCTCTGCCATCGTCATCGACCCCACCAACACCTCCCTCTTTTATCTGCGACGTCGATTAATCCTCTTCATCTCGACAGCATTATCACCGCCTGCCCACCTTTTCTTAAGCCGTTGGCTCCTTGACGGAATCCAACTCTGGCCACCATCACGGCAAAGCAACCGTCGATGGATACCCCTGGTCCGCCATTGCCTCGCCGCTGCCCCGTGCCCAACAGTGTCGCATTGTACCCCAGTTGAGCCAAAGTTCCAAGCTAAATCGAGGCCCGACATTTTATCGAACACGTGCACTTATCGCGATTCCTGTTGTTTCGGTTGCCTCCATCAAAATCTAAACCGTGGTCTTAGTCTCTGTAGCTGTTCGACCAAGGCAAGTGGACCCATTCGCTTGTTTTCATGCTATAGTTAGGACATTTTGTGTATAAATACAACACTTTTAATATTAACTGAATCGAAATTGAAACTCTAGTATAAATCACCCATGAATGTTTGCGGAACGTGTAGCCAATGAATTTTATACATGTTGACGAACAACATATTGAAAATTGGCACCAGTTGGATAGTGTTTGACCACGAATTCGATACCCCCAAGTCGAGTATCGAAACAGACTAATGCGGCTCTCTTTAGGTCAATCCTCGTCTTTACGTCTTGATGTCGGTCACTGATACTTATGTTTGTTTAGTGATAGATAGCGACACATTAAAAGCTAAGTAGCAAAGAACGTAATTACACACTTAAAGTGATGCCCTGACGTCTATACCGAAACTTGCCTTTTTCCGAATACTTAACACTGTTAAATTCATAATTAATTCCAGAAAAATCCACTCGCAGCGTGTTTGAGTTCGTTGTGAAGGGTACTGCATTATATTTAACACGACGTGTAGGTTTACTGTTAGATATATCATCTGAACATCGAAAACAAAGAACTTACATGACCTTGGACTGCAGTCCAGAGCAGGAACTTACCCCTAACATGCTTTTATACACTTGAAATCGTAATGTTTAATTGTGATAGTGTGCGGAGCCAATTACCGCTGCGTAGACAATTGTTTTAGCTTTCCAATGGTACTGGTTTCACTAAATTCTAGTATCATTTGGTATTTAAATCATATTTTAAACGGATTACATGTACGGTAGATTTCTGTCATTTCAGTTTGCACCCTTCATTAGTGATATGATCATAAATCCTAAACCAAGATGACTATTGTTAATCCGTCTGATGCGTTGGAAACATAACAGATAAATCTAAATATTATCTAACTGCAACGTCGCCTAATTATGCTCCCAACAGGGAGTAAAACGTGTTATGAAACGGATTTCCAGTTCAGAAATTGGATTTCCAACATAGAACACTTAATATGAAATGACCGTAACTCGTAAACCTAATACCCGATTGACTCGAAACCAATTTTACCGTACAAATAATTTAATACGCTGTTTACGCTTTTTATATTGTTTTGCCAAATTATGCATGCGTGATTTTATGTGGTTTTTCTAATCCAACCGATACCGGTTGCTCATATGTTTTTAGCAGTGCATTTACTGTATATCCATCATGTTGCATGACCGTCATCCCCGTGTAAATAGTGTTCATTTGCATCAATATCCTAGTGACCGTGTTACATTACTGATTGATACGAAAAGTGTGTTTTTGTAGTTAACCACAATCAGAATGGTGTCGTGTGTAGCTAGACCGAGGTGAGTACGGGTCATCCTCAGAGAAACGTTGAATCTTTTACTCTTACTTTAGATGCGTTGAAAAAGAGAGGAGGAATCAAGAATGTTGTGGAAAGGTTTCTAAATCTACGTTAAGCAAGAATGCAAAATATATAGATCTAGATTATTTTAGGGATGTAGTTAATATAATAAGAGAGCTTGTAGGGTTCGTTAGAATTTAGTAGTTATGGACGATTAATTAAAAGTTACTATTTTTATCTTTTAATAGATTTAAAACTAGAACGACGGTGATGCATGTATATTAGGGTTTTTGGAGGGAAAAGGAATCCCACTCTTAACCCCTATCTCGACACGGAACTTCGTTCATATCTAGCCTTTACCAAAACAATCATTAATCTAATCTCTAATCGCGGTCGAGGCTAACAAAGAATTGGTAGTGTGCCCGATTAGGACGTTAATGATTCTTTTGATAAAGTTTATAAACTTTATAGGACTTAAAAAGAGTTTATGGATGTTCATCATCCATTAGCCTACCCTAATCCTACGAACCCTAACAAGCGGAGAATTACTCGTGCATGTTGGGAGAACAAGAGATGGAGAGAAAATGCAATAAACTACCTTTATTAATCAACAAGATCAAGTACACTTTGATTCCTTAGAAAACGATTACAAAAACCTAGTTTGCTTCTCGATCTCTTCTAAGGAGGTAGATGAACCGTTGATGATCAGCCTGGATGCGTGAGCCGTCTTGGACTTCGTGATCTCGTCGGCTTAATTATTTTTCCAAGAGGCTCTCGGTCTTTATTTATAGCGCAAATGCCGGAACTCTTGCTTCCAAATATGGAAGCTAACTATAAAGATTCACCCTAAAATTTTGCAGCTCCTGAATCCCCTTACCTGCCGCGGATCCGCGGCCTAGGGTGGGGTATGGCCGCGGATCCGCGGCCATTACATCATATCCTTTCATCAAACTTTAGGGCTTCTGTTATTGTGACATTTGTCTTTCTCTGGAACCTTCATAATTTGGAAATCTTTTCGTGATTGCTTCCAGACTTGGTTTCCAAGTTTTGCTTCTTAATTAGGCAAGTCTTCTTCAACAACTTGATTTCCTTGATTCTAGTCTTGAAAAATTCTGCACAACTTGGAAAAATTCTGCACAACAACTCAAATAATATTTAGTGGACTTTGTTCTACTAAGATTTGGGCAATGAAATTATTTGCATACATTTTCCTAACAAATGCTAATTATAATATATCAACACATGGAAAATAGTCTTTTCACACATAAACCCTCATATGTATGATATATTATAATAAAGTCCTTTTTAATATGAAAATGGTAGGAAAAATGTAATAACAAATGTGCAGTTTTATCAACTGAACAAATACCCCCAAACTTATCTTTGATTGTCCCGAGCAAACTAGTTTATTCAAGAGAGGGGAAAGAAGGGAGAAAACTAAGCACACTTTCGTAGGCAAACACGATTGCACTGAGCACGTGCAACAAGCTGTTAAACCTCTAGGTGTCCTTAGTAGGAGGAGTGTTGTCTCTTGAGGGTTTTCAGCGGATTACACCCACAAAATCCTATAATAAAAGAGAGATGGTGAAATTTACATATAAAGATAAGAACCATAAAAGAAATACTTTGAAAATTTAGAGTTTTCAACCACACTAGCTTTTCAGTTGTCATGAGTCCTATCTTAATAGTCATGAAAAGATGTTAGAAATCACATTATCCCTCAATAAAACATCGTCTTTATTCTTCATTCCTACCTTTCATCCAAACATTGATCATATACCCCTACGTGTGTGAAATGGACATCCCTACACTCGGAGAATTCAATTCAAGCTATCATGCTCTTGTCCATCTATCTCGGTACTTTTTAACTTGATGAATATTTAGATTTGCTCACACATTTTCATGCGACCGTTAATATTTCTTGAGGTACTAACCGACCGATTACTCATGTGCTTACAGATTAGGTGATAATATTTTCCTCGTCTTGCACCACCTAAGGCTTAGCAGTGACTCCTAGACCAGTTGGCCTTAGGGCACTAGGTGAAGAGACACCCTCGCTATATTTTTTTTATTGCTGCCTTGACGATAACAAAACCAGTGTTCATTTTTCTTTTCACCATTTTTATATTTTCTTCATACTTTGGCTTTTAGACAAGAGCATTTCAAGGTATCCTCTACTATCTCGAGTTTCAAGACGTGTGTAAGTGCATATAGTAGGGTATCAATATTCAAATGTTTGGCTTTCAGAATAGAAACTGTTTTTCAGACTTATTTTTATTCTTAGATTAGTGATTTTCTTCATCTTACTAACCCTTGGGACAACAGCTCATAATTACTTATTACCAGTTCGTTTAAGAAAACTTCTAATTTTCTTGGTTTTCTTAAACTATTCCTATCTTTTGGATGTAATTTTTCACTTTCTACTCTTTTGTTATAAAAAAATTTTAAATTTTGAAAATGTTGTGCTTATGCAAAATATGATGCAAATTGATGTGTAAATAAGCACAAACCTCCCCCAAACCTGTTTACAGCAGTGTCCTCACTGATGTCATCCGTTAAGCTCAAAAACCTGTAGACTTGGGAGGAAAAGGGGGACAAAAAATAATGCAAGTGAAATCCTTTCCCAAACTTATTTCTTGGTTCACAATTTTGTAAAAATCATTTTCTTTCAAGAGCCAAAATATCCCCCCCAAACTTGAGTTAAATAATGTTAATCTTTTAAAATCACACGAGGGGGTCAAAGTTATTGGTCAATGCCAAGCTTTGCAAAGACCAAAAGTCAACACCAACCATTCAAGAATTTTATCGATGAAGCACCAAGGTTGGTGGAAGAACATGTCATCTTTCGACGTGAAGAAGTGGGGCGGTGATAAGAGGTGTAATGGAAAATGATTACGTCTCAATTTGGAGAGACGACACAGTGATAGTGATGATGGATTACTCGCATTATCATGATTGTCCAAAAGAAGGGGTGGAGGTCCAATTTCTTCATCTTGGAGTTGATTCATCTCAACACCCGTGTCTTGTAAAAATGCGAGTTCATCAGTGAAAATTTCCTCAAAGCTTTCATCGATACCCCGAAAAATAATGTCATCAGAAAAAATGGGGTAATCGTCAGACTCTATAAAAAGTTTCTTATCAGCGTTAGATGTTGACCCGGACAACTCGGTGGAATAGTCCGTGTCAACCAACAACATATGAAAAGAGTCAGAATTATGAGGTTGATCATATATCTGCTGTCGACATCTATTAATTCGACAAAACACACATGAGCATATGGTTCGGAGGGTTCACTTCCCAACTCGTAAATGTTAAGCTCAATTGACTTTTTTCCAAAGGATAGGGTCATAGAGCCGTTTCTACAATTGATTACTGCGTTGGAAGTGGCCAAAAAGGGTCGACCGAGTATCACCGGGATTTGATTGCGTGTGTTTGCCACAGATTGTGTATCAATAACGATAAAGTCCACAGGAAATATGAATTCCCCGACTTTAATTAACACATCCTCCAGCTCACCCCTAGGTTGATTAATCGATCGATCGGCCATCTGAAGAGTGCAATGCGCATATTTTAACTCTCCGATCCCTAATTGCTCATAAACAGAATACGGAAGCAAGTTAACACTAGCACCTAAATCGAGTAGAGCACGATTGATATTTTTACCACCAATAGAAATTGAAATTGTAGGACTTCCGGGGTCTTTTCGTTTCTTGGATAGTAGTTGTGTAAAAGCCGTGCTCACATTACTCGCAAGGAAAACCTTTTTAGGTACTTGAACTTTTCTCTTCCTAGTGCACAAGTCCTTTAGGATTTTCGCATATGACGGAACTTGTTGAATAGCATCTAGGAGAGGAATATTTATGTTAACTTGCTTAAAAATTTCCACAATCTTCTCCATTTGTGGACTTGGTCTGTTGCCCCTTAACCTGTTTGGATAAGGTACTTGATCAATAAGTTTTGGGTCCAACGTTTGTGGAGAAGACCGTGGGGACGGATTCGATCCCAAAATTGGAGTGAGAATCGACTTAGATAGATTCGGCGAAATGTTCGAGCCTTAGGGAAAACGAAGAATAGGCTCGGGTGAAGGTGGGAGATTAGACGAATTAGGGGAAGAAGAAGAAGCTGGGGTATCATTGGTGTCACCATCATCACATTGCTCACCCATTCGGTTCTTCAGCACTTTTCCTGATCTCAACGTGGTAACAGTACTCACATTATAACTTTGTGAGTTGCAAGGATTAGGTATGGGTTGAGATGGGAGTTTCCCTTTCTCTCTCGCACTCATTGCGGCGTTTAACCGTGCGATTTGGTTTTCTATTGATTTAATACTCTCACTATGGGAGGCGGAGTTTTTCGTTATGGTATCAATAGAAGACTTCATCTCAGCCGACAATTGCATGGATTGTTTTATGAACATATCCAAAGTTTGTGCAAGTGAGTTGTCAGTACCGGCTACTTGTGGTGTAGAAATGTTGGCCGGATTTTGGAAATTCTGTGATTGAAAGGGGGGCTGATTCTGTGGTTGTGGTTACTGTGGTGGAGGTCTTTGATAATTGCTTTGTTGGTTTTGATTCCAAGCAAAGTTAGGATGATTCCTCCATCCTTGATTGTACGTGGAAGAATAAGGGTCATTTCTAGGTCGCTGCTGAAAAGAAGCATTAGTTTGCTCGTGACCTTGAAACGGTGCATTCATAGGACATTGTTCCGTTAAGTGTGAAGGATTCGAATAGCAACCACAGACGGTCTTAGGAAGCGTGACCTGATTTAGGGAGAATGATGAGAATCTATTCTCAATACCGTCGAGTTTCTTCTGTATCGCTGCCATTTCGGCTTTTACTGCGATAGAAACATCGAGCTGGTGAACACCTCCCCTAGATGAAGGCGGTCTTACGCTTTCCCACTGCAAAGTGTGTTCAGCGAGGTCTTCCAGATACTTCCAAGCTTCACCGTCATCTTTAGACATGAAATTGCATTGACACATTGTTTCAAGCATCTGCTTTGTCGCTGGATTAATGCCTCATATATAATCCGACATAAATCACATCTATTGATTCCATGATGAGGACATTGGACAAGCAAATCCTTGAAACGTTCAAAGCACTTCCAAAATGGTTCGTTGGGAAGCTGGGTGAACTGGTTGATCTCGCTTCTAACACGGGCAGTCTTATGGTTTGGGTAAAACTTCTTAAGAAATGCTATTACTAATTCATCCCAATTAGTGATAGAGTGTGCAGCAGTATTGTAAAGCCATTTTCTGCCAAGTCGCACAGTGTGAATGGGAGAAGACGTAAGCGCATAGCATCTAAAGTCAATTGTGAAGTACCCATCATTGCGCATATGTTTTCGAATTTGGTAATGAAAACGTATGCGTCTTCCGATTCAAGCCCGTGAAATTTGGACAGCAGATTGATGTAGTAGGGTTTAATTTCGAAATTATCCCCGTTAGGTGGTGGAAGAGATAGACAAGTGGGAAGAGGACCACGGATAGGATAGCATCTCTCTTGGAGAGAGATGCGCGGTGGATTCTGCGCACCTACGGGCGGTGGCAGCATGGTGTTATATTCTGATGGAGTGCCGTCCATCTTGGTCGTTGTGTGTGGTGGGGGAAAGGAAGATGAAGAAGTACCGACTTCGACGTCGATAGCAGGAACGCGGACAAGACGGGCACTAGGATCCCGTGTCCAGCCAAGCATGCACTAAGCGGGTTTAGTGCAAGTGGCAGCGTGTGTGTGATTTAAAATTGGTTTGTTTTGAAAAAGTGGGACTCAAGACAAATCACTCTAAAATGCACAAGCAACCCTAGAGCTAAGGTCACCTAGGTCCAGTCTCTAGACCGCTCCTAGACTTTCAAAGGACAAGCCGCATGATAAATTCTCTACCGCCTCTTTACTACTTTTGTAGCCAGGTAAGTGCCAGGTGAGTGGGAGGCTCCCCACTACGAAAGTAGTGGTCCTAATTAAGTAACCACTCGTCTTGGACACACTTACCTAGGCACTACAAAAGTATTGCGGATAAGCGATAGATTACCCACGACCTTACTCTGTCCTTAATGAGCGCGACAGTCCTTAGAGTTTGGTCTAGATATTTTTTAAATTAATGTAGGGTTGATGCGGATGCTTGGTTTATGATTTGTGGGGCTTAGGAAGGGTGATGAAATCCCCACCTAATCTTGATTTGGTCTTTGCCCCTTAAAGTCCGTATTAAAATATGCAAAACAAAACCAATCACAAAACTTTTGCAAAAAGATTTTTGAGCGGCGTCATTTTGCAAAGAATCCTGCAAAAAATAGATTTTATTGGATTTCAGAGGAGAGAGAAAGAGTTAAGAAAGATACCAGAGAAGTGTAAACCCTAGATCCTTTAGTTAAGCCGCGTTTCCGCAGCCTAAAGTGCCTTCGTGTCGCGGTTTCACCGCGGAGTGGAGGGATCAGGTGATGAAAATTTTTCTTTGGCCTCCTGTACTCCTCTGGATCTCTAAGAATATCTCTGTCTTCTGTTTCCTCAAGTCTATGACTCCAGATTTCCTCGCAAAATTCACACAATAATCGTTAAATATACAATTTGCAGTTTTGTTTTAATTATGATATTGATCGTATAAGAATTCAACACAAATAGTAAGAATAAAAAATTACGCACGTTTTCCCGGCAACGGCGCCATTTGATTGATACGAAAAAAGTGTGTTTTTGTAGTTAACCGCAATCAGAACGGTGTCGCGTGTAGCTAGACCGAGGTGAGTACGGGTCGTCCTCAGGGAAACGTTGAATCTTTTACTCTTACTTTAGATGTGTTGAAAAAGAGAGGAGGAATAAAGAATGTTGTGGAAAGATTTCTAGATCTACGTTAAGCAAGAATGCAAAATATATAGATCTAGATTATTTTAGGGATGTAGTTAATATAATAAGAGGGTTTAGGGTTCGTTAGGATTTAGTAGTTATGGACGATTAATTAAAAGTTACCATTTTTATCCTTTAATAGATTTAAAACTAGAACGACGGTGATGCATGTAGATTGGAGTTTTTGGAGGGAAAAGGAATCCCACTCTTAACCCCTATCTCGACACGGAACTCCGTTCATATCTAGCATTTACCAAAACAATCATTAATCTAATCTCTAATCGCGGTCGAGGCTAACAAAGAATTGGTAGCGCGCCCGATTAGGATGTTAATGATTCTTTTGATAAAGTTTATAAACTTTATAGAATTTAAAAAAAGTTTAGGGATGTTCATCATCCATTAGCCTACCCTAATCCTACGAACCCTAACAAGCGGAGAATTACTCACGCATGTTGGGAGAAAAAGAGATGGAGAGAAAGTACAATAAACTACCTTTATTAATCAACAAGATCAAGTACACTTTGATTCCTTAGAAAATAATTTCAAAAACCCAGTTTGCTTCTCGATCTCTTCTAAGGAGGTAGATGAACCGTTGATGATCAGCCTGGATGCGTGAGCTGTCTTGGACTTCGTGATCTCGTCGGCTTGATGATTTTTCCAAGAGGCTCTCGGTCTTTATTTATAGCCCAAATGCCAGAACTCTTGCTTCCAAATATGGAAGCTAACTATAAAGATTCACCCTAAAATTTTGCAGCTCCTGAATCCCCTTACCTGCCGCGGATCCGCGGCCTAAGGTGGGGTATGGCCGCGGATCCGCGGCCATTACATTATATCCCTTCATCAAACTTTAGGGCTTCTGTTATTGTGACATTTGTCTTTCTTTGGAACCTTCATAATTTGGAAATCTTTTTGTGATTGCTGCCAGACTTGGTTTCCAAGTTTTGCTTCTTAATTAGGCAAGTCTTCTTCAACAACTTGATTTCCTTGATTCTAGTCTTGAAAAATTCTGTACAACTTGGAAAAATTCTGCACAACAACTCAAATAATATTTAGTAGACTTTGTTCTACTAGGATTTGGTCAATGAAATTATTTGCATACATTTTCCTACCAAATGCTAATTATAATATATCAACACATGGAAAATAGTCTTTTCACACATAAACCCTCATATGTATGATATATTATAATAAAGTCCTTTTTAATATGAAAATGGTAGGAAAAATGTAATAACAAATGTGCAGTTTTATCAACTGAACAATTACCAAGTGATAAATATTAGTGATTGGATTGTGGCAAATACGTCAGTGTAAAAGCGTGATTGAATAGTGGAAGTGACGCGTATTTGTACACAATCAGCGGAACCAATTGGTTATTGCATTGTCGACGCCTATGAGGCATATATAAGTGTACCTATAACCGGTATGGGATGGGTATGGAAGCACTTATATTAGTGTCATAGGTAAAATATCGAGCATTGTCCATTTATTTTGGATATCAGTTGAGACATGCTTGATGGAGACCGTGTCTCCAGTTCTCGCGTAGACTTCTCATGGAGCGACTAGTATTTGGATTCATGGTTGGTATTTGATGTAGACTGCGGGGTGGGGGGTAGTTTGAGTGTGAGTTCGATCAACGGAATTTCAGGAGTCCCACTGCCGGCATATACAGTGATTTCGGGAGTTGTATGGATGGTATTTCTGATTCTTAGCGAGTGTGATTCGGGCCCGTGTTCCCTTGCCCCTGGGGCCTGCCCTTAGGTTGGGGATACTTCTGCGGTGGTTGACGCTCACACTTGGACTGACGATAGGCTTAGTGACTTAGACATTGAGACTTAGAGACTGATTACTTTAGTGACATGGACATTGTATTGATTACTGATCTGATACACTTGCTTATCGTTACATGTACCGGTTATTTCATGCTCGCGTTTTATTCTATACTTACCGCTTTATGTTTATCATCATTGGACATATTACATATTTATATATATAGCTATTGTGTCGCTCTGACGACTTGAGTATGCATGCTCAGAGTGAGGAGTGGATTTAGCTCGGATTAGGACCTGCCTTATCTTGAGGATATTGCGGACATTTAGATCAGCGATGCCAGCGCTATCTTTCACTTGATTCTATCTGGTTAGTTTTATATCTGTTTTGATAGAATTAGTGACTGCATTTCTCATTACCTATGCTATGATTACTGATCACCACGTAATGCTAGAAGCTGAAGTGTGACTACGGCAAGATACTTTCTTGACCGTAGGAGCATGGCTGGCCTTGTCACCCATCGTATTCCATATTTTGGAAAGCGAAACGTGAAATGGTTTTGTTGTTATTAGAGCCATGTTTGATTTAGAATGAGATTACAGTTTCCGACTAGGGCTTGACAATTTGTGTCACCATTTCGGTCTAGATCGTAAACTTATTATCCTTGACCTTGATTCATATAGTGTGTCCTGATACATATTTTGATCTTATCCTGTAGAGTTTTGGATAACTTGGTAGTGTTATGTGGTTATAATTATGAATTGTAGTATAGTTACAATACTGTACTTTGTTTGAGTAACTTGGGGTTCTACCTTTGATTTCCTTCTCGATTGAATATTACTTTACCGCATAATCTTGTTTTGATTGTCAAATCTCTATCTCCATTTATAGCTCATATCGTTTCCGATTCCAGGTTTTCAAATCTATTTTACATTTTCATCTTTGTACCTTCCTATTGATCCTACACCTGCATATGTTTTTTATCGAACTCGTTGCAGTCTCACGTCTTCGTTTCTTCAAAGTTATCATATCGCGTTGCATACCTTTAAATTCCTATCAGCATCGCACAACAGAAGCTAAAACCTGCGTTCCAAACCTGGCTTCCAACGACTCTTCTTCCACCTCCACTCCCCAGAGTCAGACCGCCGAGATTTTGGGCGTACTGCAATGATTGAGAGAAGCCTAGGAAAGGAAAAACGATCTTCTAGCTGAGCTGTTAAGGAGGCAGCTAGTTCGAGCACCAGGAGGAGCCCCGATCGTGAGGGAATCCCTATTAGTAAAAGAGGATGCGTACAAATGAAGCGTCCATTTGTCCCTCAGTTTGAGGAGCAGCAGAGAACCCAAGTTTGCGATTATTGCAACTGGGCCACTTTCGGAAAGACCGTCGCCGGGTCAAGGGGCAGTGCTTGATTTGTGAATCCGGCAAGTATCTTGTCAATGGTTGCCCTTGGAGGAAAGAGCTACAAGGAGGAGATTCGTCAAC
The DNA here is from genome assembly GCA_030015575.1 of Agapanthus africanus. Taxonomy (NCBI): domain Eukaryota; kingdom Viridiplantae; phylum Streptophyta; class Magnoliopsida; order Asparagales; family Amaryllidaceae; genus Agapanthus; species Agapanthus africanus. Next base: position 11,059,268 of record JASDDO010000028.1, on the reverse strand, counting down.
GCCCTCCACATCTGTTTGAACGACTTGGTCGTTTTTGTATTTTAAATTTTGAGGACGGCACGGACCCAGCACATGATTCAAACTTGCTTTACGAGATCGTAGAGATTTAGATATCGATACAGAATTATCACTTTTCCTGCTTTCAATAAAGACATTGTAATTTTGATTAGTAGTTGTTTCTTTCGTTCAAACCTTGTATCTGTTGAACTGCTTGGTTTAAATGCGATAAAATTGTAAATTGTGATTAAGTGCTTTTATTTTATTCATTTACACTAAGCACTCCTCTATTTTCAAAATTTTCAATGGTTCTAATTTACGCTGCATATTTTATTTTCTAATAAATTTTCCTATCGATATTTTCATGCTATCATTCTTCTATTATGTAGTCCTATTTTTCATGCATTTTATCTTGATCTTACCTGCTTTAATATCACGATGTCATCTCGAGTTATTTGCTAATTTTTATTTTCTTTTACGTTTTATTGCTTAACTATCATTCATATTTATTTAGTTGTTGATGTTCTTCTGTTTAACTCTTAAAATTTATATTATTAGCAGTTTTGGTCCTTCCTTAAAATGAGTTTCATTTTGATTTTCTATATAGTATTTTCTTTTCTTTTATTCTTATTTATGCTAACTTCCTCGTGAGCTTGTTTATAGCTCTCACTATATGTTTTCTTATTACTCGTTGAATATACTTGTTTCTATAAAGTCTTTCTTCTTCTTTCGCAATATTTGATTTTCATATCACTTCATTGATTTTATTCTCTAACTTATTTGTGATCACTACGTTTATAAATTTTGTTACTATGTTTCAGTATATGTATTATGATTATCGTATTACTATATTTACGACCGCTTATTTACTTACTACTCTACATTACGAGGGTTATATATATATATATATATATATATATATATATATATATATATATATATATATATTGGTCTTTAATACTTTATATGCTTAGGATCTTCTATTACTTATTGTTTTTCTAAATGTTTTGCGTGTTACTTTCAATACTTCCTTTATACGAATATATATATTAAGTTACATATTGTTATATCTTATTTTTCCATATTGCCAATGTTCTCGTCAGATTTGAGGTTCTATCCTTTTCTGTTTTAATCTAGTGATTTAGCAATATATTGAATGCGTTTTGTTTCGTAAATTTCTACCAATTTAGATTATTTTCCTTGTCATCGCTTTTAGTTTACGTTTCACTTTTATTGCTTCCACGACAAACTCATTTATTTTATTTTTGCGTTCTCTTTTATCCCGTTCTTTATATATTTTTTTATACACTCTTCTCTAATGAGTACTCTCAAGTTATTTTTATAGTTACCTAGTTTCTTTAGGTTCTACTAAACATTCTTTCATTACTGATTATTATTGTCTTCTTTTTTAAAATTGTAATTGTATATATATAGTTTATTACTTTTAATTATTATGTCCTCGTTCTTACACATGAATATTCCTTTTAATTACTCTATTTTTTATGTATAAACATTTGATTTTCATCTAGTTGCTTTTACATAAATCACTGTATAGTAATATTTGATTTATTTTTGTTGCTTTTCGCATGACATTTTATAGCTTATCGTTATTTTAAATTTAGAGGACGAAATTTTATATTAGTGGGGTATGATATAATATCCAGTTCCTTTTAAATAATTTCCGTATTTTTAAAAACAAAAATTACTAAAATTTTATTAACTTAAATATTTCTATTTCCAAAACCCAAAACCCAAAACCATTTTCTATTTATTATTCCCATTTAAATCCTATCTTACTTCCTATATTTTTCTAATTCTCAAAACCAGCCCAAACCGTAACAATCAAACCCCAACCCCTTTTTATTTTCCTAACTTTAAATCCAACCCCACTCACCCAAGCCCAGACCCAGCCTGAGCCTACGAACCCACTTCCTTTTCCCATAACCCACACCCGACCCAATCTAACCCGACCCGACACCCCCACTCCCCTTATTCTTCTTATCTTCTCTTTTCCCGCCTTCTCCGTGATGTCACCCCCACGACCCGTGCTCCTCTGCGTTCCTCACGACCCCCCATCTCATTACCCCCACGACCCCTTCCTCCCCGTGATCTTGACCCAACGTCTTCCCCCTCCCTCACGCTTTACCTACGAGGCCCGCTCCTTAACGGCCACGACGATGAAGCCACTCCTTCAACTGCCTGAGATCCCCACCCTCGCTCGCATCGACCACCTCTATCACGGTGAGCCCCTCCTAACTGCTCACCACCATCGCCTCGACGCCGACGTGCTTCTCTCCTCACAACCAAGCTTCCTCATCTTGCAAGCTCCACTGCATCGACGACCACCTTGCAACCGCCGCCGGCGCCCACGCATCCACGACGACCACCCACCAAATCCTGACGAGCACCACTGACCTTAGCCCCTCCATCGCCAAGCCCTGCATCTCCTTCCTCCTCCCATGAGCCCGTCGCCACCTTCTTCTCCTCCCGCGCACCCCTACCAAGCACCATCGTCGTCGTCACCCCCTGCATCGCCACCGCCGCCGCACTTCTTTCAGCACCCCTACCAGCCTAGCACTCCCAGCTGCCAACACCACCCTTTTTGACTTCTCCAAAAACCTTCTGCGACTGGACCTTCCTTTCCTCCTCGACTCCACTGCTCTCTGCATCTCCAGCCCCCGCAACCACCTCCCTGCCATCATCATCGACCCCACCAACACCTCCCTCTCTTCTCTGCAACTTCGATGAATCCTCTTCATCTCGACATCACCATCATCATCACCGCCTGCTCACCTTCTCTTAAGCCATTGGCTCCTTGACGGAACCCAACTCTGGCCACCATCACGGCAGAGCAACCGTCGACAGATAACCCTGGTCCGCCATTACCTCACCGCTGCCCCGTGCCCAACAGTGTCGCGTTCCCCAGCCGAACCCAAGTTCTAAGCTAAATCGAGGCCCGACATTTCGTCGAACATGTGTATTTATAACGATTCCCGCTGTTTCGGCTGCAGCTATCAGAATCTAAACCGTGGTCTTAGTCTCTGTAGCTGTTGCGGTCATCACGCAGCCGCCGTCGCAATATCGTACACATTCGTCGCAACCCTTATCGTGCTCGAGCCTCGCGTCACGCCGTGCCGGTTCCACGACGTTATCGTTGTCTCGTGTGTCGAGATGAATAATCTGCACGTTGGTCGCTTCTATATCAGCGCCCAAGGCAAGTGAACCCATTCACTTGTTTTCATGCTATAGTTAGGACATTTTGTGTATAAATACACCGCGTTTAATATTAACTGAACCGAAATTGAAACTCTAATGTAAATCATCCATGAATGTTTGCGGAACGTGTAACCAATGAATTTTATACATGATGACGAACAACATATTGAAAATTGGCACCAGTCGGATAGTTTTTGACCACGAATTCGATACCCCCAAGTCGAGTATCGAAACAGACTAACGCGTCTCTCTTTAGGTCAATCCTCGTCTTTACGTCTTGATGGCGGTACCGCTGATACTTATGATTGTTTAGTGATAGACAGCGACAAATTAAAAGTTCTGTAGCAAAGAATGCAATTACACACTTAAAGTGATGCCCTAATGTCTATACCGAAACTTGCCTTTTTCCGAATACTTGACACCGTTAAATTCATAATTAATTCCAGAAAAATCCACTCGCAGCGTGCCTGAGCTCATTGCGAAGGGTACTGCATAATATTTAACACGACGTGTAGGTTTACTGTTAGATATATCCTCTGAATATCGAAAACAAAGAACTTACCTGACCTTGGACTGCAGTCTAGTGCAGGAACTTACCCCTGACATGCTTTTATACACCTGAAACCGTAATGTTTAATTGTGATAGTGTGCGGAGCCAATTATCACTGCGTAGACAATCGTTTTATCTTTCCAATGGTACCGGTTTCGCTAAATTCTAGTATCATTTGGTATTTAAATTATATTTTAAACGGATTATATGTACGACAGATTTCTGTCATTTCTGCTTGCACCTTTCATCAGTGATCTGTTCATAACTCCTAAACCAAGATGACTATTGTTAATCAGTCTGATGCGTTGGAAACATAACGGATAAATCTAAACATTATCTAAATGTAATGTCGCCTAATTATGCTCCCAACAGGGAGTAAAATGTGTTGCGAAACGGACTTCTAGTCAGAAATTGGATTTTCATCAGAGAACACTTAATATGAAATGACCATAACTCGTAAACCTAATACCCGATTGACTCGAAACCAATTTTACCGTACAGATAATTTAATACGATGTTTATGCCTTTTATATTGTTTCGCCAAATTGTGCACGTGTGATTTTATGTGGTTTTTCTAATCCAACCGATACCGGCTGCTCATATGTTTTTAGCAGTGCATTTACTGCATACCCATCATGTTGCATGACCGTCATTCCTTTATAAATAGTGTTCATTTGTATCAATATCTTAGTGACCGTGTTACATTACCAAGTAATAAATATTATTGTTGGGGTCAAAAATTACACCCCGGTTGACCAAGTCAAAGTCAAAGTCAATCCCAAACCAAGTAGGTCCAAACCCAGTTAAATTGGGCCTATGCCCAAGTCGAGCCCCATGGCCGGCCTCCTTCATGCCAAAATAAAAATCATGTAATAAATAATTTTGATGTAATTTTTAATGGGCATAAAGCCAAATTTTTGTTAAGCCCATGGCTCATGTGCAAAAGAAATGAACACATGAGACATGTGATGGGCAAAATACCATTTTGTAAAGCCTAAGGGGCTATATGTAAATTTGTAAGCCTATATAAGGCAACATGATAATGAAATAAAAAAATGACTTTTCATTCCCTTAAACTCTAGGGTTTTTGTGCCTCCTTCTCATTCCTCAAGGTTCTAAACCTTCTCCTCTTTTCAATTAAATCAAGAGTTTCACTCTTCCTTTTCCAAAAATAAATAGCTTTTCACCATAAAACCCACGAAGGGGAGCTCAGATCTTCCATCAGATCTCAAAAAGGGAAGATTTTTAAATCTCATCCCCTTCATCCAAGGTCCGGCCAACAGAGGGAAAGAAGAAGGAGGCTCGTCTCCATAAATCCCACTTTGGGGAAGATCCAGGGCTCAAGGGAGAAGCCCTTTCATCAGCTCCAAAAATATCTTAGGAGTTTAACTCCTCAAATATATATAGTTACTCTTCATATATATATATATATATATATATATATATATATAGAGAGAGAGAGAGAGAGACAAAATAATAAATCTTTTTTTTGGGAGTACAACTCCCAGTGCAGGGGCTAAGCCCACTTGTCCTCTCTGTCAGAAGTTTAACTCCATAAGTCAAATCGGGAGCACAGCTCCCAGTGCAGGGACCAAGTCCCTTTTCCTCCTGGCGCCCAGCGCCTAAGTGCCTGCGTGCCAAGCACATGACGCAACAACGTCCAACGCCCGTGTGCTAGACACGTGAGGCGCTGGCACCCACGCGTCATTTGGACGCTATTCTTCCCCTTTTTTCATACACATACACACTCCACAACATTGTTCCCATTAGAAAAAATTTCTAACGGGTCGTTGCCCCGCACCCCGTAAGGGGGCCGCTAGCCCTCTTGACCCCTAGCCCGCTCTCCGGATAGCAGGACCCCCATAAAAACTCTGCGGGGCCCGGATATATCCAAAACCCTTCAAAATACAACATTGCACATTGAGTTCGCATGACCTGTTTGACTCGTCAATCGGAGGTTTTCTCGCTCCAAAAGCGAGTGGTAATTAACGGCAGCTTAGTCCGCGGCTGCCGGAGATTCGGATCCCCACAATCAATAAACCCCAGCCTACCCTAGGCAGGGGGAATCTGTAATGCGCCTGACAAGCGCACGCGTATTCCTATCTCAATAGGGTGACGAAAAACACCCTACAGATTCTGGCATACCCGGTGGGACCAATCTCTCATCCCATATTTCGGGTTAAATATCTATGCGAACTCAATCAACATATACATTGATTTTCTATACTGAAATCATGCTTCTATTTGCAGGTTAACGACATTCGACTGCAATCCTCGGATGCAACAAAATGTCTCCAAGGACAATCTCAGCTCTCAGCACAACTCTCATATCCTACACGATGAAGATGGACGCCAAGACGGTCCTCCCGGCCAGTCTCGGGCAACAGTGGGAGGAACCGCCGCTACCATTTGGTTCTATTCTGTTCGTGCCAGCTAGCGCCGTCCCAGCTTCTCAAGCTCCAGTGACAGACAAACCGGCCTCGAAAGGCAAGAGGCCAAATATGGTGATCTCGAGGGCACCACTGCCCAAACGCAAGTCGGTGTTTGAACGACTTTTCTTGGCCCCTGCTGGGGGAAAAGCCATCAACATCAACAAAATAATAAGGCATCTCGAGCAAGCTCCAGTGGCGCCTCTGACAACTGCTCAATTGGGCATCTTCTCCAAGCTCCCCATTAATCGGCTCACGATGGCTTCCTGGATGACGGAGGTCCGCCAAGCCCTCAAAACCAAGAAGCTAAGACATAAAAGGCTCAGATATAGAGCCAACAAAAGGGCCAGGACTCATGCTAGGCCGAACTTCATGAAGCTCCAAGAATAGGGTTACCCCGCCAAAGATAAAGAGATGGCTGGATATGTGGTCCACACTGTCTACATGGTGGGCACGCGCATCAAGAGCAAGGACGGGGCCACCACATCTCAGATCCAATCTGGTATGAATGTGGCTGCCACTTCCCAAGACTAGTCTCCTCCGGAAGGTAATGAAAACCCTTCCAGTGAGGCTGATAAGCAGAGAGATCCCTCAGTTCATGAGGAGTCATGCTCGGAAAGCGACGATGAGTGAATCTTCCATCCCAAGAACGCAGAGCAACAACTTCTCCAAGAGCTCCGAAAACAGCTCAGAAGCAAAGACAAAGAGATGGCCAACTCTACTAAAAAATTGACGACTCGACGAATGTCGTGATGCAGCTCACGGCCCAAGTTGCCTCTCAGCCACCCAATCAAGCGCAGGGTTCTACTCATGAACCAAGAAACGGTGTCCCGAGACAGCCGACGCCTATTCTCTCAAATCCAAAGGTGGGCGGACCGCATGAAAGTCAGTCGCATCCTATCTCGGGACATGTCTTGGCTACCGATGACAGTAGACCGCTAACTCAAGATCAAATCATGGATTTAGCTGCCAACAAAGTCAAAATAATGGTAGCCAAAGCCGAAGCGCAAAAAGATATCAGAAGTAGTGGGAGACCATATCCCGCTCAGTATGATCTGGTAGAGTTTCCTAGCGGTTATGTCATCCCTAAATTCGGAAGATTCGATGGGACGGCAAATGCGAATTAGCACATCGCCCACTTTAAAGCCTCATGCGAGAATACTGGGGGCAATGATGCGCTTCTCCTCTGCCAGTTCGTTAATAGCTTGACCGATGTTGCTTTCGACTGGTACGCGAGCATACCGGATGACTCCGTTACAACTTTCGTCCAAATGGAGTCTCTGTTTCGGCAGAGAGTCATGAGCGTCAGCGATAAGATCACCATTGCCGATCTCATAAGGACCAAGCCAAAGAACAACAAAAGCAGCACGGATTTTATAATCCAATGGTGCAATCACTCCGTCAAATATGAACCGCCGATAGAGCAGGACCAATCTATCAGTCTCCTCGTCGGAAATCTCAACAATTGGATGGCCCCGTTTTTATGCACCGCGGGTCTCAAAACATTCCAAGAGCTGATCAGGAAAGTTCAGATGTTGGAACGCTCAAAGCAGGAGTCCTCCGCTGACTCCCAAAATAACAATAGGTCCTGGAGAAACCGAAAGGGCGAAAATCGTAAAGGCAGAAATTCTGACGATGCTGAATCTTTTAACACTTCGGCTAACCGAAATAAATAAGGAATGAGCGGGCCTAATGCCAAACAGCCTCGGAAGCCAGTGTTCGGAGAGAGAGAAGAATCTCCACTGAAAGAGAAACTGGATAAGGTCTATTCCTTCAGAAGAGACAAAGTCCGTAAAATATTCAAGGATGCCCTAAGAAACGGGCCGGAATCAAAAAGACTGCAGGAAGCGAATATGACCGATGACCCCAAATATTGTCCCTATCACAGAGTGATAAGTCATGCTATTGAGAACTGTATCGTCTTCAAAGATTGGGTCGAAAAACAATATAAGACGGGAGAAATCTCGTTTTCCCCTGGCGTGTTAGCGAAGAAACAAGCTGCGACCGCCAATTTCATATAAATGGAAACCGAAGCCCTTTGGGAATCTGCTAATCCATTAACCACCACATCGTTAAACTGGGGGACAACTGACCACCACGTCGTTAACTGGAAACAGACGACCACTACGTCGTTAAACTAGGAACAGTCGACCTCTAAGTCGTTAAACTGGGAATGTAAAAATGTGTAAATAAAACAAAAAAAAGATTAAAAAAATAATATAAAATAAAAAGCCGAAATGATGGGGCAACTCGCAATAAAAATCAGCGAGTAAAAATAAAGATGAAAATATAGCCGAAATGATGGGGCAACCGCGAATAAATACCCGAAATGATGGACAATCGCGACCTTCATGATAAGAAAAGCTGAAATGATAGAGCAATCGCGGTAAAAAAAATGACGAATGATGAGTCATTCCTGGTACCATATTCCAGTGCAGCGATGCAGACGCCAACCAAACTCTGAATGTCCCAACGACGAATGACGAGTCGCTCCTGGTACCATATTCTAGTGCAGCGATGCAGACTCTAACCAAAATCCAAATTCTCAAACGGCGAATGATGAGTTGCTCCTGATACCATATTCTCATGCAGCAATCCAGACGCCAACCAAAATCCAATTTCCTAAAATTCTTCTGGCCCTACGGTTGATCCCCAAGTCGACTACCGTATACAATCCACGGGCTTAAATAATTCTCATCACACCCATACCCCATCACAATCATCAGTCCAGCGGCCGGTTTCCGCCCTTAGAATTATGCTCCATTTGAGAAGACCTACTCATGTGTCCTCATGATACATGAGGAGAACAAAACTTACGAGATCCTCTCGACTCGTAAGAAAACACCTTCGTGGGATCCTTATGACTCACAAAGGAAAAACACACTTGGGAGTCCTCACAAGTCCTAAGGAGACATACACCTGCAAGATCCTTTCGACTCGTAGGGAGAATATACTTTTATGAGACCCTTACGGTTCATAAAATTGAAAAGCCTTAGGTGATGGGGATCTAAACCTGTCTCCTGAGCTATCGCTCCCCAACGGGTAAAGGCAAATGATGAATTGTTCATGACACCTGTGCTTCAGTGTTAGCAACGCTGATGCCGACCCCTGCCCCAAAATTCCAAACTTTCGATCCAATAGACCCCTAAGTCTTTAAACTGGGAACATATGACCTCTAAGTCGAACAGATGACCCCTAAGTCGTTAAACTGGAAACGAGGGAGATCCCCTCATGGCAAATGATGATTCGCTCCTGGTACCATATTCCAGTGTAAGTGGTGCTGATGCCAAGCCAAAACTAAAATCCCCAAATGCACTCATGGAAAATGGTGATTCACTCCTGGTACCATATTCCAGTGTAGTGATGCTGATGTCAACCCAAATCAAACCAACAACCTCTGCGGCGGAATCATACTTCGTCCTAGAATGTACCCTGTATCGAAATTATGCTTCGCCTCGGGATATCTACCTTCCCTGCCGGAATTATGCTCTGCCTCAAAATCAAGTCAACCAGCGACACTCCATGCCGGGGACAAGTCGAATAGAGACACTCCGTGCCGGAGACAAGTCGAACATACAGCGAGACTCCGTGCCGGGGACAAGTCGACTAGAGACACTCCGTGCCCGTGATAACTCGAACAACCAGCGACACTCCGTGTCGGGGACAAGTCGAACAGCGACACTCCGCATCGGGGACAAGTCGACCAGCGACCTCCTTGTCGGAATCAAGCTCCGCCTCGGAATCAGGCCAACCAGCGACATTCCGTGCCGGGGACAAGTCGACCAGCGACACTCCATGCCGGGGATAAGTCGAACAGCCAGCGACACTCCGCGCCGAGGACAAGTCGACCAACGACACTTCGTGCCGGGGTCAAGTCGACCAGTGACCTCCCTGTCGGAATCATGCTCCGCCTCAGAATCGGGTCGACCACCGACACTCCATGCCGGGGACAAGTCGAACAGCCAGCGACACTCCATGCCGGGGACAAGTCGAAAAGCCAGCGACACTCCGTGCCGGGGAAACGTCGACCAGCGACACTCCATGCTGGGGAAACGTCACATACAGACACTCCGTGTCGGGGGAACGTCAACCAAGGACACTCCGTCTCGGAGACGTGTCAAGCGTCGATCGTCCATGTCATAAAAAGGACAGTGCCGGCTTCCCATAAAGCGGGAACCAAATCAAGTCTCCTCCACACAAAAGAAAATTCATCAATTTCATGCACACGATCAACATATGAGGTGTGCATTTATTGACGGGGGGCATTTTGTTGGGGTCAAAAATTACACCATGATTGACCAAGTCAACGTCAAAGTCAACCCCAAACCAAGTGGGCCCAAGCCCAGTTCAAGTGGGCCCATACCCAAGTCGAGCCCCATGGCCGGCCTCCTCCATGCCAAAATAAAAATCATGTAATAAATAATTTTGATGTAATTTTTAATGGGCATAAAACCAAATTTTTGTAAAACCCATGGCTCATGTGCAAAAGAAATGAGCACATGAGACATAGGATGGGCAAAATGCCATTTTGTAAAGCTCAAGAGACTATATGTAAATTTGTAAGCTTATATAAGGCAACATGATAATGAAATAAAAAAAAGACTTTCCATTCTCCAAGACCCGGCCAACCGACAGGAAGAAAAAGAAGACCCATCTTCGAAAGTCCCATCTTGGGAAGATTCAGGGCTAAAGGGGAGAGAAACAAAAGGGCCCCCTTTGATCATTTCTAAACATTTCTAGGAGTTTAACTCCTTTCAAGATTTGTTGGAGTTCAACTCCATAAATTAATCTCTTTTTAGGAGTTTAACTCCAGAAGTCAACGGGAGCACAGCTCCCAGTGCAGGGACAAAGTCTCTTTTCCTGCTGACGCGCAGCGCCCGCATGCCGAGCATGTGGGGCCCAGCGCCAGTGCCCGCGTGCCGAGCACGTGGGGCGCTGGGCGCCCAGCGTCCGCGTGCTAGGCATATGAGGCGCTGTCCCCACGCGTCCTTTGGACGCTTTTTCTTCTTTTTTCCTCTATGGACATATATGTGTGTGTATATATAGATACACACACACTCCACAACACTGTCCCCGTTAGGAAAAATTTCTAACGGGGCGCTGTCCCGCATCCCGCAAGAGGGCTGCTAGCCCCTTGAACCCCAGCCTCGCTATCCGGGTAGCGAGACCCCCGTAAAATCTCTGCGGGGCCCCCGATAATCCAAAACCCCTTCAAAATACAACACTGCATCGCATGACCTGGTTGACCCGTCAATCGGAGGTTCTCTCGCTCCAAAGGCGAGAGGTAATTAACGACAGCTTAGTTCGCGGCTGCCGGAGATTCGGATCCCCACAATCAATAAACCCCCGCCTACCTTAGGCAGGTGGAATCTGTAATGCGCCTGACAAGCGCGTGCGTATTCCCATCTCAATGGGGTGACGAAAAACACCCTACAGATTCTGGCACGCCTGGTGGGACCTATATTTTCTCCCATATTTCGGGTTAAACGTTCATGCGAACTCAATCAATATACATATCGATTGCCTGTACTAAAATCATGCTTCTTTGTGCAGGTTAACAAATTTCAAATTGCAATCTCCGGACGCAACAAAATGTCTCTAAGGATCAGCTCAGCTCTCGACACAGCTCCCATCTCCTATACGATGAAGAAGGACGCCAGGACGGTCCTCCCGGCCAGTCTCGGGCGACAATGGGAGGAGCCTCCGCACCATTTGGCTCTATTCTATTCGTGTCAGCTTACGCCATCCCAGTTCCTTAAGCTCCGGTAACAGACAAACCGGCCTCGAAAGGCAAGAGGCCAAATATAGTGATCTCGGGGGCACCACTACCCAAATGCAAGTCGGTATTTGAATGACTTTCCTTGGCCCCAGCTTGGGGCAAGGTCATCAACACCAACAAAGCAACAAGGTATCTCGGGCAAGCTCCAGCGGCGCCCCTGACAACTGCTCAATTTGGTATCTTCTCTAAGCTCCCCGTTAATCGGCTCACGGCGGATTCCCGAAGAGCAGAAGCCTGCTAAGCGCTCAAAGCAGAGAAGCTGAGGCAGAAGTAGCACAGATACAGAGCCAACAAAAGCGCTAGGGCTCTGGCCATGTTAAAATTTATGAATTTCCAAAGCTCAGACCGCTCTACAAAATCAACCGCCAAAGATAAAGAGATGGCTGAATATGTGGTCCACACTGTCTATATGGTATGCACGCGCAGCAAGAGCAAGGACGGGGCCGCCACATTTCAAATCCAATCTGGTGTGAATATAGCTATCACTTCCCAAGACCAACATCCTCCGGAGGGTGATGAAAATCCTCCCAGTGAGGCTGATAGGCAGAGAGATCCCTCGGTTCATGAGGAGTCAGGCTCGGAAAGCGAAAATGAACCAATCTTCCGTCCCAAGAACGAAGAGCAACAATTTCTACAAGAGCTCTGAAAACAGCTCAGAAGTAAAGACAAGGAGATGGTTAAACTTTACTCAAAAATTGACGGCTTGACGAATGTCGTGATGCAGCTCATGGCCTAAGTTGCTCCTCAGCCATCCAATCAAGCGCAGGGGTCTGCTCATGAACCGGGAAACGATGTTCCGAGGCAGCCAATGCCTGTTCCCTCAAATCTAAAGGCGGGCGGACCGCAAGAAAGTCAGTCGCATCCTATCTCAGGAAATGTCTTGGCTACCGCTGACAGTAGCCTGCTAACTCAGGATCAAATCATGGATTTGGTTGCCAACAAAGTCAAACCTTGGTAGCCGAAGCCGAAGCGCAAAAAGATATCAGCAGTAGTGGGAGACCATATCCTGCTCAGTATGATCTGGTAGAATTTCCTAGCGGCTATGTCATTCCCAAATTCGGAAGATTTGATAGGACGGGAAATGCGAATCAGCACGTTGCCCATTTTAAAGCCTCATGCGGGAATACTGGGGCCAATGATGCGCTTCTTCTCCGCCAGTTTGTTAATAGCCTGACCGATGTCGCTTTCGACTGGTACGCGAGCATACCGGATGGCTCCGTTACTACTTTCGTCCAAATGGAATCTTTGTTTCGACAAAGGTTCATGAGTGTCAGCGATAAGATCACCATTGCCGACCTCGTAAAGACCAAACCAAAGAACAACGAAAGCAGCACGGATTTTATAACCCGATGGCGCAATCTCTCCATCAAATGTGAACCGCCGATAGAGCAGGACCAATCTGTCAGCCTCCTCGTTGGAAATCTCAACAATTGGATGGCCCCGTTTCTATGCACCGCGGATCTCAAAACATTTCAAGAGCTGAACAGGAAAGTCCAGATGTTGGAGCGCTCAAAGCAGGAGTCTTCCTCTGATTCCCAAAATAACAATAGGTCTTGGAGAAACCGAAAGGACGATAATCGTAAAGGTGGAAATTCTGACGATACCGAATCTTTTAACACTTTGGCTAACCGAAATAAGCAAGGGATGAGCGGGCCTAATGCCAACCGGCCTCGGAAGCCAGTGTTCGGAGAGGGAGGAGAATCTCTACTGAAAGAGAAGCTGGATAAGGTCTATTCTTTCAGAAGGGACAAAGTCCACAAGATATTCAAGGACGCCCTACGAAACGGTTTACAATTGCCAGAATAAAGAAGACCGCAAGAAGCGAATATGACCGATGACCCTAAATACCACCCCTGTCACAGAGTGATAGGTCATACCATTGAGGTCTGCTTCTTCTTCAAAGATTGGGTCAAAACGCAATACAAGGCAGGAGAGATAGAACTGTCTAAAGGCGTGTTAAGAAACAGTCAAGCTGCGACCGCCAATTTCATACAAACGAAGACCGAAGTCCTTCGGGAACCTGATTCTCTCAGACATCTGCCTTTCTCTGAAAACAGCTGACCACCACGTCGTTAAATTGGGAGCGATTGACCACCACGTCGTTAAACTGGGAACAACTGACCACCACGTCGTTAAACTGGGAGCGATTGACCACCACATCGTTAAACTGCGAACGGCTGACCACCACGTCATTAAACTGGGAACAATCGACCTCTAAGTTATTAAACCGGGAATGTAAAAATGTGTAAATAAAAAATAAAATAAAATAAAAAGCCGAAATGATGGGGCAACTCGCAAAAAAAATCAGCGAGTAAAAATAAAAATGAAAATAAAAAGCCGAAATGATGGGGCAACTCGCAATAAAAATCATCGAGTAAAAATAAAAATGAAAATAAAGCCGAAATGATGGGGCAACCGCGAATAAATGGCCGAAATGATAGGGCAATTGCGACCTTCGCGATAAGAAAAGCTAAAATGATAGAGCAATCGCGGTATAAAAAAACCCCCATTCAAATGGCGAATGATGAGTCGCTCCTGATACCATATTCCAGTGCAGCGATACAGACGCCAACCAAAACTCAAATCCCCGAATATCCCAATTGCGAATGATGAGTCGCTCCTGGTACCATATTCCAGTGCAGCGATGCAGACGCCAACCAAAATTCAAATCCCCTGACGACGAATGATGAGTCTCTCCTAGTACCATATTCCAGTGCAGCGATGCAGACGCCGTCCAAAACTCTGAATATCCCCAACGACGAATGATGAGTTGCTCCTGGTACCATATTCTAGTGCAGCGATGCAGGCGCCAACCAAAATTCAAATCCCCAGACGGCGAATGATGAGTCGCTCATGATACCATATTCCAGTGCAGCGATGCAGACACCAACCAAATTCCAAATCCCATACACCAACGGCGAATGATGAGTCGCTTCTGGTACCATATTCCAGTGCAGTGATGCAGACGCCAACAAAGTCCCGAAATTCTTTCGGCCCTACGGTCTGGATCATACATCCTGCAAAACCGTATACAATCCACGGGCGTAAAACGAACCCAATCTCTCCCATGTCCTACCGGCGATACCATATTTAAAGTCCCACCAGCGATGAAGATTCCCAAACAAGAAAAAAAGAAGAAGAAAAAAAAGAAAAAAGAAAAATGATAAAAAGGGTATGTCCACAAGTAAAATGGGCACGGATGAAAACCCGAAAGGACTCCATGAGTAAAAACAACAGGACTGCCGACGAGTTTGTGAAAACCCGAAAGGGCGCAAAGTCGTGAAAAAGAGATGAAATGCACTAGCAAAGTCCTCTCGAGCTTGCGAGGAGAAAATTCCCATGTGAGATCCTTACGACTCACAAAGGAGCAACACACTTAGAGTCCCCACAACTCCTAAGGAGAAAATACACCTACGAGATCCTTTCGACTCATAGGGAGAAAATGCTTTTATGGGACCCTTACGGCTCATAAAATTGAAAAGTCTTAGGTGATAGGGACCTAAACCTGTCTCCTAAGCCATCGTTCCTCAACAGGCAAGGGCAAATGATGAGTTGTTCCTGGTATTATTCCAGTGCAGCGATGCAGATGCCGACCCAAAAACTAATTCCCAAATCCTCCCGAGGAAAATGATGAGTTGCTCCTGGCATTATTCCAGTATAATAGTGCTGATGCCAAACCAAAACCAAAATCCCAAAATCCACTCATGGCACCATATTCCAGTATAGCGATGCTGATGTCAACCCCAATCATAATCACCAAGACAACCAACAACTTCCCTGGCAGAATCATACTCCACCTCGGAAACAAGTCGAATCCAGACACCGCAGAAAGCGGAGCAAGTCAACTTCAACCTTGACACCGCAGAAAGCGAAGCAAGTCAAAATCCAATCTCGACACCGCAATAAGCGGAGCAAGTCAAGTTCATCCCTGACACCGCAAGAAGCAGAGAAAGTCAAATCAAGCACCGACCGTCCACGTCGCAAAAAAGGCAGAACCGACCGTCCACGACGCAAAAAGGGAAGAACCGACCGTCCACGTCGCTAAAATGGCATAACCGACCATCCAAGTCGTAAAAAGGGCAGAGTCGACCGCCCACGTCGCTAAAAGGACAGCGCCGACCGTCCACGTTGCTAAAAGGGCACCACCGACCGTCCAAGTTGCAAAAAGGGCAGAACCGACCGTCCAAGTTGCAAAAAGGGCAGAACCGACTGTCCAAATCGCAAAAAGGGCAGAGCCGACCGTCCACGTCGCTAAAAGGGTAGTATCGATCGTCCAAGTCGCTAAAAGGGCAGCATTGACCGTCCACGTCGCTAAAAGGGCAGTATCGACCGTCCACTTCGCTAAAAGGGCAGAATCGACCGTCCAAGTCGCTAAAAGGGTAGCATCGACCGTCCACCTCGCTAAAAGGGCAGCCTCGACCGTCCACGACGCTAAAAGGGTAGCACCGACCGTCCAAGTCACAAAAAGGGCAGTATCGACCGACCACGTCGCTAAAAGGGCAGCACTGACCGTCCAAGTCGCAAAAAGGGCAGCAATGACTTCCTTATTGGAATTATGCTCCGCCTTGGAATCAAGTCAACCAGACACTCCATGCCGTGGAAACGTCGACCAGTGACACTCCATGCCGGGGACACATCAAACAGACACTCCGTCTTGGAGACACGCTAAGTATCGACCGTCCATGTCGTAAAAAGGGCAGTGCCAGCTTCCCCAAAAGCGGGAACCATATCAAGTCGCCTCCACGTGAAAGAAGATCCATCAATTTCATGCACACGACCCATATGTGCGGTGTGCATGGATTGATGGGGGGCACTTTGTTGGGGTCAAAAACTGCACCCCGGTTGTCTAAGTCGAAATCAAAGTCAACCCCAAGGCCCAAGCCCAGGTCAAGTGGGCTCATGCCCGAGTCGAGCCTGAACATGAAGCGACCGGCCTCCCTCATGCCAAAATAAAAATCATGGAATAAATAATTTTGATGTAATTTTTTATGCATGAATGTAAGCAAAATGGGCATAAAGCCAAATTTTTGTAAGCCCATGGCTCATGTGCAAAAGAAATGAGCATATGAGGCATGAGATGGGCAAAATGCCATTTTGTAAAGCTCAAAGGCCTATATGTAAATGTGTAAGCCTATATGAAGCAACATGATGATGAAATAAAAAAAGAGACTTTTTATTCTCTCAAACTCTAGGGTTTTTGTGCCTCCTTCTCCTTCCTCAAGGTTCCAAACCTTCTTCCCATTTTCTGAATTAAATCAAGAGTTTTACTTTTCCTTTCCTAAAAATAAATAGTTTTTCACTACAAAACCCATAAAGAGAAGCTCAGATCTTCCAACGGATTTCAAAAAGGGGAGATTTTTAAATCTCACCCCCGTTCTTCAAGATCCGGCCAATCGAGAGGAAGAAAAAGGAGACCCATCTTCGAAAGTCCCATCTTAGGAAGATCCAGGGCTAAGGGGGAGAGAAACAAAAGGGCCCCCTTTGATCATTTCTAAAGATTTCTAGGAGTTTAACTCCATTCAAGATCTGTTGGAGATCAACTCCATAAATTATTCTCTTTTTAGGAGTTTAACTCCAGAAGTCGAATCAGGAGCACAGCTCCCAGTGCAGGGACAAAGTCCCTTTTCCTGCTGACACCCAGCACTCGCGTGCCGAGCACGTGGGGCCTAGCGCCAGTGCCCAGCGCCGGCGTCCAGCGTCCGCGTGCTAGGCACGTGAGGTGCTGGCCCCCACGCGTTCTTTGGACGCCTTTTCCCCTTTTTTCCTATATGTACATATGTGTGTATATATATAGATACACACACTCCACAACATTGTCCACGTTAGGAAAAATTTCTAACGGGGCGCTGCCCCGCACCCCGTAAGGGGACTGCTAGCCCCCTTGGCCCTTAACCACCTATCCGGATAGCGGGACCCCCATAAAAACTCTGCGGGGTCCCCGATATATCGAAAACCCTTTCATAACACAACACTGCACATTGAGTTCGTATGACCTGTTTGACCCGTCAATCGGAGATTCTCTCGCTCCAAAGACGAGTGGGAATTTACGGCAGCTTAGTTCGCGGCTGTCGGAGATTCGGATCCCCACAATCAATAAACCCCCGTCTTCCCTAGGCAGGAAGAATGTGTAATGCGCCTGACAAGCGCGCGCGTATTCCTATCTCAATGGGGTGACGAAAAACACCTTATAGCGCTGGCACCCATGCGTCATTTGGACGATAATCTTTCTATTTTTCATACACATACATACTCCACAACACTGTCCCCGTTAGAAAAAATTTATAACGGGACGCTGCCCCGCACCACGCAAAGGGACCGCTAGCCCCTTTGACCCCCAGCCCGCTATCCGGGTAGCGGGACCCCCGTAAAAAGTCTGCGGGGCCCCCGATCCAAAACCCCTTCAAAACACAACACTGCACACTGAGTTCGCATGACCTATTTGACCCTTCATTCGGAAGTTCTCTCGCTCCAAAAGCGAGGGGTAATTAACGGCAGCTTAGTCCGCGGCTGCCGGAGATCCGGATCCCCACAATCAATAAACCCCAGCTTATCCAAGGCAGGGGGAATCTGTAATGCGCCTGACAAGCGCGCACATATTCCCATCTCAATGGGGCGACGAAAAACACCCTACAAATAGTAATTGGATTGTGGTAAGTACGTTAGTGTAAAGGCGTAATTGAATAGTGGAAGTGACGCGTACTTGTACACAATCAGCGAAATCAATTAGTTATTGCATTGTCGACGCCTATGAGGCATATATAAGTGTAACTATAACCGGTACGGGAAGAGTATAGAAGCACTTATATTAGTGTTATAGGTAAGACATAGAGCATTGTCTATTTCTCTTGGATATCAGTTGAGACATGATTGATGGAGACGTTGTCTCCAGTTCTCCCGTAGACCTGTTATGGAGCGACTAGTATTTGGATTCATGGTCGGTGTTTGATGTAGACTCTGTTATCTGTTTCATGCTACTTGCAACTCTGCAAATCAAATTGTACTGATTGGGAGCCTCTGTTATGTTGCCTCTGTTATCTGTTTCATGCTACTTGCAACTCTGCAAGTGCTATGCTTTTATTCTTTCACTGTCTCGAGCCACGACAAATGAGGATTATGTTATGCTGTCGGCGACTAGCGAAAATCATAGCCGGCTCTTTATAAAATGAACTCAAAAGGAATTTTTTTAGGATGTCTCTGCCGCAACGCCGTTGCATCATTGTTGTAGACACGCAAAACTCAGGATTTAAAATCTTCTACGGTTTACATGAAAAATTGTAAAGAATAAATAAATAAAAATCTATGCATGCACTAAAACATTGTTACAAAGTGCAGTAGCAGCTACTTCATTATGTTATTGAACTCGATCCTTTCGGATTCGAACTTGTGACCTTTCATATTAAAGAGGGAATTGATACCAATTGACAAAGTCCAATTGATGCTACTTCATTATGTTGCTAGGAGTTCCGTGATTTACGTAGAGAATGGAGAGCATGAGTACGGTGAGAAGGAAATGGAAGATGGCTCATATAAAAATAAAGTACTTGGAAAACCGATGCATATCATGTTATAATTAGCTGAAACTACAAATGCCGCATCCTATTTTACTACACATATTCACATATTACATACCGAAAAGTTGGATGCACCAAAATTTTTTTCACTTACAGATCCATCCTTGGTTTGAAAAACATGCATTTGTCCCCTAGCTTCATTTAACTATTAACTTTCCAATATCTAATAATTTTTATTCTCAAAGTGTCCCTCAGTTAAAACATTAGTTAAGATCAATTAATCAGAGAAGTTCAAGTGATGTTTTGAGAACAATTAATACCACGGTTTTTTTCTATATATCACTCCCAAAACTGGCCTATTTCTAAATAACACCTCCAAAACTTTAATATTCTATATATCATCCTGAAAACTTGTATAAGGTTTTTTCTAGATATCACCTCCCAAATTTTAAACGCAGGTTCTAAAGATAACGTGGGTACAAGGAAAAAATGCATCCTGCTATCTAGCATAACTGTTTTAGAAAATAACTAGTTTTCTTTCACCTGCTATACATGTAGAAAGTTGATAAATTCTATTTTTTTCCCGAAAATTTCAAATGTGACATGATTAAAATTTCTAATATGACTAACGGTCTATATCTGTTGAGGAAATAACATATTGAATGCAAGATCCCGTTCCTTCGGTTCTTGTGAGCAACAACTATAGAAAAATTAAAATTCTGAAATTAAAAAACAACTAAATATATGCATTAAAAATTAAGAGATACAATCAATTTAAAAATATTTTTTTAAAATTTGGTTATGATTATTTTCATTAGAAATAGATTTACCTTGTGTAATAAAAAATAAATGCCAAAGGTCGTCTTAATACATATCTTTCTATTTGGATTCTTTGAACAAACAAAAGCAGAGAATAAACTATTGAAGGAATAAATTTTATTATTATTTGTATTTTGTTTCATGCAAATAGATAAATTTCCCTCAATTATTGTTTATAATAAATGTACTATATTTGAAGTAATTTTTTTAATAGTTTGTTTTTATGAATATTTCACAATAGGATCCTACCCACAAATCAAGTGTAATTCATAATCAAAATTTTAATCAAATCCCTATTATTATTGTTTAATTAACAACTCCAAACCTCTGCTATAAATATAACCCAAAACTCTTTTGTTTTCTCTCATCAATATCCTTCCAATATTTTGCTGCGCCCTCTTTCTCGTCTTAATTTCTTTCAATTTTCGTGCATCAACATTGCCATGGCCACCGAAGAAACTCGTTCTAATCCAAAATTGTGTGCCAATGGATGCGGATTTTATGGAAGCTCGGCTACAAAAGACATGTGTTCGAAGTGTTACAAACAGGCAATGAAGTCCCTGTCAATTAGTTCCTCAAAATCATCGACAATCTTGAACACAAAAACTGATGAAGTGAGTTCTGATATAGATTTAATCTTCAATTATAATTTAGTTATATTAGTTTCATATTTCATTTTTAAAATGTGCTGGTTCTATATAAAATAAAAAAATGTTTTTTTCGAGTCTTTAAAGGTTGCAATTTCATCTAAAAATTCGAATTGAGTAACAGGTCCTAAACACGAAACCCGGTGAGGTTCCTGGTGCTGGTGCTGAGGTTGAAACGATTTGTGGATCGGATGTCCAGCGTTGCGGTTGCTGCAACAAAAGAATTAGACCGGCAAAAGGATTTAAGTGTAGGTGCGGTACAATGTATTGCGTGAACCATCGATATCCTGAAGATCATCAATGCAAATTTGATTACAAGACAATGCAAAGGAATTTGCTTGCTAAGTCTAATCCTTTGATCAAAGATGGGAAGATGGTGAAAATCTGAATACACGGAATGTGTATCTATATAGTTTTTCCTTTTCTCCTTTTTATTTATAGAATTATGGCTTAATCTTTGGATTTTGGAGGTTTTACTTTACATAAATAATCTATATAGTGGACCTTTTATTTTTATATATCTTTTTATTAGAAATTAAAGTTTTATTAATATAAGAGTTTTGATTCTAATATTAATTTATTTATTCATCACTTTGGTCCTCCTACAATAAGTAAATTGATTCTAATATTAATTTACTTTACAATGTTTTATTTTTTAGAGAAAAGGGGTTGTTGTAAATGCAAAGAGAAAGGACGCCACGTGGCGCTCTCTTGTTTATATGAAATTAATATTTTATTTTTAGATGGTCCACATCATCTATTTTTTGTAAGTGTGACGTATGTTGATACATATTAACATTGAACAATCAGGATTTAAAAAGATTTTTAATGACTTTTAGTTAAGATAATACTAGATAGTTTGAAAACTTTTTGTTAAAAATAACGAAATTACCCACATCGAATCTTGAAATAATAAATGAGTAAAAAATATTTCAAGTAAAATTTTCATGTAATGTTTAGGATAAAAAAATTTACACATGCCTTCAATATATATATTGTTCAAAACATACACGCGTGTATCACACATGCAAAATATTAGTGTTCTAAAAGAGAAAGGATGGAGTCTTGCAAGACTTATATGGTTTCGTTGGTCGTAAGTATCGGCGGTTAGAGAGGCCGTGAGAATTGTGTTATTTGAGCTATGCAAACTTGAGGGTAATTCAGTTTGGTTATAACTAGGATTAATTATGAAAGTTCTCATTTTGGCGTTACAAAGTTGATATTTGATTATCTATGGATTTTTTAAAACTGGTCCATAAGCCTAACCACACGTACACGACACACCCACACACACAACACACACAACACACATGCTCCCATGGAACCCATGAATCATTTACAGAATTGAATTAGATTGTTTGAGAGTATTCAAGTTTTCTCATATTTTAGAAAAAGCTAGTGCTGACTTTCTGGTGCTGGAGCAATATAGATAATGTTATCCGGTTTGATGAGATAAACCTTGAGGGGTTTTATTGCAAATGGTCTGTTATGAACACCATGATTGGTTCTTTGGTAGATCTTAAGAAGTATTTCGCTTGGTAGATCTTATGTATAAGTAGCATACCTGGTATCCTTATTATGATATACTCTTGATTCTTTTTCATATAAAGACTTATTATATTAAGCTCTCTGCGTATATATATATAAAGACATGCAATGTATTCCTTATATTATGAAGTAACAATAATTCTTCCTAATTCTTCCACTTCAGATGTGGTATCAGAGAGATGACCCTTCTAATTGTTCTCCATCTTCCTCCTCAAAAGAAAAAATAACTTTATCAGTGTTCAGATATATTTGAAAATAATTTTATATTGGAAAAACTATAAGAGGCACATGAGTATAAGATGTATATGCGCACCAGGAAGGTTTAAGTCTATTTTGATGGATCATGTTTATGTTGAAAGCACATGCTTGCATTCATATAAATAAATATATATCTCCTCATCCGTGTATTAAAATTAATATGGTATCAAGTATGTGCCGTGTATCTTTGAGACAACCATCTTGCACATGAGGGAGAGTATTGAGATATAGCCCACAATTGCTTTATTTATGTTATAAAGATATATACAATATATATAAAAATTCCCAATTCTCGTTTCTCCTTGATATTGATTTTTTTTGTCGGAGTTCAAATAGGGGCACATGCTCCTTCTTAGTTCTTCAGGGATCCGCCCTGATTATTTCTGAATTGGATCCTCTCCAAATAGTTTCTCTGTTATAAAAGTATTTTTTTAAGCGTCTCATATAATTGTAAATTCATTATTGAATTTGGTCACTTAAAAGTTAGAAGCTGACAATGTGTGGTGTCATGGAATCTACTTGCAATCATAAAGTATATTATCATTTAACTTTAAAACCCCGAAGGCCGTGGTAATTCAGGTAATTTAGTAATAGAGTGCTTAGAAGTTAAAACCGTCTTTAATTACAGGGGTGTCTTCACAAGTCCGAACCCAACATCTAGTGGACGAGAACGAAGGCGGGGAGGAAGAAGACGAAGACAAGGACGAGACTGTGACAAGGGAAAACCGCACTTTAAAAGTGCGGTTTTAATAAATGCTACTGTTTTACACTAACCACCGCCCCGCCCTCTCTCTCTCACACACATATACCGTAACTAAAGCCCTACTTCAAGCTTTTTCCCTTTCCAAATTTTCCCTCCTTGCTTCAATTCCATTTTTGTCCTCAACTTCAAATCATCCTCACGATTCTCTTCAACCCCTTCTTAGTTTTTAACTTTATTTCCGATCCCTCAACTTTCATTATTAATTTGCCGTAATTTTCTTTACCCCTTTTTAGGCTTTAAATTTGTATTTGGTTTAAGCTTTTTCCTTCAAAAAATAACAATGTCCAGAAATAATCTAAATAGAATTTTAAAAAATAATTTCTGAATTTTATTTTTTTAAGATGTAAAAAAGATTGAAATCTCCACCTAGAACGTGTTGACTGATTTAGGAATTTTCAAATGCGATTTAATATTCGTTCAATAAATACAAAAAATGAATAAAGACATAAAGTTTAAGAGACTTCTAAGAAATTGTTTTCAAAGGAAAAAAATTGAAATTGTTTTGAGATAATTTGGGTCGAGCTTCAAAAATTAGTGAGAAAATAGATTTTAGTTGAAGTGCCAGCAATTTCTGCAATAACATAATTCTTGAATTCTTAGGTAAATTTATGTGCTCATGCATGGCACGGGGCACTTGCCCTACTTCAAGCTTTTGAGCTTGAAATCTAGCTTTTGCCCTTTCCAAATTTACCTACCATGATTGCATCATTCCCATTTTTCCCCTCACCTTCAATTCATACTCACAATTCTCTTCAACCTCTTCTTTGGTTTTAACTTTGTATATGATCCTTCAACTTTCGTTATTAGTTTGTCATAATTTTCTCCATCTCTTTTGGACTTTAAATTTGTACTTGATCCCTTAACTTTCATTTCAAGTTTGCCATAATCTTTCTTTATTTTTCATTAACGATAAGATACAAATTGAATTTGATGAAATTCCAAAGCTTTTATTATCAAACTACCTTATTCTATATTTCTATTAATGAATAGACTGAAAATATAATTTAATAAAATATCATAAGTCGTAACACTTTATAGAAACTTATTCATCTTTTATATATATATATATATTAAAATATCATAAGTCGTAACACTTTATAGAAACTTATTCATCTTTTATATATATATATATATATATTTCGCATGGTTACAGTTGTTCAAAAAACTACTTTGTATGTATAAGTTTTCTCTCTCCATGTTTGATGAAATCTTATAAGTCATAACATTATATAACATTGTATAGGAATTTGTGCATGTTATTTGGTTTAAGTATTTTTTCTCAAAGAATAACCGAAGTCTGCAAATAGATTTTGAAAAAATAATGTCTGGATTTTTTTTAAGATGTAAAAAGAATTAAAATCTCCACTAAACGTTGGATGATGTATAAATTTTCAAATTCGATCTAGCCTTCATTCAATAAATACAGAAAATGGATAAAAGTGTAAAGTCAAAAGAGACTTCTTTGAAATTGTTTTTGTAAATAAAAAAAATTCGAAATTTTTTTTGAGAGAATTTAGGTCAAGCTTAAATAATTAGCAAGACAATGGATTTTAGTTGAAATGCTAATCATTTAAGCAATAATATATTTCGTGAATTTTTGGGCAACTTTGTGTCCAAGGGGCACTTGGTAGTATTCTGAAATGTCTCTTATGTGATACTAGAAGAGTAATTTATGTTACCACCAAAGAATTGTTATTATTAGCCTTTGGATAAACTTACCAATATTCTTAATTGTATTTAATTTCAGATTCTTACCTTACATCTGAGCAGCCTCCAGAAATTATTTGAGAAATTAGATACAAATACAATGTATCTAGATAGAAAAAAGAAAGCATAAAAAAATTTCACACGCTTAGATTGCTTTGTAGCCTTTATGATTTTATCATTTTCTTTCTGCCTACTAAAGGGTCCCATATGATGGTTACACAAAATATATATGTAGCCTTTTTTATCATTTTCTTTCTGCCTACTAAAGGGTACTGCCTACTAAAGGGTCCCATAAGATGGTTATATATATATATATATATATATATATATATATATATATATATATATATATATATATAATGGAGAAAAGAGACCATAGGAGGGGATTCCCTCCTATGGTTTCGAAAAATACAACACCCATAGATTTTTCCGACGATCGGCACCCACCATCTTCATCGTCATCATCCAAGATGTGGGTACACCAAATTTCATGTGATTCCACAACCTTTTCACCGTTGATTTAGCAATGTAAAAAGTTCTATTGTCGGTAAACTGTTAATTTTGAACCCACTAAATCAACGGTGAAAAGGTTGTAGAATCACATGAAATTTGGTGTACCCACATCTTAGATGATGACGATGAAGAAGGCGGGTGCCGATCGTCGGGAAAAACTAGGGAGGGGGTATTTTTTCGAAGCCATAGGAGGGAATCCCCTCTTATGACCTCTTCCCTCCATTAATCTTTTATATATATATATATATATATATATGAGAATAATGGAGGGAAGAAGCCATGGGAGGAGATTTCCTCCTATGGCGTCGAAAAAATATCCCTTCCATCATTTTTTTCGACGATCAGCACCCACCATCTTCATCGTTATCATCTGAGATATGGGTATACTAAATCCAGTAGTTGAGAAGTTGGCTCTGATATATCGCATACAATAACGATGACTATGAGGTTCTGGCCATGATTTTCATAGTGCAGTCGTAATCTCTTTCATCTGGTCAGATATGAAAGTAATGTGTCTTCCCTGCACGGATGGAATGTAGAGATGAATGCAAGCAATGAACCACTCCTAATTTTCAGTGGTTTCATCTCCAAATACAGCGTATGCCAAAAGATATAGGTCATCATTTGCATCGGTACCGGTAGCAATGAGCAAAATTCCTTTGTATCTGCAGTATAAGTGGGTCCCATCAATACTGAGAATGAGACGACAATAAACGAAACCATCAATGGCCGGTCCTGTTGGGGTCGAAAATTGCACCCCAGTTGACCAAGTCAAAGTCAAAGTCAACCCCAAGCCAGCTGGGCCCAAGCCCATATCAAGTGGGCCCCTGCCCGAGTCGAGCCGGAACATGAAGCGGCCGGCCTCCCCATGCAAATCATGTAAAAAATAATTTTAATGTAATTTTTATAGGCATAAAGCCAAATTTTTGTAACCCCATGTCTTATGTGCAAAAAGAAATGGCACATGAGCCATGAGATGGGCAAAATGCCATTTTGTAAAGCCCAAGGGGCTATATGTAAATATGTAAGCCTATATAAGGCAACATGATGATGAATAAAGATACACTTTTTTATTCCCCAAAAAAAATTAGGGTCTGTGCCTTTTTCTCCTTCCTCAAGATTCTAAAACCTTCTTCTTTCTTTTGAATTAAATCAAGAGTTTTACTCTTCCTTTTTCAAAACTAAATAGTTTTTCGCTACAAAACCCACAAAGGGGAACTTGGATCTACCATCAGATGTCAAAAAGAAGAGATTTTTAAAATCTTCCATCTCTTGATCTTCAAGATCCGGCCAAATGACAGGAAGAAGAAGGAGACCCGTCTCCAGAAACCCCACTTTAGGGAAGAATTAGGGCTCAAGGGGAAAAGCCCCTTCATCAGCTTCAAAATATGCTAGGAGTTTAACTCCTCATATATATATATATATATATATATATATGTGTGTGTGTGTGTGTGTGCGCGCGCGCGCGCGCTCCTTTCTGGGAGTACAACTCCCATTGCAGGGACCAAGTCGCTTTTTGCGCCCGAGCGTCCACGTACTGACACGTGGAGCGCTAGCACTCTTGCGCTCAGGGCGCTAGCGTCCGGGCACCCACGTGCTGACACGTAGGGCGCTACACGTGGACGCTAGGGCTCTTGCGCTCAGAGCGTTAGCGCCCAAAACGCTAGCGTCCAAGCGCCCACGTACTGACACGTGGAGTGTTAGCGCTCAAAGCGCTAGCGCTCAAAGCGTTCAGAGCGCTAGCGCCCGAGCGCCCACGTGCTGACACGTGGGGCGCTAGCGCTCTTGCGCTAGCACCTAAAGCGCTGCCGCTTTTCCCCACGCATCCTCTGGATGCTCTTTTCCTTTCCTTTTTTTTTATACATATGTATATATACACACACAGTCCCTCTCTAAAAAAATTTTTGGGCCGGGGCGCTGTCCCGCACCCCACAAGGGGGCTGCTAGCCCCTTGACCCCCAGCCCTCTATCCGAGTAGCGGGACCCCCGTAAAAACTCTGCGGGACCCTCGATATATCCAAAACCCCTCCAAAACACAACACTGCATATTGAGTTCGCATGACCAATTTAACCCGTCAATTGGAGATTCTCTCGCTCCAAAGGCGAGGGGTAATTAATGGCAGCTTAATCCGCGGCTGCCGGAGATTCGGATCCCCACAATCAATAAACCCCAGCATACCCTAGGCAGGGGGAATATGTACTGTGCCTGACAAACGCGTGCATATTCCTGTCTCAATGGAGTAACGAAAAACACCCTACAGGTCCGAATGCTCAAAATACACCACTAAATATTCCCATTCCTTCTGTATTTGAAACGTCGGTCATTATCTTGAAGACAGTCCCGGGATTAGTAGATTTGACGGCGGTAAAATATCGTGGCAAATGTTCATATGAATCCTCCCAGTCTCCGTATATTTTAGACAATGCTCTGTTCAACGCATTCCATACCTTCATATAATTTATTTCAATGAATAATGTATCTTTTATAAGCACTTGAATCGTTTTGGGGGTCAAATCAACATCCGTTTTCACAGAAGGCAATATCTTGTTGCATATGAATGTAGAAATAGTATATTTATGATTTGAATTCACTACAAAATTCATACAAGTATGATTATCCGCATACTTCTTTATCTGCCAGAATCCTGTCAGTGATTTCTTTGAGATATGTGCATGAAAGCTCCACGAGCAGTTCGCTTCTGTTTTACAAATGACGGTGTACTTGGTCGTGTTAATCTTGATTGGTTTAAAAGAAACTCCATATTTAATTGACTAAACGCTGACTTCCTGAATTAATTTCTCCTTATTCTCGAAAATATCGTTGACCTTCAACCCATTTTCAATATCAACTGCCGAAAATATATCCGCATGAAAGTTGACATTCTCTATTACCAATGTAGATAATATGTGAGCATCTGTCATGTTATCGGCAAGTGGACCTTCAAACTCAACGAAGTCATTATTAACACATGAATTAGTAATCCACTGCCTATCATTCTCATCAGTAAGGATATGTGTAGTTTGCATGCTATCTTGTGCTTGAATCCCGTCCTCATCGCTAACATCATCATCATCATCATCACTTTCATCTCCATTATTTTCCAACACCGCAAGATCCGTAGCAGGTACATAAGTTGGATGTGCGGAACCAATATTAGGGACTTACATGGTACTTGATGTTCCGGCTTCATACCGACGAAATCTCGACCTATCGTCTACAAACGGTATCCATCCCGTATTGTATGACTGCATATGCTCGATATTTTGGGGCGTAATATTGAAGCCGAAGCTTGGCGTTGACATATAATTAAAACCGAAGTTTGGCGGTGACATGCAATTATAACCGAGCGGCGGTACATAAGAACTGCATACAAATTTATGAATACTTAGTAACTATAGCATATCTTCACTATCAATAAATAGTGATCCGTTAAAAGTATATGCGGTATAAAGATATGCAAGGTAATAGTTATTTCGTAAACTACTAATTCACCGGCGTCCTGCTTGATGTGCCTTCACCTACGTAATTTTGATCTATATACTGTTCATCATTGGTGGGAGACATAAATCCGGTAGAATCAACATTCATATTGAGCATGTGTGTCATTTCTCTTTGCCGGTTGTTGGGGTCAAAAATTACATCCCAGTTGACCAAGTCAAAGTCAAAGTTAACCACAAGCCAAGTGGGCCCAAGCCCAGGTCAAGTGAGCTCATGCCCGAGTCGAGCCTGAACATGAAGCGCCCCCCCCCCCCCAATGCCAAAATAAAAATCATCTGATAAATAATTTTTGATGTAATTTTTATGGACAAATGTAATAAAAATGGGCAGAAAGCCAAATTTTTGTAAAGCCTATGGCTCATGTGTAAAAGAAATGAGCACATGATGATGAAATAAAAAAAGAACTTTCCCATTCTCTAAAAATCTCAAGGGTTTGTGCCTTCATTCTCACTCTCTCAAATTCTTCCTCTTCCTTTTCATTTTCCAATTAAATCAAGCACTTAGCTCTCTTTTTTTTAAAAACTAAATAAAGTTTTACCATAAAACCACCTTCCAAGACTCCATCAAGAGGGAAAAAAAGGGTCTCTTTTTTTATCATCCAAGATCTAAATCTTAGAGTTTCAATAGAACCTATTTTGTGTTTCTTCTCAAAAGAGAAAGGAGAAAATCTTTTAGAGTTTAACTCCACAACAAAAATTCTTTTGGAGTTTAACTCCGCAATAAAAAAAATTTTGGAGAGTTTAACTCCATATTAAATCTTTTTAGGAGTGAAACTACATTTAAAAATTTTTTAGAGTTCAACTCCATAATAAAAATTCTTTCAGAGTTCAACTCTACAAATAAAAATTCTTTTGAAATTTAACTCCATACAAATGTTTTTGGAGTCCACCTCCTTTTAAAAAAAATCTTTTGAAACACCTTTGTCCCTTCTCATGTGAGGGGGAGGCTCCCATTGGGGGTTGCTCCCTCTCATGTGAGTGGGAGGCTTCCATTTTGGAAGCCCCTTTCTCCTTCTCATGTGAGGGAGAGGCTCCCATCTTGAGAGTCCCTTTCTCCCCTCTCACATGACGGGGAGCCTCATTTAGTGGAGTTTAACTCCATTTAAAATTTTTTTGGAGTTTAACTCCACTACAAAAATTCTTTTGGAGTTTAACTTCACAATAAAAATATTTTTTGGGAAGTTTAACTCCACATTAAATCATTTTAGGAGTTTAACTCCACTTAAAATTCTTTTGGAGTTTAACTCCATAAATAAAAACCTTTTTGGAGTTGAACTCCATTTAAAATTCTTTTGGAGTTTAACTCCACTACAAAAATTCTTTTGGGGTTTAACTCCACAATAAAAATCTTTTTGGGAAGTTTAATTCCACATTAAATCTTTTTAGGAGTTTAACTACATTTAAAATTCTTTTGAAGTTTAACTCCATAATAAAATTCTTTTTGGAGTTGAACTCCATTTAAAATTCTTTTGGAGTTTAACTCCACAATTAAAATTCTTTTGGAGTTTAACTCCACAGTAAAATTCTTTCTTTCGGTGTTGAACTCCTAGTAAAAAAAATAAAAATAAATCAAAGCAAAACTAAAATAAAAAATAAAAAAAATTAGAAGCCCCCACGTGAGGGGTGGCTCCCACCAAGTGGGAGCCCTTCCGTCCTTTACGTGAGGGGGAGCCTCTCACTAAATAGGAGCATTTTCCTTTCCCTCACGTGATGGAAGGTTCCCATTTAGTGGGAGTATTTTCCCCTTTCATGTGACGGGAAGGCTCCCACTAAATAGGAGCCTCTTCCCCCTCCTCATGTGAGTGGGGGAGCCCCTCCTTTTTTTTTCCTTTCTTTTATCTTTTATCTTTTCTTTTTTAATCTTTTTTATTTAAATAAATAAATAATTATGAATAATATATTTTTTTTAAAAACATTTCTTTTAATATTTATTTATTTATTTATTTATTTTTGTTATTTTTTTATATAAAAAATATATACATTTTTCTGACAAAAGGAACAAAAAAAATGAACACGTCTCAATTGTTATATAAAAAACACACAAATATTTCTCATTGAGTTCGCATGACCAGTTTTACCCGTCAATCAGAGCTTCTCTCGCTCCAAAAGCGAGGGGTAATTAACGGCAAGTTAGTCCGCGGCTGTCGGAGATTCGGATCCCCACAATCAATAAACCCTGGCCTGCCCTAGGTAGGGGAAATCTGCAGTACGCCTTACAAGCGTGCGCATATTTCCATCTTAATGGGATGACGAAAAACACCATACAACGGTATTGCTCGGATGCTCGAAAAGAAGGATCAGACACTTCAGAATAAGGTTCGGGCAGTTGAGCGGACATCAATATCTCATTCTTTACAAACAGCTCGATCGATTTCGATTTCGATTTCGATACAAGCATGGCTTGTGTATCCTCATCATCGGATATTTCAATGGCGGTATATTCACTCTCAGTCGGTCATTTGTATATTAAGGAGATATTGAACTCTAATGGATTAATTTTGGTAGTTTTGTACACTACTTGGCACAGCTCGTTGTATGTGATAGACTTCTTGACTCTAGTCGTCTTAATTTTTCTACCGACATATTCAAGAATATTATTTTTTCCAATTGTTAATTGGCTACCGAAATAGCAAAGTAGATGGATGTAATTATCCATTATTTTCCCACCTGCCAGAAATATTGACACACTTTGAAAGTTCTCATCAAACAACTTACTTATTTATCTTCAGAATTATACTCAATTAATTACATAAAATTACAATAAAATCCATATTTATAATATGCAACAAGTTGCAAGAACTTGTATCGTATTCATTGATCCGTCACAGGTAAAATCGGGAAAACCCCTAATATATACCCAATTTGATTGAATTGCTTACCCAATACGAAATTTTAACCACGTTTTTTTAAAAATTATTTTTAAATAAAATTAGGATTTAGTTAACTTTCGAGACGCTCACGGTGAGAATAACGATGGCGAGGATGAAGGTGGTTGTTTGTCCGTGAATTTTCACCTAAATCTGCACAAGCGAAAGACCGTAAAATCGATAAAACTGAGTGGGTAAGACAGATGAGAGAGAGAGAGAGAGGGAGGGAGAGAGATGAGAAAGAGAGAACAGAGGAGACTCGGGGGGGGGGGGGTCGGAGGAGGGAGGTCGGAAGAGGGAAAAGAGGTGGCTCAGGAAGGGGGGAGG
Source organism: Agapanthus africanus (assembly GCA_030015575.1). NCBI lineage: Eukaryota > Viridiplantae > Streptophyta > Magnoliopsida > Asparagales > Amaryllidaceae > Agapanthus > Agapanthus africanus. Next base: position 11,026,839 of record JASDDO010000028.1, on the reverse strand, counting down.
TCGGAGGAGGGAATAGACGGGGAAGAGAGAGAGTGAGAGAGCAGAGAGAGAAAGATCGAGAGAGCAGAGAGAGTACCAGATTGAGAGAGAGCCTGAGAAAGAGAGAGATGAGAGAGAGTTAAGTGAGGAATAAAGAAAGTTTGTGTCGGATTAATATAAGGAGGGAAATGGGCGCACTTTCAAAGTGCGCCAAATTATTTTGGACTAAAATATATGGGCGCGGTTTAAAACTGTGCCCATTTACATTTGTATGGGGCGCATTTGGAAACCGCGCCCCATACAAATATAAATGGGCGCAATTTCAAACTGCGCCTATTACAAATATACTAGGCGCAGTTTGAAACTGCATCCCATACAAATGCAGTGGACGCGGTTTGAAACTGTGCCCCTAAAATAAAATTTAATTGACGCCAGCACCTGCGGTGAGCTGGCGATGATGTGACACGTACGTAGCAGAAAGTGGTCTCTTTTTGTAATTATTTTTTAAAGTGGATTTTATTATTATTATTATTATTATTATTATTATTATTTTTTAATTGGTTTACTATAAAAAAAATTGTCCTGTGAATTGTGATGGATTGATCACAGCTCCCAAATTTCTACATTTTTTTTAATTTTGTTTAATTATTGATCGTTGCAAATGTTGTAATTTTAGGTCTTTATAGGATCCAATGACAAGAGCTGGTCTGTTTGATTCTTGAGGAATCGATGTTGGGTACATTGTCTTCTCTGTCCGTTCTTCACTAATCAGAATGTTATAAAAAAAAAAGGACGCTCTTTTAAAAAATTATAAATTACTAAATGAATCTGATAGGTCTGACCCTATCTTGATTTGAGTCATTGACCAATCAATTGCATGTATGGTTAGAATATTTTTTGTTTGAATTCTTATTATATGACAAGGTGTGTATGTTTGTTTGGTGAGGCCGTGATTGCTAATTTTAAAAATGGAGGATAAAAGAATACTCATATAGCCACCATGAAAAATTTTCGATTAAAAGGCTTGGGCTCAATCGGCATATGCACCTTACTTCCTCTTCTCTTATAAGGTCGTGTGTTCAAATCCCATCACTAGTGTTGAATTTTGTATCAGGAGAATTTGTTTGCATTGTAAGTATCATCTTTGCCTTCTCTAAATCCAATGGGATGGCTACTGAACATGAGTGAGTGAAGTCTGAAAATGCTAGAAAAGTTAATTGACAGAGACTATGCATTGCTTTCGTTTGTGTTAATTGTATGTTCAGCCTTCTGCAGATGAAGTCGGTGAATCCTAGTTGAAGAACTATGCATCTTTTCTCACTCGCAAACTCCAGTTCCTTTTGTGCTAACCCAAATTTAAAGTTTCGAGTTTGTTGTTCTCAGACGACGCCGTCCATAAACACTCCTAATCCTGAAGGTTTGATCTTTTTCGAGAAATGGTTGCAATTTTTTTTGGTATCATGGCTTAAATTATGTTTCTTCATATGTTATTTCTGTGGGTGGTATAGATATTATAGCTATTTTAATATATACTTCTACCTATATGGCAACTAATATATTCGATATAATTTTGGTTGTAGTTTTATTGTTGTAATGCTCCCGATTACACTTCTCCTATGACCACCTAATGTGCATGATAAAAGCTTGTTTGTCTGTGTGCCAGTACGCGCGTGGTTCGTGCCCACGTGCTGTGTGCACATACATGTGTGTTAAAATGCAAAGAATCTGAGAGTTCTTCCATTATGATTCCTTATCAAAAGCGATTTTGGGTTCCTGGAATTTAGCTTTCTAGACCTTTTCTTCTCCGACTTTCTAATGCCCATGTATGTTCGTGCATGTTCGGTTTAAATAGCACGTGTGGATCACGGATTCAAGATCTATAAAGGTGTTAACTTTCCAGTTCAGGTATAATTAATGTGTTCTAGCTCAAATTTAGAAGAGGATTCAATTGAAAGCTTAAAAATTAATAAATTATATTGCAGAACATCAAAGGAGAAGGAGATAGAATCAGGGATGCATTACTAAAGGCGGAGCTTTCAGTTTCTAATTATGATACTGCATGGGTAGCCATGGTTCCTTCTCCAACATCCATAAAGTCTCCATGCTTTCCAAAGTGTATAGAATGGATATTGGAAAATCAACACCATGATGGCTCATGGGGGCTTCCTCATAGTGACCATTTGTTGATAAAAGACGTGCTTTCTTCGACATTGGCTTGCATACTAGCACTTAGGCGATGGAATGTTGGCGAAGAACATGTCAAAAGGGGTAATATTATATATGGCACCAAATCTTGTATCTGTTAGTATGACATATGTTAAGTTTATATTAAGCATGATACAAAACTATCCCCTAATCGAACAAGTTAGCTTTTGGGTAAAGCGGTTCTTGACATATTATCAGCCCATACCAGTTTTCAAGAGTTTTGACCTTTGAGGTTAAACCTCATAATTACATTTCAAATATTTATGTATCCCCGCTGTTTTGCATTTACATATGAGTGTTTCCATTGGAGGCATTTCCCCAAGGGCCCATTGTGGGAATTTATATTAAGCTTGGTTTACATAGTTATCTCACAACTCAACAGCTTAACTTTTTTTTAATAAAGCGGTCTTTGACATGGTATCAAGGCACTCCAGGTTTCCAAAAGGTCAAGGGTTCAAACCTCATCCTTATTACTTTAAAATATATCGATTTAACTTTACAAGCTAGGGTTTCCATTGGAGTCCTTTCTGTGTGGCCCAAATGCCTGCACAAAGGGGAGCGTTAAGTGTTATGTTAGCTTGCTTTACATTGCTATCCCACAACCCAACAACTTAAGCTTTTGGATAAAGTGGTTGCGAACATATAACAAATGACTCCAAATCATGTATTTTCTTTGTATGACATGCGCATTAAGGAAAATCTGGCCTTGATATTGCAGGACTCTGCTATATCAGATCTAATTTCTCTTCAATTATGGATAAGAACATACCGTCTCCTATTGGCTTTGAGATTATATTTCCTGGCATGGTTAATTATGCAATTGGTATGGGCTTGGATCTTCCAATGCTCCAATCCAATGTAGATACTATGCTTTCTACCAGAGACGGAGAATTGAAAAGGTATGTGACTCTTCGGTATCTCGTATGATGATTGTTTAAATTTTATTCTGATTAGAGGATGCTTAGATCTAAAGTTTAATCATTTTTTAATCATTTTGGTTTAGAATTCTAGCATCTTGTTTGGTTTACTTGTTCTAAATCGACTGATTGTTACATTCACAACGGAAATTATCTGTCCTGATATCTAGTTAGTCGGCTCTATATATTGTTTTGTACTCTTGAAGTAGTGTAGGGCAATATGACTTTGAGTAGAAAACTGTTAAACGCTAACAATATGATTGCTTGCAGCAGCAGCAGCAAGCCTTCATCCCAAAATTTTGAGGTTGGCGATATGGATCCTTCTCTTTAATTCTCCTCTATTAAGGAATGTCTCCTCGATTAAATTAACAATTCGCATATCGTTCTTAATTGCCACTATTCTCGGTTATATTAACAATATGCTAGCTTGATACATGTATAGTAATCCCACACCCACTTAAACTTCCGGGTAAGAACCGCTAGGGATACAATGTTTATACCAAACTAACACAATCTTAACACCGTCTCTCATGTGGACATTGGACCATGTGGGAGGGCCTCTAGCGGAAACAAGTATGGGAGAAAATGAATACATTTTTAATTTGACACTGATTGAGGTGTGATACCAGACCTCTTGAAAACTGGTGTGTTGACACCAGTTAACCAACTATACCTAAATGCTTAGTACCGAGGATAACAGTATGCATGTCAAGCGAAACTCACCAAGTTCTTTATATTTACACTTTATTTGAATTGAAACCAAGAGAAGATTAAAGCGTGCATTTATTTTTAATTGAAACAAAAAAGAAGATTTAAGCATCATGTGACTCATTTCCTTTTCTATAGGTTGTCTGGAGACTCTTCGGAGGGAAGGAAAGCTTATCATGCATATGTTGCAGAGGGATTAAGTGAATCGCAAGACTGTCAAGAAATAATGAAGTATCAAAACAGAAACGGTTCGTTCTTTAATTCACCTTCAACCACTGCTGCTGCAGTAATCCGTACTCATGACAAGAAAGCCCTCGATTATTTACGTTCACTCGTAGAGAAATTTGGTAATTCAGGCGTGCTTCAACTCTTAATCTGGATTAAAACATACAGTAAATTTCAGAGATTTTCCGTATATTGTATCCCATAGTACCTTTTCTAAAGCATATCTGCTAAACTTAAGTTTTTGTTTACTTTTCGACCTTGTTTCTCCCTTCTTTTTCCTTTTTCTGGATCTGTGTTTCAAAGTTACACCGACTCTCACAGATTTTAAGAATTTCTATATCACCATATATTTCTTCTCTCGAAAAAACCATATGTCTCAGACTGATTGCAACTCAAATTTTGAAGAGGGTCAGGACTTCAAAGGGCTTGTATTGACTAAGTTAAGAGATCTTTGAGTGAAATAAGAACTAGCGAGATCTACGGGCGTATGGGATGTGACAAAGTGATATAATACACCTAAATTATGTCCTCACAGTATCTGATGTTATTTTCTCTATAACTGGTTCATGACAGTTCCTACCATATATCCCCTGGATATGTATACCCGCCTCCGCATTGTTGACGATCTTGAGAGGTTTGGAATTTCCAGTCATTTTAGTTGTGAGATAAGGAGCATTTTGGACGAGATATACAGATGATGATCAAACAACTACTCTTAGATATCGATTAGGCTAAATTACACTAAAATACCCTCACTATGGTTGTTTTTCCCTGACTACCTTAAAGTTTTGGGTATAAATTAGGGAAAGGTTCCTTAAAGTAAGGGTATTTTATTGAAAGAAACCCTCCATGAAAATCAAAGTTTTAACAGAGTTAAGGGTATTTTACATAATTCAGCCTACCTGTCATTGTGCTAACATCATTAGAAATTTGACTTTAACTAATATAGAAGATGCTGGTTAAACAATGATGAAGAAATTACTTCAGATATTGCCACATGTGCACTGGCATTTCGGATTTTACGTATGAACGGATATGATGTCTCTTCAGCTGATTTCTTCTCACTATTTGAAATTTTCTTAAACCCCCCCCCCCCCCCCCCCCCCCCCGCATCCCACAAATAAATTGAGTGTTGGTGAGTTTAAATGTTTTTTTGCAGATGCATTAACTCGATTTGACGAAGTTTATCATTTCAACAGCACATTACAAGGACATTTGAGGGATTGAGTGCCGTTCTAGAGTTATACAAGGCTTCACAAATCAAAATTTTACCAAATGAACGAGTTCTAGGAAAAGTTGGGTCCTGGTCAAGTTGTTATCTAAAGGAGGAGCTTTCTGGTGATGCAACTCAACACCTTGATACAGTTATAGAAGAGGTATTTCTTCAGTCATAAGTTCTAAAGATGAATTCATTATTTTGTATTTCATTAGAGTCAAATGATTTTGACTGACCCGATAACACTGGTTGATTTTCGCTTGGGGTGGTGTAGAGAAAGATATAATCATATAATTCCTATTTACTACAAACTATCAGGTGATATATTCTATAAAAAAAGTTAGAACAAGAGAAATATTGAGCACGAGAGAAAGATATAATCATATAATTCCTAGTTACATATCAGGTGACATCATCTAAGCATTCTTTCAGGTTGATTATGCTCTTAAGTTTCCCTTCTATGCTAATTTGGATCGCCTCGAGCACAAGAGAAATATCGAGCACCACAAGGCGCAAAATTTCCAGCTTCGAAAGACATCATATGTGTAAGATCTCATTAATGCTTTACTGGTTTTTATTATGAAATTGACGAATTTTCCCTTCTCGAGTCAGTAATCGCAGCATCGACACCAAAGATGTCCTAAATTTTGCAGTGGAAGAATTCAATTTCTCTCAGTCTATATACCACAAAGAACTCGAGTCTCTTGAAAGGTTCAACAATTCATTCACTTCTTAAATTATAAGCCATACCATTTCATAGAATTCATGGTATGCCTTTTTTGTGCAAACAGTTGGATCAAAGAAAACAAATTAGATCAGCTAGTATTTGCTAGACAAAAACTGGCATATTGCTATTTCTCTACCGCAGCTACACTTTTCTCCCCGGAAATGTCTGATGCTCGCCTGTCTTGGGCCAAAAATAGCGTGCTAACCACCGTGGTTGATGATTTCTTTGATGTTGGAGGTTCATATGAAGAGCTATTAAATCTTATCATGTTGGTTGAAAAGTATGATTTATTTTCTCATGCTCTCTTCCTATTATCAGGTTGGCTGAATTATGATTTATGTAATATTTTCCCTTTCAATCTTTAATAGGTGGGACGGAAATCATGAGAAAGAGTTTTGTTCAAAACAAGTGGAGATTGTTTTTTCTGTTCTCTATAGTACTATTAATGAGCTTGGAGCCAAGGCATTGGCATTGCAAAATCGAAGTGTCGCCGACCATATAATTGAGATTGTACTATGCTCAACCATCTTATTCTGTGTATTTATTATACAGCTTGATCGCACAAAACCCCCCTTTTAGTTTACCCTGTATGGCACATGCGCATACACCTCCTTCGATCATAACCAACACCCTAAAAAACAATTAAATATGACTCTGAACATCTTAGATGATTGTCTAATTTAACTTCAGAACTTGAGCTGTTTAGAATAGAACTTGATTGTTTTACTTTATGAGGGTTTTGGTTAATGAGCAGAGGCGGTGTTTGCATTAATAAATCTCTTTTGGGGGTATAAGCGCTATGCGGAGTAAACTACAAGGGTGCTTTGTGCAACAAACCATTATTATATATATTGGGGTTTCCCTCTAACTTATGACATTGTATTTTTTCCCCCCTCCAACTTATGGCATTCTATTTTTTGCTGCGGCTTAGCTTGATGAAGTCGATGATGAAAGAGGCTGAGTGGTCAAGGAACAAGACAGTGCCTACATTGCATGAATACATGGAAACGTACTCTGTATATTACCCCCTCCAGTAATCTATTAGCGCCAACAGGTCATCGATCAAATCCCTTAAAATGTCTGAAATTCAACTCTAAACAACTAAAAGGATTGTCTAATTCAACCGTAAAACTTGTCTGTCTTGTTTAGAGTAGAATTTGAGTGATTTTATGGTGTTGATCAATGAATAGACAGGGCCTTCATGCTAATAAATCACTTCATGGGTATAAATACTTCACTGCATAAACAACAGGTTTTTTTTTCGGTACAAGGAAAGGATAATTTCAGAAAACTACCAAAACTATAGGTGTTTTTGTAGACAAATACCAAAAACTCTCTAAATTACGTAAACCTACCATGGCCAACATCGACACGTCACCCCCGGTAACTTTCTTAAATTTATTCTCTGTTATTGTTATGATCGTTGCGCATTCTTGATAGCTGTGGTTCTATTTCCGAAGATGAAGCCAAGAGAGAAACTGAGAGCATCATAAGCTCTTTGAGGAGAGAGCTCCTGAGGCTAGTGTTGCTGAAAGAGGGAAGTGTAGTCCCAAAAGCTTGCAAAGAGCTATTTTGGAAGATGAGCAAAGTGTAGCACCTCTTCTATCTTAGAACTGATGGATTCACATCACCAAAGGAAATGGTTTCTGCTGTTAATGCAGTGATTCATGAGCCTCTTCGGATTGCACATCTACAACTGTGAGAAAATTTAATGCTTGTAGAGAAAACAGTAGAGATTTAACATAAATTAAAAGGATACTTTTAAAGAATGGTCTGTTTGATGTACTCACAGAACGAACAAATATAAACTTTCAGAAAAATAATTTACATGTAATTGCTTGGTGGTTTTTCATAATCTGGGCATATATGAAAGTCTAGCTCACATCCAATTCATTCGATAGATAATTGAAACAATCGAATAGAGAAATTAGAAGATAGCAAGGCAATGAGTCCACAACTATCGATACTTGTGTTCTGTGTTTTGCACTTCCGATACACGCTTTGTATGTATATGTTAACATCATGGACAAAGATTTAAGAATATTTTAAAAGAATTTTAGTTAAATTGATATCTGTTTGTAAAGACTTTTAGTAGGGATATTTGAATAGTTGGGAAAGATTTATAAGTTATGGTTTCTCGGATATCTTTTTTCTAAATTGTGAGAATTTTTCAAGACTTGTTACCAGGTCTAGTGAAAATCCATCAACCTCAAATTTAGCTAACGTAATGGTACGTCAGCCAAAACTGAAAAGCAAAAGACGGAATGAAAAGCAAACCTTGTTTAGGAAACCAAATTTTTCTCCACCAGCGCACGCGCAGAGAAGGGGAGAGAGAGAGAGGTGGATGAGGATGCTAATTGATGAAATTTTAATAATCATGGTTGGTATTGGGTAATCCAACTTTGCCGATTGCCATGCTTTCGGTTAGATGTGGTTGTGTTCAACCAGATATCATATGTGAACTTGCATCCAACTGAATGGTTTATTGTTGTATCTAAAGAATCCGAATCCGCTTCAACCGATACCCTAACGGTAGCCTTTTAAACTTTTTGACTATGTTTGCATTTGGTTTTGACAGAGTATTAGGAGTGCAAATTGGATCCTATGGAATGGTCTGTCCGCAAATACACCATTATATTCAACTAAGGTTTCTACCTGCACACTCAACCTAGTTGTCAAACTTTAAACTATAGATCATCATTCCCAATTATGTGGGATCCTACACCTTGATTCCTTAATTGTCCTCTCATGTAATAAGACAATCTTCTTCTTAAATCAACCAACATTACAACCTTTGACCATAAGAGATAATTTATTTCTTAGCTAGTATAACTTATTGCATTGATGTAGTATTTTCTCTAACATATTAACCTTCTTTGACTTGCTTTTAAAAATTCAATCTTACAACAACATAATATAAATTTGGATTCTTTAGACAAGCCATCATGCATTTAAATCTATCAAATAAGCTTATATCGCACACAGTTAGTACTATAAAAAATAGTATACAATTGTCTAAATCCAAACAAAAAATTATAACAATCATGTATATGTGCCAGGCATATGCTAATGTACCATGAAAATGTCTTTTTTTATTAAAAGAAGAAGAAGGAAAAGACAGATTTTATAAAACACTATCTATTTCCTGAGATATTTGAGATAGCACAAATGAACGTTAAGAATGCCATGACCCTTCCTGAACTGTCAATGCTGTCCGCAACTGTTAGTCTCCTTAACTCGTGAGCAGGATGAATCGCTCCCAAAATGCCCTCGTATGTGGATTGAATAGCCCTAAAATGAATTGGATATGGCATTTTCTTTTACTAAAATACCCTTCGGGGGTTCATCCGTCCATGGTAGTTCTAAAGTTCAAAGGAGTCGTCTCAAATATTCTGAGAAGTTGTGATGTTTTATAAAACTGTTATGGGACTCTATGTTTTTTTCGTTTTTATTTTTAAATTTTTTTTTTGGTTTATTGTTGATGTAATCATGGAAATGTTGTGTTTTTAGAATTCTGTAGAATCCAATGACAGGAGTGTGTTTTTTAGATTCTTGAGGAACCAATGTTTGGCCCTTTGTCTTCTCTGTTTGTTGTTCACTTGGAACAAATACTGAAAGAACAAACTGCTTCTTTTGAAAATTACTTAAAAGATAGTGACCCAGGTTTGATTTTAAATTTGTGACCAATCATTTTGCAACTATGGTAGCAAAATCTTTGTTTAAATTCTACCTGTAGATGTGGTACTTTGTTGAGGAAGGCAGTGGTTGCTAATTACATCATGAAAGGAGGGAAAATATTTATGCATCTGATTTTAGTCATAATAAGTTTGATAAATTTAAGTTATCGGTAGCTCCTTCACTTCCTCTTCTCTTATAAGGCCCCGGGTTTAAATCCCACCATTAGTGTTGAATTCTCGATTCAGAGAAAATTGGCTCACAGTCACCTTGAAAATAGAGAGAGTTTTGGAAGCACATCTTCTCAAACACGGTAACACCATCTACTACTCTCAGTGTCGATATATCCTGGAATATATATATTATACCAATTGTTAATATTAGCTTTCTTTTGTGTTTTAGTTGTATATCTGCCTTTTGCAGTTAAAGTTAGCAGATCCAAGTTGAAGAACTATGCATCATCTCTCACTCTCACACTGCAGTTCCTTTTGTGCTAACCCAAATTTCATTTTTCGAGTTTGTTGCTCCCAGACGACGCCATCCATCAACACTCTGAACAATGAAGGTTTGATCTTTTTCGAGGAATGCTTGCAATTTTTTTGGTGTTATGCCTTAAATTTATGTGTTCTTATATGTTTTTGAGGGTGGTAAGGTTTTATGGCTTTTGTTTATATACTTATACGCGTGCGCATTCTATAGTAGCATTTTGGTCCTAGATGTATTGCTTCGATACTCGGTTATATTTATCCTACAACCACCTGTTGTGCATGATGCATATATGGTTCAAACTGAAATAGTCTTTGTACCAATAACTCATTACGTTTTCTTAGAATTTTGATTCTCCCATTTTGCTAACATGCATCTGTGTATTTGTGCATGTTCGGCTCAAATAGCACGCGCGGATCTTGGACCGAGGATCTATAAAAGTGTTGGCTTTCCAAGTCAGGTATGAAGTATTATTGCACAAACTCTAAAGAGAATCTAGACTAATTTGATGTTTTCTTTGAGGATATGGATAAGGTCAGTAGTGACCTTAGCCGATAAAACATTTCATTGAAAATGTAAAATCGAGAGTTGCAAAATTCAGATTATTGAGTAATACATTAAGCTTCTTTAAGAAAAATATTCCGTTCCTTTAAAGGACGTAAAAAGAAAAATTACAAAACATGTTCAAGAAGCTTCTATTATGAGCAATAAATCAGTGTATCATGTTGAAAAAATTATCTCTCTTCAAAGTGCTTGTCCAAAATCCCAAACTTTTCTATGTCGATCACCGGCATTTTTTTACTTCAACTCTTCAAATTATATCACAGAACATCAAAGGAGAAAGGGATAGAATCAGGGAGGCATGCATTCTTGAAGTCCGAGCTTTCCGCATCTTCTTATGATACTGCATGGGTGGCCATGGTCCCTTCTCCAAGTACCCCAAACTCGCCATGCTTTCCAAAGTGTATAGAATGGATTTTAGAAAATCAACATCCTGACGGCTCATGGGGGCTTCCTCATAGTGATCCCTCATTGATAAAAGACGCACTTTCATGCTAGCACTTCGGTGATGGAATGTTGGCCAAGAACATGTCAGAAGGGGTATTGTTCCAAAATGACACCAAATCATGAATTTTAAAAGATTCACATTTAGAACTAAAAAATAATTGATTGTACTATTTTCAGAAAATTATGAGAATATTTCTTACTACATGTCATGCTGAGAATCAAATTGGGATTTCAATTTGAGGCTCCCTTCCTTTTGAGTTTCAATAGTAGATATACATAGTTGACCCACAATCCAATAGTTTAAGTTTTTGCATAAATCAGTTGTTCACAACATGGACATTAAAGGAGAATTTGGTCTTGATAATGCAGGACTCCGCTATATTGGATCTAATTTCTCATCTATCATGGATAAGAACTTGTTGTCTCCTATTGGCTTCGATATCATATTTCCTGGTATGATTGATTATGCAATGGGTATGGGTTTGGATCTTCCCATGCTTCAATCCGATGTAGATGCTATGCTTTCAACAACAGATGTGGAACTGAAAAGGTATACAGCTATTTTCTTATCTTGTTTCATTCACTCATTGTTTGAATTTTATCCTTGCAAGAGGATGCTTAGGTGTAAGGTTTAAATTTTAGCTTAGAAAGTTAGAAATCCTAGCATGTTGTTTGGTACATTTATTCTAAGTTGATTGTTTATTACATATACAAAGAATTTATTTATCCTGATCTATAGTCGACTCTATTAGTGTTTCATAATCTCAAAAAAGCTAGGACGATAACTAGTAGAAAACTTGCCTAGTTCTTTATGTCTTATTTTTAGCTGATAATAAAAAAGAGTAGATTCATGCATGCTGTGATTCATTTCCTTATCTTTAGATCACTTCGGGGCTCTTCAGAAGGAAGGACAGCTTTTCATGCATACGTTGCCAAGGGATTAAGCAGGTCGCAAGACTGGCAAGAGATAATTAAGTATCAGAAAAGAAATGGTTCGCTCTTTAATTCACCTTCCACTGCTGCTGCTGCAGTAATCAATACTCATGACAAGAAAGCCTTCGATCACTTAGATTCACTCCTGCAGAAATTTGGTAATTCAGGTGTGTCCGAAAACATACGGTAAATCTAGAGTTTTCTTATGTCAGACCCCAAATTCTCACTTTTGTTTTTATAGAAAATGTCTCCTAAATTTACTGAATAGCCAAGGAGGTTTCTAAATACAAGAGCGAAAATAGAGTCAAGGTGATTTAATCCGGTAAAACTAATGAGATTTAGGAGTATTCCTTAAAAGTTGTCACGCTCCACGCCCCAGTACGGATGATATTGTTCGCTCTGACCGAAACCGCACGGTTTTGTCATTTGAAGCGAACCAGGCTCAAGAAGGAATATCTTCCCAGGAGGTCACCCATCCTAGGATTTCCCTAGCCCGATTGAGGATGTCATCATTACATTTATAATACAGTTCGGTTCTCTTTCGAAATGTGCCTCAGGAACCCGATCTCATTATTCTGAAGCAGCTCCACACTCAGATCACCATGTGTCCGCAACAGACCGCACCGAGTGTGGACAGAACAGATCACCATGACGTTCGAAGACTGCACTGCTATGAGATATTATATTCCCCCCATCTAAGAACAATGGTTCGTTCTCGAACCACAGACCTGCTACTGAGGGCCCTGCATGGGCCGCCATAAATGTCAGCCCCCAAGCCCCAATACGGATGATATTGTCCACTCTGACCGAAACTGCATGGTTTTATCATTTGGAGCGAACCGGACTCGAGAAGGGGCTAGTTCCTAGGAGATCACCCGTCATAGGATTTCCCTAGTCTGAGCACGCTTAACTACGGAGTTCTTTAAACTCCGGAGTGCCGGTTCATCCAAAAGACGCCTCCGTAATTGAGGGTGACATCATTACATTTATAATGCAGTTCGGTCCTCTTTCGGAATGTGCTTCGGAAAGCTGATCTCATTGTTCTGAAGCGGCTCCACACTCAGATCAGTGTCCGCATCAGACCATACTAAGTGTGAACAGAGCAGATCACCATGATGTCCGAAGACCGCACTGATCTGAGGTATTACAAAAGTAAATTGAGATTCCAGGGTATGATATAAGAAAAACCGAAATTTTATTTGTGCAGTATGCCGGTATCTGATGTTAGCAAATCTATTGATGGTTTCCTTACAGTTCCTACTATATATCCTCTGGATATATATACCCAACTTTGCATTGTTGACAATCTCGAGATGTTTGGAAATTCTAGTGGATTTAGTTGTGAGATAAGGAGCATTTTGGACATGATATACTGGTAGTGATCAAAGAACTCCTACATATCTGTTATCTTTTAAATGTTGAGGTCACTGTACCAAAACTCCGAAGTAATGCTATACAGGTACTTTTTTTATATTTTAATACACCCCCTCAAGTTGAGTGCTTGGGCTGTAAACGGATATGAACAATCCAAGCTGATTCCGTATCTATATCGGGATATTATCAGACGATAGTACTTTTCATTTTCGATGACTACCCATAACTGTATCTGCATCGGGCAATAGCCTTCTGTTACGGACATGGTGATACCTATATTTTTTCCGTATCCGTTTTCAATATAAAAAATAGTAATATTCGACTTTATCAAGTAAAATTTTGCCAATACTAACTGTATCCGTATCGGACTTTTATCAAATATGGATAACAATTTTCATTTCCAATAACTATCCGTATCTGTATTCAAAACCATCTATGACTCTCAGTTACATATATGATAACACCTAGTAACACCTATCTTCGCTCCGTGTCCGATCCGTTTGCATCCCTAAATTGAGCAGCATCATATTATAGACCGAGACCTGGGCTTTTGCACATGTGCACAAGGGTGATTTTTTAATAAAATTAATCCAATTTAAATACATGACTTGTGGGAGCCTGGGTTGCGCTGCCACCATACCAAACCTCTGAAGTTATGGTGAGGTTTGAGGGATATATTTTTATATTCTAACAGTATTGTTTTATTGTCACTAAAAACTTGACTTGGACAATTTAACAGATGCTGGATAGATAATGATGAAGAAATCACTTCAGATATTACCACATGTGCGATGGCATTTCCGATTTTATGTATGAATGGATATGATGTCTCTTCAGGTGATTTCTTCATGATACCTGCAGTTTCTCTACCTTTTTCTCCAAAAGAAAAACTAAATAGAGATGAGAATTAATGTGTTAAAATGTTATGCAGAAGTGTTAGCTCGATTTGACAAAGTGAATTATTTCATGGATTCAGTACGAGGACATTTAAGGGTTGTGAGTGCTGTTCTAGAGGTATGCAAAGCTTCACAGATAAAAAATTCACCGAATGAACTAGTTCTAGACCAAGTAGAATCCTGGCCAAGTTGTTACCTCAAGGAGGAACTCTCCAATAATTTAACTCAGGGACTTGATGCAGTTTTACAGAAGGTAACTGTTCAGGCTTGAGCTTCTAAGACTGAATTCATTTTGTATATTGCAGTTGAGTTAAATTATATGTATTTATAAGATATGATATTTACCGGTATAGCAATCCTACCGGTCGATATATTGGTCTATCAAACATTAAGGATCGATCCATTCTTTCAGGTTGATTTTGCTCTTAAGTTTCCCTTCTATGCTAGTTTGGATCGCCTAGAGCACAAGAGAAATATCAAGCACTACAAGGCGCAAAATTTCCAGCTTCTAAAGACATCATATGTGTAAGATTCTCTTAATAGATAGTAATCGAAAAGAATGCCTTTTATAGTTTTCTATATCATGCAATTGAGTGATATCTCCTTCTTAAATCAGCAATCACAGTATCAACACCAAAGATGTCCTAAATGTAGCAGTTGAAGAATTTAAACAACAGAAAAATACTTTACATGTGAATTGTACAGGAATGGTTCTTTACTTGTACTCACAGAACAAACAATGGAATAAACCAAAAAGTGGTTTTTTACCCTCCTATATTTTTGTGTTGATCTTTATGAGCAGTTGTGTATGCATGAGAGTTCTTGGATGAACTATTTTCTAATTGCTGTTTTAGTGATGCTCAAAATAATTTGCATGATTTGTTTTCTGCAATGAAAAGCAAGAACAGTTTGTAGAAAGTTGCCATCAAGTCTTATATCTCCTCTCATATCAAATACACTGAAAGACACTGATCATTCATCATTTTCCTAGCTCTAAAGTCATGAAAGTTATCATAAGTACTCCAAGGTAAAGGAAAACTACACAATCCTTGTCTTAGACTTGTTGGGCTTGATCAACAACCTCTTCCTCCTTTTCAAGCCATTCTTGAGCAGCGACGAGATCTGGGAGAACCGGGGCCCCGGATTTCCTCCAGCTCTCAGCGTCGGGCGTCTTGAATCGGTCCAACAGAAGCGCATGCATTCCGATGCTCCGAGCTGGGATGTAGTCTTTTCTCATGCTGTCGCCGATATGCAATGCTTCTTCTGGTGCTATGTTCCCTGCTCTCTCAAGTGCGATTTTGTATATTTTTGGATCGGGTTTCTCAACGCCGACGAGTCCCGAGAACACGCCAAAATCCCACTCAGATCCCTGATTTTGAGAAAAATTATGAAAAATTTGAAGGAAACTCGATTAAATCAGTATGATAATGAACACTAAATCCAATGAAATTATCAAGCAAAAAAATCATTGTGGACATGTATCAGATACGCACGCGCGCTATAAATCTTTGTTTAAGATTAACCCTTGCAAATGAAATTCAACCAATATTAATGAAATTCAACCAATATTAATTAAACGCAATGCGGCGGTTTTTGAACCCCATGGTATTTATCCGTAGAACTGTGGAAGTTCACGGCATTTTTTTTGAAAAGCAAACCCCATTGTATTTAGGAAGTTCAAGGCATTTATTTGTGAAATCAAAGCCCGAGGTATTTATCCGAAAAAGATGAAAATTCATGGTGTTTATTTTTGGGGAAAAAAAAGTCCATTGTATTTTATTTACCTGAAAAACATTGATATGTATGGTATTTGAGTGAAAATATTGCGGAGTCTTGAGTTGATGGCAAAAACGTAATTATTTTTAGTTTTCCCAACATAAAAGTGCAAAACATTGAAAGTTTATGGTATTTTTTGTAAATAACAAAGTCCACGATATTTATCTTAAGACAATTGAAAATCCATAATATTTATTTGTAAAGAATAAAGTGCATGGTGTCTATTTGAAAAAAGGTGAGTTGGACATGATGTTCATTTATAAACAACAAAGTAATCTGAAAAATGATGAAAAGCGCTGGTATTATTTGTAAAGTTCTCCCATCAGAAAAGTGAAATAGGCAAAAGGTCGTGCTAAGAAAATTCATGGCATCATTGAAAAAACGGTGAAAGGTGTAATATTTATTTGTAAAGAACAAAGTCCATGGTATTTATCTTGAAGACGTTGAAAAGCTATGGTACTTATTTGTAACGAAATCCATATTATTTATTTGAAAAACATTGAATATGCATAGTATTTACTCTTAACAAACAAAGTCCATGGTATTTGTCTGAAAAACGCTGAAAGTTCATGGTATTTTAGTGAAAATCAATTTGGGTTTTGGGTTGATGGCAGAATCGTAAATAAAAAGAAGTTTTGCCAAAGTGAGGGAGATACCATTTTAACCCTTTTAAATCACAAAAATAACAACTTTGCTAATTGCTATCATTAATAAAAGGGGTAAAAGATTGGTGGCAAACGGGGAAATATTAAGATGGCGGATTTTGCCATATCCTTTCCAATTATAACCCTGCCACATTACAAAAATTGCAATATTGTTAATGTGGAATTAATTGCTAGCAAACCAAATTAATTGTTAGAAAGGGGCAAGAGTGGAAATATTAGAATTTCCACTCTCCATAGGAAGAAAGATTGGCATTTGACCAAATGCACCAACTAGTAACTCAAAATTTGTCAGATATCCATTAGAAAGGAATTATTGTTAGAAGTATGATAATCATATCATGTTCAGGTTCATATCCATATAAGATTTGTAGTATGCTTGTATCCATAATGGGTTCATCGAGGATAACATTGAAACTCTTTCTAGCACATCCTAATATTTATATTGTATTCTAGATGTACATGACATATATAGATGACCAAGATACCAGCAATCTAGGCATGACCACTGACAAATTATTTGCATTCAGTTTGGATTCCTACTATACACATAAATAATTAAATAATAGCCTATCTTAATAATCAAATCCTAGAATTTCAAAATTTTAAGAAATAGTGAATCGGGAAAACTGACTGGCATCGCACCCTGTATCCATATCCAAATCTGTACTACTTGGTATCTATATTCCTGAACCTTACCAAAGAAAGAAAGAAAGAAAGATTTTCTCCTTCAATCTGCTACCTATCAAATAGGAAATGAAAGAAGATTAATATTACTACCTGATTCAATCCCAACGCAGGGAGAATTACATCTTGGTAACGATACTCGGCATTGCTGACTATTCCAACAATAAGTCCCTTTTGTCGAGCCCGTCTCAAGAAGGGTTGTGAATCGGGGAAGATTGAATAGGGTGCTGACGATCCAAAAGTCGAGTAGATTCGTCTGAAGACCTTTTCGAATGTCTCATCATCGTAGTTGTAACCTGCCTGAATCAATTGCACCGGTTATAAGAAACTAAGTTTGGAATTGGCCAATTAGACTAGAAATCATGTTTGAAGTAGAACACATTAAAATATATAGCCTAACTTATATTTACAATTTATCTCAATACCTACATTGTTGATCTATGATTGAATAATAATCCAATCATCTGGTGTGAACAATTCATCAAATAACGCCTACCGCAATCCGTGATCATGATAAGAGCATATATACACATGATTTCACATGTCCGTCATAAGGAATATACCCATAACTCCCATATGAAATTCATGTCATAAAGGTATCGCTAACATTGAATTTACTCAGATTGCAAACTATGTCTATGCAATGACTAATAATTAAAGGGTAAATTGCACGAAACCCTCATGTAGTTTGTCCTGCAGTTGCTTCCTCAAGAAACTTACTAGTGCAAACATTCCCTCTTCTTATTGGACCAAAACCTACTTTAAAAAACACTCAAATTCTACTGTAAACGGCACAAAAACAAATTCTAGAATCAAACTAATTAATCGCTTCTTTATAACATGATTGCTCACAGAGAATTTTCAAGAGGGAATTTGCGCTAAAATCTCTGAAGGGGGTATAAGTGCCTAATTTAAAATGTGGATGCAACAAAATTTTAGTTATAGACCAAGACAATTATGCTTACCCTAATAAAAGAATCCTTGACACATGTTCGCCACCACTCAATATTCGGCATTTTTGCTGCGTGTCCGAAACAAGGATACCTCTTTGCCATATCAGTGTACGCGGTTTTGAAACCTTCATGCATGCGTTTGTAGTCCGGACATGGTAACCCGGACGCTTTAGCTGCCATGCAATAGTAATCGCCAAGCTCTCCTTTGTAAGCTATCAAAGTTCCCGTTACGTCGATGGTGATGCATCTTAGCTTTGACAAGATTGACATTTCTCGTAATGTTGAAGATTACAAAGTTGCTTCCTCTAATCCTAATGTGACTTTCGCATATTATTATGAGGAACTCTGTTCATTGCAAAATATAAAAAATTAGCAACTGGTGAGGTACATTAAATTGATCTATCCTTGACAATCATTTCTTCACTAAACAACCTTAGAGTTGGTTCTATGACAGTAAACTCCCCTAAACTATAGTTTTAACAGATTTTTCCACTAAAACACCTTTAGATATAACACTTAAGGGACCTTACTATAATTTTTTTAAACTTCAAGTTAGTTTAGTAAAAAAAAGTTGTTATGGTCGATGGTTGTTTAGTATAATCTAGCCTAAATTTAAATAGGAGAAACAACATAATTAAAACATTATTCATATATGGAGCTATCGAAAATAAACAATTATATTGTCAAAAATATACGTCTAGATGTGGATTAAAAACTATAACAATATCAGATAAAGTCATGATTATTTAAAACAAAAAGTTACTCTATGTATCAATCCTTACATCTCCTGCAACTGGTGGAGTACCTGCCCAGTTTTGGTACGTCGGGAGAAACTAATCAAATGATTAATTTTTCACCCGCACCCATTATTCTGCGGGTGCTAATTAGACCATCACCATTAGAAAAGCAAAGGTAAAGTTACCAAGCGACAGGTCCTAAACAGTTATTACATCAAGTTTGATGCCTGTTGCAACCCAACAATTTGAAGTTTTGAACTTTATTATGATTTCAGCTCAATTAGGAACAAATGATCATGGGATGAATATCTAGACAACACAGTTTTTTTCTAAAAATACATGATTGAAAACAAGATAACCAAGATAGTCAATCCAAACAAGGATGCTGTAAATTTAAAGACTGAAACCCTAAACATAATTTACTGCCATCGCAGCACAGATGAAACAGAACCCAGATCAGATATTGTCCAGAACCACTTTACCCAAAAGATTAAGCTGTGAGGTTGTGGGAAAACAATATATATCAAGCGAACATAATACTAATCTTAACAGATTGAACACCATACCTTGTGAACTTGGCTCAACTGCAGAGAGCCCAGAAGAAACCCAAGTTCAGATTTTTTTTTTAAGGTTGAGATGAATGATGATTAAGAAATAGAAGAAGGAGCATATTAATAAATGGCAAAAGAAAAAGGAAGATAGTATACAAAACAATGAAGCATTGAAAGGAAAGGGGGCTAAAAATGCAAACGGGAAAGGGATTTCTACAATTCAACAGGAAAAGGGGTAATATTAATAACTGCACTTCACAAAAACAATCATAGATCCCCAAAAAAAATTGAATAAGAAAAATGATGAGATAAGAACACAACGATACCTTGTGATTTTAGCCAAAACGGAGAGAACCAAGAATCCAATAATAATGGGAAAAGGAAAAGGGTTGAGCTCTCATGGTAATTCTGAAAAATTCCCTTTACTTCAAGTGGTGTTGTGCTACAAGAAAGAAAAGGAAAGGAAATACAACGGCACAGAGCACCTGGTTTTGGGCTACAAGAAACCCATGTGCATGTCACCCAAACCGAAGCTATAATTTATTAAGATGTTTGTCTCTTCTTCAAGGTAAAGATTTAGAAAAGCGTAAATTGTCAAAACAACAAAAACCCAAACAGATTTTTCGGCTTACAAAAAACCTGGTGCAAAAACGCGTTTTGGGTTGTAAAAAAAACCTAATTGAGATATCTCTATGATTGTCTGCTATATCTAGTTATTATGTGATATCTATACGGTTGCTTCCAAATCTATGATCTATTTAGATATAGATCGAGCAAATCATACATATATTTTATGAAAATTTTCCAAAAGGTTTTTGACAACAGTTTTGAGGCCAGGGTTTTCTGTCAGTCAGAAAATATGCCTGGGATGTTTTGACAATTTACCGTTAAGAAAATTTAAGTGTAATTGTCTATTGACCTGGATTAAATTGCACCCAATTGTTTATGCTTTCAAATGGCTAAGGAGGTCCGAACATGAGATATTTCTCTTGGGTTTTTAATTCTCCAAGAAAAGAATAGCACGTGAATTTTAAGGATAGGATTTGGATTTTGTGGAAGTAAAGCAGTGACTTTCACCATTCAAACCCTTGCATAAAAGATTTTTTCTTTAATGAGAAGTGAGGACTTGATTTGTTCAAGTTGGGAAATATGAAAAATAATTTTTATGCCAACCACGGAGATTCCACTCAGATCAATAGATGCGGTTACAAAAATAGAGAAAACAATACAAGTCTCAAAATTGTGTTTTTGTCTCCACCTTAGAATGCGCTTGGTAGGAGATAATCTAGGTGGTAATTCTGTATTACCATAAAATATTATCATGCTTATTTAGATATAAAAGATATTCCAGAAAATATAGGATTACCAAGATAAACAAATGACCTAATTTCATGGTAATCATATTCCCTCAAAACATGTGTATATACTAAATTACCACGAAATATTCCCGTCTAAATGAAACATGACTATTAGTCGCCGGCCTCCCTCGCCACCCGCCGATCATCGTCAACCGATCCAGTGTTCTCCGCTGGCTGGCCCCACCACCCATTGTCGGCCGCTCGCCGGCCCACCGCTGATCGACCGTTCGTCGTCCGTCTCGCCGTCATCCACCGGCCGGCCTCACCGTCCATCGTCAGTCGTCCGCCGATCCGGCGTTCTCCGCCGGCTGGCCCTACCATCCGTTGTCAGCCGCTGATCGGTCGTTCGTCACCGGTTTCGCCGCTATCCACCGGTTCTCCGGCCTTACCGCCAATCGACGGTTGCACGCACATATATTATCAAGAATGATTAAAATATACCAAGCACGTTAATGCAATATTTCTTAAAATTAATTGCCCGGCCATCCCATTACATGAGTATTTCCGGTAATCTTCCATTCCATGTACTAAGCGCAACCTTATAATCATTCGAGAACCAGGTTATTTTATATGGGATCTAAGGTGGTAGGTATAGTATTTCTGGATTTAAAAAAAAACCATGCATTTCAAATTTACTCCAGATCATTATTTGATCTTTTGAATAAAGAGGAAGAAGAGAGAAAATACAAGAAACAACAACAAGAACAGCAATCGTTACATGGCTCTTTTGAGCCTAGTAACCACACAAATCCTTTTCAAATTCTTACTGCTACAAGATACAAAGGAAACACCAGAATGCAATTCCAATCACACCCTTAGCTAGCCAACTCACTAGCAGTCAAATTCCCTCTCACACAATTCACAATTTTCTTCACGCAAACAAAATATATAGCACACTGTTATACTTACCACTTACACTTATTCAACTCTTACGATACATACATACAAGCCATACATAAACCTTTTTAGGCAGGGCATTGAAACCCTTTGGCAGGATGCTTCCCACAATCAACCAATAGCTCCAAAGCTATAGGCAAGAGCACCTTCAAATCAAGAACCTTAGCTTTGATAGTCGTGCACAAGCATAGAGCCGCATCGAGATCGGTCAGCCCGGACAGCACCGGGCAGCACGAGTCGGTCGCCCCCTGCCCGATCACCGCGTGCACGAGCCCGCCCAGGATATCGACACACGCGCTTAATTTAAGTGTATCGATGGGGCAATGTGGCGATATCGGTGAGCTTGGAGGTGGCGGGCATGGCTTCGGCTTCGGCTTCGGTGGCGGCGGGCATGGCGTCGGCTTTGGAGGCGGTGGTGGGCTTTTGGGGGTTGGGGTAGGGCATGAGGGGCAAGCGAGTGATAGGTTTAGGAGAAGGGCCAAGATGATGCTTAGTAAAAGATGGTTTCTCTTCATGGTTAATTAATTAGTAGCTTGAAAGGGTGGTGAAAGAAGTCTAGCGTGAGGTTGGTTTTTATAGAGAGGCTAATACATGCATGTGAGTGTGGGGTTCTTGTGGCGGTGTATTGTGAGACTTTAGTTTGTAGAAATATCCCTCTCTGAGTCAAGTGGTTTCGTCCTTGGTGCAAGTTGAGTGTTATTTATCATTTACATATTATAATTTTTCGTCTTTTTATTAATTTCTCTAATTCTATTTGTTTGTAAGGTAAGGATCCAGAGTATGGATTTCTTAATTATATTACATTTTATGATCTTGTTGGGTCTATATTTTACTGATTTTAGGGCCCATTTGGCTCTTGAGCTAGGATTATTAGCAATTTATCTTTTATGTAGAGGTATAGGTTTTGGCAAAGTACCGTTCGCAAGGCTCGAGCTCTACTTACTGTCGCTTGGTTTTAGAATTATCCGAACTCGATTTCCTGTCCTTGTTTGGAGTTTGGATAAATGAGGTTTTGAGGCAAATTTAATCAACTTTGGTGTTCACAAACTTTTAGATTATCTCACTTCAATACAACAGAGTTTGGATTTTGAGGTAAAAATTGGATGACCCTACAAAATGGGAAACATGGCCTAAATGGGGGAATGATGAGAATAAATGTAGATAGGTTGCAGAGGATAGGCAGTGAATTACACTTGGCAAGTCCCACACTAATTTTTGTGGGTATGTGTGTTGTTTCGGCCATGATTTTATATGTGCTTTAGAGTTGAACATGGTTTTGTCTAGCAAACCTATTGTGTTTCCCTTTGTTCCTTAGTCTATGAGAATTTGGATGTTGTCGACCGGTCATTTAGAACTATGTCAAGCCCTTCTTTTCTATATGGTTGCTTGCTTCGGCTAGAAACTTGACACTAATTAAGAGTAGTAGTAACATCATATCGACAATGAAGCTTCATGAAGAACACTTGCGCGGAAATTAATGACGATAGAATGACAATTGCCAACAATAGATCACATGAACAATGCTTCGTCAGTTCTCTTAATTATGGACCAAATGAGAGGGGAACCATGGTGAAGAGCAATTAAAATGGATTTTTTTGAATGCAAGGACCCTACCCTATATCACTTTACATGAGATGCCAAAGCATGCAGCTATATATCTTTTGACAGGTAGTGAAAAATGAGGCCCATAGCTTTCTTCAATCTCTTCCACAAATCAACTAAAGGAATGAAGTTTTCAAACCTTACATCCTCTAACAAACCTATATGGTCCCCATTTTATACCATATTTGGGTTCACATTTTCCCCATCAACGCCAACTTGGGAACATCTATGGCTAAGAGAGAAGAAAGATTAGAAAAGAATATCTATATCTATTTTCTCATAAGATACAAGAAAAAAATGAAGAAGAAGAAGAAGAAGAAGAGGCTTATAGCTTAAAGTTGTGCTTATCTAAAGCACATGATCATCATTTGTCACAATTTAACAAATCCAGAGTTTGTAGGGCACAGAACAGCCCATGAGTTGATAACAACTGGACAGATGCACGTTGAAGTAGGGTAAGCTTGAGAGCTGCTTCTCAGTTTGGAGTCTTCTAACAAGTCCTTGATTCATTCCTTCGGTTCAATGACTTGTGATTTTCTTTTATCTGCTAAGCTCCTCCCGTGACATCCACAGGATTGCAACTAGTAGTTGTTGGGTGGTACAGAATAATTGTTAGTACATTGCCTATCGGCAAAAAGCTTTTAGGTAAAATGGTTATTGACCAAGTTTGTACCAATATTCCACGGCCACTATTTGGGATCGGAATCGGACATCTCGGTTGTATACTTGTATCAGATGTTTCGAATTGGAATAGCGTATTTTTTATCCTTGGCTAAGAGAATTTTTAATAATCAAGAAAGATAATCATAATAAATGGTAAAAGAAACTATAACCAATTTCACATGGTTTTAGGTAATTAACGATGTCTAGAGTCGTTTCTTAAATATACTTAAAAACTGATTTTCAATAATTAACGATGTCGAATATACCAATAACCCACTAATACACCCATTAATTCATTAACAAACTTAATACTAATTGGGGAACTCACCAACTAATTGGGAACCCATTGCCAAGGCATAAGATTTTGGTACCGCAACTCGGAGTGTCATTTCTGACATCATGGATCTGAATCGGCCCAGGTTTAATCCATGTTATCGACATAGTATCCGAGTTTTTGAAAATAAGAAGGTACTGTGTTCTAATCCCACCAGAATACTAAATAGATGGCATTTATTTTCCCTCATGTGTGTTGCCTTTCACATGTGATACAGTGTAAATAGTGGTCCGTGTGAATAATTGTTGGTTCAGCCATTCTAAGCTTTTGGGTAGATCGGTTACCAACATGCACCATTAAAGGGAGCTTGGAAATATTTACTGCTAGACTTATCATCCTTTGGAATCATGATTTTCTAGAGTTCGAAGAATTTACCTACATTACAAGTTATAAACCATCCAACTTGGAGAGTTCATGGTTAATACTGTAGAGTGTTTTTCGTCACCATATTGAGATAAGAATGCGCGCTCTGATTAGGCATGTACATATTCCTCCTGTCTAGGCTAGGCTGTGGTTTATTGATTGTGGAGATCTGAATCTCCGGTAGTTACGGACTAAGCTGTTGTTAATTACCCCTCGCCTTTGGAGCGAAAGAACCTCTAATTGACGAGTCAAACTGGTCATGCGAACTCAATGTGTAAAGTGTGTGTGTTGTGTTTTGAAGTTGTTTTGGACGTATCGGGGACCTCGCAGAGTTTACGGGGGTCCCACTATCCGGATAGCGGACCGGGGGTCAATGTAACGACTGTGTACCTTAGATACGTAATAAAAATATTTTATAATTTTTTCGAGGTCAAAACCATTATTTTACTGCTTATACTGGTAGAAAACACTTTAAAAATATTTTTCCATGATTAAAATAAATTAATATGATTTTTAGGAATTTTTGGGAATTTTTAAGAATTTAAATGTTTTTTTTATCAAAGGGAAATTTTTTATAACCGATAAGATCTATTTTAGTCCAAATTTGATTGCAAAAGATATAAAATATCAAAATACATTTTATATAATTTTTTTCGATTTTTAAAATATTTTTTACTATTTTAAAATAATTTTTAGAAGCCAAAAACAATTTTAAAAACGCTTTTAAATAATAAAAATAATTTTTTTTTATGCTGAAATAAATCTGGACCGTCAGATTTAAAAATCAACGGCCCAGATCTTGCCGACAGTTTTTTATTATAATATATATATATATATATATATATATATATATATATATATATATATATATATATATATAGCCGCCTTTAATCTGGACCGTCGGATCAACGATCCAACGGTCAAGGATCACCCACAACAATCAGCTGGGTCCCGCCACTGTTCACACGTGATAAACGTGGGCCGTCGGATCTGACCAAATCAACGGTTGGATTTGATCAATTACTGTAGCAGTCAAAATAATAATTATAATTTAATCCCATAAATCCCTATAAATAGACCTGAACTTCTAAAATTCACCACAAAATATCTTTTCGACACAAAAATCCCAAACAATTATCAGAGCTTTCTCTTTGAGTCTTCTACACTCTGGAACAAGCCCTAAAGGCAGAAAAATTCTAGGATTCGAGATATACCATTTCTCGTACAACCCGACGCTCGCCGACTTTTATTTTCCTAGATCATTTCAGGTAAGATCTCTCAACACTTGACCCCTTATTATTTTCATCATGAAAATATCTATCTGTGAAAAATATTTTATGACCTAATTATGAAGATTTAACTGTATTATCTATTTTTTTGGAGTATGATGATTAAAAACAATATTAAACTATAATAATATAACGAATTTTTAGCTGTTATCATTCATGATAAAATCACGGGATAACGAACAACCCTGAATTCATGCTTGGACATATTGAACTAAGTCATAATGCGATTATCATGATCGAGACAACTTTTGCAGGAATAAATGTAATTATTCTACGGTTTAATAAAACTTATCGATAATTAGTTTATTAATTATTAAAATATGGAAAAATTATATTAAATTTTATATATTGTTTTTCTCAAAACTAAAATTAATGGTAAACATTTAAAACCATATTTTCGCTAATTTATGTATTTCACAAAAAATACCATGCTATATAACTTTTATTGCACTTTTACGTTTAAATACCATTTACTTAATAAAACTGTTTTCTAAAGGATTTAGTATTTATACAAATCTTTGTAAAGCGCCGCTACAACCCATTTTGGGGAACCCGTTCGGGATGGTGCGGATTATCGCACATCCTCGGGCTTAGTAGTGCGAGATTCAGATCTCCGCAAGGAGCATTCGGTCTCGAAAAATTTAATATACGACATCTTACGAAAATGAGATTTTTAGAATATAAAATATATATTAAGATTATTTTTGTATAAATATATGTATATTTATCATTAAAATGCCTATTTTGTTATGATATAAATATTCCACCTTTTTTCTAAAAGTCACAAGAATCAATTTACCTTAAAATACCATGAATTTCATACAAAACCAATATTACAAATAAATACCAATCATTATGAAAATATGATATTTTCACTAGAAATATCACAATATAAAATCTACATTCATTATAACTCTGAAGAAAATTAATAAATACTTGGGGTGTATTTTGAAAACTATACAAGAGTATTTTTATATAAAACTCTCTCAAGTTCTATAATTTACCCTAAGGACCCTAGTAAATATAGGTTTAAGCGGGACCAATCTCTTAAGCCTCAGGGAGCCGGAGAAGTGGGTGCTTGCCTATCTAAGTTAGACAACTTAACAACGGTGTTATCAATACGGTAATCGTCTTTGAAAAATACACAAATCCTGCCGCCCATGTGCAGCAGTTACCGATAACATCAAAACAATCAGGACTTCAATTTACTTTTCTAATTGTCTGACTCAGTTTGAGTCTCATTAAAATCTGACTTGAATATGATTCAAGTACAATCTACAATCTATAATATTCTGATTCAACATGAATCTCTATATTCAATCTATTCAATACATTCAATCTACATTGACTGAACCGAACCATGGATATACATCAATTTACATGATTCTCCAGTTATTCCATTTACATGATTATACAGTTACATCCGTTTACTGATATCATGGTTACGGTCAGTCATCCAAGACAAACAATACAATCAAACACTACGGGGTTTAAGGGGTAGATTGGTACGGAAGGTGTTAGAAATGGCACGAGACTGTAAGACTTAATACACCTAACATGAATCCAGTTGCTGTTGTACCGTGGCATAAACGGTTCCTTGTACTATACTTGCCTCTAGTCTCTGGCATATAGAGACTCCTCTCATATACACTGGCATTCTTCTGTACCAAACTACAAACAACAGCGTTAATATAACATTACCACGATATAATACAACTTTAAAAGATACATTCGTATTCTGTCTATTATATTTCTCTCTTATCTTTGGGACTAATCGAGCGACCTGTTCGCTGACGACATTCTCTTTCTTTCTTCTTTGAATGTCGTCAGGTGATCTGGACACTTCAGAGATCGAGCCCACCGCTGAAGACTTGGACCAGTTCAGTAAAGACCCCGAGCTCTAGTCATTGTACACTTTTCATTCATTACTTTCCATTTCTGTTATACTATTGTTTAGGCATCGCTTTATTCCATGTATTTACTTTTCCATGTACTGTAAAAGAATGTTAATGAATAAAGTTGCTGATATATTTTGTCTCTTGTGCATTTTATTTATATTGCTTAGACATGCTTAGCGTATTTACTTCAGAGTAAATACGTAGCGGACCAGTCCCGTCCTCTTCGCCGTATACCGGAAAGCGGAACGTGACAGGTTTTGTTGGTGGCCCATGCAGGCCAGAGCTGTATAGAACCCTACTATGCAGTTCTGTTCTGCGTGAACAACCTAAGCAATATAACACAAGAACCAGCAACTAAAACATTCTTTACAATTCATGTTCCTTGAATCTTACAATTTCATATTCCTTGAATCTTATCATCTCATGTACTTGAATCTGTCCTAACCTAAATTTTTCTTCAAGGTTATGAATTCACTAAACAACACAAGCGCCAACTTCAACAACACTCCATCTCCACTACCCATTGTGCCTACTGTTCCTGCTTCACCCACCGAGCAAACAGTTCTGCATGAGGCAATCCGCAGCCTCCTTGAGGGACAGCAACAACTCCTGAACCATCCCGAGACTGACGCACCTGGGGTAAAGCAATTCAGGGCTTTACATCCCAAGCAGTTCTCCGGAAAGGGAAGCCCACTTGAAGCTGAGGAATGGACATAAAGCATAGAGGATGATCTGGCGGCAGCACAAGTGCCAGACATAGCTTGGGTCCGTGTGGCGAAACTGCAGCTCACGGACAATGCTCGTAACTGGTGGAAGGCGGAAGAAAGCCGTCTTGAACAGCCTATTGAATGAAAGACTTTTCGCGATAAGTTCGACGCGAAGTACTTCCCTGTGACTGCCAGGTTTGCCATAAAACAGCAGTTCATTCATCTACAACAAGGTTCGATGTGGGACAAGTCAGTAGATGAGTATGACGTTGAATTCACCATGCTAAGTCGATTCGCGGCACATTTGATACCGACGGACGAGATCAGAGCCCGTCGTTTTTAACAAGGTTTGGACACGGAAATTCAGGCTGCACTAGCCACAGGGAAATTTCCGACTCATGAAGATGCTCTGGAAGCTGCCCGCGGTTATGAGGCGGTGATAAAAGCGAGGGGTAGACCTCAGTCTGCAGGAGTTAAGCGCCATGCCAACCAGCTGGCAGGAGGAGCCTCGTCCAGACCACCTTTTGTGCCAAGGCGTCCAGGAGCACCAATCAATAGGCCCAGCCTAGCCTTTTGTAACTACTGCCAGAGAAATGGGCATCTGGCGAAAGATTGTCGGCGTGCGAACAACCTTTGCTTGATTTGCGGCTCAGCTACTCATGGTATTGGGTCTTGTCCTTATAAACAAAATCCAATTGCTGCACCCAGGCCAGCAAACAATTACCCACAGCGCCCATCCACCCAAGCACCTGCTCCAAGACTTGCACTACCTGCACCACCCAGAGGACCACAAGCTGCACCACCTCCTCGTCAGTTCCACCAAGCTCAATGGAACGTTTCGAGAAATGCTCCTCAGACCGGGAGGAATGTACCAAGGCGCCAGGCTTTCACGATGACCGTGGAAGAATCTGAGCCCACTGGCCAAGTTATCACTGGTAAACTTTTCTTCTCAAACCTTTCTTTTCAATCTTGCTACCTATTTACATACTTTTCCCTATACCTAAAACATATCCCACATACCTTAGGTACAATCTTAGTAGCCTCACTACCTGCACTAGCACTGTTTGATACTGGAGC
This sequence comes from Agapanthus africanus, assembly GCA_030015575.1. Taxonomy (NCBI): domain Eukaryota; kingdom Viridiplantae; phylum Streptophyta; class Magnoliopsida; order Asparagales; family Amaryllidaceae; genus Agapanthus; species Agapanthus africanus. The sequence goes on along the minus strand of JASDDO010000028.1, from coordinate 10,996,936 downwards.
ATCTCACTGCTTTATGTCGCAACGGTTCGTCCGAACCCATGCGATTCCAGTCTCACCGCTTGTATCCAGCTGGAATGTCAGTCCAGGAAATAGCGATCTAAAGGCAACCATGGGATACAGCTTGTGTCCAGTCGTCGTCTGCAGCAAAGAGTTTTATGCTGACTTCAAAGTGCTGGACATACCGAACTTCGATGTGGTTCTAGGTTTGGATTGTCTTGGAACTTTTTATGCTACCATCGACTGTCGTCAAAGGAGGGTAGTATTCGAGATTTCAGACCATCCGGTCTTCTATTTCAAAAGCGGAGACCGTACCCTGGAGCCAAGTACCTACAAAGCGAAGCCACGGGAAGCAGTAGTTGCAGCAGCTCAAGCGGAGGAAGAATATGTGGTTCGAGATTTCGACGATGTGTTTCTTGACGATATATCAGGTTTGCCTTCCGATCGAGCTCTTGAATTCAGTATTGATTTAGTACCATGAGCACAACCAGTGATCAAAGCACCTTATCGACTAAGTCCAGAAGGATTGAAGGAAGTTCGAACACAGTTGGACGAATTACTGACGAAAGGATGGATTCGTCCCAGCACTTCGAGTTGGGGATCACCTGTACTGCTTGTGAAGAAGAAGGAAGGTTCATACAGAATGTGCATTGATTACAGAGCCTTGAACGAAGTCACTATAAAGAACAAGTATCCACTTCCGCGCATCGACGATTTATTCGATCAGCTAAGTGGATCTTGTGTTTTCTCTAAATTGGATCTTCGTTCAGGTTATCATCAAGTGAAGGTCAAAGAAAATGATATTCACGAAACAGCTTTCAGAACTTGTTATGGACATTACGAATTTCTTGTGATGCCATTTGGAGTGACCAACGCACCGGCGATATTCATGAACCTAATGAATCAAGTTTTCCGGGAGTACTTAGACAGGTTTGTTGTCATCTTCATCGACGACATCCTAGTGTATTCCAAGAGTCGGAAAGAGCATGCCGAGCACCTGCGAATTGTCCTGGAAACTCTACGACAACATCAATTATATGCCAAGTACAGCAAGTGCGAGTTTTGGCTAGATCAAATCGGTTTTCTGGGACATATCGTATCAGGCGATGGAATCTCTGTGGATCCAGCGACAGTTTCAGCAGTTAGCGAATGGCCTACACCAAAGTCAGTGAAGGACATTCGGAGTTTCTTGGGTTTAGCTGTATATTACAGAAGGTTCATTGAAGGCTTTTCAAAGATAGCAACACTCCTGACCAAGCTCACACGTAAAGATGAAGAATTTGTGTGGTCAAAAGCATGCAAACAAGCTTTCGTAGAACTCAAGTCAAGGTTGACATCAGCGTCTATTCTCGTCATACCGGACCAATCTGGAGGATTCGAAGTGCATTGTGACGCATCCGGTAAGAGATTAGGATGTGTTCTACATCAGCACGGTAAAGTTGTGGCTTATGCTTCAAGACAGCTGAAAATTCATGAGCGCAATTATCCGACGCATAATCTGGAGTTGGCAGCCGTCATCTTTGCTCTCAAGATTTGGCGCCATTATCTACTTGGTGAACGAGTGAACATCTACACAGATCATAAGAGCCTGAAGTACGTGTTTTGTAACACCCGAGCCCAATGCTACTATTTTCAGTTACTGTTTGAGCATAATGTGGTACTCATTTCATTTAACTTGCTTGTTTGTTGCTTACTGTAAAATTTACCCGGCAAAGTCATTTCTACATATAACAAATTTTGGCATCTAAAATAAAATTGAAAATATTCATCTTGGCCTACTTGACACCCCTAACCTCGTGGTAGCGTCCGTGCATTGTGTTCTCATCCCGTTCAGTGAAACGGGCGAGTTTGGATGGCTACGTGCACGTACGTGTGTCCGTTTTGGGGGTATGCTTTTTAATCATAAAACACTTAATTTTAAAATTTGGATCCCGCTTAAAATCCTATTATTTCAATTTTAAATTTTTGGACTCGACCCGAGCGCGATTTGGAAATGTTTTATTTGGCGCCAAAATCTCAAATTTTAATATTATTAAAACCATCGCATATATTTTTCTAACTAACCTGATATCTTACTGTTCATTACCTATCTTTTAAATCTTTAAGTTAACCATATAATATTTTTACAATCTTTTATATCCTTCTCAATTTATTCTCTCAGCCAATCGCAACCTCCCCTTTAACCCCGTGGGCCCCACTTCTCTCTCTCTCGCTCTCTCTCTATCTCTCCACTTTCTCTCCCCCTCATATATTCTCTCGTACTTCTCTTTATCATTCTTTCTCTTCTTGCTTCATGTCTCGTTTTTCATTTTTTTAACTGTTCTTTTGTTGCCGGAATTCCGTCGTGCCGGTGACACTTCTTGACGTTCCTGCGAGGTACCCCGACCCGTGTGGTTCCTTTGTTCATCGTTTGGGTTCATTCCGTGAACCGGCGCCGTCGCGAGTTTTTCCCGCCGACGGTTAACGTTCCGTTTTCCCGATTCGCGACCCATCGAGGCAAGTTAATCTTGCTACATGCTATATAATTCATTTTATACCTATTTAAATAAATACCATACCTATAGTTTAAATCTAGTGCCCCATGTTTAATTTTATAACGTTTCGATGTTCCGTTTGCATCCGTTTATATCATATTAAATCTAGATCATGAAAACTTATCTTGTGACATACTAGATTACATTATACTGCATCCATATCAATTAAAATATATGTCGTCGTAATATTTCTTATTATTATCTTTAATTAGTTTATAATCTGCATTTTATAATATTATATATTTGAAAATATTATAGTTTACACATGAAACGTCGTTGAAAAAGCGGATACGACAAATCTGAAATTTACTGTAACACCTTACCTTATAAAATTCATTATAAATCATAGAAAAATCATTAGTATACGTTCTTTGGTTCGTTACGAAGCTAACTCAGAATACTATAACTCTATGAAATATTATTTGCAAAATAAATTGTTTAAATAATGTAAAATGCAAATGAAAATGTCTCCAAACTGCTGTCCAGGGAAATTCCAGCAGCAAACTTTCAAGTTCGAATATTCATAACTTTTTGTAGGGACAACCTGAGATGCTTATACTTATAAAACTGAAAAGCTTATTGAATTATCTTTGTTTTGGTATAAGACACGTCCCTTTTGGAGAACGTTTGTTATTTTTAAGGCTTTTTACAAATTAGGGTGACGCTGAATTTCTGAACGGAACTTTCTTGTGCATGGTTAATCAATACCACTTTTATAGTTATTAATCGCTTTGAATATGCTATCCATATTAATATTATTATATCAATATTTATATCACATATTGCTTAGTTGTACATCCCACATTACCATTTTATAGTTTTATAACTTTTCGGATACCCGTTTGCATCCATCGCATTTAAGATACATATAATTGCATCCATAGATCACATTACTACATAATAATGTGATATTAACACTCCATGTTTAATAAATTGCATCCTAATTAATATTGAAACTATAAATGTAACCATAATCGATAACTGTGCATCCATATCCTTGAAATTATATCTATTTGCATATTATATTACATGTTCCAGTTTATTATTCTGATAGTACTCATGCTTGTTTATTTATACACATGCTTATGTTAGTTTGATTATGAGCACCCACATGACATCTTGTGCTTCCTGACATGACCTGTTACACTTCCTACTTGACATGACATGGTACCGTACACTCTTGACATGACATGACATCTTTATACATTACCTGGCTTGATCTGATGTACCATGGCTTTACCTGTTACCTGATCTTGTGTCTAATGCCAACAAACATAACATGTAGTCCTCATGGACCGTTCCTGTTGTCTATCCAGACAAACCTGTTTACCTGATCATGTGTTGGCATTAGTTTCTTGATTACTGGATACCTGACTTGACATACACATATAACTTGGGGGTATGGGGAAATCAAAGGTGAAATCTGACTTATAACTCGACAGTTCACTACCTGTATTGAGTGTACACATTCCTGTTTTGTGCCTAGCGGCATGTCTCGGTTTCAGCCGAGAATATTGTGGCCGTGGTCCCGGGTATTGTTCATCGCATATTTTTGTATATTTGTACCGCCCATTCTTAATCACATTGCATACAGGTAGATGCTTTTTATCCGTATTTGCTGCATGTTACAGATTACAGGTTTCCAGTCCAAGAGTGAGCAAATCCGACAAAATCACCACATTTACGGCAAAATCCAGAACATCTGTCAAAAACAGATAAAAGCCGGGTTCCAGCATCCGTCCCGTACCAGTTCAGAAGAGAGGACGAAAAGAGTCGTCATTTGGGACTAAAGGAAAAATTAAAGTCAAAAATGGTGAAAGTCAAAAGTGAAGAAATGAAGAAGTCTTGGATCAGAAATCTGGAGATTTTCTGGTTGAATTATTGCAATGTAAAGTGTTCAAAGATCAGGAAAAATAAGCAGAAGACCAGAGAAAAAACCAACCAGGGTTTGGCCACCAAACCGCCGCGCATGCGCGGCCAAACCCTTGCTTTGGCCGTGCAAGCGCGGCGGCCACGTGTCCCCAGGCTGTGAAACTTTGGGGTGTTTTCTGCAATTTTGTGTAGGTTTGTACGATTTTGCCAAAATCTCAAACTCAGGCCTATAAATAGCCCCGAGCAGAACCAAGAGAGGGTACTTAGTTTTCATTTGTAATTTTTGTATTAGAATTATTTAGTTTCTAATAAAAGTCCATTTTCCTCCATCTTCCTCCATTAAAGCTTGTGAGAGGTTTTGTTGAGTGTGAAGCATGCAAGAAGTGTTCTTTATCTGTATGTGTAATTTGTAATTCTGTTTCTTATATTGCTTGTAATTTTCATTGTTAAACGTAGTTGTTGTTATTTATTCAAATTGTCGTTTTGATATTTCTTCCATTTTTCGGTTATCCTTACAACCATGATGCTTAGTGTGATCCTTGCCTAAGTGAGGTCCCGAATAGCTAATTGTGATTTTCTACCTCAATTCTTATTACCCTCTTTCTTTGTTTTATTTTCATTTAACTTTTCTAATGGGTGAGTAATTTTTCACTTATTAAGGTAGGAAACGGAAAGTTTGAAAGACGGAAAACTCCCTCACTTTTCTCTTTTACATATATCTTGATTTGAACTCCTGTTAATTGATCCACAATCCGCTCCCTACGGCATCCTATTCTTCATAATAGCGGTGATACCCTAGTGAGACCGGTTGTGGTTGAATCAACCTGAGGTTGCGACTAAGAGCCAAGAACGGACGGACAAGGACCAAAAAGAGAAAACGAAGTGTTGGAAAGCCTAGCTTATACTCGCAAGTTTTCTCTTAGTCGTCCTAATCCCCGTTGTTGCCGATTACCGTAACATCAATATTAAGAAGTGGCAAAAGAATCAAGTGAGCGATCGTCCTAACTCAAACCAACCAAATTCTGCCCTTAACAAGTTCTCTTATCATTCTTTTTTCAATTAGCTAAACTCAAACAAACCCAACATATTTGGACTTAACTCGTCAAGACATTAAGAAAAAGACTCCCATCTCTTTGTGGATCGACCCGTACTCATCCGGCTAGCTACAAAGCGAAACCGTCCTGATTGCGGTAATTAAACTAGAACACGCAGAATATCTTTCAATCAAATGGCGCCGTTGCCGGGGAGACGATAGTTTATTTCTTTTTGTAATTTCGGGTTAATTTGTGAATAAAAATATAACCAAAAACAAAACAAAAAAATATACTGTACAAAATCATTTTGTTATTCTTTGTGCAAGAGTGCAGGAAAAGGAGAATTTCAAGTTCAGTGCCAAAGTTGTGGGAAGTTAGACCCATATCTCGCGGCTACACCGCGGCGGATCAAGGCGAAAACCAAAAATCCTCTGTGAGTATCCCAACCATCTTCTCAACTCCTCTCAACTCCACTGAACTGTGTTTTCTGCAGCATTCTTTGCGCTGCGCTGAAAAAAATAAAAAAAAAAAATTGTTTGCAGTTGATTTGTTACTGCTTTGCATTGATTAATACGGACTTTAAGGGGCTTGAAACCAATTCAGATTGGGTGGGGATTTCATCACCCTTCCCAGGACCCCAGAAATCACAAAAGCATATGCATTGACCATTGTTAATAAAAAATATTAGACTCAGCCCTAAGGACTTCGCGCTCATTAGGAGAAGTTAAACCGTGTTTAGAACCTCGCTTAACGGTATATTGTTTAAGGGGTGCCTAGGAAAGTGTTAACGGCGCAACCGCCAAAAGAGAAAGGGTTACATAATTAAGGAACTTCGCGAAAGCGTTGGAAAACCTCCCCTTATCTCTGCACTTACCTGGCCTCTTGATCAGTGTATCTTAAGTTTGTTTCTCGACACAGTTTTGCTTCGACAATCAAGTCTTGGAGCAGGTCTAGAAGACCTAGGTGACTCTAGATCTAGGTGTGAGTGTGCATATCGTGGTTGTGAGTGCGTAAAGCCGTAAATCTATACATATCTCTGTAAACTCTTTCTATAAAAAAAAAACTATAAAAAGGAAAAAATCAAAAACTTTTATAAAAAACTTGCCCTTTGTCGCCACGTTCCATTTTTCACTCCACCACCCATTGCCTTTCTCATTTACGTTTTCTTACCCTCACCTTCTTCGCTTTGACTATACTAAACTCGTTTAGTATATGTCCGTTTGGACTCGGGACACTAGCGCCCGCTTAGTCCGCGTTTCGTTAGTCGCCACCGACTACGCTATCGACTCAGACGTCGATACACCATCACCAACCTCTTCTTCCGCGATGTCAGGATTTAATCCGAACATCTCTTTGACTACCCCTGGATTGGCTCCACCTCCTATGGAGACCAATAACACACCACCTCCGCCTGTTGTAGCGCCGCAGCGAATTGCGCTCCAGGACCGTTTCTACCCCACCCGTTCTGCACTTCCAACCTGCCTTTCTCTTCCTCCGGCCAATGGGGACAACTTTGAAATTAAGCCCCATTTCATCAACATGCTTCCACGTTTTTATGGGCTTGAATCTGAAGATGCCTATATCTTCATCAATAAATTTCAAAACGTCTGTGCCATGATGAAAACAACCCAGCTGTCAGACGATGCTATACGTCTACGAGTCATTCCATTCACTCTATGCGATCTCGCTGAAAAATGGCTGTATAGCACCGCTTCCCACTCCATCACCAGCTGGGACGAGTTTGTTAAAGCGTTTCTGAAAAAATTCTATCCGAACCATAAGACCGCAAGAATTCGAAATGAAATCAACCAATTCTCCCAGCTTCCTTCTGAACCCTTCTGGAAGTGCTTTGACCGATACAAAGACCTTCTTGTTCAGTGTCCTCACCACGGTATAGAGAGATGGAAACTTTGCCAAACCTTATACGAGGGACTGAACCCAGCAACGAAGCAGTTGCTGGAAACCATCTGTCAGGGCCACTTCCTATCGAAATCTGATGAGGAAGCGTGGCAGTTCTTTGACGACCTTGCGGAGCAAACGCTACAGTGGGAGAGCACCAGACCGACTTCTTCTTCTTCTTCATCTTCCTCTACATCCACTTCTACCGGTCAGTCTAGGGTAGGAATTCACCAACTTGACGTCTCTATTGCAATGAAAGCTGAAATGGCTGCAATAACAAGAAAACTTGAAGCGATAGAGAGCAAATTTTCTTCTCCTGCTCCTACCCCTGTTCTCCCCCTTCGTACCATCTGCGCTTGTTGTTCCGATCCTTCCCACTTGACCGAAGAGTGTCCTTACAATCCACCCTCGCAAGGACAGGATCAGGTTAATGCATTCCAGCAAAGACCGAGGAATGATCCATACTCTTCCACGTACAATCCCGGCTGGAGGAACCATCCCAATTTCGCCTGGAATCAGAATCAGAATCAATTCCAGGGCAATAATTTCCAGAGGCCCCCTCCGCCGCAACAACAAGCGCAGCAACAAACTCAATATCAGCAGCCCTTCCAACCCCAACCTTTCCAAAACCAGACGAACAACTTTGCACCGAACAACTCTTTTCCACCAAACAACTTTGTTCCGACGAACAACGATAAGGTTTCCTCGCTCGAGCGAAGTCTGGAGGCGTTTGTTAAACAATCGACTCAATCCACCGCCAACATCCAGTCTTCGATTCAATCTTTAGTGCAACACACTGCCGCACATGGGCAAAGCATCAAAACCATCGAGGCCCAGATTGCACAGCTGAACGCGGCCCTGAGCAAGCGAGAGAAGGGGAAGCTCCCGTCCCAGCCACTTCCAAATCCCGGTCACCCACATAATGCACATGTTGCTCTTGAACAACAAAACCATAATGTGAGTGCCGTGACCACACTGAGATCGGGGAGGATGCTGCAAAATAACATTGGCACACGGATCAACGATAACACCCCGGCCGCTGCTTCTTCTTCTTCTTCTTCTTCTTCTCCTACTTCGTCATCTTCTGGGCCTATTCTCCGTTCTTCACAAGGCACTTCTTCCTCTTCTTCTGCTTTGAATGGACCCACTTCTCACTCCATGAAAACACCTATTCTGGGATCCGTTCCAACTCCAAAATCTCCTCCTCCAGCATTAGACTCAACCAATTTTCAAAATGTTCCATTTCCAAACCGGTTGAGGTCTAACAAACAAAATCCACAAATGGAGAAGATTTTGGAGTTATTTAAGCAGGTTAACATTAACATTCCTCTTTTAGATGCCGTCCAACAAGTCCCCTCCTACGCGAAAATCTTAAAGGACTTGTGCACGAAAAAGAGGAAGTCTCAGGTACCAAAGAAAGTTTTCTTGGCTAGTGCCGTGAGTGATGCCCTTACCCAATCTTTACCACTAAAACGGAAGGATCCTGGCTGTCCTACTATTTCTATTACCATTGGGGATAAGAACATCAACCGCGCACTATTAGATCTTGGTGCCAGTGTTAACCTGCTTCCATATTCAGTATACGAGCAATTAGGCATAGGAGAGCTGAAACCTACGCATTGTACTCTCCAAATGGCCGACCGATCAATCACCCATCCTAGGGGTGAGCTAGAGGATGTGTTGATAAAAGTCGGGGACTTCATATTCCCCGTTGACTTCATTGTATTAGATACACAGCCTGTAGCTAACCCCCGGAATCAAATTCCGGTGATACTCGGTCGCCCATTTCTCGCAACCTCAAATGCTGTGATCAATTGTCGCAACGGTTCAATGAACCTCTCTTTTGGAAATATGACGATTGAACTCAACATTTTTAGGTTGGGGAATCAGCCCGCCGAACCTAATGCTCATATACTGGACGTCTGCTCGATCCAGGAGATCACACCAGAAGAGTGTGAATTCGAGGAGTTTTTGTTTGACCACGATCATCTTGACGCCACTAGTGCGTTTCTCTTCGAACCTGCTGCTACTTCCGTGCCCGACTACGAATACGAGTGTTTCACGTTTTCGAACGATCTTAGCTGCGCACAACCCGAGTTTGAATCTTTCGACTTTTCGGATGAGTTACCTGAACCATCCGACTCGGTTGCCTACACTCGCTTTGAACCTTTGCTGGAGTCTTTTGAGTTCGAAACCTTTGCACCAGTCTTGCCTTCAATCGTTTCACCGCCAGCACTCGAACTCAAGCCTTTGCCTTCTCACCTCAAGTACGCTTACTTGGGTGACAATGAGACCCTCCCTGTCATCATCTCGGCTTCTCTAGCTCCCGAGCAAGAGAAAGCCCTTCTCACGGTCTTGCACAGCAACAGGCAAGCTTTTGGCTGGTCCATGGCGGACATCAAGGGGATTAGTCCCCTCATCGTTGAGCATCACATCCATCTGATGGATGATGCTAAACCAGCCCGGGATCCACAAAGACGTCTTAATCCAGTCATGAAGGAGGCTGTGAAGAAGGAGATCGTCAAATGTCTATATAGTGGTATCATTTACCCTATCTCTGATAGCCAGTGGGTTAGCCCCATTCATGTTGTCCCCAAGAAGTCGGGCATCACGGTCATAACCAACGAGGCAAACGAGTTAATCCCTACTCGCACCCAAACTGGGTGGCGAGTTTGCATTGATTACAGAAAACTCAACGCCGCAACGCGGAAAGACCACTTTCCGCTACCTTTCATTGACCAGATGCTTGAACGATTGGCCGGACACGAGTACTACTGCTTTCTTGATGGCTACTCCGGCTACAATAAGATTCCCATCGCCGAAAAAGACCAGGACAAGACCACATTCACTTGTCCTTTCGGCACGTTTGCATATCGACGCATGCCCTTTGGGTTATGTAATGCGCCCGCTACCTTCCAGCGGTGTATGATGGGAATATTCTCAGACATGGTGGAGAAATTCTTGGAGATCTTCATGGATGACTTCTCCATTTTCGGCGACTCCTTTGACGAGTGTCTGCTACATCTTGACGCTGTCCTTACCCGATGTAAGGACAAGAACCTCACTTTGAATTGGGAGAAATGCCACTTCATGGTGCGAGAAGGTATTGTCTTAGGACATATCATTTCGCAAAACGGCATAGAGGTTGACAAAGCAAAGATTGAGGTCATTTCCAATCTTCCTCCTCCCAGTTGCGTCAGAGATATCCGAGCCTTCCTTGGCCATGCCGGTTTTTATAGACGGTTCATCAAAGACTTTAGCAAGATTGCTAGGCCTTTGACTCTTTTGCTGGCCAAGGATACACCTTTCAACTTCAACTCGAGCTGTCTGACTGCATTCGAGTCACTGAAACGCTCACTCACTTCTGCTCCCGTTCTCTCTTCTCCTGACTGGACGCACCCATTCGAGATTATGTGCGATGCATCTGACTTTGCCATCGGTGCTGTCCTTGGACAACACATCAACAAGATGCCGCACGTAATCTATTACGCCAGCCGAACCCTGAACGACGCCCAACTCAACTTTACAACAACTGAGAAGGAATTCTTGGCTGTTGTATTTGCTCTAGAAAAGTTCAGGCCATACCTCATCGGCTCTCCAGTCATTATTTACACGGACCATTCTGCTCTACGCCATCTTTTTGCGAAGAAAGATGCTAAATCTCGGCTTATACGTTGGATCCTCTTGCTTCAGGAGTTTGACCTTGTCATTAAGGACAAACGAGGATGTGAAAACATCGTTGCCAACCATCTCTCACGACTTCCTTCTTCGTCGTCGCTTCAAATCCCGATCAATGATGATTTCCCGGATGAACAGCTCTTGACAGTATCTTGCGAACCCTGGTTCGCAGATATTGTGAACTATTTGGCCACGGGATTACTACCGACCGAATGGTCGAGTCAGGACAGACTTCGCTTCTTATCCCAAGTAAAACATTTTTACTGGGACGAACCCTACTTGTTCAAGTACTGTCCCGACCAGATTATTCGTCGGTGTGTCCCTAATGAGGAATTCAAGAGTGTGCTGTCATTTTGCCACGACCAAGCATGTGGCGGTCATTTTAGCCCCAGAAAGACAGCTGAGAAGATCTTGCAATGTGGTTTCTACTGGCCACAACTCTTCAAAGACGCTTATGATTATTGCAAGACTTGCTCCCGGTGCCAACACATGGGCCGGATATCCCGGAGGAATGAGATGCCGCTCCAACCAATCTTGGTTGTGGAGATTTTCGATGTTTGGGGGATAGATTCATGGGGCCGTTTCCCAGCTCTTTCGGGAACTTGTACATCCTTCTAGCTGTTGATTACGTCTCTAAATGGGTCGAGGCTGTGCCCAGCCGGACTAACGACAACAAGGTTGTCGTTAGGTTCCTTAAAGAAAACATTTTCTCTCGATTTGGGCACCCCCGAGCAATCATTAGCGACAATGGAACTCACTTCTGCAATAAGACTTTCGAAGCCTTGATGCGGAAGTATTCCATTAATCATAAGCTATCTACGCCCTACCACCCCCAAACCAGTGGTCAAGCCGAAGTTTCAAATCGGCAGATCAAGCAGACATTGGAGAAGACGGTTTCAAAGAACCGTAAGGATTGGTCTTTAAAACTCACTGATGCTCTTTGGGCATTCCGAACCGCTTATAAGACCAACCTTGGCATGTCTCCTTATCGGCTTGTATACGGAAAAGCTTGCCACCTTCCTGTCGAAATAGAGCATCGCACATTTTGGACGATAAGAGAGCTGAATCTGTCGCTAGAAGATGCGGGCAGCAATCGGAAGCTGCAACTGAACGAACTGAGCGAGCTTAGGGATGAAGCTTACGATAACGCGGTTGTCGTAAAGAATCGAACGAAGGTGTTTCATGATAAACACCTTGTGCGCAAAACCTTCGTACCTGGCCAGCAGGTACTTCTCTACGACACCCGGCTACACTTCCATCCAGGAAAGCTCAGATCTCGATGGAACGGGCCGTATTTCGTGCGGAATGTTTATCCGCATGGCGCTGTGGATTTGGAAAATCCAAAGGACGGTTCGTTTTTCAAAGTGAACGGACATCGACTCAAACCGTACCTTAGCGCCGATCAAACAGAGGAGCTCCTGTTCTTACAGGAGCCGGTTTACCCTGAATAATCTTCCTCTCCCCCTACACCCAAACTTCGACAATCCAGCCAAAAACAGTAGAAACACTGTTTCAAATAAGTTTGGGGGTATGTAAATACATTTTTGTTTCTTTTTTTTTGCCTGGAAAAATTTCAAATAATAAAAATAAAAACAAAAACTAAAAATAAAAAATTTAGATTGTAAATAGGAACGAGTGACGCAGCGTCTAGGAGACGACGCAGGGGGCAGTGAGGACACTGCCAAGTTTGGGGGTATGCACAAACCATTTTGTATATATTTGTGTATATTTTTTTTTTCTTTTCTTTAAAAAAAAACAAATAAAAATTTGTGTATCGCTAACCGACAATTTTGACCCTTCAAATGATCTCTTCATGCTACGACAGTGCGGACACTGTCCAGTTTAAGTTTGGGGGTACGCTCGGTACGCATTTCTTACCTTCGCATTCATATGTATATTTTGCATCTGCATATTAATATCCATAAAATCCATAAAAATTTGAAAATTTTCTAAAAAAATATAAAAAAAAAATTTGTCAAGTTAGCTTGTGGAAGAACTCTGATTCAACATTCGACGGTTTTTGTTTGAAAAAAATAGGAATAACTAAATCTTATGTTTGGATTTTGAAAACCTGAAAGATAACTCTCCTTTGAAGTTAACTATAGCTGATGTACGTCTTTACATCACACTACACATGTCGTAAGATTTTGGGAATTAGATGACAAGTCTTTCATGTTTAAACTTTTAAACAGATAAATGATTTTCTGAGGATCAAATAGGTTTGTTCTGAAATAAGTAATGTCAAGAATAGTTTATGAAGTAAGTGAATATGAAGGAATGTTATTGATGCCGTAATTGGAGCTAAGTCTGAAAAATAACCCATCTGAAACTTGATTGGAATGATTACACACCAAACCCACTAAACACGTCTTTTATCCAAAAAAATAATTGAACTGCCGGTTATATTTCCGTTCGTATTAAATCATCTGATTTTCACGCCAAACTGTCTTTTGTTTTTGGACATAGGTAACTTGAGTAATTAAGTCCGCTGGGGCGTTTCTACACCTAATGCCCTAAAACCAACTGGTTTGGGTGCATTGGCCCAAAACTCGCTAAGAAGCCTAGAAAGTCCAGTTTTAAAACAAAGTCAAGCAAGTGTTCTCTCCGAGTTAAAATTCCTAACGGTTCTTTATGTGAGAATAATCTTGATAAAAGACAGGCTTTTATAAAAATTTTAACGGAGATATGAAGGTTTTATTCTATGATAAAGACTTTTGCACGTTCATAGTGGTGTGTATGAAATGAAAACAAGAAAAAGGTGGAGTGAAGAATAAGACCTAGTTTCCTGTTATGGAAGATAGAAATTCTGAAGTTGAAACCTTACTGGAAAACGAAACTTGAAAAATGTTTAACTCTTTATAAAACTTATGTGATCCATTTAAAATGGTTATCTGGGCTTTATTGTGCGACATGATGACTTTAATCGATCCTTCTGGAACTCAACGACACTATTTGCACTGCACGTAAAGACATATAAAATCTGTAGTTAAATAAGAAGCGAGGTGTGAAAAATAAAGGTTCGATAGTCTAGACTTAGGATTATAGAATTATTATTTTCTAAAACAAAACTTTAGGGTTTGAAGCTTAGTTATTTTACAAAACCAACTTGACCGGATTTTGTGGGTAGTATCCGCTGAAAACCCTCAGGAGACAACACTCCTCCTACTAGGGACACCTAGAGGTTTAACGGCTTGTTGCACGTGCTCAGTGCAATCGCGTTCCCTGCGAAAGTGAGGTTAGGAATTTTTTGTGAATAAAATGGTTTTGCTCGGGACGAGCAAAAGATAAGTTTGGGGGTATTTGTTCATCGCATATTTTTGTATATTTGTACCGCCCATTCTTAATCACATTGCATACAGGTAGATGCTTTTTATCCGTATTTGCTGCATGTTACAGATTACAGGTTTCCAGTCCAAGAGTGAGCAAATCCGACAAAATCACCACATTTACGGCAAAATCCAGAACATCTGTCACAAACAGATAAAAGCCGGGTTCCAGCATCCGTCTCGTACCAGTTCAGAAGAGAGGACGAAAAGAGTCGTCATTTGGGACTAAAGGAAAAATTAAAGTCAAAAATGGTGAAAGTCAAAAGTGAAGAAATGAAGAAGTCTTGGATCAGAAATCTGGAGATTTTCTGGTTGAATTATTGCAATGTAAAGTGTTCATAGATCAGGAAAAATAAGCAGAAGACCAGAGAAAAAACCAACCAGGGTTTGGCCACCAAACCGCCGCGCATGCGTGGCCAAACCCTTGCTTTGGCCGCGCAAGCGCGGCGGCCACGTGTCCCCAGGCTGTGAAACTTTGGAGTGTTTTCTGCAATTTTGTGTAGGTTTGTACGATTTTGCCAAAATCTCAAACTCAGGCCTATAAATAGCCCCGAGCAGAACCAAGAGAGGGTACTTAGTTTTCATTTGTAATTTTTGTATTAGAATTATTTAGTTTCTAATAAAAGTCCATTTTCCTCCATCTTCCTCCATTAAAGCTTGTGAGAGGTTTTGTTGAGTGTGAAGCATGCAAGAAGTGTTCTTTATCTGTATGTGTAATTTGTAATTCCGTTTCTTATATTGCTTGTAATTTTCATTGTTAAACGTAGTTGTTGTTATTTATTCAAATTGTCGTTTTGATATTTCTTCCATTTTTCGGTTATCCTTACAACCATGATGCTTAGTGTGATCCTTGCCTAAGTGAGGTCCCGAATAGCTAGTTGTGATTTTCTACCTCAATTCTTATTACCCTCTTTCTTTGTTTTATTTTCATTTAACTTTTCTAATGGGTGAGTAATTTTTCACTTATTAAGGTAGGAAACGGAAAGTTTGAAAGACGGAAAACTCCCTCACTTTTCTCTTTTACATATATCTTGATTTGAACTCCTGTTAATTGATCCACAATCCGCTCCCTACGGCACCCTATTCTTCATAATAGCGGTGATACCCTAGTGAGACCGGTTGTGGTTGAATCAACCTGAGGTTGCGACTAAGAGCCAAGAACGGACGGACAAGGACCAAAAAGAGAAAACGAAGTGTTGGAAAGCCTAGCTTATACTTGCAAGTTTTCTCTTAGTCGTCCTAATCCCCGTTGTTGCCGATTACCGTAACATCAATAGTAAGAAGTGGCAAAAGAATCAAGTGAGCGATCGTCCTAACTCAAACCAACCAAATTCTGCCCTTAACAAGTTCTCTTATCATTCTTTTTTCAATTAGCTAAACTCAAACAAACCCAACATATTTGGACTTAACTCGTCAAGACATTAAGAAAAAGACTCCCATCTCTCTGTGGATCGACCCGTACTCATCCGGCTAGCTACAAAGCGAAACCGTCCTGATTGCGGTAATTAAACTAGAACACGCAGAATATCTTTCAATCAGGTATGTACGGGATACTATCGAGTGTACACATTCCTGTTTTGTGCCTAGCGGCATGTCTCGGCTGCAGCCGAGAATATTGTGGTCGTGGTCCCGGGTATGTACGGGATACTATTGAGTTACATCGATGATTCATCAATTTGGTTTCAAAGACTTTAGAACAGAGAACCTGATAGAACAATCCAGTTTACCCACTGCACACTACCATGTACTGCTCTGATTTATATTATTATTACCCTTGCTTTATTCATGTTTATATTCGCATTGCCTGTTTACTATGTTATTACTTGATGACTTGACGCGCTGACATCTGGGTTGTGCATGGCCCAGATTCTTCTACCTTGCTGCAGACTGATTATGAGTTTTGCCGCTGTTAGACGAGCGGTGAGGTTCCTGTCGGTACGTAGTTTCACTCCAGGTGTTTCATTTATTGTATCTTTTGGCTTCCGCATATTGTTATCTTTTGATTCTTTTACTCTGGCTTATGGACATGTACTAGGTAGTTAGTTTACTTTCCTGTTCTTAATATCTCCACAGCCGTAATGTGACTGTGGAAGTATTTTTCCTATCCACAGGTAGCATGGTTGGCTATGTCACGTGCCCACTTTAGCGTACTTTGGGAAGCGGGGCGTGACATGTTTACTCAGAAGGAGTTGAATATGCGGTAGAGAAGATGGTTAGAACTCATGGCGGACTTTGACATCAGCTTGCAATACCACCCAAGGAGGGTGAATGTGATTCCTGATGCTCTTAGTCGTCAACCTTTATCAATGAATTTCACCGCTCAATGGAAGGTTCAACAAGACTTGCATCAGATGGAGATTGAAGTAGTCATGCCAGGTAATGCTTCAAGTTTGATGAATTTACAAGTTCAATCAACCATTGTCAATCAGATCAAAGCAGCTCAAGCAAGTGATGCTAAGTTGCAAAGGATCAGAGAACAAGTGGAGAATGGACTCAGAACAGACTTCATCATCCATGAAGACGGATCTTTGAGATACGGCAGCAGATTGTGTGTACCGAAAGGTCCTGTTCGGGAAGAGTTAATGAAAGAAGCTCACGGCTCTCCCTACTCAGTACACCCTGGAGGTACCAAAATGTACAAAGATCTACGTCAGAATTATTGGTGGCATGGAATGAAGCGTGAAGTAGCCAGAAGCGTCGCAAAATGCTTGGTGTGTCAGCAAGTAAAGGTTGAACATCACAGTACAGCTGGACTACTTCAACCATTACCAATCCCAAAATGGAAGTGGCAACACATCACGATGGATTTTGTGACTGCTCTTCCTCGCAGCACAAAGGGTAACGATGTCGTATGGGTTATTGTGGATCGACTCACAAAATCAGCTCATTTCATCCCATTTCGAGTTGGCCAATCAACTGAGAGACTAGCAAAGAAGTACATGGAGTTAATAATATACTTAAAGATTTAAACTCTTTATAATGTACTATCTCTGATACCCATGAACTCATACAGGAAATTGTGAGACTTCATGGAGTACCGGTCTGCATTGTCTCCGATCGTGACACCAGGTTCCGATCGCAATTTTGGCAGAGTCTGCAAGCGAGCTTGGAAACAAGTCTGAACTTCAGTACGGCTTATCATCCACAAACAGATGGTTAGTCTGAGCGAACTATTCAGATCTTGGAGGATATACTCAGAGCATGTATGTTAGACTTCAAAAGATCATGGGAAGATCACCTACATCTTGTGGAGTTTTCGTACAACAACAGCTACCAAGCAAGTATAGGAATGTCACCTTTTGCGGCATTGTATGGAAGGAAGTGTCGATCACCATTAAGTTGGGACGACATCGGAGATAGAGAACTTCTTGGACCAGAGATGATAGTAGCGACTGTTGATGTAGTTCGTACTATTAGGGAAAGGATGCGCATAGCCCAAGATCGACAGAAGCACTGGGCTGATGCAAAGAGACGACACTTGGAGTTCCAGCCAGGAGATCACGTATTCTTGAAGATATCTCCAAACCGCGGAGTGATCCGATTTGGAAGACGGGGTAAATTAAGTCCGAGATATATTGGACCGTTCGACATACTCGAACGAGTCGGTGAAGTGGCATACCGCTTAGCGCTTCCACCCTCATTGAAAGGAGTGCATAATGTGTTCCACATATCCCAACTCAGAAGGTATGCGAGTGACCCCAGTCATGTTCTTGATCATTCCGAGCTCACTATACAGCCCGACTTGTCTTGTGAGCAACAGCCTGTGGAGATCCTGGACAAGAAAATGAAGACACTTCGGAACAAGGAAGTTAACTTGGTCCGAGTGATGTGGAGGAAAGACACTCCGGGAGAGTCCACTTGGGAAAGCGAAGCCGACATGCGTGCAAGATACCCATTCCTATTTGTAAATTAGTCTTTATATAATTGTAAATTTCGAGAACGAAATTTTTCTAAGGAGGGTAGATTGTAACGACTGTGTATCTTAGATACGTAATAAAAACATTTTATAATTTTTTCGATGTCAAAACCATTATTTTACTACTTATATTGGTAGAAAACACTTTAAAAATATTTTTCCATGATTAAAATAAATTAATATGATTTTTAGGAATTTTTGGGAATTTTTAAGAATTTAAATGTTTTTTTTATCGAAGGGAAATTTTTTATAACCGATAAGAAAATCTATTTTAGACAAAATTTGATTGCAAAAGATATAAAATATCAAAATACATTTTATAAAAAAAATTCCGATTTTTAAAATATTTTTTACTATTTTAAAATAATTTTTAGAAGCCAAAAACAATTTTAAAAACATTTTTAAATAATAAAAATAAATTTTTTTTATTTTTTTATGCTGAAATAAATCTGGACCGTCAAATTTAAAATCAACGGCCCAGATCTTGCCGACAGTTTTTTATTATAATATATATATATTATTTAAATAAATATATATATATATATAGCCGCCTTTAATCTGGATCGTCGGATCAACGATCCAACGGTCAAGAATCACCCACAACAACCAGCCGGGTCTCGCCACTGTTTACACGTGATAAACGTAGGCCGTTGGATCTGACCAAATCAACGGTTGGATTTGGTCAATTACTGTAGCAGTCAAAATAATAATTATAATTTAATTCCATAAATACCTATAAATAGCCCTGAACTTCTAAAATTCACAATATCTTTTCGACACAAAAATCCCAAAAAAATTCCAGAGCTTTCTCTTTGAGTCCTCTACATTCTGGAACAAGCCCTAAAGGCAGAAAAATTCTAGGATTCGAGATATACCATTTCTCGTACAACCCGACGCTCGCCGACTTTTATTTTCCTAGATCATTTCAGGTAAGATCTCTCAACACTTGACCCCTTGTTATCTTCATCATGAAAATATCTATCTGTGAAAAATATTTTAGGACCTAATTATGAAGATTTAACTGTATTATCTATTTTTTTTGGAGTATGATGATTAAAAACAATATTAAACTATAATAATATAACGAATTTTTAGCTGTTATCATTCATGATAAAATCACGGGATAACGAACAACCCTGAATTCATGCTTGGACATATTGAACCAAGTCATAATGCGATTATCATGACCGGGACAACTTTTGCCGGAATAAATGTAATTATTTTACGGTTTAATAAAACTTATCGATAATTAGTTTATTAATTATTAAAATATGGAAAAATTATATTAAATTTTATATATTGTTTTTCTCAAAAATAAAATTAATGGTAAACATTTAAAACCATATTTTCGCTAATTTATGTATTTCACAAAAAATACATGCTATATAACTTTTATTGCACTTTTACGTTTAAATACCATTTACATAATAAAACTGTTTTCTAAAGGATTTAGTATTTATACAAATTTTTGCAAAGCGCCGCTACAACCCATTTTGGGGAACCCGTTCGGGATGGTGCGGATTATCGCACATTCTCGGGCTTAGTAGTGCGAGATTCAGACCTCCGCAAGGAGCATTCAGTCTCGAAAGATTTAAAATACGACATGTTACGAAAATGAGATTTTTAGAATATAAAATATATATTAAGATTATTTTTGTATAAATATATGTATATTTATCATTAAAATGCCTATTTTGTTATGATATAAATATTCCGCCTTTTTCTAAAAGTCACAAGAATCAATTTACCTTAAAATACCATGAATTTCATACAAAACCAATATTACAAATAAATACCAATTATTATGAAAATAGGATATTTTCATTAGAAATATCACAATATAAAATCTACATTCATTACAACTCTAAAGAAGATTAATAAATACTTGGGGTGTATTTTAAAAACTATACAAGAGTATTTTTACATAAAACCCCCTCAAGTTCAATAATTTACCCTAAGGACCCTAGTAAATATAGGTTTAAGCGGGACCAATCTCTTGAGCTCAGGGAACCGGAGAAGTGGGTGCTTGCCTATCAAAGGTAGACAACTTAATAACGGTGTTATCAATACGGTAATCGTCTTTGAAAAAGACACAAATCCTGCCGCCCATGTGCAGCGGTTACCGATAACATCAAAACAATCAGGACTTCAATTTACTTTTCTAATTGTCTGACTCAGTTTGAGTCTCATTAAAATCTGACTTGAATATGATTCAAGTACAATCTACAATCTACAATATTCTGATTCAACATGAATCCAGTTGTTGTTATGCCGTGGCATAAACGGTTCCTTGTACTATACTTACCTCTAGTCTCTGGCATATGGAGACTCCTCTCGTATACACTGGCATTCTTCTGTACCAAGCTACAAACAACAACGTTAATATAACATTACTACAATATAATATAACTTTAAAAGATACCTTCTTATTCTGTCTATTCTATTTCTCCCTTATCTTTGGGACTTACCGAACGACCTGTTCGCTGACGACATTCTCTTTTTTTCTTCTTTGAATATCGTCAGGTGATCTGGACACTTCAGAGATCGAGCTCACTGCTGAAGACTTGACCAGTTCAGTAAAGACCCCGAGCTCTAGTCATTGTACACTTTCCATTCAGTACTTTCCATTTCTGTTATGACATTGTTTAGGCATCGCTTTATTCCATGTATTTACTTTTCCATGTACTGTAAAAGAATGTTAATGAATAAAGTTGCTGATATATTTTGTCTTTTGTGCATTTTATTTATACTGCGTAGACACGCTTAGCGTATTTACTTCAGACTAAATACGTAGCGGACCGGACCAGTCCCGTCCTCTTCGCCGTATACCGGGAAGCGGGGCGTGACAGTCAAGAAGGCTAGCAGCCCCCTTGCGAGTTGCGGAAAAACATCATGTTATATATTTTTTTAAAGAGAAGTGTTTTGAGTGTAGAACGTATGGGAAAAAGTGAGGTGAAGAGCGTCCTATGGATGTGTGAGATAACGCGTGGCCGCCAACGGGTCGCGTGCCCGACGTGTAGCCACTGGCCGCTAGCGGGTCACGTGCTCGACGCATGGCCACTGGGCGCTAGTTGGATGCGTGGCCACCGGGCGCTAGCTGGTCGCGTGAGCGAAACGTGGTCACTGGGTGCTAGCGGGTCAAGTGCGCGACACGCGGCCGTCAGAAACACCAACAGAAGAAGAGGCTTAGCCTCTAAGCTAGGAGTTGAACTCCCGAGGGACTTTGAAGTTAAACTCCTAAGAAATGAGGGTTATTTATTTTTATTTTTATTTTTATTTTCGGAATTCAGAGGAGTTAAACTCCTTAAAACAAGATTTTTATTTGCAGTTAAACTCTTAAAAGATTTTCGGAGATGATGAAAGAGAACCCTTTCTCCTCACTTGAGTCTTGGATCCTCTCTTGTACCTTGGATTCTCCCAAAGTGGGATTTTTGGAGATGGGTCTCCTTCCTCCTCTCTTTTTGTTGGTTGATGAGATTTAAAATCTCCCTTTTGGAGGTTTGATGGAAGATTTGAACTCCTCTTCAATGGTTTCATTTTATAATGAAAAACTATTTCTTTTTGGAAAAAGAAGAGCTAAACTTTTGATTTAATTCAAAAAAAAAAAAAGATCTAAAATCTTGAGAAAGGAGAAAGAGGCACAGAACCGTAAAGACTACGAGAGAATAAAATGTTGTTATTGATTTTCTTACCATGTTTGGCTTTTATAGACTACACACTTTATATATAACCCCTTGGGCTTTTCCAAATGGTACATGTCCCTCCACATGCCTTATGCGTTTTTTTTGGCACATAAACCATGGGGTTTACAAAATTTTGGATTTTTACTAATTTTTCATACATTTATTACTAAAAATTGTATTTAAACTAATTTATTGCCTCCTTTTTGGCATAGAGCCGGAACCTTCCATTTTCGGTCTTGACTTGGGCCCACTTAGCTTGGGCTCGGGCCTGCTTGCTTGGGCTCGGGCCCGCTTGCTTGGGATTGACTTTGACTTGGTCAACTAGAATGTAATTTTTGACCCAAACAAATACAAATTAAGTGGATTTGTTTCCAAGAGTTCTAAATCAAATGGAAAGGTAACTAGTAACCGTGTGCCCTAAGGCACTTAAATCACTAGGTATTTACTCATCAGGAAAGATAACCAGTAACCTTGTGCCCAATATTTGAAATGGGAAGGACCTTACGAATATTAGGAAAAACAATTTTATTTAGAATCAAACTTTATTTATCATACAAGGCATGTATTAAATGAAAATTTCAACACATAGATTTGAATATCCACTTCTAGATATGAAATAAAAAGAAACGGGCATAGTATAATGACACATTTTATGTAAACGGTACCATCTGCTTTATTGAGCTTTAAACTGGGGTTTACACAAAAGCATCGGCGCTAGAAGAGAGCTTGTCGAGGACACAGACTGGATCTCCCACTGAAACTGATCTTCCAATTCCACGAGCGGACAGAGATTCCTTGCAGACCAAATTTTGTCCAAAATATACCTAAAATGGATATTAAAAAAAGATAATACAACTGTCAATATTGTACACTCTAATTTACTGCTCAAAATAGCAGTAAAATGTCTTGTTAATGATCAAGACATTTATAAAATATGCATTTATAGCTGTCAGTAATCATGTTTTTCTTTTTGGGGATATTTAGTAGGGATCGGGATTGATAATTATATTCAACTACCACAAGAAAATGTCACGGAGGGGAAAAAGAAAAAGAATTTTACCATCCCCTGCTTCTTCTTCAGGTTTAGGACACGGTCTGAACGAAATTTATGGAGAGTTTCAGTTGGTTCGACACCAAATTCTCCATTTTCTTGATTGATGGTAGGCACCTGAAGAGGAGAGATAGTAGAGAGATAACAGGAATTAAACTTTTCGATAGTTAAACTAAACAGGAAAATTCCTTGCTGGATGGTTATGCATTAGGGGCTGTTTGGTAGCTTGGAAATGGAGATTCATGCAACATTTGTAGCAAAAAATCTTCATTTTCTTTGTTCGGTTAGCAACAAACTTGAGTTGGAAATGGAAATGGAGCCTCAAAAGGTAGTTAATTCTTGCAACATTTTGTTGCAACCATTTTGGTTGTAGCAAATCTTCCAACTTTGGAAATGGTGAGCGTTGCAATAATTATAGATGCCACATAAGTTTTGTACATGACACCTAAGCAAATTTGCAACAAATGTTGCATTTCCTTTAGTTTTTTGTTCAACCAAACACAAAAAATGGATTATGGTTTGGATTTGGAAATCCAACTACAAATCTTGAAAATAACCAAACAACAGATTTGGGCTTTTTTTTTTGCAACATGTGTTGCATGCAAGTGTTGCAATTCTTTTTTGTTGCTAACCAAACATCCCTAGATTTGATAATTGAATTGCGAACTAATACAATGCAGTAATTATTAACTTGACTAATATTTCTTAAGATCGGTTACCATACTCTTTTTTTCCCAGAAAATGGATAGGGTCAAACTAGACTGCTATAAATAATAGCAGTTCCCTTCTAATTACATGCAAATATATTTAATGTAAACAATATTGAAACCTCCATATGTACAAAAATCACAGCAAAATTTTATTATGTTAGCTTCTACCTTACAGCGATTACATAGCTTCACACCTTGAAACGTCAACTTGTTCAATTTAATAACTTTCCATAAATCCTCTGAAAATGGTTCGCACCCATCGACAACAATGCTGTATGAAAATCAAGTAAAAATTGTGAGAATATGAGATAAGAAAGAGTACACCCTAGTGACAATTATTAACACAATCACAAAGTTCAATCTATTGTTTGATTTCTCCCTTACTTTGGTCTAAAACGATTCATTGATACTGGTTCTGACAGCAGTTCATTTAACTTGTTTAGTGATCCCTGCAATTGAAAGGTAATAAAAATATCATAAGGTATCAATTGGCTGTTACTAAATTTTGCAAAACATCGATGTCACAAACCTGAGATATCATCAAGAATGGATACAGATCAGAAAACACAATTTTGTATCCTTCAGCATAAATTGGATCCACAGCTCTCATTTGTGACTCTGAATAATGGTGCACAGCATAGATTTTGATACAATTGCAATCATAGTTGTCAATATATTAAGATAACGAAACGGTCTAAAGGTTGCAGAATATAGATATTGTACATATATAGTTGAAAAGTGAAGATGTAATTATCATGAACCCATGCTGATTTCTAGACTTGGCCATGTGTTCTAACCACCAATAGATAGTGCTTTGTTTTTTGCCAATAACATCATAGAATAACTAATATTCAAGCTTAACCTCAGGACAACAAGATTTGCAATATCAGAAGTTCTATCATTTCACAACTTTCTGATCATGTATAAGAAAAAGTAAACCCCGTTTCAGATGTAACTATGCCATTTAGGCTGACTGGTCTGCGTATCTCATGTATCACCGCAAGACCAGCAGTGGAAGTTGAATTGCAAAGTTGTCCTGTCTATTTATCAATATTACAAGCTGTCTGGTAAATTTCATGGCATGTAAAAGATCTATATTAATAAATTTCATTGCCTTCCATCTCTCTGGTTATACTTTTGTTTTGGTGAGTCTTGGGTCTGCAAGAATTTGTGTTTCAATATTTGACAGCATATGAAGTTCTGCATGAATTGTTTTGTATGCTCAATAAAAAGGCATATAATCTAAGCAGAACATTTTCTGCTAAATGAGACGAAAGTAGGGGTTAATGCTAAATTGGACCTATGGGGAAAAACACTTCAATCTCGGGGGTTTAGATATATGCAATGCAAATTTAGTAAACAGAGAAGTCAAGATCACAGTGGTATAACATTGGATGGACAAGAGATATCACCGAGTGATCGGTTTAGATATATAGGTTTTAGCATCCAAAAGTATGCAGAGATCGATAACGATGTCAACCAGAGGATTCAGTCTGGTTGGTTGAAATGGATGAGCGCAACGGAGATTTTGTATGATCGTAACTTTCCATTAAGGTTGAAAGGAAAGTCGAAGCCCTATTAGACCTATCTTATTATATGGTACGGAATGATGGGCTCCTAAAAACATCATGTTCAGAAGATGAATGTAACGGAGATGTGTATGCTTCGGTGGATGTGTGGTTACACTAGAAAATATAAGTTGCGAAATGGAGATATTTGTGCAACTCTTATGTAACACATGTGGAGGAGAAGCTGCGAGAAAACCGTCTAAGATGGTTTGGTCATGTGCAACGCAGAACTACGGAAGTATCGGTTCGACGAATGGATATTCTCAATTTAGGCCAAGTCAAAAGGACGAAAGAAAGACCGAAGAAAACGTGGATGGAGGCGATACGAAAATAGAGGCAACACGAAAATATATGGATGCCAAAGGCCTTAATGAAAGTATATTGTTCGATAGGAGTGAGTGGAGGCATAGGGTTCATGTGATCGACCGGGCGTGATTCTCATGCTAGTTCATGTAGCCTACCCCATATGCTTGGGATAAAGGCTCAATTGTTGTTGTTGAATGTAAGCAGTACATAAAGATTAACCCTTTTTAGAGTTTTTTTATGTACAAAGCTTGATTGTATAAAAAAATTACAAATTAACAGTTAGTCAATAAATTCAATACAGTACAATCTGAAATCACCATGAAGGAATTATAGATTAATTCATCTAAGTAGCATTTAATTCAAGCGCCATGTGGTTAATTATTATTGCATTAAGGAAATACATCATCAACAAAAGGAAATAACTAATTGTGTTAAAATTTTCATAAACTATCATTTCAATTCTAAACAAGCTTCATTTACAAGATTAAAAAAATTAAGAACTTGACGTATCAAGGAGTGGACAGGTGCTTTCAAAAGGAAAGAGTGTTTCTCTAGGTCGGTTTGCCATCCGTTTTTTGACAATTGGACAGTCTATCTTTTCACCTTTTCCCCCCTTTTTCTTTCATTGAATTTGTTGAAAGTGTTATTTTTTAGACACCTCTAAGTTGTGCTTTTTATTTCATATTTTCGAAGAAATAGTTTATCTACCTAGGGTCATGCCGGCTACACGGTCCTCGGAAGAAAAAAAAGTGTAAGAATACAAATTATTTATGTTCTTAAAGATTACATATGAAATTTACCAGTGTTGAACCGCACTAAACGGCTTGGCTTTCCGAGATACGTGGAGAACCATTCGGATGCCTCAGTTCCTTCATCAAATGCGGAACCAGACCACTCCCATACAGATATGCCATCAATTACATCACATTTTCTGTTCAAAGGAACCTTTAATAAGTCCATTCCAGGGGCTCTTAAAACTGTTCGAACATTCACCAGAAACAAAGAATACGCGTTATCAAAATATAAATATTTTTAGGGGAGAATAAGAAATGTTAATCAAAGAATATCATCAATTAACTACAAATCTAGAAGTAGGAAAAAAGTGTATAATTATCTATGAAACAACAATGTGTTGTTATTTTGTTTAGGTCGCCGAGAAAGATTATATTTTTCATATTTTATTCAAGGCTAAATTACACAAATATACTCTCAACTAATGGTAATTTTCACTAGACTATCATAAAGGCTTTTTAATTACAGTAAGCTCCCTTAAACTTTAAGGGAGTTTAAAAGTCTCTTAAAACCATAATTTAAGGAAGTTTACCGTAATAAAAAAACCTGTTGATTAGTAAAAAATGCTCATTATTTGGTCAGCTTAGTGAAATTTAGCCCTCATTGCTCTTTGGTTTTTTGTTGTTGGAGAAAAAGAGGCCCTCACAAAGTTCGAACGTGCTAAATATCCAATGGAATAACATTTAAATATACGAATCAGTTTTAAAAGAAAATTCAAATCAATATGTAATTGCGCAAACATCTTTCCTGGCATAACATAAGCTTTGACTACTGAACAAAATTACCATTCCAGTGATAATCTCACCAATGTCTATACATTCAGCAAGTGATAGAGAATCAAGTTAAGAAGGTTTATGACAACCATAAATAACAGTTACCTAAATATGAGCTATCATTTGGTTCCCAGTCCTCATTAAAGGCATCTTTTGGCAGCTCAACCTCAACTAAGGCAAGCTTTGGCTCAACCCGTTGAGTGTACGCCCTTCCATTGGAATTCACAACCAACCAATGTCGATCCCATCGAAAACCTTGTAAACAGTAATAAATGAATCAACATATGATATATGGCTTGAACAAGTCAAAATAGGATCGTCCACTTAGTCATCACTTCCAAGAATTGTACCAAAAGAGATGAAAGAAACCAAAGGGTATTCACAAGAACAAGCATATTTACTTATAATTCATATACTTTTTAACCTTTACAACAGTCAATCTCCTCATTATTTGCTTCATATTAGAATACTGTTATAAGAGAATTATAGGTCTTTACGATATGTTTGTTTTATGGAACTTTGTTGGCATATTTGGATTGCAAAGACAATCTCCTTCTTTGGTTGTCACCCATAAAATCTACGCTTGACTGACTACTTGAATTCTGGAAAGACATTTGAAAAGGAAGAAGGTTTCTTCAAAATGATATCATGGTTTTGTTGCTGAAAAGCAATGGAAAAAAACATAAAAGGCGAATCAAAAGTTAACTATTTTTCAGGCCATTTTCATTATTGAGTTTTCTCTAAAGATGATTCTTGTACATCTATATCTAACTTCTATTTTTCCAGATTTATAAAACTTTTATTTCATAATTTCAATGAAGAAATTTTTTTGTGTGTGGCTAGAGTTGTATTGACTCTATCTAGTTTCCTTAAAAAAATATTATATCTCTAGTATGATCGCTTCTCTCCTCTCTAACCCAATGGTGAATAATTTCAAACTCAGCCCTTCATTGTTTTAGTACAAACATATTTTCAGGACCTCTTGTCATAAGCATAGTACGGTCAGATATATTTTACGCCAGACAAAGGAAATTAAGAAATTGATCTACATCTAGTAACTATAGCACTCGGCGGCGGCAAATTAGTAAGATCTGTGAACATTGAGCATTCTATCAAGCACCTTGTAATCGGTGTATGGCAATTATATAACACCAAAACGCTACAACACAACTCGTGAAGACACTATGCTCATTCAATTCGGCCAAACCCGGAAATTTTACTATGAAAGAGCATATATTACAAAAGGATTGCAACCTTGAAAGAATCCACCAATGATCGAAAAAGCCCGTGTGAAATCTTACCTCTCATTTTCTAAGAGCTCACACAAAAGAATAAATTAACAAGAGAAAACGGAATCTCAGGCCACAGGAGGGAATTTCCTCCTATGGCGCCGAAGAAAATCGAACCTCCACCAATTTTTTCGACGATCAGCATCCATCATCTTTATCTTCATCATGCAGGATGTGGATACACCTAATTTGATAAGAATCCAACATCTTTTCATCGTTAATGTAGTGGACGCAAAATTAACGGTTTTCTGATAGTATAATATTTTTACATCACAAAATCAATGGTGAAATGGTATTGGATTCACATCAAATTTGGTGTATCCACATGTTCGATTTTCTTGGATGAAAAGATGTTGGATTCTTATCAAATTAGGTGTATCCACATCCTGCACGATGAAGATAAAGATGATGGATGCTGATCGTCGAAAAATTGGTGAAGGTTCGATTTTCTTCGACGCCGTAGGAGGAAATTCCCTCCAATGGCCCCTGAAATTCCGTTTTCTCAATTGAACAATTGAGTTATAAACCAAGTAAATGGCAAGTTGAGTGCCCTTGGTTTATGAGATATATCTGATGATTCTAATCCTTTTCTTAAAGCGATATCTTTTCTAATTCGATTCAAATTTGTGTTTGGTTGGATTTTTAAAATGTCTCTATAATTTAACAAACTAAACACCAAAGAACCAAATAAATCTCCATCTTAACAACCACAAGTCATATCTTAAATTCCCAAAATACTAAATAAATGCATCATTTTGGGAACTGGGTATTGCTCTTAACATCAAATCCTACACAAACAATGTTCAAATCACCACCAAAACAGAAAAGAGAAAATACCCACTAATTCTCATGCAGTACTGTACCAAAAAACAAGCACAAAAAAAGATATTTTTTTTTTATAAAAAAAGAAGCGATTTATACCGGTAGAGGTGATGGAGGCATTAGGAACAGAGATTCCCCTGCAAGACTTGATAGGGTAGATGAAGATGTAGGTGACCGTTGCTGATGGAGGATCAGAAGACCCATCACGGCCCAAGATTGAAGAGATGAAGGATGAAACTTTCTCCATTGAAGATTCCCTTCAACTGAAAATAGCAAATCAGAGCAGAGAATGAGAAAACCCCAAAAAATAAAAATATTATTAGGAATTTGGATGCTTTAGTAAGAATCAAGGAATGAACCCTAAGTCTTTGCTTGCAGTGAATTTTGAAGCGGGGGAGTGTCAGTATTGAATATGACATGAGGGACCCACGTTGATGAGTTAGTGACTGATTTGTGGGACCCATTTTGGGTGGTTGATAATTGGGT
Source organism: Agapanthus africanus (assembly GCA_030015575.1). NCBI lineage: Eukaryota > Viridiplantae > Streptophyta > Magnoliopsida > Asparagales > Amaryllidaceae > Agapanthus > Agapanthus africanus. The sequence continues at coordinate 10,967,200 of JASDDO010000028.1, read as the reverse complement.
TCTTAACTTTGATTTTTATTTGCATATGTCAATGTTTGCTGATTTAATAGATTCAATTCAATGAAGAGGCACAAAATGAAATGTAAGATTGGACGATTCATGGAATTCCAAGATACCATGGTGCCCACTAAAACTTACAATTAATTATGTAACTCATCATTTTTGTTTTTGCAATAAAGAGTTAAAATAATAATAAAATATTGTTTGTCACTCTCTCATGCTTCCTCCTCTTTAGTCCCGAAATAAATCCATCTATTTTTGTTAGATCTTCTAATCGTGATAAGATATTGGTTTTTCATCCTCCACGTGCAACAAAGATATGGTTTGGGCTTGATGCAAAGCAAAAGGATTAGTTTTGGACATAATAAAAGGGATTGTTTCAACTTTCAAAGAGAGAAGAAATTATTCCGTGTTTTAGATGCAATACACCAATTAAAAAAGATAGAAATTGAATCGTTTGAATAGCTTTCGAGGATTAATGTGATATTATGGGTAATTTTTCTCTTTTATGACGTGACATATATTTAGGCATATTCCATCTTTCATGACGTACATTTGGACTATTCTTCTTTATATCAAATGATTAATACATGCCTCATAATATGAAACAATAGGCCCGTGGAAAAAAAGTACCTTTTCCATCATGATATGGAAATGGATTAGAATGCTCAAGAGTTTTTAAACTTGGCATATTTTCGTTGCCTTATAGTTGAGCACATTGTCGTGTTTGATGAGATCACGTAGAGAGGAGTTTAATTGCAGTTAGTACATAATAATTTTCAGCATAGGTATTTCGTCCAATCCTAAGAAGCATCTTGAATCAGGAGAAAAGGATTAGTTATCAAGGGCATGCAAAAATTGAAAGAATCCAAAGGTGCAATACTGATGGAGCTCTGGATCGATGTTGACTTCCGTTGATCTGCGGCGAGTGTTGATGAGTGGCTAAGATTGGATTTGAAGGTTGCCTCTTGATACGTGTGGATCTCAATGAGCTTGATTTGGAATGAAGCCGAGCTACCTGCAAGGAAGTCTCGGAATGGTTATACCACCGTAGACCTTCCGACGATCAAGTTAGTCGAGGTATTTGAACAGAGTAGCGGCCTATTGGATCAAAATTGCCTTACCTGAGTCGTCAGAGAGGGGGTTTATATAGTGGCAACTATGGGCTGGCGGGCGCGAGATTTACGCCGACCGTTACGCTCTCGGAGTTGTGCCTGCGCGAAAGGCGGGATCCCCCATTAATGGCGAGATACGCCCGTTAACGGGGGAACGCGATGGCGTGGGACGCGGGATCGTGGGGCGGCAGATATCTCGGATACGGCAAGATTCGCGGGGCCATGTCCAGGATGCTTATGGTATGTGCTCCGGGTCGATCGATGGGATCGAGAAAGCTAAGCTCGGCGGGAGGCTTGTCGCCGAGCAGGAGGCCGAGCAAGCTTGGTTCTGCGATAGCTCGGAGGCGAGCTACGAGGGCTGAGGGAGCTCAGCGTGCAGGAGGGCTCGGAGGCGAGCCAATGGTCGTTTCTAAGACGAGCATGGAAGTGGTCTGGAAGGCCATCGAAGGTCGGGAACATCCTCGGGAGGAAAGCCCGGGATACGCCTTCAATGTACCGTTCTTACTCTTTTTCCCGTAAGCCTTGGGACACGTCATCCGCCACGTGTCATGATCTGGGGAGTCCTCAGTATTGAGCATCATCATTAGCCCCTACTCTCGGACCGACCTATTTATGGGTCGGGTCAAGAGTGGTCTGATCGGTCACCCGGGCCAAATTCTTGGTTGGCGAATTCGTCGGCGTGGATTCCTAGGAAGTTAGCCGTATTTTTTGATGACGTCAGCGGATCAGAGAAGAGATCGTGCATTAAAGAGGAAGCGCCGATTCGATCGTACGTTCGCAGAGGCGTCAGGCCACGTGTCCGGCATTGGTTGGCTGACGTGACAGGCCGCCGGTGTTCTTCACGCTCGACGGGACGCGCCCAATGCGTGAGTGACACGTAGAACGTTGATGGCTGTTGAATGCGAAGTGTTGTTTTGACGGGAGACGATGGGCGCCGTAGGATGTGTTCGCCGACAGCTATAAATAGAAGTGGGATCCCCCCAGGGTCCACACTTCGCTATAATTTCCTCATCCCTTCATGAGTTAGCTCGACGGTCTTCCTTTTAGATCGGATTTCTTGCTATCTTTCCTCGGAGGACTCCTTCCTTTGCTCAGGTTAGATGTCTTCCTCTGGGAAGCCCGTAGAAATAGTTTGGGTAGAGTCTAGGGAGTCTTCTGCTGCTTCTTCCTCTGCCTCATCTGAGTCAGAATCTTTCCGGAAAGTTAGGGTTAGTCATGCTCCCCAGGGTCGCGCGTCGGGGACGGTCCACAAAGCGCGTGTTAGGAGTGTCCGTGGTGTGTCTTCCCTCCTGAGGCATGTGGACGAGCTCACCACAATCCGGGCTCGCTTCCACATTCCCTCCGGCTACTTGCTTCGCTTGGCCGGGGAGGGAGAGAGGGCAGACCAGGTACGGGGCAAGGAGATTGCCTTGTACTTGGAAGCCTTTTGGACCGGAATGCGTCTGCCCTTCTTCCTCGAGGTGAGTGCGGCGCTGCATTGCTTTCGATTAGCCCTGGGCCAGCTAGTGCCGAACTCGTGGAGGATTCTCCTCGGGTTCCTGGTCCGGTTGAGACTGCAGGAGATCCCTTTCAGCCTGAACCTTCTCCTTTCCTCTCTCTACTAAAAAAATCACCCCGGCACTCATAAGGACGAGCCTAGTTGGGTATACGTTTCTTTTAGAAAACACAGAGGAGGGACGGCCGGGTCGGGAGTCGTAGCAGTACCTTATTCTATTGATGAATGGAAGAAGTTCTTGTTTGCTGGGCCACCCGAGGGTGAGGATTGGCCTGTGCCTATCCAGTGGCACATGGCCAACTGCCCACGGGTGAGGTGGTCGTCCGATCCCGATGCGATGGCAGTGTCGGCGTGGGAGCCCGTCCATCGGGCCGATGTGTTGCTGTCCGAGCAGGCCCTGGTTGGGCCGGGCTCAGCCCCGCTCAGTTTGCGGGTAAGTTAGGGGCTTAGGCAACCTGTTTAGACTTGTGTATTCTTCTATTCTTTCTGGCATTGCTAACCCCTTCTTTGTATTTTTGCTTTTTTCTTTTTTTGCAGAGCCGACGGACCGATCTAAATTCCAGGTTGCCATGGCCGAGAAGAAAGGAAGGAAGGCCGGAGGCACCAGCCCGTCTGCCCCGCTGCGAGCCCGGCCCTGTCGTCGGCTACTCCGGCCAGACGCTCCAGCACGCCCCGGGCCTCGGAGGCCGGCCATGGGTAGAGCCGCAAACGCGCTCGGGAGCAGGAACCCGGGTTTTGGAGGTGGGAGACGAGGCCGATCATCCTGCGCCCCTCCTCAAGAGGCATCACAGGATGGTGCCCCGTTCCCCGTCTTCCCCGATCTTCATGGATGAAAAGGATCTTCGCTTCGAGATTCCCTCGGGGCTTTCTGTCGCCGACAGCCTGCTCTCAGAGATGGAAAGATCGGCTGGGGGCAAGATCCTCCAGGGGACCCTCAAGGCCCAAATCGCGGCCATAGCCCAGGAGGCCGTGCATGTCAGTGTCTGCCTCTCGTTCGGGTTTTTATTAAGTACTTTTTGTTCGCAGGATCGGATGCCTTTTTAACCCCTCCTTTTGTTTTCCTCAGGTCTTCCAGCACTGCGCCCTCGTTGCCAACATGGAACACGAGGAAATTGCCCAAGCGATGCAGATCGCGGGCGAGTCTTCCTCACGGGAGAAGAGCATAAGCCGGGAGCTGCGTGAGGCGAAGGAGAGGATCGTCTTCCTCAAAGACCGGGTGGCAGCCGAGGACCGGGTGAACGCCAACTGCCGGGAGACCATCCGGACTTTGATGGAGTCCAAAAAGGTCGTTGAGGCCAAGTTGGAAGATGCCAGGGTGCTCGCTGCCACGTTGAAGAAGACGCGGGACATCCTAAAAAGGGAAAATGAGGCGATGAAGGAAGCGATGAGGCGTGCCGACCTTCGGGCTGCGAAGGCGGTGGAGAGCTACAAGACGTTGGATCAATTCTACGCCGACCTCGCGGAAGCTTCAGCCCTCGTCTGGCATGATGCCCTCGATGCCGTCAAGGCGCTGATGCTGGAGTTTCCATACGGTAAGCTCCGGCTCGAGTACCCCCTCGAGGGTGAGGTGCAGTAGGATGCCGCTGGAAGCGTCGCTGGGGAGAAAGCCCCGGTGGGGACGTTGGGGAGAAGGTGGTCGCCCCGGCTCCCAGTGCCAAAGCTCCTGCTACGGGCGCCGACCTTCAATCCGCCACCCTGGCTTCAGGCGCTCCCACGGAGCATGTCGAAGTCCTCCCCGGCCCCGAGGCCTGAGTCTCCCTACCTTATTTTTATTCTTTTCTTGTTTTTTTGTTTTGGAATTTTATAAGCCTTCGGGCAATTTTGTAAGGATGAGGAGCCCACAGTATCGTTGTAAAACTCCTGAGTTGTAAATAAAGCTCTTTTGCAGAAATTTATGTCGCAATGTTTTCATTTCGTGGTAATGTCTTTATTCTACTTGCCCGACGAACGCTAGGTCGGCAGCAGGTCCTTTAGTTGGCGATCGCGCGTCGAGTTAAATCTAATTATTTGAAGTGTACAAAGGCCGGTGTAAGATCGGCGTCCTTATGGCCCCGAAGTCGAGGTGACGATCGCTCGTTGAAGATACGTCGAGTTGGACCGGCGACCGCCGATCTTAAGATTGGTCGGTGTAACCAAGGTTGAGAACTTCTGACCCTTAGCATAGATGGGCAGGGAGTTACCCACTAAGGATGGACCGAACAGGGAAGCTGCTCGGTGGCCTCTTGACGAGGGCTTCGATCCTTGGCATCAGTGGGTAGTGAACTACCTGTTGGGACTCCTCAGCACCCTACTGGGTTTTCTATGCATCTACCATGCCAATTTCAAAAATTCTAAGAGTGCTAAGGAACCCTAGATTAAGATCAAGCCAGAGTAATTAGACAGTAAAAAACATGTAATCAAACATTACAACAAGTGAATGAGGAATGCAACCTTTGTAGACCGGTCCTTCACTTCTAAAGCTTCTTGTAGTAGTCCCTTCGCTGCGAGTAGCGATCTCCCAAACTCTAGTATGGGTTCCTTTGAAGAAATGAACAAGCTTACTCGAAGTCTTCGAGACCGAAGATGATCTACGTCGAGGAGACTGAAACCCTAGCTATCTCTTCACTAAATTAGGGTTTAGTGAAGCAAACACCCTATACTAAATGGCTCGTAGTAGAGGATGATGAAGTAGGAATTTTGCTCACTTTAGATTTGATTTTCTCACTTGGATTCTTCATCTTCTAAAACCCTAGAGAGCTTGAAAAGATGAAGAAGAAGATAAACAAGAGAATGAATAAATGAAATGAGATGAGGTTAGAAAATCAACCATGGGTTAGTTAATGTCACACACTAAGCATTGTAGAGACTTAACCATGGCATATGGTAAGTGGTTAAGTTTATAAAAATCTTCTAGTAAAACAAATGTGGTGAACTAAGTCAATGGTTAACTAAGCTTCTCCAAGCTTCTAGCCATGACTTAATTAAATCCAAATTTGAATTACTAATGATAATTAAAAACCTAAATTTTGTTGGGGTCGAAATTTACACCCCGGTTGACCAAGTCAAAATCAAAGTCAACCATAAGCCAAGTGGGCCCAAGCCCAGGTCAAGTGGGCCAATGCCCGGGTCGAGCCTGAACACGAAGCGTCCGGTCTTTCGCCACACCAAAATAAAAATTTTGTAATAAATAATTTTGGTGTATTTCCTTTTTTTATTTTTTTGAATAAATGTAAGAAAAATGGGTATAAAGCCAAATTTTTGTAAAGCCCATAGCTTATATGCAAAAAGAAATAGCACATGAGGCATGGGATGAGCAAAATACCATTTTTGTAAAGCCCAAGGGGCTATATGTAAAGTGTATAGCCTATAAAAGCAAAGATAATGAAAATATCTCAAGATCTTTTTCTCTCTCTAAAAAAAAATCAAGGCCTGTGTCTCCTTCTTCTTTCTTAAGGTTCTAAACCTTACTTTTTTTTGAATTAAATCAAGAGTTTTACTCTTCCTTTTCCAAAACTAAATAGTTTTTCACCACAAAACCCACAAAAGAGAGTTCAGATCTTCCATTAGATCTCAAAAGGGGAAGATTTTTAAAATCTCACCCCTCTTGTTCTTCAAGAACCAACCATCTAAGAGGAGGAAGAAGGAGACCCTTCTCTGAAAATCCCACTTTGGAAAAGATCCAAGGCTCAAGAGAAGATATCGGGCTTAAGAGAGAAGAACTTCTGAACATTTTTAGGGAGTTCAACTCCAAGACCCAAATCCTCAAATGAGTTTAACTCCTAATCCAGACCTAGTGGAGTTTAACTCCACTAAAAATCCTCTTTTTTTTGGAGTTTAACTCCTATTTCTGGGGTAAAACCCCTTCCTTTCATTAGCGCCCAAAGCGCTAGTGCCCGAGCGCCCACATGCCGGGCACGTGAGGTGCTAGCGTCCAGAGCGCTGGCACCCGAGCCCCCAGAGCGCTGGCGCCCGAGCCCCCATAGAGCTGGCGCTCGAGCGCCCAAAGCGCTAGTGCCAGCGCTCGAGCGCCTAGCGCTAACCTAATCGCCCAAGCGCTGGTGCTCACACATCCTTTGGACACCTTTTTCCCTTCATTTTACATGTACTCCACACTAAAAATACCTTCCCCGTTAGAAAAAATTTCTAACAGGGCATTGTCCCGCACCCCGCAAGGGGGCTGCTAGCCCCCTTGATCCTCAGCCCGCTATCCGGGTAGCGGGACCCCCGTAAAAACTCTGCGGGGCTCCCGATATATCCAAAACCCCTTCAAAACACAACACTGCACATCGAGTTCGCATGACCTGTTTGACCCATTAATCAGAGGTTCTCTCGCTCCAAAGGCGAGAGGTAATTAACGGCAGCTTAGTCCGCGGCTGCCGGAGATTCGGATCCCCACAATCAATAAACCCCAACCTATCCTAGGCAGGGGGAATCTGCAATGCACCTGATAAGCGCGCGTGTATTCCCATCTCAATGGGGTGACGAAAAACACCCTACAAACTTGTCATGGTCATGGTGTAAGTATTATACACCCATGTTTGATGTATAACCTAGCATGATATAATATATATCACATATATACTATTCATGCACAAGTGAGAAAAAGAAATGGTCAAGTGAGCAATATTAGTTAATATAAATTCATATATCAAATATATATATAATTATAAATTAAATCATTAAATCAACACTTGATTTAATGATCCGGCTATATCACATACAACCGGCTAATATCAAATGTAACATCATATCGAATCAACACTTGATCCGATAACCCGGCTATATTATATATAACCGGCCGATATCACATATTGCGAGAATAGAATACGATATCACATGCATGCATTAATCTCGGTCCCGCACCGCACATATCACATATGTGCTCCTACTCCATTTCGCTTGAGCCAGAAAACCTCTGTGTAGGACTCTAAAAACTCGTCAATACGCCGGCAGTAGGTGGTGATCATATTAGTCATCCACAAGTCGCAAGCGGTCTGCTAAACGTACGGCCACCCAGGTATTAAGCGATCAGAAAATCAACAAGAAAGCCTGTTCACACTCCTGCGAATCCAATCAGTAACACTACCATATAGTCCGGTCTCTTCGTATGATATGTCGCATATCTTGTCTAGGGGTGGTAAATGTCAGACCCCAGAAACTTGATAAGTCATGCCGATGTAAGGTCCATAACGATTCGAGAAACTACTGATAACACTTACCAGCAGATCTCAGCAACCCTGACCAGGGATTTCGTGTTATGGCCAATCGAGCATAGCGCAACATCAACCCCCAATATCGGGAGAGACGAATCCCCTCCCATCGCTCATTGCCTCCATGTGACTCGGGATTGTACCCAAAAACCACCTGTTTGCATGACTCTGTAGAGCCGTGGTAGGATGGAAATCAAAGCACAGTGGGAGACACACAAGACTCTATGACGATCTCGGGTCGACAGACTATCCTGTACCAGTATCACCAGAGAACTGCTACCTGACGTAAGGTATAATACCATCTAGGAGTTCTCGGCAAGTCCGTTCAGTATACCCGGTCTCCACTGAGCACCCGTATACCATCTCGAATGTCAAACACCAATGGATATGGGATCATCCATCGCCCATCACATAGGTCGAGAAGCTATACACTAGTCTACTCTGGAGTATCTATGCCCTGTCTCGATATTCCCTCGACTAGGAATAATTAAAGGATGTACTCACAGACTACCCAGACCCTACTAGTATGATCTACATCATAATCCTGGTAATCAAGTACACATCCTAAGGGCTTTACCAACATGTAACAAAGAGACATCAAGTGTATATGTTAAGATAAAGAGCAACCAGATAGCGTACAATCATGTCGAGCAAGAAAGTCCTCCCTATATATGTCCAAGCATCCACTATAATATACATCATATGCACAATAATGGCCTCTAGGGCATACATATAACTAACAATCTCCCACTTGCACTAGGGCCATATGTTGTAGTATCCAATACCCAACAATCAGCAGTGGTTGTAGTATCTCATACTCAACCATCCCATAATAGTGTCATGCCCCACCTCCAATACAGAGAGTATTGTCCGCTCTGGCCGAAGCCGCACGGTTTTGTCCTTAAGGGCGAACCGGACCCGGCCAGGGGCCACTTCCCAGGAGGTCACCCATCCCAGAACTTCCCTGGCTCGAGCACGCTTAACTACGGAGTTCTCAAGCTCCTGTAGTTCCGGTTCACTTAAAAGGCGCCTCTGTATTGAAGAGTGGTATCATTCCATTTATAGTACAGGTTTGCCCTCTTTCGGAATGTATTCCGAAGAGTCCCCATTGTTCTACAGTGGGTCCCACGGACTCAAGAGGTGGCCCCCACGGATTCAAGAGGTGGCCCCCGCCCACTTAACACGACACTTGGCGTGGCACTTTATTCCGTGTGGCACTTTGCTCCGTGAGCAAGAACCAGGTCCCGACATTCTCCCCACCTTTGAACAACGGTTCGTCCTCGAACCACAGACCTACTATTGAGGGACCAGCTCTGATACCAACTAAACTATGTCACGTCCCGCTTCCCAAAATACGGAATACGAGGGGTAGACAAGGCCAGCCATGCTCCTACGGTCAAGGAAATGTCCTGCCGTAGTCACACTTCGGCTTCTAGTTTTTCATGGTAAACAGTAAATGATGCGCAGGTAATGAGAAATGCAGTAACTGAAAGAAATAATGTAAAGAACTGACCTGAGGGGAAACAAATTAATGTAACTCTGAATAGCAAGTCAAGATGTCTGTGATACACGTCTAGTTCTGGTCCAGGCTAAATCTTCTCCTCACACTGAGCATGCATACTCAAGTCGTCAGAGCGACACAATAGCAATATAATATATATAAAATCATGTAACAATTCTAACAGTGATTATAGGTATATATAACAGCAGATCAGTGGCAGTATGGATATGAACATACAGTAATCAATGCAGCGGAACAGTAAAAGCAGTAGAATGATATGTCACGTATGTCAACACAGTAAGTAAGATATCTCAATGCCAGTATCCCTATCGGTCTCTAAGTCTCACTGTACAGGTCACTAAGCCTATCGTCAGTCCAAGTGTGAGAGTCAACCACTCGCGAGTGTCCTCCACCCAAGGGTGGAACCCAAGGGCAAGGGACCACGGGCCCAACATGTATATCACAGTAATAATCACGTACCCTGTAAATCTCCATATATCTCCCTAAATATATAAGCCGGCATGGGACTCCCGAGATTCTGTTGAACTCACACTTAAACTACCCCACACCCCGTGGTCTACATCAAACGCTAACCATAACCCTAAATACCAATCGGTCTGTGACAAGTCTGTGCGAGAACTGGAAGCAGGACTTCCATCAAGCACATCTCGACTAATACCTAAGATAAATGGCAGTGTCTGGTGCCTTATCTGTGACACCCGTGCAAGAGCTTCCATAAGTGTCCCATACCACTTATAGTCACACGTACACGTGTCTCACAGACGTCGACAATGCAATATAATAATATGGTTCACTGATTGTGTACAAGTACGTATCACTTCCACTTAATCACTTATACACGAATACTGACGTACTTGCCACAATCATCACTAAAACCTAACACTGGGTAAATGCACGTTATCACTATGTTATCAATGCAATGATATGTGTATGATATGATGCGTAAACAGTATATGAAGCATGATTAAGGTGTCATAAAAATAGTATTCTATCACTTGCACGTTTTATCATGAAACGTACGTGTATAGTGTAGCGAAACGATAAACAGGTAATAATTAGTATGTTCAGTTGTCCATCCATCGAATTTAGCTCCATGCCAATCGGGTTCCAGGACCATTAATTACAACCATTTCATTTTAAGCGTTCACGGCTGAAAATCCGGTTTCAGAATCGGAATTCCGTTTCGCAACGCATTTTCATCCCAATTGGGATCAGATTTTAGCGACGCTACAGTTAGATGAAATCTAGAGTTTTCAGTAAGGTTTTCAACGCAATAGACGGATCTTCAATCGCATCTGTACGTCAGGAGATATACACTGTATAGCACTAGTATTTCAATTCTGATTCTGTTGGGACTGTTATGCGTCCCGATCTTTTAAATTACAGAATAAATAACAAACGATAACGAAACAGAATGAAACCACTTGTGTTGCCTAGATAACACCTTCATCTATAATAAATAGTGGAGTTACGCAACCTAAAAATTAAGGAAACAGGGTGGTGTTCATTACGGGACAGCACCCAATGAACAGAGTCGCTCTGGACTGCAGTCCAGAGTCACACTCCGATCCAACTATTGACACAGTTTGAGTACAGAATCAATTAAAAATTTATATAGGGTTTTAGTTCGTCGAGTCAGCTTCGATTTAAGATCTCGAACGCATCATTCCAATGTTTATATAATTTATGGAAAATTTAACGGTTTTCAGGTACAATAAAATTACAGTTTTACGATTAAACTTGGGGGTAGTCGTTTTAGTTGTTAACGGTCATATTTTCCAGCGAAATTTGCACAAGTTATCCATCCCTACAAGGGACAATGTAAATCATCCAGTTCCGTCAAATTTGATAAGTATTCTCATTGAGAACACACATCGAACAGGTATGACGCCTAATCGGTCAGAAATTGTAATTTTGCGATATATGTAATTTAAATTTGTAACTTGAATGTATAGCATGTAGCAAGTAAAAGTACTTGCCTGGAGGCGTCTTGGCGATGCTCGGCAGTGGTAACGGCACGAACGCGCGATGAATGACGCTTGTAGGGTTCGTGGCCTCGGCTCGTGCTCGTGCTCGGCTATGGGGTTTTGCCTCGGTAACGGCTAGGGCTCGCGAGACTGGGGAGATGATGGTGCTGCGAGGCCGATGGCGAGGGATTTGCAGAGGGAGAGAGTTATTGAGAGAGAGAGTGTGTGTGTTAGAGAGAGAGAAAGAGATTGTAGAGAAGTGAGAGAGTGTGCAGGGGAAAGAGAGAGTAGAGAGGGATAGAGAGATTGAGATATTAGAGAGAGGGGGAGACAGAGAGAGAAATGAGAGAGAACAGAGAGAGAGAGAAGCAGGGAGTGAGAGAGAGAGATCTGAGATGAAGAGAGAGAGTAACAGAGAGAGAGGGAGAGAGGTGGAGTGAGAGAGGAGGACAGAGGAAGGGAGAGGGGAGATTGAGAGAGGGGAGTGAGAACGAGAGGGTGCTTGGGGAGGAGGTGGCCGGTGATCGGAGATGATGGGTTCGGCGTAGAGACGAGAGCGATGGTGATGATGAGGATGATCGCCAACGAGAGGGCGCAGGGTGGCCGGTGATGGGTGCAGGGGAGGCTCGCCGTGGTGGTTGAAACGACGGTGAGGGGATGAGGAGAGAAGGGGTCGCCGTTGGCAAGAGGAGTCGGTGTCGGTGGTGGAGTGGAGAGCGAGAGAAGATGAATGGGGTCAAAGTCGTCGTCGTCGACGGCGGAGTAGGGTGCAGGAGAGGTCGAGGAGGAAGGAGAACGAGGGAGAAGAGGAGAAAGGGATCTGAGGAGGATAGGAATGCGCGGTTGTGGGGAGTAACGCGCGCGAGTGACGAGGGCGCGAGCGTGGGCGGAGGCGACGGGAGTGGGTCGAGCGCGCGGGGGGTGGGAAAAGAAAATAGCCGTTGGGGGAGAAGAAGGAGAGGCGAAGCGGGTCGGGTAGGAGGTAACGGTGCGGGTGAGGGCTGAAGCGGTTGGGCCGGCGTGAGTTGGGCCAAAGGTTTAGAGAAAATTCATTGGGAAAAATAGGGAATGGGCCGGGAAGCTGTTGGGCCGGGGCTGATAAAATTTTAAGTTTATGAAAATAAAGAAATGGCTGAGGGTTTGAAAAGAAAAGGAAATTTTGTTATAAAAAGGAATGGGCTTGGGGAATTTTAGATTAAAGAAAATGTGATTAAGCATGAGCCTGGGTTTATGGTTTAGGATAAATAATTAGAACTAGGGTTTGGGTTCAAAAGGAGTTTTAAAATAAATAAACTAATAATTAATTATAAATAAAGTAAAATCTTATAAGTTAACGAGAAACACAATTATTGGTATAAAAAGGGCTGGGTGTTATATCATACCACCCTTATAAAAATTTCGTCCTCGAAATTTAAAAGGAACGACAAATTAAAAAATAATAAGCGAAAGCTACTATATCGTAACTAACACAAGATGGTTTACTTGAAATAGGCGGATAAAGAAATTTGATGGTATATACTATATAAGAATATCATACACAAGGATAGTTCTAAGTAATAGACATGAACATTTATGAGGGCATACTATATGTATACGAGAATATAAATAACAATAACGAACAATAATATTCGAGACGTGCTCAATAAAAATCGAAACCCAGATATATGCACATATAAGTATATCAAAAGTAGCCCATCAGAAATAATAAATATAAGGCACAACTATTGATAAGAGTAACCATAGGCACAATACCCGAAAATAAAGTAACGACACTAAAGTAGTGAAAATTAGTCGGTAGGTTAAAACATTTTAGAATAATGTATCGATAAAATAGGTTTAAAATAATTTAGAAAACTTGTATAGTGAAATTAAGAAACATGGACCAAAAATATGCGCGTGTAAGGTCGCGCTACTGAAAACAATGTGAAAGCTAGTAGTGGAGTACTTGAAATGCGTAAAACGGGAGTAGTCGATAAAATACACTCTTCGATAAATATAAAATAATGAAAACCAAATTTTGAATTTTAAAGTCCCTAAATATATATAGGGTAATAGGAAAACACACAAAAATGTATAGGGCTAGATAGAGTAAGGATCAAAGGCCGGGGTGTGGCGGCTTTAGGCTGTAGATCAAGGAGATTGAGATCAGGTCAGCACAGGAAGTAAGGGTGAGCAACAAAGGAATACAAGAGGAAAAGTATGGGGGAAACAACAGTCGGTACATCACACGAATCAAAATCTGAAGGGTTAGCGAACTCGGAAATTTCACTAGGAATGTTCTCCTCTCAGAAGGATCTCAAACGGGGCACAGACGAAAGATGAAGGGTGGACCTTTAAAAGATCGGGTGTGGTACTTGTTAGTCTGAGTGAGGGTTAAAACAATATAAGGAGTAGGGGTGAACCGATCTCAATAGGAAAAATAATTGTATTCAGTTCGGAATGTATTCCGAAGAGTCCCCATTGTTCTACAGTGGGTCCTACGGACTCAAGAGGTGGCCCCCACGGATTCAAGAGGTGTCCCCCGCCCACTTAACACGACACTTGGCGTGGCACTTTGTTCCGTGTGGCACTTTGCTCCGTGAGCAAGAACCGGGTCCCGACAAATAGTCTCTTTTAGGAAAAGGTCTTTGTGAGTGGATCCGCCGTGTTGTCCTCTGAGTCTACTCTCCTAATCTCGATCTCCCTAGAGATCAACCATCTCCATGATCAGGTAATACTGCCTTAGAATATATCTGGGTCACTGACGGGACGGGGGTTCCTAGGCCAAAGCCACAGCTCCATTGTCACACAATTGTAGGAATCTTGTTCATCCCAGACTATCTCTTTGGTAGCGTTGTATCCAGCCTTTATCATCTAGTTTGCCCCGGCATTTAGCTTGGAACTCTTCCAACATACCTCCCCACTTCTGGGGTAAATACAAGGCCTGTGACTGTCTGACAGTCGACCTTATCACTCTGAAAGCTCGAGTCGGCAAAGGACTCCCACTGGAGTACACTGTTACCAAACTCCAAGAACCTCCATGATCGGGTGATTTTCCCTAGGATCATTTGATACCATCTCACTACACCCAGTGAGAATTCTAACATCCACTTAGATTTATCACATAGATTAAAACCCAAGATTTAGGAGGTATCACCTTGATCCTATATGGAGAATCAATGTGATAAGAGGAGATTGACCGAGCGTAGTATAAGAATCACCTTCCCTATCAAGAGTATGTCATCCATGTATAATACGAGGAAGACCACCTTACTCTCTACTACCTTTTTGTATATACAAGGTTCATCTACCATTTTGATGAAGTCAAACGCTTTGACTTTCACATCAAAACAGATGTTCCAACTCTGCGATGCCTGCTTTAACACATAAAGCAACTTGCACACGTTTCCACTGCTCCCTCCGTCTACGAAGCCCTTTAGCTGTGTACTTATAGACGCTCTTTTCTAAATCAGTATTCAGAAAAGCAGTCACGACACCCAACCGTCAGATATCGTAGTCATGGTATGTAGCAATGGCAAGTAGGATCCGGACGGACTTAAACATAGCTATTGGAGAAAAGGTTTCATCATAATTCATACCTGGTTGATGACGAGAATCTTTTACAACAAGTCTAGATTTGAAAGTATCAACTTTTCCATCTACACCAAGTAATCTTCTCAAGATATACTTGCTTCTGATGAGGATTTAACCCTTCAAATATAGCAACCAAAGTCCATACTTTGTTGGTGTATATGGATTCCATCTTAGATCGCTTAGCATCCAGCCATTCTTACAAAGTCCCCACTCTTGATGGCCTACTCGAAACTAGTTGGGCCATCATCTCATGATGCAATCCTCGCCTCCACTGTCATCGAGAAAACCGAAGTATCTCTCAGGTGGATGAGGAACCCTATCAGATCGGTGGAGAGGCTGAGGTTCGTCGGGAACTATTGAATTTTCTGGTTCTACCAAATCATCAGCTGTAGTTTGTATAGCTGGAACTAATTCCAGTTCTACCTCATGACCACAAATTTCTTTCCATAAAAAATTCCTTTTTCTAAAAAGGTGGTATGCCGAGAAATAAAACATCTTTTGTTCATCAGTGCGGTAGAAGATATTCCCCTGCGAATGCTTGGGATATCCAACAAAACTTCTACAGAACTGATCTTGCCTCGAACTTGTCCGGATTTTGCTTTTGACATAGGCCGGACAACCCCAAATCTTAACTTGCTTAAGACATGGGCTCTTCCCTTTCCATATCTCATATGGAGTGGTAGGCACCTAATTTGGTTGGAACCGAATTCAATGGGTATGCAGCTTTATAAGTGCATAACACCCAAAAGAAATAGGCAACTCAGTAGTACCCATCATAGAGCGCACCATATCTAATAGGGTGCGATTGCTCTGTCCCGATATACCGTTGTGCCGTGGTGTATACGGAGGAGTAATGCTGAGAGAAATTCTCATTCTCCTTTAGAATAGTCCAAGATCTCCATGCCTAAGTATTCTCCTCCCCGATCACATCAAAGGACATAATACTTATATCCGTTTTGGTTCTCTACTTCTGACTTATATTCTTTGAATTTCTCAAAAGCTTCAGATTTGTGTTTCAACTGAAACATATGTCCAAATCTTGAGAGACCATTAGTGAATGTAATGAAGTACAAAGAACCAGTCCTGGTATGTGTAGACCGGGGACCACATATATCGTTATGTATCAATCCCAAGAGTTCACTAACTCTTTCTCTGTTTCCAATAAACAGAGTTATGGTCATTTTATCTTTGTGACATGATTGGAAAGTTTCACTAGATGTAAATTCAAACTGATTTAAATATGCATCTTAATGTAACTTCGCTAGTCGAGTTGCATTGATATGACCTAGTCTACAATACCACAATAAGGATTCGTTCATTTCTGAACTCTTCCTCTTGTGTGTGTTTAGTACGTTTAAGAATTGTGATTTGATTTAGAACGTATATGCTATTAGATAACGTGCCTGAACCGATCAACACTTTGATATAGGAAATGTTCAAAATATTATCCAACATCACAAAATTATATCCTTTTTTATCTGAATAAAGAGACTGATATAATGTTGCATATCAGGTTCGGTATCTAATAACATTCGTTCAGAATAAATGATTTGGTAATACAGGATGATAACTGCCAACACCTTGGCTGCAATAATTGCACTATTTCCAACTCTTAAAACTTATCACCCATTCCCAGTTCTCTACCTATCTGTAGACCATATAATAGATTACATATGTGGGATCCTGATCCGGTATCTCATACCCAGGACGTAGAGGATACTGAGAAACAGTTCTCGGTAATGAACACACCCGAAGAAAATACATCAACATGTATTATCTTCGTTTGGGCGGCACGGAAATCCTGGTAATCCCCTATTTCCTGTTCGGTCTTATAACAATTATAAAGTAGAGCGGGATCAACGTTCCCCAAGCTCAGTATAACAAGCGGGTTCGGTCAATACATCCATATTATTATCTTGATTAAGGCGTGACATGGTCTCTACCTGAGAGAGAGAGAGAAGAAAACACTCTGCGTGCGCTCTTGCAAAATTATATTGGTTATATATTTTATCTAATCAGGATGGCTCTTTTATCAAATTTTCCTTTAAACCCTAAAAGGAAAGACTAGCCGGAATTAATTACACCCTACAAGTTCGCCAATCTTTCAGCCAGACCAGTGCCGATACTTTGAGGGAGGTTTCCCATGCTTTTGCACGGACCTAATTAAAATAAACATCGTTTTCCTAGGGGCGTAACCCCGTTGACATCTTTCTAGACACCTACGTGATCGGTTAATTGGGATTGGTACGAGGCGAGCCGACTTTCAAGCTCCTTTTCGGTAACTTTGTGAGCTTCAACCATCTCGCGAGTAAAAATGACGGCTTTATCAATAGCTACCACCTCCCTGATAGCTTCTTGAAGCACCCGCTAAAGTTCATACGCACGAGTGGTCTTGGCCGTGAGTTCAGCTTGAAATTCCCCCAGCGCATTGGAAGCCGGCTCCCTATCCGAAAACTTTCGGTTAAGCCTCTTCTCACATGACTGCAAATTTGCGGCGCACCGTTCAACCAGCCCCCGCAAGCTCGCCTTTGCAGCCACGACCTCTGAAGGAAGGCGTGTGCACTCAAAACTATATAAGCAAGCCTCTACCCGATGACAAAACTCGACCCAGACATGCACCAATGTTTCATCATGGTAAGCAGCAAAAAAAAGGGAGAGCATGGGAAATCAAAGAGGCGACTCATTGGAATAAATGTGGGGAGACGAAACGACCCCATCGATAGAGCCCCACGTGTATAGCACGTGAGCATCAACTTTAATCTTTATCGGAGATTAGAAAAGGGGGGCCCACACATGCATGACACGTGAGCGGGCGCCAATGTAAGAATGAAGTCCCCAGCAGTGCCTCATGGGCAAAACACGTGAACACCAACAACAATATAACAAAATTTCATAAAGAACGTATGTAAACACAAAAAGGGGGAAATGAAAGTTTTGTCATTCGTACTCCGACAATTCACACAAAAATAAAAGAAAATGTTTACAATGGTAAGACATCAAATCCAGGATATGGGTAGAGAAACTCAAAAGTTGGGCCATCTAAAATGCTTCGGGCCTCTCGGACCATTCTCGTATGCTTCTTTTCATGATCACAAGCGTCAGGGTCCTCACTGATATCCTCCGCCCTTCGATAGGCAGCGATTATCGTCGCTTATTGAAAAGTTTGATGCAGAATATCAACAAGATTGTCTCGCCTTTTCTTTGAGATTAAGCCCATCAGATACACTGAGTGTTCCTTATCTTCGGCGTCATTCAATGCTTTAAGCGGCATGCCGTCATAGAATAAAAGAAATGCTTCCCAGATCGCTCTCACAATGAGCTTCAAAAGAGCGAAACGACGAGGAAGCAGTTGACCATTGTATTCATCAAAGCAATGGATGATTTCGGCACACTGAGCGTTTGTAAACTCTTGGTTCTAGCAGCGGCCTAGTGCACGAATGTCTCCATAAGAAATAATCTCGTCGAGATCATACAGATGAGCGGCCATAACGTCTGAAAAGAAAAATTATTGAGAGTTTGATGGGCAGATTGGTTAAGAAAAAGCTTATTGAAACAGACATGGGAATTCAGACAACTCTTGGAAAAACAACCTCTGATAAAACGCCTAACATTGGATACATGGTGCCATAAATCAACTTCGCATCTTTGGAGAGGTGGACGGATAAAACCAAATAGCATCTGCCCCCAGATTCAGGCAAGACGTCAGTCTTCCCGGCTTCCAGCGGTGAACAGATTCTGGCACGCCTGGTGGGACATTTTCCTCCTTCCACTCCACACTTCGTGTGTCGTGTTTTTCCGCGATCAAATAATCACGGTATATGTGTTTGTGGTTTCCCTTAAGGGAGTGGATACTGAAGCCGGCGTTGCGTCTTTTCCAAGAATGGCGTTTGCTTTCACTCACTGCAACTCAGGCTCTGTCACATCTGGCGGAGTCAAGTATGGGTCACTTGCAGCCTCAAATCTCTGCAATTCAGCTCTTCAAGAAATCAACGGGCTTATCTTTAGGTCGATGCTCCTACCTCCCACCATCGGTGCCTCAACGCCGATGGAAGAAGCCCAGAGGAAGTCTATCTTCCACAAGCGGGCTCCCCAAGCAGCAGCTTTGCTGACAGAATCAGTCCTCAAACAACTGGCACATGCCAAGGACCAAGGTCGACGTAGGGGGTAGAATATTCAAGCTCTCAAAGGAAGCAGGGGGGCAGGCTCGGCAAAATCCTAAGGCTAATCAAATCCCGGCCGTAAGAAATGGTCGACGTCGATATCGACATCATACAAAATGAGCTGGGGGCAGTTCTCCATATGGTCCTGTTTCAACCCCAGTGGTGAATGTTGTTCCAACCGGGAACAGCTTCAACAAAAGAGCAGGCTGCGGAGAATGACGATGTTCTTCGTCGCCAACCCGTTGTATAGAAGACCCGATGCAGAGGCAAAAACAAATTAAAGAATGAAAAAAATGTCCGGCAGCGGGAAAGCGGGCCCAAGAAGTCACGCAATCGAGAATTGAGCAGCCAGGATTCGTCTCCTATAAAGAAGATGGGTCAAGCATATTCTTTTCCCCAGGACAAGAGAAGGAAGATATTCTGTAACGTTTTAGAAAATCGTTATGAGAATTTTTCCGATTTAGGGTAAAAATTGTCGGTATTTTCCGTTTTAACCCGACTGTGATCAAACGTCCGTATAAACTTGTCGGCACTTAGTTTAGCTAAAATAAAGCTAGTGCGCGAGCTTTGGGGGTATATGGGAAGTTTTGGTTCAAATAGAATTTTTCCCTATTTAAATATTATTTTAATGTGGTATTTACATTTTGGGTTTGGGTAATTACTCCTAAAATTTGTATCATTTCAAATTAATCAAGTTTGAGTAAAACAAACCTTCCATATAATATCTAGATATTCTTGTGCAATGAAAAGAAGAAATGATTGGGAGAGGTGGCAATATTGCATTTATGTGCATTTATTACAATTCTTGCTAGAAAACTCCACACAATTCCTCACCTTCCCCAATTATTGGCCGAGCCTCCTCTTCCTTCTACCCTTGAGTTTTCTTTCACCAATTGCAACAATTCAAAGCTCATTAAATCTCCAAAATTCCCAATATAATCTCACCAAAACACATCAAGTCTTGCTTTAGCTTCTTTGATCACTTAGAGCTAGGAAAGCTAGGATCTTGTGAGCAAGTATTGATAGGTATAATCCCTAAACTGTTAAATAGGAGTTTTTATGATGTATAGCTCGTTGGTTACTGTGTAGAACACTTTAAGTATCGATTAGTGCAATAACGTATTTTTAGTGTCTTTTTAGAGTCTCTGCGATCTGCTGCGATCTGAGATTTTTATTGATTAACCAAACAAGATAGTAATGTTGTACTAATGACCCTAGGATTCCACCTGAGACACGAGACCCACCCCACCGGGTTTGGCCGGCGACTCTTTGGAGAATTCCGGCGACATCAATTTTGGAGGGGAATTGGGTGTTGGTTTTTTTGTGGGTAGCTATCTGTTGTGGTTTAGGGGTGTTTGGTACTGTTTAAATTTTTAGTATTTACAGTATGCAAAATCTGGGATCGTTTTCCTATAATCTAGTGTTTTGAGTCCGCGTGTTACGTTATCCGACACGAATCGTGATCTTGTGCAGCTGCTGCACTTAGATTGGTTTCGTAGTGTCACCACGCACGTTAGCCACTAGACGGACACTTGTGAGTTAGTTTGGAGTTGATGCGTCGTTTAAAACGTAGTTTTACGTTATATTGGTCGATTTCTGAGATTTTTGCACTGTCTTTGTGTTTGTGGAATTATAGCATCGCAAGCGGGGACTTCGGACGCTGCGAACAAAAGGAAGCAGGTAGTCGGATTTTCTTAGCTCGAGACCATCAGTGAGTAGATTTAACATCTACGGGGAAATCGCCCGTATGGCATTATGCGTTGGGGCTGATATGATATGATAGCTGCATATTATTGCATATTAGTTAATTTCATATGAACGTCATTGCATAGTACTATCTGTTGCACCTTGACGTGTACCTTCAGATATAACACATTACTGACGGTTCATGTTGCACGAGCACTAAATTGTATGCTACATCCACACCGTCAGTAATTGCCATGACACGCACAAACCACCTACATACGTGATATGGTAGTGGATAGGGATAGTTGAGATAGTAACTCTTATTCTATTGTACATATGAAATACTGTGGACACATACATACGTGATATTGCATTAGGCAGGGATAGTTGAGGCAGTGACCCTTATTCCATTTCACGTATACATTGCTATAACTACATGTACATCATGCACACATACTGACATGTATACTCACATATTTTGCTATAGTTACATATACCCTGAGTGGTATTGTTTTGACATGTGATATTGAGACGTTGACTGTTGTGCTTATGAAATGCACCATACATATTTGCTTACATGTAGATACTTAAACCTTGTTACAATTATATGTACACCTCATATGATGCTGCACTTGTTTTCGGAGGATTTGGGAACCGCATGATATATTTTAAAGCTGGATTCATTTAAAAGAGCGGCTTTCCCTTGATATGCTCATATTGTTGTTTTATGTTGCATATATCAGTTTTCATGGATTTACGCATTGAGATATGGATTTCATATGATTTATGGATTTGAGAACCGTGGGGATATTTCAAGAAAACTATGTATTGTTTGAAAACCCGGTTTCTCTTGATATGATATTTCAGTGTGTCCACCATGTGATTTCTCGGTTTTGAGATTTGGCTTGTGATACCCGATTCGAGGAGCGGGAGGCACCGTCTGTGGGTACATGGTGGACCCGGTATGGTATCCCGGGACGAGTGGTGATTTCGTGGTGTAGACGATAAACCTGACAGAGAGACCACTACTTACCGGTGATTTTATTTAGACTCGGCAGTTATCGTGGGGATAATGACCGGAGTGATGTATGACATATCGTCAGGGCCAGTCGTGGTGACAGCGCCAGAGTTATGAGGATTTACGTGTCGATGTTAGACACGGGTTTCATGATGTTTCGAGTGTCGGTGTTTGACACTCAGGTTTTCCATGATTTCTACGTATCGTCGGTGGACATACGGGGTTGATATCCTCATACTTATACACACACACACAGGTATATGTTTTCATGATGTTTTCGGATGTCGATATTTGACACTCAGGTTCCATGAGACTTACAGGATGTGAGAGCCGATCTGAGGATGCGGTGCCTGAGGATTTGGGATTTGATGTGTCAGTGAGGGACACTGGTGTTTTTCCATGCTGATGGTTTTGGCATGAGATTTTATATTATATCATCCCACACTTAGGATTATGTTGTTATGCATTGGTTCATGTAGTTGTAGTACCCTGATGATGTATCTTTACATGATTGTTGCATATTCACATTGTCATACTTATGCTATCGGATTACATGTAATATATTAATCGATGTTCGTGCATACTTGCAATTATAGTATGGTGTTATTTACTATTCACGAGTTGGCAACTCACCCCCGTTGTGCCACAGTGTTTTGCAGGACTTACCCTCTGGGTAGTCGCGGCAGGGCGTCTTATCACCTCTACTTTTGCTGATACCACTACGGTTGGCTGTGAGGCCTTTGCTTTTAGGTGGGTTGCGATTATCTGTTTGTACATTGTATATCTTTTTGTTGGATCTAGTATTCTCCATCTACCACTTCTTGTATTTGACTTAGAGACGAGTTGTTGGGATTCGGTGTTGTATTATTATTTTGGTGACTTTGGGTGCCGTGCTCGTGGGAGCCGGTTTTGTTGAAAAGTTTTACTTTTGATGCAGTTTTCTTTTATATTTCTTCGCTTCGGCGTCGTATATATGTTTGTGGTGGTTGTCTCCGCCGTTGGACGTGATTTGCTCCCATTTGGGATGCTTTATATATTATCTATGTTGTACCCGTTTTCGGGGCTAGTTTTTACAAAGGAGGTGCTGCCGAAATTTTCAAGAAAGAAAACTAGAGTTAGAGATTTTACTTGTGATTTTCCGAATGTTTTAAACTATGTTTTTCTCCGCTTATCCAATTTTGGATGGTTTAGATTTCTGGACTTTGGCTTACTTAAGTTGCGTACGCCTGTAGACGTTACGTAGTTTAAGTGCCGGTTACGGGCCAAATATTGGGTCGTGACATATTCGATCTCGTCATGAAACATCAGATGATGACACTCCCGGAGTCCAAACACCCCGAACAAGCAGACGAGGCCTTTCATCCGGATTATTGCTCCTATCACCGAGCTATAGGACATCCTCTTAAAGACTGCTTCACTTTCAAAAACTAGGTTGAAGACCAATATCAACTCGGCAGGTTCGCTCTATCCAACCGTTGGAGGGTAATCCCACCACAGAAGCATGAACCGAAAGCCATATATGCAGCGAGAGTGGAGCCGGATCAACATCGATCTTGGAAGCGATCTTGTACCTGTCACATGATAATGATGTCAGAAGAAGGAGTGCCCAAGGATATGGATGACGAAGTGATCTCAGAGTTTCCACCGGCACCAAAAGAACTGGAAGATGGGATACATACTACAACAGATAACCTTAGAAAAATCGACTTGGGGACGGCAAACGACCCACGGCCGACATTCATCAGTGAGCTGTTGTCTGAAGAAAAGGTGGCTACACTCAAAAACGTGCTCATACAGTATAAATACTGTTTTGCATGGAACTACTCCGAAATGCCGGGACTAGATCCAGAAGTAGCTGTACACAAATTGGCGATATCTCCGGACGTCAAGCCAATCAAACAAGCACCGAGAAGAATGGGCTCGAACTTGAAATGAGTATCAACACCGAGGTCAAGAAGCTAATCGACTCCGACTTCATCCAAGAGGTTCAGTATCCTGACCGGATTGCCAATATCGTCCCAGTGATGAAGAAAAATGGGACAATACGCATTTGCGTGGACTTTCGGGACCTTAACAAAGCCTGTCCGAAGGATGATTTTCCCGTACCAGTCACCGAGCTGATAATAGATAAAACGTCCACTCATGAAGTTTTTTCCTTCATGGACGGCTCATCAGGGTACAATCAAATAAAGATGCATCCCGAAGACCAAAAGCATACCGCTTTTCGGAACCCTTTGGGCATATTCTGCTACAAAGTGATGCCTTTCGGTTTGAAGAACGCTGGCGCCACCTATCAGAGGGCCATGATGAAGATTTTCGATGATCTCATACACGAAATCGTCGAATGCTATATTGAAAACTTTGTTGTAAAAATCAAATCACACGAGGAGCATTGGGAGCATCTGAAGATAGTGTTCCAATGTCTTCGGAAATACAATCTGAAGATGAACCCTTTCAAATGTGCGTTCGGAGTCTCCTCAGGAAAATTCCTAGGATTCATCGTACGACACCGGGGCATCGAGATAGACCCGTCGAAGATCAAGGCGATCATGGAAATGCCTCCACCAAGAACTCTCAAGCAACTGCGGTCTTTCCAAGTGAAGCTCGCGTATATTCGGCGGTTCATAGCCAATATTTCCGGCAAATGCCGTCCCTATAGTCACTTGATGAAGAAGGGAACCCCGTTCATTTGGGATCGCAAATTCCAAAGCGCACTGGAAGAAATCAAGCAATACCTGCAGAATCCGCTGATACTAACCGCTCCGGTCAAGGAAAAACCTATCAACCTGTATACAACTGCCCTTGAAGGTTCTTTAGGCATGCTATAGGCATAAGAGAATGATCAAGGGAAGGAAAGAGCCCTCTACTACTTGAGTCGAGTTCTCCTGGGGGTAGAAAAAAATTACTCTCCCATTGAAAACACTGCCTGGCGTTGATCTTTGCGATAACGAAGCTCAGGCACTATGCGTTGGCATATGAGGTCCATCTCATATCAAAGGTAGATCCTCTTAAATATTTGATGTCAAGAGCCATATTAACGGGACGACTCGCTAAATGGGCCCTCCTCCTAATGGAGTTCTCGATAACTTATCGCCTTCTCAAGGCAGTAAAAGGACAGGCCATCGCCGACTTCCTCGCTGAGCATCCGATACTTGCCAATTCACCTTTAAATTGTGAATTGCCAGACGAGAACACGTTCGACACGATCGACAAGGAAAAAGAAGGGAATGATACCCGATGGGAACTTTACTTCGATGGAGCATCTTCCATGAAGAAGCGAAAGCACAACACCCCTATAATCAAATCGGGGGTGGGTCTCATCTTCGTGACTCCACAAAGAGGGATAATGCGCTTTGCCTTCTCCCTAACATAGCCGAGGACAAAGAATGAATCTGAATATGAAGCTCTGATAGCAGGTCTTGAAGTCGCTGTCGACATGGGAATTGAAAACCTCCTCATATACGGAGACTCCCAGCTGGTCGTTAGTTAAGTAAATGGCGACTATCAAACGTGCAAACCAAAGTTGGTGAAGTACGGCGAGAGAGTACAACAATTGCTGACTAAAATTCCCTCATATGCCCTGGAAAGCATACCGCACGCGGAAAATAGCAAAGCGGATGCATTAGCCAAGCCCGCTAAAGAAATGGCTGACAAAAACCTCGATGACATGAGGATCGTTGTACAAAGCCGTCGGGTTCTCGCACCGACAGATATGTCTCCGGAGTCATCCAAAGAAAATGAAATGACCAAGCAAACATCCCTACAAATAAAAGACCAGGAAAAGGCTGAGAATTGGAGAGAAGTCTTTATAGACTACTTCAAATCCCGTCGAACACCTGAAGACGCGTCCTCAAGACATCAGCTCATGAAACGAGCTCTGTCTTTCGCTTTCGTTAATGATACTCTATACAAGAGATCATTCGACTCTCTATGGATAAGATGCCTGGGTCCTGAAGAATCAAGGAGAGTCATCCAAGAAACTCACGACGGACTCTGCGGTTCTCATCAAGCTGGTCCAAAGATGAACCTGAAGATCAAAAGGATGAGCTACTATTGGCTCACGATGATCCTAGACTGTCTCGAACACGCGAAACAGTGTCACTCGTGCCAAATTCACGGAGACTTCATCCACCAGCATCCAAATCCACTACACCCAACGGTGGTTAGCTGGCCGTTCGAAATGTGAGGAACTGACATAATCGGGCCCATTGAACCAGTATCGTCCAGAGGACATCGGTTCATACTGGCGACAACTGATTACTTCTCCAAGTGGGCAGAAGCAGTACCACTAAGAGAAGTGAAGATGGAGAATATCCTCCATTTCTTCAAGACACATGTCATCTATCGGTCCGGCACTCCGCGACGGATTATCTTCGATAACGGGCCGGCCTATAGAAGTTACAAAATCAGCCGCTTCGCATAGCAACATAATATAGACTGGAGATACTCTTCGGTCTATAATCCCCGAGCTAATGGTCTGGCTGAGGCTTTCAACAAGACCCTGACGAAGATCGTGAAAAAGACGGTGTCCAAAAATAAGAATGACTAGCACGAGAGACTTCATGAAGCTCTCTGGGCGTATCGAACCACGTTCAAAACGGCCACAAACACAACGCTATATGCATTGGTATTCGGCACTGAAGCAGTACTCCCTTTAGAGATAGAGCTACCCTCCTTACCAGTGGTGGTTCATTACGAGCTAACAGACGAAGAGAATGCTCATCTTCGGCTTGAGGAGCTTGATGCCCTCGACGAAACTCGGCTCATGGCGCAGCAAAACTTGGAAGCTTACAAAGCAAAAATAACGCGCTTGTACGAGAAATTGACTAGGTCGAGAACATTCCACCAAGGCGAACTCGTGCTAATGGTCAAGAGACCTATGATCCCCAATCGTGCCAAACGAGGGAAGTTCGAGCCAAACTACGAAGGCCCATACATCATAGACAAAGTCTACCAAGGTGGGGCTTACTTACTCATGGATATGCATGGCGAAAGACCCTTCAGGCCAATAAACGCTTGGTTCCTAAAGAAATACTACGCATGACGAGTTATGGCCTGGGTTAATGATAGATGACGACGCCTATGTCCGCTCACTATCTTCCCAAGCCCAAACTTTATAAGTGGTAGCCAACGAAACCGTTGCAATAATGGACCGAGTTGTCGCAAAACTAACAATGGACCGAAATGCCCCTAAACTAACGACGGACCGAAATGTCCTTTAAACTAGCTACTGACCGAGACGTCTATAAACTACTACGGATCGCAGCATCTCAAGGCTGACGCAAAAATAAATGGTACGTCCATAAGCGAAATGGCACGGATGAAAACCCGAAAGGGCTCCGTGAGTAAAAACAGCAGAGCTACTGGCGAGTTTGTGAAAACCCGAAAGGGCGCAATCTCGTTAAAAGACACTTGCAAGGTCCCCTCGACCTTGTAAAGAGGAAATACCTTTATGAGATCCTTACAACTCACAAGGGACCAACACACTTAGGAATCCTCACGATTCCTGAGGAGAAATTACACTTACGAGATCCTCACGACTCGTAAGGAGAATTCCCATTTGAGACCCTCACGGCTCATAGGATTCAAAAGCCTTAAGTTATAGGGATCTGAACCTGTTCTTAAGCCATCATCACACTACCCATATTGCCCTACAAGCGTTTCAACATTGACCCTTGTATACAATCCAAGGGCATGAATAAACATTTCCCTAACAGAGTGCCACCAGCGATTAGAGATATGCTCACACGATGAACGACCCTTGTAAGTCCTCTCGACTTATAAAGAGAAAACACTCTTGTAAGATCCTTACGACTTATAAGAGAACATACACTTAAGAATCCCCACGATTTTTAAGGAGAAAATGCACTTACGAGATCCTCACGACTCGTAGGGAGAAATACCTTTATGAGACCCTTACGGCTCATGAAGTTAAAGCCTTAGTCGACATGATCCTAACCCTGTCTACTAAGCCACCTTTGTTCAAACTGACAAGGGCAAATGATGATTCGCTCCTGGCAAAATCCCAGTTGTAGCGATGCTGATACCTAAATCGGTATCAAATTCTAAGTCTAAGCTCGCAATAAAAGTCAGCGAGCCAAAAATGCATATAAAATAGCCGAAATGATGGGGCAACTTGCAACAATATCAACAAGTAAAATATATGCATGCAATAGCCGAAATGGTAGGGCTACTTGCAACAAAATCAGCAAGTAAAATATATACATACAAAATAACCGGAATGATTGGGCACCGCGCAAAATAGCTGAAATGATGGGGCAATCACGACTTTCACGATACAAAAAGCTGAAATGATAGAGTGTCGCGGAAAGAAATAAAAAAATAATAAAATGAAACTTTTTGCCCTACAGGTGAGATCACATCGATCCCTGTATACAATTCAGGGGCACAAACAAAAAGGGAACCATATCATCCCATCAGGCTCCATCAGAAAAAGAGTCAGTCTCGATGGTAACACCTACAACCTAAAGATCAACAATGGCGTTCCTTCTCGTTCCAACCGGAAGCAGATACGACGTCAACAAACGGAACCATGGCAAAGTCCTCTAATTCCAAATCTCAAAGGTTTACAGACAGCCTAGAGACTATCTCGGAGCCACGGCAGAGTCCCTAGTTCCAAGTCTCGATGGCCACATCTACAGCCTGGAGACCCACAACAGCGTTCGTTCTCATTCCAGTAGGATTCGGACGTGACAATCAATCTCAGAGCCACGGAAGAGTCCCTAGTTCCAAGTCTCGACGGCCACATCTACAGCCTGGAGACCCACAACAGCGTTCCTCCTCATTCCAGCAGGATTCGGACGCGACAATCAATCTCGGAGCTACGGCAGAGTCCCTAGTCCCAAGTCTCGACGGCCACATCTACAGCCTGGAGACTCACAACAACGTTCATCCTTATTCCAGCAGGATTCGGACGCGACAATCAATCTTGGAGCCACGACAGAGTCCCCAGTTCCAAGTCTCGATGGCCAAATCTACAGCCTGGAGACCCACAACAGCGTTCCTCCTCATTCCAGCAGGATTCAGATGCGACACTCAATCTCGGAGCCACGACAGAGTCCCTAGTCCAAGTCTCAACGGCCACATCTACAATCTGGAGACCCACAACAGCGTTCCTCTTCATTCTAGCAGGATTCGAACGCGACAATCAATCTTGGAGCCACGGCAGAGTCCCTAGTTCCAAGCCTCGATGGCCACATCTATAGCCTGGAGACCCACAACATCGTTCCTCCTCATTCTAGCAAGATTCAGACACGACAATAAACAACGGAGCCATGGCAAAGTCTCTAGTTCTAGGTTCCGACGGTTCACCAACAACCTAGAGACCATCTTGATGTTCGTATCGATACAGCAGACGCGATGTCACCCCAGCGTTCTTTCCCCAGCAGGATGCAGACGCGACACAAAACAATGGAGCCATGGCAAAGTCCCTAGTTCCAGGTCCCGACGGTTCACCAACAACCTAAAGATCACCTCGACATTCGTCTCGATACAGCAGACACGATGTCACCCCAGCGTTCTTTCCCCAACAGGATTCAGATGCGACACAAAACAACGGAGCCATGGCAAAGTCCCCAGTTTCAGGTCCCGACAGTTAATCAACAACCTAAAGACCACCTCGACGTTTGTCTCGATACAGCAGACGCGATGTCACCCCAACGTTCTTCCCCCAGAAGGATGCAGACACGACACAAAACAATGGAGCTATGGCAAAGTCCCTAGTTTCAGGTCTCGACGGTTCACCAACAACCAAGAGATAACCTCGACGTTCATCTCGATACAGCAGACGCGATGTCACCCTAGCGTTCTTTCCCCAGCGGGATACAGACGGGATACAAAACAACAGAGCCATGGAAAAGTCCCTAGTTCCAGGTCCCGACGGTTCACCAACAACCTAGAGACCACCTCGACGTTCGTCTTGATACAGCAGACGCGATGTCACCCCAACATTATTTCCCCAGCAGGATGCAGACGCGACACAAAACAACGGAGCCATAGCAAAGTCCATAGTTCCAGGTCTCAAAGGTTCATCAATAACCTAGAGACCACCTCGACGTTAGTCTCGATACAGCAGACACGTTGTCACCCCAGCGTTCTTCCCCCAGCAGGATGCAGACGCGACACAAAACAACGGAGCCATGGTAAAGTCCCTAGTTCCAGGTCCCGACGGTTCACCAACAACCTAGAGATCACCTCGACGTTCATCTCGATATAGCAGACGCGATGTCACCCCAGCGTTCTTTCTCCAACAGGATTCAGACACGACACAAAACAACGGAGCCATGGCAAAGTCCCTAGTTCTAGGTCCCGACGGTTAATCAACAACCTAGAGACCACCTCGACGTTCGTCTCGATACAGCAGACGCGATGTCACCCCAGCATTCTTCCCCCAGCAGGATGCAGACACGACACAAAACAATGGAGCCATGGCAAAGTCCCTAGTTCCAGGTCCCGACTGTTCACCAACAACATAGAGATCACCTCGATGTTTGTATCGATACAGCAGACGCAATGTCACCCCAGCGTTCTTTCCCCGGCAGGATGCATACGCGACACAAAACAACGGAGCCATGGCAAAGTCCCTAGTTCCAGGTCCCGATGGTTCACCAACAACCTAGAGACCACTTCGACGCTCAACGCGATGTCACCCCAGCGTTCTTTCCCTAGCAGGATGCAAACGCGACACAAAACAACGGAGCCATGGCAAAGTCCCTAGTTCCAGGTCCCGACGGTTCACCAACAACCTAGAGATCACCTCGACGTTCGTCTCGATACAGCAGACGCGATGTCACACCAGCGTTCTTTCCCCAACAGGATTCAGACGCGACACAAAACAACGAAGTCATGGCAAAGTCCCTATTTCCAAGCCTCGACGGTTCACCAACAACCTAGAGACAACCGCGGCATTCATCTCGATACAGCAGACGCGATGCCAGCAAACGAAGCAAAGGCAATATTCCTAGCTTCAGGGTCTTGACAGCAACTCATATAAAACCTGAAAGATTATTGGAGATCGTCCCACACTAGCGCGGAGTGGTCATGATGTTGGATATATGTATGCCCTAGAGGCCATTATATGATAGTGGATGTATTTATACATGTATATATATATATATTCAGTGTACATTCTTGCTCGACATGATAGTATGCTATCTGGTTCTTCTTTATCTGACATGTTGATTTGATCATGCTTTTATTCATTCACACATGTTGATAAAGCCCTGAGGATATAGGCTTGACTACTGTGATTATGATGGAGATCATACTAGTGGGACATCTGTAGTTTATAAGCATATCCTGAAATGTTCCTAGTCGTAGATGTATCGAGACGGGGCATCGATATACCAGAGTAGACTAGCGTATATGATACTAGACCTATATGATGGGCGATGGATGTTCCCACATTCATCGATGTTTGACATCGAGATCGTATACGGGTGCTCAGTAGTGACTGGGTACACTGGACGGACTCAGCGAGAACTCCTATATGGAATTACATCTGTCGTCGGATAGCAGTTCTCAAGTGACACTGGTGCAGGTTAGTCTGTAGACCCGAGATCGTCATAGAGTCTTGTGTGTTCTCCCACTGTACTTTGATTACCACCCTACCACGGCTCTACTGAGTCATGCAAACAGGTGGCCGTTGGGTACAGTCCCGAGACACACGAAGGCGATGAGCGATATGAGGGGTTTCGTCTTTCCCGGTATTGGGAGTTGATGTTGTGCTGTGCTCGATTGGCTATATCAGTAAGTCCCTGGCCAGGGCTGTTGAGATTTACTGATAAGTGTTATCAGTAGTTTCTCGATCTGATATAGACCATTCATTAGCACGACTTATTGAGTTATTGTGGTCGACGTTACCATCCCTAGACTTGATATGCAGCATATCTGATGAAGAGACCGGATTGTACGGTAGTGTTGCCGGTTGGCTCGACGGGAGTTGTGACAGGTTCGCTTGTTTTCTTCTGATCGCTCAATACCCGGGTGGCCGTTACGTTTAGCTGACCGCTTGCGGCTTGGGGGATCTTAATATGATCATCACCCACTGCCGGCGTATTGACGAGTCTTAGAGTCCGACAATGGAGTTACCTAGTCCAGGCGAAACGATGTGGTGCGCATATGAGATATGCGCGTGGACCCGGTTAAAATGCGTGTATGAGATACCGTATATTAATCGGGCGGTTTGCTTTTGGTCGGGTCGTATGTGATATGACCGGGTTGCTAAATCAAGTGTTGATTTATAATTGACCATTAGTTTCTCACTTGAAATCCTTTCTTGTCTTTTAGTTGTATGCATGCATGTATGCATTCATTCTTATTCATGCACATATGGATGTGCATGCACACATACATGCATACATCATTCTATCATGGTTGTTGATATAGTGGATGGTGGCAATATAAGACTCACACCCTTTATAAAATATATGGATATTATTTTTGGAAAAGAAAAATGAAAATGGAAATTGTTTCATGGTTGAATATTTTATTCTTTCCTTAACCCTTTTGTTTAACCATGATTTAATTTCTATGGTCATTTTTGTTCCAAACTAAAATATCTAGATATTTTATAACCTTGGTTAAGAATGAGAGAGTGAAAATATATATATTTTCATTTTCTCATTTTATTCACAACCTTATCATTATCTTGAGCTCTTAGAAAGCCATCATCTTCTTCCTCCTTTCTCTCTTGCTCTCTAGTTCTCTCAAGTGAGCAAAAGAGTTACCAAGTTAGGATTTTGAAGTGAGAAAACCTACCACAACACCATTCTACACCAGTCTTGCCCATTAGTGAAGAGTGTTAGCTTCCATTTCTTCTCTTGATCTAGTGAAGCTTCAAGCTTGGACAAAGAGGACTCCGGGTCGATCGTCGTGGACCTAGAGAATCTCAAGCGGACCTTTTTTCCAACCCTCAAGTAGCTAAGGAGTCTAGTGTAGGGAGCTACAAAGGTTGTACTCTCAAAACCTTAGTTTTTCCTACTTGTGTTTGTGTTATAGTTTAGTTGCCCTAATTTTTCTAGCATGATCCTTAAGTTAGTTTCTTTAGCACCAAGTAATTTTTAAATATGGCATGTGTGTTGCCTCCAAACCCTTGTAGTGGTACTATAGGAAACCCTTCATGGTATCAGAGCCAAGCTAGAACCTTAGGCGACGCTTAGGCGGAGTTAAAACTCCGATCGAACCAAAAATATGGATTTTTAACCCTTCTCTGTACATTTTTTTAAAACTGTGTTTTTCCAGAATTAAAAATACTTAAAAAATTCAGCAGGCAAATCTAAGCAATACTATAAAAAACGAAGCAATAAATCGTACATTCCGCCGTGGAACCGCGGCCGTACAGATGAATCATTGCCTCTTTTTCACACAGTAATGTTCCTACCTGCTTTTATATATTTTTGGGTATTTTTAATATGATTCAAATGTTGAGTGTTCTGAGGATTATTTTGGATTCGTTGATTCGATCGGAATATTTAATTTCGTGCTGTTTTCGGATAATTTAGAAAGTATTAAAATGTTTGAACGGATATCATTAACTCACTTTTTCCCGGTACGAAAAACTTTCAAATGTTGAATTTTTCTCGAGTTTAAATCTTTCGGAAATACGTGCAAGTAATGTGGTGGACCCTCTAGAAGAACACAAACCTTAACTCGATTATGTAACCATCTGAACTGCCTCTGAACCTTAGGGTTTGAGGCAGTACGGCGTGCCACATGTGAGGCGTTGGCTTGACCCTTCTACGGCTGGACCGCTGCTACTGTGACACATTCCGGGATTTTTGAACTCCGCTCAAGTGTTGAGCTATTTAGGAAATCTTGGGTATTTGATTATTCGATCGGAAAGTTTAATACTGTCTATTTATCTGGAATGTGATACAATATGTGGAATTCATATAGTTAGGCATAAAATGCGAAGTATGTGATATTTCGGATTTGCGATATCTAAAGTGATTGTGGATTCCAAATGTTTTAGTTTTATATTTTCTTTTCTGTGACCGTAAGTGTAGTATGTAGTTGTATTGCCGGTTTTCGTTGCTATACATCAACGACGATCGGTGTATGCATACTTACTTATGTTGATAATATATGATATTATGTGTTGCTGAGATATGATGTGCAGGATTGTCGCGATTGAATAGCCGGGGTTTTTTTTATGTGAGATGAGAGTTTTCTTTTCATTCATGTAAAATTCAAATGTAATGTAATATTCTTTTATTTGGGGCACTTCCGGGTTAAGGTTGATGCCACCAGTGTTGTATATTATTTACTTTTCCGCATTAAGATAGACCCAAGGAGGGGAGCACAAGTGACCGGGTTCTGGGGTTCAGTGGGAGGCCATCTCGAGGAGTCGAGACCGGGTCTCCTAAACTCCAGAATTGGTAGAGTCGCTTGCCGCTCTCGTAGGGATCTAAGGGTGTGGGCTTGGCTATTCATCGCGACTGTGGAATCTGTATTTTCTATTGTTGGTTAAATACTAAATACGGACGTCCTAGTATATCCCACATTATATCTGTGTTTCTGCTGCCTGTATTCTGTGATATGATATCTGAGACGAATGATATATTATATATGAGATATATAGTAGACGTTGCTTATGTTTTACACCCGCGCTAGTCCCGTCCCGGTATGCCGTTAGTTAAGTAACCTAACGGTGCATAACGGAACATTGCGGCGAATGCGGATGGCATAAGCGTACGTGGTATTTTCGTTTCTGTTCTGTGATTGGCTTAAGGACTTAAATGATGGGACTACATTAATATGATTAATGTAAAGAAAATAAACCTAAAAAGATGTTGTAGAATCGGATTTAAAAACCACTCGGCTCTTTATGAAAAAGCTACATTTCAAAACTGCGGAGCTTAAGCCACCCCTTTTGAAAACCATTTGATTCTACAACGATATTAAGTTCAAAGCGTTAAAGATTTTCTTAAAAATCATCCGCAACCCTCCGTCATTTTAGGAAGCAGAGTACTTAGTATTCGTGCTACGTTTGTTGACTATAGTTAAGGCGTAGTGTACGGTAGCTAAGTGATGTCTTCCTACACTGCATATGATGCAGATTAATTAGGACATTCATGCGATTTTGTTGACCATAGTTAAGGGTCATATGAGTGGGTCTAATTAATCAAGAAATGACGGGTAGAACTTGACTAGTACTTATGATTTGTTGACCATAGTTAAGGTCATAGGTACTAGGGGTAAAAACCACATCGGGAATTTCAATAGTGGAAATTTGCAATGAGATTGCATAGCTTCCGTATGATGGTTGGATCCTGATCCCACTGTGGGCAATAGTTGCTCCCAGGAGAGTTTTGCAGTTTACAATTAGCTAACTCATTAGGTGTCTAGAAAGGTGTTAACGGGGATACGCCTCTGGGAAAACGAGGTTTACTTTAATTAGGTCCGTGTGAAAGCACGGGGAACCTCCCTTAAGTACCGACACTGGCCTGGCTGAACGGTTGGCGAAGTTGTAGACTGTAATTAATACTGACTGGTTTTCTTTTTAAGGTTTAAAAGAA
This sequence comes from Agapanthus africanus, assembly GCA_030015575.1. NCBI lineage: Eukaryota > Viridiplantae > Streptophyta > Magnoliopsida > Asparagales > Amaryllidaceae > Agapanthus > Agapanthus africanus. The sequence goes on along the minus strand of JASDDO010000028.1, from coordinate 10,931,937 downwards.
AAACTTGATTAAAGCAGTGGGAGACATCGATTAGACAAGATAATAATCAATCTGATCTTTGCAAGAGCTTTCGCTGAGTGTATTCTTTTCTCTCTCTTAATGGCAGATACCCATGACAGGACTCAAGTTTCTACTAGATAAAAATAAACTGAATGGGACCAATTATAAAGACTGGCTGAGGAATCTGAAAATTGCCTTGACTTATGATAAAGTATCATATGTCCTCACGGCTACAGCCCCGCCCGTTCCAGGTCCAAAATCCTCAGTTGCGGATATTGAAGTCCGCAAGACATGGGACGCTGACTGTGCCATGGCCAAATGCCTCGCGCTTGCATCGATGGACAACACACATCAAAAGCAGCACGAGAATATAGACATTCATGACATATTCCTCCATACAAAGGAGTTGTATGGAGAGCAATCCCGCGTATTACGATACGAAGCATCAAAGAAATTGTTTCAGATGCGAATGGCCCCTGGTACACCAGTAGGAGACCATGTTCTGAAGATGATAGCTCTCATAGAAGAGCATGAGGACCTTGGATGGACGATGGACAATGAACAATATACGGATATTATTCTGCAGTCCCTCCCCTCCACCTTTGCTCAATTTATAGTTAACTTCAACATGCACAACATGGAGAAGGAACTACCTGAACTCTTTAATATGTTAAGGTGTGCAGAGAGCACACTGAAATCAGTGAAAACTCCCGTTTTGAGTGTTGGGCAATCTTCCTCTTCTCGCCCAAAGGCTAAGGCCAAGGGAAAGATGAAGAAGAAACCCAACAAGCCTAGGGGTGGAATTAAAAAGGTTAAGGGGAAGGACAAGTCCAAAGCTGTAGAATCGGGAAAAGGGGAATGTTTTCATTGCCACAAAACAGGATATTGGAAGCGCAACTGCACGGAGTACTTAAATCTTAAGAAGAAGCATGGGGATACTTCCGCTTCAGGTGTGTTTATGACAAAAAACTGTTTTTCAATAAACTCTGCTTCCTGGGTATTAGATACCGGTTCAGGTTCTCACATTTGCAATTCTATGCAGGGGCTGAGAAATAGCAAGGTTTTGAAGACAGGTGACCATACTCTCCGCGTTGGAAATGGTTCCAATGTACATACAGTCGCAGTGGGAGAGTATCACTTGGGGTTGCCATCTGGGTGTATATTGGTTTTGAACCCATGTTATTTTGTACCTAGTATGCTTTGTAATATAATATCCGTTTCTTTGTTAGACAATGAAGGATATAATTTTGTATTGCAGAACAATGTTATGAACATTCACCTGAATCAAATGTTGGTTGGGTATGGTACGCTTAATAACGGGATATACGTCCTAAATCAACACACAGTTTTCAGCATACAACACACTAATAAAAGAAAACTTTCAGAAATAAATGAAACTTTTCTTTGGCACTGTAGACTTGGTCATATTAACGAAACAAGACTAAACAAGTTACACAAAGATGGATATTTAAACTCTTTTGAATATAAATCTTATACGACTTGCCAGTCTTGTATCAAGGATAAAATGACCAAAACTCCGTTTACCGGACACGGAGAAAGAGCTACTGAGCTCCTAGGCCTCATACATAGTGATGTATGTAGGCCAATGTCTACACAAGCTAGAGACGGTTTTTCATACTTCATTACTTTCACTAACGATTTCTCAAGATTCGGTCATGTATTTTTATTAAAGCACAAATCCGAATCTTTCGAGAAATTCACTGAATATAAACTCGAAGTAGATAAATAAACCGGCTTGAGTATCAAAATGCTTCGATCAGATCGAGGTGGGGAGTACCTCAGTACAGAATTTGCAAACTTCCTAAAAGAGAATGGGATTCTCTCTCAGCTCACTCCTCCTTACACACCACAGCACAACGGTGTGTCTGAACGACGGAATCGGACCCTATTAGATATGGTCCGTTCCATGATGAGTGATGCTGAGTTACCCGTCTCATTTTGGGGGCATGTGTTCATATCATAATATTGCATTATTATATTCCCCATTCTTATATATTTTACAAATAAACAGGTGCTTTTGACGCATGTCTGCTACATATTACAGGTTACAGGTTCTTGGACAGAAAACAGTGAAAATGATGAAAAGACGATGCAAAAATGGACTTTGACCAACAAACAGAAGACTCTTGATCAAGCCTATATCAAAGATAAAATTCACAAAGTACAAGGCAATGCAAGGTCCAAGATTACAAAGCGAACGGTTAAAAGTCCACCGCAATTATTCACTAAAAGATCTGGAGAAGGCCAAAAATCCAAATGGAGAAAAGAACCAAGTAAACAAGAAGCCCTAAAAGAACCAGATCAAGCCACAAAACTCCAGCTCATGAACCAACAAATGGGCCGCGGAACCGCGGCCCAAGCCTGCCCATGCCACGGTTCCGCGGCTACATGAAGCCCGGAGGAAAAAGTGTTTTTACCATAATTTGGGTGCTGCTCTGACTAGTCAACCTAAGGGCAAATTTGTAATTGCAGACATGCGAATCAATTGTAAACCTAGAGTTTCAATCTCCTATAAATAGAACCCAAATCATTTTATTTTCTCATGCCTCCCTTCACTAATAAATTTTAGAATTCTTTTGGAGAGTATCAGTGCCTCTTTTCATTTCATGAATTCAGATCTGACAATCCTGTGTTGATGTTTGGAGAGAGCCATCCATAAAGTAGGTAATTTTTCATTCTTTGCCCTAGGTAGATTTAATTCCTTACCCTAGATAATTGTTTAGAGTTAGCTTTGGGGAAGGCTTTTGAGAGATGAGATCTCTCATCCCTTTCTTATCCATCACATATAATCAATAGGACTCCATGCATACACGCACACACTGCGCCCTATGGCACCCTATCCCTCGAGGTAGCGGTGATACCGTAGTATAAAGGTCCGGTTGCGCGTGTTTTCCATGGAAGTTAGGGTAAGGATCTCTAAAGGAAGGACAAGAACCTAGAGGAAGGAACACCTTCCCGAATGGATCTAATCCCCTTTATTGATAATTGCCATAACTCCTTATAGATCTTCATTTGGGTATAGAAAGCGTTGAGATTTACTTGCATTTCCAAACCATCCCTAAACCTAACCTGAGCAAGATTTAGATCTAGATAATCGTAGTATAGAATAATTTAGGTTTTTAGATTTAATAATCTGTCCGAACACCCTTCGGAATTAACTCGTTAGCGCGATTAGGAGATTCACAACATCCCTGTGGACCGACCCGTACTCACCGGCTAGCTGCAAAGCGACGCCGTTCTTGATTGCGGTAATAGATAGTTTCTGAGACAAATCAAATGGCGCCGCTGCCGGGGATGGCGTGCCATTTCCTTTTTGCAATTTCGGGTTAATATAAAATTAAAAAAATCATAAAAATCTGAAAAAATTATAAAAAGATATCATCTGTTATTCTTGGAAAGGGTTTTTTGTTTGAATTTTGCAGGATCTATATACAAACTCGGATCTAGAAATCTACAGAAAGAGAAACAGAAAACAAAATATCAAAACAGAAGGGGACTTCGAAATCAGAGCAGCAGAATTTTTCCAGAGATCCGAGCCCTCCATCGCACCGCGCTTCCGCCGCGTATACCCATCTCAGAACGCGGAAATGCGGCCGTCTGGTCACATCAAGAGTTCAGAAAATTTCTAGGGATCCGTGCTCACTTCCCCGCCGCGGAACCGCGGTGGGACCACACTTTATACCGCGGAAACGCGGCTATCTTGTGGCATCGTCTGATGAAATTTTTTCTGTAAGCTCCTCTGTTTCTTCTCTGTAAATCTTGATATATCTTTTATCAATTTGCCTGCAGGATTTCTTTGCGCGTTAAAAAATCTTTCTCTTTCCAAATAACAAGTCTTGTGCAGGATTTTTGCGACTCGTTTAAAATAGAAATTGATTGCAAGTAATCTTTTCTGTTGTATATCTTTTCTCGAAAATCTTTTTTGCAACAATTTCCAAATAAAGATAAAAAGAAAAAGGAAAATTTTTATTACAAAACTTACCAACTTTTGCCGCAAATAAATCCTTGCACCGCCCAACCTTCTTTTTTTTCACCTTTCTTCTAACATGGGTACCCCACATCATATATCTCTTGCCGAGCTTTGGTTTTCCCACTTGAGTCTCCTTCTTTAGGGAAATAAATCCCGAACCTAACTTTGCGTCGTACGTCAATTGTTTCGGTCAATTTAAAGACGATCCCTCCGTGCCAAAAATTTCTTTGAAAGATCAAATAGAAGCGTCTAGGAGAAACAGTTTGACTTTGCAACCCACTTTGTGTCAACCAAGTCAACATTTACCGCCTTCATATGTTGATACCACTTTTTCAAGTTGTGTTGTAACTCCTAAACCGATGTCCATTGTTGAGCATATTGCTCAATCTCGTAGCCGATCTTTCACCCCTCTCCACTCATCTAGTTCTAGGGATCCACAAGACTATTCACCTTTTTATCCACATGTTGACCCTATCCCTGTCCAACCAACCACTTCCTACCAGACTTACCCGACCTTCCCACCTACACTAGACACTGTATCTACACAGCCTTTTGGGAGTTTCACGTATCCAAACAGTTTTGAATCTTTTACCGAAACCCCCTTACCACTCAAGTCTAGTTTGGAAGAGTCGTTGGAGGCTTATATCTTAGCAACAAACAAACTGACTAGGAATATGGAAGCGTCCGTGGCCGCCCTTATGCAACCTAGTGAACTGGTAGCTAGTTTCCCACTAGCTCCAAATTTTTCAATGTATAAGGAGGCGGTTGGACAGAGTGAGAATATGAGAGGATTTCCAAATCAAACCTACCCATACCTAATTGAATCCAACAACTCCAATTTTCAAACATGTGTCCAAAATGATGAGTTGTGCGACTTTGTAGTGCTTGATTTACCAGATTATGAGGAACCCCTTTCGAGTGAAACCGCACCTAATCCGTTTGACCTTTACACCTCCACTCTAGAACCTAAATTGATAAATATCCATGCTTTTGATGAGGTGTCAGAAAAAATTGATTTTCACTTGATTGAGGATATAGACGTCGGGAATATTTCGGATGATGAACCTGTCGATTTGATTGAAATTTTATGTCCAATTCATCATCCCGAGTCATTAAATGTTTCTCCCGAACCTCATATGCGTCTTGATTTTGATGATAATGGCATGGATGGGTTAAATATTGAGGAGAATTATGAGGATAGTATTGAGGAGAGTATTGAGGATAATATTGAGGTTAAATCATTTTTATTTGATGTGTCGGATTTTCCAATTCATCCTCCCGAACCTTTAACTGTTATATCACCCTCCCTCCTTTCCATCGTTCCGACCACGCAAAAGATCACGCTCGAAGCCTGTGAGCTTGAAAAATTTCTCTTTGAATCTGACACAGTTCTCACAGACAATAATGATTATGAGTGTTTCACTTTTTCGGACGATGTTGAAAACTCACCTCCCGAGTTTGAGTCCTTTACATTTTCAGATGAGTTAGTTGAACCATCAGACTCGGTTGCTTACAGTCGTTTCGAACCATTGATGGAATCTTTCAAATTCGAGACAGTTTACTACGGTGAGAATGAGACTATCCCTAATTCACTCCCTTTCGTCCTTCCCATTATTCCGACCTTACAACAGACCGTTACGTTTTCATCTCCAATACCAAGTTCGACGGACCCATGTTTGCTTGCAAATCTTGAGGAATTTTACCCCATTTCTCGACGGGTTGATAGATTAGCACAATCTCTTTTAACACATCGGTCATCACAAACTGCGCTAATTTATTCACTCGATTTACACCCTCAAGTTCGTACTACACTTCTTTCTTTTTTCCGCCCTTCTTCTTCTCCACCGAGACCATATTCTACTTTTCTTCCCACACGGTCTCGTGTGCTTCTCATTTCCTTTCTTTCCACTCCATTCTTTCACCAACTCGACCATTACCACGATAAGATTTTTGAATGGTTGGTGCTAACCTTTGGCTTATGTAAGACCAAGCTTAAGTTTGGGGGGAACCTTGTTATATATATATTTTTGTTTTTCTTTTAACAATAAAAATAAAAAAATTTAAAAAATGAAAAAGAAAAAAAAAGTTTGTAAATAAATAAACAGGGGAGTGCCGACAATTTTGACCCTCTTGGGGCAGCATGACAGTGAGGACACTGTCAAGTTCAAGTTTGGGGGTATGCTCGGTACGTCTTCTTCCTTGGCATTCATCTGTACATATTTTTGCATTTGCATATTTATTTGAAAACCCATAAAAATTGAAAAATTTCAAAAATTATAAAACTCATTGTATTCAATTTTGGCTTTATTTGACTTAAGTTTGACAAATAGGTTAACTGGATAGGAACAACTAGATTTTAGACTTAGTAAATTAAAAACCCTAAAGATAACCTTCTTTAAAGTTTAACGGTAGAAGGTATATGTCTTTGTAGTTTATTTAGAAATAGGCAAATTTTGAGTTAACTTTTTAGGCTAAGTCGAAACAAAGGAAAAGTATTGATATTCTTATTAGAGTATAAGTTTGAAAAATAGTTCCTAACTTAAGTCTAGATTCTGAAAATGTATACCCTACAATTTGCACAATCACGCACCTTGAAACTTGGAATAGTAGAAGAGACCTTGAAATGCTTTTGTCTAAAGTCCTTAGTATGAAGAAAATGAAATAAAAAATACAAGTGTGAATAAAGAATAAAAAAATGAACACTGATTTTTTGTGATTACTTAAGGCTGTAAAAATATTTAGCGAGGGTGCTTCATCACCTAGTGCCTTAAACCAACTGGTTTGGGAGTTACTGCTAAAAAGCCTTGGGTGTTGCAAGACTAGGAAGTACGCTTTAAAGTGCAAACACATTTTGTAATCGGTCGTTGGTACCTCAAGAAGTATTAACGGTCACATGAAGGATGTGTAAGCAAAAATTCATTTAAAAATTCACCAATTAAGAAGTGCTTTGGACAACGGACAAGAGTATGATTGCTTGATTTGAATTTCCAAGTGTAGGGATGACCTATACACACACGTAGGGATATGCGATTGGAGTTTAGATGAGAGAAAGGAGTGAAGAATAGAACTTGTATCTTTAGTAAAGTTGATAAAAATTCCTAAGTGGAGATGGAACCCTAAGAGGAAAATTTAAGAAATGCCGAAAGTTAAGTAAGTCTGCAGAACATATATAATCTTAAGTTAAACAATGAAGAAATGTGAAGAATATGGATGGATGATTTACGAGTCGAAGATAATAGAATTCCTTTTTAGGAAACCTAATTGGAGAATTAAAGTCGAAAAGCCAAATTGATAGGATTTTGTAGGTAGTATCCGCTAAAAACCCTCAGGAGACAACACTCCTTCTACTAGGGACACCTAGAGGTTTAACGGCTTGTTGCACGAGCTCAGTGCAATCGCGTTTCCCTGCGAAAGTGCGGTTAGGTTTTTATCGAGAATAAAAAATAAGTTTGCTCGAGGACGAGCAAAAGATAAGTTTGGGGGTATTTGTTATCATAATATTGCATTATTATATTCCCCATTCTTATATATTTTACAAATAAACAGGTGCTTTTGACGCATGTCTGCTACATATTACAGGTTACAGGTTCTTGGACAGAAAACAGTGAAAACGATGAAAAGACGATGCAAAAGTGGATTTTGACCAACAAACAGAAGACTCTTGATCAAGCCTACATCAAAGATAAAATTCACAAAGTACAAGACAATGCAAGGTCCAAGATTACAAAGCGAACGGTTAAAAGTCCACCGCAATTATTCACTAAAAGATCTGGAGAAGGCCAAAAATCCAAATGGAGAAAAGAACCAAGTAAACAAGAAGCCCTAAAAGAACCAGATCAAGCCACAAAACTCCAGCTCATGAACCAACAAATGGGCCGCGGAACCGCGGCCCAAGCCTGCCCATGCCGCGGTTCCGCGGCCACATGAAGCCCGGAGGAAAAAGTGTTTTTACCATAATTTGGGTGCTGCTCTGACTAGTCAACCTAAGGGCAAATTTGTAATTGCAGACATGCGAATCAATTGTAAACCTAGGGTTTCTATTTCCTATAAATAGAACCCAAATCATTATATTTTCTCATGCCTCCCTTCATTAATAAATTTTAGAATTCTTTTGGAGAGCATCGGTGCCTCTTTTCATTTCATGAATTCAGATCTGATAACCCTGTGTTGATGTTTGGAGAGAGTCATCCACAAAGTAGGTAATTTTTCATTATTTGCCCTAGGTAGATTTAATTCATTGCCCTAGATAATTGTTTAGAGTTAGATTTGGGGAAGGCTTTTGAGAGATGAGATCTCTCATTCCTTTCTTACCCATCACATATAATCAATAGGACTCCATGCATACACGAACATACCGCGCCCTACGGCACCCTATCCCTCGAGGTAGCGGTGATACCGTAGTATAAAGGCCCGGTTGCACGTGTTTTCCATGGAGGTTAGGGTAAGGATCTCTAAAGGAAGGACAAGAACCTAGAGGAAGGAACACCTTTCCGAATGGATCTAATCCCCTTTATTGATAATTACCATAACTCCTCATAGATCTTCATTTGGGTATAGAAAGCGTTGAGATTTACTTGCATTTCCAAACCATCCCTAAACCTAACCCTAGCAAGATTTAGATCTAGATAATCGTAGTATAGAATAATTTAGGTTTTTAGATTTAATAATCTGTCCAAACACCCTTCAGAATTAACTCGTTAGCGCGATTAGGAGATTCACAACATCCCTGTGGACCGACCCGTACTCACCGGCTAGCTGCAAAGCGACGCCGTTCTTGATTGCGGTAATAGATAGTTTTTTAGATCAATCAGCATGCATTGGAGACTGCAGCGTTTCTACTGAACAGGTTCCCAACCAAAACCGTGTCTACCATACCATATGAGATATGGCATGGGAAGAGACTATCTCTTAAGAGAATTAAGATTTAGGGTTGCCCAGCCTATGTTAAAAAGCAGAATCTGGACAAACTCGAGACACGGTCGGTCATGTGTAATTTTGTGGGGTATCCAAAAAATTCTTATGGATATCTATTATACCACAAGGAAGAACAAAAGGTGTTTGTTTCTCAGTATGCCACATTCTTGGAAAAAGAGTTTTTCACAGATAAAGCTGATGGCAATGTGGTGGATCTAGAAGAGGTTCTAGAAACACAAACTACAAATGACGACTTAGTTGAACCGGCTGTTGCAATAGAAAGTGAGGAGCCTCGGCCACTCTGTAGGTCTGGTAGGACTTCTCGCCCACTGGAGAGGTACTACGGTTTCCTCATTAATGGTGACAGAGAAGACTGCATCATGGAGGATGATGATCCTACCAGTTTTCAGCAAGCTATCACGAGTGGAGACTCTGTGAAGTGGCTGGATGCCATGAGATCCGAAATGGAGTCTATGTACACCAACAAAGTATGGACTTTGGACGTTGTACCCTCTGGGGTAAAACCTATGGGGTGCAAATGGATCTTTAAAAGAAAGATTGGTGTAGATGGGCAGGTAGAGACCTGTAAAGCAAGACTTGTGGCGAAGGGTTTTCGTCAAAGACCAGGTTTGGACTATGACGAGACTTTTTCGCCCGTAGCCATGCTTAAATCCATTCGGATCCTACTTGCTATTGCTGCTCACTACGACTATGAAATCTGGCAGATGGACGTTAAAACGACATTTCTAAATGGGGATTTAGAAGAATGCGTTTATATGGATCAGCCGGAGGGCTTCATTGACAGTGGGAGCAGCGGGAAAGCATGTAGATTGCTTAAATCCATATATGGGTTAAAGCAGGCATCACGGAGTTGGAACATCTGTTTCGATGATGTTATCAAAGAGTTTGATTTCATCAAAAATCCAGATGAACCTTGTGTTTATAAGAAGGCTGTAGGGAGACCTGTCACATTCCTCGTATTGTTCATGGATGACATTCTTCTGATAGGAAATGATATTCCGATGCTACAGTCGGTCAAATCTTTCTTATCACTAAGGTTCTCCATGAAGGACCTGGGTGATGCGACATACATTCTGGGCATTAGGTTCTATAGGGATAGATCCAAGAGGTTATTGGGATTGTCCCAAACCAGGTACATTAACACCATCCTAAAAAGGTTTAGTATGGAAGACTCCAAACAGGGTGCCTTACCCGCTTGCCATGGGGTCACTCTCTCTAAGGACTCTTGCCCAAAGATCGATGAAGAGAGAGCTCGCATGAGCATTATACCCTATTCTTCGGCAGTAGGATCTATAATGTATGCGATGTTATGTACACGCCCAGATGTAGCTTATGCACTTAGTGTTGTAAGCAGGTATCAATCCAACCCAGGGGAGAATCACTGGATAGCTGTGAAGAACATTCTTAAGTACTTGCGAAGGACTAAAGAATTGTTCTTGGTGTATGGTAATGGAGATCTCCAAATGGAGGCCTTTACCGATTCGAGCTTCCAGAGCGATAAGGACGACAACAAATCTATCTCCGGATTTGTATTTACCCTCAATGGAGGGGCGATAAGTTGGAAGAGTTCCAAACAGGATACCGTTGCAGACTCTACGATGGAGGCTGAGTACATTGCTGCAAATGATGCCGCCAAGGAAGCCGTCTGGATGAAGAAGTTCGTCTCGGAGCTAGGAGTAGTTCCAACCATTATTGATCCAATACCATTGTATTGTGATAATAATGGGGCTATGGCGTTAGCCAAGGAGCCCAGATCCCATCAGCGGTCCAGACACATCCTTAGGCGTTTTCATTTGATCTGGGAGATTGTAGATCGCCGCGAGATCGAGATTAGGAGAATAGACACAAAGAATAACACCGCGGATCCATTCACCAAGGCCCTCCCTCAGCCGCAGCATGAGCGACTTTTTGAGATGTTGGGTATGAGATACGCCAATAACTGGCCTTAGTGCAAGTGGGAGATTGTTAGATATATGTATGCCCTAGAGGCCATTATATGATAGTGGATATATTTATACATGTATATATATATTCAGTGTACATTCTTGCTTGACATGATAGTATTCTATCTGGTTCTTCTTTATCTGACATGTTGATTTGATCATGCTTTTATTCATTCACACATGTTGATAAAGACCTGAGGATATAGGCTTAACTACTGTGATTATGATGGAGATCATACTAGTGGGACATCTGTAGTTTATAAGCATATCCTGAAATGTCCCTAGTCGTAGGTGTATCGAGACGGGGCATCGATATACCAGAGTAGACTAGCGTATATGATACTAGACCCATATGATGGGCGATGGATGTTCCCACATTCATCGATGTTTGACATCGAGATCGTATACGGGTGCTCAGTGGTGACTGGGTATACTGGACGGACTCACCGAGAACTCCTATATGGAATTATATGTATCGTCGGATAGCAGTTCTCAGGTGACACTGGTGCAGGTTAGTCTGTAGACCCGAGATCGTCATAGAGTCTTGTGTGTTCTCCCACTGTACTTTGATTACCACCCTACCACGGCTCTACTGAGTCGTGTAAACAGGTGGCCGTTGGGTACAGTCCCGAGACACACGAAGGCGATGAGCGATAGGAGGGGTTTCGTCTCTCCCGGTATTGGGAGTTGATGCTGTGCTGTGCTCGATTGGCTATATCAGTAAGTCTCTGGCCAGGGCTGTTGAGATTTACTGATAAGTGTTATCAGTAGTTTCTCGATCTGTTATAGACCATTCATTAGCACGACTTATTGAGTTATTGGGGTCGACGTTACCATCCCTAGACTTGATATGCAGCATATCTGACGAAGAGACCGGACTGTACGGTAGTGTTGCCGGTTGGCTCGACGGGAGTTGTGACAGGTTCGCTTGTTTTCTTCTGATCGCTCAATACCCGGGTGGCCGTTACGTTTAGCTGACCGCTTGCGGCTTGGGGGTTCTTGATATGATCATCACCCACTGTCGGCGTATTGACGAGTCTTAGAGTCCCACAATGGAGTTGCCTAGTCCAGGCGAAACGATGTGGTGCGCATATGAGATATGCGTGTGGACCCGGTTAAAATGCGTGTATGAGATACCGTATATTAATCGGGCGGTTTGCTTTTGGTCGGGTCGTATGTGATATGACCGGGTTGCTAAATCAAGTGTTGATTTATCATTGACCATTAGTTTCTCACTTGAAATCATTTCTTGTCTTTTAGTTGTATGCATGCATGTATGCATTCATTCTTATTCATGCACATATGGATGTGCATGCACACATACATGCATATATCATTCTATCATGGTTGTTGATATAGTGGATGGTGGCAATATAAGACTCACACCCTTTATAAAATATATGGATATTATTTTTGGAAAAGAAAAATGAAAATGGAAATTGTTTCATGGTTGAATATTTTATTCTTTCCTTAACCCTTTTGTTTAACCATGATTTAATTTCTATGGTCATTTTTGTTCCAAACTAAAATATCTAGATATTTTATAACCTTGGTTAAGAATGAGAGAGTAAAAATATATATATTTTCATTTTCTCATTTTATTCACAACCTTATCATTATCTTGAGCTCTTAGAAAGCCATCATCTTCTTCCTCCTTTCTCTCTTGCTCTCTAGTTCTCTCAAGTGAGCAAAAGAGTTACCAAGTTAGGATTTTGAAGTAAGAAAACCAACCACAACACCATTCTACACTAGTCTTGCCCATTAGTGAAGAGTGTTAGCTTCCATTTCTTCTCTTGATCTAGTGAAGCTTCAAGCTTGGACAAAGAGGACTCCGGGTGGATCGTCGTGGACCTAGAGGATCTCAAGCGGACCTTTTTTCCAACCCTCAAGTAGCCAAGGATTCTAGCGTAGGGAGCTATAAAGGTTGTACTCTCAAAACCTTAGTTTTTCCTACTTGTGTTTGTGTTATAGTTTAGTTGCCCTAATTTTTCTAGTATGATCCTTAAGTTAGTTTTTTGAGTACCAAGTAATTTTTAAATATGGCATGCGTGTTGCCTCCAAACCCTTGTAGTGGTGCTATAGGAAACCCTTCACATGACTCATCGGGGCTCCCCAAACTGAGCCTAACCTCAAGTAAAAAGCGGCATGGCAAAATTTCTAACGCTTGGTCTTCTGACGGTCAAATCGCCTAAGAAGATTGCTTGAAGACGTCTTGTCCATCCCCCGAAGGGATCAGAGACACGACAGTTGCGAGGCTACTCGGACAGCAAGATTGCCTATCGAAGAATACATCAGCCGACGCGATGGTACGATGGACAAAAAACCCTAGTACCACAGACCCTAACGATCCTTTTTCGTAAAGAGTAGAGGTTAACTGTGACGTTAGGACATTCTTGTGAGAACTTCTCGATTCGTATCGACTTGTGAGGAAATTAGTGTCCTTTCGAGAACTTCTCGATTCTTCTCGACTCGTAGGGAAAAGTCTTAGGCAATGTGTTGGGAGGGAGAGTCGATCCACGGAACAGTGCTCGCGACAAAACCCAAATCACGCAAAAATACAATCCCGCAATTAAACGACGAAAGACAATATAAATTAAAGTGCAGGAATAAGAAAACAATCAATCACAAACAAGATAGATTTGTTAACGAGGTTCACCCACCGTATAGCTAGTCCCCGGCAGAACGGAATCTGCAAACGTCTATTATACTTGAATCAAGTTTGCAAACAAGAACAACCCTAGGAGATTTCTCGCAAATCTCTCTATACAAATCTCTCTTGGCCTTTGCCTCTTGTGATGATACTTGTGATGGATTCAAAATGCCTCACTCATAAGATGTGCTTTTATAACACCTAGGACAATATCACTATCTAACAAAGTCACCACCTTTCATTGTCACCACCTAACAATGTCATGCATATCAAAAGTAGCACCTAACAAAATCAGCACCTTTAATTGTCACCACCTAACAATATCATGCATGTCAATGTAGAACCTAAAAAAGTCATCACTTAACATTATTACCACCTAACAATGTCATGCATGTCAAAAGGTGGCTCCTAACCCTAGACTTTAATTTGCATCAATTTTCAACAAACTCCACCTTGATGCAAATTCATCACAATCTCGACATTGTCCCACTTGGAGTATTTTTTTTTGGCTCGATTCTCAGTACTAGTAAACTTCACACGATTCCGTTGCTGCTCTCTTCTCATCAAATTTTCATGGAGAAATTCACCAATCTGCAAGAGAGATCGAGCTTATCTCTGTCTACTATTTTGGTGAACATATCCGCCGGATTCTTTTCTCCCGCGATCTTCTGCAGTGTCAACTCACCATCTTCTAACGCTATGCGTATGAAATGGTATCGCACCTTGATATGCTTCATCCGAGAATGATATGCTGCATTCTTCGCCAAATGTATTGTATTTTGGCTGTTACTCCACAAGGTATTGAAGTATTTCTTCTTACTCAACTCTTCGAGCAACCCTTGTAACCATATCATCTCTTTGCTGGCTTCCGTGATCGTCACGTACTCAGCCTCCGTAGTTGATAATGCTACCACTTTTTGCAGTTGAGATACCCAACTCACCGCTGTTCCTCCAACTGTAAATACGTATCCTGTTGTACTCTTCCCACTATCTCGATCACCCGAGTAGTCCGCATCAACGTAACCTTAAAACTTTAGTGAATCACCCCCGAAACATAGGCAGTGACTAGACGTACCCCTAAGATACCTCAAAATCCACTTCACCGCATTCCAATGCTCCTTCCCCGGGTTTTGCATATACCGGCTCACAACTCCCACTACATGTGCAATATCTGGTCCCGTACTCACCATTGCATACATTAAACTCCCCACCGCAGAAGCATAAGGCACTCTTGCCATCTCGTCTTTCTGCTCTTGAGTTGTCGGGCAAAACTCCTTCATAAGTTTGAAATGTTTTGCTAAACGCGTACTCACCGGTTTTGACTTGTCCATGTTGAACCGCTTCAAAACCTTCTCGATATAGTCACTTTGCGATAACTACAGCTTCCGCTGCTTCCTATCTCGAATGATCTTCATGCCCAAAATTTTTTTGGCCGCTCCCAAATCTTTCATGGAAAACTTTTCAGCCATCATCTTCTTCAGACTTTGAATTTTCTCGAAGTTCGGACACGCTACCAACATATCATCTACATAGAGTGATAGAATGATATAGTCTCCATCCTCAAAAGTCTGAATATAGACACAGTGATCTGACTCACCACGGACAAATCCCGTCTCTAGCATGAACTGATCGAATTTGAGATACCACTGTCTTGGAACTTGCTTAAGGCCGTACAAACTCTTTCGCGGTCTACACACCATAGTTTCTTTTCCCTTCACCTCGTATCCCGGTGGCTGCATCATATAGATCTCCTCCACCAAATCTCCATGAAGGAACGCGGTCTTTACATCAAGCTGCTCCAAGTGCAAATCCTCCACCGCCACAATACTAAGGATCACTCGAATTGATGTCATTTTCACCATAGGGAAAAATATCTCTTGATAGTCAATTCCTTGCTTTTGTGCATATCTCTTAACTACCAAGCGATCCTTGTACCGCTTCACACCATCGGCCTCATCTTTTATCCTGTACACCCATCTATTCAGCAACACTTTTTGATCCTTGGGTAGCTTCACTAGGTCCCATGTACGGTTCTTCTTCAAAAAATTCATCTCCTCATCCATAGCTCGCTCCCACTGCTTACTAGCTCCGTCTTGCGTCACCTCTTCAAGGGATTTAGGCTCTCCCGAATCCGTGTACAAAATGAAGTTGGTCACAAGTCTTTCAGGTAGTCTCCTTTCTCTCGTAGATCTCCTCAAAACTGGTACATCTGGTTGCTGAACATAGTGGCCATCATGTTCTTGAGTCTGATCCTGCACTGCAGTTTCTTCCATGTTTTGATCCCCACTTGTGGGCACCTGATTTTTCTCTTGAGTTCCGTCTAACTCCACGAACTCAGATACAACACAATCTTTGGCTTGCTTTTCTTCTCTATATAAGTGCTGCTCATCAAAGACAACGTCCTGGCTTCGTATTACTTTCTTACTTGTGTAATCCCACAGCCGATACGAACTCGTCTCCACCATACCCGATGAAAGCACACTTCTTAGATTTGGAGTCAAGCTTACGTTTTTCTGCCTTATCAATCAAAGAATATGCGATACAGCCAAATACCTTAAGGTGCGAATAGTTGACCGGTTTACCCGACCAAATTTCTTCTGGAATGCCTCCATCAAGCGCACTCGCTGGGTTTCTGTTGATTAGATACACAGCAGCATCGACTGCTGCTGCCCATAAGAATTTTGGCAGATTCGCATCCAAGGTCATGCTTCGCACTCGCTCTAGGATCGTTCTGTTCATCCTTTCAGCGATACCATTTTGCTATGGCGTCCCAGGTACCGTCTTCAACCAACGAATACCCTTTTGTGAGCAAAACTCCTCGAACTCTTGGGTGCAGTATTCCCCGCCATTATCAGAATTTAGGCATTTAACCTTCATCCACGTTTGGTTCTCCACCTGCGCAATCCAGTGTTTGAAGATGCCAAACACATCGGACTTTTTCTTCATCGCGTACACCCATGTCTTCCGACTTGTATCATCTATGAACATCACGAAGTACCGATTTCCTCCATAAGACTCCACCGAGGCCGGACCCCACACATCCGTATGCACCATCTCCAGTTTCTTGGTCTTTTTCGCTAAGCCTCCAATTTGAAATCTGAGCGCGCTTTGCTTCCCACAAACGCAGCTCTCGCAAAACCCCAACTCTACCTTTTTCAGCCCCAAAAGAACTCCCTTGCTTGAAGAATTTTCATGTTCTTCTCGCTGAGGTGTCCCAATCTTTTATGCCACAACGAAGTCTCCGAATCTTTCTCCGAACTTGCCGTCAATACAACTGAGCCTCCGCTGCTCCCATTGAATGAGTACAACAAACCGCTCAGCTTGTCCCTTGCGACCACCAATGACCCTTTGGAAATCTTCTATTGAGAATTCCCAAATGTCGTAGTAAACCCTTCGTTGTCTAGATGACTTATGGAAATCAAGCTTTTCTTCAAATCCGGAATGTGATGAGCATTCTTCAATTTGATTTGACCACCTCCTGACGGTTGCAAGATAATCGTCCCCTTTCCAACGATTTTACACGATTGACCGTTTCCCACCGTCACATGTCCAAGATCGCCCTGAACATACTCGCTAAAGTGATGTCTGCCTGAAGTGCAATGAAAAGAAGCCCTTGAATCTAGGAACCAATTATCCGCCTTTGTGTTCTCGCTCGCCGATAAACAAAGACCGTGTTCCCCTTGTTCTTGTATAGACACCACATTTGCTTCCTTTTCATCCGTCTTCTCATCTGAGCCTTTCTTAGGAAGCTTACATTCACTTCTTCTGTGACTTTTCTTTCCGCAATTCCAACAGGCGTCTTGGATTTTTCCTTGAGATTTACCCTGGCTTTTAGGGTTGCCCTTTTTCCACTTTCCCCTTTCTATTGTTCTGCCATGATTCTCCACCGAAAGTGCAGAAGTTCCAGAACTCTCACTCACGGACTTTCTCCGCGTCTCATCGTTTAATATGCAGCTTACCGCATCATTAAACGTGAGAATCCCCGAGACAGAGTTGCTAACCGCCATCACTAGGTTCTCCCAACTCTCTGGCAACGAACATAGGAACAGTAGGGCTCGAATATCGTCTTCAAAGATGATTGAAACGGACTCAAGTTGGCCTGTCACGCTGTTGAACTCGTTCAGGTGCTCTATCACCGAACCAGTCTCTACCATCTTCATGTTGAAAAGCTTCTTCATCAAAAATATTTTATTTGATGTCGATGGATTCTCATACAACTTCGCTAACGTCTTCATTAGCACCTTAGTTGTTTTCTCCTTTGAGATATTAAAGGCCACCTGCAGAGTCAACGACAATCTGATCGTCGCCAAGGTTTTTCTATCCAAAAGGTTCCACTCCTCATCGGTCATCTTCTCGGGCTTTTCTCCTAGCAACGGAAGATATAGATCCTTTTGGTATAGACAGTCTTCTAACTGCATGCGCCACCAACAGAAATTGTGACCATTGAATTTCTCGATTCTTATCTTATCCTCTGTCATCTTTCGTCTGTATCGTAACAAACCCAACTTCCTCCTAGATCTAAACCAAAGCCTTCAAAACTACAATCTAAGAAAGTGGGGAAGAGGACACAAGCGTCGTTACCCACCGTTACCTATATTATAGAATTGAAGAACCCTAGGTTCTCTTAACCTTGCTCTGATACCAGTTGTTGGGAGGGAGAGTCGATCAACGGAACAGTGCTCGCGACAAAACACAAATCACGCAAAAATACAATCACGCAATTAATCACAAACAAGATAGATTTGTTAATGAGGTTCACCCACCGTATGGCTAGTCCCTAGCAGAGCGGAATCTGCAAACGTTTACTATACTTGAATCAAGTTTGCAAACAAGAACAACCCTAAGAGATTTCTCTCAAATCTCACTATACAAATCTCTCTTGGCCTTTGCCTCTTGTGATGATACTTGTGATGGATTCAAAATGCGTCACTCATAAGATGTGCTTTTATAGCACCTAGGACAATGTCACTATCTAACAAAGTCACCACCTTTCATTGTTACCACCTAACAATGTCATGCATGTCAAAAGTAGCACCTAATAAAGTCACCACCTTTCATTATCACCACTTAACAATATCATGCATGTCAAAGTAGCACCTAAAAAGTCATCACTTAACATTATTACCACCTAACAATGTCATGCATGTCAAAAGGTGGCACCTAACCCTAGACTTTAATTTGCATCAATTGTCAACACAATGGGGATAAGGACTTGTTTCCTAAGCACTGGGGTCCTGCAAGTCGGTCTATGATGGGCGCTTACATACTATTCACGGGCCACACTCTCCGAAGCCGAACATCGACAAGAAGGGAAACAACCATTTGCGAGTCCTCTCGACTTGTAAGCGGGAAAATTGTCTTGTAAGATTGTAACACCCTAGTTCATTTATACCAATTCTATTTCGAGTATTTCTTTATTTATAGTATTTTCCTGATTTATTGTGTTTTTGGTGCGAATAATGTATCTGACATTTATATTTGCATCTGACCCGACCCGCTTGCTGGAAACCCGTCTTGATCCCTATTTATAGTTTATCCTGACTTGCTTTATGGATCCGTGCATTTTCATTTTTATTTATATACTGCATACTAGAATTTTATCTGGCATCTGCATTTTAATATAATATAACATTTAAAGCCAAGTAAAATGTTTTAAAAATATATTCCATGGCCTGCATGATACCCCTAACCCTGTCGTAGCATCCGCGTATCTTGTTCTCGTTCCGTTCAGTATAACGGACTTGTTTGGATGGCTACGTACGCGTGCGTGCATCCGCTCTTGGGGGTATGCATTTTCGTTACCCGGATATCCTATTTTAGATTTGGTCGACACGTATATTATCCGTATTTTCAAACCATAATTTTAGACCCGATCCGGGTGTGTTTTGGAATATTTTTGTTTTAGCCTGAAATCTCAAAACATATAATATAAAATCCTTTATATATAAACCGTTTATTATATACGTTTTTTTAACAGTATATATTTTTTAAGAATATTTTCTATAATCCTATCCTAACTCCAAATCCTACAGTTCCCTCTCCTCCTCTCTTTCCCCGACACCCATCTCCGACGACCACCTCCTAAGAACCTAACCTTCACCGTGCACCTACCTTCACCCGAGCAACCCCTCGTCGCCGATCACCTCATCGGCCTCGCTACCACCACGTCATCTTCACTCCCTTTTTCTTCCCATACCCAAGCTTCATACCCTGCACCACGCCCGATAACCAAACCCAACCCAAAGAACCAAGAACACCCACTGCCTTTTGCCAAACCCTCGCCTGCCTACTCACCGTCGACGGCCCATCGTCGACGTCACTCCCTTGCCTTCTCTGAACCCTCAATCCAACCCCAGAAAACTAGCCTCTCTTCTTCTCCTTCTTCTTCCTTCTTCTTCTTTCTTGTCTTTTCTTCTTCTCGGTTCTTTTTCCGGTGATCACCCGCCGGAGCCGTGCTCGTTGCTGCTGATCCAGGCGATCCAGTGAACGTCCCCTGCCTGCATGGTTACCTTCTTGGACCTGTCCTGTGTGCCGTGTGTGCGTTGCGACGTTTACTCGATGTCGGACGTACCGTACATACCCATCGTGTGATCCAATCGAGGCAAGTTCATCTTGCTACATGCTATGTATCCTATTATACATCCATATGAGTAAAAGGTTACATGGTTATTATATTATGCATCCATAATAACGTTTTACAGTTTTTAGGATACCAGTATGCATCCATATCATTTATTATATACGTAGATGCATCTACAGATCACATTATTACATATTATTGTTATATTAACACCCCATGCTTGATAATGTACATCCTACATAGTCTTGGAGCTGTAAATGTAATCCCTGATCGATATTTGTGCATCCATACCATTAATTATATATCTAGTTGCATGTCATGTCACGTTATTTCATATTACTGCTACATTAACACCCCATGCTAGATAATGCGCATCCTACATAGTAATGGAGCTATAGTTGCAACCCCTAATAGTTATTCATGCATCCATGTTTTATTGTGTATCCATACCATTAATTCTGCATAACTAGTTGCATGTCATATTACATTAACTCATATTATTATTACATTAGTCCCCCATACTTGATAATGTGCATCCTACATAGTCTTAGAGTTTTAGTTGTAACCCCTGCTAGATAATTGTGCATCTTGTAAACCCTGATAGATAATTGAGCATCCATGTTTTATTGTGTACCCATACCATTAATTCTTTATATATAGTTCCTTGCAATGTTGTATTAATTCATAATATTGTTATAATAACATCCCATGCTTGATAATGTGCATCTACATAGTCATGATGTAACCCATGATAAATATTTGTGCATCCATATTTTTATCGTGCATCCGTACTTGCTACAGTTTTATTATGAGCATCCGCTTGATATCTGTACACTACCTGATGCATCACTGCTTAACTTGATACTTGATCCTGTTACTGATGCCGACAATCCTGACCTGTTGTCCCGACGGGCATATCCTGTTGTTTGTATAGACAAACCTGTACCTGCTTGATCCTGTGTTGGCATTAGCTCCAGATTATCAATACCTGACTTGAACACATAACCTTGGGGGTATGGGGAAATCAAAGGTGTAACCAAGTGTAACTTAAAAGGGTATTACTTAATCCGTGGTCCCGGGGGGTAACGGGACAGAGCCATTCGTGACTCTTACATCTTGATCCGTGGTCCCGGGGGGTAACGGGACAGAACCACTCTTGGTTCACATATTCCTGATCCGTGGTCCCGGGGGGTGATGGGACATATTCTTTGAGTTACATGAGGAGTACATCAATTGATTTCAAATAAATTTAGAATAGAAAACTCAGTATCACAGTTTAGATTATTTACCGCACTTCACCCGCACGTATACACTTCACTGTTCATACCCGTGTTACTGTTATACACTCTTATTACTGTTCATACTCATGCCTGCATATCTTGTTACCTCCTGATTATATTTTATTGTTTGATATTATGACGCACTAACGTCTGGGTTTTGCATGGCCCAGATCCTCTATCTTTGTCGCAGGCCGTTCAGGAGTATTTCAGTCGACAGGCCGAGCAGTAAGAATCATGTTAGTAGCTAGTTAGTTTAGTTCTATTTTCGTACTTTCATTCCTGATGTGAGACCGTATTTTGGGATGTACTTTCTAGATGTTATTGTTATTTGGATTTATTACTTCCGCATATTATTTCTTGACTCGTTTATTCTGGCTTATGGACATGTACTAGATAGTTTATTTTTTACTGTTTTTGATACCTTCTAGACAGCCGTAATATGACCGTAGATGGATGTTTCCTAGCCACAGGTAGCATGGTTGGCTCTGTCACGTGCCGATCTTAGCGCACTCTGGAAAGCAGGGCGTGACAGAGATCTTTACGACTCTCAAAAGAAAACACACTTAGGAATCCTCACGATTCCTAAGGAGAAAATACACCTACGAGATCCTCTCGACATGTAGGGAGAAAAATCTTTATGAGACCCTCACGGCTCATAAAGTTGGAAAGCCTTAGGTGGCAGATCTGAACCTGACTCCTGAGCCATCGCTGTCCTACAAGAAGATCAAAATAGATTATCCACCATGAAGCAAAATATGTTTTTTTATTATTATTCATGAACGAAATGAATACAAAGTACAATTTGTGAAAGAATCAAAAAAATACTCCCATTCAGGAGTATGTACAAAAGAAGAATAAAAAGAAACATATACAATTTTTCAAGCCCGTGGATGATTCAGTAGATTTGTTAGTTCATCCTTCTTCCGCTGGGTCTCGGCTTCATAATTTATTATTGCTATGAGACGGGCCTCCGCTTGAGACTGTTGGGCCTGGTACGAGGCGAGCCGACTTTCAAGCTCATTTTCGGTAACTTGTGAGCATCAACCATCTCGCGAGTAAAAATGACGGTTTTATCAATAGCTACCACCTCCCTGATAGCTTCTTGAAGCACCCGCCAAAGTTCATACGCACGAGTGGTCTTGGCCGTGAGTTCAGCTTGATATTCCCCCAACGCATTGGAAGCCAGCTCCTTCTCCAAAAACTTTCGGTTAAGCCTCTTCTTACATGACTGCAGATTTGCGGCACACCGTTCAACCAGCCCCCGCAAGCTCGCTTTTGCAGCCACGACCTCTGAAGGAAGGCGTTTGCACTCAAGACTATGTAAGTAAGCCTCCACCCGACGAAAAAACTCGACCCAGGCATGCACCAATGTTTCATCATGGTAAGCAGCAAAAAAAAGGAGAGCATGGGAAATCAAAGAGGCGACTCGTTGGAATCAATATGGGGAGACGAAATGACCCCATCAATAAATCCCCACGTGCATAGCATATGAGCATCAACCTTAATCTTTATCGGAAATTTAAAAAACGGGGGGCCCACACATGCATGACACGTGAGCGGGCGCCAATGCAAGAATGAAGTCCCCAGCAGTGCCTCATGGGCAAAACACGTGAACACCAACAACAATATAACAAAATTTCATAAAGAACGCATGTAAACACAAAAAGGGAGAAAGGAAAGTTTTGTCATTCGTACTCCGACAATTCATACAAAAATAAAAGAATTTTTTTACAATGGTAAGATATCAAATCCAGGACATGGGTTGAGAAACTCAAAATTTAGGCCATCTAAAATGCTTCGGGCCTCTTGGACCATTCTCATATGCTTCTTTTCATGATCACAAGCGTCAGGGTCCTCACTGATATCCTCCGCCCTTCGATAGGCAGCGATTATCTTCGCTTGTTGAAAAGTTTGATGCAGAATATCAACAAGATTGTCTCGCCTTTTCTTTGAGATTAAGCCCATCAGATACACTGAGTGTTCCTTATCCTCGGCGTCATCCAATGCTTTAAGCGGCATGCTGTCATAGAATAAAGAAAGTGCTTCTCACATCGCTCTCACAATGAGCTTCAAAAGAGCGGAACGACGAGGAAGCAATCGACCATTGTATTCATCAAAGCGACACATCATTTCGGCACACTGAGCGTCTGTAAACTCCTGGTTCTGGCAGCGGCCTAGTGCACGAATGTCTCCATAAGAAATAATCTCGTCGAGATCATACAGATGAGCGGCCATAACGTCTGAAAAGGAAAATTATTGAGAGTTTAATGGGCAAATTGGTTTAAAAAAAGCTTATTGAAACAGACATGGGAATTCAGACAACTCTTGGAAAAACAACCTCTGACAAAACGCCTAACATTGGGGGTTCACTACCTAAAGATCGTGCATTCTTAGAGCTTGGAAAGATGAGTTTTTATTAAAGGGAAAAACCCTTGGTTTGGATTTAAAATCCAAAGAGAATTTTATAAAAAGTTCTTTGGCCGTTCAAGATCCTTACCTAAAAAGGGGATTCTTTTTTGACAGAGTTAAACTCTGAAATTTTTTGAACAGAGAACTGAGCTCTGAGGAAGAAAATTAAATTCTCAAAGAAATTGAATAAGGAAGAAGATGAAGGAATGGAGGCACTGTTGAAGAGACCGCTGCATTTATAGAATGTGATGGGAAACGTTTCATCTTCCCCGTTCCCTAGGCGAATCCAACGGCCATGAAAGTTACAGCGTTGCACTCACGTGCAAACACGTGAGAACAACGCTGTGGGGGCATTTGTTCCCTCATGAGAATTAAATAAAATACAGATAAAGCAGCAAGGAAAACCTCAAATGAGACATCGCGTGCCTACACGTGACCGAGCATCACGTGCCCACACGTGATCAGGACTTACGTGCAGACACGTGACCATTTACAGGCAAAGCCTGTAGACGCTGAATAAAATAAACAAATTGGAAATGCTGTGTCAGTGGGGTCACGTGTCAACACGTGACCAGGTCTCACGTGCAAACACGTGACCATTTACAGGCAAAGCCTGTAGACACTGAATTAAATTCTAAATGAAATGCTTAATCAGTGGGGTCATATGCCAACACGTGATGAGCTCTTAAACCCTTTGAACAATAGAATTAAATTCTAATTAAAAGGGAATCAAAAACCCTAATTGGAAAAATATTTCTTTAGATCTTTCCAAACAAAAAAAATTGCGCGCTGTAAAGTGGAGCACCGTTGGATTAAAAAATCCAATGGTGATTAAAAATCACCAATTTATAGAAAAATTCTATACAAGGAAATATTTTCCTAAAATTTTCCAGGAACAACAAACAAAATATCTTTTGGGATTAAAATCCAATGGTGAATAAAATTCACCGAGTGATCTAAAAGATCATGTTGGTTATAAAATCAATCAAAATCTTTCAATGAAAAATTGACTAAATAACCTGATTCTTTTCTTTCTCCTATAAATAAGAGCCAAGAAGTAAGAAAAAAGGAGGACAACAATAAAAAAAAGGAGATATACAACAAGAGATAGAGAGAGAAAAAAGAAGAGAATTTAATTCTCCAAAAAGAAGAAGATCTCTTCAGAAAAGAAAGAAACCCTAGGTAAGAGAGGGAAAGAGATCATTCTATAAGCTTTCACAAAACAAAAAGAGAATTTAATTCTCAAACTAAAAGTTTAACTTTTCTGAATAAGAACTTAGTCCTCCTTTGGTTGAAGATCTACAGAAGCAGATCTTCCCATAAGTTGAGAATTTAATTCTCATCGGGGGAATTTTGCCATGCAGATCTAAAACCTAAGGGAGGACCTAAGTTCACAGAATTTTATTCTCACACAAAGCACATAGGAATTTAATTCCTCCAACAAAGATAGGGTTTAACCCTTAATATAAGAACTTATTTCTTCTTCATGGTAATGGACCTGCAGAAGTAGATCTCCGCATAAGTTGAGAATTTAATTCTCATCAGGGAGATTCTGCCATGCAGATTTAAAGCTTAGAAGGAGAATTGGGTTTAAAGAATTTAATTCTTTTAAACACATAGGAATTTAATTCCTCTAAATAAAAATTAGGGTTTAACCCTATAAGAGAATTTAATTCTTATACAAGGGATTTATCTCTCCATGCACGTAAAAAGATCAAGTACCCAACATGATCATGTGGCAACACGTGACCCTCCCTCCAATGATCAAAAGAGAACGAATATGATTAGGTCGCGTGCTTCCACGTGACCCTTGAACAGACTTCTCAAAATAAAAGGGCAAAATCGATTTTGGACGCCTCACGTGTCTCCACGTGACCCCTGACAAACACCTCTTTAAAAAATAGAAGATGGAAAAACTGAAGGATTAATATCCAACGCATGGGCGCCCTCACATGTCCCTACGTGACCCCTAACAAATCCTTTTAATACCCAATGCATGGGCACCATTACATGTCCACACATGATAATCTTGGAAATCAAGTTTTTAACACTTATATGCATATTCTGAGAATAAAGGAAGTAAGGCCCAATACTCCAGCGTATCACGTGACCCCATGTGAGCGCTTCTCTTTTTTTAGTGTTTAACACTATTTTGTGTGCTTCATCCCTAGTGTTTAACACTATTCTAAGCGTATCACGTGGGAGCACGTGATAGCCGAGTGTACTATAGTGTTTAACACTATATTCGAGCCAATCTTAGCCTAAATTAGCTAAGTCTTCCAGAGGCAAGACCCCCTTTTGACTAAACCTCAAATACACTCATGTCTTCCAAAATTGATCATCTCATATGACACTCAAGGCAAAACCCAGAGCCTTTCAACCAACGTTGGATCAATGGTACATCTTTTCATACCTCTCATACATGTCGTTGTAATTCCTCGGCGTCTTCAGAGAGATGGAGGGTCCCGATAACCGATAACTTTTGGTGCATCCCCAAAAAATTGAATCAAAACCAAACAGACTATGACGTCTTTAGACTGGACCGTAATGTCCCTAAACTAAACTCTATGGACTATGAGGTCTTTAAACTCATGGACTATGATGTCCTTAACCTCTATGGACTGTGAGGTCCTTAAACTCACGGACTATGATGTCCTTAACCTTTATGGACTGTGAGGTCCCTAAACTCACGAATTATGATGTCTTTAAACCTTATAGACTATAACGTTTTTAAATGGGACCGTAATGTCCTTAAACTAATTACGGACAGCCATATCCCTAAACTAAAATAATAGAGCCCAAATGCTCTTTTGTTGGATCTAAATGATCCTGTTAAGTAGATCTTAGTCTAAAATGGGACTAACGTATCCTTAACAACCACTTAAGTTGATCTTAATCTCAAAACGAGATTAATGATCCTTAAATCAATCCAACTACAGATCTGTCAACTGACACTGGTTCATGGGCATATCTCCCCACACCTCTGATATATGTCGTTGTAATTCTTCAACGTCTTCAGGAGGTGGCGGGTCCCGGTAGTCAGACACTCATTGGACCGCAAAGTCTCTAAACTAAAACAATAGAGTCCAAATGCTCTTTTGTTGGATCTAAATGATCCTGTTAAGTAGATCTTAGTCTAAAATTAGACTAACGTATTCTTAACAAACGGTTAAGTTGATCTTAGTCTAAACTAGACTAACGTATCGTTAACAAACGTTTAAGTTGATCTTAGTCTCAAATGAGATTAACACATCTTTAAACCCAAACTAAAACCCAAATCTAAGAAAATACAGATTTGGACTAATCCATGCCCTACGGGTGACAACATACATTAGTCTATGTATACAATCCACGGGCAACCAAAAATAAAACAAATACACACGACACGAAGTGACCATCTGGAGAAGGAGAAAGTTGTTACCGCGATGCGGTAGCGTAATTAACTACAGGGGCTTGCGCCTGCAGGGAAGAGCGTCCCCACAATTAAAAATCCTTCAAATGAGGGGGAATCTGACAAAGTCTGCTACATCGGCCGCATCTGTCTAAATCTTCGATACATGGTACCATAAATCAACTTGGTATCTTAGAAGATGTGGACGGATAAAACCAAATAGCATCTGCCCCCAGATTCAGGCAAGACGTCAGTCTTCCCGGCTTCCGGCGGTGAACACTAGGATTTCCGGGTTTTAATTTAAGCCTATATAAAACAAGGATTCCACGGTCGTGATGAATAGCCAACCCCACATCCCTAGACCCCTACAGAGTGGCAAGCAACCCTACCAATTCTAGAGTTAGGAGACCCGAACTCGACGCCTCGAGATGGTCTCCCACTGGACTCTAGAAACCGGTTACTTGTGCTCCCCTCCTTGGGTCTATCCTAATGCGGAAAAGTAAATAATATACATCAACGGTGACAACTTCATCAATCCGGAAGTGCCCCAATAAAATAATATTATATACAAGATTTTACATGAATGAAAAAGAAAAACTCTCATCTCGCATAAAAAAACCCGGGTATTGAGAGATCAGAAGATTAACACGAAACCGGCGTTGATGTATAGCAACGAAACCGGCGATACACCACATATTACACTTACGATCGCATAAAAGAAAGTGAAAACTACAACATTTGGAATCTGCAACAACCTTAGACATCATAAACCCGAAATATCTCTTATTCCGGATTTCATGCCTAACAATATGAATTCCTTAGACATCGCATGCCTAACAATTATAAACCCTGCATTTTAGTCTCTATATTGAAAACACTTTCCAATAATAAATCGGGTAATTCAACAAGATTTCCGACATCCTGATCGAATGCTCATCGGAAACTTTAGTAGGCGGCCGCACCCTCGATACCGTCGACAAAGTGCACTTAGGCGGAACACCGCGGCCGTGAACACCCGGACGGATGCTTTTGGCAACGGAGTTCTCCTACAGTCACTTGGTCGAGGCTATGTGGCGTGGCTATCTAGTAAGGTTACCCGGCGAGTATCCGCGTATGCTACGTGATTGCGACGGACTTTTTATCACATCAAAATTCCGTGGCAACCGATCAAATAAGACTAAATTGCTAGATTTATAAAATTCAAATATTGTGGATTCCAAGTATTGTATCCCATCACAAATATCCGGACGACGTTAAACTTTTCGATCGATTAATCAAAGTCCCATAATTCCCCGAGAGCTAACACTTGAGCACAGTTTAATAATACCCAGAATATGCCACAGCACCTATGCACCAACCGTAGAAGGGCAGACCCAAGCCTCATTAATGGCACCGCGGAACTACCGCAAACCCTAAGGTTCGAAAGCGGTTCCATGGTCATTATATCGAGTTATGGTTTCATTTTTCTAGAGGGTCCACAGAATAACTTGCATGATTTTCCGAATACCCTAAACTTGGAAAAATGGGTTTTTGACATTCGTTCGAACTTTTTAACTTCGCCTAGACAACATGTGAAAACCCGAAACCAATGTTAAACTACGAATACGAAACACTCCGAGTTGCATATACAGTAAGACTGTATCATATGAAATCTTAGAAAAAACAAACAATACCTGAAACACCAAACCCCAGAGCCTGGAACACAGAAAAAATTTGAGGCCAAAATTCCCTAACATGGCCGGCCTCCTCGAATTTTTGGCTATTGTGCTCAGCCAAAATCCAACCATCTGATCTCAAATTTCTTCTGTGTTCATTCCATAACTCATACAGCATTCTGCAGTTGTTTAAAAAAAATTTTGGAAGCCATTGAAAATTCGACAGAAACTAGGGTTCGATGTTGCATGTTTCAGAGTAGTTTTGGTTTCGTAATCTAACAAATATCGTCTAATACTCTAGCCCGGCTCTGATACCACTGTAGGGTTTCCTTAGCACTATGCCTAGGGTTAGCAAGCATCAAACATGCCAC
This sequence comes from Agapanthus africanus, assembly GCA_030015575.1. NCBI lineage: Eukaryota > Viridiplantae > Streptophyta > Magnoliopsida > Asparagales > Amaryllidaceae > Agapanthus > Agapanthus africanus. Next base: position 10,902,732 of record JASDDO010000028.1, on the reverse strand, counting down.
AACAAAAAAATTTAGGGGGTGCTAAGCAAACATCTTAGGAATCGAACTAGAAAGTTAGGGTAACAAAACTTTGTAGACCGGTCCTTCACTTCTAAAGCTCGGTGTAGTGGTCCCTTCGCTGCGAGTAGTGATCTCCCAAACTCTAGTATGGTTTCCCTTAGAGAGTATGGTTTTCCTTGAAGAAATGAACAAGCTTACTCGAAGTCTTCGAGGCCGAAGATGATCTATGTCGAGGAGACTCAAACCTTAGCTACCTCTTCACTAAATTAGGGTTTAGTGAAGCAAACACCCTATACATAATGGCTAGTAGTAGAGGATGATGAAGTAGGAATTTTGCTCACTTTAGATTTGATTTTCTCACTTGGATTCTTCATCTTTTAAAACCCTAGAGAACTTGAAGAGATGAAGAAGAAGATGAAAAAGAGAATGACCAAATGAAATGAGATGAGGTTAGAAAATCAACCATGGGTTAGTTAATGTCACACACTAAGCATTGTAGAGATTTAACCATGGCATATGGTAAGTGGTTAGGTTTATAAAAATCTTCTAGGAAAATAAATGTGGTGGACTAAGTCAATGGTTAACCAAGCTTCTCTAAGTTTTTAGCCATGACTTAATTAAATCCAAATTTGAATTACTAATGATAATTAAAAACCTAAACTTTTCATGGTCATAGTGTAAGTCTTATACACCCATGTTTGATGTATAACCTAGCATGATATAATATATATCACATATATATTATTCATGCACAAGTGAGAAAAAGAAATGGTCAAGTGAGCAATATTAGTTAATGTAAATTCATATATCAAATATATATATATATATATATATAAAATTATGCATTAAATCATTAAATCATTAAATCAACACTTGATTTAATGATCCGGCTATATCACATACAACCGGCTAATATCAAATGTAACATCATATCGAATCAACACTTGATCCGATAACCCGGCTATATTACATATAACCGGCCGATATCATATATCGCGAGAATAGAATGCGGTATCACATACATGCATTAATCTCGATCCCGCACATATCACATATGTGCTCCTACTCCGTTTCGCTTGAGCTAGGAAACCTCTGTGTAGGACTCTAAAGACTTGTCAATACGCCGGCAGTAGGTGGTGATCATATTAGTCATCCACAAGCCGCAAGCGGTCTGCTAAACGTAATGGCCACCTGGGTATTGAGAGATCAGAAGATCAACAAGCAAGCATGCTCACACTCCCGTGAATCCAATCAGTAACACTACCGTACAGTCCGGTCTGTTCGTATGATATGTCGTATATCTCGTCTAGGGGTGGTAAACGTCAGACCACAGTATCTTGATAAGTCATGCCGATGTAAGATCATTAACGATTTGAGAAACTACTGATAACACTTACCAGTAGATTGGCCCTGGCCAGGGTTTTCGTGTTATGGTCAATCGAGCATAGCGCAACATCAACCCCAAATACCGGGAGAGACGAATCCTCTCCTATCGCTCATTGCCTCCATGTGACTCGGGACTGTACCTAAAAACCACCTGTTTGCATGACTCTGTAGAGCCGTGGTAGGGTGGAAATCAAATCACAATAGGAGACACACAAGACTCTATGAAGATCTCGGGTCGATAGACTAACCTGTACCAGTGTCACCAGAGAACTGCTACCTGACATGAGATATAATACCATCTAGGAGTTCTCGGCGAGTCCATTCAGTGTACCCAGTCTCCACTGAGCACCCGTATACCATCTCTGATGTCAAACACCAATTGATATGGGATCATCCATCGCCCATCACATAGGTCGAGAAGTTATACGCTAGTCTACTCTAGAGTATCGATGCCTTTTCTCGATATTCCCTCGACTAGGAACAATTAAAGGATGTACTCATATACTACCCAGACCCCACTAGTATGATCTACATCATAATCCTGATAGTCAAGTACACATCTTAAGGGCTTTATCAACATGTAATAAAGAGACATCAAGTGTATATGTTAAGATAAAGAGCAACCAGATAGCGTACTATATCGAGCAAGAAAGTCCTCCCTATATATGTCCAAGCATCCACTATAATATACATCATATGTACAATAATGACCTCTAGGGCATACATTGGAAAATGATAGAGAGCAAAAATTGCAGGGTTTCAGAAATCGTATTTTCGGATTTGTTTCGTTTTCGTATTGTTTCTAACACTACCAGCCATGGATGGGCCGAGCAGGGCAGCTGCTCGGTTGCCTCTTGGCGAGGGCTTTGATCCTTAGCGTAGATGGTTAAGAAGTTACCCGCTAAGGATTGACCGAGCAGGAAAGCTGCTCGGTTGTCTCTTGGCAATAGCTTTGATCCTCAGTGTAGATGGGTAAGAAGTTACCCACTAAGAATTGACCGAGCAGGAAAGCTGCTCCGTTGCCTCTTGGCGAGGGATTCGATTCTTGGCATCGGTGGGTAGTGAACTACCAGCAATGGATGGGCCGAGTAGGGCAGCTGCTCGGTTGTCTCTTGGCGTGGGCTTTGATCCTTAGCGTAGATGGGTAAGAAGTTACCCGCTAAGGATGGACCGAGCAGGGAAGCTGCTCGGTTGACTCTTGGAGAGGGCTTCGATCCTTGGCGTTGGTGGGTAGTGAACTACCAGCCATGGATGGGCCGAGTAAGGCAGCTGCTCGGCTGCCTCTTGGCAAGGGTTTTGATCCTTAACGTAGATGGGTAAGAAGTTACCCGCTAAGGATGGACCGAGCAGGGAAGCTACTCGGTTGCCTCTTAGCGAGGACTTCGATCCTTGGCGTCAGTGGATAGTGAGCTACTAGCCATGGATGGGCCGAGCAGGGCAGCTGCTCGGTTGCCTCTTGGCGAGGGCTTTGATCCTTAGTGTAGATGGGTAAGAAGTTACCCACTAAGGATTGACCGAGCAGGGAAGCTACTCGGTTTCCTCTTGGCGAGGGCTTCGATCCTTGGCGTCAGTGGGTGGTGAGCTACCAACCATGGATGGGCCGAGCAGGGCAGCTGCTCGATTGCCTCTTAGCGAGGGCTTTGATCATTAGTGTAGATGGGTAAGAAGTTACCCACTAAGAATTGACCAAGCAGGGAAGCTGCTCGGTGGCCTCTTGGCGAGGGCTTTGATCCTTAGCGTAGATGGGTAAGAAGTTACCCGCTAAGGATGGACCGAGCAGGGAAGCTGCTCGGTTGCCTCTTGGCGAGGGCTTTGATCCTTAGCGTAGATGGGTAAGAAGTTACTCGCTAAGGATGGACCGAGCAGGGAAGCTGCTCGGTTTTGCGAGGCTTTGCCCGACCTAGATGTGCGAATATCGGGAAGAGTGACCGTCGTGGGTGGCACGTGGCAGAAACGCACAGGTGAGGCGAGGCGTTCCAAGACCCACGTCATTCTGACTTCGGTTCGCCAAGAAATACGGGATGTCCACCACGTGGCGGTATGGTATTGGAAGAATCGAGCGAATCTTAGGATTCGCGCTACTGCGCGCGCAAATTTAGGCTCTTGGGGATTCTGTAGAGGCTATAAATAGAGAGGGTGTGTTTCTCATTCCTAACATTGCACCCCGAAACATAAGAATGGACGGATTCACTTTCTCCTTCCCCGAGATCATTTCCTTCGAAGATGTATACTTGTACGACCAGCTGAGTTCCGAGGAGACGCTACGGGCGGTGGTTCGGCGTATGGAGGACCACTTCGGCCGCCTGCTTCCCCGGCGATAACCCTTGCTCCAGCTGCTGATGTACTCGATTTGGAAGGCGTCGCCGGGGCTGCACAACCCCTTGTCCGAGCAACTGAAGGACGAGGCGGTTGGCAAGCTGAGATCGCTATGCCATTTTGGCCTGATCTCGAAGACTCGGTGCGATCGCTCAGTGGCACTCGTTCTCGAGTGTTACCAACTGAGGCATCTCGCCGATGGGTGCCCAGCTGGAGAGTCCTCCGGCCCGTCCGTGGCGTCGAGGGTTCACAGGCAGCACCAGAGGCAGAAGTCCGAGGCGGCCAGGGCTCGGCTGATGGAGATCTCTTCGGAGTACCACGAGCAATGCTTCCTGCATCCCCTTCCCCCGCTGTTGTAATTTCAATTTTTATGTAAAGCTGAAGAGCCCACAATACCTTCTGATAAATAAATAAAGTTCTCCTTTTTGCGACGTTCTATTGTTTCCTTTTGTCTTCTGGGTTCATTTGAGTATTTCAGCGAAACGGAATCCGTGAGCTTTGAACCGAGCAAGAGTGAAACATATAGGAGAAGTTCCTTCTTATTATAAAAAAAACTAAGCAAAATTTACATCGCTTTGTAAAGGAGAAACATGTATTTATAAATATACTTTTTAAAGGCACAACTTGAGCTTCTCGGCATTGTAAGGCCGTGGAAATTTGCGGCCCGTGGCGTCTTGTAGGCGATAGGCCCCGCCGGGCAAGACTTTGGAGATAAGGAAAGGTCCGTCCCACTTCGGAGAAAAATTATGCAACTGCCCTGATCAACAAACTCGTTCCGCCTTAGGACCAAATCCCTGGTCTTGAAGGCACGATGCTTGACCCGAGCCTTGTAGTAGCGGGCAGTCTGTCGTTGGTAAGCGGCAGCTCTGATTTGTGCCCAGTCCCGCTTCTCCAGCAAGACATCCAAATTAGTTCGGAGGGCCGAGGTATTTGCTTCGTCGTCGAAGTGCTCGACCCTGTAACTGGGCAGTCCGATCTCTGCTGGGACCATCGCCTCGATGCCATAGTAGAGGCTGAAGGAGGTCTCTCCAGTGGGGGTCTTCTTCGATGTACTCAAGGCTCATAAGACCCCGGCTAATTCGTAGACCCAACTGCCTTGTCGTCCTTCCAGGCGAGCTCGAAGTCCTCGAATGACGTCCCTGTTAGGGACCTCAGTCTGCCCGTTGCACTAGGGATGCGCGACTGCGGTGAACTTCATCAATATATGGTATTCGCTGCAGAATCCTTTAACTCTTTCATTTTCGAAATTCGTCCCGTGGTCGGTGATGATACACCTCGGGATCCCGAACCGGAATATTACGTTGTTCTGCAGGAACTTAATGGTCATGGTAGTGTCCGGTTTTCTGATGGGGACGGTCTCGATCCACTTCGTAAAGTAGTCCACCACGACGAGGATGCATTTGTGCCCGCCCGTACTTGTGGGGAGTTGGCCTATCATTTCCATTCCCCATTTGGCAAACGACCATGGCGAGGTCAGGGTAGTCAGCTCGATAGCCGGAAGGCGGGGAATGCTGCCGTGGAGTTGGCAACTCTTGCACCTTCTGACGAGCTTCTGAGCGTCATGATAGATTTTCGGCCAATAGTACCCTTGGAGGAGTGTCTTCTGGACTAAGGTGCGGGCCCCTTGATGTTCTCCGTCGACCCCTTCGTGGGCCTCATGGAGGATATAGTCGGCTTCGTGGGGGTTGACGCACCGAAGTAGGGGTTGAGTGAAGGATTTCTTGTAGAGGTTCCCATTGCTCCAGACAAAATGGCGGGATTTGGCTCGGAGGCGGCGAGCCTCCCCATGATCTCCGGGGAGCGTACCCTCCTTCAAGAATTCCACGATGGGCTTCCTCCAATCTTGGTCCTCTTCCCGAGCCGTGTAAACTTGGAGCGACGTCGCTCTGTCTTCCACGCTGGGCCGTGGAAAGACCTCGAAGAGGATATTTCTTTTATTGTTGGCCGTGTAGGAAGAAGCTAGCTTGCTTAGGGCGACGGCCTGAGCGTTTAAGTGCCAGGGGATCTGCTCCACTTGAACTTTTTCGAAGTCCTTTCGCAGCCTTCTTACCTCGTCTAAGTATTTCACCATCAGGGGCTCCCGTGCTTCGAAACGGACGGTCACTTGGCCGACGACTAGAGCGGAGTCGCTACAGATTCGGATCGTCTTCAGCCCCACTCCGGAAGCGATCCGCAGTCCAGCGAGCAGGGCCTCGTACTCCGCTGCGCTGTTTGAGGCTTTGAACCCGAGCTTCAAAGCATACTCCATCTCTGCCTCGTTCGGCCCCCGAATGATGAGGTTGGCACCACAGCTTTCCTCGGTTGATGACCCTTCGACATAAAGAACCTAATTGGGGACGGAGTTGGGCCTCTCTTCGATTGAGGGTTGATATCCGGGGACCGGTATAGGCACTGCCTCCTTGTTAGGGATAGTGCATTCGACGATAAAATCGGCCAGGACTTGTGATAGCCTGCCTCAAGCAGTATTTGATGTCGAATTGGGACAACTCCCACCTCCACTTCTCCAAACGACCAGAAGACTCGAGGGAGGCGAGAATAGCCCCTAAAGGGCGTTCGGTGAGGACGAGGATGGTGTGCGCCTGGAAATAGTGTCGTAGTTTTCTCGAGGCCACGATGAGTGCCAAGACAATCTTCTCTATGGCCAGGTACCTTGTTTCCGCGTCCTTGAATACTTAGCTTACATAGTAGACCGGCTTCTGGACTCTCTCTACTTCTCGGACGAGCACCGACCCTGCAGATTGATCAGACACCGCCAGATACAGCGATAGCTCATCTTCTTCAACTGGTCGGGATGAGTAGTGGGAGAGTCGCCAGGTGTACTTTCAATTGCTCGAAGGCGATCTGACACTCCTCCGACCATTTGAACCTTAGGATCTTTCTTAGAGCTTTGAAGAACGGGGGGCACTTTTCCCCGGATCTTGACATGAAACGACTTAGAGCGGCTACCCGTCCTGTGAGCCGCATGATTTCGACGTTAGTCTTGGGCGCGACCATGTTGAGGATGGCACTGATTTTCTCTGGGTTAACCTCGATTCCTCGATGGGTGACCATGAACCCGAGGAACTTTCCACTAGTGACCCCACTTGGCGAGGTTCAGTTTCATCTTATATTTACGGAGGACGTCGAAAGCCTCGCCCAGATCTTTGGCGTGCTGATCTGACGATGTCGATTTGACGAGCATGTCATCGACGTAAACCTCCATGTTCCTGCCGATCTGAAGCTTAAACATCCTGTTGACCAAGCGTTGGTACGTAGCCCCGACATTTTTTAGGCCGAAGGGCATCACTTTATAGTAGTATACCCCTTGGTCCGTTGTGAATGCGGTGAGATCTTCGTCTGCCGGATTCATACGGATCTGGTTGTAGCCGGAGAAAGCGTCCATAAAGCTGAGTAGCTCGCGGCCTGCCGAACTGTCGATGAGTTGATCTATCCAAGAGAGGGGATAGTTGTCCTTCGGGCAGGCCTTGTTGAGGTCAGTGAAGTCGACGCACATGCGCCACTTCCCGCTTGCCTTTTTAACCATGACCACATTCTCCAACCACTCCGAGTAAGCCACGTTCCGAATGAAGTTGGCTGCGAGCAGCCTGTCAACCTCGTCCTCGATCGCTCTTTGCTTGATCGGGGTGAATCTTCGCTTCTTCTGCCTAACGGATCGGACCGTCGGGTCAACCCCGAGTTTATATAATATTATTTTGGGGTCGATCCCAAGCATGTCGGCGAGCGCCCAGGTGAACACGTCTGAGTTTTCTCTGAGAAAGTGGACTAGGTCGTTGCACCGAGCCCCCGTTAAGAGTGACCCGATCAGGACAGTCCGTTCATCGTCCCTTTCGATGAGGAGGACCTCTGTTAGCGGCTCCACCGGGGCTCCTCGGATCTCTTTGTGCTCGTCCCGAGTATCCAAAGATCCCCTGCAATCATCCGTGCTCTCAAGATCACCGTTTCTCTCCTCGGGCACAGATGTCGCCGTGAAGCAAATCTTCGCGGTTTGCTAGTTCCCGTAGGCCCAACTTATCCCGTCTTGGTCGAGGGGAAACTTGATTGCTATGTGGTTGGTCGATATCTGGGCCCGGTGGGAATTTAGCGTCGGACGTCCCAGGAGGATGTTGTAGGCCGATGGAATTCTAGCGACGATGAACTCCACAGGCACGGTATGCGTATGGCCTGTCTCCCCGATGTTAAGCAGGAGGGTGACCATCCCTTCTGCCGGGATAGAGTGGTTGGTGAACCCTGACAGGATGTAGGCGGTCGGCCTCAGGTCCGACGGGGTAAGTCCCATACGCAGGAAGCAGTTGTAGCAGAGGATGTCTGTCGAGCTTCTCGAGTCGACCAATATCATTTGCACTTCGTAACGGTGGACCCGTGCGGTGATTACCAGAGGGCCATTGTGAGGCAGGGATATCCCGTGGAGGTCCTCGTCGGTAAAGATGATGGGCTCAACTGCTTTGACCCTCTTCCTGGGTTGGATGCTAGTCCCTTCGACCGGCAAGGGGCGTCGTTTCTCGTGGGCCCCAGGCGCACCCCCTCGCTGATACGACCATGATTTGGCCGATCGTCAACTCGCTGGGAGGGGGATGGTGCTCTTGCTCTCGGTCGGCTTGTTGCTTGTCCCGTAAGTATCTCGCCAGGTGCCCCAAGCGGATCAACTCCTCGATGTAGTCTCGGAGCTGTTTGCAGTTCTCGGTGGGGTGTCCCTGCGACCTGTGGAAATCGCAATAGAGGCCTCGTGTCCGTTTGGCCGCCTTATTGTTGACCGGGGGGAGTTTGAAGAATCTCTCGCCCTTCGCCTCCTCCAACAGCTCTGTTTGGGAGACGTTGAGTGGGGTATACTCCTGGAACTTTGGGGAGTATGGCTTTGGCCGGTCAATCTTCTTTTTATCCTCTCTGGCTCTCTTCTTCTGATCGACCTGGTCTGGCCGAGGTAGATTCACGTTCACCTCGGACTCGAGCTGGATCTCTCGCTCGGTCCAGGCTTTTACCTCGGCCATGGTCTTAGGTTACGCTAATGCAAAGGAGCGGAACCACTCCTTGTGCTTAAGACCCGACCTAAGCGCGGTGATGACCGTCTCGTCCCGGTGCTCTGGGACGTCAAGGAGAGCGTTGTAGAAGTGTGTGATATATCTTTTGAAGGATTCCTTATTCCCGCTCTTTATGGTGAAAAGATGATCGGCGGTCCACTTCTGCTGTCTGTTCCCGATGAAATGGCCGAGGAACTGGGTGGCCAGCTCATCGAAGGTAGAGATTGAGCGTGGTGTGAGTCCTCGGAACCAATCTTGTCTAGAGCGGATGAGAGTGGCGGGGAAAGCACGGCATTGCACGGCGTGGGAGTTGTCCTGAAAACTCATTCTTGGTGTGAACGCGTCCAAATGGTCTTTCGGTCGGACTTCCCATCGAAGAGGGAGACCTTTGGGGGCTTGTTCCTAGAGGAGATGTGGAAAGCGAACAGCTCCTCGGTGAAGGGATTCGTAAGCGAGTCGGCGGCATACCTAGCCCCGTCGCTGGAAGGACGACTCTCCTGATTTATACCCTCGATCTTCTTTTCGAGGGCATCGAGTCGGTCATGGTATCTCGAGGATTCGGTATACTCGGATTTATGGCCCCTGCTGCTGGCGACCTGCGCCTGGCTGCGGTTCCGGTTCCGTTCGATGAGGTTCCTCAGGTCTCCTGGCCAAATCGTCCTTGAGCTACCGTGGTGAGTCCCATCTGTACGACCGCGTCGAGGGAGGGGGCGCCGGCCATGCTTGGGAGCAGGCGAGCTGACCGACACCTTCTCGGGAGGGACAGGAGCACGATGGGACTCAGGGCGGGGTGCTCTTTCATAAGACTTCGGCGTCGAGCTGTGAGGTGCCCACCGGGTCATCGAATTGGTTGGCACGGGAGGTCTGTGGCCGCCGGAGATAGCGAGGCGATGCTCGGATGTGCCGGCGCGGGCAGTGTCTTCTCTCCCTATGTGTCGCTCCCGAGGTGGGGGAGCGGTGACTTGGGGAGCTTGTCCTACCATTTTGACACGGACAAGCGCATTCACGACGGACGCGAGCCGATCTATTCGAGCAGACAATGCATGAATGGCGTTCGGGGGAGGAGGGGATCCATTCGCGCCTCCGTTGTGGGGAAGACGACAGCTAGTGCTTGGATCGTCGCGATGATCGCTCGCCATGAGCTCGAGATCTGAAGATCAAGTTTCGTTGAGTGGAGTTTTCGTCTTTCCTACAGACGGCGCCAACTGATGGGGCGTGAATCTCCTTCAGATGTTTTCCGTTGATCTGCGGCGAGTGTTGATGAGTGGCTAAGATTGGATTTGAGGGTTGCCTCTTGATGCGTGTGGATCTCAATGAGCTTGATTTGGAATGAAGCCGAGCTACCTGTAAGGAAGTACCGGGGTGGTTGTACCACCGTAGACCCTCCGACGATCAAGTTAGTCGAAGTATTTGGGCAGAGTAGTAGCCTATTAGATCAGAATTGCTTCACCTGAGTCGTCTGAGAGGGGGTTTATATAGTGGCAGCCATGAGCTGGCGGGCGCGAGATTACGCCGGCCGTTACGCCCTCAGAGCTGTGCTTGTGCGAAAGGCGGGATCCCCCATTAATGGCGAGATACGCCTGTTAATGGGGGAACGCGATGGCGTGGAACGTGGGATCGTGGGTCGGCGGATATCTCGCGTACGACGAGATTCGCGTGGCCATGTCTAGGATGCTTATAGTATGAGCTCCGGGTCGGTCGATAGGATCGAGAAAGCTAAGCTCGGTGGAAGGCTCGTCGCCGAACGGGAGGCCGAGCAAGCTTGGTTCTGCGATAGCTTGGAGGCAAGCTAGGAGGGCTGAGAGAGGTCAGCGTGTAAAAGGGCTCGGAGGCGAGCCAATGGTCGTTTGTAAGACAAGCATGAGAGTGGTCTGGAAGGCCACCGAAGATCGGGAACATACTCGGTAGGAAAACCCGGGTACACCATGTACTGTTCTTACTCTTTTCACGTAACCCTTGGGACAGGCCGCCAGAGTCGTGAGCTTGAGAGTCCTCGGTATCAAGCATTATCAAATACAAAGAAAAAAATCACATTTTTCCTTTCACCGCCTCATTTCATCATTGTAGAAATCTGTTATCCAAAATGCTGAAACCGCAACTCCCCATTCATCTCATGAGATCATTCTCATGTTCCGCGGCCGCCGCAGCCAAAACCACCACCACCACTCTCTAAGAAATCGCTGAGAATCGCAAAGGTACAATCTTTATTCTTTTCAAAAAAATTCGTTACATTTTCTTTCCTGAAAATTTACATGGTGCAATGTTTGTTTTCATAAATACTGCTCTGTGAATCAAAACGCATGAACTAAATTTATGAAATGTTTCTAGGATTAGTGTAAAACACTCGAAACAATTGACCCGTGTCCTGTTTGATGATTTGCCTCACTGACCCAGTTAAGCTCAATAGATGGAGGAGATGAGTTTTAGATTTTAACCCCCCAAACATAAAGTTTGTGATTTAAGTGTGGTAAATCTAGTCCAGTGACCTTTGTCAATTTTTGTGATACTTAAAGATGCTTCATTCAGAATTTAACATTTCCCACAACCATCACCACAGCTTCAAATTGAACTTGAAGAGTTCCCACATGGAAATCTATGACATATTACTTGTTACATGAAATTTACGGGTTACAACTCAAAACACTAGTCTGCGCCCTCAACTAGAGATCACCACTGCATAGGTGCTCAATTTTGTTTGAGCTCCACCTTTGACGATGCCTTCATCTTGAGTTTGTCGGGTCAATCAATCTCTATGCATTTCCCTTCATAACTTCCACTGTCATGTGCCTTTTGTGAACTTCTGATTAAAACCCAGGCTGGTGTTTGCATAGAGTTCATCATTTACAGCTCACAAGGCTAGCTAGTCTAGACTTAAAGCCTGAATTCCTCATGAACTAGGTGTTCGATTTTGTTTGAGATCCATTTTTGGTGATGCCTTCATCTTGAGCATATGGGCTGATCAGTGTTCTTGATTCATTTCCTTCCAATATTTGAGCTTTCATGTGCCTTTCTGTAATCTTCTGATATAATTTACATGTATATAAGTCAATTGGCACATTAATATTAGAAAATAGTAATTTTATGCTCTTTATTTTAAAAAGTATATTCTCAATCTAAATGTAGGTGAAAATTCAATGTGGTGATTGAAGGCTTTATATCTTTTCTCTTAGGTCTAGCGAGAGTTGTTCTGAAAAAAGGAAAGACACAACTCTTTCGAGATGGAAGTCCAATGGTCTACAGCGGTGCGGTCGATAGGATCATTGGTAGGCCACCACCTAAAACTGGTGATATTGTGTTAGTGGCCGATGGATCTGAGAAACCAATTGGTTGGGGTTTATACAACTCGGTATCTATGTTCTGTGTTCGACTTATGCAACCCGAAGAAGAGGCAACAAGGTAATTGCTAGAATATAAAAATATATCCATCAATCCTCATAGTAATCGGAGTTTAGGTGTAATGTCAGGTATATTAAGATGGTATCAAAGAACACAGGTTCAAAACCAACCAGGCACTTATTTAGAATATAAAATAATATCCATAAACCCTCATCATTACTCATAGTTTTGGTGCAGTGGCAGGACATTTAAGATTGCATTAACACGATTATTACCATTGGTGCATTAGCCAGTAATACATGTTATAAGTCATCAATACAAATATTAATTTATATTTCACTTCTTAGGGACCCATATTGTGCATTGGATATGGAAAAGCTAATGAAACAAGATTTGATGCTGCTGAAGAATTACGCAAGAGGATGGGGCTTCCATCGGCTGATACTAATGCGTATCAGCTGGTCAATAGTGAAGGGGACAGGTAATGGGAATTTTTATGTAGTTTAGTGTTGAATATTTTCTCATGTTTCACCACATAAGTCCAAACTTTGACCTAAATTATATTTTTGTGCAAAATGTTATTCTATTCTTAGTAAATATCAATCTTGGCTAAGCTATTCCCTCCATTTCAAATTACATCTCCTTTCGGCCTATTGCATGCTAAATAAGAAAAAGTGCAACTCCTATGATGGAAATATAAAAGTTCTATGATACATACTCGTATTGGGATTTGTACACAGACAAAATGTTTTCTTGTTTTAGAAAGTTTAGGGTTAGTGGATAATTTATATTGAAATTGGAATGACCAGTAGATTTCCAAACATTCTTGTTAATTTCTAAAAGGACAATCAAATTGAAACAAGAAAGGTAGCCAAAAGGACAAGTGAATTGAAATGGAGAATATGTAGAAATAAAATTTAATGACTTTTTAGCCCTTGGGTCGCTTAAGATTTATGATATTTATTGATTGCCAGGTTGAGTTCTTGCAATGATATCTAATGCCACTTAAATCAAAGGGATGCACACATATATAGAAAGCACTTCGATTTTACTAGAACCATTGGCATTTTGAAAACTTTTTCTTCATTTTACTAGAACCATCAGCATTTTGAAAACTTTTTCTGTATTTTGTGTGAATATTCTACAGGAAGTGTCCAATAAGTTCATTTGTGTTACCTATTCATTTATTCTCTTTTCATTGAACATTATGATCCCTCAAGCATCTTATCAGTTTACTGCACTGGACCTTAAGATTTGTTCATATAAGCTTTTTTATTCATTAAGATTTGTCTATAGTTTATTGACATGCTACTTCTGATTTTCCCTGCAATCTAAATTATCACCAAATAACCTGTTCATGTGCTTATGTGCTCCTTATTATATGACAGATTGTCTGGCCTAATTGTGGATGTTTTTGGTGATGTTGCTGTGGTAGCTTCATCTGCTGCTTGGGTCGAGAAATACGAACCAGAGATAATGCTTCACATCAATAGAATTAATGGCATAAACCATGTACAGTGGAGACCATCCACTGATATTTTAAAGGAAGGTGGTTTAGATATATCAGATCTTAAAGATGATGATTCATCTCCATATGCTGGAAGAGTGAAGGTAAGACCAGAAATCAACTTGAATTACTTTAGGGATGATTGTATACGCTAAGAATCAATTTCCTACTACTAAGTTGCAACTTGCACATATGACAGTGTCCTAATGTAATTACTAATTGCAACATCGGTCCTCCTTTTTCCGTATCATATATTCATGTGAACTATTTGATTTAAGGTCCTGCTTGACCATACTTCTTCACGTAACGCAATTGAAATGGGTATATGATTTAGATGAATTGCACAAACCATCCTGTAGCTTTCCTTATATAGCACTTGTATCCTTTAAAGTTATTCATTTCAACCCCTTCTACTAATCGACCAAAACCGTTAAAGAACACCCAATTTCTACTCTAAACAACATAAACAAGGTTTAAAAGTTGGCGTATTTACCAAAAACCACCCTAAGCTTTGACCCTTTTACGAGAAACCACCCTGTGGTTTTTTCTCTGACGAAAACCACCCTTAAGCATGCAATGTTAACGAAAAAACCCCATGCCGTTAAGTATATCATAAAATGACATTTCTACCCCTTATTTTAACTACGCCAAATTGAAATATTCACCAAAAACCATCCTTTAGTTTGATAGTTTTAGCAAAAAAACCACCATATGCTTTAGTAGTTTTAGCAAGAAATCACCCAGGGTGATTTCTGGCTAACATTGTATACTTCGGGTGGTTTTCGTCCGAGAAAAAAACACAGGGTGGTTTCTCGTAGTAGGATAAAACCACTAGGTGGTTTTTGGTAAATATCCCTTAGAAGTTTTAAAAGTTAGATTAAATAACTATTTGAGTTGTTTAGGGTAGAATTTTAGTATTTTTAAGGGTTTACTAGGCGAACGGGGGGCGTTTGAGCTAATAAATCGCACAAGGGGATATAAGTGCATAAGGTAAACCTTTTTTTGGGGTGTGTGTATGTGCGTGCACGTGTGTGTTAATGATTTATGATCATCTCTGCAAGGGATTGGTTCAATTCTCTTCGAGTACATTCCATATACAACATCAAGGAAAATTACCGAATGCTTTCTAGAATATTGCACATTTCTGAAGTATCACGTTCCTTGATACAATTTTGTTACTTGCTACCGTCTCACAGCTTTAGAAATTGTACATAACAGTGATGTATCTGAATCATATCCTTCGTTATGTAATGTTGGCCCTATATGCTTGCTTGTGCAAGGTAATGGAGAATGGAATTTGTTATATGGTATCATTGGAAGGTAAAAAAACTGGGTCCTATGCGGACCAACGGGAAAACCGTCAACTCATATCATTAATTTCTAAGGATCAGAGGGGTGGCTAATTTATTCCACCTATTATCTCAAAAAAAAATTCTAAGGATCAGAGAGTTCTTGATATTTGCTGCTACACCGGTGGTTTTGCTTTCAATGCAGCACATGGAGGTGCTACTGATGTCATTGGTATAAAACAGTGAGCTAAAAAACAATTACATCCGTAACTTTTATCTGGTAATTGGTGAATTAAATAAAGGGTAAATTGCACTAAAATACTCTTTAACTATGTTTTTTTCATCAGGCTGCCCTATAAAATCTTTATTAAAGTAAGCTTCATTAAAGCGCTACAATTAATGGTATTCAACTGTGACAAAATCCCCTAAACCAAAGCTTACTGTAATAAAGAAACTTTAAGATAATTAAGGTATTTTGGTGAAACCTACCCTCTCATAAATAAATGTCAATGGTTGTCGTTAATAATGACTAGTTATTAGATTGTGAGAAGCAAGTTTCTTGATTTATGTCATTATCAGGGATTGATTCCTCATTGCCTGCTTTGGAGATTGCCAAAGAGAATATCATTCTTAATGAACTGGACCCAGCAAAAATATCATTTCTAAAAGAAGATACAACTGAGTTCATGAAAAGGGCAGTGTCAAGAAATGAATCATGGGATTTAGTTATTTTAGATCCTCCAAAGCTAGCACCTCGAAGAAAGGTATTCTCTTATTTGCGACTTCATATAAGTTGTTCTTGGTTCGTAGAGATATTTTTATGAGCTGTAGTTTTCAAATCATGGTCTATTTTATTAATTTTCTTCTATTTTAGCATGGAACAAAATATAGTCTGAACATTGCATTTGGTATTATTTTTAGGCTAAATTGCAGAAAAGCCCCCTCACCTTTACTTATATAGCAAGAAAATACATAATATATGCAAAAGGTGTGATTCTTCATTTTATGCATCTTCTTAGGGCATGTTTGGACTTTGGATAGTTAAGATTAAAATTCATAGGATTTAATTTGGGAATAAAATATCCCGGAATGTACATGCATTTCTCAAGTGGAATCCTAAGATTTTATGTTAACCTTATACATGTTTGGATGGTTTTGGGATAAGGGGTTGCCAAGAAAACTTTTTTTATTTGAATAAACATTTTATCTATATAACCCCTTGACAATTTTAATCGATTTATGTTTTCTCATTTGATTAGAAAATGATTGTATACAGGTTCTTTTATTTATTTGGCCACCATAAAAAATATCATCCAACACAAGCATGAAATCCAAACCCAAATGAGCAACCAAAAGAGCAAATAAGATTTTTGACTCTGCAAGGAATCATAATATAAATAAAATAAGAGATTAGGGTTTGTTATATTTTGAGAATTAGGGTTTGCATAGTACTTGTGAATTTTACCTTGATCAATGTGATCTTCAAATTGGGAATTTAAGGTTTATCATATTTTAAGAAAAAGAAAAAAAAAAGATTTGGAGAGAGGAGAGAAAGGGGGAGAGCGCTCTAAACTTGGCGAATATTATTCGAAAAGGGTGATGATGGAGGAGAGCCGATGGATGGGTTCTTTGTGAGGGAAGAAAGATGCCTATTTTGGTGGATGAGAGGGGGAAAAAATAACAAAGAGAAAAAGAAGAGAAGAGGAGACAGAAAAAGATATGTTTTTAAGGAGAAAGAAAGTTCAGGAAAAAAATAATCGAGTCTGAGCTAATTTTTATTATCCTGTGGAATGGGTCTATTTGGGATATTTTTTCCCTCTGGATTAATCTTTAAAAAAGGCCATCCAAACATGCCCAAATTCAGGATTGCTCTAATCCAATGGATAAAAGGAAACGAGGCTTTTAATTCTAAGGAAAGGGTGTATCCAAACATGTACCAAATTTTATCAGAGTAGAGCCTAATGTGCGACTTTTGAAAAGAGAGGATGGTATCTGCCATATTCTCAGAACACGAGTGAGGTTTCTTTGAATTTAGCATAATTTTTACTCTTACGGCTGATATGACTGCAATTTAGACACGTGGAATATGATTTTAAGTGTTGTATATATTAACGCACCTTTTTATCTAAATTGTCAGGTTCTACCAAGTGCACGGGCATGTAAAGAAATTTAAAACTCACCAGCGATGCAAGTTACAAAAAGAGGTGGTCTCCTCATGACATGGTCATGCTCTGGAGGTATGACTCAAAGCGTATCCTTCAGGTAAGGGACGTTTATTCCCTTTTAATAGATGCAAATTCATATAACTGCACTTATACCCTGAAAAATGTGTCATTTCTTTCAAGAACTAATTCTTAGTTAAATTTAATGCCCCTCTGGTTCTCCAGCTTTTGAGAAATTATTCTAAAATACCGGATGCTATGCATTTGGGCTAGAGAGAGAAAGAGATGGAGATGTTGGGCACCACCCGTGTAGTTTTGTAGGACCCATTATCTTATCTCTTTCCCTTGCATGACCGGAAACATATGGTTGGTGCAAAAGATTTTCACCTTGTTCTTATATTCCTATTTAGTAGTATTTGGTCCCTTTTTAAAAATATTTCTAATTGTTAGGTTAATTTGATTTGATGTGAAGCTTCCAAACGCTGTTGACTATGGTTATCATTCACTAGCAAATTCAAATTAAGTTTTGTAAGGGAAAAAAAACTTGGCTTTTCTTCAGCTACATGTACATCAAACAAACACTTTTTTTTTCTTGATTAACTTATTTAAATTCAAGAAAATGAGAAACACGTCTTTGCCCCCTTTGTTTCAGGGTGCTGCGTCGATGGCACACAGAAAGATCACAGTTATACGCCATGCTGGAGCAGGCTGTCATACCCAGAAGGAGCTCATCTCTCCAATTACATGCTCAGAATTCTGTGAAACACTCTTTGAAACCATCGGCTTTAGAGGGATATCTAGTCGCCGCATTACACACACACACACACACACCGTTTTCTTGTATTCAAAAATTGTAGATTTGTTCTAAACTATTTAGTAGCACTTCTGGGGATCTAGTTTTTGTTCAAAATGTGTTTTAGATTATGACAAAATGTGTTTGGGTTCCACATAGAAACTCAACTGTGCTTTGATCAACAACTCTTGGTTCTTGTCAATAGCGATGTTGTAGCTTATTATTTTCATCTAGCTCATTAATTTCACGTGGTATCAATGGCAATCAAGAGAGAATCACAAATATTCCATCATATTTAAGACAGCGTAATTGTCTACAGAATTACAAACAGATGGGTCATCAACAAATACTGCAGAATTACTTGATCTCCAACAAAAGTAAGCTTTAACAAAGTTTCGAGCAAGCAAACCAATACCATGATCTTAATGATTCGAATACACATCACATAAATCCATAAACAATAGGCTTCCAAGGAAATCCTCCTGACCACGAAAATAGAAAAATGGTTCACTGAGCGGGTGTAAATTCTTTTTAACTTAACTATACATGCATTTGACCTTGAATAGTTCGGTTTTCTAATGGTACAAAGTCGAGTGAAGCTCGCAATACACAGAGCATCAACGTGGAATCGACACAGAGCCAAGGTATTATCACTTTGATTACATGCGTACTAAAATATTTAGTGCTATTTAGTGGCCTCCAGGATTTCTGTTCCATGATAAGTAAGATGGATCCCCAAGCTTCCTGCAACCATTTGGAAATAAAAGGATGCAAAGAATTAGTGGCGATAAGCATATTGATTTTATATTAGTTACAATATGACATGGCTCGCAAAAAAAAAAGGCTGCGCGGATCTCTGCTAATATAATGCAGAAGGTTTTGGAATTTGAAATTTGTGGCATTGCGAATTCTAAAAAAGCTGAAGACTTCAACCCTATTACTCATTGATACAAGCCATTCAAAATGTGTAAATTTACAAACATGAAATTTTTATATGGAAGTTTCGAAAGCACCTCCCTCTAACTAAATGAGATCACGAAGGGGGGTGCTTTTTATTTTTTTAAATTTTATCTTTTGTTCTTGTTTGTTTGTCTACTCCGGGTAGAGTGGAGGGCCGAGTTGTAAACATAAATTGTATGGTGAATGGTTTTATTATTATATTTAATTTTAAATCGGGAAATTAAAACAATATGCGTACGTTTTATATGGCACCCAATTCGCCTTTATATAAAAATATACCCTCTAATCTTTGCATTCTACCTTAATCACTTAATTACTTAGGTAGATAGTGTAATATACCCAAAAAAATTGCATGAATGTAAGACCATGCAACATTGCAATGAACAGTCAATAGTTACTTCACATGGGGGGAGGGGGCGGGGGGAGAGCGGGAACTACTCACCTTGGCTTCACCAAGTATATGATAGCAAAGGCTGCAGCCAAAAAGAAGCAAAAGCCACCAACAGCAAGATATGCGATGCCAAGGAAGTCGTTCTTTCCTCCTACCCAAGTGGTGGTGGATAGAACCAACTTCTTTTTGCCATCAAAACTATAAGTGTTGTAATTATTCTGCAGGTTCACAGTTATGGTATCATTTGCTTTGAGATCCATCTCTATCCTCCCATACAACTTCCTAAATGTTGGAAGCGCAGCGGTTCGCATCCAAACAATGAGGTCTTCTTGCTGACTCAACTGTCAAGATAAGATAATATGCACAATGACCTTAGTGTATATTTCTAGTCCGCGAAGAACAAAATATCGAAACAAACCAGAGCCCACAACAAATAACATCAATATTGAATAATCCACGATTACTTTATATTCTTTCTTTTTGGCATAGTTAATGGATTTCATGATATTTTGAATATGAAATTATAATGTTACTAGAAAAGGGCTCTAAACTTGGGTCATGTTGAAATACAGGATTTCCAACAGAAATGGATTCAAAGCACTCTATTTGGATTTTAAAAAAATCTCCAAATCTCATGGTTCAAACGTCTAGCAGAAAACTCACCAAACTTTGATGTACACAATGTTAAAACTCATATATACACAAAACATATGTGAATTTTCTTTCACCGGCATCCATCTCGGAGAAGTGGGAATATAGTCATCAATGCCCTAGCATTTTGCAAGCTTAAATAATATATAACAATAATTCTAACATATGAAAAATACTTACAGGCTTTTTGGGGTCAAGTTTTCCACCACCTATCAAAGTTCCATTCTGGAAATTCAAAGGAAAGACATCATCTCCAAATTTGTGGTCCCTGTCGCTCTTCCAAGAAATGTCAGTCTTGTTCACTTCTAATTGCTCGTTCCCACGTCTGAAGCTGTAAGTGTCATTAAACAAACTCCAAGCGATGAGACCACAGGGAACAATTGGAGATCCATTTGCCGAGGTCTTTTCAGGATCACATCCACTTGTGGTGTTCGCTTTCTTTTTATTACGCAACTGTTCATCATTTCGGCTCTTCACATACCTTCATTTTTCAGTTTGCCATCAAATGAAGTACAAAGTATTTCATAAAATGACTTTACATGTAAAATCTAACCGTGCTGTGAGAATTATACTACGTAAAAAGCAGCATTGTAAATATTAGCCGATATCCGATATAACGGTTTTGGAGAGAACACTACTATTTATCAAAACTAAATCGTTTTGCAATTTTTAGAAAATACCAGGCCGATGTATCTAAATATGATCAGAAATATCATATTTGTTGATATATCGCAATATTTTCTCATAAAACTTTTTTTTGGCTTATTAGACTTCAACTCGAGTTGTTCTAACATGCTCGATCCATCTTTGAGTAGCCCGTACCCGCTATAATAAGAAAAAACAGCGCATACCAAAGCAAGATCTCGCTTTCTCTGCATTTCTATTTCTCTCATTCAAAGTCTACGGATCCTAAATCTCTCGAACTCATGTCTTGGAAGCTCGACGACTGACCTCTCTCTAAATCGTAGAACCCTGGATCGATCGTCAAGATACCCCCGTCTCACCTCGCCTCTCCTGTCTTTCTTTTTTTTAATACTGAATCTCAGTATTATCCGAAATTGATTATGCCTCTTTTCTACCCTCTTCTTAACTTTTTTATACAAATAATTCTGAAATTGATGCCCCAACTCAGGGCCAATTAAAATCCTTAATCCCCCCCCCAAAAAAAAATATTTTGGCTATGTTATTTAAATTATGTTGAATTTAATAGGTAATTGTAATTTTATTTGTAGATCATAAATGGCATCCAAAACTTTTAGTAAGCCGAAGAAAAAGAGTACCGATCCGTGTTGAGGAATATGTGGAAAGGATAAATCCAAAAAAAAAACTTAAATGTTTTATGCACTTTTCGTAAGAAGATGGTTAGTGGAGGAATGCGTCGATTGAAAGAAAACCAACGCTTTTATATTAAGTTATAGCTATGATATTTTTAATACAAAACCTTGTTGTCCAAAGTTTGGAAAATATCACCCGATATATCACGATATCCGCTATCCGATATGAAATCTTCATACCGATACGATACCGATATATGATATTTAGCATATTGGTAAAAAGCAGTTTCATAAACCAAATTATTGTTCTAGGTGCTGTGAGTGCATGCTTGATTGGAAAATTGACTTGGATCACCAATTTAACAATTATTTCGACAAGAAGTCAAACGTGCAAGAGCCACATAACTAATGTTTTATCTAAAATCTAGCTGCAATGTCAAAAATCAGTTGAGTATTATAAAGTGGAAACATGCATACCTCCTATGGTTCTGATAGAAGTTATCGAGCTGATAATATACGTAGATAGGGCTATCCATATCCTTAGGCACCTGCAACAATAAATTAATCTTAAACGATATTTAACTTGCAAAAGAATTGTGCTCATATTATATGAGGTCTATATCAATATTCATTTTTTTAATTTGTAAGCAAATTCACGATACTGATTGCTTGAAAGTTGAAACATGTGGTGTGTTCTTGGCAATCATGCTAGGCATTTATGATTAATAATATTAATAATATTTTATAGGTCATCAGGAAATCATGCCCCCCCCTCTACGCGAAAAAACCCAATCAAAATAATTAAAAGTAAAATTAAATAAATAAAGGGAGTTTAATTAAAGCGTTATAACTACAATCCGTGTAATGGGCGGATCACAATATAACTTAGAATCCCTTCTTAGTACATCTATTTTGAACTTTAGTAAACACTTAAATTATAAATAAACAGAATGTTGAGGGTACATCCATACTGTGAGCACTCTTCTGCAGTTTTTGCTGATTGCTTCATTCTGTATGTAGGCCAGCTTATCGGACTTGTTAGTAATGTTCGGTGGTAGGCAACCTATTTCATATCGATCAACAATTTCAACAACCTACAAGAAAGGAAATATGATGTTACAACAAAATGAGTCATCTATCTCAATTTGCAAGAAATATAAGCAAATTCAGATATTTAGGAAACAAAATGAAAATTAAAGCATACCTTGTGGGATGCAAGCAGTGCAGCGACACCAATTGGAATGAAGATGGTGCCGATGAGTGCAAATACCGAAATCACCTATAGAAGATTGAAGGCACACTTTCTTTTAAGAAAGATAGATTGAAGGCATTGGTAAAATATATCTTTGAAAAAATGTCCTAGTCCTTTCTCAGATAATATTTATAAACCACAAAATACATACCCATTGGGGAGTGAGAATTGGCTTGCAAGCAGGAAGCTCTTGTTGTGTAAACTTTGAATCTAAAAGGCATAGAAAATATATAATGAGTTATAAACTTATAATTGTCCTTGCTAATTGGGGAAAGCATATAGTAAGAACCCATAGTAAATTTATTGAGCTCAACAGAAGAAACCCAAGTCAGAAGGTAAGGCGACAATGATTAGGTAGGTCTCCAGCAATTCCGAGAGGATATAAGGAAGAAATAATTACATAGTGTCGAAATCTAACACCAAAATTACAACTACAATATACCAAGATTTATGCTTAAGGGCACCATAGCTTCTACTTTGTGTCAAACTGATTTTTCTAAGTTACAAGCCCCACAATCATCAATTTCCTCCTCTTTTTTGCTTCGATGATCTAGCATCTAAACATTCCAAGAAACCCCATCAACACGACAGCAGATATTTTGAGTAGGTTATTTTCTCTGAATTTTATTGCATGATTTAGCGATAAAAGATGGATTTTTTGGGAAGAGCTAACTACAAACAAGAATAGATCGACCCACAAAATAATCAGGCAAATATCAAGTGAAAGCAGACGTCTTTTAGTGGAGATTATGGCTTGACTTGACAGAGGCCTCACCAACAGAAAAGAACTTGACAATCAAACCATCGGAAAATCATCAGAAAAAAACAGTGAATTGTTCTAATGTCAAAAATACATAATTGATCTCTAACAGGCAACAAGCATGAAAGAAAAAGATGAAAATTTCCTTACAAAATTGACTAATTAGATCCGAATAAGCAATTGAAGCCCTTTTGTAAAAACCCATTGACAAATGACAAGAAAGGAAAATAGTTCTAATCCATAGAAAATTATGCAAATAAAAAAAAATTGGAACGTATCTAAGATTTTCACCAACAAGAAAGGAATAGATCTTTAAAGATAAAACCTTTTTCCGATTCTTTTAACATATAAAGCAGCCAAGGATTAAAATACCCTATTTATGATCAATCATCTTGGATCTCTTTAAATATAACGAAATCAACAAAACGACGACCTACCCATTAAAATTCAACGCATAGGAATCAAAACCCCTAAAGAAATTGAACAGAAGAGAAAAACATACACTTGGGCCTCTTGTTCTTCCGTTGACCGGCGGCATCCCCCGATCCAGAGCTCGAACCAGCTGCCGTCGGCGTCGAATTGTTCATGACCCCCCAAATAATCTACGCAAAGCTTCGATCTTTCACACAAAAATCAAATCTTTGGGCAAAGAGATGAGATGGGTGGCTTCCGAATCTTAGAAAAACTCAACAAAATGATTCTCAAAATCAAATTCCCCTTTTCGACTCTCTCTCTCTCTCTCTCTCTCTCTCTCTCAAATAAAAATCAGAAGCTCATAATAAAATCTAGGGTTTGTTTGACTGGTGAGGAGAGAGAGAAAGAAAGAATCGTTCTAGTTTGGCCGGCGACTCCAAAAGAAGACAAGATTGAATTTTGTGAGCGAGGTCAACACGGCGCTTTCTCCATTTCTTAAATACATATCTATGTATCATTGTTCTTGCTAAAAAGCTAGGTGTCAAGCACTTTTTTGTCCTCGAGGAAAGTTATCCTCCGCCCCCTGTAATTTAAGAATATCTACATTCAGTTCGCAAAAATTATCTATGCCCTTCGATTTTAAGGATATTTGTATTGGGTCAAGCGCAGGGCCTCCTGCAAGTGACTTAAGAAAGTTGTAGGCACGGAGAAGAATCCAACAATTTTTGGGTGTTTAGTGTGGAAAATTAACCTTATCCTCTGGAATTTAAGTTAATTCGCATCTGGCATCTCCAACTTTGGACACAAGCAAGCAAACATCCCTGGGAAATTATGGCCAGCCCCCTGAATGCAAATTTACGTCCCCCCTGAATGCAGATTTATGGATATTTGCGTTCAACCCCCGCGCATGGCGCGGGCCCCTGCTAGTCTTTACAAAAATTATGGGGGTTAAGTTTGATTGCGGATGGATTTTTCCCCTTATCGGATCCCAAATAGATCGGACCCGGATCCAATATCACAACTTTATTCTTCCATTCTTTTTTTTGGCATATCATAAAATGTTAAATATATTAGAAATAATATTGGGCAAGAATGAAATATGCATGATTTTACTGATCTAAGAAAGAGAAGATGAAAAGGCTGCATTAGAGAACGGTTAATGACGTGTTTTCTATTAATATGGCACCATGTATAAGTTCATCTATCACAGTAATACATCGATAAATAAGAACTAGATGACTAATGATACGAATAAACTGAAGTAAAAATCTGTACAGATGAAAGAAGTCATGCAATCATATAAATGGATTTTAAGAGACCATCAACCCATATATCATGTGGATCTAATGAGATTGAACAAGTACCCCTACCCACAAAATATGAAGGTCTAGAGGTGTAAAAAGCAAATATTAAACATTTGAAGGTCTTTTGTACGAAGGGGAAAAGACCTTTTAAGTAGGGAAGCAACGAATTAAATCATGCTGGGAAAAAATGAATGGATCCAATGACAAGCGAAAAACGAGAGCATGATACGTATACTCTTTATATTCCTAGAAGTTTCAGCTTGATTCATGGAAGCTGTGGGGCCCAAAAATCAGACAAATTACATGAAACAATCTTTTCTTAAATCAGAGCCGGTAATCACCCAAACTCTACCTGCAATTTATTATATTTATAAAAATTATGTAAAGAAAAAGAGAAAAAAACTAATCAAAAGGTTCAATAAAAAAACCTGAAACTTAAAAGACAGCAAGCAAGTTCAAGTAATATGATCTTCTTCTTCTTCTTCTTCTTCTTCTTCTTCTAAAGAAAAAAGGGCTAACGGTATAAGGTCATTTCTCCTTTAAGTTAACCGGCAACACATATTTTTACATCCATCCGCCTTTATCTTTATTTCTTTCCAAATCTTGTTATCTCGATCCCTAAGTATTCAAGGGGGCCAGGAACAGCGACGTGGGGCTTCTTGATCTTTACGCGGACGGCAGAAATCTGAGGAAATTTAAGCAGGGTAGTGTTTGCGATCAGGTGAGCGGCCGACTCCAACAGATTTTGAGATGGACCCTCCACCACCTCTTTAGCAATCCTGCACATTAAGAATTTCATTATAATTTTGGAAATAAATATAAAATCTCTAAAGAGTATAGAATCCATAAACTTAAATTGCGGTTGCATAAAAATCCAGTGTTTGTTTAATATCGACCTGACTTGAGAGCAGTTGGAACATGATGAATTCTGCTGTCATGGTTTCTAAAATACAATATAAACTAAAATAAACTGGTCATAGTTAAACAAGCAAAAAAGGTGAATGATGACAAAAATGACCTATTGGCGATAAATTTATGTCATTGATAACATCAATCATCTCATAATTAGCACCAAATTCCAGAACAAGTCGCTTTTCATAAAATCCTAAATGACATGAGCCGTCCTTCAAATCCAAATTGTATCTGGCTGGGAGAAAAGTGGAGAGGGGGATATGACTGGATTATACGGGAGCGGGAGGGGGAGGATGGTTACGGCCATTTTACCATAAAAATATAAGGGAGGATAAAACCAACCGCCAAATGGACCTCATTCCTACGCACATTTTAATATACAACCAAGTTTTTTCTTCTCAAAATTTGAAATAAGCGTCATTTGTTCTGTGATGTGATTTCATTATGCTAAGCCTGAATTAAAATCCCAAGAGATTCATGATGCAATTTGAACCAAATGAACTTCACTTCCCCAGAAACTAGGAAAGAGAACCAAATGAAACGATTTTTGTTTTCATGTAACATGTCTAGACCGAGACCATGAACAGAAAAATCTTCATGTTCCATAGTTACCTGCACATTTCAAGTTTACACAGGTACTTGACACCTGAATCATTTTTTCAGGTAACATAAAATTATAGTTTAACTTTCCATTTTTCATTTTCAATAGAATATTAAAATGCATCCCTGTAAGTTTCTTTCCTCGAAAGAGAGAAATTTTCTACAAATCTCTTAAGGGAGCATCAAATAAGAGCTTCACAAAAGATTTAATCATAAATAGGAGACAATAGCACAAGTAAAAGTAGGGGAAAGATGGAGAAGAAATCGTTAATACTAATCCAGAATTCCTATCCGCAAACGGCGTTGGAATCTTTCTTAGAGAGTACATATATGTATTCCTTTCCAGAAACTTATTCTACTACCATATCATTTTTCCAAATTTACCTCTGTACTATATTAATTGTTTCACTTGTTATTTGATGATTAAACAGTAAACCATATGGCTCTTTAAGATAAAAGAAACAATAAAATGGTGCTTTGATCATTTTAATTGACAATAATACTATACACATTGTTTGGGCTTCCAAAAGTTTTAGGTGGTTCAAGTTCCAGAATTTTGCGACCTGCTGAAGTCCAGCAGCATTATCTGTTCGATAATGGAATTTATCGTTACGTTAGAGTAATTGTGTCTTGAGATGATAAGTCCAAAAACAGCATTTATTTCTTGTTAATGGTACAGTTGCAATGCCTCTTATTAAGGTAACACGGTTATTAAAAATATTTGTATGGAAATGGCCATGTTTCACCGCTTGAGCAAATGATATGTCACATACACACTTTTTTCTGCATGTGTTTTCACTTCACACAAACAGCAGTAGATATATGAACCGGCTACATATCATAAAATAAACGCGGAGAGTGCATCATATTTCGAAGAAACTAATTATAACATGTTATCCAAGGAAACATAAATTCGTAATATTAAACATAGAGAAAAATAGTAGCTCCTACCTGTAAATGTCAGTGCAGCTCACGGTATCAGAAATACCATCGCATGTGTTTTCACTTTACACAAACAGCAGTAGATATATGAACCGGCTACATATCATAAAATAAACGCCGAGAGTGCATCATATTTTGAAGAAACTAATTATAACATGTTATCCAAGGAAACATAAATTCGTAATATTAAACATAGAGAAAAATAGTAGCTCTTACCTGTAAATGTCAGTGTAGCTCACAGTATCAGAAATACCATCGGTTTGACCAGCAATGCTTAAATCTAACCAAGCATCCACATCCACCAAGAATTTCTGACCTAGCTTCTTCTCTTCTGTTTTTACACCATGAAATCCAAAAAACTGCAATCCCCTCAATATAAGCTTGTCAACATCTACAAATTCTCGTTCACCCATGTTCGCCTGAAGAGCTATTTTTAGTTTCTTGGCACCAAAATGTCAGAAACAAGAAGAAAGTAGCACAACTAACAAACTGGCCGTAAGTGTATAGAAAGGAACTTTTGCAGTTGGAATTCCTTTTAACCAAGTACCAAGGACTGTATCATTTTCAGATGGTTAAAGGGATGAAAAGGAACTTTTGCAATTAGATTTCCTTTACCTATGCAGCAAAGACCGTAAACTTGAAACCGTTGTCAAAATAATTTGTATCGATGAACTCAGCAAGCCTTTTATCACCATTCCAAATCTCCCGGTCATAGTTGGTGTGAAGGGCCACATCACTCTTTAAACATGAGAAGTAATTTCGGTCTACTTGGATATTGAGAGAAGGTAATAAGATCAAGATGTTGTAAGTGATAAACTCCCATCAAATCACAAAGACATGAGACGGTCCAAAAAGCACTTGGTTATGATCAAACTGTTGAAATTATGGAGAAATACTTCTAATCAGTCGTCTGATGAAGGGAGAGGCAGGCGTATGGATGTGCACAAAAGAGCATGTCAGAAAAACAGAGCAACGGAAGACGTTTGAAGACCAGCGAGTCAGACGTCTGTAGAAGCTGCGAAGCCCAATCCAGAGTGCAGGCAGACGTCTACCCAAATGTGGGGCAGACATCTGGCCGAAGCGCTGAAGAGATACAGAGTCGGGACAGACGTCTGCCTAAAGGTGGGTCAGACGTCTGTCTTCCGTGAATCTGTTGCGAATCAAATTTTCCATATTGTGATTTATCTCTATTTATTATAGGATTAGGATTTGCCTATATAGGGGACCTTTCATATGTATTCTTCACTGCCTAAATAATTAGAATTGAGGGACTATTGTATTGAGAGAGTGACGGCTTCGATTTGGAGAGATTTGAAAGAAATCGTCTAAGGTTTCTCGTGGGTGTAATACTTGATTCAAGATCTAATAGAACTTTGCAGATTCCGCTCTGTCGGAGACTAACCATACGGTGGATGAACCTCGTTAACAAATCCCTCTCTTATTTGGTTTATGATTCTTATTTACTTATTTTCGCATCGTTATTAATTTGTTTTTCCGTTGTTAATTGCGTGATTTGGTTTGTCACGAGCATTGTTCCGTGGAACGACTTCCTATCCCCGACAACTGGTATCAAAGCGTGGTTGAGGAGACTAGGGTTCTTCAATTTCACGATCTAGGTTAACGGTGGATAACGACGCCTATATTCTTTTCCCCACTTTCTTAGATCGTTATTTTGAAGGCGTTGGTTCAGATCAAGAAAGTTGTGTTTTGCTGCGACGTTAGACGAAAAGATGGCGAAGGACAAAATAAGGATCGAAAAATTCAATGGTCATAATTATGGTTGGTGGCGCATACAGATGGAGGGCTACCTATAACAAAAAGTCCTGTATCTTCCATTATTAGGAGAAAAACAAGAGAAGATGACCGATGAGACGTTGAACCTTTTGGATAAGAAAACCTTGGCAACGATAAGATTATCGTTGACTCCGTAGATGGCCTTTAATATCTCGAAAGAGAAGACAACTATGACGTTAATGACGACGTTAGCGAAGTTGTATGAGAAGCCTTCAAAGTCAAACAAGATATACTTAATGAAGAAGCTTTTCAACATGAAAATGGTAGAAAGTGGTTCGGTGACAGAATACTTAAACAAATACAACAGTGTGACAAGCCAACTTGAATCAATTTCAATTTCGTTTAAAGTTGAGGGTCGTGCCTTTTTTTATTTCTATGTTCGTTGCCGAAGAGTTAGGAGAACCCCGTAATGACAGTTAGCAACTCGATCTCAGGGGCTCTCATATTTAATGATGCGGTGAGTTGCATATTAAGTGATGAGATGCGAAGAAAGGCTGTGAGTGAGAGTTCGGGAACTTCTGCATTTTCAGTGGAGAATCGCGGCAAGACAATGAAAAGGGAAAGATGGAAGAAGAGCAAGTCTAAAAGCTGAGAAAAATCTCAAGAAAAAATTTAAGACGCGTGTTGAAATTGTGGGAAGAAGGGTCACATGAAAAGTGACTGCAAATATCTGAAAAAAGGCTCAGATGAGAAAGCGGATAAACAGTAAGCGAATGTGGTGTCTACACAAGAACAAGGGGAACAAGGTCTTTATCTATCGGCAAATGAGAACACAAAGACGGATACTTGGTTTCTAGATACGAGCGTATCTTTTCATTGCACTTCGGCATGGCATCATTTCAGCGAGTACGTTCAAAACAATCTTGAACATATGACGGTGGGAAACGGACAGCCATGTAAGATCGTTGGCAATGGGACAATCATTTTGCAACCATCAGGAGGAGGTCAAATAAAATTGAAGAATGCAAGACACATTCCAAATCTGAAGAAAAGCTTAATTACTACTAGTCAGCTGGATTACAAAGGTTATATGACGATATTTGGGAATTCTGAATGGAAGATTTTCAAAGGGTCGTTGGTGATCGTAAGGGACAAGTTGAGCGGTTCGTTATATTCCTTCAGTGTGAACAGTAAAGGTTCGGTTGCATTAGCAACGGGTTCGGAGATAAATTCAAAATTTTCGTTGTGGCATAAGTGATTGGGGCACCTTAGTGAGAAGAACATGAAAATTCTTCAAGGTAGGGGCTTCTTTCGGGCTGAAAAAAGTGGAATTGGGGCTTTACACAAGCTGCGTAGAAAGCAAAGCACGCTCAGATTTCAAATTGGAGGCATGGCTAAAAAGGCCAAAAAGCTGGAGTTGGTACATACGAACATATGGGATCTGGCCTCGGTGGAGTCATGGAGGTAATCGGTATTTCGTGACGTTCATCGACGATGCAAGTCGGAAAATATGGATGTATGCGATGAAGAAGAAATCCGATATGTTTGGTATCTTCAAACACTGGATTGCGCAGGTTGAGAACCAAATATGGGCTAAGATAAAATGCCTTAAGTCCAATAATGGAAGGAAATAATGCACACAAGAGTTCGAGACGTTTTGCTCGTAAAAGGGTATTCGTGAGTTGAAGACGGTATCGGAAACGCCACAACAGAATGACATCGCTGAAAAGATGAACATGACGATCCTAGAACGAGTGTGGAGCATGATCTTGGATGCGGATGTACTAAAAATTTTATGGACAGTAGCTGTAGAAAATGCTATGTATATGATCAACATAAGTCCAGCAAGTACGCTTGATGGAGACATTTCGGAAGAAATTTAGTCAGGTAAACCGGCTAATTACATGCACCTATAAGTATTTAATTGTATTGCATATTCTTTGGTTGATAAGACAGAAAAGAGTAAGCTTGACTCCAAGTCTAGAAAGTGCTTTTATCGGGTTCGGGTATGGTGGAGATGAGTTCGGATATAAGTTGTGGGATTACACAAGGAAGAAAGTAATATGAAGTCAGAACGTTATCTTTGATGAGCAACACTTGTACAAAGAAGAGAAGCAAGCTAAAGATGGTGCGGTATTGGAGTTCGTCGAGTTGGACAGAACACAAGAGAGCATTCAGGTAACTACAGGTGGAGATCAGAACGTGGTGGAAGCTATAGTACAGGATCAAGTTCAAGAACAAGATGGTGGTCATAATCAGCAACTAAATGTATCATTTCTAATGAGATCTACGCAAGATAGACGGCTACCTGAAAAACTTGTGATCGACTTCGTTCTATACACAGATTCGGAGAAGCCCAAATCCCTTAAAGAAGAAACAAGCGACGATACGAGAAAGCAGTGGGAGCGAGTAATGGACGAAAAGCTGGATTCTTTGAAGAAGAACCGTATGTGGGACCCAGTGAAGCTACCCAATAGTCGAAAAGCGTTGCTAAACAGATGGATGTATAGGATTAAAGATGAGGCTGATGGTGTGAAGTGGTATAAGACTCGCTTGGTAGTCAAGGGATACACGCAAAAGCAAAGAGTTGACGATCAAGTGATATTTTCCCCTGTGATGAAGATGGCATCAATTCGGATGATTCTTAGTATTATGGCGGTAGAGGATTTGCACTTAGAGCAGTTGGATGTGAAAACCGCGTTCTTTCATGGAGATTTGGAGAAGGAAATCTATATGATGCACCCACCGGAATACGAGATGAAGGGAAAGGAAACTACGGTGTGTAAACTGCAAAAAAACTTGTATGGCCTCTAGCAAGCTCTTAGAAAGTGATATCTCAAATTCGATCAGTTTATATTGAAGAGGGGATTTGTGTGTTGTGAATCAGATCATTGTGTGTACATTCAGATTTTCAAGGATGGAGACTACATCATTCTATCATTGTACGTGAATGACATGTTGGTAGCGGATCCGAATTTCGAGAAAATTCAAAATTTGAAGAAGATGATAACTGAGAAATTCTCTGTAAAAGATTTAGGAGCGATCATGCAAATCCTGGGTATTAAGATTGTGAGAGATAGAAAGCAGCGGAAGCTGTGGTTATCGCAAAGACACTACAATGAGAAGTTTTTGAAGCGGTTCAACATGGACAAGTCAAAACCGGTGAGTACGCTTTTAGCGAAATACTTCAAACTCAGTAAAGAGTTGTGCCCGACAACTCAAGAGCAGAAAGATGAGATGCCAAACGTGTCTTATGCATCTGCGGTGGGGAGTTTGATGTATGTGATGGTGACTACGAGCCCAGATATTATACATGCAATAGGAGTTGTTAACAAGTATATGCAAAATCCTGGGAAAGTGATGAAGTGGATATTGAGGTATCTAAAGGGTACGTTACACTGCTTATGTTTCGAGGGTGACTCTCTAAAAATGCAAGGTTACGTTGATGCGGGCTACTCGGATGATCTAAATAGCAGGAAGAGCACAACGGAATACATATTTACGGTTGGGAGAACAGCGGTGCGTTGGGTCTCTCAATTGCAAAAAATGATGGCATTGTCGACTACGGAGGCTGAATACACGACGATGACGGAATCCAGTAAGAAGATGATATGATTGTAAGGGCTACTTGAAGAATTAGAAAAGAAGCAAGACTTCGATACCTTGTGGGGCGACAGTCAAAATGAGATATATTTGGCGAAAACGCGGCTTATCACTCGAGAATGAAGCACATCAAAATGTGGTATCATTTCATTCGCATTGCGGTGGAAGAAGCGAGTTAACATTGCAAAAGATCGGTGGAGAAAAGAATCCAGTGGAAATGTTCACTAAAGTCGTAGACATAGGCAAGCTGGTGCTCTATTGCGGGTTGGTGAACCCCTCCATGAAAATTTGATGAGGACAGAGTATAGCGGGGTCATGTAAAGTCTACTAGCGTTGGAAATCAAGACTGAAGTATCTCCAGGTGGGAAATTGTTGAAATTATGGAGAAATGCTTCGTCAGACATCTGATGAAGGGAGAGGCAGCCATCTGGATGTGCACAAAAGAGCATATCAGAACACCAGAGCATCGGCAGACGTCTGAAGGCCAGCGAGGCATACGTCCGTAGAAGCCGCGAAAACCAATCCAGAGCACAGGCAAACGTCTCTCCAAGTGTGGGTCAGACGTCTGGCCGAAGCGCTGAAGAGATACAAAATCGGGACAGACGTCTGCCTAAGTATGAGTTAGACGTATGTCGTCGGTGAATCTGCCATGAATCAAATATTTCCATATTGTGATTTATCTCTATTAATTATAGGATTAAGGTTTACCTATATAAGGGGGCCTCTCATATGTATTCTTCACTGTCTAAATAATTAGAATTGAGGGTATATTGTATTGAGAGGGTGAAGACTTAGATCTAGAGAGATTTGAGAGAAATCTCCTAGGGTTGCTCGTGGGTATAATACTTGACTCAAGATCTAGTGGAACTTTACAGATTCCGCTCTGCCGGGGACCAGCCATACGGTGAGTGAACATCATTAACAAATCCCTCTCTTGTTTGGTTTGTGATTCTTATTTACTTATTCTTGATCATTATTAATTTGTCTTTTCGTTGTTAATTGTGTGATTAGTTGTTGATTGCATGATTTGGTTTGTCACGAGCATTGTTCCGTGGAACGACTTCCCATCCCCAACACAAACATGCAAGCCTACTTGGATATTAAGCATTTACCGATAAGAACTGAATTCTTCACAGTAACATAGTTGCAACTTCGGACATGGAATCTGGTAAATCTTATTTTACATATAGTCATTATATATGTGTGCTATATAGCATAGGTTCGGATACGGGATACGATAGATTCACGGATTCGCAATTTTCTAAAAACTTAGCATACAGGAAACATTTTATTTCGATTCTTAATCAAATAAATATGAATATATATATATATATATATATATATATATATATATAGAAAGATATACAAATAAATAATAATAATATATATCAATAATGGCATTACCTTAGATATTCGATACACTTTCAAATTTTCACGTGTCTTAATTTTCGAGATAAAGCGGAGAGACATCGATTCGAGAGAGGGTGGTAAGACGTTTACAAGTCCAAGCGAATCCGAAAGAATCTAAAAGTTTCATTTGCGATCGGGGACGATTCGTGAAGCACTTACAAGTATCCGTGCTTCATTGGATGTGTGGGCTCTTATGAAATATGGATTTTCTATTGATCTATATCTGCTATTCTTTCGATTCTTGCTCAAATATATTATCCAAGCCTTGTTTTAGACTCTCTAAGTGCAAGCAAACCATTTTCGTCCCAAAAAAAGATGCAAGCAAACCACTAAATTGACCTTGGTTGCATGTACCTATGTTCTACTGAAAATAGCAATCTCAAGAGAGAGAAAGAGAGTTACACATCAACAAATCAAAATCGTTTAATACAACAAAACAGATCAACAAATTGCATAAACTTTACCACAGATACCTCCTTCATATGCATCAAAGTTGCCACTTTTAGGTAAGGCTTCCAAATTAAAGATTCAGATTTATATTTTAGAGAGAGAAAAAGAGTTACCTGCGAAATCGAGCTTCGCCGGCGCCGGAGACGGCGACGAGTAAAATTTTGCCTTTTTTCATTTTTTTGGGTGGGGAAGGGAGTACATAGATAAGACTGAGATTTTATCTAAAGGGTTGGTGATGCCCAAGCCCAGTAACTAATTTGTTGCCCAAAATAAGAGAGGTCTCATCTTGGATTCAAAGTCACAAGAGAAAAAACACTCCTGCTAGGCTAAGAGGTTGATAATTTTATCAAATTTATATAATGATCGGAATTGTTCATCTTAATCAACATATTTTTAGACATGCACATTCAATACTTTTTGCAGTTGCACGGAAGGATCGTTGATTTAACATTTTCCGTAACCAATTCAACAATCAGGGGGGTCATAATTACGTTGGAAGTACTATTGTGTAGGGTTTTAGAAAAATAGAACTTGTTTAACAGGACAAGCAGAAATTGTTCAAACTCAATAATGCTACAAACTTGCTTCTAGAACTTATGTGCTATGATGCAGTAAGATAAATTTAACATGCATGTTGTAAGTTGTAACAATCAACAAATAAAACTACCCTTTTGATATAAAATCAATTAATATAGAACTCTGAAACAATGCAATTCGTATCTTTTGCTTCTTATATAACATGTTGCTCGCTATTGGACCAGTCTCAAAAAGGAAACGCTACAGTAAATAGACATCTATTTCGACGGCAATCTACCGTCGAAATAGATCTATTTCGTCGGGTAGTCACGAATGAACGCCAACGCAATAGGTTGTGTCGCAATAGATTATTTCCACGGCTAACATTCATCGCAATAATCAAACCTATTTAGACGGTTAATTCCTGTCGAAATAGTTTTTTTCTCGACGGGTAATTTCTGTCGAAATATATAAGTTTTTTAAGTTAAAAAATTGTTTCAGGAATCATTTAAAAATCATTTTCTCTATTTCGATGGGAAATTACCGTCGAATTAAGTCTATTTCGATGGGCCAGTTCTGTCGAAATAGAGTGGATTACAGTAAAAAAAAATTAAAAGAGCCAAGAAAATCTCCAATCCAATCTATTTCAATTTAATATCGATTCCATTCCATTCAAATAACGATTCTAATACAAATTTCATTTCATTCAAATATCGATTATCCAAATACAATTACAATACATACTACGCGTTCCTTTACAATCTTAACATCATAAATTTACAAAAGTGGGAAATGAAAAATCAACGGAGGACGAACACGGGGAGGGAGAATCGATCATGAAGGAGGCGCTCATGGATTTCCTGGGTAAAACCCCTGCGATTAAAAATTTAAAATACATGAATTGGTATAGATATTTTATATTAATCAAATGTGCGCGATCTTGTTTGTGTGCGTGTGTGTATGTATGCTTGTGTGTGCACGCGCGTGTTTGTTTGTTTATGTGTATGCTTGTGTGCGCGTGCGCGCGCCTGTTTGCGTCTGTGTGTATGTATGAATGTGTGTGTTGTATGTATACATGTGTGTATGTGATATGTACGTATATATGCATGTGCATGTGATATATGCATATGTATGCA
Organism: Agapanthus africanus; assembly: GCA_030015575.1. NCBI lineage: Eukaryota > Viridiplantae > Streptophyta > Magnoliopsida > Asparagales > Amaryllidaceae > Agapanthus > Agapanthus africanus. The sequence continues at coordinate 10,866,619 of JASDDO010000028.1, read as the reverse complement.
TGTGTTTGTATGACTGTGTGCGCACATGCGTGTTTGTTTGTTTATGTGTATGCTTGTGTGCGTGTGCGCACGCCTGTTTGCGTCCGTGTGTATGTATGAATGTGTGTGTTGTATGTATATATGTATGTATGTGATATGTACGTATGTATGCATGTGTGTGTGATATGTGCATATGTATGCATGTGTGTATATGACTGTGTGCACGCGCGTGTTTGATGTGTATGCTTGTGTGCGCGTGCGCGCGCCTGTTTGCGTCTGTGTGTATGTATGAATGTGTGTGTTGTATGTATGCATGTGTGTGTGATATGTGCGTATGTATGCATGTGTGTGTGATATGTGCGTATGTATGCATGTGTGTGTATGATTGTGTGTATGTGATATGTATGCATGTGTGTATATGATGTGTGTGTGTGTGTATGCATGTGTGTTTGTGTTCGTGTGTATGTATGATTGTGCGTGTATATATGCATGTGTGTGTGCATGTGGGTATGTGATATGGGCATATGTATGCATGTGTGTGTGTGTGTGATTGTGTGTGTGTGACATGTGATATGTATGCATGTGTGTATGTGATATGTGTGTATGCATGCATGTGTGTGTGTATGCTTGTGTGTGTTTGTGATATGTGCGCGCGCGCGTGTGTGTGTGTGTATGTAAGGGTTATCAAACTTATCGGAGGTACGGGCCTCCCAGCCTAGACGTATGCGTCGATAAGATTAAAGCTCTGTTCGAGAGTTCAGCCAGCAAATAGATCGGCAGCGGGAGCGGGATCGGCAATCGATCGGCGTGAGGAACCACCGGATTCCGGCGTCCACTCCTGGGGCGATTCATGAAACACAAGGGTCCTGGTCCTAGAGGCCCTGGTCTGTATCGGCATCTCCGAAGGCAATTCGTCTGCCGGCTGAAACCCAAGAGGTGGATGCCCGATCGGCTGGAAAGGAGTGTTATACTAACACGAAGTGATCTTGGAGGGCACGCACTGTACTCTCCCATGACGATCCGGCCTAAACGCCGTGAAAGCCCTATCTAATTTGAATATTCTCTGCGTGTCATGAACCGGGTGTCCCTGCTCCACCTCTATCGCCTGGATCAAACGATCTTTCTCGGTCGCCATTGCCGCCTGTTTATAGAAGAAATGTATTACTGCCATTCTAAAAGATACACAATAATTATTCTGAAATAATTAAGAAGCTCAGCACATGTAGAGTCTTACATATATCCCATGTGCCTCAATCGATGCAGGCGCGCCGTTGTCCCGTACAAATTAAACCCGGTAGATTTCGATATGATCAAGGGACTCTCCACCATGACTTTCTTCCTGTATATAACATTTAGAAAGTTCATACATAAATTTCTAAGATAATTTTAACGTATTAATATCAAATACGATACTTACGTGTTCGATGGCAACCTGCTGGGAACTCTTGCTCTTACCCCTATAAATATTGTGCAGCTGAGCACAAGATGTTTTTCCTCGCTCGCTTTTCTCCTGCAGTTATATCAAATATTATTTACCGAGTTGCTATAAAATAGTAAAAAGGTATCGTCAAAGACATACCCTAAACTCTCCGGACAGGAAATGCCAATATTCGTCAGACCAATCTGGATCCGGCTTAATCGAATATATCTCATCCAGGAAAGCTCAGCTTTCAAACTTTCTAAAGATTTTGTTCTTATGGCCTCTCTAATTTTTCGCCATATGACTGCACATCTTATCAGAAACTGCACGTTCATCGCAAACCCCTTGGGGGCCCTCTACGTCAACCCACCGGAACTTGAGCCGACCCTGCGAAACGGGATAATTCATCATTGTATGGATATTTTATAGTAATTTAGTAAATGTTTATGTATGTGTGTGTGTGTGACGCACGCGTATGTGTGTGTACATGTGTTCATATCAAAAAAAAAGTGCAGTATTAAATTGTATAAAAAAATTTAACCAGCATCTCCCATATAGCGACTTGTTTCTTTAGCCCTAATGCTTCACTGTCCCAATCTAGGACCTCCCACTCATCATTTTCGTCCTTCAACAAATGAGGCATGCGGTCCTCACTGTTCGCTATCGACGACATCATTTTTTTCACCTCTTTACTGGCTCCTGTCACAACTTTCCCTGTGAACGCAAGGTATACAATCGGCTTGTCAGGAGTATGTGGCATCCTCCTCCATATATCACTGGCCTGTGTGGGTTCTTTCCCAACTCGTTTCTTTTTTTGAGAGGACCGTCCCTCGTCCTTGGTAGACTGATCGATCTTGCTTTCTGAACCTGACATATCTAAAACAACTTCACGGAATATAGTTTAATATGTTAGATAAAAAAATAATAGTGAAAATTATTGCTGAAAAGAATATCATATGGTGGCAATAATATGCAAGGAAAAAATGAAATGCGGAAATAATATAAATTAACTTGAAAATCTCTGTACATTAGAATTTGAAACTGTAGGAGATAATATACGGAAATAATATGCGGAAAAAGATAAAATGTATGAAATAATATGCAGAAAGAAAGATGCAATAAATTGTAAGTTTCACATTACTTAAGTTATGAGTATCATACAAGAGCAAGTTAATATATCAAGATATTTAAAGTCTTAATTAGATTTCCGCTTTTACAACTGCCGATGGCACATTAGAGATTATTTCCGGCTCTATATCTGTTCTTGATAAACTGTTGTTGAATTCGATAGGAATAGTATCATCTTGTATAACCGGAATTGTAGGACAACTAATCCTGCTTACATCACTTTCACCCATATTGTAATAGTCTCGTAGATTCGTCACAACAGCAACATCCCACTAGGCATCCCTAGGATCTACGACATAAATGTATTGACGGGTATGGCTGGCGAGAATATAAGGTTCTTCACCAAAAGCGAGTTTCGATGAATTGAGTAAAGTTAGTCATTTTCAATTTTGAACCCAGCATGTTCATGATGGATATCGTACCACAGACACTTGATCATGACAACCGTCTGTTCATAATAACGCACCCGAATTATTTTTTTAAGCACCTCGTTGTTCCCGCCAAAATTTTGGCTCAAAACTTGCTCCCTTAAAAAATAATAACAATAAAATAAAAATAAAAATAAAGAAAAAACTCCATATGCAAAGCATGTAGGTACTGCCTCGGATAGAATTAAATCCTATGATGGCGTCTCACGTGCTCCTCACGCGGGCGCCAATGTGCAAAGCACAAAAAGAAATCTATTAAATAAGAGTTAAACTCTTAGGATGCAGTGCCTCACGTGCCTTGCATGAGAGAGCCAGTGCCAGGAGTTAAAGACTCTGAGGCAGCGCCTCACATGCCTTGCTCGAGGACGCCAACGCCGAAGAGTTAAAAATCTGAGGCAGTGCCTTACGTGCCTTGCACGAGGCCGCCGGCGCCAGAACCAAAAGTTCTCTGCCATTGGACCAAAAATTCAACGGAAATGATAAATCATCAAAATACAAAAGTAAATTCTGTTGAGGAAATATTCCTCAAATCTTTCTAAACGAGAAAGATTACTCTCTGTAAAACAAAGCACCGTTGGATTAAAAATCCAATGGTGGTTAAAAAATCACCAAGCTACATAATAAGCTCTGTATGGGAAAATATCTCCCCAATCTTTCTAAATAAGAAAGATTACGCTCTGTAAAACAGAGCACCGTTGGATTAAAAATCCAATGGTGATTAAAAATTACCAAGGTACAGAATAAGCTCTGTATGGAAAATATTTTCCGAGTCTTGTTAAAAACAAGAAAAATATGTTCTGTAAAACAGAAGTTCTTGGATCAAAGATCCAACGGTGGATAAAATCCCCAAATCAATTAAAAAATCTCTCAACGAGAGATTTTCTTAACTAAATCAAAAAATTTGCCTCTACTATATAAACGACCCAAGACTTCAAGTCATGTAAAGAGGAACCCCCCATAAACTTCAAGTTTAAAAAGAAGAGCAAGCAAAAAAGAAAGTTTTAAGAGAGAAGAAGGAAGAAGAACTTTCTTTAAGGTAAATAAAGATAATAGAGATCATAATATCTCATCTGTATATCCAAGGGTTTAACCCTCTTAAAGAACATAGTTCTTTACTCTGGATCCGAGACCCAAGAGACAAGTCTCCCACAAATGAGAATTTAATTCTCGTGGGGACGAATTTGTTCTTGGGGATCGAAGATCCAGGGGAGAACAGAGAATTGAACATCTTCAGAAAAATGCATAAAGAAAGAAACAACGCCAAGCACCTCACGTGTCCCTCACGTGGGTGCTGCTCAGATAAAGAGTGCTTAGCACTTAATCATTGGCGCTCAGCGCCAAGCGCCTCACGTGCCCCTCACGTGGGCGTTGCTTAACATAAAATGCTCTGCACTCATCAAACAGCGCCCAGCGCCTAGCGCCAAGCGCCTCACGTGATCTACACGTGGGCGCTATAAAGAGTGTTTTAACACTCCATAAAAAAAACAGGGAGGGTTAAAGGAAAGGGAGAGCGTCAGAACCCATATCAATGCCCAACACTGTTTGCACAGAAAAGGGACTGAGCCCAAATAAGTGTTTAACATTTTATTCAAAGATTAAATGGGCTGAGTCCAAATTGACCAAATCCCCAACTCAGATCAACCGAGGCCATGTGCTCATGATGTTCCAAATTGTTCTTAGTCCCAAACACAACTTCAAATCTCCCAACTGACATTGTTTTAAAGGTACATCTCCTCACACCTCTGACACATGTCGTTGTAATTCTTCAACATCTTCAGAGAGGTGGCGGGTCCCGACAACCAACAACTTCTCGGACCGCAACGTCCTTTAACTAGTTATGGACCGCAACGTCCTTAAACTAAGACAATATAGAGTCCAAATACTCTTATGTTGGGTATGAATGATCCCAAAAACCCTGTTGAGTAGATCTTAGTCTAAAATTAGACTAACGTATTCTCAACAAACATTTAAATTTATCTTAATTCCAAACGAGATTAACGATCCTTAAATCAAACCAAACCCAAATCTAAGAAAATACGGATTTGGACTAATCTACGCCCTACGGGTGACAGCACAAATTAGTCTCCGTATACAATCCACGGGCAACCAAAAATAAAAAAACACACACGACATAAAGTGAACATCTGGAGCAGGAGAAAGTGGTTATCGCTACGCGGTAACGTAATTAACTGCAGGGGCTTGCGCCTGCAGGGAAGAGCGTCTCCACAATCAAAAACCCCTCGCAAACGAGGGGGAATCTGACGAAATCTGCTACAACGGCTGCATCCGTCCAAACCTCCGATACACGATGCCATAAATCAACTTGGCATCTTCGGAGAGATGGACGGATAAATCCAAATAGCATCTGCCCCCAAATGCAGGCAAGACGTTCGTCTTTCGACGGTAAACAATAGTCCAATTTTCTCGTGGTTGGATTTGAATCTCTAGAAGATAAATATCCAGTAACGGTGGATGTGACAAACACGCCTTAATTTTGAAAGTTTTTATTTTGATCTTTTTTTCTGATGTGAAATCTAAATCCGTTAACAACGTAACCGGAGAGATATTCAGCTTGTTCATCTGGACCGTACGCTAGCGTTTTTATATCTTTTGAAATATGTCTATCATTGGGATTTCTTAAAACTTATTAGGGTAAAACGGATTAAGTTATGTGTGTGTGTATCAACATGAGTTGTAATTTAGTTTTTATAGTTTACAACTTATACGTGCTTTCAACCAAGCGGGAAAGTGTTTATGTCGCTCCTTATCGATATCCCATTGCCGAGTTTGTTTAGTAGGTGGACGGTATTGAGTATTCCAAATGTTGTTGTAGGGTGTTTTTTGTCACCCCATTGAGATGGGATTACACGTCGCTTGTCAGGTGTACTACAGATTCCCCCTACCTAGGATAGGCGGGGGTTTATTGATTATGAGAATCCAAATCTCCAGCAGCCTTGGACTAAGCTGTCGTTAATTACCCCTCGCCTTTGGAGCGAGGGAACCTCCGATTAACGGGTCAAATTGGTCATGCGAACTCAATGTGCAGCATGCGTATGTGTGTCTTGAGAGGTTTGGATATATCAGGGGCTTCGCAGAGTTTACGGGGGGCCCGCTACTCAGTTAGCGGACTGGAGATCAAAGTGGCTAGCAGTCCCCCCTTACGGGGTGCGAGGCAGCGCCCCGTTAGAAATTTTTTCTAACGGGGAAAATGTTGTGGAGTGTGTGTGTATAAAGAGGAAATAGCGTCCAAAGAATGCGTGGGTGTCAGCGCCTCACGTGCCCAGCACGCGAGCGCCGGACGCCAGCGTCTCACATGGTTGACACGCGGGCGCTGGGCGCAGGACGCCAGCGTCTCGTGTGCTTGACACGCGGGCACTGGGCGCCAGCGGGAAAAAGGGGCTTAACCCCTATACTGAGAGTTGTACTCCCAATTGACTTTTAAAGTTAAATTCCTGGAAAAAAAAGACAAAGGGGCTTAGCCCCTGCACTGAGAGTTGTACTCCCAAAAAGAATGATTTATTAATTATTATTATTATTATTATTATTATATTGTGGAGTTAAACTCCCGAGATATTTTCGAAAATGATGAAAGGGGACCCCTTTCTTCTTCCTTGAACTCTGGGTTTTCTCTTGAGCCTTGGATCTTCCCAAAGTGGGATTTTTAAGAATGAGTCTCCTTTATCCTCAACTCCATTAGCTGGATCTTGGAGAAACGACGGTGAGATTTAAAAATCTCCCATTTTAGAGATTTGGTGGAAGATCCGCGTTCCCTGTCACGCCCCGCTTCCCAAAATACGGAATACGAGGGGTTGACTAGGCCAGCCATGCTCCTACGGTCAAGGAAATATCCTGCCGTAGTCACACTTCGACTTCTAGCTTTACGTGGTAAACAGTAAATAATGCGCAGGTAATGAGAAATGCAGTAACTGGAACAAAACAATATAAAGAACTGACCTGATGGGAAACAAAAAGGGTATAACTCTGGATAGCTAATCAAGATGTCCGTGATGTGCATCTGGTCCTGGTCCCGGCTAAATCTACTCCTCACACTGAGCATGCATACTCAGGTCGTCAGAGCGACACAATAGCAATATAATATATAAATCCAAGCGACAACTCTTAACGGTGATAATAAATATATATACAGTAAATCAATGACGGTATAGGTATGAACATGCAGTAATCAATGCAGTGGAACAGTAAAAGCAGTAAGATAATATGCCAAGTATGTCAACACAGTAAGTATGTATATCGATGCTATCATCCCTATCAGTCTCTAAGTCTCACTGTACAGGTCACTAAGCCTATCGTCAGTCCAAGTGTGAGAGTCAACCACTCACGAGTGTCCTCCACCCAAGGGTAGGACCCAAGGGCAAGGGACTACGGGCCCAACATGTAACTCACGGTAATAATCATGTACCCTGTAAATCTCCATATATCTCCATATATATAAGCCGGCATGGGACTCCCGAGATTCTGTTGAGCTCACACTCAAACTACCCCACACCCCGTGGTCTACATCAAACGCTAACCATAATCTCAAATACCAATCGGTCTGTTGACAAGTCTGCGCGAGAACTGGAGGCAGGACCTCCATCAAGCACGTCCCGAATAATACCTAAGATAAATGGCAGTGTTTGGTGCCTTATCTATGACACCCATGCAAGAGCTTCCATAAGTGACCCATACCACTTATAGTCATACGTACACGCGTCCCACAGACGTCGACAATGCAATAGAATAATAAGGTTCACTGATTGTGTACAAGTACGTGTCACTTTCACTCATTCACTTATGCACGAACACTATCGTACTTACCACAATCATCACTAATACCTAAAACTGGGTAATGTACATGATCACTAGGTTATCAATGCAGTGACAAATGTATGATATGATGAGGAAACGGTATGTAAAGCATGATTAAGATGTCATAAAACAGTATTCTATCACTTGCACGATTTATCATAAATCGTACGTGTACAGTTTAGCGAAATGATGAACAGGGAATAAATAGTATGTTCAGTTATCTATCCAGAGAATTTGGTTTCACGCCAATCGGGTTCCAGGATCATTAATTATGGCCATTTCATTTTAAGCGTTCACGGCTGGAAATCCGGTTTCAGAATCGGAAGTCCGTTTCGCAACGCATTTTAATCCCAGTTGGGATCGTAATTTAGCGACTCTACATTTGAATGAAATCTAGGGTTTTTAGTAAGGTTTTCAACGCAATAGACGGATCCCCAATCACCTCTGCACGTCAGGAGTTATACACTGTTTAACACTAATATGTCACCTCTGAATCTGTTCTGGACTGTTATACGTCCCGATCTTTTAAATTACAGGTTAAATAGCAAATGATGACGAAACAGGGTGAAACTACTTGTGTTATCTAGCTAACCGATTCACATTTAATAAACAGTGGAGTTCCGCAACATACGGGTTAAAGAAACAGGGTGGTACCCTTTACGGGACAGTAAACAACAACTGGAGTCGCTCTGGACTGCAGTCCAGAGTCGCAATCCGATCTAAATAGTGTCACAGTTTAAGTACAGAAACCATGAGAACCTTGCATAGGGTTATAGTTCGTCGAGTCGGCTTCGATTTAAGCCCTCGAACGCATCTTTCCAGTATGTACATAATTTATGGTGATTTTAACGGTTTTCAGGTACAAGAAATTTCCAGTTCTACGGGTATACTTGGGGGTATACATTTTAGTCAATAACAGTCGTATTTTCTAGTGAGATTTATATACAATATTCTTCACTACATGGGCCAACAGAACCAATTCATTTCCGTCAAATTAAGTGAGTATTTTCATTGGGATCACGCGTCGAACAGGTATGTCGCATAATATATCGGAAATCTGTAAATTATAATCTATACGATTTAAGTTTGTATCACAATTATATTAGCATGTAGCAAGTAAAACACTTGCCTGGAGACGCTTGAATTGTTGGCACGGCAGCGAAGGCAGTGGTGTCACGGCTTGGGCACGAAGTAGCAACAGCACGACGAGTCTCGGCTGGGCTTGGGCTTGGCTCGAGCTTGGTGATGGGCTGTTGTAGCTAAGCAATGGGTGAGACGATGCAGAGGTGCTTGTACGGCAGGAAGAGTGAGGACAGAGAACAGAGAGAGAACAAATAGAGAGAGAGAGAGAACAGAACAGAGAGATTGAGAGAGAGGGGGAGTAAGAAAGAGAGAGGGGAAGAGGTAGAGAGAGAGACACAGAGAGAGAGGGGGAGAGGTAGAGAGAGAGAGACACAGCGAGAGAGATTTAGAGGGGGGAGAGAGAGAAGACGGAGAGAGAGGGGAGACGGCGAGAGAGATGTAGAGAGAGAGGGAGAGAACAGAGAGGATGATGGCGACGACGATGAAGTTGATGATGGGGTCGACGATGGTGCGGGGGTGTCGACGAGATGTAGTGGGCCCACCGGCGAGAGGGCGCAGGGGGTGGAGCTCGGGTGCGGGTAGTGGATGAGTGGGGGTTTGAGATGGAGGCGAGGGTTGTTAGGTCGTCGGAGGGATGCTGGAGGTTGGTGGTGATTGAGGAGGAAGGTAGGAGCAGCAGGTTGCCGGAGTGGAGTTGGGTGCTCGGTGGTGGGGGAGGCAGGTGAGTTTTGAGAGAGGGAGCGGAAGCGCGGAGAAAGAGGAGTTGAGGTGTGAGGGAGAGAGAAGGAGAGACGACGAAGGGATCGCGAGGGGCAACAGCTAGGCGTGGGCGTGAGTAACGGCGCTGCGACGTGGACGCGAGCGAAGGCGGAGGAGGCGGGTCGCGGGAAACAGGGAGCGGGAAAGTGGGGAGTAGCCTTTGGGGAAGAAGGAAGGGTGTAGGAGCGGGTCGGGTTGGGTGAGCGGGTCGGGTCGGGTCATGAGGCTGTTGTGGGTGTAAGGAAGTTGGGCTGGCGGGCTGAAGAGAATGGGCCAGGACAGTTATAAAAATTAAAAGAATTATAAGGGAAAGGAAACGGGCCGGGCTGCTCAATAAATAATATTGATTTAATTCGTGGGCTGAGGGAATTTTGAAAGGGAAAAGGTTTATGGGCTGAGGGAAAAATAGGTTTGGGTTGTAATAAAAAGAAATTAGGTTATTTAAAAAGAATGGGCTTGGGATTGGGATTGGGTGAAATAAAAGAATAAGAGAATAGAAAAGGGGCCTGGTTTGGAAATAAATAAGAATAGGGAAATAAAAATGAAATAAAAGAATCTGTAAAATATAGAATCGATAGGTAATGGGCTTGAGATAAATCAGGATTAAGAAAAAAGTTATAATATTAAAATAATATTTATAAAAATAAATAAACTTCAAGAGTAACATAAATACACATATTAGTAGAAAAGGGACTGGGTATTACATTCCCCTTCAAGGATTTTGTGGTGAAAACTATTTTTTTTTTGGAAAAGAAAGAGTAAAACTCTTGATTTAATTCAAAAAAAAGGGAGAAGGTTTAGAACCTTGAGGAAGGAGAAGGAAGCACAAAAACCCTAGCTTTTTTAGGGAATGAATTCTCTCTTTCATTTCATTATTATATTATCTTAAATAGGCTTACAAATTTACACATAGCCCCTTTGGCTTTACAAAATGGCATTTTTCACAACTCATACCTCATGTGCTCATTTCTTTTGCACATGAGCCATGAGCTTTACAAAAATTTGGGTTTATGCCCATTTTTCTTACATTTATTCATAAAAATTATATCAAAATTATTTATTATATGATTTTCATTTTGGCATGGGAAAGGCCGGCAACGAGGCTCGACTTGGGCATGGACCCATTTGACCTGGGCTTCGGCCAGCTTACTTGGGGTTGACTTTGACTTGATCAACCGGGGTGTAATTTTTGACCCGAACAGCTATATATATCATAAATAAATATTTAATTTTGACTTGAAAATATTCTATAATTTTGTTAAGAAAAAAGTAATAAATACTTACCCGATCAAACTGTTCATATTTGAATAGTTAAATAAAACGTAACGGTGAATCATGCCGAGATGCTTAGTTGCAGTGTGACCTGGCTTCACTTTACCCAGTTCCTTTCTTTGGACCCGGAAGACGGATATAACAGGTCTATTGTCAACCATATGCTCATTACGTATCAGCCTATTAAATGCAGTCTCAACACCATCTAGATATATAGAACAAAACGTCATACATTCCTCCATGAGAAACCCTTCAATGATCGACCTTTCAGGCCGACTCCTATTACGGATGTACCATTTTATTTTGTACATGAATCCGACGAATACAAACAAATTTAATTCGTTTTATTATAAATATTCGATTTATTATGAACGGTAAAGAGTTGTTATATAATTTTTACCTCTTGAATGGATACATTCACCGATAATTCACGGGACCACCTAAATGTACCTCTTGAGCAAGCAGAACCGTGAGATACAATATTATGGTGAAAATAGAAGGCGGAAACAACATCTCCATTCTACAAATTATGCGAGGTATTTTATTTTCCAAGGTTCTAAAATCGTTTGCCGGCTAATCTTCGGAGCATAACTCTCTGAAGAAATGACACAAATCAGTCACAACTGATGCAACGTCGTCATCTGGTGACGCCCTAACAGCAATGGGAAGCAATTGCTGCATAATCATATGACGGTCGTGACTTTTCAAGCCGACGAGAGTTTTCTTTTTCAAATTTACGCATTTACTAATGTTCACAGAATATGCATCCGGTACGCTTACTTGTTTAAGTACCTTAAGAAAACTCAGCTTCTCATTATCGGACATCGTGTGCTTTGCTGGTGGAATAGCACATTTACCATTCTCTTTCAGAGTTGGATGCAATTCTGGCTGCAAATTCTTTGTAGCAAATCATTGTCGTATCGCTAATGTATCTCTGTTCTTGAATTTGGTATTCAACAGGGTACCCAGCAGGAGCTCACAGACATTCTTCTCGATATGCATGATGTCTTATGGTGAAGATTAAGAAAATGCCAATACGGCAAATCATAAAATATAGATCTGTTTCTCCTGTTATTTGATATCTCATTCGGAACAGTATACTTATGTTTCTTACCAAAAACAATATTGAAGTGCTCTATGTCCACAAATGCCTTTATCCCATTTGGTTTAGGAGGAGGGGGCCGATTCTCCTGCACACCATGGAACTTCATTCTATTGCGTTGATAAGGACTATCAACATCTAGCCAATGGCGATGTCCAGTGTAACAGAAAATCCGATTTACTGGCGTTCCACAGACGGTGTTCTCTTTACAACAGGGGCAAGCAGGATGACCTTTCGTACTCCATCCCGACAACATGGCATTGTAGGGTGTTTTTCGTCACCCCATTGAGATGGGAATACGCGTAGCTTGTCAGGCGTATTCAGATTCCCCCTGCGTAAGGTAGGCCGGGGTTTATTGATTGTGTGGATCCGAATCTCCGGCAGCCGCGGACTAAGCTACCGTTGATTACCCTTTGCCTTTGGTGCGAAGAAACCACCGATTGACGGGTCAAACTAGTTATGCGAACTCAATATGCAGTGTACGTATGTGTGTATTGAGGGGTTTTGGGTATATAGGGGGCCTCGCAGAGTTTATGGGGGTCCTGCTACCCGGATAGCGGGATGAGGCTAAAGAGGGCTGGCAATCCCCTTGCGGGGTGCGGGGCAGCATCCCGTTAGAAAAAAATTTCTAATGGGGGACGTGTTTGAGTGTGGAGTGTATGAAAAACGTGGGGTGAGGAGTGTCCTAAGGACGCGTGAGTGGTGCGTGGGCGCTGGGCGCCGGCGCGCCCGGCACGTGGGTGTGGGCGCCAGCGCCTCATGCGAGCGGCACATGGGCGTTGGGTGGCCGCGGGCCACGTGAGAGGCGCGTAGGCGCTGGGCACCAGCGCCTTACGTGCCCGGCACGTGATCAGGAGAGAAACTCCTGCAGAAAAAGGGGCTTAGCCCCGGGATTAAGAGTTAAACTCTTGAAAGGATCTTAAGGGGAGTTAAACTCCCAAAAGAGTTTGATTTGTAGAGTTAAACTCCAAAAGATTTTAAATAGAGTTAAACTCCTAAAAAAATTATTTATAGAGTTAAACTCCTAAAGATTTTGAAAAATAGAGTTGAACTCCCAAAAATCTTTGAAGATGATTGTCACGCCCCACTTCCCACAATACGGAATACGAGGGGTTGACAAGGCCAGCCATGCTCCTACGGTCAAGGAAATACCCTGCCGTAGTCACACTTCGGCTTTTAGCTTTACGTGGTAATCAGTAAACAATGCGCAGGTAATGAGAAATGCAGTAACTGAAACAAAACAATACAAAGAACTGGCCTGATAGAAATCAAAGGGGTATAACTCTGGATAGCTAAACAAGATATCCGTGAAGTACGTCTGGTCCTGGTCCCGGCTAAATCCACTCCTCACACTGAGTATGCATACTCAGGTCGTCAGAGCGACACAATAGCAATATAATATATATATACAAGTGACAATTCGAACAGTGATAATAGATATATAAGACAGTAAATCAAGAAGGTATAGGTATGAACATGCAGTAACCAAAGAAGTGTCTGATAGATCAGATGAACAGTAAAGCAGTAAAATAATATGCCAGGTATGTCAACAACGGTAAGTAATGTATAGCAATGACATTATCCCTATCAGTCTCTAAGTCTCACTGTACAGATCACTAAGCCTATCGTCAGTCCAAGTGTGAGAGTCAACCACTCGCGAGTGTCCTCCACCCAAGGGTAGGACCCAAGGGCAAGGGACCACGGGCCCAACATGTAACTCACGGTAATAATCATGTACCATGTAAATCTCCATATATCTCCATATATATAAGCCGGCATGGGACTCCCGAGATTATGTTGAACTCACACTCAAATTACCCCATACCCCGTGGTCTACATCAAACACTAACCATAACCTCAAATACCAGTCGGTCTGTGACAAGTCTGCACGAGAACTGGAGACAGGATCTCCATCAAGCACGTCCCGACTAATACTCAGGATAAATGACAGTGTCTGGTGCCTTATCTGTGACACCCATGCAAGAGCTTCCATAAGTGTCCCATACCACTTATAGTCACACGTACACGCGTCCCACAGACGTCGACAATGCAATAGAATAATAAGGTTCACTGATTGTGTACAAGTACGTGGCACTTTCACTTATTCACTTATGCACGCACACTAACGTACTTGCCACAATCATCACTAATACCTAACACTGGGTAATGCACATGATCATTAGGTTATCAATACAGTAACATAAGTATAATATGATGAGGAGACAGTATGTAAAGCATGATTAAGATGTCATAAAACAGTATTCTACCACTTGCACAATTTATCATAAATCATATGGGTACAGTTTAGCAAATCGATGAATGGAGAATAAATAGTACGTTCAATTATCTATCCAGCGAATTTAGTTTCACGCCAATCGGGTTTCAGGATCACTAGTTATGGCCATTTCATTTTAAGCGTTCACGGCTGGAAATCCGGTTTCAGAATCGGAAGTCCGTTTTGCAACGCATTTTAATCCCAGTTGGGATCAGATTTTAGCGATGCTATACTTGGATGAAATCTAGGGTTTTCAGTAAGGTTTTCAACGCAATAGACGGATTCTCAATCGCGTCTGCACGTCAGGACTTATACACTGTTTGACACTAGTATGTCACCTCTGAATCTGTTCTAGACCGTTATACGTCCCGATCTTTTAAATTACAGATTAAATAGCAAATGACGACGAAACAGGATGAAACCACTTGTGTTATCTAGATAACAGATTCACCTTTAATAAACAGCAGAGTTCCGCAACATACGAGTTAAGTAAGCAAGGTGGTACTCATTATGGGACAGTAAGCAATAATCAGAGTCGCTCTGGACTGCAGTCCAGAGTCGCACTCCGAACCAAATATTGTCACAATTTAAGTACAGAAATCATTAGAAACTTGCATAGGGTTATAGTTAGTCAAGTCGGATTCTATTTAAGCCCTCGAACGCATCATTACAGTATGTAAATAATTTATGATGATTTTAACGGTTTTCAGGTACGAGAAATTTCCAGTTTTACAGGTATACTTGGGGGTATTCATTTTAGCCACTAACAGTCGTATTATTGAGTGAAATTTATACATAGAATTCAACATCACATGGGCCAGCAAATGCCCACATGTTCCGTCAATTTAAATGAGGATTTCCATTGAGATCATGCATCGAACAGTTGCGTCATATAAATTATTTAGAATTGTAAATTTGTAATATATACGATCTATGTGTATAACACGAATATATTAGCATGTAGCAAGTAAAATACTTGCCTGGAGACGTTCTGGTGATGCACGGCAGCGGCAACGGCTGTTGGAGATAGTGCCCTCAGAGTCAATTATTGGATCGCAGGCACGTGATTGCAATGATTGAGGGAGGACCTATCCCGGTAGGACAGTCTTACTCGAGATGATAGTATGCTATCTGGTTTATCTTTATCATCGTGTACTGCTTTAGGTGACCTGACATGTCGCTATTACACGTTGATAGAGCCCCTAGGATTCTTGCTTGACTGCCGACAGTATGATGGCGATCATATACGTGAGAGCTGGTGGTCTATAAGCACATCCTTAAAAGGTCCCTAGTCGTAGGAGTTCCGAGACAGGGCATCGATACTCCATTAGTAGACTAGTGTATACAGTCGAGACCCCGACGAGGGGCGGTGGCCGGTCTCACAAGCCACTGGTGTTAGTTGGTTCACCTAAGATGTATACAGGTGCTCATTGGGTTATGAGTACACCGGACAGGACTCGCCGGGAACCTGCTAGTTGGTCTTATACCAGACGTCAGATGGCAGTTCCCTGGTGACATGTGTACAGGTTAGTTCATCGACCTGAGATCGTCATTTGTCTCGTGTGAGTTCCCACTGTGCTTTGATTACTACCCTACCACGGCTCAAAGGAGTCGTGCAAACAGGTTTTAGTTGGGTACAGTCCCGAGCCACATGGAGGCAGTGAGCGGATCTTCAGGGGTTCGTCTCTCCCGGTATTGGGGGTGAGGTCGCGCTGTGTCTAGGAGAGCCATTACACAAAGCCCTCGGCCGAGGCAAGGAGATTTACTGGTAGGTATTCCAGTAGTATCTCAGGGTGTTCTGGGCTACACTCCGACACGACTTGTACCGCTTTTGGGGGTCTGACTTTTACCAACCCCCTAGGCCCGACATGCGATGCTCATAGACGAACGGACCGGACTGTACGGATATTGTCACTGACAGGCTCAGTAGGGTGTCAGGATGAGTTCGCTCATCGACGTCCCTTTTGGTCAATAGCTGGTGGCCCGTCACGTATTGGCTAATACCTCTGACGTGCTAATGGTTAAATCCACAGCCATAGTATTGACGAGTCTTTAGAGTCCACCACACTTACAGTTACTCAAGCTTTCGGGCGAAACGCTGTAGAGGTCGTATGGAGATATGGCAGTGTCCGATCAGATACGTGCGGTATTGCACGGATCAGGATCGGACAGTTTTGTACTAGTAGCCGTATAGTGATATGGCAGGGTTCGATCCGATACGTGCGGTATTGCACGGATCAGGATCGGACGGATATTACTAGCCGGCTTTGGTTTAAGCCGGTACTGGTTTAGTACAGTGTAGATTTTGTCTCATTGATTTGTATCCGGACGGAATACAGATGCGGGTGTGTATGCACAGTATCGGGGTTTTCCTGTAATTTATTACGGGACCAGTTTTCTGGAGTTGCCAGTTTGCATTCCGTTCCGGCCGGTTTTCCTTTGTTCTTTCCCAGCCGGACTTTTCCGATGGAGGGGGTTATTTGCAATTGTGCAAATAACTTTTGTGGAGGGGGTTTCTTGCTATTGTGTTAATTATGATACCATTCTTTTCTACATCATTCTTTTGCATTAATTATGATAAGAGAGGGTATGGTTTTGATGTGCTTGAAGCATGGTTGATGTTTTCTTGTCTAGGATGTGGTCACCTCTTCTCACTTCCTATACTCACCTCCCTTCATGCTTCATAACCTTTGCTCCACCATTTTCTAAGCATGAGAGTTTTCATTTTAGAAAAAAGAGAAGAAGAAAAGAAAAAGAAGAGAGCTTCATCTTTGAGAGAGTAGCATTCTTGATCTCATTTTTGATGCTAGAAAAATGCAAGCACCATTTTTCTTACCTTGATTCCTCCTTCAACTACAAATGGAAACAAACCCCAAAAGAGACTATGATTCTACACTACACTTCCTACAGCATATCTTGAGCATGTCGAGTTGCCGGCTTCATGCCCGAGTTGCCTCGGTATTGAGGCGGGAGCCCGTAAAAGAAGAAGGCGATGTGGTGCCCTTTCCGGCGAGGAGGCGACGATGTGGAGGCAAGACTTTCCGCGGGAAATCGGGACGATGACGAGAAGACCGGAGGACTCGGGTCACTCGGTATACTTCTCTTCCCATCTCTTGATTGCTAGCATTAGGTTAATGGTAAACGATCCGGGTTTTCTTTGTCCGCGGTAGCGCCGGTTTCCGAGTAAGGAAAATTTTTTATTCCGCATTTTGGCCTCGAGTACGAGGCTGGGGCGCTGCCGTGGCGCAACATGGTATCAGAGACACGCCATTAACCTTACCTAGCTTGTTCTAATGTGTTTTGCTTATCCGATCGACCGAAATTCCAAAAACCGTATTTTCCCTTCACATCAGTTTCTGTTGAAATTTTTTGAAGTCTAAAAATTTTTCAGGTGGTCTCAGAATGTTGTGCAGGGAGTTATAAGACCACTGTAAAAATTCGACAACTTCAGTCGACTACCTGAGCGCGGAAGCGCGGCGAAACCCCACCTTGCGCCGCTCTTCCGCCGCACTCTGGTGTCGTCACTGTGCCCAATTTTTCCAGTGGGCTTGTGGGCTAATTTTAGGAGTTTTGGGATATTAAATTTGGGCCCAGGTTTTCTGTGACTGCTACAGTTTTGATTGGGGGCCCACTTGTTAATTTTTGGTCAATCGGAAAATTTTAAACACATTATTTCACAGTATTTACATTATATCTACGACCGTGAATGTCACTCGATCGGTAAATCCGGTCTAACTGCTATAGCCCGGTTAGACGGATTTGCGAACGTGACTTTCACGTTGATGTTCTATGTTTATGCTGTGACGTTGCGGATCGGTCGTGGGGGATAGCCTGGATGCAATGCTAGTACAGTTTTGGTGTATTATGTACATTTGATATTGCGGGGCGAGCGTCCGACATGTGGACCGCCGTCATTGCCTGTTTGTATTATTCTTTTGGGGCACGACCTGGTTGCGGTCGATGTACCCGGTATATGTATATTTTACTTTCTGTACTAGGATTACCCCGCGGAGGGGTGCACGGATAGCCGGGTTCTAGAGGGCAACGGGCCCGCATCTCATGGCATTGAGACGGAGGGGGCTTCACTCTAGGATTGGCGGGCTATTCGCCGCACTCGTAGGGGGTATAGGTTGACCCAGGAGGGGTGCCCAAGTTACCGGATTCCATGAAGTGCTGGGTGGTCCATTCACGGAGCTGAAGGGGGCTGCCTCGCTTCAAGTTTTGGCGGGTGACTTGCCGCGCCCGTAGGGGTCTAGGATTTCATTGCACAGGCTATCCACACGACCAGGGGAACGTCGGGTTTCAGCAGCGGCTCTGTGAAACCCGGGGCTTCCAGATATCTGTATTGTTCTGTGATGCTGTACATTTCTGTGATGTTGCATTTTATCACGCCTTGAGCGAAATATAATATATTGGTATATATATTAGTAGATGTTGTATATGTTTTTCATCCGCGCTAGTCCAGTCCCCGCTCTGTCGTTAGTAAGCTAACCTAACGAGTGATGACGGGACCCAGTGGCGAATGTGGATGGCATATACGTACATCGGTATATTTTCGTTCTTTATTGGTGTGATCATATGATGGGACTGCATTGATTCAGATCAATGCAAGCTAAACAAACCTATTCTGATGTTGTTGGAACACTTTTCAAAAGGCTGTTATTGCAAGGACGTTCTCTTTTGTTTTGCATCGTGGTATTCATTTGGAATATCCTGCTCCTCAGTCGACGAGGCAAGGGCCGAGATCCCTTCACCGGGAGTGACCCCTTGGACAAAAAGTTTGCGTCAGGGCATTAACTTCACTATAGCCGATTACTTTTGCTTTGCATCGTGGTATTCAGTTGGAATATCCTGCACCTCATTCTACGAGGAAAGAGCCGAGATCCCTTCACCGGGAGTGACCTCTTTAGTAAAGGTTTTCGTCACTATATTTTTATAAAAGGCTATGCAGTTCCTTCAACGATATCAAGTTCTTTACGTTAAAGGTTTTTCGCCAAAAACCATTCGTAGCCCTCCGTCATTTCTTATGAGTATTATTTAGTATTCGTGCTGCGTTTGTTGACTCCGTCAAGGCGTAGTGTACGGTAGCTAAGTGGTGCTTGTTTGTTGCATAAATGGGATTGGTTAGGACAGTCGTGCGGCCTTGTTGACTCCGTCAAGGGCACGTACGGGTGGGTTTAATGCAATCCAGATAATGACGGGATGAACTTGACTAGGACTCTTTGATTTGTTGACTCCGTCAAGGTCACTTGAGTCCTAGGGGTAAAAATCACATCGGGAGTTTCAAAAGAACTGAAACTTGCCAGGCATGCGCATACCTTCTGGAGTCTGGTGACGTGAGTGGATTCCGTCACGTTATCATGCGATGATAGTTGGATCCCGATTCCCACTGATGAGTTGGTTTACTCCTCGGGTGACCCCGACTAATTCTTCTTTCAGGTTTGGAGGAGAATTTGAGGTACAGTGGGAGGTTTCCAGATTAGATAAAGTGATAACCATTCTGATCTAGGTTAGAGTGCACGCTGAGTGTTTCTTTTCTCTCTCTCTCTGGCAGCGACCATTGACCCGACCCTAAGACTATGACTCAGTAACCGAGTTGACCGAACCTTCTTAACACTGGCTTTTGGATTGTCAGAGTTGCAGACCTCATTGCCACTCCTACTTTTACCCTTTTCTCCAGGACACCCCGTATTACTGCGAACGTCCACTTCCATTGGACAAAACCATCGTATGGTTATATACGAACTCGAAGGACTTCGAGGATGGTTTCTGGTTCTGGAGAAAACGGATAGGACTATTCAGTTGTCTTTTCCTTTTACCTTCTCTCAGGTTGCGAGTACTCCTTGGTTTAGGAGATAGTACACCTATTACGCAAATTGGATAGTCTTCTTCCAAACCTTAGGCTGGTGCCGAACGGTAGGGAATGAAGAAAACCAATTAGCATAACGATGGTGTGCAGAAGGTATTAAGTTAAGACAAAGCAAGGGATTAGTAAGAGGGCAAAGTAAATTGCGACTGCTATTCACGACCAAACCAAGTATTTCTTCGCCAATCCTAAATCACCTTTGTATTTCTCCAGGACACTTCGTATCACTACGAAGATCCCATTTTATTGGATAATCCATCGTATGGTTATATACGAACTCGAAAGGAACTTGTTCCAGTTCGGGGATGGATTCTGGTTCAGGAGAAATAGGAATAAAGTACATTCAGGTGTCTTTTATCTTCACCTTCTCTCACATTGCGAGTGTTCCTAGGATTGGGACAGTACACCCATTATGCTTATTGGATAGTCTTCTTCCAAACCATAGGCTGGTGCCGAACGGTAGGGAAGGAAGAAAACCATTTGGCCTAATGGGGTGTACAGAAGGTAATGACTAAAGACATATAAAGGGATTTGGAGAAGTGGCAAAGAATTATACGGTTACAGTTGTGAATCTGGATAATGGAAGAGGCATTACTAGGAATACCAGGATACCCCGACGAAACATTTCAATGTTTCAGTTTCACCGTGTACTGTTAAAAGAAAACTGATTTCCCGATTAGACGCTTGCTCCAGGGTATGTATTTACCAGGTTGGATTCTCACATCTGTATGGTATTACAGATGCTGAGTGGGAGTAAGTTATTGGGAATTAGGTGACCATCCTCTTTATATCGGGATTCGTTGTAATTGGTGATATTCGAGGAAGCCACCTGGGATGTTTGCCGGTCGGCAAATATTTGGTTTTGAATATCCGCTGTTGTGCACCAATTTCAAATTGATATATCTGTACGTCTATTTTCATAAAGTGAGATATACCTTTTGATATTATGTCGATAACATTTACCTATATCAGTGGATGGTTAGGTAAGGAGCATTAAACAGCGGTGTAATTCTTCTTAACCATAAGTACAGTTTTCAACCTACGACACACAGTGAAAGAGTTATTAGACTCAGTGGACTTATATAGAGTATTGTATGATATCCAGTGTCCATTAGGACAGAGGGGTTGGTCCTCATACTATATTCTGTTTACTTTTAACTTCTCTAGTTCTTAGACATGTGTTTCGTTGAAACACAGGGTCCGAATTTTGAGAAGTTCTAGGTATTTGGATAAAGTAGAGAACCAGGTATTGCAAGTATCGGGATTCTTCAATGAGATCGAAGATGTAGATACTTGTGCTTGGTATTCAGTTGATAGTAATGATTAAGAGAAATTGCTTCTCTTTCAGGTTACTCATAATTGGAAGCATTCCTAAGTTGAGTAACGTTGATCGGCCTCCTTCCATTTAGTTGACATGCACTGGAGATAGCTGCATGATTTGAATCTGGTTCAATTGAATCAGTGCCTCTGGTTCTATATTGGATATAGAACAGTTCATATCTTAACGATGTTAAGGTACGGGGAGTTGTCCGGCTTATGCTTAAAACCAGACACTGGACAACTCAAGGCACGTTTCTGTAATGGCAGTTTGTGGGTTGACCCAGGCTATGACGAGGGTTGACTTTCTACCATCTGGATGAACAATAGCATCATTGTTCTAGACTCGCCACAGTTTTATTAAAAATGGATTTTTTCAGAAAAAGTAGTGGGAGTATGGTAGAACTGGAAGTGATTCCAGAACCGCAAACGATTACCGAAGATTTGATAAGGAACCTAAAGATTCAATCTGATTTGACATTCCATTGGCCGCTCCGCAGATATGGTGGGTAACTTCAGGCACCCGAGAGGTACTTCGGTAGCCTCAAGGACGGTGACAAGGAAGTTCTTGTTTACCCACACTTGCCATTGTTGTTGTTCCAGGCTGCGAGACCCGGCAGAAGGATGAGTATAGCGTCGTTCTAAACTAGCTTTAGAAGTGCACGTCTATATGACTCTGCCAGAGGGTTGTCGTAGTCAATGGGAGCAGCGGAAGCATTGGTGGACATCAGGCTTATATCTATAGACTAAAGCAGATGTAGCGGAGATAGATCATCTATTTCTGATGTGACAGTCATAGGCTTGACGTCATCAGAATAGGGGATGGATCTGTTGAGAAGGTAGTAGGGTGTGATGTCATGGTATTTGGATGACATACACAGAGTAGGAAAAGAAACTCCTATACTACGATCGGTTATACTTTGGTTGTCACACAGTGGTTTCTCCACACAGGACTTGGATATTATATCAGACATTCTGGTTACTAGATCTATGGTTTTAGATCTAGATTTGGGTGGTTTCCTAATCAGGGTACCTTGACAGCATTCTATGAGTATTTAGAATGGACGACTCCTGGCACGGTAGTGTACCTGCAGGTGATGGAGTCACCCTCTCTAAAGGTGTCTTACAGACTAAAGGGGAGAGGGATGTGCATGATTGGCAGATCACTTGCTCAGGCAATTGAGTCAATCATGAGATGTCAAGTACCACACCAGATGTTGTTCTTGCACTAAATGCAATAAGTTGACATTGATCCAATCCTGGAGAAACAGTCGGAAGCGGTTTTAGAACACAAGTGGATGTTCTAGGGATATGATAACAGCAGCCTCTTTTAAGAGACGGTTATCATTCCAGGCTTCCAAGGTGACATGGATGGCAGAGTGGCTGTCAGAGTTGTAGTTTTCCCTCTGACGAGGGGCAGTATTTTGGACAGGTGGTCCAGGTGGATACTGAGGGAAGGCATGGCGCAGTATACTGATTGAGTTCAGTTGACGATACAGTCTAAGAAGTTTGGATTTGGAGTTCATTTATGAGCTAGGTCCCATCAGAAATCCAGACATTCTAAGACAGGTATTGCTCATTTCGGGAGATGGCTTTCTCCGCGAACTTGAGATATGGAGAGACATAGAAAGAAACATCACAGCGGATCCACTCACTGAGGCTATTCCTCGAACGCAATAGTTTCGCAAACGAGCTTTGTGAGACTGACTAGTAGAGGAGTTGGGTGTTCGGTATCACACGGGCTGTGAGTATGCGGCATCGCAATAATTAGCCTTGAGTGCAAGTGGGAGATTGTTGGAGATAGTGCCCTCAGAGTCAATTATTGGATCGCAGGCACGTGATTGCAATGATTGAGGGAGGACCTATCCCGGTAGGACAGTCTTACTCGAGATGATAGTATGCTATCTGGTTTATCTTTATCATCGTGTACTGCTTTAGGTGACCTGACATGTCGCTATTACACGTTGATAGAGCCCCTAGGATTCTTGCTTGACTGCCGACAGTATGATGGCGATCATATACGTGAGAGCTGGTGGTCTATAAGCACATCCTTAAAAGGTCCCTAGTCGTAGGAGTTCCGAGACAGGGCATCGATACTCCATTAGTAGACTAGTGTATACAGTCGAGACCCCGACGAGGGGCGGTGGCCGGTCTCACAAGCCACTGGTGTTAGTTGGTTCACCTAAGATGTATACAGGTGCTCATTGGGTTATGAGTACACCGGACAGGACTCGCCGGGAACCTGCTAGTTGGTCTTATACCAGACGTCAGATGGCAGTTCCCTGGTGACATGTGTACAGGTTAGTTCATCGACCTGAGATCGTCATTTGTCTCGTGTGAGTTCCCACTGTGCTTTGATTACTACCCTACCACGGCTCAAAGGAGTCGTGCAAACAGGTTTTAGTTGGGTACAGTCCCGAGCCACATGGAGGCAGTGAGCGGATCTTCAGGGGTTCGTCTCTCCCGGTATTGGGGGTGAGGTCGCGCTGTGTCTAGGAGAGCCATTACACAAAGCCCTCGGCCGAGGCAAGGAGATTTACTGGTAGGTATTCCAGTAGTATCTCAGGGTGTTCTGGGCTACACTCCGACACGACTTGTACCGCTTTTGGGGGTCTGACTTTTACCAACCCCCTAGGCCCGACATGCGATGCTCATAGACGAACGGACCGGACTGTACGGATATTGTCACTGACAGGCTCAGTAGGGTGTCAGGATGAGTTCGCTCATCGACGTCCCTTTTGGTCAATAGCTGGTGGCCCGTCACGTATTGGCTAATACCTCTGACGTGCTAGTGGTTAAATCCACAGCCATAGTATTGACGAGTCTTTAGAGTCCACCACACTTACAGTTACTCAAGCTTTCGGGCGAAACGCTGTAGAGGCCGTATGGAGATATGGCAGTGTCCGATCAGATACGTGCGGTATTGCACGGATCAGGATCGGACAGTTTTGTACTAGTAGCCGTATAGTGATATGGCAGGGTTCGATCCGATACGTGCGGTATTGCACGGATCAGGATCGGACGGATATTACTAGCCGGCTTTGGTTTAAGCCGGTACTGGTTTAGTACAGTGTAGATTTTGTCTCATTGATTTGTATCCGGACGGAATACAGATGCGGGTGTGTATGCACAGTATCGGGGTTTTCCTGTAATTTATTACGGGACCAGTTTTCTGGAGTTGCCAGTTTGCATTCCGTTCCGGCCGGTTTTCCTTTGTTCTTTCCCGGCCGGACTTTTCCGATGGAGGGGGTTATTTGCAATTGTGCAAATAACTTTTGTGGAGGGGGTTTCTTGCTATTGTGTTAATTATGATACCATTCTTTTCTACATCATTCTTTTGCATTAATTATGATAAGAGAGGGTATGGTTTTGATGTGCTTGAAGCATGGTTGATGTTTTCTTGTCTAGGATGTGGTCACCTCTTCTCACTTCCTACACTCACCTCCCTTCATGCTTCATAACCTTTGCTCCACCATTTTCTAAGCATGAGAGTTTTCATTTTAGAAAAAAGAGAAGAAGAAAAGAAAAAGAAGAGAGCTTCATCTTTGAGAGAGTAGCATTCTTGATCTCATTTTTGATGCTAGAAAAATGCAAGCACCATTTTTCTTACCTTGATTCCTCCTTCATCTACAAATGGCAACAAACCCCAAAAGAGACTATGATTCTACACTACACTTCCTACAGCATATCTTGAGTATGTCGAGTTGCCGGCTTCATGCCCGAGTTGCCTCGGTATTGAGGCGGGAGCCCGTAAAAGAAGAAGGCGATGTGGTGCCCTTTCCGGCGAGGAGGCGACGATGTGGAGGCAAGACTTTCCGCGGGAAATCGGGACGATGACGAGAAGACCGGAGGACTCGGGTCACTCGGTATACTTCTCTTCCCATCTCTTGATTGCTAGCATTAGGTTAATGGTAAACGATCCGGGTTTTCTTTGTCCGCGGTAGCGCCGGTTTCCGAGTAAGGAAAATTTTTTATTCCGCATTTTGGCCTCGAGTACGAGGCTGGGGCGCTGCCGTGGCGCAACAACGGCGATCTCTGTAGGTGTTCGACGAAATGCCGGGGCTCGACTAGGCTTGGGCTTGCATCGCAGGGATCGGCACCGTAGAGCTTGACTCGGAGATGGAGACGAGCTACTGCGGACGGCAACAACGAGCTCAGGCGATGGCCGATAGCGCAGAGGCCACAGGTGATGGCTAGGTGTTGTAGTTAGGTGTGAGGTGGTTGGTTGATAGAAGAGAGAGAGAGAGAGAGAGAGAGAGAGAGAGAGAGAGTGTAACAGAGAGAGAGAGAGAGGAGACAGAGAGTGAGTGAGAGAGAACCGGAGAGAGAGAGAACAGGGAGATGCAGTGAGACAGAGGGAGAGGGGTTTACTTTGGCGACGACGAGAGGGTCGACGAAGTGGTTCAGGTCGGTTGGGGGCTTGCCGGCGTCGAGGTGAGTATGCAGGTGAAGGGGAATGAGCTCGGTGGTCGAGTGAGTTGGAGCTCGGGTGTGCAGTGAGCTTGGCGGAGGAAGAGAGGAGAAGAAGGGGAGGTGGTGACGTTGAGGAGCTGCGGTGAGAGGGGAGGAAGGTGGTGGTTGGTGAAGAGGGCTCGTCGACGATGATGGGTTCGTCGGGTTGTAGGTGAGGTGGGGATCGGAGTGCAGGGGACTTGGTGAAGTGGTGAAAGGAAGGATGGTGGCTTGGGTTTGTGAGAAGGAGTGAGCGAGGGGGAGTACGAGGTGGTTGTCGTCGTCGTCGGTGGGATGAACGGAGTTGGGAACTGCAGTGGGTTCGTGGCCGGTTTGATGAATGAGATGGGAGATTTGAGAAAAGAGAGGAGTGAGGGTGTCGACGAGGAGAGGTCGAGGGGCGCGCGTCGTGGGGTAACGCGCGCGAGCGTGTGCGTGGGCGTCGGTGGAGGAAGTGGATCGCGCGAGCGGGGGAGGCGGAAAGAGCCGTTGGGGAAGAGGGGTGTAGAAGGCGGGTCAGGTCGGGTTGAAGCGGGCGGGGATGAGAAGAATGGGCTGGGCCGAAAAAATGAATTCCATTTTATTTATTTTCCTGGTGGGCTGGGGTATGGGCCGGGGCTGCTGGGCTAGGAAAATAAAAAGAGTTTTATATATTTTACTTAAATGGGAAAATCCTTTGGGCTGGGAATGGAAAAGGCTGGGGAATTTAAAAAGAAAAGGGAAAGTCCTCTGGGCTGAGGGTGCTGGGCTGGAAAAATCTGGAATATTTAAAGGGAGGAAAAATAGAATGGAAGGAAAATAGTTGGGCTGGGTTTTGGGATTAAGGGAAGATGAAAAGAAAATAAGTTTATTTAAAAAGGGAATGGGCTGATGAGGAAAGTTTGGGTTTAATAGGATTTTAAAATAAATAAATAATTATAAATAAAGTAAAATTTTATAAGTTAAAGAGAAACACGGATATTGGTATAAAAAGGGGCTGGGTATTAAATCATACCACCTTTACAAAAAATTTCGTCCTCGAAATTTAAAAGAAACGACAAGCTATACAAAATAACAAGCGAAAGGCTACCACATCGAACGTTAACACTTAGTGATTTACTCAAAACGGTTGGATAAAAATTTGAAGGTATATATTATATAAGAACAACATACAAAAGGATAGGTCTAAATAAGTAATATGCAGGAACAACTATAAGGGCAAACTACATGTATACGAGAATATAAATAACAATAACGAACAATAATATTCGAGGCATGCTTGATAAAATCGAAACCCAAATATATGCACATATAAGTATATCAAAAGTAGCACATCAGAAATAATAAGTATAAGGCATAATCATAATAAAGCAGTGAAGGACTTGTCGATGGTTTAAAACATTTTAGGATAATGTATCGATAAAAGTTTTAAAATAACTTAGAAAACCCACATAGTGAAAATAAGAAATATGGCACGAAAATATGTGCGGTGTAAGGTTGTGCTACTGAAAATGAGAATAATAGTAGTGTACTTAAAATATATAAAACGGAGTAGTCAACAACACGTACTCTTCGATAAATTCAAAATAATGAAAACTAAATTTTCGAATAACAAAGTCCCTAAATATAGTTAGGGTAACAGGGAAAAGCACAAATATATATATGGCTAGCTAGGGTAGGGATTACAATGGAGTGTGGCTCATACAAAAGGTCGGAGTGTGACGGCTTTAGACTGAAGGTCAAAGAGATCGGGGTCAGGTCAGCACAGGAAGTAAGGATGAGCAGCAAAGGGCTACAAGGGAAAAATGTATGGGGAGGATAACGGTCGATACATTTTGTGAATCAAAAATTTCGAAGGGTCAGTCAACTTGGAAATTTTACTATCAATATCCCCTCCCAGAAGGATCTCCTAAACGAAGGATGCAGGGTGGCCCATTCCAAAGATCAGGGTACAGTACTTTTATCGAAGCGAGGGTTAAAACAATACAGGGGGTAGGAGTGGACAGTCAGGGATTTCAGCAGGAAAAATAAATGTATATGAGAAATAATCAAGCATCAAGTGAACTAAGAAGATCGGAAGATTAGCGAACTCAACAAAGTTTTTTTTCATTCTAGAAAATTCGAAACAAAGCACCTTCGAAAAGTAACAGATGGCCCTAAACTATACACAGATTTATTTGGCCAAAGAAAACAGCATCTAAAAATTCCGTCAGTCGCGGTTGTGGAGATTCAGTAGGTTGCGGTAGGCTCGCGCACTCAGGTAGGGGTGTCCATTCCCATATCGCCTCGCAGGGATCGCCATTGGGAGTTCTTCCACCGCAGGGTCTTGTTCTTCTGGTCCTTCTTCCTCGGCTGGAGCTTCTTCATCGAGATCTGCCTCCATGTGGTTCTCTTCTTCTGGATTCTCTTCCATGGGATTTTCCTCCACTAGATTTTCTTCTATCGGGTCTTCCTCGGGATCTTCCTCTATCGGGTTCTCTTCAGGGTCTCCTTCCTCTTCGTCGGAATCGCCTATCATGTCAAACTCTGGGGCGGCTGCTCCTTCGTCTTCGGAATCGCTGTTTCCGAAAATGACCCGGGGACCGTTGATCTCATCATCAGAACTCATCAGCGTGCGGTCTAAGGAAATGCATGACTGTGCATCCTCATCTAGATGCGGCGCTGCTCCAGGATGGGCCATGGCCTGAAAAGAAAGAGTCATGATTAGACAGTGGAACACATCAAGAAAATAGCTAAGGGTACGAAGTATAGGAAAATATGCGGTGGGCAGGAACTGAAAAATCAGGTTTAAAAATGCTGTGGTAATGAATAGTATGAATAAGGGGAAAAACAAGAGAATGATACATACATTACAATTCAAAGTTTTTATTGCATTCAACTAAAAGTTCGACGGATACAAGATTTCAAACGAAAGAAAATATTTATAAGAGGATGATAACATTACTACTGAAAGTAGAAAACATGAAAATTCTTCTTGGACTACTAGACCGCTGCATTCTCATCACGCGAGTTGAATCCTACGCTGGATCCGCCTTATCCTCGAGGTTCGAACTACGCAATCATCATCACTTGGCAGGAGTGGAGGGTGTGTACGAGTCTCCTCCTTGTAGCTCCTTTCTTTTTGGGCAACCGTTGATGAAATGTTCGCTGGATCCGCAAATCAGACATTTCCCTTGGGCGCGGCGACAATCCCTCTGAAGATGTTCTGGCCTCTTACAGTACCCACAACATTAGGTCTTCTGCTGCTTCTGTCTCGGGGAAACAAATGGGCACTTCATCTTCTTCTCTTTTGCTCGTCTAACAGGGGTCCCTTTACGATTGGAGACTCCCGCTGGTGCCTGATTCACCTGCCTTCTCCGTCCTTCAGCTAACAAGTCGTTCGTTCGCTCCTGGGCTTCCTTCAGACCTTGCAGTACACTCAGAATCTCAACGGTCTGATTCTGGGGAGTGGGGATAGAGAAAGAGTCGTTGGACGACATGATCCTGAAACAATAATTTTGAGGACGATATAAGGCACAAGCTATAAAAACCAAAATATAATACGGATTGGGCAAGGATTCAAGAATATCAGATGTGATGAGATTCATTACAAATGGAAATCAACTGTATGACTCTAAGTCACTTAAACGGAGTACGGTAGCATAACCATGATGTAGTTCACAATTACAACAACGTAACTTTGCCAAGTCACCTGAAACCCTAGCGAATGAATAGCAGAACACACAATGTGAATATGGATCAAAAATGACAAGTTTACAACCTAGACCAAGGGATGTCTTAGATTGTCAAGCTATACACGGAAAACTGCAATACTAATCGAAGCAAAACCTGGCTCTGATACCAACTAAACCATATCACGCCCCACTTCCCAAAATACGGAATACGAGGGGTTGACAAGGCCAGCCATGCTCCTACGGTCAAGGAAATACCCTGCCGTAGTCACACTTCGGCTTCTAGCTTTACGTGGTAATCAGTAAACAATGCGCAGGTAATGAAAAATGCAGTAACTGAAACAAAACAATAAAAAGAACTGACCTGATAGAAATCAAAGGGGTATAACTCTGGATAGCTAAACAAGATGTCCATGATGTACGTCCGGTCCTGGTCCCGGCTAAATCCACTCCTCACACTGAGCATGCATACTCAGGTCGTCAGAGCGACACAATAACAATATAATATATATATACAAGTGACAATTTGAACAGTGATAATAGATATATATGACAGTAAATCAAGAAGGTATAGGTATGAACATGCAGTAACCAAAGAAGTGTCTAATAGATCAGATGAACAGTAAAGCAGTAAAATAATATGCCAGGTATGTCAACAACGGTAAGTAATGTATAGCAATGCCATTATCCCTATCAGTCTCTAAGTCTCACTGTACAGGTCACTAAGCCTATCATCAGTCCAAGTGTGAGAGTCAACCACTCGCGAGTGTCCTCCACCCAAGGGTAAGACCCAAGGGCAAGGGACCACGGGCCCAACATGTAACTCACGGTAATAATCATGTACCATGTAAATCTCCATATATCTCCATATATATAAGCCGGCATGGGACTCCCGAGATTATGTTGAACTCACACTCAAACTACCCCACACCCCGTGGTCTACATCAAACGCTAACCATAACCTCAAATACCAGTCGGTCTGTGACAAGTCTGCACGAGAACTGGAGACAGGATCTCCATCAAGCACGTCCCGACTAATACTCAAGATAAATGACAGTGTCTGGTGCCTTATCTGTGATACCCATGCAAGAGCTTCCATAAGTGTCTCATACCACTTATAGTCACACGTACACGCGTCCCACAGACGTCGACAATGCAATAGAATAATAAGGTTCACTGATTGTGTACAAGTACGTGGCACTTTCACTTATTCACTTATGCACGAACACTAACGTACTTGCCACAATCATCACTAATACCTAACACTGTGTAATGCACATGATCACTAGGTTATCAATGCAGTAACATAAGTATGATATGATGAGGAGACAGAATGTAAAACATGATTAAGATGTCATAAAACAGTATTCTACCACTTGCACAATTTATCATAAATCATATGGGTACTGTTTAGCAAATCGATGAACAGGGAATAAATAGTACGTTCAATTATCTATCCAGCGAATTTATTTTCACGCCAATCGGGTTTCAGGATCACTAGTTATGGCCATTTCATTTTAAGCGTTCACGGCTGGAAATCCGGTTTCAGAATCGGAAGTCCGTTTCGCAACGCATTTTAATCCCAGTTGGGATCAGATTTTAGCGACGATAAAGTTGGATGAAATATAGGGTTTTCAGTAAGGTTTTCAACGCAACAGACGGATCCTTAATCGCGTCTGTACGTCAGGAGTTATACACTGTTTAACACTAGTATGTCACCTCTGAATCTGTTCTGGACTGTTATACGTCCCGATCTTTTAAATTACAGATTAAATAGAAAATGACTACGAAACAGGATGAAACCACTTGTGTTATCTAGCTAACAGATTCACCTTTAATAAACAGCAGAGTTCCGCAACATACGAGTTAAGGAAGCAAGGTGGTACTCATTATGGGACAGTAAGCAATAATCAGAGTAGCTCTGGACTGCAGTCCAGAGTCGCACTCCGAACTAAATATCGTCACAATTTAAGTACATAAATCATTAGAAACTTGCATAGGGTTATAGTTCGTCGAGTCGGCTTCGATTTAAGTCCTCTAACGCATCATTCCAGTATGTACATAATTTATGGTGATTTTAACGGTTTTCAGGTATGATAAATTTCTAGTTTTACAGGTATACTTGGGGGTATTCATTTTAGCCACTAACAGTCGTATTATTCAGTGAAATTTATACATAGCATTCAATATCACATGGGCCAACAAATGCCCTCATGTTCCGTCAATTTAAATGAGGATTTCCATTGAGATCATGCATCGAACAGTTGCGTCATATAAATTATTGAGAATTGTAAATTTGTAATATATACGATCTAAGTTTATAACACGAATATATTAGCATGTAGCAAGTAAAATACTTGCCTGGAGACGTTCTGGTGATGCACAGCAGCGGCAACGGCGATCTCTGTAGGTGTTTGACGAAATGCCGGGGGTCGACTAGGCTTGGGCTTGCGTCGCAGGGATCGGCACCGTTGAGCTTGACTCGGAGATAGAGACGGGCTGCTGCAGACGGCGACAACGAGCTCAGGCGATGGCCGATAGCGCAGAGGCCACAGGTGACGGCTAGGTGTTGTAGTTGGGTGTGAGGTGGTTAGTTGATAAAAGAGAGAGTGAGAGTGAGAGAGTTAGACAGGGAGAGAGAGAGAAAGAGTGTAACAGAGAGAGAGAGAGGAGACAGAGAGAAAGAGATGTAGAGAGAGAGAACGGAGAGATTGAGAGAGAGGGAGAATTAGAGAGAGAGAGACAGAGAGAGAGTGAGAGAGAACCAGAGAGAGAGAACAGGGAGATGCAGTGAGACAGAGGGAGAGGGATTTACTTTGGCGACGACGAGAGGGTCGACGGAGTGGTTCAGGTCGGTTGGGGGCTTGCCGGCGTCGAGGTGGGTATGCAGGTGAGGGGAATGAGCTCGGTGGTCGAGTGAGTTGGAGCTCGGGTGTGCAGTGAGCTTGGCGGAGGAAGAGAGGAGGAGAAGGGGAGGTGGTGACGTTGAGGAGCTGCGGTGAGAGGGGAGGAAGGTGGTGGTTGATGAAGAGGGCTCGTCAACGATGATGGGTTCATCGGGTTGCAGGTGAGGTGGGGATCGGAGTGCAGGGGACTTGGTGAAGTGGTGAAAGGAAGGATGGTGGCTTGGGTTTGTGAGAAGGAGTGAGCGAGGGGGAGTACGAGGTGGTTGTCGTCGTCGTCGGTAGGATGAACGGAGTTGGGAACTGCAGTGGGTTCGTGGTCGGTTTGGTGAATGAGATGGGAGATTTGAGAAAAGAGAGGAGTGAGGGTGTCGACGAGGAGAGGTCGAGGGGCGCGCGTCATGGGGTAACGCGTGCGAGCGTGGGCGTCGGCGAAGGAAGTGGATCGCGCGAGCGGGGTAGGCGGAAAGAGCCGTTGGGGAAGAGGGGTGTAGAATGCGGGTCGGGTCGGGTCGGGTTGAAGCGGGCGGGGATGAGAAGAATGGGCCGGGCCGAAAAAATGAATTCCATTTTATTTATTTTCTTGGTGGGCTGGGGTATGGGTCGGGGCTGCTGGGCTAGAAAAATAAAAAGAGTTTTATATATTTTACTTAAATGGGAAAATCCTTTGGGCTGGGAATGGAAAAGGCTGGGGAATTTAAAAAGAAAAGGGGAAGTCCTCTGGGCTGAGGGCGCTAGGCTGGAAAAATCTGGAATATTTAAAGGGAGGAAAAATAGAATGGAAGGAAAATAGTTGGGCTGGGTTTTGGGATTAAGGGAAGATGAAAAGAAAATAAGTTTATTTAAAAGGGGAATGGGCTGATGAGGAAAGTTTGGGTTTAATAGGATTTTAAAATAAATAAATAATTATAAATAAAGTAAAATTTTATAAGTAAAGAGAAACACGAATATTGGTATAAAAAGGGGCTGGGTATTACAATGATCAAAGGGGACCCATTTCTTCTCCCCTAAGCCCTAGATCCTCTCCTAAGTCTCGGATCTTTCCCAAAGTGGGATTTTTGGAGACGGGTCTTCTTCTTCCTCCTCTCTATTGGCTGGATCTTGGAGAAAAGGGAGTGAGGCTTAAAAATCTCCTATTTTAGAGTATGATGGGAGATATGAGTTTCCCTTCAAAGGTTTTATGGTGAAAAACTATTTATTTTAGGGAAAGGAAGAGTTGAACTCTTGATTTAATTCAGAAAAGAGAAGGAGCTTTAAAACCTTGAGGAAGGATAAGGAGACACAAACCCTAGTTTTTTTAGAGGGATGAATTATTTTTTTCATTTCATTATCATGTTGCCTTATATAGGCTTACAAATTTACACATAGCCTCTTGGACTTTACAAAATGATATTTTGCTCATCTCATGCCTTATGTGCTCATTTCTTTTGCACATGAGCTATGGGCTTTACAAAAATTTGGTTTTATGCCCATTTTTCTTACATTTATTCATAAAAATTACATCAAAATTATTTATTACATAATTTTCATATTGGCATGGGGAGGCTAGCCGCGAGACTCGACTTTGGCATGCGCCCACTTGACCTAAGCTTGGGCCCGTTTACTTAGGGCTGACTTTGACTTGGTCAATCGGGGTGTAATTTTTGACCACAACAGGCATAGACTGGGAAATCGTTTATTGTCCAGAGCAACGCCGCGCGCAGTGTGAATCTCTCCTTTCTGTGGACATCATAAGCAACGATGTCGATCTCCCACAGCTCATTCAACTCATCGATCAACGGTTTCAAATAAATATCGATATCAATACCAGGAGAGTTGCTTCCAGGGATCAATATAGACATTTGGATGTAAGATTGTTTCATACTCAGTCACGGCTGGAGGTTATAAACTACTAGTGTAACATACTATACACTGTGAGATGCTCCTCCTTTAAACGGTTCCAATCTATTAGCCGATAATCCAAGTCTCATATTACGAGCTTCCGCAGCGAACGTGGAAAATTGAGTGTCAAATCTTTGCCATTCTTCACCATCAGCAGGATGCCGTAAGACTCCATCCTTCCTGCGACCATTTACATGTCATGTCATATGTTCGGCGGTTTTAGACGACATAAATAATTTTTGTAGTCTTTTCTTAATAGAAAAAAGCGCAGCACCTTCACACGAATTTTCGGAATTGACTCCTCATCCCTCGGCGGCCTTTTAGGTAATATCCACCTCGATTCCCCATAAGTTCTACACTTATTTAAGTTCCTGCCATCATCTGTCGTGAATAACATGCAGTTATTTGGACATGCATTGATTTTTTGATAACTGAAACCGATGTCGGCAATAATCTTCTTTATCTCTTGAAAATTTGCAAGGAGATCAGAATTTGGGTAAGCCTCCTTCTCTATCTTTAGAAAGTCATCGGCTGACTTATTGCTCCATAAACTTTTGCATTTAAGATGAAATATGTGAACTATCCAATCCAACTTCGTCATTATTCCCCTCCGAATGACGGCCAAGACATGGGCGTCTTGCCTGAGATTCGGGACAGATGCTAATTGGTGTTATCCGTCCACCTCTCCGAAGATGCCAAGTTGATTTATGGCACCATGTATCAAAGGTTTAAACGGATGCGGCCGATGTAGCAGACTTCGTCAGATTCCCCCTCGTCTGAGGGGTTTTTGATTGTGGGGACGCTCTTCCCTGCAGGCGCAAGCCCCTACAGTTAATTACGCTACCGCATCGCGGTAATAACTTTCTCCTTCTCCAGATGGTCACTTCGTGTCGTGGGTGTTTGTTTTGTTTGTGGTTGCCCGTGGATTGTATACGGAGACTAATTTATGTCGTCGCCCATAGGACGTGGATTAGTCCAAATCCGTATTTTCTTGGATTTGGGTTTGGGGGTTTGGGTTTAAGGATACGTTAGCCTCATTTGAGACTAAGATCAACTTAAACATTTATTAAGGATACGTTAGTCTCATTTCAGACTAAGATCAACTTAACTGTTTGTTAAGGATACGTTGTCTCATTTCAGACTAAAATCAACTTAACGGGATCATTTAGATCCAACAAAAGAGCATTTGGACTCTATTGTTTAGTTTATGGACATTGCGTTCGATTGCCAGTTTAAGAACATGGTGGTCCATTACCAGTTTAAGGACATGGTGGTCCAATACCAGTTTAAGGACATAGTGGTCCAGTGTCAGTTTAGAGACATGGTGGTCCATGGAATGTATGGCCGTCGGGACCCGTCACCTCTCTGACGACGTTGAAGGATTACAACGACAGATATCAGAGGAGTTCAGAGATGTACCCTTGAACCAAGGTTGGTTGGGAGATCTATAGTCCAATTTGGGACTAAAGTCTGTTTGAAGGTTTTAGGATACGTTAGCCATATTTGAGGCTAAGATCAACTTAAACGGGATCGTTTAGATCCGAAAAAAGAGCATCTGGGAGCTCTATTGTTTCAGTTTAGGGACATGGTGGTCCATTGCCAGTTTAAGGACATGGTGGTCCATTGCCAGTTTAGGGACATGGTGGTCCAATACCAGTTTAAGGACATAGTGGTCCATTGAATGTATGGTCATCGGGACCCATCACCTCTCTGACGACGTTGAAGGATTACAACGACATGTGTCAGAGGAGTTCAGAGATGTACCCTTGAACCAATGAGTTGGTTGAAAGAGCAAATGTGCTCAGTTCAAGATGATTTGAGGATTTATAGCCAGTTTGGGCTAAGTCCAATTATGTTTGAAATATTGGCCCTTTGGGCCATTAGACATTTGTCTGGGTTCAGCCCCTCATCATTCAGCAGTGCTAAACAGAGGTTTGGGGGCTCTGACAACATTTTGTCTTTGATTTCCTCAATTTTGAGATTCATTTGGAGGAGGGACTTTTGCCTTTGGAAAATTAGCCAATTTAGCTAAAAGTAGTGTTAAACACTGGAGGTAGAACTCTCAAATTAGTGTTAAACACTAAAAGATAATCGGTGTTAAACACTGGAAATATAATCTTCAATTTAGTGCTAAACACTAGAAATAATCAGTGTTAAACACTGGAAATATAATCTCCAAATTAGTGTTAAACACTCAAGAAAGAGGGGTCACGTGTGGACACGTGAGAGCGCCCAAAGGTGGGACTAGATCCCTTTTCTTCGTTCTACAATTAAGTGTTAAACACTTTTTTATATTTTTTTTATTTTTGAGCATCACGTGCTGACACGTGACGGTGATTTATGCGCTGACTGTTAAAGCGTTTTCTAAGGGGTCACGTGATATCACGTGAGAGCGCCCAAAGCCTTCATTTCCTTTGCTTTTCCTTTCTGCGTTTTGTAAGTCACGTGGGAACACATGAGGCGTTGCCTCAGAACATTTTCCTTCTTGTTTTTGGGGATCTTTTCAGGGGTCACGTGGGGACACGTGATGGAGATCTTTTGAGTTCTCTGTTATTTTTAAGAATTAAATTCTCTGTAGGGTTGAACCCTAATTATAATTTTGGAGGAATTAAATTCCTATTATGAAAGAATTAAATTCTTATATAGGGTTAAACCCTAATCTCTTTTTAAGAGGAATTAAATTACTGTGAATTTGAGAGAATTAAATTCTCAATTAGGGTTAAACCCTAGTTCTGTTTTGGGAGAATTAAATTCTCTAAACTCAATTCCCCCTCTAAGTTTTGGTTTTGCATGGCAGGATCTCAACCCGATGAGAATTAAATTTCTCATCCTATGGGGAGATGTGCTCTGTACAGATCTTCAACCAGAAGAAGAACTAGGTTCTTTATTTGCAGAAGAGTTAAACTCTTAGATTTTGAGAATTAAATTCTCTGTTTGAAGTTGATCTTTTTCCCTTTTCTCACATAGGGTTTTCTTTGTCGAGAATTAAATTCTCCTTTCTTTTCTCTCTGCAATTTCAAGATCAGAATTCTCTCCAAAGTTTTTCTCTCTTCAAATTCACCTCTCTCTGTTTTTCTCTCCAAAAAAGGTTCATTCTCTTCTTTTCTTGGCTCCTATTTATAGGAGAAAGAAAAGAATCAATTTGTTTTGCAAATCTTTCATTGAAAGATTTGATTTGTTTTCATATTTAATATGAGCCTTTAGATCATTCAGTGAATTTTATTCACCGTTGGATTTTAAATCCAAAGATATTCTGTTTGTTATTTCTGGTGAGATTTAGGGGAAATTTTTCCTTGTCAAGGATTTTTCCATAAATTGGTGATATTTAATCACCCTTGGATCTTTAATCCAACGGTCCCCATAATCTTTTTCCATTTGGAAAGATTTAGAATACTTTAGAATTTTAATTCTATTAATCTATAAGGCTTTCGAAGCCAGTCACGTGCTGACACGTGACCCTTGGTCACGTGTGAGCACGTGACCCCCAATTGAGTCCTTTTCTCTGCGTTTACTTACGCTTCAGTTTTAACCATCACGTGTCAACACGTGACCATTGGTCACGTGTAAGCACGTGACGCCTCATTGAGGTATTTCCTTCAGCCGTTTGTTATTATTCATGTTTTAATTATCACGTGTCAACACGTGACCATTGGTCACGTGTGAGCACGTGACACCTCATTTAGGTAGTTCCTGATTTTTTTTAATCAGGGAACAGTGCATAGCATATTTACTCATAATTTTTGATCCCGGATGAATTATGAAGCCCATAATATATCAAATCGAAAGGTTTTTGGAGATGCTTTCGATACCATCAGAATTTAACAGTTCCTCCTTCGGGAGTTTATCAAAATACAGGCCAGAAGATACTGGTTCGCATTTCCTTAAGCGTATCGCTGTCATTTGATACCTTGGACTCTTTTGCGCAGAAATTTTTGGCGGGAATAGTCATTGTCGCACCCTCGTAAAGTGGTTTCTTAGCATTCTCCATATACTTAAAAAAACTAGCAGATTCGGAATCTGGAACCGCATTATCCGTAGGGGTATCATCATTCATGCCATCATATAACTTGTCCATCATATCATTTAAACCGGTGGTTGATGGGGTTCTCATAGGTGGCGGCAATAGACGATGTGCACCGATTATATAGTCCACGACCTTTCCATAGCAAGTGTAGGGTGTTTTTCGTCACTTCATTGAAATGGGAATACGTGTCGCTTTTCAGGCATTTAGAGATTCCCCCTACCTAGGCTAAGTTGGGGTTTATTGATTGTGGGGATCCGAATCTCCAACAACCGCGGGCTAAGCTGCCATTACTTACCCCTCGCTTTTGGAGCGAGAGAACCTCCGATTGACGGATAAAACTGGCCATGCAAACTCAATGTGCAGCGTGCGTGTGTTATGTTTTGAAGGGTTTTGGATATATCGGAGACCCTGCAGAGTTTACGGGGGTCCCGCTACCCGGATAGAGGGCTGGGGGTCAATGGGGCTAGCAGACCCCTTACGGGGTGGGGGGCAGCACCCCATTAGAAAACTTTTTTTAACGAGGAATGTGATTTGAGTGTGGAGCGAGTGGGAAAAAGAGGGGTGAGGAGCGTCCTAAGGACGCGTGAGATGGTACGTAGGCATTGGGCGCCAACGGGCCATGTGCCATGCACGTGGGCGCCGGACGCCAGCGGGCCACATGCCATGCACGCGGGCGCCAGGCACCAACGGTTCACATGCTTGGTGCATGAGCGCCAGCGGGTCACACGCCCTGCATGCGGGTGTCGGGCGCTATCGGTTCACGTGCATGGTGCGTGGGCGCCAGCGGATCACGCGCCCTGCACGTGGGCGTAGGGCACCCGCGGAAAAAGTGGTTTAGCCCATGAACTGAGAGTTGAACTCCTAAGTGAACTTTGGAGTTAAACTCCTAAAAACAGAGAAACTTTTTGTGGAGTTAAACTCCTAAAAGATCTTGACTTTTAGGGTTTAACTCCTTCGATAATTTGGATCTTGGAGTTGAGCTTCTCAAAAATTGGCTTAGAGTTAAACTCCTGAAGAAGAGATTCTTATTCGGAGTTAAACTCTCAAGAGATTTTCGGAGATGATGAAAGGGAACCCCTTTTTTCTCTCTTGAGCCATTGATCTTCTCTTGAGCCTTGGATCTTTCTAAAGTGGGATTTTTGGAGATGGGTCTCCTTCCTCCTCCTCTCTGTTGGCTTGATTTTGGAGAAAAAGGGGGGTGAGACTTAAAAATATCCGCTTTTAGAGATTTGATGGAAGATTTGAGCTCCTCTTCGTGGGTTTTATGGTGAAAAACTATTTCTTTTTAGGAAAAAAAGAATTAAAACTCTTGATTTAATTCAAGAAAAAGGAAGAAGGTTTAGAACCTTGAGAAAGGAGAAAAGACACATAACCCTAATTTTTTTAGAGAAGAAAAGAATTGTTGATTTTTTCATCATATTTGCTTTTTATAGGCTACACGCTTTATATATAGCCCCTTGGGCATTTTCATATGGCACTTATGCCACCCCATACCTTATGTGCTTATTTGTTTTATACATAAGCCATGGGGTTTGCAAAATTTTGGATTTTTGCCCATATTCCATACATTTATTTCTAAAAAATTATATTAAACTAATTTATGACTTCAATCTTTTTGTCATGGAGCCGGTCTCCTCCATGCTCAGTCTTGACCTGGGATTAGGCTCACTTGGTTTTGGCTTAGGCTCGGGCCCACTTGACTTGGGGTTGACTTTGATTTTGATTTGGTCAATTGGAGTGTAATTTTTTTTGACCCCAACAGCAAGTATATGCAGTCGAACTGTCTCTCGACTATCACTTCTACCATTACAACATTTCCTACAGGAACAGGAGATCCGACTACCACTCACTCTTGACGAGAATTGCATAAACTCTTCTGCATCGATTTTAAATTCAGAGCCAAACTTGTTCTAATTTATTCAAGTCTTATCCATTCTTGTCCGATACGTATACAGTTCACAATTAATTATTATATCATAACAAACATTTTAAAGTCATCCACGATATTAACAATTCTAACCCGCAGTGAGAAAGCTAAGAACGAGATGGTTATAAACAAAGAAGATAATGACAACAGTGTTTCGGAAATACATTTGAGCTATTTATCATGATTGGAAATAATATTAACGCTTCTATCTTAGATGCCAATGGGTAACAGCTGTCGGGGGTAAAACTTCTATCCCATTAAGAATGTATAACGCATACACCCTCTGGACTTATATTTTCATTCGCTTCGAGAAAATTTCGGCAGCATCTCTCCGCTGTTCTCCGAGTACACTGCAATAGAAGAGATAAACATCTCAATATTATCAGTATTGAGATGATCATCTCAACTATATTTGTACACGGAGAACAAGCGGAAAGATACCAATGAAACTCATCTCGAAACGAATGAGAAGCATAAGTATGCAGAGAAGTGTATACGTTATACATTCTTAACTTGTTCAAAATGGGACAAATCAATCAGTTATAGTATGACTAGTATTTTCGTCGCATAAATTATGAGATGGTTGTCAACGAAGAACGATTAACGTTCGAAATTGACAACGCACGCGTAGTTTTATGTCATGAAAATAACCATATGCATATAACTGATAGACGGGTTCTAAGTCGCGATATTTTTTCAATATGAGATACTCGATGACGACATGTATCGATTTACTTTTTCTCATCATCGAGTATCATGTACTTAATTAGATTAGTTTTGATAGTTATCGTTTCAGTATCATCGGTTATTTAACTATTTTGTTTAAGGTTTTGGAATTTTCAGTTTGAATGGTAAGTTCTCAAACAATTAATATTATTAACGAAGTATCTGCATCCATTAAAATAAACAAGCATCCATATAATGAAAATTACATAAAGATAAGTCTTACACCCTCTCTCACACAACCATATTTCCATTAACAATATATGACACACAGTACACATACATTCACATTAGATCCGACATTGACTATTTGTTTAAGAAATGATGATTAATTGATTTTAAACTCGTGAAAGAAAACATGCATATAGCTAATTAGTTTATAGCATGTCCAGTATCTATGTTTTCGGTTTAATTAATATTTAATTGATGACTTAATTTAGGTATGGCGACTTAGGCTAATTTTAGTACTTAAGAATTAAAAGTGATAAAGCTGTGTACCGGAGACTGACGTATATAGAAAGTGAAGAAACAAGAGCAATCACACCCACGTCAGCC
This sequence comes from Agapanthus africanus, assembly GCA_030015575.1. Taxonomy (NCBI): domain Eukaryota; kingdom Viridiplantae; phylum Streptophyta; class Magnoliopsida; order Asparagales; family Amaryllidaceae; genus Agapanthus; species Agapanthus africanus. Next base: position 10,825,066 of record JASDDO010000028.1, on the reverse strand, counting down.
GTACAATCACACAAATTTTTAGTTCCATATGTTTCCATTCTCTATCAATAACAACACAACACACACACTCCTAACTATAATCAACTAAAATTAACAACATAACCCAAACTCTAAACCTAAAATTTTCAACAAATAAACTAATTTAACCCTAACCCCAAAATTAACCGTAACCCCAACTCCAAAATTAGCCCTAACACTAACCATAAAATTAACGCTAACCCTAACCTTAAAATTAATCCTTATTCTAAACAAAAAATTAACACTAAAATTAACCCTAATCCTAAAATTAGTCTTAACACTAATCCTAAATTTACTTAAATTTAACAAAATTTCAAACAACCTAAATAAATTAATAAACCAACTCACCGGCGTCAGAGACGGAGGCCGGAGGTGCTTGGAGAAGAGGAGGCGGCCGGGTAGATCTTCGATGAAGAAAAGCCTAAGAGGCGGTCGGGGAAGATCGTTGGAGAGGAGGTGGCTAGGAAGCGGCCGGGGGAGATCGTCGATCGTCGACGAAGGGGCTTGGACGACCGAGGAGGCGGGTTGAGAGTTGATCGGAGGCCGGAGGAGATTATTTGGGTGGTCGGTGAAGTTTTTTGGATGGTTAGGAAGGATAGAGGAGGAGGGGGGATCGGAGCCAAGGGTAAAAATTTAGAAGCGAAATGAAAAGTAAAAGGGGGAAAATAAAATTTAGTAAGGGGAGAATGATGAGAAGGTCGCCGGAAAATAATATTTGATGGAATTTAGCCTTCGAAATGTTGATCTAAGTCAACAAAAGTTCAAATTTTTTGGCTTTTTTCGACGGGAATATGCCGTCGAAATAAACCTTAAAAATTTTCCCGTCGAAATTACACCCATTTTCTTGTAGTAGTGAAACAACAATAAGAGTGTTCGAGTAGTCACACATCGGAAAGAATAAGAGAGGCATATGAGCAGAAGATACATATGAGCACCCCCACTAAGCGGCAAATTTTGTGTTTTTTTGGATAGAACCTCAACTATATCAAAAGCTCATGTGCACCGATAAAAACACAAGATACTTATAAAATTCCAACACATGCAACTTTCTTACTTCTTCTGATTTATTTTGTCTTATCTTTAATTTGCTGCTGACAAATGCCTTTCGTAACTGCGTGGTGCAGCCCATCGCTCCTTCAATAAACTTTCTTGAGAACGAGAAGAATAATAGAAAACTCCATCATTCTTTACAGCAAAAATTGTCATTGTTGCGACCAACCTATAAGAGGCTCCTTCAAGTCTCATTCAATTCTCCAAATTCATGTTGCATTGCAGAAATATTGGTCATCGCCATAAATAATTAGCTCTACCAAACAGACACACAATAAATAAAAAAATTGCCCAGGCTTGCATTTGGATGGTTTTGACACTACTTTTAAATTCATAGCATTTCTTCGCTATCTTTGTAATACTGTCCATTTATTCTGTTTTTTACCGTTAAAAATTTGATTTTGATGCTATTTTTCATGTTATTTATATAATATATGAAATGGGTTTTGATTGAATTGGCAGATTAGTAGTGATCCAAAGGAGGCTGCTTCAAAATTGAGGGATGCAAGGTTGTTGAGGAGCCATGGTTTCATTGGAGGCAAATGGATTGATGCTTATGATGGAAGGACCTTTGAGGTATTATTATTAACCTAACCTCAAATCTTTTAGGTTTTGTCAAGTTAGAAATTTTAGATAGAGCAAAAAAATTCAATTATTACAGTAAAATAAATAAATAAATTTACTTTTACTTTGCAAATGATTTTTCATTGTTGATATTATCTTATTCTTTGATAGAATGTGAATATTTGAGATGATGTACCTATGCTTCACTTGTAGGACTGTTTGCTTTGTTAAATAAGAATTGGCAGATCATATTATGCTCATTATACCTTGAAAGAAGGTTACCACGGTTTTAATTAATTATTTACTGTAGGGTAATTCATAAATTCTGTCGACAGATAGGAATCCGACATCGATATTGCAATCTAAATTGACAGAGGAAATATATAGCCTAGACATGTGTTTTCTAACAAGGATCTAGTTAACATATTACTTACAATTCTCCACGCAGACATTCCGGGTCCGTTCCTTGAGAGAGTTCTAGTGCACTTCCGATGGCCGGTGAAGCTATATAGTCCCACGCCAGCCTTTTAGACCAATAGAAAGGTAGAGAGTGTGGAGGCACGAAACCCTAGGCAGCAAAGGTTGCAAGCTCCGTCGAACCATAGAAATAGCCTCTTATATATAGGCTTAGGGCGAAGTGAACAGGCCATAAACTATCCTGAATGCCAACATTTATGAAATTTGAACTTTAATGTTATTATTATTAATAGACATTTGATTCTGGGAACAAAGACTTCTCTCATTTGAATTCTTCACTTGATTTTATTCGCAAGAATAAATTCATGTGATTCTCTTGGTGTGAGACTGTCTCTTGTGATGGAAATTGATGCATGTAGAATATCGATGTTTATGGCCTAATGCTAATCTTTTCTCATGGCAGGTGCAGAACCCAGCCACCGGCACATATGTTCCAAGAATGGGCAAAAATGAGACCTCAGATGCAATATCCTCAGCATACGCTACTTTTAGTTGTATGAATCCGGCAAACAACATTATATTTAATCAATTTATCTATAAATAATTACTAACTCCACATCATCTTCTTTAAAGTAATGGACATCCTACCTATTAATTATCGAATATTTGTGTAAGGCATACTAATATTAAAGTTGAGATGCGAATGATTATTTATGTATTACATATGTTCATGTTTGAAGACCTAATTCTTAACACATGTTGCAAGCATTTCTTTGCCACTCCATTTAAAAATTTCCAACTCTAGTTGTTGCTAACGAAACATGGAAAATGAAGTTATTTTGCGATAAATATTAACTGCAATTCCATTTACAAGCAACCAAACAACACGTTAAAAGCTGATGTAATGCATTTAAAGAAATGGAAATCAGTTGAAAGAGTAAAATGGTTCCTAATTTTTCAGGAATATCCTATACTGCTTTCTTAAGGTAATATTTCATGAGCGTTCTTTCTATGTTTGTAGGTACGATCTAATAGAAAACAACTTTTCAATAACATTTAATTGATGTTATTCTAAGGAAATTTCCAACGATTTCCTCTTAATAGCGAATCCTAAAGCATATCAAAACCTCTTCAGGTAGCTATCATACATACTGGTTTTCTTCTGAAATAATCACAATTGAAAGTAAATTCACAGGTCAACTATGGTGCCAGCTTCATCGAATTTTATGCTGCGGAGGCAAAACGTGTATATGGCGATTTAATTCCTGCAACGACAGGTTTGAACAGAACACCATTGAACCTTGATGATTACAAATACAACCACCGACATGATTTTATACGCAGCTTTTTTATGGCGTTTTATAAAAGTTTTAATGCTCTTTTGATAAGTTCATGTGCTTAATGCAATCTTCTAAGTTTAATGGTGTTCTATAATAAACGGAAAAAGTTTAATCATGTTTTGTATCATATATCACCTTAGCTGTCAGGTAAATAAAAAATCCAGGTTGAAATCACAAACCAACATGGTAAAGTAAATCCGACTATAGCAATGTGATCGTTAGTACTAAACGCTGAGAATATTTGGCTAAATACTACTAAACTGAAGGATAAGCAGGTTCTTATTGTTAATGATATTTAAGATATTGCTCATTCTAGTGCCGGTTCCTCAAAAAGGGGGAAATCATATTGATTGGAGCAGACATTGGTGATACTCTACTCGAGAGCGTACAGATTTTCTGCCCCAAGCTTCAGATTATCACATCATTATAGATTTATTTCATTATTGCAGAATCACAAACTAAATTTTGCAGTGAATACTTTTATTTTTTCCATGTTAGGTAAGGAAGCTTGCTTTTACTGGATCAACTGCTGTTGGGAAAAAATTGATAGCGTGTTCTGCAAATACAGTTAAAAAGGTTGGTTCACAAAGTCATTTATAGATATAGATATGTTATTCATTTAACTAGTTTCTTTCCCTTGTATTTCGATATGAACATCTTCAAGGTTGTTCATTGTCAAATGTTGGTATAGCCTGATCTGGCATATAGGACTTCGTCTTACCATTAAGCGAATTTCTAAATGAAAGAAAGACAAGGCAAGGGTGAGTATATTAAGCAAGTACCTTGATCACGATTCATTTAAAATTTTGCTTATTGTTTTCTTATTGTGGTTATAACTTATTGACTCATCAAATATATTATTTTGCCTAAAATCTTCGCGGTATTTACATGAATCCTTTTACATTCAGCTCCGTGAGGAGTGTGTGAGTAACCTTGGTAGAATTATTGAGTTTCAATGGTTACCATAAAGCGTAATTGTATATATCCAATTTTTTGTCGCAGTTGCAAACTTTCTATAAATAGACCTTACTTAATCTGTATGTATGCTTGTTTTTTTAAATCAAACATCCAATTAAATACTCAAAATCATGTTATCAGTCATCTTAAATCTGCATGCTATGAATATCTAAGGCTTAATTCCAAAAAACTACCAAATTCTTTGCCTCAGTTACAAGAAAACTACAAAATTCTTTGCCCTATGAAAGTTTTATGGTGGTTTCTTGCAATTATTGCTGATGTGACATCTTATTTATGGTATTTTTATCGTAGTTTTTGAAAGTTTTACGGTAGCTTCATATAGTTTTTGAAAGTTTTGTGGTGTTTTCTTGTGTATTTAACAAGAATTTGGTAGTTTCTCGTTATCAGGCCAAAGTAATTGGTGGTTTTTTGGAATTAAGCCCAATATCTAATGCAGTTCTTATATTTACAAAATCGATCATTTTTTGTTGAGGTCTCCTTGGAACTTGGCGGAAATGCGCCCTGCATTGTATTTGATGATGCAGATGCAGATGTAGCAGTAAAAGGATGTGTAAGCGCAGACATCTTCCAGTTTCGTTTGTTCACTTCCTTATAACTAAATGCTTGTTGTTGATATAATCATGTGTTGCAATTTTTCCTGCAAGCTATAGAATTTAGAAGATACCCCACGTGAAGCGCAAACATCTTCTAAATTCTATTGCTTGCCGGAAAATTCCGCAGCAGTGGGCAAACATGTGTTTCGTTAAACAGGATATTGGTGCATGAAGGCAAGTATTTTAGTTTAGCCTTCTATTTATGTGTACGTATGTCTTGGAATCCAAGTTAAATTTGCAAGTACAAACAGAATGATTGATTTTCATTTAGATATTTTGCTTTATGGAAATACATTATGAGGATCTGTGCTTGTCAGTTTTTATCGGGTTGCTATTTTACGTGATGAAGCTATTTAGCTATCCAGAAACTGCACACTGGTTTCTTTTGCTCGCTAATTGTATAAGGATCTCATTCCCATACATGTAGGCATATATGAAAAATGTGAAAATGATTTTGCTAAGGCTGTTCAAAGCTTGCAAGTTGGTAACGGCCTTGCGGTAGGTACAACTCAGGTAAATAGTTATTCAAGTCAATGCTCTCTTGCACTCAGTTATTCATCAAGGGTAATGTTGGATAGAATCATAGAGCACAGGTTAGCTATATACATAACAATTAAAATGTAGTGCAAGTTTATTAATTCGGACACTGAGAGTTAGGTCTTAATTTTATCGTCTTCCAAAGAAAATGTCCTCATATACCATACCCACCGTCATAAGTTTTAGCGAATGTGTCTTTCTCACAAACGTCTTCCTTCGCCTTATCCTTAGCCCTTAGCGTCATCACCAAAGCCGACCACCTTTTTCATCCTATCGTCGGTATTGAAATCTTTCTGTAAAGAGTTATAATGAAAGAAGATTCCCTTACAGATGGGTAGTAGAAGACCTCAAACGTACGGTCTACATCCTTAGCAGTTTTCATGGTCTTCTCAACCGCGTCATCCGGAATATTCCGGAGATCGAAGTCGAGGCCTCTCCGGACTCCCACGTGAAGTCCTCCCGACTTCATCTTGATAAAGACGAGAGAATCGTCTTCGAACAATATTTTGGCCGTGGCGAATCCTTCCACCCAATTGTTAACAGATTCATAACTCTGTCTTATCCCACGGAAAGAGTGTGCTTGAACTTCTATTGAACACCGTGTATATCCTAACCAGAGGTCTTGAAACTTGTTCGGTGGAGGAATCCGAGGCAGGATATCTTTCGCGATGCAGTGAAGGATCTTGAAAGAGCCATCGAGGTTCATGTTACTTCCCTTTAGGTGTTTCGACAGGATACATCCAAGTGGACTCCTCTGGATTCACGGCTTGCTAATTGAGAGGAGGATCCTAAGTATTGACGAGTGCCTCCTCCCTCGGATCCAAAGTCACTTTTAAATACAGTCCTCAGTGGTTGTGGTCGTGTTGACAAGAAACTCCGCCGCTAGAACACGACAGTCAACCGGAGATTTGAGAGAATAAGCCCATCGAGATCTGGGTAGGGGTTTGTGCGCGATTGGGTAACATAACCTTGGGGAAAGAAGGTGACACGGCTATTGATGGGTATCTCCACTTGGTACCCGGCCACCGCAAGCCAAAGGTGAGGGTCAACATCATTCTCGGGAGGGGGGGGGGGAGATCGGATCGACGAAAACCGAGGAGTGGATGAAGAATAGAACACATGGGATTGGCAAGGATGTTGTTTATATAATAATATTCACATAGAGACAAAATAGAAATATTTGCAAAACTCTGTGGATAAGGTTTTTTTCATTGAACACCCACCTTTTGCAGATATTTCTATTTTGTCTTTACGTGAATATTATTATATAAACAACATCTCCACAATCCCCATGTGTTCTATTCTTCATCTTCTCCGCCTCTCCCCGGTTTTCATCGATCCCATCCCCCCATGGAGAATGCTGTTGACCCTTACCTTTGGCTTGCGGTGTCCAGGTACTAAGCGGACATACCCATCAATAGCCACCTTTCCCCCGAAGGTTATGTTATCCAATCGTGCACAAACCCCTACCCAAATCTTGATTTATTCGCTCAAATACCTTGGTTGACTGTCACGATCTAGCGGCGGAGTTTCTTGTCAATGCGACCACTGAGAACCGTATTTAAAGGCGACTTTAGACCCGAGAGAGGAGGCGCTCGTCAATGCTTGGAAATCTCCTCTCAACTATCGGGTCGTGAATCCATAGAAGTCGATGTTCCCTATCGAAACACCTCAAGGAAAGTGACATGAATCTCGACGACTCTTTCAAGATCCTTCACCGCATCGCGAAAGATGTCCTGCCTCAGATTCCTCCTCCGAACAAGTTTCAAGACCTCTGGTTAGAGAATCTACGTGTTATTTAAAGAAAGTTCAAGCACGCTCTTTCTGTAGGACAAGATGAGCAGTGAATCGGTGAACAGTTGGGTGGAAGGATTTCGCTAAGGCCAAAATGTTGTTGGAAGACGATTCTCTCGTTTTTATCAAGATGTAGTCAGAAGCACTTCACGTGGGAGTTCAGAGAGGTCTGGCCTCGACTTTGGTCTCCGGAATATTCCAGATGACGCGGTTGCGGAGGCCGTGAAAGGAATGTTGTCAAGGATGTAGACCGTGTTTTTGAGGGTTTCTACTACCCATCCGTGAGTTAATCTTCTTTCATCATAAGAAAGTCCTTATTGAAAGATTTCAATACCGGCGATAGAGTGAAAATGGTGGTGGGCCTTGGTGACGACGCTAAGGATAAGGCAAAGGAAGAGGCCTGGGAGGAAGGCACATTCACTAGAACTTGTGACGGCGGGTACGGCTTATGAGGACATTCTCTTTGGAAGATATTACCTACCTCTCAGTACCTCTATTGCGAATTAATAAACTTACACTACATTTTAATTAACAAACTAGATTTTCATTGAGTTGTATTTTATTCAGGTCATATTGCCAATAGCTTCTAAGTGTACTTTATGATATTTTGTGGCATTTTCCATTTTTCAATCTTTTGTCCTCTTGGAATCAAGGGTTGTGTTTTTTCTTGTTGTACAGGGACCATTAAGTAACGAAGCTGGTGTGCAAAAGGTATCGAAAATTTTCATGTTCTTGCTCAAGACTTTTTATTAGTTAAATTTACTTCTACATTTTAACTTGGGTTTGAGATTTTGCGAATTGCAGGTTGAGAAATTGGTCAATGATGCAACTTCTAAGGGATGCATTATGAGATACATACACTTATTGTCTGTAAATTATCATGAAATATGAGCATACATTCAATATATGCATGATTGTAGAAGTTTGGAGAGAAAAAGAAATCTAATTTCACAACTCCTGAAATTTGTTTGAATTTTGTGATTTCAATAGACAACACAAAAATCATGAGGGTATACTGTGCTTCGGATAAAAACTACTATTAATCGTTTCCATTTAGTTTATCCAAAATATTTTTATATAATATGTGAACTTGAAGCACATAAGCACTTGGTGTACATCAAAGATCGGACCTTTACCGAATAAGTATGCTCCTAAATTTTCAATAGCGCATATTACATACCATGGTTTTGTTATTTGGTTACTATATATATATATATATATATATATATATATAGATAAGAACGAGCGGGCGATTTTATATATTTTATTTATGAGTGAACTTGAAGCACATAAGCACTTAGCGTACATCAAAGATCGGACCTTTACTGAATAAGCATGCTCCTAAATTTACCATGGTTTTGTTATTTGGTTAGTGTGTGTGTGTGTGTGTAGACGAGGGGGCGATTATATATATTTTATTTCTGAGTGAACTTGAAGCACATAAGCACTTAGTGTACATCAAAGATCGGACCTTTACCGAATAAGTATGCTCCTAAATCTTCAATAGCGCGTATTACATACCATGGTTTTGTTATTTGGTTACTATATATATATATATATATATATATATATATATATAGAGGCGATTTTATATATTTTATTTATGAGTGAACTTGGAGCGCATAAGCACTTAGTGTACATCAAAGATCGGACCTTTATTGAATAAACATGCTCCTAAATTTACCATGGTTTTGTTATTTGGTTAATATATATATATATATATATATATATATATATATATATATATATATATATATATATATATAATTTATGAGTGAACTTGAAGCACATAAACACTTAGTGTACATCAAAGATCGGACCTTTACTGAATAAGTATGCTCCTAAATTTTCAATAGCGCATATTACATACAATGGTTTTGTTATATGTGTGTGTGTGTGTGAACGAGGGGGCGATTGTATATATTTTATTTATGAGTGTACATAAGCTTTTTTAATATAAGTGGGTTCCAACAAGAAGACTCAAGCCTTGGGTTCTAACAATAGGACTCATGGAGTGTACATGGGCATTTTGATATAAGTGGGTATTATTTATGAGTGTACACAGGCTTTTTGATATAAGTGGGTTCCAATAATGAGACTCAAGCTTTTGATGTTTGACCCATCGTATAACTTATATCCATGCACCTCTCATGGTTTTTCCAATATGAGACTATTTTAATCCACATATCTCAACAGCTACAACATTAGTTTTCAAACAAGGAGCCGAGGTTATTCTTGGGGGAAAGAGGCACAGCATTGGCATGCCATATTATGAGCCGACTGTACTCAGCAATGTTAACAGCGATATGCGAGGTTAGATTCTACAGAGTTATTTTACATTTGAGCTAAATTAATATTACACCAAAATTATTGAACCATCCTTAACTGTGAGTGTATTTCACTTAACTACCTTAAATTTTTTTAATTACAATAAACCCCTGTAATGGAATTTTACCCCGCTAAACTAACCTTAAAGATGGCACTTATTTTTTTTTAATAAAAAAATCCCTAAAATCTTGCACTTTAAAAGGAGCATAATGTAATAGAAGAATTTTAAGGCGGTTGACTGAGAAGCACTCATAGTTAAGGGCAGTTTAGTGAAATTTAGCCTTACATCTGCTACGAGGCATTATTGGTTATTTCATTACCGTTGTAATGGTGATGTATTGCAGTTACAGCTTAAACCTCCCAAACTTCAAGGTCATGTACATGAATTATTTTTCGTCTTTTCAGTTAAGGGCCTAAATCAAATTTGGAACTATCCTGTCATATATGTCGAGGCCTACCTCTATCCGTGTTAACACACTCACGCATTTGTATATACAATGTACACAAACATATTTTCTTGAATAGGGATTATGTAAAGTTAATCTCTTTGCACAATAAAAACCCACAAAACCTAATATAATACATTTCTCAAATAGTCGAGTGTTGTTTTTAAAATATATTTGATTTTCTCTGATATAGGGAGGAAGTGTTTGGTCCAGTTGCACCTCTTTGGCCTTTTAAAACCGAAGAAGAAGCTATCAACATCGCTAATGACACCAATGCAGGTACTTTTCATCCTCAGCAACTTGTATTCGAGACATTTATTTTTCACCTAATTTATAATGTTATGTATTTTTCTTCAGGTCTAGCTACTTTCTTATACACAAAAAGCATCCCTCGATCTTGGCGTGTAGCTGAAGCTCTTGAATATGGACTAGTCGGTGTTAACGAAGGCCTAATATCTACAGGGGCGAACATTTAACGGTTATATGCTGATTTCTTAAGTGTTTTCTCGTTTAATTTTAAAAGTTTTTTTTAAATGTTGTATTATTTTCGCCACGTGGCGCCGTTTGGAGGCGTCAAACAGTGTGGCCACGGACGAGAAGGTTCCAAATATGGAATGGATGATTACTTGGAAGTCAGTCAGAAACAAGTTTAAGAAATTTTATGAGCTGAATTTGTTTTTCTTACTCCTGCAGTTCAAGTATGTGTGTATGGGGATTTGGATGCAAAGGAATAAAAGCGATGCTTGATCTGAGCTTACAAATGCATGTCGTGGTTACCGATGAGAGTAAGTTTCTTATCGTCTCCATTGGTGCATTTTCATGTTTAATTAATAAATTCATGTTAGTTGATTAAAAAATAAATAAATTCTAGAATAAATATTATTACTCCTTTAGAATATCAGGTAAGTTTTCTGGAGTTAAAAATTGCTTGTATGTTGCTTGCTTGTATGTTTCTGGAGTTAAACAGAGTGCGGACTTAATGTTGGCCCTAATAGCATCATGAGGTTTATTATTGTTATACTGTCTAATTTTCTCTAAATGTCTTCTGCTTATCATACAGGTTACTCACCCAAGACACGGCCTTTCGCAGCGTGCAAACTCTGAAGTTGTCAAAGTACAAGTGCTGAAGTTGTCAAAGTACAAGTGAAATAAAAAGGAATAAATTTTAGCGTAGATATTATGCCAATCTTATGATTCATTTCTCTCTTGATTTGCCTTCTGGCATAAGCTGGGATTGTCATGATGATCTCCATAAACTATGAGTTATTTCTGAAAATAAAATTGAAATTTTCTATTTACATTGAAATTGCTACCCTTGTAATGATTTTAGGCGGTCTAGTGCTGCTTCAGGACATCATGACAGCAGATACGAGTACCACTGTAGCATGGTGTAAAAAAATTTGTAGTTGAGCGAGAGGGTGACGTTCGAACCCCATCTGCATTGCATCAGGATATAGCCTATTATTCATTAAAAAAATGAACTTAGCCACAAACCAAACAGGGTAGGGATCAGACAAATGGTGATTCTGTGGAAAAGTGGGGGAAAACGTTCTATTACAGGAAAATTGTTAACCAAAACGTTAAAGAGCAGATTTTGGTGTATATACAATTGCAATCAGAAAATCATAGCATTTAACCGTGATACAAAATCAAGGCAGATATTCAAAGATTTGCAAGACAACGGGTAACAACTAATTCTGTATCTTCATATCATATTGAATAAGACGGCTTTCCTTGATCAGGATATAACTACCAAATGTAATTTGTAATGCAACCTCTTCGCAAATGATCTGATGATTCCGTCGTTATGTAGAAGATACAATAATAAGCAAACCAAATCCAATGTTTCCTCATATTATTCAGTTCGCTGCAATTTTCATAGTACAATGGCTATTATTGTCAATCTGCTTGACATGTCATATATGACACAGCAAAGGCACAAGCTCCTGGAGATGATACATGGTTCAATGCCAAAATCATCGTAAAAAATTTGGAACAAGAAGATTCTATGAAAGTCCTACAAATAAAAATAAACTGAGGATGATTAACAATGATGATCAGGGTTCTTATTTGTTGCGTTTGACTGCTCTCCTTCCTTGTCCCTTCTTAGGTGGGCCCTTCCCTCGACGCTTCATCATTTCCAGTTTAGAAAGGCGCCTGCCATTCACAAGTTAAAAGGCATCCACATTAAAAGTTATCATGACAGATTATAACGCAAAAATATAACTGGTATGTATTTGAATTTGCATGTTCTGCTAAATTCTCAGTACTCAACAATGACTGAAAGATTCAAGTAAGGTATTAGAGTAAAACATCAAAATTCAATCTTTACAGTGACTCGTAACAAAATGGGTTTTCTGCTTGATTAGAGGTTAGCCAGAGATGCTTGAAGGAATAAAAATCCGACTGAAATTGAATTAAAATTCTTTTTTCCCCTCTAACAAATCAGAGTCTCAGACAATTTCTAACGGAAAGGAAAAGGAAACATTATACTCCTCTATACCCTCTTCGATTCACAATAATATTCCTACGTAAAATAATGATATCCTTTTACAGAGAATTCTTGCCAAGAAGCTCCTTTCAGATAGAATATTATATTGAAATTTAACACATCACTTCTAAATTCTCCCAAAATACTAAAATGAAGAAATTTTGAATGAAAATAAAGTACGTAGAGAATTATTTTCTGATATATAAGTTTATTTACCGAGCCCAAGTTATTTTGATAAACTAGATCTAGGCATGCCTACATATGCTATCTAGGTCGATTTATCGAATAACGAAGAGAATCTTAGATGTCCTAAAGTTAATGTATGGGCATACTCTTGTATTTGAATAGAACAGGAACTAAATCAAAACTAGCAGCAAAACTAGTATTGGCATTGCACTTCCACAACAAAGAATTCCATGGCTCCTTTAGAGGTTGTCTTGACTTAAAGTGAATGCTTAAGGTGGAACCACATGCCATCAGATTGGAATTCAGTATATTGATAGTAGATATAAATTCTTGCCCCGATAATATGTAGCAATGCTGCCAATGCATGCAACTCACTGCTTGAAAAAAAAACTCTATTGAAACTTAATACAGAGGACGAATTCATGCCTGTGTGCTAAAAGTTAGCAAGTCATAAACTGGAAAATAAATGGTTACAAACTAAAATCATGTTGAATTTCAAACAAGCAATAGATTTTGGATTAAATTGGTAACATGGTTGTTACGGCGCCACGGCGAATCATGGCGGTAGTGAACCGCTATGACGCCATGGCGACACGACGCCCACCATGGCGTCCTTACGGCGACAAATCATTCATAATGTGCTATATTACACACACACACACACAAACTATAGAATACCATCAAGAACACAACTATATCATCATTTAACAACCAAACATAAAAACATTTTATCAAATTGGGATATTATTAGTTTATTACGATGGGAATCACTTGGGGTATTTGGAGAGAACGTAATGAAAGAATTTTTAGGGGAAAGAATAAATGCTTATTTGATGTTTATCAAATTTCAAACTCCATTCTCAGTTGGTCTCATATATATGCAGATAAGGTGAAACTTAAAATAAGAAAGATGAATCACGGCGGTAGCGAACCGCCGCGCCGTCATGGCGTCGCCGTGACAACTATGATTGGTAATGATGAATCTATCTCCCGTGTCCTGACAATTAAGTCTGGGATTATGAAGGTAAAACATCATTCACTCTATTCATCAAACAAAAACCATAATATCCGCCACAGATGAAAATTGATAAACGGGCCTCTCAAATAGAAAAGCAACCGAAATTTCATCGTTCGCCCTTTGACTCTAAATATATCTAGAAGCAGGCTAACTATACAAATTTCACACATAAGCACACAATTTTTGTTATCACAATCATCACCTCATTCTAACGGATTACAGCAAAAAGATAGCTACAGGCTATCATTATATAATCCATAAGTTACAGTTTGGATTCCATCCATGCCTCTTAATCGGGTTTTTCCACATTCCACTCCCTCAACTTTTTCACAATAAAAGTTCAAATTTTAAGCTTGACCCTTACTCCCTTAGCTAAAATCTCTAACTCTATTTTTCTTCCAAATTCCCGTTCATAGGATCAAAGATTCCATTTTTCCAACTGAGGTCGCATTTTGAGCTCGACCCACTAACTAAGACCATCAACAAACATTGAATTTTGCCAAATTTTTCATAGAGGCATAAAATCAAACACATAACAAGCCACCTCAAGAAAACATTTATTAAAAACCAAAACTTTGAGGAATGAGATTCATACGCTTTCTCTGAGCGAGCGAAGAGAACGGGATCCTCTTTCTTGAGATCGACAGGGTACCAACTCGCGATTTTCTTTCCGATCAACTTCTTCCTCAGGATCGAATGAGCCGAGCGCTCCCCGGTTGGGTTGAGCACGTGGCCGAAGATCGCCGCACGTGCCTCCGTCACCCCCTTCAGCAGCGCCGCATTCAACAGGCTCTTCAGGCTCATCCTCCGCCGTCGATCGCCGCCGCTACTCGAATTTTTCGTTCGATTGAAAAGCCATGAGTGGCCTTTAGGCTAACGGCAGTGATAGTTAATGGGCTAACGGGTCGACGCGGATCAGAAGTCTTGTTGGGCTTTTCATTTACAAGTAATCGGCCCAAATTCAGGGTACCTATCGGGCCGGGCCGGCATGAAGCCCGCCGGACTTGATGTTCTTCGGATGGGACCGGATCCGAGTTGACCGGGCTTCATAGGGTTTAGGCCTGGCCCGAACCCTCAAACCCGAATCCAGCCCGGCCTGAGGCCCAGCTAGGATCGAGCTAACCCTGTTTTTAAAAAATGAATTTTATTTTGAAAAATAATTTTAGAGATTTTTTTTTATTTTTATGAATTTTTTAACACGAACTTCGTATAGGCCCCGGAACAGACCTAAATATTTTATTGATTAATTTTTTTTTAGAGGGGACATAAGTTGACACACATTACCCATCATACAATTGCCAAAAAAATTCAAAATACAACTCATAAAAAAACTAACCGGTGAGTTTCTATCGGTCTTTACTTTTATCGGTGTTAGAGTCTTCAATACTCTTAACGTGTTGCTGTCCAGCTTCTATATCGAACCAATTTTTTTGGTACACTGCAATCTCCAATGCGTCATCCGACAGTCTCGCTCTCTTATTGCTCAGAACCATGTTACCTGCACTAAAAGCAGACTCCGAAGATACTGTGCACACCGGAGTGTTGGTAAATCATGAGTTATGGCAGAAAACGCATAATACATGTGTCCATGTGTTTTCCACCAATCCAAAAAATCAAGATTATCTATTTGATCTGCGGTGAGAAAATTACTGAAATCAGTTTGTAAATACACTGTAAACTCATTATAAGTGGAAGAAATAGAAACGGCTGTTCTTTGTTTTTTCTGCTGCAAAAACTAAAATAATTTTTTTTGAAAGTTTATTGTGAAGAAAAATATGAAGAAGTTCTGTTTTGACCGTACTACGCATTATATATGGCATATAAATCATGTAAATAAGAATCTAAAATATTTTTATAATTTCCTATATATGTACCTGAGTTTTCGTGGTATCCATCTAATAAAAAAGGTAAATTATCTTTTCTAAGTTTAGAATAAAAAACAGAAGTTAAACAAAATAATGCAGAAACTTTTCGTCAATATTTATTCAATTTCGTAACCATGTTATGCAACATTCCAGCAAATACACTTTCAGGGTCAATTATATGCTCATTAATAATCTTACTAATATAAAATAATTGTTATATTGCTAAATATGTAGTAGAATAATAAACAACAGATGAACATTTAAATGTATTATAAAATATTTCTAAAAATCTCAAAACATATTCACAAACAAACCAATCATAATCATCTAAATTATTATAAGACATTTGTTCCTCATAAAATAAAGTAATATGCTCTTAATATTTTAAAACGCATTTCAACATGTCATAAATGGAATTCCACTTAGTTAGAACATTGAATTTGAAAGATCTAAATTTTAAATTTAACAGGATACAAATTAGCTTAAAAATTTGTTTTCGAGATCCAGAGATTTCAATAAATATCGTTGCATATTTAAGTTTCTCCAAATGAGGATCAATTATACTATGACCATCATTCACAATTAAATTTAAAATATGGTATACACATCTTTCATGCAATAATTCTCCATTCAAAACACGATTTAAATTATTTTTTAAAATTGGTATAGCAGAATTATTATTAGTAGTATTACCAAGACTAACTAAAAATATTTTATTTTGAATATTATATTCACGTACAGCATTCAAAATACAATTACTTATATTATGTCCACTACGTAGATGCTCCATTTTTGAAAAACCAATAATTCATTTATGTAAAAATCAATCATTATCAATGAAATGCGCAGCAACACAAATATAACTCATGTCCCATTTGTATTCCAAAAATCAGAAGTTAATGCAATTTTACTTTTAGGATTGGTAAAAATATCAATCAAATTGGCTTTTCCATCAAGAAATTTTTTTAAAACCACTTCTAAGTGTTGTTCTAGGTACTCTTTGAAATGCTGGATTATATGCATTTTTTTACTAATCTATCAAGTTTTTCGTTTTCTGCAAAACCAAATGGTTGTTTAGCATGTATGACGTATCTTGCAAGTTCTCTTCTATTAGTATCATGTGAATAAGAAAAACTAGTCAAAGAGTTAGATGTCATATTTAGAATCATCTGCTGAGAATCTGATTTTTCGTGTTTAATTAAATGCCTTTTTAGGTGGGCAGTTCTACCTGAAGCGGCACAAGTAAAATCTGCTTTGCAATGAGTACAAACTGCTCGCTCGGCTTTATCCGCAATTGTTTGTACTACAAAATATTTCCAAACATCAGAAATTTTAACTCTTTTATCTTTAGAGGCAGAAACTCTTACTTCAGGAACAGTAGGAGGAGAAACTTCTTCAGGAACATGACTTTATGACGTAGTAGGGATCTCATAATTAGAAGATTCATAGTTAACCGGGAGAATAAGAATCAAAATTAGTTTGCATCTCTTTTATGAATCCATATCAATTTGAAAAGAACGTCTCCATAAAGATGAAGCGCTTATGTTATCTTGTGAAGATGAATATGACATTCTTAATTAAAAATATTAGTAAGAGAGAAAAAGAGAAGATAAAAAACATATGAGAAAAATATATAATCAATACAAAAAAAACCCTGATTCCAAATAGCAGAATCAAATTAGTGGAACAAAAGTGAAGAATGAGACTGCAGAAATGAAGACTGCATGATTCTAAATTTAATAGTAAACTTTTCGGAAATTAAAGAGGGTGGGTGGGAAATTGAAAATTTTATTGTTGTGAACCGTAAGAAGAATGAGAGGTGTATAGAGATATTTATAGAGTTTTGGATTATGGGTATATGAATGTTTAATTTTGAGTAAGTGTTTTAGATAATTTTTATAAATCCCAATTTAATTCAAATTTTATTAAAAAACCCATCCCCGTCGGGCTGCCAACGGCTGTCCAAATGGTTGGGCCGGCCCGAGCTTGTCACATGGCACTCGAGCCGGGACAGCCCGCAAACGGTTAAACACCTTGAGCCAAAATACAGGAAACCGTCCTCATTTATGACCCATTTGCAGATAACTGCCCTCATGTTTATAAACCTGCAAACCGCCCCCCTGAGTTGACTTATATTAATGTAATACCCTAACACTGTTATACTATATTTATTTGGGATATTTCAAATTTTGCGGTAAAATTCTTGATTACTATTGCTTTTGGGTTGCGGATAGTGCAATTGGTAGTTGTGATTATTATCTGACCTGACCCGCATATTTTAAACCTATCACGATTCTAGATTACACCAAATATTTACTGGTACAGAGTATCCATGCAAATCTAGATTTTATAAACATATATAATATATTTTAGTATCCGCATATCTTTTAAAATACAATATAAAATCAAATAACATATTTTCTTATCTAGCCTTGAATGTCATAGTACCCCATATCATATGGTTGCACCATGTTGGGGTCAAAAATTAAACCCCGGTTGACCAAGTCAAATTTAAAGTCAACTCCAAGTAAGCGGGCCCAAACCCAAATCAAATGGGCCCAAGCTCAGATCAAATGGGTCCATGCCCAAGTCGAGCCCTGTGGCCGGCCTCCCTCATGCCAAAAAAGAAAATTATGTAATAAATAATTTTGATATAATTTTCTATAAATAAATGTAAGAAAAATGGGCATAAAGCTAAATTTTTGTAAAGTCCATGGCTTGTGTGTAAAGAGAAATAGCACATAAGGCATGGGATGAGCAAAATACCATTTTGTAAAGCCCAAGGGGCTATGTGTAAATTTGTAAGCCTATGGCAACATGATGTTGAAATAAAAAAGTAGAATTCATTCCCTATCAAATCTCTAGGGTTTGTGCCTCCATCCTCACTCTCTCAAGTTCTTCCTCTTCCTTTTCATTTTCCAATTAAATCAAGAGTTTAGCTCCCCCACTTTTAAAAACTAAATAAAGTTTTACCATAAATCCACTGAAGAAGAGTTTAATTTTCACATCCGATCGAAGAAAAAAAGGGGTTATATTTTCGCTACCTTCTTCTCCCTCCTCAAGGTCCAATTTGAGAAAGGAAGAAAAAGGGAAACCCACATCCCAAGACTCCATCAAGAGAAGAAAAATGGTCTCTTTTTTTTATCATCCAAGATCTAAATCATGGAGTTTCAAGAGGACCCATTTTTGGTTTCTTCTTAAAAGAGAAAGGAAGAAATATTTTGGAGTTTAACTCCGCAAATAAAATTCTTTTGGAGTTTAACTCTATAATAAAAATCTTTTTAAGTTTAACTCCAAATAAATTAATTTCAAGTTTAACTCGATTAAACAAAAAAAAGGAAAATTTTTTTTTTGGAGCTCCTGCTCCCTCTCACGTGAGGGAGAGGGAAGCTTCCACTAAGTGGGAGCTTTCCCTCATTCTCACGTGAGGGGAAGGCTCCCACAAAGTGGGAACCCCTGCTCCCTCTCACGTGAGGAAGAGGGAACTCCCACCAAGTGGGAGCTTTCTCCAATCTCACGTGAGGGAGATGCTCCCCATTTAGTGGAGTTTAACTCTATACCAAATAAAAATGTTTTTGGAGTTGAACTCCACAAAAAAAATTCTTTTGGAGTTTAACTCCGCAATAAAAATCTTTTTGGGGAATTTAATTCCACATTAAATATTTTTAGGAGTTTAACTTTATTTAAAATTCTCTTGGAGTTTAACTCCACAATAAAAATATTTTTGGAGTTGAACTCCATTTAAAATTCTTTTAGAGTTTAACTCCACAACAAAAATTCTTTTGGAGTTTAACTCCATAATAAAATTCTTTTTGGAGAATTTAATTCCACATTAAATCTTTTTAGGAGTTTAACTCCATTTAAAATTCTCTTAGAGTTTAACTTCACAGTAAAAATCTTTTTGGAGTTGAACTCCATTTAAAATTCTTTTAGAGTTTAACTCCACAACAAAATTTTTTGGAGTTTAACTCCACAATAAATTTTTTTTGGGGAGTTTAACTCCATATTAAATATTTTTAGAAGTGGAACTCCATTTAAAATTATTTTGGAGTTCAACTCCACAATAAAAATTATTTCGAAGCTCAACTCCACAATAAAAATTATTTCGGAGTTCAACTCCATTTAAATTCTTTTGGAGTTTAACTCCACAAATAAAAAATTCTTTTGGAGTTTAACTCCATACAAAATGTTTTTGGAGTTTAACTCCTTAAAAATATAAAATAAAATAAAATAAAATAAAAAATACTTTTGGAGCCTCTTTCTTCCTTTCATGTGAGGGGGAGGCTTCCTCTCATTTGAGTGGAGGAGGCTCCCATTTTTTGAGCCCTTTGGGAACCCCTTTCTTCCTCTCATGTGAAGGGGAGGCTTCCTCTCATGTGAGTGGGAGACTTCCATTTTGGGAGCCCCTTTATTCACTCTCCTGTGTATGGGAGGCTCTCATTTTTGGAAGCCCTTTTATTCTTTCTCTCACGTGAAAGAAGGAAGCCCCCACTCTGTGGGAGTTTCCTTTTTAAATAAAAGGGTTTTGTTTTTGAAGTTCAACTCCAAAATAAAAAAAATTATTTTGGCGTTTAATTTTATTATAAATTTTTTTTTCTGGAGTTTAACTCTATAATAATTTTTTTTCCGGAGTTCAACTCCACAATAATTTTTTTTCGGAGTTTAACTCAATTTAAATTATTTTGGAATTTAACTCAATAAATAAAAATTATTTTGGAGTTTAATTCCATACAAATGTTTTTGGAGTCTAACTCTTCAAAAAAGGAAAAAAAAATTCTTTTGGATTCCTTTTTTTCCCTCTCATGTGAGGGGGAGGCTCTCATTTTGGAAGACTCTTTTTTCCTCTCATGTGAGGGGGAAGCTTCCTCTCATGTGACGGGGAGGCTCCCATTTTGAGAGCCTCTTTCTTCCTCTCATGTGAGGGGAGGCTCACATTTTGGGTTACTCCCTCTCATGTGAGTGGGAGGCTCCCATTTTGGGCGCCCTTTTTTCTTCCTCTCACGTGAAAGAGGGAAGCTCTTCCTTTTAAAAAAAAAGAAAGAAAGGGTTTTTTTTTTTGGAGTTCAACTTCACAATAAAAAAAATTCATTGGGAAGTTTAACTCCATTATAAAAAAAAATATTTTCTGAAGTTTAACTCTATTTAATATTTTTTCGGAGTTCAACTCCATAATAAAAATTCTTTCGGAATTTAACTCCATTTAAATTGTTTTGGAGTTTAACTCCACAAATAAAAATTCTTTCGGAATTTAACTCCATTTAAATTGTTTTGGAGTTTAACTCCACAAATAAAAATTCTTTTGAAGTTAACTTCATATAAGAACTTTTGGGAGTTTTACTCCAAATAAAATTGTTTTAGGAGTTTAAACTCCAAATAAAATGTTTTGGAGTTTTAACTCCTTCCAAAAATAAGAGAAATAAATAAAATCAAATATAAATAATAATTTTTATAAAAAAATTGTGTTTCTTTAAATATTTATATATATATAATAATGATGATGATGATGATGATGATGATATCTTTTTTTTTACAAATTGAACAAAATAATGAACACGTCCCTATTGTTATATAAAATAAACACACCAAATATCATATTGAGTTCACATGACCAGTTTTGCCTGTCAATCAGAGGTTCTCTCTCTCCAAATATAAGGGGTAATTAACGACAGCTTAGTCCGTGGCTGCCGGAGATTCGGATCCCCACATTCAATAAACCCCGGCCTGTCCTAGGCAGGGAGAATTTGCAGTATGCCTGACAACCGACGCGTATTCCCATCTCAATGGGGTGACGAAAAACACCCTACATGTTCTGGCACGCCCGGTGGGACCTATCTTTCCTCCCATATTTCAGGTTAAACGTTTATGCGAACTCAATCAACATATACATTGATTGCCTGTACTGAAATCATGCTTCTTTGTGCAGGTTAACGGTTTCCAATTGCAATTTTCGGACGTAGCAAAAATGTCTCCAAGAACAAGCTCAGCTCTCGACATAGCTCCCATCTCCTACACGATGAAGGTGGATGTCAGGACGGTCCTCCCGGCCAGTCTCGAGCGACAATGGGATGAGCTGCCGCTACCATTTGGCTCTATTATATTCTTGCCAGCTAGCGCCATCCCAGCTTCTCAAGCTCCAGTAACAGACAGACCGATCTCGAAAGGAAGGAGGCCAAATGCGGTGATCTCGAGGGCACTACTACCCAAACGCAAGTCGGTGTTTGAATGACTTTCCTTGGCCCCAGCTGGGGGCAAGGCCATCAACACCACCAAAGCAACAAGGCATCTCGGGCGGCTCTAGCGGCGCCCCTGACAACTACTTAATTGGGTATCTTCTCTAACCTCCCCGTTAATTTGCTTACGATGGCTTCCTGGAGGATGGATGCCTGCCAAGCCCTCAAAATCGAGAAGCTAAGACAGAAAAGGATCAGATACAGAGCCAACAAAAGGGCTAGGGCTCCTACCGATTTGAACATCGTAGGGTTCCAAGAACGAGGTTACCCAGCAACAACAGCTGAAATGGCTGTAAATCTCGCTAACTCTTTTGAACCGTTGAAATTGGTTCAGAAGAATGCCATTACAGCGAAGGTCAAGAAAACTGCGATCCGGACAGAGCCGCCCAAGGACCCAACCGGGCCAACCGTCTTCAGTCGCCTGTCCTTTCCAGAAGACGAAGGGTCACAACGATGGTCCGAAAAAACAGCCGCCAAAGATAAAGAGATGGCTGGATATGTGGTCCACACCGTCTACATGGCCGGACATGAAAAAACGAACCCTTTTATGCTTCAGAGCCATGGTGATGATATGGTTGACGCTACCCAGCATCGGCTCGATCTAAATGATGAAGAGCCCTCTCAGACCAATGAGTCAAAGGAACCCATGGTGCTTGCTCAATCAAGCTCAGGCGGTAAGGATGACCCTGTTGTCGTACCCGGAACTATAGAACAAGCATTATTCCAATGGCTTCAAAAGCAGCTTCAGGACAGGGATGAAAAGATGGCCAAGGTCAATTCCAAAGTCGACGAGCTGGCAAACATCATAGCAGATCTCACAACCCAAGTCGCCCGATTGCAATTACAGCAAAATCAAATTTTGGTTCATGAGACAGGTATTGATACCCGGAGGAAGCCAACTGATACCCCCTTCAGCCCAAGAGTGGAGCGCCTTCGCGAAAAACGGCCACGATCAGCCTCTAGTCCTTCCGATACATATACTGAACGTCATAAGCGGACAGCAGGCGAACCTAATACCGACCAACCTCAAAAACCGATGTTGGTAGGGGGAGGGGAATTGCCTCGAAAACCGATGTTGGGACAAAATCCATAAAATATTCAAAGATGCCCTAAGAAACGGTCTACAATTGCCAGAATCAAAGAGACCGCAAGAAGCGAATATGACCGACGATCTCAAATATTGCCCCTATCACTGAGTGATAGGTCATGCCGTTGGGGACTGCTTCGTCTTCAAAGATTTGGTCGGAAAGCAATATAAGACGGGAGAAATATCATTGTCCCTTGGCGTGTTAACAAACAGTCAAGTTATGACCGCCAATTTCATACAAACGAAAACCAAAGTCTTTCGGGAACCTGATTTTCTCAGACATCTGTTTTTCTCTAAAAAGAGCTAATCACCACGTCACTAAACTGGGAACAATCGACCCCTAAGTCGTTAAACTGGAAATGTAATAAAAAGTGTAAATAAAAAAATGTGTAAAATAAAATAAAATAAAAAAGAAGAAAAAAAGAAAAAGAGCCAAAATAATGGGGCAACTCGCAATAAAAATCAGCGAGTAAAATAAAAATGAAAATAAACAGCTGAAATGATGGGGCAACCGCGAATAAAAAACCGAAATGATAGGGCAATCGCGACCTTCGCGATAAGAAAAGCTGAAATGATAGAGCAATCGCGGTAAAAAAAACTCCAAATGGCGAATAATGAGTCGCTCCTGGTACCATATTCCAGTGCAGCGATACAGACGCCAACCAAAATCCAAATTCCCAAAGGGCGAATGATAAGTCGCTCCTGGTACCATATTCCATTGCAGCGATACAGACGTCAACCAAAATTTCAAAATTTTGAATGTCCCATTGGCGAATGATGAGTCGCTCCTAATACCATATTCCAGTGCAGCGATGAAGACGCCAACGAAGTCTCGAAATTCTTCCAGCCCTACGGTTTGGATCATACATCCTGTAAAACCGTATACAATTCATGGGCGTAAAACGATCCCAATCTCTCCCAAGTCCTACCGGCGAGACTACATTTAAAGTCCCGCCAGCAATGAAGATCCACCAAAAAAAGAAAAAAAAGGTATGTCCATAAGCAAAACGGGCACGGATGAAAACTCGAAAGGGCTCCGTGAGTAAAAACAGTAGGACCACCGGTGAGTTTGTGAAAACCCAAAAGGGCGCAAACTCGTGAAAAAGAAATGAAATACACTCGCAAAGTCCTCTCGACTTTGTGAGGAGAAAATTCCCATATGAGATCCTTATAACTCATAAAGGAGCAACACACTTAGGAGTCCCTACGACTCCTAAGAAGAAAGTACACCTACGAGATACTTTCGACTTATTGGGAGAAAATGCTTTTATGGGACCCTTACGGCTCATAAAATTGAAAAGTCTTAGGTGATAGGAATCTAAACCTGTTTCCTAAGCCATCGCTCCCCAACAGAAAAAGGCAAATGATGAATTGCTCCTGGCACCTGTGCTTCGGTGTTAGTATTGCTGATGCCGACCCAAAAACCAAATTCAAAGTCCCACCCGGCAGCACTTCTAAGCGCGAAAGTCCCGCTGGATATGTAGGGAACTTCCAAAACAAATCAAGTCAAACAAATCAACTCCGACACCGCAAGAAGCAGAGCAAGTCAACTTCAACCCCAACATCGCAAGAAGCGGA
This sequence comes from Agapanthus africanus, assembly GCA_030015575.1. Classification (NCBI taxonomy): domain Eukaryota; kingdom Viridiplantae; phylum Streptophyta; class Magnoliopsida; order Asparagales; family Amaryllidaceae; genus Agapanthus; species Agapanthus africanus. The sequence continues at coordinate 10,800,546 of JASDDO010000028.1, read as the reverse complement.
GCAAGTCAACTTCAAACCCGACACTGCAGAAAGCGGAGCAAGTCAAATCAAATCCTGACACCGTAAGAAGCCAAAAAAGTCATCGACCGTCCACGTCGCTAAAATGGCAGCACCGACCGTCCACGTCGCAAAAAGAGCATAACCGACTGTCCACGTCGCTAAAATGGCAGTATCGACCGTCCACGCAGCAAAAAGGGTAGAACCGACGGTCCACGTCGCTAAAATGGCAGCACCGACCGTCCATGTCGTAAAAAGGGCAGAACCGACCGTTCATGTCGCAAAAAGGGCAGCACAACCGTCCACGTCGAAAAAAGGACAGAACCGACCGTCCACGTCGCTAAATGGCAGCACCGACCATCCAAGTCGCAAAAAGGGCAGCAACGACCTCCTCGTCGGAATTATGCTCCACCTTGGAATCAAGTCAACCAGACACTCCATGTCGTGGAAACGTCGACCAGCGACACTCCGTGCCGGGGACAAGTCGACCATAGACACTCCGTCTCAGGGAAACGTCGACCAGCGACCCTCCGCCTTGGGGAACGTCAACCAGCGACACTCCACCTCGGGGAAACGTCAACCAGTGACATTCCGTGCCAGGGACACGTCAAACAGACACTCCGCCTCGGGAACACGTCAACCACCGACACTCCGTTTCGGAGACACGTCAAGCATCGACCGTCCATGTCGTGAAAAGGGCAGTGCTAGCTTCCCAAAAGTGGGAACCAAATCAAGTCGCCTCCACGCAAAAAATCCATCAATTTTATGCACACAACTCATATATGCGGTGTGCATTTATTGATGGGTGTCACTTTGTTGGGGTTAAAAATTACACCCGGTTGACCAAGTCAAATTAAAAGTCAACCCCAAGTAATCGGGCCCAAGCCCAGATCAAATGGGCCCATGCCCAAGTCGAGCCCTGCGACCGGCCTCCCTCATGCCAAAAAAGAAAATTATATAATAAATAATTTTGATGTAATTTCCTTGAATAAATATAAGGAAAATGGGCATAAAACCAATTTTTTTGTAAAGCGCATAGCTTATGTGCAAATAGAAATAGCACATGAGGCATGGGATGGGAAAAATACCATTTTGTAAAGTCCAAGGGATTATGTGTAAATTTGTAAGTCTATATAAGGCAACATGATGAAGAAATAAAAAAGGAGAATTCATTCCCCATCAAATCTCTAGGGTTTGTGTCTCTATCCTCACTCTCTCAAGTTCTTTCTCTTCCTTTTCATTTTCCAATCAAATCAAGAGCTTAGCTCTTCTATTTTTAAAAACTAAATAAAGTTTTACCATAAACCCACTGAAGGAGAGTTTAGCTCTCACATCCGATCGAAGAAAAAAAGGGTTAGATTTTCTCTACTTTCTTCATCCTCCTCAAGACCAATTTGAGAGAGGGAGAAGTAGGGAAACCCACCTCTCAAGACTCCATCAAGAGAAGAAAAAGGGTCACTTTCTTTATCATCCAAGATCTAAATCTTGGAGTTTCAAGAGAACCCATTTTTGCTTTCTTCTCAAAAGAGAAAAGAGGAAATCTTTTGGAATTTAACTCCATAAATAAAATTCTTTTGGAGTTTAACTCTATAATAAAAATCTTTTTTTTGGAGTTTAACTCCGAATAAAATTGTTTTGGGAGTTTAACTCCAACTAATATTTTTTAGAGTTTAATCATTTTGAAGCTCCTGCTCCCTCTCACGTGAGGGAGAAGGGAGCTTCCACTAAGTGGGAGCTTTCCCTCCTTCTCACGTGAGGGGAAGGCTCCCACAAGATGGAGCCCCTGCTCCCTCTCACGTGAGGAAGAGAGAACTCCCACCAAGTGGGAGCTTTCTCCACTCTCACGTGTGGGAGAGGCTCCCCATTTAGTGGAGTTATAACTCCACACCAAATAAAAATCTTTTTGGAGTTGAACTCCATTTAAAATTCTTTTGGAGTTTAACTCCACAACAAAAATTCTTTTAGAGTTTAACTCCGCAATAAAAATCTTTTTGGGGAATTTAATTCCATATTAAATATTGTTAGGAGTTTAACTCCATTTAAAATTCTCTTGGAGTTTAACTCCACAATAAAAATCTTTTTGGAGTTGAACTCCATTTAAAATTTTTTTGGAGTTTAACTCCACAACAAAAATTCTTTTGGAGTTTAACTCCACAATAAAATTCTTTTTGGGAAATTTAATTCAGCATTAAATCCTTTCAGGAGTTTAACTCCATTTAAAATTCTCTTGGAATTTAACTCTACAATAAAATTCTTTTTGGAGTTAAACCCCACTTAAAATTCTTTTGAAGTTTAATTTCACAACAAAAATTCTTTTGGAATTTAACTCCACAATAAAATTCCGTTTGGGGAGTTTAACTCCATATTAAATCATTTTAGGAGTGGAACTCTGTTTCCCCCAGTCAGAGCAAAACTCTGTTGGAAATTCAAAATTCAAATTTTGAAGCAACAATTCAAATTTTGAAGCAACGCTTCAAATCCCGGACGCAACGCGCCACGTGTCAGGCGCATATACATCAGCTCAGCGCCCAAGGCAGCGCACCCAATCAGAGCAAAAATCTATTTAAAGCAAAATTAAAGGAAGCAACGCTTCAGTTGCGCAAGCACTGCGCTGCGCGACACGTGTCAGCGCAGATGCGCTAGCGCAGTTGCGCTGCGCGACACGTGTCAGCACGACACGTGTCAGCGCAGATGCGCTAGCGTAGTTGCGCTGCGCTGTGCGCTGCGTGACACGTGTCACGCGTTGGGGCATTTGCGCCAAACAGAATCAAGATTCTAAAGAAATCTTTCTAAAACAAGAAGATTTTCTTCTGTAAAACAGAAGCCCTTGGATCAAAAATCCAACGGTGGGGAAAATTCCCCAAATCACTCGGAGAAAGATCTCTTTAACAAATTTAACTAATTTATGGGCACTATAAAAAGGACCCCAGACCTCAATTCAAAGGCATCAACACTTTGTGAGAAATCAAAATTTTCAAACAAAGAGAACTCTGAAGAAATTTCAAGAAGAAAGGTAAAAAACCTTTAGGATAGAAGAATTTCTTCTGATAGATTATTGATCTAAGAACAAGATCAATGATCTTTAATAAAAAATAAAATAAAAATAGTGTTTTGCACTTATGAACCATTGGTTCTTTGAGATCAACAAGAGAAACAAGAAAATACTTGTTTTCTTTGATCTAAATTAGATCAAGAAATCAAGCAGTGCTTTGCACTTTGTCATGAACCATTGGTTCTAAAAAAATTATTATTATCAAATTAATAGTGCTTTGCACTTACAAAACTGCACTGTTGCGCTCCTGGGTTTGCGCAAGCCACCAGAGAGCGCCACGTGTCAGCATCTGACTCACTTGCGCTGTGCGCTTTTAAGATAGAGCTTTGCTCTCTGAAATTGGCGTAACTCACCAGAGCGCGCCACGTGTCAGCAGCGCAAGCGCAGCGCACTGCGCTTGCGTGACACGTGTCGTCACCACAAGCACTTGCGCTCTCTGATTGGCGCAAAGCGCCTGACAAATGCAATGCATTTCTTAAAGGGCCAGGCCCAAATCAAAAGGACCTAATAGGCCAATATAAATTGCAAAGCAATAAATGGGCAAAGCTCAGGTAAAATTAATGCTCTGCATTTTTTATAAAAGGGTAGAGCCCAAGTAAAATTGATGCTCTGCATCATTCATAAATGCAGAGCCCAAAATAAATTGATGCTCTGCATCCTTTGTGGGCAGAGCCCAAGCAAAAAATAGAAAATAATGCAATGCATTATGGGCCAAACCCTAGCACAGGTCTAACAGACCAAAAATAAATAAAAGCGTCGAATATTTTTTAACTGGACTTAGCCCAATCGTGGCCGTAAGTCCTCAAATTAAACTGACGGAGCAAGATTGCTCTCCTAAATCAATTTACCTTCGGTTCGAGGGTACATCTCCGAACTCCTCTGACACCTATCGATGTAATCCCTCAACGACGACAGAGAGGTGACGGGTCCCGACGACCACATATCGATATGGACCGAAACGTTCCTAAACTAATATTGGACCGAAACGTCCCTAAACTAATGATGGACCACCACGTCCCTAAACTGGAACATGGACTACTATGTCCCTAAACTGGAACAATAGAGCCTCCAAATGCTCTTTTGCCGGATCTAAACGATCCCGTTTAAGTTGATCTTGGCCTCAAACACGGCTAACGTATCCTTAAACATTCAAATGGACTATAAAACTCCAAATCAACTCTGGTTCGAGGGTACATCTGTGAACTCCTCTGATACCTATCGTTGTAATCATTCAACGACGTCAGAGAGGTGATGAGTCCCGACGGCCATATATTAAATGGATCGCTACGTTAAGTTGATCTTAGTCTCAAATCAGACTAACGTATCCTTAACGAACGTTTAAGTTGATCTTAGCCTCAAAATGGCTAACGTATCCTTAAACCAAAACCCAAAACCCAAATTTAAGAAAATACGTATTTGGACTAATCCACGTCCTACGGGCGACGAAATAAATATTCTCCGTATACAATCCACGGGCAACCACAAACAAAACAAACACACACGACACGACCGTGATGCGGTAGCGTAATTAACTGCAAGGGCTTGAGCCTGCAGGGAAGAGCGTCCCCATAATTAAAAAACCCCTCTGGCGAGGGGGAATCTGACGAAGTCTGCTACATCGGCCGCATTCGCCTAAGCTTCCGATACACGGTGCCATAAGTCAACTTGGCATCTTCGGAGAGGTAGACGGATGAAACCAAATAGCATCTGCCCCGAATCTCAGGTAAGACGTCCTCACGTTGTCTCGGCCGCCATTCGGAGGGGAACAGATTCTGGCACGCCCGGTGGGACCTTTTCCTCTTTCCACTCCACACTTCGTGTGTCGTCTTCGCGAAAGAATCACGGTTTGTTAACGGTTGCCTTTGGATTTTAAGTTACTAAGATTTGGTCTTTTGCCTGGCGCAGAACTCAATCATCAATGGCCTCTAACTGCACGAACTGCTCAAAGTGCCACTGCAATGGACGCTCCACCTCACCTGGAGGTGTAGCATATGGGCCCCAAGCGGCTTCCTTCCTCGCTCTGCCGGTAGAACAAGTGACCCAGGCCACCACCGGCCTGTTTTTCAGGACTATGATCCCACCTGCAAGCTTCTCTATGCCAATACTTGCACCAGAAGCGAACAAGAAGTCGGTCTTCGACCGGCTCACTGCTACGACGGCCCCTGTCAACGGGTCGTCCATTACCAAGCCAACAGCCTCTGTCTTTGCGAGGCTGGATCAGAGTTCTGAGGGGCCTGCCAAGAAGCCTGTGAATCCCAAGGTGGCTGTCCCAAGGAAGGCAATAGCCGCTGCTCCAGAAGTCGTCAAGGCGGCTTCCCCTATCAAAGAGTCAGTCTTGAAGAAGTCGTTAAGGCGGCTTCCCCTATCAAAGAGTCAGTCTTCTCAAGACCGACTATTCCTGCTCCTGCCCCTGCTCGAGGATCTGTCTTCGACAGGTTGAATATTACCCCTCAAAGGACAACCTCAGTCTTTAAGAGGTTAACACCAGCGGCGCCTCATTCAGACAGGGGGCAAAAAGAAGCTGTCTCTATCTCTGAGCCAGTCCCAACGGTTCGTCATGCTCGACGTCGCCATTGGCGACGAGTAAGGAAGGCAGGGGGCAACTCCCCCTTAGGGCTAACTCCACCTGCTCCAGTGGTGGAGGTCAACGCTGCTGTTCCAACTGGGAACAGTTTTGAACTGCTGAGGAGGGTATGGAAGAACTATCCAACCGCTACACTAAAAAGATCTCCTCCACCTGCGGAGAGAGTTCCGGAAACGAAGCAGGAGCAGCCCCCTCAACGGCTGTCCTAAAAAATATACAAGGTTTGGCGTAGGGTTCAAGACTCCGTAAATGACCCAGAGCATTCTCGTCAACAGAAAAAGGCGAAGGTGTAAGAAGAAAAGAAATGTCCGGACAAACAGCAAAGGACGACCACCACCTGGGTGCCCACTACAACGGCCTCTTCAACTTCAACGGCCCACAAAAGAAGAAGGCCGGAGAAAACCCCCACACCCGCGGTAAATGCCAAAAGTGATGAACCTAAACGCCCTAAGTCCGGGGGCATAATAGTTCATACAGTGTACATGGCGTCGGGAAAGGAGGACATCTGTGCATCCACAGGTCATAGACCGCTTACACGGTCAGTGACCAAGGCTCATGAGCAACAGCAAAAGCTCCAGGAGATGATGACCGCGATGGCCGCACTCACTGGGCCAAAAGAAACCCCTGAAACGTCCTTGGATGAACGTCAGGAACAAGAAACTGATGTCGAATTCCTTCGTCACATACTGGAGAAGAAGGATAAAGAGGCTGCGGAACAAGCAGCCAGCATAAAGAAGATGGCCCTCCTGTTCCAGGATATGGTTGGCATGATGATTCAGCAAGACCCTCCTGCTGAAGATCCCCCGATCATCCTTGAAGATGATAGGGGAGAAACGTCGAATCCTCCTCCGGCTCTGTCAACAGCCAAGAAGGAGGCAATCTCCAAAGCCGACCTAGACGAATATATAGCTCAGCAGATCCGGGTACATCAAGCGACGGAAGCAGCCGGTCACGTCGTAAAAACGGGGCGGCTGTATCCGAGCTGGTACGACCAGATCAAGTACCTGCCAGGTTATACGATACCAAAATTCCATGTGTATAAGGGGACTGGCAATCCCCACCAGCATGTCGCCCAGTTCAGGGCACTTTGCGGCAACACTGGTGGTGATGATAAATTGTTGCTTCGCCAGTTCGTTGGCAGCTTGTCAGATACGGCGTTCGAGTGGTATTCCGAGCTCCCGAATGACTCTATCAAGACCTTTGCTGAAATGGAACTGCTGTTTACCCAACGTTTCGCGAGTGCCAGCGAGCGTACCCCGATAACGGCATTGATTAATGCCAGGGTGAAGCCGGGCGAGACATGGGTCCAATATGCTATACAGTGGCGGAATTTATGGTCAAAATGCGAGCAACGCATAGAAGAAGCTCCTGTAGTGGGTATGTTTGTGGGGACCCTCGATCCGCAAGCAACTATCTCGCAATTTATGATGTTCTTCAAGCCGACCACCTTCCACGCACTAATCGACAAGCTGGCACAAATGGATCAGATGGGCCATAAACCTCCTCTTCCAAAGCCAGACTCCCGAAATGACAAGGGGAAGGGGAAAGCGATCGTTGTCGCTAATGCTCAACAACAGTCGAACAACTTGAAGCCGGTCGCCCGTCAAAATAATATGCGCCCGTACGTAGCCCTTGAGGAGAGGATAGGACGTCCTTACTCGTTTCCCCGAGATAAAACGAAAAGGTTATTCGAGCTGGCGTTGCGCAACCGACTCATAAATCTGCCGGATCCAAAACGTTCGTCGTAACCAAGTGATGTCAATGAGCCCAACTACTGTCCTTATCATCGAGTACTGGGTCATCTGATCGAGGATTGCTACGTCTTCAAAAATTGGCTTGAAGACCAGTACCGACAGGGCAAGTTCGCATTGTCCGACAAATGGAAGGTGAATCCACTGCAGCCCCACACCTCTAAGGGAATGAATATGCCGGGGGCAACATGCTCTGTCGTTGAAGAAGCTCCTTGGGAGGTTGTATTATCAACCAAGACAAAGAGTATGCTAAATGATCTTCAATTCTGCCTAGCAATCAAGTGGAAGAACCCGTTGGAGACGCAGATCATTGAAGGGATGTTGAAGCCTCGTCCAACTCAAAAGATCGATGGAGGTGGCCCAAGCATTCACAACCAGCCATCGAAATCTTCAAAGAAGAAGAAAAAGAAATCAAAGAAGCCTGTGAAGCCTGGCGACAAGCGCACGGACGTGCAAAAACAAATTGACGCGTTGGAGGAATACAACCAGAAGGCACGGACTCCCATTACACTCCAAGAGTTCCTCAACCACGTCTTTCAAGAAGATGATGCGGCAGAAAGTTCATCTAATGACTCCGAGGAACATGTGGCAAGCTGTCATATGATTTCCCATTCGCTCACGAATGATGAGGAGACTCCTTGCACTGAAAAGCTGGGGGCAGATCCTGAACCAAAAATTCTGGGGCCATCGGATGAAATAATTGACGCATTCCTCAATGAAGCTCTCTTAAAAAGCAAAGCTGATCGGGAGCGCGAGGCGGTTATATTCGAAAGGGCCAAACGCCAACGCCTTGACAAAAAAATTGAGATACTCCCGCTGGAGCAAAGTACACCCACTGCGGATAAAATCAAATTCAAGATGAGGAAGAGATTTGCTAAAGCCGTGTCAATAGGTATGAAACTACCATCCTCCGAGGGAAGCGTTACCGGTAAAGCGGAAATGCACCCCTCCTATTGCTTGTATCATCGGAAGATTTCGCACCCCACTGAAGAGTGCAAAGCTTTCGATAGATGGTGGCAAGGATATGTTGCTCACCGGCAACATTTTAAGCGGGAGAAACGTAAAACTCATCGGGAGCGGAAAAATATGACCGAAGGGTTTAACAGAATTACCGGCGATTGTCGCATGGTTAACGCTGGGGGATCACAGGTGCCTACATTCGGGAGCGATTCTGATGAGGAGATGGAGCTTGCCCTTCTCTTTAAAGAGTCCACCTCAGGAAAAGGAGAAGAGCCGAAGGTTTGCGAAAATATTCGGCTACGTAATCGCACGCTGCCCGAAAAGAATCTCGGACCCCCAAACAAAAAAGATAAATGGAAAGAAAAGGTCTCTGAGGATATCGCCCTAGACGACCAAGTCATGGAAGAGCTAACTGCCAAAAACCCGCCGAAGAAAAATAAGGTGGATTACAACGTCTTAGCGCATCTGAGAAAGCTACCCTCGCAGCTCAGCATTCTTGACGCCCTTTTACTATCAAAGGAGGCGAGAGACTCGTTAATTAAGGAACTACAGGACCCGGAGCAGTTCCAGGCTTTCCTGGCCGAAGAAAAGATGAATGATGAATTGGAGGAAATGCACACGGCAGATGTCACTTTCGGCGATGAAGACCTTCTCCTTGGGACGTGCGAACACAATCGCCCCCTCTATGTCACATGATACTGCCATGATATAAAGATAGGCAAAATCCTGATCGATAACGGATCGTCTGTTAACCTCATCAATGTGCGGGTGTTGAAGGAAATTTGCATGAGCGTCCAACACCTCGCTCGAGACAAGATCACCATCTCCGGGTTCGACTCCCAATCATCAAAGACTCTTGGATCTGTGATACTGACGCTACGCTTTAGGCTGCTCGTCACGGACATTAAATTCCACGTCATAGATGCCAAGACATGCTACAACGCTCTGCTCGGCCGACCATGGTTACACGAGTACAACATCATCCCTTCTACACAGCATCAGTGTATGAAATATTTTAGGGATGGTCTCGCGTATACCGTAATGGGAGAACTGAATCCGTTTTCCGTAAACGAAGTTCGCAAATATGAAGATGCCTAATACTTCTTACCGAGTTTCGAAGACACGGAAAGGTGTCATAAGCCGGAGAATAAAACTAACGCTACCATCCCTGACTTCGGCAGTGATACCGAGGGGGAAGAGGAGATAGTTTATTCGGGTCCGCCCCAATACACCAAGCCGGGACCATCTGCTCCTATATTGATCTTTGGTAGTGATTCGGAGGATGAAGTCCATGCTGTATTCTCTGCTCGACCTTCAATACGAGCTTCCGCTGACGAAGAGCAAAGTCTGCAAATCGCCATTGTGCCGCTTAAACATTATAAAGAACTGGATGCGCTCGATACCGAAAGTGTAGAGGAGCTGCAGACGTTCTATATCCCTCCCAGGCGAGAAGGCGAGAAGGCAATTCTATTCTACCGCTCTGAAGAAAACAAAGTGGAGAAAGAAATCTGGCACAATGCAGATCCTACGCTGAACAGGCTTCAACTCATTCGTCTACCCAGATATTATACAGAAGGCTTGAAAAGGCTGTTGAAGAGCCAAGGGATACCCTTCAAACAGACCATTAGAAAGGCCAAATTCTATGACAGGGTCTGGAACATTCCCGGAACTCAACACAAGCTGCCTAGTGGGAGGATGGAGACGATCGGGCTCGGATACATTCGCTCCAAGAAACGAGAGCTGCTCCGCGACTGTTACATCGTGCACAACTTCAATGAAGAAGCAGATGCTCAACGGGAGGACACTAATCCTGAACCAGTAAAAGTTCCTGATGCAAAAGTGCCCAGTCCGTCGTTCGAAGAACAAATGGACAGGCTTATAAGGGAAGCTGGTCAAAAAGTCCGAGATGATCACAACCGCGAAATGGCCATCTACGAGAAAGCCAAAACGTAACGTCTCCTTCAACAGACCGTGAAAGATGAAAGTGCCGCCCCCTGTCAATCTGTTATAAAAAAAAGGCTCGACGCAGAGGCAGAAATAAGTCGAAAGGCCAAAAAAGCGCTCAACAGCAACAAAGCGGGGCTAAGAAACCACGCAAATGGGAGTCGAGCGTTATTGATCTATCCCTCATGAAGAAAATGGGTCGAGCGTACTCGTTTCCTCGGGACAAGACGAAGAAGATACTTGATCTTGTTTTAAAACATCAAATGCTTACACTGCCGGAGTCCAAAAACCCCGAACGAGTAGGTAAAGTCTCTGACATAAATTATTGCTCTTACTATCGAGTAATAGGGCACCCGCTCGAAGATTGCTTCACCTTTAAGAATTGGGTCGAAGATCAGTACCAGATCGGCAAGTTCGCTCTGTCTGACAACTGGAAGGTAACGCCGCCACAGAAGCACAAACCCAAAGCCTTAAAAATAGAACCAACTCCACATTGGGATTGGAAGCGGATTCGCACTTGTCACATGATAAAAATATTAAAAGAAAAGCCCGAGAACATGGATGACATTCCCTGGTGCTTCGAAAACAGCAACGACGAGGTGATCTCAGAATTTCCACCAGCACTGAAAGAGCTGGAAGACGGAATCCATACCATTGCGGACAACCTCAAGAAAATTGAGTTGGGGATGGTGAACGACCCGCGACCGATATTTGTCAGCGAGCTGCTATCTGAAGAAAGGGTGGCTGCGTTAAAAGACGTCCTTGTACAGCATAAAGATTGCTTCGCATGGAACTATTCTGAAATGCCGGGACTAGATCCAGAAATTGCTGTGCACAAATTGGAAATATCCCCGGACGTCAAGCCAGTCAAATAGGCACCGAGAAGAATGCGACTCGAGCTTGAGATGAGCATCAACGCTGAGGTCAAGAAGCTGATCGACTCCGGCATTATCCAGGAGGTTCAATATCCTGAATGGATCGCCAACATCGTCCCGGTGATGAAGAAAAATGGGACGGTGCGCATATGCGTGGACTTTCGGGATCTCAATAAAGCATGCCCGAAAGATGATTTCCCGGTGCCAGTCACCGAATTGATGATAGAAAATACGTCCACTCATGAGGTTTTCTCCTTCATGGATGGCTCATCAGGGTATAATCAGATAAAGATACATCCCGAAGACCAGAAGCATACCGCTTTCCGGACCCCTTTGGGAATATTTTGTTATAAGGTAATGCCCTTCGGTCGCCGGTGCCACCTATCAGAGGGCCATGGCTAAAATCTTCGATGACCTTATACACGAAATCGTCGAATGCTACATCGACGATCTCGTGGTTAAAAGTAAATCATACGAGGAACATCTCGAGCATCTGAAGACCGTATTTCAACGCCTTCGACAATATAACTTGAAGATGAACCCTCTCAAGTGTGCATTCGGAGTTTCTTCGGGCAAATTCCTGGGATTCATCGTCCGACACCGAAGTATCGAGATAGATCCGTCAAAGATCAAAGCGATCATGGAAATGCCTCCGTCGAGAACTCTCAAACAGTTGCGGTCTCTCCAAGGGAAGCTCGCATACATACGGCGATTTATAGCCAATCTTTCAGGCAAGTGCCGCCCTTACAGCCACCTGATGAAGAAGGGAACTCCATTCGTCTGGGATCGAAAATGCCAAGGTGCACTAGACGAGATCAAACAATACCTGCAGAATCCGCCAGTGCTGGATGCTCCGGTCAAGGGAAAACTCCTCATTCTTTATACAACCACTCTCGAAGGTTCTTTAGGCGCATTATGGGCACAAGAGAATGATCAGGGGAAAGAAAGAGCACTCTACTATTTAAGTCGAGTTCTTCTGGGGGCAGAAAGCAACTACTCTTCCATTGAAAAACACTACATGGCGTTGATCTTCGCGATAACAAAGCTCAGGTACTACGCATTGGCACATGAAGTTCGTCTCATATCGAAGGTGGACCCCCTTAAATATTTGATGTCAAATGCCATATTGACGGGGCGAATTGCTAAATGGGCCCTGCTCCTGATGGAATTTTCGATAACGTATCAACCTCTCAAAGCAGTGAAATGCCAGTCCATCACCGACTTCCTCGCTGAGCATCCGATACCTGCCGATTCTCCTTTAAATTGCGATCTTCCAGACAAACACGCGTTTGACGCGATCGACGGTGGTGATACCCAATGGGAACTTTATTTCGATGGAGCATCTTCCCTGAAGAAGCATAGACAAAACGCCCCTATAATCAAATCAGGGGTAGGCCTCATCTTCGTGACTCCACAAGGAGGGATAATGCGCTTCGCTTTCTCCTTAATAGAGCCGAGGACGAATAATGAAGCCGGATACGAAGCTTTGATAGCAGGCCTCGAGATCGGCATCGACATGGGAACTGAAAACCTCCTCATATACGGAGATTCTCAACTGGTCGTTGGTCAAGTAAACGGCGACTACCAAACGTGCAAACCGGAGTTGGTGAAATACGGTGAAAAGGTGCAACAACTGTTGACCCAGATTCCCTCCTATACTTTGGAAAGCATACCGCGCGCGGAAAACAGCAAAGCGGACGCATTAGCCAAGCTCGCTAAAGAATTGGCTGATGAGAACCTCGATGACGTCAGAATCGTGGTACAGAGCCGTCGGGTGCTTGCCCCAGCAGAAATATCTCCGGAATCATTCGAAGAAAAGGGAGTGACTGAACAGGTGACCCTGCAAATAAAAGATCGGGAAAATACCGAGGATTGGAGAGAAGTCTTTATAGACTACTTCAAATACCGCCGAATGCCCGAAGATGCGTCCTCAAGACATCAGCTCATGAAACAAGCTCTGTCTTTCACCTTCGTCAACGATAATTTGTACAAGAGGTCGTTTGATTCCCTGTGGTTGAGATGTCTGGGACCTGATGAAGCGAAAAGAGTCGTTCAGGAAGTTCATGACGGACTCTGCGGTTCTCACCAAGCAGGCCCAAAGATGAAGTTGAAGATCAAACGGATGGGCTACTACTGGCTCACGACGATCCAGGACTGCCTCGAATATGCGAAGCAATGCCACTCGTGCCAAATCCATGGGGACTTTATCCACCAACATCCGAATCCATTACATCCAACGGTGGCTAGCTGGCCGTTCGAAATGTGGGGAACTGACATAGTCGGCCCCATCGAACCAGCATCGTCCAGGGAACATCGTTTCATCCTGACGACGACTGACTACTTCTCCAAATGGGCAGAGGCAGTACCGCTGAGGGAAGTGAAGACGGAGAATATCCTCCATTTCTTCAAGACGCATGTCATATATCGGTTTGGAACTCCGCGACGGATCATCTCCGATAACGGGCCAGCTTACAGAAGCCACAAGATCAGTCGCTTCGCACAACAACACAATATAGACTGGAGATATTCCTCGGTTTATAATCCGCGAGCTAACGGTCTAGCTGAGGCCTTCAATAAGACCTTGACAAAGATCATGAAGAAAACGGTGTCCCGAAATAAGAAGGACTGGCATGAGAGACTGCAAGAAGCTCTTTGGGCATATCGAACTACGTTCAAGACGGCCACGAACACGACGCCATACATGTTGGTATTCGGTACAGAAGCGGTACTCCCCCTCGAGATAGAGTTACCCTCTCTACGAATGGCAGTCCACTACGAGCTGACGGACGAAGAAAATACTCACCTTCGGCTTGAGGAGCTTGATGCCCTTAATGAAACCCGGCTCATCGCGCAACAAAACCTGGAAGCTTATAAAGCAAAGATGACGCGTTCATATGAAAGATTGACCAGACCAAGGACATTCCGCCAAGGCGAACTCGTGCTAGTGGTCAAAAGGCCTATGATCCCCAATCGCGCCAAGCGGGGAAAATTCGAGCCAAACTATGAAGGCCCGTACAACATAGATAAGGTCTACCAGGGTAGGGCCTATCTACTCATGGACATGTAGGGTGAAAGGCCTTTCAGGCCAATAAACGGTTGCTTCCTAAAGAAATACTACGCTTAATGAGCCACAGCCTAGGTCAATGAAAGATGACGACGACTATGTCCGCTCGCTATCTTCCTAAGCTCAAGCTTTATAAGCAGTAGCCAGCTTTCTCCATGACGTACCAAAACGTCCTTAAACTAATGACGGGCCGAAACGTCCTTAAACTAATGACGGACCGGAACGTCCTTAAACTAATGATGGACCGAAACGTCCCTAAACTACTACCGCAGCATCCTTAGGCTGACGAGATGAATAAAAAAAAACTAAATAAAAAAAATATAATAAATAAAAACGATATGTCCATAAGCAAGAAGGACACGGATGAAAACCTGAAAGGGCTCCGTGAGTAAAAACGGCAGGGCTACCGGCGAGTGTTCGTGAAAACCCGAAAGGGCACGACCTCGTAAAAAAAAAGAGAAGAAAATAAGAAGAATAAAAAAAAGGTATGTTCATAAGCAAAATGGGCACGGATGAAAACCCGAAAGGGCTCCGTGAGTAAAAACAACAGGGCTACCGGCGAGTGTTCGTGAAAACCCGAAAGGGCGCGACCTCATAAAAAAAAGAGAAGAAGAAAATAAAAAGAATAAATAAAAACGGTATGTCCATAAGCAAAAAGGGCACGGATGAAAACCCGAAAGGGCTCCGTGAGTAAAAACAGCAGGACTACCAGCGAGTGTTTGTGAAAACCCGAAAGGGCGCAACCTCGTTAAAAGACACTTATAGGGTCCTCTCGACCTTGTAAGGAGAAACCACCCACGTGAGATCCATACGACTCACGAAGGAGCAATACACTTAGGGATCCTCATGATTCCTAAGGAGAAAATACACTTGCGAGATCCTCACGACTCATAAGGAGAACTCTCTTATGAGACCCTCACGGCTCATAAGATTTGAAAGTCTTAAGTTACAGAGACCTGAACCTGTGCTTAAGCAACCCCCACAACTTCCGATATTGCCCTACAAGTGGTCCAATACTGGCTCTTGTATATAATCCACGGGCGCAAATAAACATTTCCCTGACCAAGTCCCATCCATGACTGGGGATATGTACGCATGATGAATAACCCTTATAAGTCCTCTCGACTTACAAGGAGAAAACGCTCCTGTAGGATCCTTACGACTTACAGAGGAACAAACACTTAGGAATCCTCACGATTCCTAAGGAGAAAATACACCTACAAGATCCTCACGACTTGTAGGGAGAAATAACTTTGTGAGACCCTTACGGCTCATGAAGTCAAAAGCCTTAGTCGACAGGACCTTAACCCTGGTCACTAAGCCACCTTTGTTCGACATCGACAGTGGCAAATGATGATTCGCTCCTGGCAATATCCCAGTTGTAGCGGTGCTGATGCCAAAATCGGTGTCTAATTTTAGGTTTACGGCGAAAAGCCAGTAGGCCGCACATGCATATGAAATAGCCGAAATGATGGGGCAACTTGCAATAAAAAGCAGCAAGTAAAAATGTATGCATGCAAAATAGCCGAAATGATTGGGCAACTCTCAATAAAAAGCAGCGAGTAAAAGTAAAATGAACAGCCGAAATGATTGGGCACCGCGAAAAATAGCCGAAATGATTGGGCAGTCGCGACCTTCACGATATAAAAGCTGAAATGATAGAGCATCGCAGAAATAAAACAAAAAAAAGAAATGATAAAACTTTGGCCCTACAGTTGAGATCACATCGATCCCTGTATACAATTCAAGGGCGCAAACAAAGAGAGAACCATACTTTCCCAACAGGCTCCGCCAAAAAACGAAGCCAAATCTCGACGGTTCATCCCAACCCCGAAGAAACCAGCGTCTTCGGCAAATCCTTCGACTCGAGGAAACAAGTGTCCTTGACGAAGAAAATCCTGATCCGCGTCGACTCGCAGAGAAACCAGTGTCTCCGTGGGAAATTCTTGATTCGTTTCAACACCAAGGAAACAAATAATCCTTGGCAAATACCTCAACTCAGGGAAACAAACAATCCTTGACGAGAGCCTCCTGATTCGCGTCGACTCGCAGAGAAACCAGTGTCTCCGTGGGAAATTCTCGATTCGTTTCAACACCAAGGAAATAAATAATCCTTGGCAAATACCTCAACTCAGAGAAACAAACAATCCTTGACGAGAGCCTCCTGATTCGCATCGACTCACAGAGAAACCAGTGTCTCCGTGGGAAATTCTCGATTCGTTTCAACAACAGGGAAACAAATAATCCTTGGCAAATACCCCAACTCAGGGAAACAAACATCCTTGACGAGAGCCTCCTGATTCGCATCGACTCGCAGAGAAACCAGTGTCTCCGTGGGAAATTCTCGATTCGTTTCAACACCAGGGAAACAAATAATCCTTGACAAATACCTCAACTCAGGGAAACAAACA
This sequence comes from Agapanthus africanus, assembly GCA_030015575.1. NCBI lineage: Eukaryota > Viridiplantae > Streptophyta > Magnoliopsida > Asparagales > Amaryllidaceae > Agapanthus > Agapanthus africanus. Next base: position 10,783,908 of record JASDDO010000028.1, on the reverse strand, counting down.
TCTTGACAAGAGCCTCCTGATTCACATCAACTCGCAGAGCAATCAGTGTCTCCGTGGGAAATTCTCGATTCGTTTCAACACCAGGGAAACAAATAATCTCTGGCAAATACCTCAACTCAGGGAAACCAGCGTCCTTGACGAGAGCCTCCTGATTCGCGTCGGCTCGCAGAGAAACCAGTGTCTCCGCGGGAAATTCCCGATTCGTCTCAACCTGCGAGATGAAGCCTCAGGCAGCAGGGATTAAAAAACTTGCTTCCTGAACAATGGGACCCTGCAAGTCGATCTAAAACGGTCTCTTGCATACTATTCACGGGTCTCACTCTCTAAAGTCGAGTTTCGACAAGGAGGGAAACAACCGCTTACGGGTCCTCTCGACTCGTAAGAGGGAAAAATTCTCTTATAGGATCCTTGCGACTTATAAGAGAAAACACACTTGGGAATCCTCACGATTCCTAAGGAGAAAACCCACCTACGAGATCCTCTCGATCCGTACGGAGAAAAGTCTCTATGAGACCCTCACGGCTCATAGAGTTGAAAAGTCTTAGGCGGCAGATCTGAACCTGCGGCCTAAGCCATCACTATCTCGTGAAGAAATCAAGATACTTACTCTATTATCTACTAATTATGACAGCATGCTGATAATAAGAAAGGAAAAAGCAAAGAAATAGTACAAGACATTGTAGAGAAAAATGTGTATCTTTATTGAATGTAATCAAGCACAGGATGAAGCGTACAAAATATTGAAGAATGGCTACATATTATTTAAAAAGAAAAATGCTACAAGTAATTAGATACAAGGAGAATTACTGGGAAGGAAGCGTCTTGCATAGCTCTAGCAATTCTTCGCGCACTTCCTTCCCCACTTTCTCCTGATCGGCCACCACCGCCAGCTCCGCCTCCACTTGGGCCCGTTGCTGCAAGACAGATGCAAGCTGCTCCCTGACGGCCTGATGAGCAGCTTCGTGGCCTGGGGTATCACGCTCGGCTACCTCAAGCTTTCGCTTCAAGTTTAGCCCATGGGAGATGCGCTCTAGGAGACCCTCAAAGATTGCCTTCACTTAGGCAGCATTCGCCTCAACTTCAGCATGCAGACGAGCCGTCTCGCTCGAGGTCTCTTGGCATTCCCTTAGCTTTAAAGCTGCTTCTTGTTCCAAGTGGTGGACGTAAGAAGCGCTTTCCTTGATCCATGCTGCTCTTTCATTGCTCGCGGCTAAAGTCTCGGGGGCGAGACGCATCGACTCCAGCTGATGGAGGCGAGCCTCGATCTCCATACAATGGTTAACCCAAGATGCGATGATGCCCTCGTCATGGAAATTCACGAGTATCACCAGTATCGGGTTAACCACCGTAGAGAAATCCGCAGCAGGCGTAGGGGTCTCGACGTCGAGCTCCTCAACGTAGTCACTCAACATACGCAAGCTGTTCGCGGCGCCTTTCGAAGATGGACGTCTCAGGTAAGGACCTGCCGGCATTGTGATGAGAGATTCAAAGGGCGCCGAGACCGGAACAACAGTTGAAAAGAAACAAGATATGATCAGATAACAGTTCAAAAAAAGGGGGGAGTTATCAATGTGATAGTCGCTGTACCAGCTGAGGCGGGTGGCAAGGCCGGAAGGGTTGGTGGTGCAGCCGATCTTTCATCCCCTCCTTCGATTTGTAGCACTGCAGTCGGGACAAAAAAAAAGTTAGAAGTAATTCCATCAATGAAAAAGAAAGATATCAATGGAAACCATACTTACCAGCGCCACCGGAGGAAGAAGCGAGTTCAGATGGGAAGGAGAAGTGTAGGAGTAACACTTGATATAGATGATCAAAGAGCACTCCTGAAAAGACATAACAGTACGACTTTAGTACACAAATTATATGTCTGAAAGATAAGATTAATAAATTGCAAACCCATACCTTCCAACATCTTCGATGGTATGAGAGAGGGTTGAGAGGTGACCAGCGCCAAGGCAGTCGTTGAAGGCGCTCCCTCGAGCAGTGGGGCATCGGCGCAGGTCGCACCTGCGTTACGAAAAAGGTGAACTTGTCAGAAAGGATTATAAGGTAAAGAAAGACAGCAACTTGGGATTTACCTGATGAGCTGCCGGCTGAAACGGAGGCGACTCCCTCCTCCATCGACATGAGGCCACCGCCCGTGGCCTCATCACCCGACTCGATGGGGACCGTCGTCGTGCTCACGCGGCCAGGAGACGGCGGAAGATCGTAGGCGGGGAGGGCAATGATTGGAGTGTTTCCAGACTCTTGGGAGAGAGCGGCTGACTCTTCCCCAAAAGTCATACCCATCTCACTCACTACCTCTTCGGGCTCCGCGGTCTCCATCAGCTCACCCGCCGTCACCACGAGGTCGCCGGCCTCAAGCGCCTCGTCCGCCACTATCTTGGGCTCGGTTATGACGATCATTTCATATGCCGCCACTTCAGGCTCGGCATCAATGACCTTCTCGGCTGCAGACCCCTCAACCTCCATCTCATGCTCCGAAGCCTCAGCGACGTTGCCCACCGTCGGCTCGGGTTCGGCAGGTGCCGCCTCCTCTGTTTCCTTAGGTTCAACGGTCTCCGCCTCCCCCTCGGTCGGACTTGGCCCTGCAAGATAAAATATATAAGAATCGATGGCATTATAATTCTTACAACAAAATTCTGAGAGAAATATTACCTGATGTGGATTTATCATTTGCGCTCCGAACTGCGCGCGCCACTTGTCTGTGAGCAGTGGATAGGGCGACAGGGGCCTCTTCGGAGGGAGTATCAGCATGAGGGACGGTGCTGGGGCCCGCTCCCGTAGCCAAAGCAGCCCGGCGTGGCTTCGCTTCGTGCCTTGACCGTTTCCTCTCCTCCCGAGCTGTCGCGATGGATCTCTTCGACGCTTCCTTCAAGGCATCGTCGTCCTCGTTCAGAGATGCCTCCAGAGCTTTTAAGGCATCTCTCATTGGCTCTTCAAGACGGACCTCCCGCGGTAGCCCCGAGGAAGCAGGAACATCGGCAGATGGCAGAATGTCCGCGTCGCTTGGCGGGAATGGCATTGAGGTTCCTGCGATAAAAAGGGAGAGGTTAGATCGACCATAACACAAGGGAAATGAAAACTTGATGAATTGAAACTTACTAAGGCCCATGGACGCTCTAAGACGTTCCTCCTCTTGGAAAGTCTTCAGGGAAGCGGCGATGGCTTCCTCAGTGGTGATGCCTGTTGGAAGAAAAGAAGGAAAAATATTAGTCAAAGGCAATAATAAAAGATATGATGTAATAGAAAATGCGACTAGTGATTACTTGATGCCGCAAGCTTAGCCGGCCATGCGTCATGCCTCGCTAACCACTCCGAAGCTTCGAGGGCGGCCTCCAAATCCGTGTCATCCGGCATGACTAACCCCTCGTTAGTCCCATATTCACTCAGGCCCTCGGCATAGGGAGCGTGGGGTTCCTGACCGACCGCGACGTCTCCGGCGAAGAGCGACTTCTTTTTCTTCTGCCCGCCAACCCTAGGTGCACGCGGGATCGACTTGCGCTTAGCAGCCACCTTGGGACGGCGGGTCCCGATGTCCGCACCCACGCCAGACTCTGGCGAGGTTACAGCCACTGTCTCCACTGGAGCACAGGGCGCTGGAGGTGCATCCGCAGTATCAGGGAGCAGCGATCCGTGTGGAGGACTTTGCGCATGCGGTGGCCTGGCTTTAGAATCTTTCAAAGGGGGAACTACCGGCATCCTTGGCACTAAGGGAGCGTTACGGTCGGTACCTGGAGGCACACCATTACGGTCGACCAGCAATCGCCTTTCCTCCTTTATAACGGCCCCCGTCGCATGACTGTACCATTCTTTATATACATTGAGGAGTCGTGGAGTGCAGGCCGGCGCACTGATAAAAAAATGAGAACCCGTGTTCAGGCGCATGAAGTGATGCAGCGTGTTCTTCATCCCTTCTTCAGTGGCAGCGGGTTCCAGCAGGAAAGCTTCCAAGGGTACCCCTTGATCGTAGCCCAGTTACTGGGCGAAACGATACGGGTTGTATCTCATAAAAATCGCCGCACCGTTCTGCCTGAATACTAGGAAGTCCGGACTAATGGAATATAAGTGAAGGGTCTCCCGGGCCGTCAAAATTGAAGCTCCATCCTTGAAAGCATCTTGTAATGGCCGCATCGCAGTGGTAGACGCCTTTCCAATGGTCAACACCTTATCGACGAAAGACATCCCGTCTCCAACGGAGTGGGGCCGAAGGAGTAAACCCCTGGCATTCCGTGGCGAAGGAGTCACGATTGATGCGCCAATCAGTTGTATGATGCGAGGGAAACCACACTTGTCGAAGAACGAGGGCCTTTTATGCATGCCGAAGACACCCGCCGTGTGTAGCTCGAGCCACGATACGAAGTAGTGCATCGGGAAGACCGCGTGCAGTACCCCGGGCTCATTAGCATCCGCTGCTCGACTGAGGCCATGATATAGGTGTGCCAAGCCGGCGATCCCAACGGCCACCTTTACCCCGATGGCCATCCGGTGGGCTGGGTAAAAGACAGAGGGCCGCATACGGTGAGAGTGCATTGGGATCGCAAACCAACTCAGCCACAACCCGAGAAATCCTAAGAAAAAGGCCTCCTCGTCCATCCCAGGGGCCTCAATTTCTGCAAAAGACATAGTCGGGAAGTCCGGAAGGAAAAAACCCTTTTGGTCTATCTCCTTCTCCGGCAGGTTGTCCACACCTAGACCGAAAGGGTCATCCAGGGTAGCGAACTTGGCAGCTTCTGATGAGAGGACGCTTGGACGAAGGAACCGAGCGATGAAATCCTCAAAGTTAACTCCTCGACTCCCATGTTCGATGAAAAGGGTCTCATAGATGTTCAACACTTTAATCAAGCTTGGGAATTGGTGTTGAACAGCATTCTCCGGCGTGAGCCCCCTTACTACCGGCTTAGAACCGAAGACGTACTCATCTGTCGAGAGCAACTCCTCATAATGTTCCCCTATGACTGGTAAACCGGATACCTCCGTGAACTCCTCCAAAGAGATTGACACTTCCCGATCCATGGCAAGGAAAGTGTGGTTAGGAATGTTCCACTGCTCCAAGAAAGCCTTGAACCACCAGGTGGGGAGCGTGGGGTACTGGAAGAGAGAGACGTAGACCGCGGTGTACAATCCTAACTTTATCAACTGCGACTTTTTCGTCGACAGGATATACCGGGCCCACGGCAGATAACCGATCGGATGGCGGGGGATCAGACCAATGTTATATGATTGCCCCCAAGGTCGCGCCTCGCCCTGACAGATACGGCGTCCTAGGATATCCAAAACCATAGGACGCTGGACCGGAATCGCATCCATAGCGGGATGAAGAAAGCCCTTTGAGGTCCAATCAACCATCTCCACGGCATACTGCACCGAGGGTGGAGTAGCATAGTGAATCGCCGTAATGGGTTCCGACGGCACTGTGCAGGTGAAGCTCCGTCGACCCATGATAATCTGGTTATATCACGATCCCCAAAGGTGGAGACTCTTGCATTCCGGGTCGTGGTCCTTAATCATGGCTAGAACTTCACGGTCCAAGGGCACTTCAGGAAACCCTTCCTCCGAGCGGGCGAACGGGAACGAGGTATCGAGAGACATAGTCACTGCAAAGGAACAAGAAATAGCCGTTAGTGCTGCAATTCCAACGCTTGGCGTTTAAAACTTTTCAATTAACTGAATTTAAAAATTAATTAAATTAAAATTAATCACACCACACTGCAGTGTAGTGGGTAGGAGACCCACAAAATCTGGATGAAAATACCTTATTTAATAAGACAGCCTCATCATTGGGTGAGACTGTCAGCTAAAGAAAAGATCCCTAAGAGAATATTCTCATCAGTGGGGAATCCCTAGAGACAAGGAGAAAATCTCCTCTTTCAGAGCAAAGCTCTGTCACAGAATGACACTTGTCAAATTCTGGTCTCAAAGGAATAAAATTCCTTAAAAAAGCATAGCTCTGTAGTAATAATGGAAAGATCCATCAATTTTTTTTAACACTTAAAAGAATTAAAATTTTTGGAATCTTGAAAAATCCATGAAAACTTATAATAAGTTCTTCATTTTTCAGATCTAAAAGATCTACACTTGATCCAAGAGCAAAGCTCTGTTCATGGGTTAGAACCCATGAACAAGATCTCTGTAGATCTATAAGTTTTGAGAGCAAAGCTCTGTTTATGAAACCCCAATGGGATTTCTTTAGATCAAAATATCTGTGAGAGCAAAGCTCTTTGGTTTAAGAATGGTTTGAATTAATTTAGTTTAATTTAGATTAATTTTACCTAAAGTTTCTAACTTTGGAAATGAGCAAAGCTCTGAAGTTCTTAAGCAAGAGCAAAGCTCTGTTGAAATCAAAAATCTTGAAAAAGAGAAGATTTTTTAAGGGCCAGAGGTCCTATTTATAGGGCGCTTGCGTCCCTTCAGCTCACCCCTTGATCCAACGGTCAGGAGCTTGCCACCGCTGCACTTACGTGCATGCCACGTGAGCGCAATGGTGGGGGGGCATTTGTTTCCCCCAATCAGAGCAAAGCTCTGTTGGAAATTCAAATTTTGAAGCAACGCTTCAAATCCCGGGCGCAACGTGCCACGTGTCAGGCGCAAATACATCAGCGCAGCGCCCAAGGCAGCGCACCCAATCAGAGCAAAGCTCTATTTAAAGCAAAATTAAAGGAAGCAACGCTTCAGTTGCGCAAGCACTGCGCTGCACGACACGTGTCAGCGCAGATGCGCTAGCGCAGTTGCGCTGCGCTCTGCGCTGCGCGACACGTGTCAGAGCAGATGCGCTAGCACAGTTGCGCTGCGCTGTGCGCTGCGTGACACGTGTCACGCGCTGGGGCATTTGCGCCAAACAGAATCAAGATTCTAAAGAAATCTTTCTAAAACAAGAAGATTTTCTTCTGTAAAACAGAAGCCCTTGGATCAAAGATCCAACGGTGGGGAAAATTCCCCAAATTACTCGGAGAAAGATCTCTTTAACAAATTTAACTAATTTATGGGCACTATAAAAAGGACCCCAGGCCTCAATTCAAAGGCATCAACACTTTGTGAGAAATCAAAATTTTCAAACAAAGAGAACTCTGAAGAAATTTCAAGAAGAAAGGTAAAAAACTTTTAGGATAGAAGAATTTTTTCTGATAGATCATTGATCTAAGAACAAGATCAATGATCTTTAATAAAAAACAAAATAAAAATAGTGCTTTGCACTTATGAACCATTGGTTCTTTGAGATCAACAAGAGAAACAAGAAAATACTTGTTTTCTTTGATCTAAATTAGATCAAGAAATCAAGCAGTGCTTTGCACTTTGTCATGGACCATTGGTTCTAAAAAAAATTATTATCAAATTAATAGTGCTTTGCACTTACAAAACTGCACTGTTGCGCTCCTAGGTTGGCGCAACCCACCAGAGAGCGCCACGTGTCAGCATCTGACTCACTTGCGCTGTGCGCTTTTAAGATAGAGCTTTGCTCTCTGAAATTGGCGCAACTCACCAGAGCGCGCCACGTGTCAGCAGCGCAAGCGCAGCGCATTGGTGCAGCGCACTGCGCTTGCGTGACACGTGTCGTCACCACAAGCACTTGCGCTCTCTGATTGGCGCAAAGCGCCTGAAAAATGCAATGCATTTCTTAAAGGGCCAGGCCCAAATCAAAAAGACCTAATAGGCCAAAATAAATTGCAAAGCCCAGGTAAAATTGATGCTCTGCATCTTTTATAAAAGGGCAGAGCCCAAGTAAAATTGATGCTCTGCATCATTCATAAATAAGCAGAGCCCAGAATAAATTGATGCTCTGCATCCTTTGTGGGCAGAGCCCAAACAAAAAAATAGAAAATAATGCAATGCATTATGGGCCAAACCCTAGCACAGGTCTAACAGACCAAAAATAAATAAAAGCGTCGAATATTTTTCAACTGGACTTAGCCCAATCGTGGCCGTAAGTCCTCAAATTAAATTGATGGAGCAAGATTGCTCTCCTAAATTAATTTACCTCCGGTTCGAGGGTACATCTCCGAACTCCTCTGACACCTATCGTTGTAATCCCTCAACGACGTCAGAGAGGTGACGGGTCCCGACGACCACATATCGATATGGACCGAAACGTCCCTAAACTAATATTGGACCGAAACGTCCCTAAACTAATGATGGACCACCACGTCCCTAAACTGGAACATGGACCACTATGTCCCTAAACTGGAACAATAGAGCCTCCAAATACTCTTTTGCCGGATCTAAACGATCCCGTTTAAGTTGATCTTGGCCTCAAACATGGCTAACGTATCCTTAAACATTCAAATGGACTATAAAACTCCAAATCAACTCTGGTTCAAGGGTACATCTCTGAACTCCTCTGATACCTATCGTTGTAATCCTTCAACGACGTCAGAGAGGTGATGAGTCCCGACGGCCATATATTAAATGGATCGCTACGTTAAGTTGATCTTAGTCTCAAATCAGACTATCGTATCCTTAACGAACGTTTAAGTTGATCTTAGCCTCAAAATGGCTAACGTATCCTTAAACCAAAACCCAAAACCTAAATCTAATAAAATACGGATTTGGACTAATACACGTCCTACGGGCGACGAAATAAATAGTCTCCATATACAATCCACAGGCAACCACAAACAAAACAAACACACACGACACGAAGTGAAATTCTGGAGAAGGAGAAAGTGGCTACCGCGATGCGGTAGCGTAATTAACTGCAGGGGCTTGCGCCTGTAGGGAAGAGCGTCCCCACAATCAAAAAACCCCTCTGGCGAGGGGGAATCTGATGAAGTCTGCTACATCGGCCGCATCCGTCTAAGCCTCCGATACACGATGCCATAAATCAACTTGGCATCTTCGAAGAGGTAGACGGATAAAACCAAATAGCATCTGCCCCGAATCTCAGGCAAGACGTCGTCACGTCGTCTCGGCCGCCATTCAGGGGGGAACAAACTCCATTTAAAATTCTTTTAGAGTTCAACTCAATAATAAAAATTCTTTCGGAATTCAACTCCACAATAAAAATTCTTTCGGAGTTCAACTTCATTTAAATTCTTTCGGAGTTTAACTCCACAAATAAAAAATTCTTTTGGAGTTTAACTCCATACAAATGTTTTTGGAGTCTAACTCCTTAAAAATATAAAATAAAATAAAAAATTCTTTTGGAGTCTCTTTCTTCCTCTCATGTGAAGGGGAGGCTCTCTCTCAAGTGAGTGGGGGAGTCTCCTATTTTGGGAGCCCTTTTATTCCCTCTCAAGTGAGTGGGAGACTCCCATTTTGGGAGCCCCTTTCTTCCTCTCATGTGAGGGGTTGCTCCCTTTCATGTGAGTGGGAGGCTCCCATTTTGGGATCCCCTTTATTCACTCTCATGTGAGTGGGGGGCTCCCATTTTTTGGAACCCCTTTTATTCTTCCTCTCCCATGAAAGAGGGAGGGAGCTTCTTTTTTTTATAAAAAAAAATGGGGTTTTGTCTTTGGAGTTTAACTCCAAAATAAAAAAATTCTCTTGGAGTTTAACTCCATTATAAAAAAAATTCTAGAGTTTAGCATAATAATAAAAATTCTTTCGGAGTTCAACTCCACAATAAAAATTCTTTCGGAATTTATCTCTATTTAAATTCTTTTGGAGTTTAACTCCACAAATAAAAGATTCTTTTGGAGTTTAATTTCATACAAATATTTTTGGAGTCTAACTTCTTAAAAAAGAAAAAAATAATAATATTTTTTTTCTTTTAGATCATTTTTTCTCTCTCTCATGTGAGGGGGAGGCTCCCATTTTGGGACTCGCTTTGTTCGCTCTCATGTGAGTGGGAGGCCCCATTTTGGGAGCCCCTTTGTTCCCTCTCATGTGAATGGGAGCCTCCCACTCACATGAGAGAGAACAAAAGGGCTCCCATCCCTGTTCCCCCGCCGAAACACGGAGAAGACGCGATAGACGTCTCGCCTGAATTTCGGGGGCAGATGCTAATTGTTGCTATCCGTCTACCTCTTCGAAAATGCCAAGTTGATTTATGACACCATATATCAAAATTTTAAATAGATGCGGCTGATGTAGCAGACTTCGTCAAATTCCCCCTCGTTTGAGGGGTTTTTGATTGTGGGGACGTTCTTCCCTGCAGGCGCAAGCCCCTGCAGTTAATTACGCTACCGCATCGCGGTAACAAATTTCTCCTTCTCTAGATGGTCACTTCGTGTCGTGTGTGTTTGTTTTGTTTTTGGTTGCCCGTAGATTGTATATGGAGACTAATTTATGTTGTCGCCTGTAGGATGTGGATTAGTCCAAATCCGTATCTTCTTAGATTTGGGTCTGGGGGTTGGGTTTAAGGATACGTTAGCCTCGTTTGGGACTAAGATCAACTTAAACGTATGTTAAGGATACGTTAGTCTCATTTTAGACTAAGATCAACTTAACGGGATCGTTTAGATCCAACAAAAGAGCATTCGTACTCTATTGTTTAGTTTAGGGACATTGTTGTTAATTAGTTTAAGGACATTACGGTCCAATGTTAGTTTAAGGACGTCTCGGTCCAGGTTAAGGACATCATAGTCCATGGGTTTTAAAGGACCCCACAGTCCGAGGTTAAGGACATCATAGTCCGTGAGTTTAGAGACCTCGCAGTCAAGGTTAAGGACATCGTAGCCCATGGGCTTAAGGACCCCACAGTCCGTGAAATGTGTGGTTGTCGGGACCCGTCACCTCTCTGAAGACGTTGAAAAATTACAACGACAGATATCAGAGGAGTAAAGAGATGTACCCTCGAACCGGTGTGAGTTGGTTGAAGGATCTGTAGTCCAATTTGGGACTAAGATCTGTTAAATATTCATGAGCAGATGGGCTCAATTAAATATAATTTAAGGACTTATGACCAATATTGGGCTCAGTCCAATAAATGTTTAACATTTTTATTCTGGCTATTGATCCTTTATTTAGGCTTGGCCCTTCTGACAATATTTTTGTCTTTTTATTGAATGCTGAGCATTCACCAGAGCTCTAGGTTTATTAAAGAACAATTTATGTTCTGTCAGCGCAACACATGGCGCGCCAGGCGCTTTGCGCCAATTAAACAGCGCAGTACGCTTCTGCCACGTGGCGCACATGCAAGGGACACGTATCGCACTCGGCGCTAAGTGCTAGATGATGAGCGCATGATGCCAGTTTATGAGTGCTGAGTGCTAGTCCATGAGCGCATTGCGCTTTCAATTTAGTGGCGCACACGTGATTGACACGTGGTGCGCTTGGCGCTGAGCGCCGGCCCATGAGCGCAGTGCGCTATTTCAGAAGCGCAAAGTGCAAGTTGTTTAATTGGCACATACGTGGTTGACACGTGGCGCATCTGGCGCTGAGCACCGATCCAGAGAGCGCAGAAGCGCGGTTCAAGAGCGCAAGGCGCATTTCAAGAGCGCAAAGCGCATTTGATCAATTTTATGATCTGGGAACAAATTTATGTTCTTTTAAAAGAGACTTTGTCTTAAGATTTAAGAACAACAGTTCTTATTTTGCAGGAGAGATTTTCAATATCTTATTTTGATGAAAGGCTTTGCCTTTATAGATCCATGATCTGTAAGAAGAAATATGTTCTTCCTTTATTTTATGATGAGATCTTTTGATCTCTTTTATGAAAGATTTTTTGTCTTGTAGATCTATGATCTTTTTTAAAGAAAAGAATTCTTCTTTTTATGAGATGATTTTATCTCTGTGTTCATCATCCATCATCTTTACCTTGAAGAAATATCTTCTTGCAAGAGCTTGCTCTTTATCTTTGAGTTTTTTCAAAGTTTATGGGGAGGTTTTTCTATATCAGACTTGAAGTCTTGGGGCTTTTATATAGGGTAGGCTGATTTGTTGAATCAGTTAAAGAGATCTTTCTCTGATTGATTTGGGGATGTTTCCCCACCATTAGATCTTTGATCCTAGGGCTTCTGTTTTACATAAGGCAATCTTCTTATTTTTAACAAGATTGGAAAATCTTTCCATACATAATTTATTCTGTCTTTTGATAATTTTTATTTACCATTGGATCATCGATCCAATGGTGCTCTGATTTACAAAGCACTATCTTGTTATTTGGAAAGATTTTGAGAAATCTTTCCTTAACAGAATTTAATTCTGATTTATCATTATTATTAGATTTTTTATCTAACGGTGGGGAGCTTTTAGCTCCAGCGCCAGCGCGCACGTGCTTTGCACGTGGTGCGCTGCTTATTGCGCTAGCGCACATTGCGCTAGCGCACCCGTGTTTGACACGTGGTGCGCTGCTCGGAGCGCAGCGCACCTTGTGCTAGCGCACCCGTGTTTGACACGTGGTGCGCTGCTTAGAGTGCAGCGCACCTAGCACTAGTGCACACATGGTGCGCTGCTTAGGGCGCAGCGCACTTGGCGCTGCATCTGAAGCGTTGCTTCATTTCAAAATTTGAATTTTTGAACAGAGTTTTGCTCTGATTGGGGGAAACATTCTCCTCACATGAGAGAGAACAAAGGGGCTCCCTCTCATGTGAGGGGGAGGCTCCCATTTTGGGAGCCCCCTTTTCTTCCTCTCATGTGAAAAAGGGAAGCTCCAACTCTTTTAGAGCTTCATTTTAAAAAAGAAAAAAAAGAAGGGGTTTTTTCTTTGGAGTTCAACTCCACAATAAAAAAACTCATTTGGGAGTTTAACTCCATTATAAAAAAAATATTTTCTGAAGTTTAACTCCATCTAAAAAAATTTCGGTGTTCAACTACACAATAAAAATTATCCATTTAAATTGTTTTGGAGTTTAACTTCACAAATAAAAATTCTTTTGGAGTTAACTCCTTATAAGAACTTTTGGGAGTTTTACTCCAAATAAAATTGTTTTGGGAGTTTAAACTCCAATTAAAATGTTTTGGAGTTTTAACTCCTTCCAAAAAAAAGAGAAATAAATAAAATAAAATATAAATAATAAATTTTATTTAAAAAATGTGGTTCTTTAAATATTTTTTTATATATAAATAATAATGATAATAATATCTTTTTTTTTTCCAAATTGAACAAAATAATGAATACGTCCTTATTGTTATATAAAAAAAAGAAACCACACCAATACATCACATTGAGTTCGCATGACCAGTTTTACCCGTCAATCGGAGGTACTCTCGCTTCAAAGGTAAGGGGTAATTAACGACAGTTTAGTCCGCGGCTGCCGGAGATTCGGATCCCCACATTCAATAAACCGCGGCATGTCCTAACCAGGAGGAATCTGCAGTACGCCTGACAAGCGACGCGTATTCACATCTCAATGTGGTGACGAAAAACACCCTACACACCCATATATCATATTCATATCCTAATTGTTAAACAAACTCGTTTTTTATCGCTACGTATATTTACGTTGATCCGTATTTGGGGGTATATATTTTTATTGACCGGATATCGCATTATGGTTTTAACTTTTACGTATATTCTCCATATTTAAAAACTAGATTTTTAGAAAGAACTTGTTTGATATCATCTATATAAACCCAAAACACACACACACACACACACACACACATATATTATAATAATTTTCTAAACCAAAACTAACTAACAGTTTATATATATAATATATAATTAATTATTACTAAACTCTCTCTCTCTCTCCATCTTCTTTCTCTCTCCATATATATATATATATATTTATAATATAACCTATTATTATAACAACAACGGTCGCCTCTCTCTCTTCCCTTTTCTTTCTTTCTTCCTTTCCTTCGCCCGAGAGAACCTGTCACGCCCCGCTTCCTAGTGTACGGAGAACTAGACGTGACGGGCCGCGATGTATTTACTCAGAAATAAACACGTTAAGCGTAAATAAGCAATATAAATGAATACACAAGAATAACAAGAGATATAATAATAACAGCTTTTATTAATATTCTTTCTTTACATACAATTGAAAAGAAAAGTACAATGATAGAAAACGATGCCTAAATAGTGGAATATGAACTGAAAAGAAATAAGTACGAGTAAAACCTTAGAAGTTTGGCTCCTCTATGAACTGCTCCAAATCGTCCTGATTGGGCTCGGTCTCCTGAGAGTCGGGTCCTCCTGACGAACATTCCAAAGAAAGAAGAGATAGGAATGTCGTCAGCGAACTAGCGCTCGGTAAGTCCCAAAATATAGAATGGAATAGACAAGTACTGATAAATTATCTGTTTGTTATGATAACGTAGTTGTTTGTAGCTTGGTATAGAATGTATCAGTATATACGAGAGGAGTCCAACTATCCCGTAGACTATAGTAACATGTAAGTGCAAGGCCCCGTCAAAACCTACGGGACAACGGCACATGATGTTCATGTAGGCGCCTTTTAGTGTCCATCACCGTGCCACTTTTAACACATTCCGTAACAGTCTACCCCGTTAAACCCCATAATGTATATTGTATAGATTATAGTTATCAGGCTTGTCAAGACCATGTATATAAGTTGTTCATGTAAACGGTTTCAGAATTGTATAAAGTGGTCATGTAATGAAGTCAAGTCATAGCCAAGGTTCGGTTGTCACGCCCCGCTTCCCGGTGTACGGTGAAGGGGACACGATTGGCCGCTACGTATTTACTCTGAAGTAAACACGCTGAGCGTATTTATGCAATATAAGTAAAATGCACAAGAGACAGAGATAATAGATATAATTTAACAGAAAATTTATTTATTAACATTCTGATTGATCGTTCATTTGCGTGCGTTTTAAAATCAATGTTGAGAATACCGCAATCAATAACGGTGTCGCTTAGTAGCTAGCCGGTTGAGTACGGGTCGGTCCACAGGGAAAACGTGTTCTTTTCTTATTGTTCTAACAAGTTAAGTCCTATTTTTGGTAGGTTTTGATTTTTATAAAAACTAAGATTGAATTTGATTCGATTTAAAACCTTGCTATGGTTAGGATTTAGGTTAGTTTGGAAAGAGAATTCTACTCACTGCTTCCTTTGCCCTAATTAAGAACATAATTGTTAGGGTAATAGTCAACAAAGGGGATTAGTACTACTAGGAAGAAACGTAGTTTCTTCCTTTTGGTCCTTGTCCGTCCTTTCTTAACTCTTAGCCCTAACCTCTATGTAAATCAACCACAACCGGTCTAACTAGAGAATCACCGCTATCTCATAGGATAGGGTGCCGTAGTGAGCGGTGTGTGATTGATTAACATAGAGTCCTAATTTAAAAATATTATACGGGAAAGAAAGGAGTGAGAGATGTTCATCTCTCAAAACTACCCAATTCTAACCCTAACAAGTGAGGAATTACTCACTCATTAGGGTATTAACAATGTAATTCATTTTTATGTTTTATTTTAAAAACTATCTAAGTTGAAAATAATAAAAGACAAAATAAAATAGCAGATATTAAAAGAACAGATAAAAATGCAAGAATTAAATTCAGATAAAAAGTCTTACTTTATTGATGCACTCTTGACGATTACAAAGGAATTGAAATTTTAGACTAGAAAATAAAAAAAAAGCATGCCCCAAAAGAGGCTGTAGGCTTTACTATTTATAGATAGGAGAAACCCTAGGGTTTACATCTGATCCATATTTGAAATTACAAGACTACCCTAAGAAAGCCGGGTCAAAGCACCGACACCCACTGACACGTGCACCGACACGTGCACTGCACGGCCGCGGATCCACGGCGGAATGCCATGTTTGGCTGCGGATCCGCGGCCATCTTGAGGGATCTCTGGCTCAACTTCTCAGGGTTGCTTCATGTTGCTATTTCCTTCTGTTTTCTTCTCTTGGTTCCTCAGAATATTTTCTACTTTCTTCCAGATTTCTAACAGTGCAGAATTTGTGGACTTTTACCGTAAGTTTCGCGTTGAAGTCTTGAATCTTGTGCTGCCCTCTTAATTTGTGCATTGAACTGTTCATGGATCATTGTTTGTTTCTTAAACTGGTAGGCGGCATCGTACAGATTTATCTACTTGTTAGTCATAGTCTCACATTTGTAGCGTCTTTTCCTGAATTTTACTGTATTGTTCTGAGAATCTGTAACCTGCAACTATTTAGCAGACATAGATCAAAAGCACCTATTTATTTGTAATATGATTAAGAATGGGAAATATAATAATGCAAAATTCTGATATGAACAAATACCCCCAAACTTATCTTTTGCTCGTCCCGAGCAAAACTATTTTTATTCTCGGAAAAAAACTAACCTCACTTTCGCAGGGAATCGCGTTTGCACTGAGCTCGTGCAACAAGCCGTTAAACCTCTAGGTGTCCCTAGTAGGAGGAGTGTTGTCTCCTGAGGGTTTTCAGCAGATACTACCCACAAAATCCGATCAATTTAGCCTATTGACTTTCATTCTTCAATTCGGTGTTCTAGCAAGAAATTCTATTATCTTTAACTTAGAAATTATCAACCCGTATTTTTCACACTCATTTATCATTTTACTTAAGATCGTTTATGTTCTGTAATTTTACTTAGCATTCAGCATCTTTCGAATTTTCTTTCTAAGATTCCATCTCAACTTAGGAATTTTTATTATCTTTACTGAAGATATAAGTCCTATTTTTCATTCCTATCTCTCATCAAAAACTCCAATCATATACCCCTACGTGTATGTATGTATCACCCCTGCACTTGGAAATTCAATTCAAACTATTTTACATTTGTCTATCGTCCAAAGTACTTTTAGTTGGTGAATTTTAGATGAAATTGCTCACACATCCTTCATGCGACCGTTCATACTTCTTGAGATACTAACGACCAATTACAAAACGTGTTTGCGCATTAAGGCGTACTTTCTCGTTTTGTAATACGTAAGGCTTTAGCAGTGACTCCCAAACCAGTTGGTCTAAGGCACTAGGTGATAAAGCACCCTCGCTATATATATTTTTTATTTTACCCAGCCTCAAGTAATTACAAAACCAGTGTTCATTTTTTTATATCTCTTTATTCACACTTATATTTTTATTAACTTTTTTTTCTCATACTAAGGATTTTAGACAAGAGCAATTCAAGGTATCCTCTACTATCCCAAGTTTCAAGGTGCGTATATGTGCGAGTTGTAGGGTATATACTTTCAGAATTTAGACTCAAGGTTCGGAATTATTTTTCAAACTTAACACTTCAATAAAAATTTCAATACTCTTCTCTTATTTTGACTAAACCTAAGAACCGAACTCAAAATTTGCCTATTTCTAAATAAATTACAAGGACATATATTTTCTACCGTTAAAGTTTAAGAAAAGTTATTTTTAGGGTTTTTAATTTACTAAGTTTAGGATCTAGTTTTTCCTAGCTAGTTAACCGTCTTGTCAAACTTAAGTCAAATATGGCCAAGTTGAAAAAAAATTATCTTTTTAGTTTTTAAATGTTTTATTTGATTTTTCTTTTATATATATATTTTTTTCATTTTTTTCATTTTTTTCAATTTTTATAATTTTTTTTTTATAAAGATGCAATGCAGAATTAAACATGCAAACAAAGAAAAAGAAAAATAATATGTACAAAAATTAAAATATACAATGCAATGATAACTATTTACAAACCACCTCCTCCCCCAAACTTACCAAAAGCAGTGCCCTCACTGCTCATGTCCTCACCGTCCCCTTGAACGTGAACGGGAACGCTCCTCTCGCGCCAGCAGCGTAGATACGCCATGTTCAATCTCTGTCATCCGGTGATCCAAGTTGGTCACCATCCCCACCAACCTATCAATCCCCCTAGTGGCTCTTCTAAGCAGACGTGCATGTTCTGCTGGGGTAAGCTCTTCCTCACTCGTGGTCGAGCTGGAGCTGGGTGTTCTGGCGGGTACATGTTCAGCCGGTTTTGTTCGCGACCATACATCAGTTAAGCGGGTATAGGACTTGGATACGCCCTCAATAAGAGGCCTAATGGGTATACCTCCATGCATGTAAAACTCAAATTCCTCCACAAGGAGGAAATAGCGACACAGTTGTGTCACTAATATAGGACATGGGTAATTTGCGGCCCTTTTGCCGCCACCAATTGAATTAAGTAAAACCGTGCACATGTCAAATCTAGGATTCCTAGTCATTAAGGTGTGCACGATATGAAGAGATGGGGTGAAAATGTCGTATTATGTGAACTGCCAAAAATGTTGTTTTGTGTCCAACGGCATACGGTTAATACATTGGCGAAAAGGGTTCTAGCCTGTATGCCCTTCCTAGGTTCCCTCGAACAGTTATTACCCATTAAGGGTAAATAGTCTTCAAATTGAAGGGGTTGGTCGTGAACAGATAATCTAGGAATTAGGGTGAATTCATGGATGAAGTCCCTATCAATTGATTATTTCCCTATTGTCCTAAAGTAATTTAATAAAACCGTATTGTGATAGGCAACCTTCCTCCATGTGCTCGTAAAAATGAGTGACTAGATCTGGAAGAGCGTAAGCATTGGGATGATTGAAAATTAAAAAGTTTCACCCTCGCCGTGTGATCTCATCACCAAAATAACTCCCGTAAATTGTGTGTGCAAAGATTTGTGAAAAATCTCGTTCTAATTGCATGGTTGGTGCCATTACAGAGAATTAAATTGCAGAATTTGTAATTTAACAGAGAAGAGTTTAGAGATCGAACCACCTCTAAAATTCTTAGAGGGAGAAGACACCAGGGAGCGGCGGAAGCGCGGCCAAAGAGGGCTTCGTGCGGCGGAAGCGCGACGCGGAGGAGAGATCGCACTGCAGAACTTTGGCGGCGGCTAGGGTTTTGAGAAAATGAGAGATTAGGGTTATGAAAAGTCAGAGGAGGGGTCGGCTTGTATTTATAGGGGGTATATTTTGGTTATTTGTAAAAAGGTTATCTTAAAAAGAGGAATTTATTTGTAAATAATTTTTTTTATTAAAACTGAAAATTTACAAAAATACCCCAATTTTTATTTTATTTTTATTTTTATTTTGTTTTTATATAATTACAAGTGATACATACCCCCAAAATTGTTTGAAACAGTGGTAGATGGAGGAAGATCAGTCAATGTAGATCGGCTCCTGCAAAAACAGGAGCTCCTCCGAAGGGTCCGCAGTGAGGAACAGTTTAAGTCTATGTCCATTCACTTTAAATAGTGAACCGTCTTCCGGATTTTCTAGATCGACCGTACCGTGCGGATATACGTTGGGTACTAAAAATGGCCCTTTCCATCGAGATCTGAGCTTGCCGGGATGGAAATGTAACCGAGTGTCGTAAAGTAAAACCTGTTGACCAGGTTTGAAAGTCTTGCGCATAAGGTGTTTATCGTGAAACACCTTCGTTTGGTTTTTGACAATTATTGCGTTCTCATAAACTTCATCCCGAAGCTCGTTCAATTCGTTCAACTGCAGCTTTCTATTGCTACCCGCATCTCCTTGAGATATATTCAACTCTTTTACTGCCCAAAATGCTCTATGCTCTATTTCAACTGAAAGGTGGCAAGCCTTTTCATAAACAAGCCTATATGGAGACATGCCAAGATCGGTCTTATAGGCAGTTCGGAATGCCCAAAGGGCATCAATAAGTTTTGACGACCAATCTTTACGGTTTTTGGAAACCGTTTTCTCCAATATCTGTTCAATTTGCTGATTTGAAATCTCGGCTTGCCCACAAGTTTGGGGATGATAGGGCGTTGACAGTTTGTGAGCAATGGAGTATTTCCGCATTAAGGACTCGAAAGTCCTATTACAAAAATGAGATCCATTATCGCTGATAATTGCGCGGGGGTGCCCAAAATGAGAAAAAATATTTTCTTTGAGAAATCTAACGACAGCCTTGTTGTTATTAGTTCGGCTGGGCACAGCCTCGACCCATTTAGAAATATAGTCAACAGCGAGTAGAATATACATGTTCCCAAAAGAGTTGGGAAACGGTCCCATAAAGTTTATCCCCCAAACATCAAAAATTTCAACAACCAATATTGGTTGGAGCGGCATTTCATTTCTCCTAGATATCCGGCCCAAGTGTTGGCACCGGGAGCATGTCTTGCAGTGCTCATGTGCGTCTTTAAAAAGTTGTGGCCAGTAGAAACCACACTGCAAGATCTTTTCTGCTGTCTTTTTAGGGCCAAAATGCCCGCCACACGCTTAATCATGGTAAAATGATAGCAAGCTCTTAAACTCATTGTCTGGGACACACCGACGAATAATTTGGTCGGGACGGTATTTGAATAGATATGGTTCATCCCAGTAAAAATGTTTTACCTGAGATAGAAATCTGAGTTTGTCTTGATTCGACCATTCGTTTGGTATAAGTCCGGTGGTCAAATAACTTACGATATCTGCGAACCAAGGTTCGCATGACACAATTAAGAGCTGCTCATTTGGAAAAACGTCTTTAATAGGAATTTAAAGTGTAGGCGAAGAAGGAAGGCGTGAAAGATGGTCGGCGACTACGTTTTCGCATCCCCTCTTGTCTCTGATGACAAGGTCAAACTCTTGTAGTAAGAGGATCCAACGTATCAATCGAGATTTAGCATCCTTCTTCGCGAAAAGATGGCGAAGAGCTGAGTGGTCAGTATAAACGATGACTGGAGAGCCGATTAAATAGGGCATGAACTTTTCTAATGCAAACACAACAGCTAAGAATTCTTTTTCAGTTGTTGTGTAATTTAATTGGGTCTCGTTCAAGGTTCGGTTAGCGTAATAAATTACATGCGGCATCTTATTAATGTGTTGTCCAAAGACAACACCAATTACGAAATCAGATGCATCGCACATAATTTCAAATGGATGCGTCCAGTCAGGAGATGAAAGAATGGGAGCGGAAGTAAGTGAATTTTTCAATGACTCGAACGCCTTCATACAGCTTGAGTCGAAATCAAAAGTGGTGTCCTTGTCCAACAAAAGAGTCAAGGGTCTAGCTATTTTGCTAAAATCCTTGATGAACCGTCTATAGAAACCGGCATGGCCAAGAAAGGCTCGAATGTCTCGGACGCACTTGGGAGGAGGAAGATTGGAAATGACTTCAATCTTAGCTTTATCTACCTCAATACCATTTTGCGAGATGATATGTGCTAAGACAATACCTTCTCGTACCATAAAGTGGCACTTCTCCCAATTTAAAGTAAGGTTCTTATCCCTACACCGGGTAAGAACTGCGTCTAAATGTAGCAAACACTCATCCAAAAATGGAGAAATCATCCATAAAAATCTCCAAGAATTTTTCCACCATGTCTGAAAAAATGCCCATCATACACCGCTGGAAAGTAGTGGGTGTATTGGATAGCCCAAAGGGCATGCGACGGTAAGCAAACGTACCGAAAGGACAAGTGAATGTGGTCTTATCTTGGTCCTTTTCGGCGATGAGAACTTGATTATAGCCGGAGTAGCCATCCAAAAAGCAGTAAAATTCATGCCCAGCCAATCGTTCTAGCATTTGGTCAATAAAAGGTAATGGAAAGTGGTCTTTCCATGTCGCGGAGTTGAGTTTTCTATAATCGATGCATACTCGCCACCCAGTTTGGGTGCGAGTAGGTATTAACTCATTCGCCTCTTTGGTTATGACCGTTATGCCCGATTTTTTTGGGACAACGTGTATGGGGCTAACCCACTGGCTATCAGAGATAGGGTAAATGATACCACTATCATGACATTTTACAATCTCCTTTTTAACAGTCTCCTTCATGATAGGGTTTAGTCGTCTCTGTGGATCCCTTGCTGGCTTGACATCATCCATCATATGAATATGATGTTCAACTATTAGGGGACTAATCCTCTTGATGTCTGCCATAGTCCAGCCAAAAGCTTGCCGATTATTTTGTAAGACCGTTAAAAGGGCTTTCTCTTGCTCGGGGGCCAGAGAGGCCGAGATGATAACGGGAAGGGTCTCATTCTCACCTAAGTAAGCGAATTTAAGGTGAGACGGCAATAGCTTGAGTTCGAGTTTTGGAGGCGAAACAATTGAAGGTAAAATTAGTGAAACTGTCTTAAACTCGAAAGATTCCAATAGAGCTTCGAAGCGAGTGTAAGCAACCGAGTCGGATGGTTCAGCTAACTCATACGAAAATTCAAAGGACTCAAACTCGGGTGGTGATTCTTCAAAATAATTCGAAAAAGTGAAACACTCGTAATCATTATCGGGCGTGAAAACTGTGTCAGATTCAAGGAGGAACGCACTAGTGGCGTCAAAATTGCTGTGATCAAACAGAAATTTTTCGAGCTCACAGTCCTCCTGAGTGATCTCTTGGATCGAGCAAACATCAAGTATATTAGCATTAGGTTCGGGGGGCTGATTTCCTAACTTAAAAATGTTGAGCTCAATTGTCATGTTTCTAAAAGATAGGTTCATCGAACTATTTCGACAATTGATCACCGCATTAGAAGTTGCAAGGAATGGTCGACCGAGTATCACCGGAATTTGACTCCGGGGGTTAGCTACAAGCTGTGTGCCCATAACAATAAAATCAACGGGGAAAATGAAATCCCCTACTTTAATCAACACATCCTATAACTCACCCCTAGGATGGGTGATAGATCGGTCGGCCATTTGGAGAGTACAATGTATGGGTTTCAGCTCTCCAACGCCTAATTGTTCATATACTGAATAGGGAAGCAAATTAACACTGGCACCAAGATCTAAACGTGCGCGGTTAATGTTCTTATCCCCAATAGTTATTGAAATTGTAGGAAAGGCAGGGTCCTTTCGTTTTTGAGGTAAAGGTTGGGTAAGAGCATCACTTACTGCATTAGCCAAGAAAACTTTCAAAGGTACCTGTGATTTCCTCTTCTTGGTGCATAAGTCCTTCAAGATTTTAGCGTAAGAAGGGACTTGTTGGATTGCATCCAAAAGAGGTATGTTTATGCTAACCTGTTTAAATAACTCCACAATCTTCTCCATTTTCGGAGTTTGTTTATTGGATCTTAACCTGTTTGAAAATGGAATATTTTGAAAATTTGTTGAGTCCAACGTCTGTGGAGTAGATTGCGGAGTTGGAACGGATCCCAGTGTTGGTGTTTTCTGTAACACTTTGAAAAAAAAATCGTTTAGATAAATTTTTCGATAATTGGTAAAACAAACAGTATTTCCGTAAAACGTAATTATAGTATTTTTCAGTATACGGTTAATTAGTCACTTATAATTTTCTAGTCATCTAAATATTTTCCTTAATCTATATTATTATAAACTTTCATGTATATATTCCATTAGTGTTAATTACTTAAACATAAACGTGACAATTAAAAAAAAAACAAAAAAAAAACCTCATGGCAACATGAAATTTATCCTAGTGAGTTTCATGGTCACAGAAAAGATAAAACAAAATAAAAGAATTAAATAATATAGTAAGGTGTGAAAGCATTTAATATCCTTGGAGAGTATTCTTGGCCTAGAAAATTCCACACATTTCCCACTCTCACACATTTTCTCCTCCCTCTCTTTTGGCCAAGAGCTAGCTTGCAGGAAACCCCCCAATTCTCCTTTTCTTTTCATTCTCCAACTCATCACAAATCATTCCAAAATCTTCAAAATTTATTCAATAAAAATTCAAAGCAAATTTCTTATCTCTTCTTCTTAGCCTATTCTAACATGGAACATGGAGTGTGAGACCATCTTTGGGAGTCCAACTGCAGATCAACTTTCTATTATTTTGAGGTATTAAACCAAACTAGATTTACAATTTGATAAACTCTTAGTTTATTTAGTTAATTTAGTGTTTAGTATTGAAATTAGTGCTAACTTGATGTTTAAAGTGAAAATTTGGGTCAGTTGGAGTTTGAAATGTAACTATATGTTGAAACTGACTTGTTTTAAAAACCATTTAATTTCAAAACACTGAAAAGATCCAATATTCTAAACACAAAATGAGACCAATACTGGTGATAATACGAAGAAAACCAATTTATTTGAACACATAACCCACCAGAAAATCCAACTGCTCGTCGTTGAGGAGTTGCAGGCAAAATCATCATCCCTTCCTTGTACCCATACTAAACAAATTGAAGCATCTACAGCTCCAATAACTTTATTTTATAATACATATATTTTAGATTAGATTATTTTGTGTGATGGATGACAATCAGAAATTTTGTATGGCCACACAAGTAATTAGGAACCCGGGGTCATTTCTAGGGAATTCTTCAAAAAAAAAAAAACAAAAAAACTTAACCACACCTAGAATCTGACTTGAGTAGGAAAATTAAGTGTGTTTAGTGTTAATCAATTCTGTTTCTACAGCAAGTTTCCACTAAATGTGTAATTAGTGTTTAATTATCGATTTTAGTTTAAATTGGTGTTCAAACGAGATCTACTTTCAACCCAGAAGTTGTGATGATAAGTTGCTTTTACTGGAGGGTTCTCACTAGACTAGGAATTCACCCACGAACCCCGAGTCCCAAATTCCTATTAAAGGCCGCAAATTAATGCATTCTGGCCGCAAATTTCGGCCAGATTGGGAAGTTTAAGTGTGATGTTTAGTCTAGTGTTGTCTGAAATATATTTAAGATCCTTGGTATATGCAAAATCGTCAAATTGTACTCGTATCAAAATCTGGAGCCATTTTGCTTTAATTACGACGTTCGAATATTGTGCGATACGTGCATTCCAAGTCTTGGTTTGGTGTTGCTGCATGCCACAGCAGATCGGGTTGGTTTCAGATGATAACGCTCACGTGTCGATGTTCCGAGTACACGGGTTTAGCTTTTGGACACTAGTTTTCTCGAATGGTATTGATATTGTGTTTTTAGCCTTACGTTTTACATTTGTGCCAATTCTAGGATCGGTTGCGGAGGCATCGGACGCGGCGCGCAAAGGCAAAGCTATAGTTGGACCAGACTAGCTGAGGCATTCAAGTGAGTAGTTGTATACATCTATGGGGAAATCGTCTGGATGGCGCGAGGCGCCCCTAGTTAGGATTACTTTATTTCTTGCAAGATTTGCATTGTTAGTTAGCTAACCCCCCCTCATACACATTGCCTACCCTTATGGCTAATCATCTGCTAGATTGCATGGATATCTATATACCTATGTGTGATATCACCTCGTAGGACACTTACACCATCACCATTGGCTCATGTTGCACGCACACTATTCATGTGAACACACACGCCTTGGTAATTGCCATGCCACGAGCACTTTAGAACCTGCTTACTTCAGTATCAAACACTTGCATCATACATGATACATTGAATTGCAAAGCATGCATATACCTCACTTCATTATCATGCTTATATAGATTCCTCGGCATAAACTACATTGCATAATATTGATATCATAGCATCTATCATTTACAACATGTCAGATATTATGATTTCTTGAGGATTTCGGTATTGATGAGATTTCTGGATTTTGGGGAAAACCGCAAGAATTTTCCAAACTCATTATGTTTTAAAAAGGCAAGTTGCGGTTTTCTCGTGATGTATGTGTCGTCCACCATGAGTTTTCATATTTTTTGTTGGATTTCGAGACCCGATTCGAGAAGTGGATGAACCGTCTCGGGTACATGGTGGGCCCGGTATGGTACCCCGGGGCAAGAAGATCGAGTTATAGACGATGAGCCTGGCAGGGGAAGACTACCTACCGGTGATGTCTGACGCGGCGGATATCCGGAGGATACCGACCGTTGTCGTGAGATTTGATGATATGGGCCGATCCGGACTGACGGAGCCCGATGTTTTAAGACATTGGTACAGTGAGACATTGAGACAGATATATTTCCATATTTGGTGTCGATGTTTGACACGGTTTTCAGATGTTGCACAGATATTCTTTTTCTAAAGTTAAGAATGCAGAGCTTATAGCATTTTAAAACACTTAAAGACATCGTATTGATATTGCATACATATGCATGCATACTAGAGGCATTACATCACATCTAGACATACATGTTGTGACGCATTTGTGTGCATTCTTACGATAGCCTTACTAGATGTTACTTGCTACTCACGAGCTGGCAACTCACCCCCGTTGTGCCACAGTGTCTTGCAGGTCGGACCCGTCAGCCTTGTAGCGGCGGGCTTATCTATTGTTGGCTTCTTTTGCTCAGACTCGCAACATTGCTCATAGGTGAGTTGCGAGGACACTTTTATCTCTTTTTTTGTATTGCCATTGTATCTAGTATTCTCCATCTACCACTTCTTATTTGTATATGCGACCTAGTGATGAGACTGAGAGATTTGTGTATATGTGTGTTCTTTTGGGTCGAGCTCACTTGAGCCGACGTTGTGTTTTCTTATATTTTGCATTCTTTATGCTCTTTTTCTTGATGTTACATATATATATTGCGTGTGGTTATGATCCGCCTTGGGCGAAGAGCTAGCTCCCGCTTGGGGATGCCGTTTTGTGATTACAGGTTTATATATCTTGTTGTACCCATTTTGGGGGATAGTTTTTACAGAGGAGACTCTGCCGAAATTTTCGGAAATTTTTGATGTTTTTTTTAAAAGGGGTTCAATGCGACTAAATTGATTTCAAGTCGTTTTTCATAAAAGGTTTCCTTCGCTCTCTTTGGTTTTGGTTTAGATTTTTTGGGCTTTGGCTGACTTAATTTACGTTACGCCTTTAGACGTCTCGTAATCTAAGTGCCAGTCACGTTCCGTACTTTTGGTTCGTGACAAAGTTGGTATCAGAGCGTAGGTTTTACCTTTCTGAGTGTAGGAAGACCTTGGTAGATGGAGTAGGTGACTTAAGCAGAGTGGCGTAGCGTGGGTATGATCCACGGCATACTTACGATACGGTGCTCCGCCTAAGTGACCTTAGGACATAATTGCTTGTATTTCCTCCTTGATTCCATGCATCCCTTGATTAAATTGCAATGTTCATATCGCTCCTGTTTCTTATTCCAGCTTCGTTGCCGCCAAAGACTACGAGAGCTCAGCGGGCTGCCGCTAGGGATGAGCTTCGAGCGGGCTCGTCTTAGGCGAGGATCGAGCGGGATGATACGCCTACCCCTCAGGGTCATATTGATCTGCCTTATCCAGACCGTATTGCCAGATTAGAGGCCGGCATGCAGGAGTTGCGACAGATGATGGGATCTTTAGTTGAGTCCAGTCGGGCACAGAGATCCGAGGACGTTCTTTCCACCGCACAGACCACGATTGTACCTGCTGCACCGATGGTCACTCCTGCTGCTACTGCGACTATCCCTGTTTCACTACAGGAGTTCATGAGATTGAGACCTCCAGCTTTTACCGGTACGGATGCGACAGAGGACCCGCAGGCATTTATCGATAGGATGACTAGGATTTGCCATTCGTTGAGGTGTTCTGATGATAGATGGGTGGAGCTACGAGTTTTCGTCTGGAGGGTCTTGCCCAGACATGGTATGATTCAGTAGAGAGAGGCCAAGCTGCAGGTCTACCCTCATATGACTTGGGACGAGTTCACAGCTGCATTTCTTGCCCGTTTTCTTCCGGAGAGTGTCCGAGATGCTCGAACCGTAGTTTTGAGTATTTGCGCAAGACTCTTGGGATGACGGTGTCCGAGTATGATATACAGTTTACTCAGTTGTCCCGATATGCTTCGTACCTAGTAGACACGGAAGAGAAGAGAATAAAGAGGTTTATGCGAGGGCTTGACAAACATCTAGTCCCTGCCATCGGCACCCAGCACTTTGACACATACGCAGCCGCGATGGACACAGCCTTAATTTTGGAGGAGCGCATTTTTTTGACCCCGGTCGTTTCTAGGCCGAAGCGGATTCGTACTGATACGCCAGCCCAGCGGCAGGTAGGTAGACACCGCGATAGATTATTTCCGGGAGATGGCGGCGGCATTGAGACGGGGTCAGTTATTTGGTTCTTATCCGCAGACCCAGCAGTCGTCGCCAGGATGTTTTCGATGCGGGAGTCAGTACCATCGTATCAGAGACTGTAGCATGGGGCGCCAGGGCGCGGTGATAGTCCCGCATGTGACCTTACCACCTTCACCACCTCTTCAGAGAGATATACTTCATGCCCTTGATGATGCTCCACGCCAGCCAGATGCTCCTAGAGGTCGTGGGCGTGGCGGTCCTGTTCAAAGAGGATGAGGCGACAGAGGCAGAGGCAGAGGCAGAGGACAGCCAGCTATTAGTGGTGGACAGGCCCGAGTGTTCGCGTTGACTCCTCAGGATGCATAGGCATCCAATGTCGTCGTGACAGGTACTTTGCCAGTATGTTCTTTTGATGCTCTTCTTGGTATGGACTGGCTAGCCACCTGTTATGCATTTGTGGACTGCCGTGAGAAAGCAGTCAGATTCAGTTTTCCTGGTGAGCCGGTTCTTGTTATTCAGGGAGATCGTAGCGCTACCCTTCCCAGCTTGATTTCTTCTCTTCGCGCTGGTCAGCTCTTAAGAAAAGGGTGTCAGGGATTCTTAGCCTATGTTTGTGATACTAGCTCCACTGAGGTTTCGTTGGACCAGGTCCCTATTGTGACAGAGTTTCCTGATGTATTCCCTGATGAGCTGCCTGGTCTGCCACCAGAGCGTGAGATTGAGTTCTGCGTCGACTTGATCCCTGGCACGGGGCCTATCTCTATACCGCCTTATCGGATGGCCCCGGCGGAGCAGAGAGAGCTGAAGGATCAGTTACAGGACTTGCAGGACAAAGGGCTTATCCGACCGAGTGTGTCACCTTGGGGTGCTCCCGTCTTGTTTGTTAAGAAGAAGGACGAAAGTATGCGCTTATGCATTGATTATCGTCAGCTGAACCGGGTTACTGTGCGGAACAGATATCCCCTACCCCGCATTGATGACTTATTCGATCAGCTCCAGGGTGCAGGGTTTTTCTCGAAGGTTGATTTACGGTCAGGTTATCACCAGTTGCTGGTTCGGAAGGAGGATATTTCGAAGACCGCTTTCCGTAAACGTTATGGTCATTATGAGTTCTTGGTGATGTCGTTCGGGCTCACTAATGCCCCTGCAGCATTTATGGACTTGATGAACCGTGTATTTAGGCCGTATCTCGATCAGTTCATCATTGTTTTCATTGACGGCATCTTGGTTTATTCTCGGAGCCGGGAGGAGCACGAGCAGCACTTGCGTATCACATTGCAGACTTTGAGAGAGCATCAGCTGTTCACTAAATTTTCCAAGTGCGCATTCTGGTTAGACGGTATCAGCTTCTTGGGTCATGTGGTGACGAGAGATGGTATTTGTGTGGACCCGAAGAAGATCGAGGCAGTTCAGCGTTGGCCTAGACCGGTATCAGTTTCAGAGGTTCGCAGCTTTCTGGGTCTGGCCGGCTATTATCGACGTTTTGTCCAGGATTTCTCCCGTATTGCTGCACCGTTGACCGGGTTGACCCAGAAGGGGGTTCCTTTTGATTGGACCGAGGCATGTGAGGATAGCTTCCAGCAGTTGAAGACTCGTCTGACTACTGCACCAGTGTTATTATTGCCTTCAGGATCAGGCGGTTTCGTGGTATATTGTGATGCTTCTCGAGTGGGGCTGGCTGTGTATTGATGCAGCACGACAGATTTATCGCGTATGTTTCTCGGCAGTTGAGGAAACACGAACAGAACTATCCCGCTCTTGATTTAGAGATGGCTGCAGTGTTGTTTGCACTCAAGATCTGGAGACATTACCTATACGGCGAGTCGTGCCGGATATTCACAGACCACTTTTGGATTTTCTCAGTACGCCCAGATTTAAATTGATGAGATCGTGCGACTGCATGGCGTTCCGACATGCATTGTGTCCGACCGGGGCACCCAGTTTACCAGCCGATTATGGCAGAATCTTCAGGAAGCTTTGGGCACCCGATTGAGTTTTAGCACAGCTTTTCGTCCGCAGACTGACGGCCAGTCAGAGTGTACTATTCAGACTCTTGAGGACATGCTCAGAGCTTGCGTTTTAGATTTCGGTGGTAGCTGGGATCGTCATTTGCTCTTGATCGAGTTCTCCTACAATAATAGCTTCCAGGAGACGATTCAGATGACACCTTTCGAGGCTTTATACGGGAGGAGATGTCGATCGCCTGTGTGTTGGACAGAGCTCAGGGAGAGCAGTATTTTGGGACCGTAGATCGTACAGGAGACGACCGAAAAGATACACCTGATTAGGGACAGGATGAGAGCGGCACAGAGTAGGCAGAAATCATATGCTGACGGGCGCCGTCGCCGACTCGAGTTCGCTGTTTGCGATCATGTTTTCCTGAAGGTTTCTCCGATGAAGGGTATGATGAGATCTGAGCGGAAAGGGAAGCTCAGTCCTAGATATGTTGGACTCCTTCGAGATCCTAGAGCGTGTTGGTCCAGTCGCTTATCGGTTAGCTCTTCCGCCCAGCTTCCCCGATGTTCACCCCGTGTTCCATGTTTCGATACTCCGCAAGTACCTTCATGATCCTTCCCATGTGATTCAGCACTAGACGATCCAGCTAGAGCGTGATCTTTCATTCACCGAGCAGCCGGTGGTCATTTTGGATCGGCAAGTGAAGAAATTGAGGTCGAAGGTTATACCGTCCGTCAAGGTCCTTTGGCGTGGCCCGAACAGCGAGGAGGTCACCTGGGAGACCGAGGTTGAGATGAGAAAGAGATCCCCATCATTTTGAAGGTACGCGTAGTTAAATTTTTAAATTCGGGGACCGAATTTCTTTAAGAGGGGAAGATTGTAACACTTCGAAAAAAAAATCGTTTAGATAAATTTTTCGATAATTGGTAAAACAAACAGTATTTCAGTAAAACGTAATTATAGTATTTTTCAGTATACGGTTAATTAGTCACTTATAATTTTCTAGTCATCTAAATATTTTCCTTAATCTATATTATTATAAACTTTCATGTATATATTCCATTAGTGTTAATTACTTAAACATAAACGTGACAATTAAAAAAAAAAAAAAAAAACTCATGGCAACATGAAATTTATCCTAGTGAGTTTCATGGTCACAGAAAAGATAAAACAAAATAAAAGAATTAAATAATATAATAAGGTGTGAAAGCATTTAATATCCTTGGAGAGTTTTCTTGGCCTAGAAAATTCCACACATTTCCCACTCTCACACATTTTCTCCTCCCTCTCTTTTGGCCGAGAGCTAGCTTGCAGGAAACCCCCCAATTCTCCTTTTCTTTTCATTCTCCAACTTATCACAAATCATTCCAAAATCCTCAAAATTTATTCAATAAAAATTCAAAGCAAATTTCTTATCTCTTCTTCTTAGCCTATTCTAACATGGAACTTGGAGTGTGAGACCATCTTTGGGAGTCCAAGTGCAGATCAACTTTCTATTATTTTGAGGTATTAAACCAAACTAGATTTACAATTTGATAAACTCTTAGTTTATTTAGTTAATTTAGTGTTTAGTATTGAAATTAGTGCTAACTTGATGTTTAAAGTGAAAATTTGGGTCAGTTGGAGTTTGAAATGTAACTATATGTTGAAACTGACTTGTTTTAAAAACCATTTAATTTCAAAACACTGAAAAGATCCAATATTCTAAACACAAAATGAGACCAATACTGGTGATAATACGAAGAAAACCAATTTATTTGAACATATAACCCACCAGAAAATCCAACTGCTCGTGGCTGAGGAGTTGCAGGCAAAATCATCATCCCCTCCTTGTACCCATACTAAACAAATTGAAGCATCTACAGCTCCAATAACTTTATTTTATAATACATATATTTTAGATTAGATTATTTTGTGTGATGGATGACAATCAGAAATTTTGTATGGCCACACAAGTAATTAGGAACCCGGGGTCATTTCTAGGGAATTCTTCAAAAAAAAAAAAAAAAAACCTTAACCACACCTAGAATCTGACTTGAGTAGGAAAATTAAGTGTGTTTAGTGTTAATCAATTCTGTTTCTACAGCATGTTTCCACTAAATGTGTAATTAGTGTTTAATTATCGATTTTAGTTTAAATTGGTGTTTAAACGAGATCTACTTTCAACCCAGAAGTTGTGATGATAAGTTGCTTTTACTGGAGGGTTCTCACTAGACTAGGAATTCACCCACGAACCCCGAGTCCCAAATTCCTTTCAAAGGCCGCAAATTAATGCATTCTGGCCGCAAATTTCGGCCAGATTGGGAAGTTTAAGTGTGATGTTTAGTCTAGTGTTGTCTGAAATATATTTAAGATCCTTGGTATATGCAAAATCGTCAAATTGTACTCGTATCAAAATCTGGAGCCATTTTGCTTTAATTACGACGTTCGAATATTGTGCGATACGTGCATTCCAAGTCTTGGTTTGGTGTTGCTGCATGCCACAGCAGATCGAGTTGGTTTCAGATGATAACGCTCACGTGTCGATGTTCCGAGTACACGGGTTTAGCTTTTGGACACTAGTTTTCTCGAATGGTATTGATATTGTGTTTTTAGCCTTACGTTTTACATTTGTGCCAATTCTAGGATCGGTTGCGGAGGCATCGGACGCGGCGCGCAAAGGCAAAGCTATAGTTGGACCAGACTAGCTGAGGCATTCAAGTGAGTAGTTGTATACATCTATGGGGAAATCGTCTGGATGGCGCGAGGCGCCCCTAGTTAGGATTACTTTATTTCTTGCAAGATTTGCATTGTTAGTTAGCTAACCCCCCCTCATACACATTGCCTACCCTTATGGCTAATCATCTGCTAGATTGCATGGATATCTATATACCTATGTGTGATATCACCTCGTAGGACACTTACACCATCACCATTGGCTCATGTTGCACGCACACTATTCATGTGAACACACACGCCTTGGTAATTGCCATGCCACGAGCACTTTAGAACCTGCTTACTTCAGTATCAAACACTTGCATCATACATGATACATTGAATTGCAAAGCATGCATATACCTCACTTCATTATCATGCTTATATAGATTCCTCGGCATAAACTACATTGCATAATATTGATATCATATCATCTATCATTTACAACATGTCAGGTATTATGATTTCTTGAGGATTTCGGTATTGATGAGATTTCTGGATTTTGGGGAAAACCGCAAGAATTTTCCAAACTCATTATGTTTTAAAAAGGCAAGTTGCGGTTTTCTCGTGATGTATGTGTCGTCCACCATGAGTTTTCATGTTTTTTGTTGGATTTCGAGACCCGATTCGAGGAGTGGATGAACCGTCTCGGGTACATGGTGGGCCCGGTATGGTACCCCGGGGCAAGAAGATCGAGTTGTAGACGATGAGCCTGGCAGGGGAAGACTACCTACCGGTGATGTCTGACGCGGCGGATATCCGGAGGATACCGACCGTTGTCGTGAGATTTGATGATATGGGCCGATCCGGACTGACGGAGCCCGATGTTTTGAGACATTGGTACAGTGAGACATTGAGACAGATATATTTCCATATTTGGTGTCGATGTTTGACACGGTTTTCAGATGATTTCATGATGGTACTTAGCTATTGCACAAATATTCTTTTTCTAAAGTTAAGAATGCAGAGCTTATAGCATTTTAAAACAGTTAAAGACATCGTATTGATATTGCATACATATGCATGCATACTAGAGGCATTACATCACATCTAGACATACATGTTGTGACGCATTTGTGTGCATTCTTACGATAGCCTTACTAGATGTTACTTGCTACTCACGAGCTGGCAACTCACCCCCGTTGTGCCACAGTGTCTTGCAGGTCGGACCCGTCAGCCTTGTAGCGGCGGGCTTATCTATTGTTGGCTTCTTTTGCTCAGACTCGCAACATTGCTCATAGGTGAGTTGCGAGGACACTTTTATCTCTTTTTTTGTATTGCCATTGTATCTAGTATTCTCCATCTACCACTTCTTATTTGTATATGCGACCTAGTGATGAGACTGAGAGATTTGTGTATATGTGTGTTCTTTTGGGTCGAGCTCACTTGAGCCGACGTTGTGTTTTCTTATATTTTGCATTCTTTATGCTCTTTTTCTTGATGTTACATATATATATTGCGTGTGGTTATGATCCGCCTTGGGCGAAGAGCTAGCTCCCGCTTGGGGATGCCGTTTTGTGATTACAGGTTTATATATCTTGTTGTACCCATTTTGGGGGATAGTTTTTACAGAGGAGACTCTGCCGAAATTTTCATAAATTTTTGATGTTTTTTTTAAAAGGGGTTCAATGCGACTAAATTGATTTCAAGTCGTTTTTCATAAAAGGTTTCCTTCGCTCTCTTTGGTTTTGGTTTAGATTTTTTGGGCTTTGGCTGACTTAATTTACGTTACGCCTTTAGACGTCTCGTAATCTAAGTGCCAGTCACGTTCCGTACTTTTGGTTCGTGACAAAGTTGGTATCAGAGCGTAGGTTTTACCTTTCTGAGTGTAGGAAGACCTTGGTAGATGGAGTAGGTGACTTAAGCAGAGTGGCGTAGCGTGGGTATGATCCACGGCATACTTACGATACGGTGCTCCGCCTAAGTGACCTTAGGACATAATTGCTTGTATTTCCTCCTTGATTCCATGCATCCTTTGATTAAATTGCAATGTTCATATCGCTCCTGTTTCTTATTCCAGCTTCGTTGCCGCCAAAGACTACGAGAGCTCAGCGGGCTGCCGCTAGGGATGAGCTTCGAGCGGGCTCGTCTGAGGCGAGGATCGAGCGGGATGATACGCCTACCCCTCAGGGTCATATTGATCTGCCTTATCCAGACCGTATTGCCAGATTAGAGGCCGGCATGCAGGAGTTGCGACAGATGATGGGATCTTTAGTTGAGTCCAGTCGGGCACAGAGATCCGAGGACGTTCTTTCCACCGCACAGACCACGATTGTACCTGCTGCACCGATGGTCACTCCTGCTGCTACTGCGACTATCCCTGTTTCACTACAGGAGTTCATGAGATTGAGACCTCCAGCTTTTACCGGTACGGATGCGACAGAGGACCCGCAGGCATTTATCGATAGGATGACTAGGATTTGCCGTTCGTTGAGGTGTTCTGATGATAGATGGGTGGAGCTACGAGTTTTCGTCTGGAGGGTCTTGCCCAGACATGGTACGATTCAGTAGAGAGAGGCCAAGCTGCAGGTCTACCCTCCTATGACTTGGGACGAGTTCACAGCTGCATTTCTTGCCCGTTTTCTTCCGGAGAGTGTCCGAGATGCTCGAGCCGTAGTTTTGAGTCTTTGCGCAAGACTCTTGGGATGACGGTGTCCGAGTATGATATACAGTTTACTCAGTTGTCCCGATATGCTTCGTACCTAGTAGACACGGAAGAGAAGAGAATAAAGAGGTTTATGCGAGGGCTTGACACACATCTAGTCCTTGCCATCGGCACCCAACACTTTGACACATACGCAGCCGCGATGGACACAGCCTTAATTTTGGAGGAGCGCATTTTTTTGACTCCGGTCGTTTCTAGGCCGAAGCGGATTCGTACTGATACGCCAGCCCAGCGGCAGGTAGGTAGACACCGCGATAGATTATTTCCGGGAGATGGCGGCGGCATTGAGACGGGGTCAGTTATTTGGTTCTTATCCGCAGACCCAGCAGTCGTCGCCAGGATGTTTTCGATGCGGGAGTCAGTACCATCGTATCAGAGACTGTAGCATGGGGCGCCAGGGCGCGGTGATAGTCCCGCATGTGACCTTACCACCTTCACCACCTCTTCAGAGAGATATACTTCATGCCCTTGATGATGCTCCACGCCAGCCAGATGCTCCTAGAGGTCGTGGGCGTGGCGGTCCTGTTCAAAGAGGATGAGGCGACAGAGGCAGAGGCAGAGGCAGAGGCAGAGGACAGCCAGCTATTAGTGGTGGACAGGCCCGAGTGTTCGCGTTGACTCCTCAGGATGCATAGGCATCCAATGTCGTCGTGACAGGTACTTTGCCAGTATGTTCTTTTGATGCTCTTCTTGGTATGGACTGGCTAGCCACCTGTTATGCATTTGTGGACTGCCGTGAGAAAGCAGTCAGATTCAGTTTTCCTGGTGAGCCGGTTCTTGTTATTCAGGGAGATCGTAGCGCTACCATTCCCAGCTTGATTTCTTCTCTTCGCGCTGGTCAGCTCTTAAGAAAAGGGTGTCAGGGATTCTTAGCCTATGTTTGTGATACTAGCTCCACTGAGGTTTCGTTGGACCAGGTCCCTGTTGTGAGAGAGTTTCCTGATGTATTCCCTGACGAGCTGCCTGGTCTGCCACCAGAGCGTGAGATTGAGTTCTGCGTCGACTTGATCCCTGGCACGGGGCCTATCTCTATACCGCCTTATCGGATGGCCCCGGCGGAGCAGAGAGAGCTGAAGGATCAGTTACAGGACTTGCTGGACAAAGGGCTTATCCGACCGAGTGTGTCACCTTGGGGTGCTCCCGTCTTGTTTGTTAAGAAGAAGGACGGAAGTATGCGCTTATGCATTGATTATCGTCAGCTGAACCGGGTTACTGTGCGGAACAGATATCCCCTACCCCGCATTGATGACTTATTCGATCAGCTCCAGGGTGCAGGGTTTTTCTCGAAGGTTGATTTACGGTCAGGTTATCACCAGTTGCGGGTTCGGAAGGAGGATATTTCGAAGACCGCTTTCCGTAAACGTTATGGTCATTATGAGTTCTTGGTGATGTCGTTCGGGCTCACTAATGCCCCTGCAGCATTTATGGACTTGATGAACCGTGTATTTAGGCCGTATCTCGATCAGTTCATCATTGTTTTCATTGACGGCATCTTGGTTTATTCTCAGAGCCGGGAGAAGCACGAGCAGCACTTGCGTATCACATTGCAGATTTTGAGAGAGCATCAGCTGTTCACTAAATTTTCCAAGTGCGCATTCTGGTTAGACGGTATCAACTTCTTGGGTCATGTGGTGACGAGAGATGGTATTTGTGTGGACCCGAAGAAGATCGAGGCAGTTCAGCGTTGGCCTAGACCGGTATCAGTTTCAGAGGTTCGCAGCTTTCTGGGTCTGGCCGGCTATTATCGACGTTTTGTCCAGGATTTCTCCCGTATTGCTGCACCGTTGACCGGGTTGACCCAGAAGGGGGTTCCTTTTGATTGGACCGAGGCATGTGAGGATAGCTTCCAGCAGTTGAAGACTCGTCTGACTACTGCACCAGTGTTATCATTGCCTTCAGGATCAGGCGGTTTCGTGGTATATTATGATGCTTCTCGAGTGGGGCTGGCTGTGTACTGATGCAGCACGACAGATTTATTGCGTATGCTTCTCGGCAGTTGAGGAAACACGAACAGAACTATCCCGCTCTTGATTTAGAGATGGCTGCAGTGGTGTTTGCACTCAAGATCTGGAGACATTACCTATACGGCGAGTCGTGCCGGATATTCACAGACCACTTTTGGATTTTCTCAGTACGCCCAGATTTATATTGATGAGATCGTGCGACTGCATGGCGTTCCGACATGCATTGTGTCCGACAGGGGCACCCAGTTTACCAGCCGATTGTGGCAGAATCTTCAGGAAGTTTTGGGCACCCGATTGAGTTTTAGCATAGCTTTTCATCCGCAGACTGACGGCCAGTCAGAACGTACTATTCAGACTCTTGAGGACATGCTCAGAGCTTGTGTTTTAGATTTCGGTGGTAGCTGGGATCGTCATTTGCCCTTGATCGAGTTCTCCTACAATAATAGCTTCCAGGAGACGATTCAGATGGCACCTTTCGAGGCTTTATACGGGAGGAGATGTCGATCGCCTGTGTGTTGGACAGAGCTCAGGGAGAGCAGTATTTTGGGACCGCAGATCGTACAGGAGACGACCGAAAAGATACACCTGATTAGGGACAGGATGAGAGCGGCACAGAGTAGGCAGAAATCATATGCTGACAGGCGCCGTCGCCGACTCGAGTTCGCTGTTTGCGATCATGTTTTCCTGAAGGTCTCTCCGATGAAGGGTGTGATGAGATCTGAGCGGAAAGGGAAGCTCAGTCCTAGATATGTTGGTCCCTTCGAGTTCCTAGAGCGTGTTGGTCCAGTCGCTTA
This sequence comes from Agapanthus africanus, assembly GCA_030015575.1. Classification (NCBI taxonomy): domain Eukaryota; kingdom Viridiplantae; phylum Streptophyta; class Magnoliopsida; order Asparagales; family Amaryllidaceae; genus Agapanthus; species Agapanthus africanus. The sequence goes on along the minus strand of JASDDO010000028.1, from coordinate 10,746,251 downwards.
TCGGTTAGCTCTTCCGCCCAGCTTCCCCGATGTTCACCCCGTGTTCCATGTTTCGATACTCCGCAAGTACCTTCGTGATCCTTCCCATGTGATTCAGCACTAGACGATCCAGCTAGAGCGTGATCTTTCATTCACCGAGCAGCCGGTGGTCATTTTGGATCGGCAAGTGAAGAAATTGAGGTCGAAGGTTATACCGTCCGTCAAGGTCCTTTGGCGTGGCCCGAACAGCGAGGAGGTCACCTGGGAGACCGAGGTTGAGATGAGAAAGAGATCCCCATCATTTTGAAGGTACGCGTAGTTAAAATTTTAAATTCGGGGACCGAATTTCTTTAAGAGGGGAAGATTGTAACACTTCGAAAAAAAAATCGTTTAGATAAATTTTTCGATAATTGGTAAAACAAACAGTATTTCCGTAAAACGTAATTATAGTATTTTTCAGTATACGGTTAATTAGTCACTTATAATTTTCTAGTCATCTAAATATTTTCCTTAATCTATATTATTATAAACTTTCATGTATATATTCCATAGTGTTAAGTACTTAAACATAAACGTGACAATTAAAAAAAAACTCATGGCAACATGAAATTTATCCTAGTGAGTTTCATGGTCACAGAAAAGATAAAACAAAATAAAAGAATTAAATAATATAATAAGGTGTGAAAGCATTTAATATCCTTGGAGAGTTTTCTTGGCCTAGAAAATTCCACACATTTCCCACTCTCACACATTTTCTCCTCCCTCTCTTTTGGCCGAGAGCTAGCTTGCAGGAAATCCCCCAATTCTCCTTTTCTTTTCATTCTCCAACTCATCACAAATCATTCCAAAATCCTCAAAATTTATTCAATAAAAATTCAAAGCAAATTTCTTATCTCTTCTTCTTAGCCTATTCTAACATGGAACTTGGAGTGTGAGACCATCTTTGGGAGTCCAAGTGCAGATCAACTTTCTATTATTTTGAGGTATTAAACCAAACTAGATTTACAATTTGATAAACTCTTAGTTTATTTAGTTAATTTAGTGTTTAGTATTGAAATTAGTGCTAACTTGATGTTTAAAGTGAAAATTTGGGTCAGTTGGAGTTTGAAATGTAACTATATGTCGAAACTGACTTGTTTTAAAAACCATTTAATTTCAAAACACTGAAAAGATCCAATATTCTAAACACAAAATGAGACCAATACTGGTGATAATACGAAGAAAACCAATTTATTTGAACACATAACCCACCAGAAAATCCAACTGCTCGTCGCTGAGGAGTTGCAGGCAAAATCATCATCCCCTCCTTGTACCCATACTAAACAAATTGAAGCATCTACAGCTCCAATAACTTTATTTTATAATACATATATTTTAGATTAGATTATTTTGTGTGATGGATGACAATCAGAAATTTTGTATGGCCACACAAGTAATTAGGAACCCGGGGTCATTTCTAGGGAATTCTTCAAAAAAAAAAAAAAAAAAAACTTAACCACACCTAGAATCTGACTTGAGTAGGAAAATTAAGTGTGTTTAGTGTTAATCAATTCTGTTTCTACAGCAAGTTTCCACTAAATGTGTAATTGGTGTTTAATTATCGATTTTAGTTTAAATTGGTGTTCAAACGAGATCTACTTTCAACCCAGAAGTTGTGATGATAAGTTGGTTTTACTGGAGGGTTCTCACTAGACTAGGAATTCACCCACGAACCCGAGTCCCAAATTCCTTTCAAAGGCCGCAAATTAATGCATTCTGGCCGCAAATTTCGGCCAGATTTGGAAGTTTAAGTGTGATGTTTAGTCTAGTGTTGTCTGAAATATATTTAAGATCCTTGGTATATGCAAAATCGTCAAATTATACTCGTATCAAAATCTGGAGCAATTTTGCTTTAATTACGACGTTCGAATATTGTGCGATACGTGCATTCCAAGTCTTGGTTTGGTGTTGCTGCATGCCACAGCAGATCGGGTTGATTTCAGATGATAACGCTCACGTGTCGATGTTCCGAGTACACGGGTTTAGCTTTTGGACACTAGTTTTCTCGAATGGTATTGATATTGTGTTTTTAGCCTTACGTTTTACATTTGTGCCAATTCTAGGATCGGTTGCGGAGGCATCGGACGCGGCGCGCAAAGGCAAAGCTATAGTTGGACCAGACTAGCTGAGGCATTCAAGTGAGTAGTTGTATACATCTATGGGGAAATCGTCTGGATGGCGCGAGGCGCCCCTAGTTAGGATTACTTTATTTCTTGCAAGATTTGCATTGTTAGTTAGCTAACCCCCCCTCATACACATTGCCTACCCTTATGGCTAATCATCTGCTAGATTGCATGGATATCTATATACCTATGTGTGATATCACCTCGTAGGACACTTACACCATCACCATTGGCTCATGTTGCACGCACACTATTCATGTGAACACACACGCCTTGGTAATTGCCATGCCACGAGCACTTTAGAACCTGCTTACTTCAGTATCAAACACTTGCATCATACATGATACATTGAATTGCAAAGCATGCATATACCTCACTTCATTATCATGCTTATATAGATTCCTCGACATAAACTACATTGCATAATATTGATATCATAGCATCTATCATTTACAACATGTCAGATATTATGATTTCTTGAGGATTTCGGTATTGATGAGATTTCTGGATTTTGGGGAAAACCGCAAGAATTTTCCAAACTCATTATGTTTTAAAAAGGCAAGTTGCGGTTTTCTCGTGATGTATGTGTCGTCCACCATGAGTTTTCATGTTTTTTGTTGGATTTCGAGACCCGATTCGAGGAGTGGATGAACCGTCTCGGGTACATGGTGGGCCCGGTATGGTACCCCGGGACAAGAAGATCGAGTTGTAGATGATGAGCCTGGCAGGGGAAGACTACCTACCGGTGATGTCTGACGCGGCGGATATCCGGAGGATACCGACCGTTGTCGTGAGATTTGATGATATGGGCCGATCCGGACTGACGGAGCCCGATGTTTTGAGACATTGGTACAGTGAGACATTGAGACAGATATATTTCCATATTTGGTGTCGATGTTTGACACGGTTTTCAGATGATTTCATGATGGTACTTAGCTATTGCACAGATATTCTTTTTCTAAAATTAAGAATGCTGAGCTTATAACATTTTAAAACACTTAAAGACATCGTATTGATATTGCATACATATGCATGCATACTAGAGGCATTACATCACATCTAGACATACATGTTGTGACGCATTTGTGTGCATTCTTACGATAGCCTTACTAGATGTTACTTGCTACTCACGAGCTGGCAACTCACCCCCGTTGTGCCACAGTGTCTTGCAGGTCGGACCCGTCAGCCTTGTAGCGGCGGGCTTATCTATTGTTGGCTTCTTTTGCTCAGACTCGCAACATTGCTCATAGGTGAGTTGCGAGGACACTTTTATCTCTTTTTTTGTATTGCCATTGTATCTAGTATTCTCCATCTACCACTTCTTATTTGTATATGCGACCTAGTGATGAGACTGAGAGATTTGTGTATATGTGTGTTCTTTTGGGTCGAGCTCACTTGAGCTGACGTTGTGTTTTCTTATATTTTGCATTCTTTATGCTCTTTTTCTTGATGTTACATATATATATTGCGTGTGGTTATGATCCGCCTTGGGCGAAGAGCTAGCTCCCGCTTGGGGATGCCGTTTTGTGATTACAGGTTTATATATCTTGTTGTACCCATTTTGGGGGATAGTTTTTACAGAGGAGACTCTGCCAAAATTTTCGGAAATTTTTGATGTTTTTTTTAAAAGGGGTTCAATGCGACTAAATTGATTTCAAGTCGTTTTTCATAAAAGGTTTCCTTCGCTCTTTTTGGTTTTGGTTTAGATTTTTTGGGCTTTGGCTGACTTAATTTACGTTACGCCTTTAGACGTCTCGTAATCTAAGTGCTAGTCACGTTCCGTACTTTTGGTTCGTGACATTTTCGTGGAGTGAGATGTGGGTCCGTTCGAATTTGTAGAAGAAGTAGAGCCTTGTGAAGAATGAAGAACAGGCTCTGAAGAAGATGAAGAAGAAGAAGCGGCGGCCGGGGTGTCATTATTATTGCCAACGTTGTTGTGCAATACCTTTCCAGATCTCAATGTAGTCACGACACTCACATTATGATTTTATTGTTCATGAGCAACATGTGCATTTTGTGTGTGACCAGGATTTGGCAGTGGTTGAGATGGAAGCTTCCCCTTCTCTCACTCGTTTAGAGCAGCATTCAGTTGTGCAATTTGAGCTTCAATGGTTTTGATGTTTTGCTCATGTGAAGCAGTGTGTTGCACCAAAGACTAAATGGAAGACTGGATGTTGGCTGAGAATTGCGTAGATTGTTTTAAAAACGCATCCAGACTTCGTTCTAGCGAGAAAACCTTATCGTTATTTGGTTGAACAAAATTATTTTGAGGAAAAGAGTTGTTTGGTGCAAAATTGTTCATTTGATTTTGGTAAGGTTGGGGTTGGAAAGGTTGCTGATATTGAGTTTGTTGAGGGACTTGTTGTTGTGGAGGAGGCCTTTGAAAATTGTTATTGCCTTGGAATTGTTGTTGATTTTGATTCCAAGCAAAGTTGGGGTGGTTCCTCCAACCAGGATTATAAGTTGAAGAGTATGGATCATTTCTTTGTCTCTGCTGAAAGGAAGCATTGACTTGATCCTGTCCTTGAGCAGGTGGGTTGTAAGGACACTCTTCGGTCAAATGGGACGGATCCGAACAACAAGTGCATATGGTGCGAGCGGGTAAAGCGGGGACAGGAGAAGGCGATGAGAATTTTCTCTTAATTGTTTCTAGTTTACGTGTAATTGCGGCCATTTCGGCTTTCATTGCAATTGACATGTCAAGTTGATGAACACCTGCCCTAGATGAACCGGATGAAGTAGATGAAGTGGACGAAGCAGTTTGTCTAGTGCATTCCCACTGAAGTGTTTGTTCAGCAAGATTGTCGAGAAATTGCCAAGCTTCCTCGTCAGATTTTGTAAGAAAGTGACCTTGAAAAATGGTTTCCAACAACCGCTTAGTTGCTGGGTTCAGTCCTTCGTATAAAGTTTGGCAAAGTTGCCATCTCTCGATACCGTGGTGAGGGCACTGAACAAGAAGGTCCTTAAATCGTTCGAAACACTTCCGAAAAGGTTCGGAAGGAAGCTGGGAAAATTGATTAATTTCATTTCGGATTCTCGCGGTCTTGTGGTGTGGGTAAAACTTTTTAAGAAAAGCCTTAACAAACTCTTCCCAACTTTTTATGGAATGCGATGCCGTACTATATAGCCACTTTTCAGTTAGGTCACATAAAGTGAAAGAAATGACACGTAGCCTTATAATATTATCGGAAAGTTGGGTGGTCTTCATCATTGCACAAACATACTGGAATTTGTTAATGAAGATATAGGCATCTTCGGATTCCAGCCCGTGAAATTTGGGCAACATATTGATGAAGTGGGGTTTAATTTCGAAGTTATTCCCATTAGCCGGTGGAAGTGAAAGATAAGTAGGAAGTGCGGTGCGGGTTGGATAAAAAAGATCCTGGAGCGCGATTCGTCGGGGCGCTTCAACAGGAGGGTGTTGTGGGTTATTCGCACCCAGTTGAGGTGGAATCAGTCCCAAAGTAGGTAAGGGGTTGCTAGGATTGAATCCCGACATCTTCTTAGAAGATGATGAATTTGAAGATGAAGGTAAAGAAGTGGTGGGAATTTCGACTTCAGAGTCGAACGCGTCGTCAGTAGGCACTAACGAGACACGGACTAAACGGGCGCTAGTGTCCCTAGTCCAACTGGACATACACTAAATAAGGTGTAGTGTAGTTAAACGTAGAAGGTGGGGGTAAGAAAACGTCAATGGAGAAATGTGGGTGAAAGTTGGGTGCAATGGATTTCTAGCGACAAATGGCAAGTTTTTGTGAAAATTTTGTTTTGTGGTTTTTTTTTATATAAAGATTTTTTGCAAAAGATTTTATACGGAACTACGACGCACTTTCAAGCAATCACAATTTGAACATGCACAATCAAGCCTAGAGCTAGGGTCTCCTAAGTCAACTAGACTGCTCCTAACTGGTCCAAAGGGCAAGTTGTGAGATATTTCTCAAATCGCCTCTTCACCGCCAATTGTGTCCAGATAAGCACAAGTAAAGAAAGGAGGGATCCGCTCACGAATCACCGTGAGACGGGCCTTTTAAAATTATCTTTCTCACTTGTCTAGCCTAGGCACCACAAAGTCAGGTTTAGATAAACGGCCGATTGCCCACAACCTTCCTCTGTCCTAATGAGCGCGACAGTCCTTAATTGGCCGAGTCTAGATATTTTTTAATTAACTCGAGGGTTGATGCATATGCTTTTTGTGATTTTTGGGGTCCTAGGAAGGGTAATGAAATCCCCACCCAATCTGGATTGGTGTTATAGCCCTTTAAAAGTCTGTTTTAAAAATGCAAAGCAGTAAACACACAAAATCTAAAACACTTGCCAAATTTTTTTTCTTTTTAATTGCGGCGTAAAGAATCCAGCACAAAATTGATTTATTGGAGAGGGAGAAGAAGTTTTTTGCGCAAAGAACCCTGCAGGAAAAATTTTCAGTGGAGTTCAGGGGGTTACAGAGGAGATAAGGAATACTTACAGAGAAATCGGATTGCTGACGTCAGCAAACCGCCGCGGTTCCGCTGCCAACTGCTTGATAGTGCCGCGGTTCCGCGGTGAGTAAGTTGGTTCAGGCCTCTGAGATTTTTCTGTTTTCTGTTGTGGTTCTCCCCTGTCTGTTCAGATCCTCTGTTTGTTGATTTGTTCACTGGGCACTTTCCAGATCTGAATCTGTCCGTCTTCCGTTCCTGCATAATTCACACAAAAGCAGATCAAAAAATAACAAGATGATTTTTTTATATTTTTGTTTTCTCAGTTTTTATAATTTTTTTCAATTTTAATTAACCCGAAATCACAAAAAGAAAATAACTACCGCTATCCCCAGCAACGGCGCCATTTGATTGATCGTTCTTTTGCGTGCGTTTTAAAATCAAAGTTAAGAATACCACAATCAATAACAGCGTCGCTTAGTAGCTAGACGGTTGAGTACGGGTCGGTCCACAGGGAAAACGTGTTCTTTTCTTATTGTTCTAACGAGTTAAGTCCTATTTTTGGTAGGTTTTGATTTTTATAAAAACTAAGATTGAATTTGATTCGATTTAAAACCTTGCTAGGGTTAGGATTTAGGTTAGTTTGGAAAGAGAATTCTACCCACTGCTTCCTTTGCCCTAATTAAGAACATAGGTGTTAGGGTAATAGTCAACAAAGGGGATTAGTACGACTAAGAAGAAACGTAGTTTCTTCCTTTTGGTCCTTGTCCGTCCTTTCTTAACTCTTAGCCCTAATCTCTATGTAAATCAACCACAACCGGTCTAACTAAGGAATCACCGCTATCTCATAGGATAGGGTGCCGTAGTGAGCGGTGTGATTGATTAACATAGAGTCCTAATTTAAAAATATTATACGGGAAAAAAAGGAGTGAGAGATGTTTATCTCTCAAACCTACCCAATCTTAACCCTAACAAGTGAGGAATTACTCACTCATTAGGGTATTAACAATGGAATTCATTTTTATATTTTATTTTAAAAACTATCTAAGTTGCAAATAATAAAAGACAAAATAAAATAGCAGATATTAAAAGAACAAATAAAAATGCAAGAATTAAATTTAGATAAAAAGTCTTACTTTATTAATGCACTCTTGACGATTACAAAGGAATTGAAATTTTAGACTAGAAAATAAAAAGAGGCATGCCCCAAAAGAAGCTATGGGCTTTCCTATTTATAGATAGGAGAAACCTTAGGGTTTACATCTGATCCATATTTGAAATTACAAGACTACCCTAAGAAAGCCGGGTCAAAACACTGACACCCACCGATACGTGCACCGATACGTGCACTGCACTGCCGCGGATCCGCGGCGGAATGCCATGTTTAGCCGCGGATCCGTGACCATCTTGAGGGTTCTCTGGCTCAACTTCTCAGGATTGCTTCATGTTGCTATTTCCTTCTGTTTTCTTCTTTTGGTTCTTCAGAATCTTTTCTATTTTCTTCCAGATTTCCAACAGTGCAGAATTTGTGGACTTTTACCGTAAGCTTCACGTTGAAGTCTTGAATCTTGTGCTGCCCTCTTACTTTGTGCATTGAACTGTTCATTGATCGTTTTTTGTTTCTTAAACTGGTAGGCGGCATCATACAGATTCATCTACTTGTTAGTCGTAGTCTCACATTTGTTGCGCATTTTCTTGAATTTCACTGTATTGTTCTGAGAACCTGTAAGCTGCAACTATTTAGCAGACATGGATCAAAAGCACCTATTTATTTGTAATATGATTAAGAATGGGGAATATAATAATGCAAATTCTGATATGAACACATTCTTTTGTATAATGCATCTGAAAAGTAAATACATGGAATGGAAAGTAATGCTTAAACAGTGGCATAATAGAAATGAAAAATACAGAATATAAATGTGTACAAGAAATCTAAAGCTCTGGGTCATAAGCTAGCCGGTCCAAATCCTCGCTGGTGGGCTCGATCTCCTGAAGGTCCGATCCACCTGACAACATTTCAAAGAAGAAAGAGAAGGAATGTCGTCAGCGAACAAATCGCTTGGTAAGCCCCAAAGATGAGAGAGAAATAGAATAGACAAAGAGAGAGTATGACTTTTAAAGTTTTATTATATTGTTATAATGTTATATTTAGTGTTAACGCTGTTATTTGTAGCTTGATACAGAAGAGGCCAGTGTATACGAGAGGAGTCTCGTTAGACCAGAAACTACGGTGGACGGAATACAAGGAACCGTTCATCCTCGGTACAACGGCAATTGAATTCAGGTTTGGTGTCTTAATGGTTACAGTCTCGTGCCACTTCTAACACCTTCCGTATCAATCTACCCCTTAAACCCCGCGATGTCTTGATTGTATTGTTTGTATTGTATTGTAAATTGTATTGTCTTATATTATAGATTGTATAGATGGATGACTTGCCGAAACCATGATATCAGTAAATGGATGTAACTGGAGAATCATGTAGATGGATGTATATCCATGGTTCGGTTCGGTCAAGTTGTATAGATTGATAGATTGAACATATTGAATATATGGATTCATATTGAATTGTTATATATACTTGAATCTCATTCAAGTCAGATTGATTATATTGAGACTCGGTCTGAGTCAGACAATTAGAAAAGAAATTGAATACTGAATTAGGTTTTGGTGTTATCGGTAACCGCTGCACATGGACGACAGGATTTGTGTCTTTTTCAAAGACAGTTACCGTGTTGTTAACACTGTTTGTTAAGTTGTCTATCTTAAATAGGCAAGCACCTATATCTCAGGCTTCTTGAGGCTCAAGAGACTGGTCCTGCTTAAACCTATGTTTACTAGGGTCCTTATTGTAATTTAGTATAACTTGAGGGGGGTTTTATGTAAAAATAATTTTGTATAATTTTTTAAATATACCTCAAGTATTTTATTGTCGTTTTAAAAGTTTTCATTGATGTATATTTTATCATTGTGACATTTCTAGTGAATAAAACCTATTTTTCATAATATATGGTATTTATTTGTAATATTGGACTTGTATGGTATTTTCTTGTAAATGGAATATTTTTCTTGAATTTTGGAAATGTGGAATTTTATAAATATTAAAAATAGATATTTTTATATTAATTACATATATATTTATTTTTTAAAATTATAAGTTTTATTTATAATAGAAATCACATTTTCTAAAGAAAATTGTATTTTTAAATATTTCGAGACCGTATGCTCCTTGCGGAGGTCTGCATCTCACACTACTACTAAGCCCGAGAATGTGCGATAACCCGCACCATCCTGAACGGGTTCCCCAAAATGGGTTGTAGCGGCGCATTGCAAAGATTTGTTAAAATACATATCTTGTAAAAAAAATGTTTTTATAAGTTTGAGATAGTTTTGTGTAAAATCGTATTTTCTCAAGACTATGTTCCCAAAGATCGTCGTGCTATGTTACATATGAGTGTTGTGAGGAGGTAGGTCATTATCTCGTGAACTATCTAAAAGTATAGTAAGGGGTAATGATATTTTATGTCGAAACTAAACTATATGATATTTTTCTGTAAAAATACTATAAAAATTGAAATATAAATTCTTTTGATATGAAACTTGTCAATATGTTTTGTTAATATTTAATGATCATGATGTGAGAGTTTGGTATTATTGTGTTTAAGAAAAATATGATTTTTAAGGAAAAACCGAATCGGAAGTCGGATTAACTCCACTTCCGTTGGGTTTTAGAATTCTAAATTTTTAGAATAGTAAAGAGAACGGGGAGAAGGGAGTTACTGGATTGTAGTGTAGAGGAGAGAAAGAGGGAGAAGTAGGATGTGCCGGTGCGTCGTTTCGCCGCCGGAAACTTCTCGGGTCGTTGTCGGAAGTTCGTTGGAGTTTCGCCCTTTACTAACTCCACTTGCACACAAAAGACTTGGGAATTTTCTTGAGAGTTTGGGCAGAGATTTGGGAGTGAGGAGGGGTGATTTTAGGTGCGGTATTTATAGGAAAAATTAGGGTTTAGGGTAATGAAAGGGTGTGATAAAAATTGTATTTAATTTGCATTAAAAAAATTAAAAGGGGGTATTTTAATTCTCTGGTTAATTGCAGAGAATTTAAATAGTGCAGGGGGAGCGGGGTAGGCCAAAGGTTTTAAGGAGTTCAAGAAAATTTGGGATCGGGCCGAGCGGACCCGGCGGCGCCGGCCGAGTCGCCGGCCCGAGTTGGCCGAGTTGGGCCGCGTCTCCTTGCCACGTGTCCCGTCGCTTCGTCTTGACTCGTGGACCCGTTTGTTTATTCTGTAACTTACCATATTACGTGTAGTGCACGTGTAGACTCTTGGGCTTCTAAAAGATTAAAAGAATTTAATTTTAAAAAATGTGGTTGATGGGATTTGAACTCTGGTGCTTTGGTTCAACAGTGCAAGATCTTACCAATGAGCTACAAGCTCCTTCTTGCTGTTCAAAAGCAAATCAAACTTATAATTTGTACTCAGGCTCAAATGCCCCTTTTTGTATTTTTTTGAAAAAAATTTGTACAGAAAGTTTAGAGTTGTTACATCGGTCAAGTCAAGTCATATTGATTTTGTTCTGGTATTCAGGTTCAGGTTCAAGTATTCATGTTTAATATATTAGATTCGTGTTGAATTGGATTCATATGAATTAGATTCAGATTGAGACTTGAACTCAGACTTGAGTCAGAACTTTAAACAAATTTGGATCCTGAATTAGATTATGGTGTTATCGGTAACTGTTGCACATAGACGGCAGAATTTGTATCTTTTTCCAAGAAAATTACCATTGATAATCCTATTTTAGTTTTCTACCTTAAATAGGCAAGCACCCACTTTCTCCGGCTCCTCGAGGCTAAAGAGAATTGGTCCCGCTTAAACCTATTTTTACTATGGTCCTTAATGTAATTTTATATATCTCGAGGGGGTTTTATGAAAAATATTTTATATACTTTCAAAATAAATCTCGAGCAATTATTTATGTTCTTTAAGGTTTCCATGGATGTGAATTTTAAAGAGTGAGTTATATTAGTGAATAGTAACTTACCTTGAATAGTTTATTGTATTTTAGTATAACTTGTCTTGTATTGATACTTGATGGTATTTTAATGAAACCTGTCATTCTTTTATTTTCTAGAAAACATGGAATTTTATTATATATTAAAAAATATATGGTTTGATAATATTTATATAATTATTAAAAATTAATTTTATTTATTAAGTAGAAAATCTCGTTTTTCTTAAAAATCGTATTAAAATTCTTTCGAGATCGTATGTTCTGTGAGGAGGTCTGCATCTCGCTCTACTAGCCCAAGAATGTGCGATAATTCGCAACATCCAATAGCGGATTCTCCGAAATGGGTTGTAGAGGCATAATCACAAAGAATTTGATGACATTGTTTAAAGCAAACCGAGTTTTTATAGTTCAAGGTATTTTGATGAAAAGTCGTATTTTGCCACAAAAGTATGTCTCAAGAGAATCATGCTATATCAATATGTGTGTATGTGAGAGGTAGGTCATTACCTCGTGAAGTATTCTAAAGGTATGCTAAGCAAAATGTTTAAAAGATAACGTATATAAATTTCATAGCATTTAAAAGTAAAAACTTAATTAAAGTTAATTAATATGGAGTTTTAGAGTAAAAGTTGTTTCCAAACCTTTATAATAGTGTTACAAATATTGTGTAAAATTTGTTGAACAATATGTAAATGAAAAGTGAGATTATAGAATTTAGAAGATTTACATCAGTAATAACTCCACCTACCGATATTTTGTTTTGAAAAGAGAATTTAGCGAAGAGAGGGAGGAAATAGAAGGAACTTACAAGTTGGGAGGAGAGAGGAGAGGTAGAGGAAGATGTCGTATCCTCGTGACGTCATAGGGTTGCCGGAATCGCCTCTAATACTCGTCGGAATTTGATCTTGGACTAACTCCACTTGTACTCTTCTTGGACTTGATAATTTTTGATAATTTTGACTAGAGATGTCAGAATGAGGAGGGGTTAAAGTATGGGGTTGTATTTATAGGGTGAAATTAGGGTTTTGGAATTGAAAAATTGAATTAAAATGCATTAAAAATTGGATTAAAGGTGAAATTGAATTCCCTATTAAATTGCAGAGAAAACAAACAGTGCAGGGGTAATGTGGTAGGCCAAAGGGTTTTGTGTGCAAAACACGGAGACTTTTCCTCATGATTCACCCATCGGCGCCGGCCCCAAGCTTGATCTCACCGGTCGTTTGTTTGAGTTTGGGGGTTGGATTTTGGCCACGTGTCCTTGTCGCTGTATATAACATTTTACACATGTTTATTTTTTTTCCTTTTCATTTCTATGTGTAGTGCAGGTGTAAACTTTTGGGCTTCCAAAAAGTTTAAAAGAAAAATAATATGTGGCTGATGGGATTTGAACATAGGGGCTACGTTACAGCAGTGTAAGATTTTACCAGTGAGTTACAAGTTGTTTCTTCCTATTCTTAAACAAATTTAATTTATGATTTGTACTCAGACTTGCAAACTCCATTCTGTACATTAACTTGAAAAAATTTTGTACAGTAAAATCAGAGTCGTTATATTCTATCCTCCTTATAAAAATTTCGTTCTCGAAATTTATAGAAGGAAGTTGTAACAGATTCAAGAAAATTTGATGACAACGGTAGTGAAAGAACTACTGGAAGTGCATGAAAATGTTTGAAGGACGAAAGAATGCAAAGGTTTTGAAAGAAGAAAAATTATCGGTGTCACCTTGACCTATAGCTTCTGGTTCTACGGCTGCTAAAGTGAAAGCCTGACGCTGGGGTACATTCCTTCTAGCTGGAGGCACATTCCTCTGTCCTTAGGGCATGTTTCTCTGCCCTTGAGGTATGTTCCTCATTACCTGATGAAACTGACGAGTAGGCTGTGCAGGAGGTCCACGAGAAGATGGAGCAGGTAGGGCAAGACGAGGTGCAGGAGGCTGGATAGCTGGCCGCTGCGGAAAGGTGATGTGTTCTGGAACTGGGTTGCGTCTCTGAGGACATGTTCCAATGTTGTGAGTGGATGCGCCACAAACTAAGCACATGCCGTTTGCACGCATGCAGTCCTTCACCAGGTGTCCATTCTTCTTGCAGTAGAAGCAAAAGTCTGGTCTTGGCCGGTTAAATGTTATTTCTGGTCTCCTGGGTGCAAAAGTTGGCATGGAATAGGCTTCATCTGCCATCTGAGTAGCAGGGCATTTCACAGCGGCAGTCTGAGGTCTGCCTTTCTTCTTCACTACTGTCTCATATCGTCGGGCAGCCTTCAACGCAAGATCATGGGTTGGGAAATCCCTTGTAGCTAGTGCAGCTTGGATTTCCAGGTCCAACCCTTGCTGAAATTTTTGAGCCCGGATCTCAGCAGTCGGGATCAGGTGTGCCGCGAACCTGCTGAGCATGGTAAACTCAGCATCGTATTCATCCACAGATTTTTCCATATTGAACCTTGCTGTAAGTGGATGAACTGCTGTTCCATGTCGAAACGGGCAGTCTCAGGGAAATATTTTGCGTCGAACATGTCGCGAAAAGTCTTCCATTCAATCGGCTGGACAAGACGGCTTTCTTCAGCCTTCCACCATACTCTGGCGTTATCTGCAAGTTGCAGCTTCGCAGCTCTCACCCAAGCAATCTCTGGCACTTGTGCTGTTGCCAGGTCATCTTCAATGGACTGAGCCCATTCCTCTGCCTCTAGTGGGCTCTCTTTCCCAGAAAAGTGCTTAGGGTGTAATGCCCAGAATTGGTCAACTCCGGGTGCCTCAGTTTCTGGGTGGTGCAAGAGGATAGCAGTCTGCTGTTGCTGACCCTCCATAAGGCTCTTTATTTCCTTAAGCAATACCGTCTGCTCGTTGATAGGAGCTACTAAGGTAGGTGGTGGTGGTAGAGAAAGTGGAGTGTGTAGAGTGTTTTTCGTCACCCCATTAAGATGGGAATACGCGCGCGCTTGTAAGGCGCATTACCGATTCCCCCTGCCTAGAGTAAACTGGGGTTTATTGATTGTGGGGATCCGAATCTCTGGCAGCCGTGAACTAAGCTGCCATTAATTACCCCTCGCCTTTGGAGGGAGAGAACCTCCGATTGACGGGTCAAACATGTCATGCGAACTCAATGTGCAGTATCCGTGTGTTGTGTTTTGGGAGGGCTTGGATATATCGGGAGCCTCACAGAGTTTACGGGGGTCCCTCTACTCGAATAGCGGGCTGGGGGTCAAGGGGGCTAGCAGCCCCCTTGCGGGGTGCGGGGCAGCGCCCCGTTAGAAATTTTTTTTCTAACAGAGATAGTGTCATGGAGTGTGTGTGTGTGTGTCTATATATATATATATATATATATATACATATACACGTATATATAAAAAGGGGAAAAAGAGTCCAAAGGACGTGTGGGGGCCAGCGCCTCACGTGCGTGGCACGCGGGCACTGGGCGTCAGCGCATAACGTGCATGGCACGCGAACGCGGGTGCCTCACGTGCATGGCACGCCGGCGCTGGGCGCCAGCGGGAAAAAGGGGCTTAGCCCCTGCACAGGAAGTTGTACTCCTGATTGACTTTTGAAGTTGAACTCCTAGAAAGAAAGAATTTTTTATATGGAGTTAAACTCCCAGAAGCTTTGATTTGTGGAGTTAAACTCCAAGAAATCTTTGCAAATGCTCATGTGGACCCCTTTCTTCTCCCCTGAGCCTTGGATCTTTCCCAAAATGGGGTCTTTGGAGATAGGTCTCCTTCTTCCTCCTCTCTGTCGGCCGGATCTTGGAGAAAAGGAGATGAGATTTAAAAATCTCCCATTTTTGAGATCCGATGGAAGATCTGAGTTCCCCTTTGTGGGTTTTGTGGTGAAAAACTATTTATTTTTGGAAGAGAAAGAGTTAAACTTTTGATTTAATAAAAAAAAAGAAGGTTTAGAACCTTGAGGAAGGAGAAAAAGGCACAAAAACCGTAGAGTTTTTTTAGAGAATGAAAAAGTTCCTTTATTTCATTATCATGTTGCCTTATATAGGCTTACAAATTTACATATAGCCTCATGGGCTTTACAAAATGGCATTTTTCCCATCACATGCCTCATGTGCTCATTGCTTTTGCACATGAGCCATGGGCTTTACAAAAATTTGGCTTCATGCCCATTTTCTTACATTCATGCATAAAAAATTACATCAAAATTATTTATTACATGATTTTTTATTTCGGCATGGGGGAGGCTGGCCGCGGGGCTCGACTTGGGCATGGGCCCACTTGCTTGGGCTTGGGCCCACTTACTTGGGGTTGACCTTGACTTTGAATTGGTCAACTGGGGTGCAAATTTTGACCTCAACAGAGTGTTTCCATTCACGTTGGTGCTGGTGTTGTTCGGTGAATCCATAACCTTGAAAGAAAAGGAAGGGTTGAGATAAATTCAAAAGGTTAGAAATATAAGGAATGTTTAGTTACTGATTCTTATAATTCTTGTGACATATTGCTTAGGTTTTCATGACAGAATTGACCTGCATGGGCCGCTAACAAAACCTGTCACGTCCGCTTCCCAGTGTACGGAGAAGTAGACGTGACGGGCCGCGACGTATTTACTCAGAAATAAACACGTTAAGCGTAAATAAGCAATATAAATGAATATGTAATAATAACAGAAACTTTTATTAACATTCTTTCTTTACATACAACTGAAAAGAAAAGTAAAATGATAGAAAGCGATGCCTAAACAGTGATATATGAACTGAAAAGAAAATAAGTACAAGTGAAAGTCTAGAAGTCTGGCTCCTCTGTGAACTGCTCTAAATCGTCTTGACTGGACTCGGTCTTCTAAGAGTCGGGTCCTCCTGACAAACATTCCAAAGAAAGAAGAGACAGAAATGTTGTCAGCGAACTAGCGCTCGGTAAGTCCCAAAAGATAGAATGAAATATACAAGTAAAGAGAATAGAACTAGTAAATTATCTGTTTGTTATGCTAACATAGTTGTTTGTAGCTTGGTATAAAATGTATCAGTGTATACGAGAGGATTCCAACTATCCCGTGGACTATGGTAACATGTAAGTACAAGGCCCCGTCAAAACCCACGGGATAACGGCACATGATGTTCATATAGGTGTCTTTTAGTGTCCATCATCGTGCCATTTTTAACACATTCCGTACCAGTCTACCCCGTTAAACCCCGTAATGTATAAGTTGTTCATGTAAACAGTTTCAGGATTGTATCAAGTAGTCATGTAATGAAGTCAAGTCATAACCATGGTTCGGTCAAGTCAAGTCATGTTGATTTTGTTCTGGTATTCAGGTTCAGGTTCAAGTATTCATGTTTGGTATATTGGATTCATGTGAATTGGATTCAGATTGAGACTTAGACTAAGACTTGAGTCAGACACTTTAAACAGATTTGGATCCTGAATTAGATTAGGGTGTTATCGGTAACTGCTGCATATGGACGACATGATTTGTGTTTTTTTCCAAGACAATTACCATTGATAACCCCATTTTAGTTTTCTATTTTAAATAGGCAAGCACCCACTTTCTCCGGCTCTCAGAGGCTCAAGAGAATTGGTCCCGCTTAAACCTATATTTACTAGGGTTCTTAATGTAATTTTATATATCTCGAGGGGGGTTTTATGAAAAATATTTTATATACTTTCAAAATAAATCTCGAGTAATTATTTATGTTCTTTAAGGTTTTCATGGATGTGAATTTTAAAAAGTGAGCTATATTAGTGAATAATAACTTAGCTTGAATAGTTCATTGTGTTTTAGTGTAACTTGTCTTGTATTGATATCTGATGGTATTTTAATGAAACCTGTCATTCTTTTATTTTCTAGAAAATATGGAATTTTGTTATATATTAAAAAATATATGGTTTGATAATATTTATATAATTATTAAAAATTAATTTTATTTATTAAGTAGAAAATCTCGTTTTTCTTAAAAATCGTATTAAAATTCTTTCGAGATCGTATGCTCCGTGAGGAGGTCTGCATCTCGCTCTACTAGCCCAAGGATGTGCGATAATCTGCACCATCCAATAGCGGGTTCTCCGAAATGGGTTGTAGAGGTATAATCGTAAAAAAATGATAACACCATTTAAAAAAAAATTGATAACACCATTCTTAAAAAAATTGATAATCTAATAGCCCAAGGTATTTTGATGAAAAGTCGTATTTTGTCACAAAAGTCATATCTCAAGAGAATCGTGCTATATCAATATGTGTGTATGTGAGAAGTAGGTCATTACCTCGTGAATTTTTCTAAAGGTATGCTAAGCAAAATGTTTAAAAGATAACGTATATAAACTTCATGGTATTTAAAAGTAAAAGTTTAATTAAAGTTAATTAATATGGAGGTTTAGGGTAAAAGTTGTTTATAAACCTTTATAATTGTGTTACAAATATTGTGTAAAAGTTTGTTGAACAATATGTAAATGAAAAATGAGATTATAGAGTTTAGAAGATTTACATCGGTAATAACTTCACTTACCGATGTTTTGTTTTGAAAAGAGAATTTAGCGAAAAGAGTAAGGAAATATAAGAAACTTACAAGTTAGGAGGAGAGAGGAGAGGTAGAGGAAGATGCCGTATCCTTCGTGACGTCGTGGGGTTGCCGGAATCGCCTCTAATCCTCGTCGGAATTTGACCTTGGGCTAACTCCACTTGTACTCTTCTTGGACTTGAGAATTTTTGATAATTTTGACTAGAGATTTCAGAATGAAGAGAGACTAGGGTATGTTGTTGTATTTATAGGGTGAAATTAGGGTTTTGGAATTGAAAAATTGAATTAAACTGCATTAAAAATTGGATTAAATGTGAAATTGAATTATCTGTTAAATTGCAGAGAAAACAAACAGTGCAGGGGTAATGTGGTAGGCCAAAAGGTTTTGTGTGCAAAATACGGGGACTTTTTCCCATGGTTCACCCATCGGCGCCGGCCCCAAGCTTGATCTCGCCGGTCGTTTGTTTGAGTTTGGGGGTTGGATTTTGGCCACGTGTAAATTTTTGGACTTCCAAAAAATTTAAAAGAAAAATAATATGTGGCTGATGGGATTCGAACATAGGGGCTACATCACAACAGTGCAAGGTTTTATGTCACGACCCGCAGGGTACGGAACATGACTGGCACTTAAGTTACGAAACGTCTCAAGGCGTACGTAAAATAAGTAAGCCAAAGCCTAGAAATCAAAACCCGATTAAGAAGTAGAGTGAAGAAAAAACCAATTTATTGAAAGCAATTTAATCCATTAAGTTACATCAAGTTTTTTTTTAAAAGCAACGTTCATTTTTCCAAAAATTTCGGCAAAGTCTCCTTTATAAAAACAGGCCCCCAAACGGGTACAAAACAGGAGTATAAATGAATAACATGAAATAAGGCATCCCAAGCGGGAGCTAGCTCTTCGCCGAAGCGGACTCAAATCCCACGCAATATAAATCATCAATGTGCAAAAAAATAAGCATGAGAAGCACAAGCAAAATATCATGTCGACTCAAGTGAGCTCGACCCCAAATACAGCATAAAAGTCCACAAATCTCACAGTCTCGTATCTAGGTCAATATACAACAATACAAATAACAGGTACAGTAGATACAGTAGATGGGTTACTTTAGATACAATGAATATACAAGGTGGTACCAAAAAATAATATCACAACCCACCTATGAGCAAAAGCCTCGAATCCAGGCAAAAGAAGCAAATGGAGCAAAAGGAGCAAGTGCGTCCGCCACTACTGTGCTGACGGAGCGGACCTGCAAAAAGGCTGTGGCACAACGGGGTGAGTTGCCAACTCGTGAGTAATAAATAACATCTATAGAGGCTATCGCAAGCATGCACGCAAATATCATAACATCTACAATACTGATATGGCAGGATATACTAGCAGATATGTATGCAACATGAATCACTATACAATACTAAACTGGCATGATGTGCTAGCAGGTATGTATGCAACATGAATAAACTCGTGATCTGAATATAGAGATATAAGAAATCATTGTTTTCTTCTTAGGAGTCTCTTTTGAAATATCAATAGAATCATCAGAAATCCATGTCCAGCATCGACACCTCAATAACTATCTCAAATCTCATGTGTCCATATCCCAGTATCTCTGGCCTCAGCCGTCCGGATGACCCATCTCAAGTATCAGTATCTCAACATCTCGCGGCCACGGTCGGTATCCTCTGGATATCCGCCGTGCCAAAAATTCACCGGTAGGTAGTCTATCCCCTGCCAGGCTCATCGCCTACTACTCGAACTTCTTGCCCCGGGGTACCTTACCGGGCCCACCATGTACCCAAGACGGTTCATCCAACTCCTCGAAACGGGTCTCGAAAAATAACAGAAAAACTCATGGTGGACGACACATACATCACTAGAAAACCGCAACTTGCATATTTTGAAAAAGGTAATAAGTTGAAAATTCCTTGCGGTTTTCCCCCAAAATCCAGAAATCTCATAAATCTCAAGAAAATCATCATAAGTGCACAGGTCAATGATAATAAATGCCTATAGTACCAACAAATCAAGCTGCAGTGTATGATTAATAGACTAGGCAAGACGAATGATGTAATGAGGTACATGCACATGAATAGCAATCCTACACGTTGCATCTTGGGGAAATTAAATGCATTAGCATAGATTTAAGCATTGTATATGGTGAAATTGTTCTAGATTTCAGGTTATACAAGTTATCTAGTGTTGTGGCATAGCAATTACCAAGGCGTGTGTGTACACATGAATAGTGCTCGTGCTGCATATAAAACCCTGGCAATGGTGCAGGTGTCCTATGGAATGAGTTCGCATACGTAGGTCAATATATAGATCATGAATGTAGCAAGATGTTTAGGCAAGCATTATACTCATAATTACTAATACCACTAGGAATCTTTAAATTACTCAAACTATCGGGCGACTTACGCCATCCAAACGATTGTCCCCCCGTAGATGTTACATCTACTCACCCGTGATCTCGCGCTAGGTGTATCCGACCACCTGCTTTCCTTTCTCCGCGGCGCTCGAAGTCCCCACCTGTGAACCTAGAATTTACATAAAGTAACACACATAAGGCAAATCCTGCAAAAACGTGATATATCGATCAAAGGAATAACTCGCGTTGGAAACTAAACGTGTGTGCACTCGATACGTCAGGACGTGCGTAACCTCACCAGAAACCATCCCGACTCGCTGTGTCGTGTAGTGCACCACAGACCCAACACACAAAACACACGTGTCGCGCGAGTTAAAAAGTATTGAAAAAGGGTTTTAAGTTCCAGATTTTGACTCGAGTGAAAATATAAAAAGTTGCATATACTAAAAACCCTAATTATACAGCAGACTCCTACAGCCCAAAACCCAACATCCACACCCACTTTCTGGCCGCAATTTGTGGCCAGACAGAATAAATCTGCGGCCTAAAGGGGGAGAGGAGGCCCCGTGCTTCGTGTGTGTGTCTCTGGCTTGGTCACTATGCTACAATATCGGCAACTTTTTCCTGAAGTACCCGGGTCAAGAGCAGATCACAGAATGGCTAAAAAGTCTAAACTAAATGCTAAGTTACACCAATTTGAAACCATATGGTAGTTTAGTGAAATCTGGGGAAAATTTTAGGTTAAATGGCCTTAAAAACACTTAGTCAAGCTATATTAACCTTAAAAATCCTCACTTGGCCAAAACTCCACTCAAATCACCATTTCAAGCACTAAACTCATAATAAACACTAACCGAAGCTAAATAATATACAAGTTTAGCAAGCAAAGAATTGAGTTCAGAGATTATACCCCTCTAGATCCTAGGATGCAGGAAGAAGGAGAAGAAGAAGAAGAGAAGGAGCTGCTGCTGCTGCTGGAGTGCTGCTGCTGCCTGCTACAGCTGCTGCTGTGTTGTTGTTGCTGCTGTTGCTGAAGCTGCTGCTGCTGAGGTTGAAGCTGTTGCTGAGGCTGCTGCTGCTGTTGCTTCTGGTGCTGCTGTTGCTGTTGTTGTGTTGTGTGAGTGAGAAGGAGAGAGATGTGTGAGAATGAGTGAGGCACAAAATATAATTGTTTTGAAAACAATTGAGAGTCAACCCCTCACCCTCTCTCCTCATTAAATGTGAGCATGGCTCAAGCCATCATGCTCCCTCTCTCTCACCTATTCGAGTCAACACCTAAAACTAATTCCATTAAAAAAACAAATACCCTTAATTAAGATCAAATTAGCTTAGTAAAAATAGTTTAGTCCACCATGGTTACTAAACATAGTATAACCCCAAACTTAACCCTAGTTAACATGCACAAGTGTGTGCAGTCCAAAATAAATTCTAATAAAATATTCATAAAACCAGATAAATTATTTGAAAACCGTTTTGGTAAACTTTTTACCAAAAACCCCACATTAAAACACAATTACCACTGATCACATTTTAAGGTGTTGCATTTTACCAGTGAGTTACAAGTTGTTTCTTGCTGTTCCTAAATAAATTTAATTTATAATTTGTACTCAGGCTTGCAAACTCCATTATGTACATTAACTTGAAAATTTTTCGTACAATAAAATCAGAGTCGTTATAGAACCCAAACCCTTACCCACGCTAGAACCCTCGCCACCAGACCTTGTTGTCCTCACCACCTCGCCATCATCACCTCCGTCACCACCTCTACTTCCTCTCCCCTTCTCCTTCTTCCCGAAGCCCTGCACCCTAACGACAACCCCCTGCAACAAACGCCCGAACCCAGAAACCCGCAACCTCTTGCCGCCGCTCACTACCATCGATCTCACCGTCGTTGCCCATCGCCAACACCATCTCATCCTCCTCACCTTTGCTCCCCGACACCATAAACCACCCTTACCATCAACCCTCAGTTGTATCCCGACCCCGACACTAACCCAAGAAAACCACCGCCATCTCCACGTTGTTCCCCGCCAAAAGACGCGGATGAAGACGCGGCGGACGTCTTACCTGAATTTCGGGGCAGATGCTAATTGGTGCTATCCGTCCACCTCTCCGAAGATGCCAAGTTGATTTATGGCACCATGTATCGAAGGTTTAAACGGATGCGGCCGATGTAGCAGACTTCGTCAGATTCCCCCTCGTTTGAGGGGGTTTTGGATTGTGGGAACGCTCTTCCCTGCAGGCGCAAGCCCCTGCAGTTAATTACGCTACCACATCGCGGTAACAACTTTCTCCTTCTCCAGATGGTCACTTCATGTCGTGGGTGTTTGTTTTGTTTTTGGTTGCCCGTGGATTGTATACGGAGACTAATTTATGTTGTCGCCCGTAGGGCGTGGATTAGTCTAAATCCGTATATTATTAGATTTGGGTTTGGGGGTTGGGTTTAAGGATACGTTAGCTTCATTTGAGACTAAGATCAACTTAAACGTTTATTAAGGATACATTAGTCCAATTTTAGACTAAGATCAACTTAACGGGATCGTTTAGATCCAACAAGAGAGCATTTGGGCCCTATTGTTTAGTTTAGGGACATTGCGGTCAGTTAGTTTAAGGACATTGCGGTCCATTGTTAAGGACACCATAGTCCGTGAGTTTAAAGACATCACAGTCAAGGTTAAGGACATCGTAGTCCGTGAGTTTGAAGACATCACAGTCAAGGTTAAGGACATCGTAGTCCGTGAGTTTAAAGACATCACAGTCAAGGTTAAGGACATCATAGTCCGTGAGTTTAAAGACCTCACAGTCAAGATTAAGGACATCATAGTCCATGGGCTTAAGGACCCCACAGTCCGTAGAGTGTTTGGTTGTTGGGACCCGTCACCTCTCTGAAGAAGTTGAAAGATTACAACGACAAATATCAGAGGAGTAAAGAGATGTACCCTCAAACCGGTGTGAGTTGGTTGGAAGATGAGCAGGTGGGCTCAATTAATATAAGTTGATGACTTATGGCCAATATTGGGCTAAGTCCAATAAATGTTTAGCATTTTTTTATTCTGGCTATTGAGTCTTTATTTGGGCTTGGCCCTTCTAACAATATTTTTCTTTTATTGAATGCTGAGCATTCACCAGAGCTCTGGGCTTATTCAAAGAACAATTTAAGTTCTACCCAAGCGCACATAAAAGCATGTAATGCGCTTGGCACTATCGCCGGTCAATGAGCACAGAGAACTATGTTTTAAAGCGCTAGTGCGCTTGGCGCTTTGCGCCAGATGTGAAGCGCTAATGCGCTTAGTGCTTTGCGCTAAATGAAGAGCGCAGATACGCTATAGTTGAAGCGTTGAGGCGTTTGGCGCTGGTGCCATATGATTAACTGCAGAGCGCTTTTAGTAATGCAGCGCACGCGTGAGGAGCACGTGGCGCGCTTAGTGCTGAGCGCTAGATGAAGAGCACCAATGCACTTTTAAATTAGGAGCGCTAAGGCTCTTATTAGATTTGAAGCGCTAAGGCTCTTCTTATGTTAACTTTGCGCTCTGCAGATCATCTGTTCTTTGATAAGAGGCTTTGTCTCAAAATTCTAAGAACAATGTTCTTAGTTCATAGGAGATGTTTCAATCGCTTTTGTTGAAAGGCTTTGCCTTTATGGATCTGTGATCCTAAGAGAACTGAATAATTCTCCCCCCCTTTATAATGAGATGTTCATAATCTCTTTTGTGAAAGACAACTTTGTCTTATAGATCTATGATCTGTGAAAGAAGTGAGCACTTCTGATTATATTAAGACGATTTCGTCTATATATTCTTTTTATCTTGAAAAAGAATTATTTTCCTTCACCAAGAGTTTCTTCTTCTTCTTGAGATTTTCTCAAAGTTTATGGGGGGTTCCTCTATTTTTCTCTTTTTGTATTTCTTCTTTTTTTTATTTTGGAAAGAAGGATCATTGGTCGTTGAGACCCACCACCTCTCCGACGACACTGAGAGATTACAGTGCCATATATCGAAGGTGTGGAGGGATGTACCCTTTGAACCATGTCCCACTCATCAGGGGGGAAGAACATGCTGGAGCTTAAGCTTCTCACTCTGAAAAATGCTTCTTTGCATTTGCACACGTGCGTCGCACGTGTTGGGCGCACATATTCGCACGTAGCGTGGAGTTTGCGCATATGCGCATTATGGGGGGAGCAAGCTCCTAAGGAGAACGAATCTCCTTTGAGTATTATTGAATATTCTCATGTGGTGCGCACGTGCGTTGCACGTGGTGCGCGCATGGCGTGCACACGTGCGTTGCACGTAGTGCACATGGCGCTTGCGCATATACGCATTATGGGAATGAGCATGCTCCTATGGAGAACGAATCGCTTTTTAATATTATTGAATATTCCCATGTGGTGCGCACGTGCGTTGCACGTGGTGCACGCATGGCGGGCACACGTGCGTTGCACGTAGTGCACATGGCGCTTGCGCATATGCGCATTATGGGGAGGAGCAGGCTCCTATGGAGAACAAATCTCTTTTTAATATTATTGAATATTCTCATGTGGTGCTCACGTGCGTTGCATGTGGTGCGCGCATGGAGGGCACACGTGCGTTGCACATAGTGTACATGGCGCTTGCGCATATGCACATTATGGGGAGGAGCAGGCTCCTATAGAGAATGAATCTCCTTTTAATATTATTGAATATTCTCATGTGGTGCGTACGTGCGTTGCACGTGGTGCGCGCATGGCGGGCACACGTGCGTTGCACATAGTGCATATGGCGCTTGCGCATATGCGCATTATGGGGAGGAGCAGGCTCCTATGGAGAACGAATCTCCTTTTAATATTATTGAATATTCTCATGTGGTGCGCACGTGCGTTGCACGTGGTGCGCGCATGGCGGGTACACGTGCGTTGCACGTAATGCACATGGCGCTTGCGCATATGTGCATTATGAGGAGGAGCAGGCTCCTATGGAGAACGAATCTCCTTTTAATATTATTGAATATTCTCATGTGCCCCGCACGTGCGTTGCACGTGGTGCACGCATGGCGGGCACACGTGTGTTGCACGTAGCGCACATGGAGATTGTGCATATGCGCATTATGGGGAGGAGCAGGCTCCTATCTTGGAGAACTAAGCTCCTCTGAGAATTGAATCCTTTGAGAATTGAACTCCCCCTTTTCTAAGAGGTATCCCCTCTTATTTATATGGGAGTGGTAGAGAAGCGATCTCTTCTTTTCCCGATGTGGGACTAAAAATGCATTCCCTATGTAGTAGAGCATTACTTTAGATTACACGTGCATAGCACATTTGCTCATAACTTTTGATCCCGGATGAATTATGATGCCCATAATATATCAAATCGAAGGATGTTTCGAGACACTTTCGATACCATCAGAATTTAGCCGTTTCTCATTCCGGAGTTTATCAAAATACAGTTCGGAAAATACTGGTTCGTATCTTCTTCCTTAGATTACATGTGCATAGCACATTTGCTCATAACTTTTGATCCCGGATGAATTATGATGTCCATAATATATCAAATCGAATGATTTTTCGGGATGCTTTCAATACCATCAGAATTTAGATGTTTCTCATTCGGGAGTTTGTCAAAATACAGTCCGGAAAATACTGGTTCACATTTTCTTAAACGTATCGCTGCCATTTGATGCCTTAGGCATTTTTGCGCAGAGATTTTTGGCGGGAACAAATGCCCTCCACTAGTTTCTTCACGTAAGTATATACGTGGGTGAAGTAGGGCAGAGTAATTCATAGTGTATGACCAGTTTCGGGTTGGTATATAATTTTCAGAATCTTGATCTGAGAAGATAACGAGCGGACACAAGCGTCGTCATTTATCATTGACTCAAATCTCGACTCTTAAGGGATATAGTCCCAAACCCTCAGCTCCATGAGCCGCACCCTTCTATTTCTTTATGTTTTACTCTGGCGTGAAGTAGTTTATATGCTCATGAGTAACTTCTCCATTTCAGTGGCATGTAGCTTTGGCAAGTGTGGCCCATAGATGGTAGATAACAGTTCATCTTGAACTCTTTATAAGGTAGTGATGGCTTAGGAGACAGGGGTAGTATCTGCCACTTAAGACTTTTCAACTTTATGAGCCGTGAGGGTCTCATAAAGACTTTTCTCCCTATGAGTCGAGAGGATCTCGTAGGTGTATTTTCTCCTTAGGAATCATGAGGATTCCTCAGTGCGTTTCCCTTATAAGTCGTAAGGATCTTACAAGAGAGTTTTCTTCCTTACCGGTCGAGAGGACCCGTAAGTGTTTAATGAGATTGACGTTATCCGCATTTCACGGCGTCAGAAGTTGCTCCGGGTGTTTTCCATGGGGTCAAGCTTAACTTTGGCTGTGTTCCGCGGGGTCGTTGAATGACGTAATTTCCGAGGCGGGGTCATGTAGATGACGTGTTTCCGCGACGGGGTCATGTGGATGACGTGTTTCCGCGACGGGGTCATGTGGATGACGTGTTTCCGCGAAGGGGTCATTTGGATGACGTATTTCCGAAACGGAGCCATGTAGATGACGTATTTCCGAAATGGGCATGTGGACGACGTATTTCCGCGATGGGTTCATGTGGATGACGTATTTCCGCGACGGGTTCATATGGACGACGTATTTCCGTGACGGGGGGATGACGTATTTCCGCGACGGGGTCATGTGGACGACGTATTTCCGTGACGGGTTATGTGGATGACGTATTTCCGCGACGGGGCCATGTGGATGACGTATTTCCGTGACGGGGTCATGTGGATGATGTGTTTCCGCGACGGGGTCATTTGGATGACGTTGCGTCTGTTGTAATGAGACGAATGTCGAAGTGGTCTCCAGGTTGTCTGGGAACCATCGAGATTTGGAGTAGGGGCTTTGTCGTAGCTCCAGGGTTGATTGCAGCGTCTGAATCCTGCTGGAATGGAGAGGAACGCTGTTGATGATCTCTAGGCTATCCCTGAACCGTTGAGATTTGGCTTCATTTTCTGATGGAGTCTGGGAAGGGAAGGTGTGATTCCTTCCTTTTTTGCGCCCCTGGATTGTATACAGGGATTGATGTGATATCATCTGTAGGGCATAAATTTCATTTTTCTTTATTTCTTTCCGCGATGTTCTATCATTTCAGCTTTTATATCGCGAAGGTCGCGATTGCCCAATCATTTCAGCTATTTTTCGCGACGCCCAATCATTTCGGCTATTTATTTTATTTTTACTCGCTGCTTTTTATTGCGAGTTGCCCAATCATTTCGGCTATTTTGCATGCATACATTTTTACTTGCTGATTTTGTTGCAAGTTGCCCCATCATTTCGGCTATTTCATATGCATGTGTGGCTCGCTAGCTTCTTGGCTGCAAGCTTGGAGTTAGATACCGATTTCGGCATCAGCATCGCTACAACTGGAATATTGCCAGGAGCGAATCATCATCTGCCTCTGTCGATATTGAACAAAGGTGGCTTAGCAAACAGGGTTAGGATCCTGTCGACTAAGGCTTTTGACTTCATGAGCCGTAAGGGTCTCATAAAGGTATTTCTCCCCGCGAGTCGTGAGGATCTCGTAGGTGCATTTTCTCCTTAGGAATCATGAGGATTCCTAAGTGTGTGTTCTCTTATAAGTCGTAAGGATCTTACAAGAGTGTTTTCTCCCTATAAGTCGAGAGAACTTACAAGGGTTGTTCACTATGTAGACATATCCCTAGTCGCGGGTAGGACTTTGTTAGGGAAATGTTTATTCGCGCCCGTGGATTATATACAAGGGACAATATTGAGCCGCTTGTACGGCAGCATTGGAGGTTGTGGTGGCCGCTTAAGAACAGGTTCAGATCCCTGTAGCTTAAGACTTTTGAATCTTATGAGCCGTGAGGGTCTCATAAGAGGGTTCTCCTTACGAGTCATGAGGATCTCGCAAGTGTAATTTCTCTTTAGGGATCGTGAGGATTCCTAAGTGTGTTGCTCCCTAGTGAGTCGTAAGGATCTCACGCAGGTGGTTTCTCCTTGCAGGGTCGAGAGGACCGTGCAAATGTCTTTTAACGAGATTGCACCCTTTCGGTTTTCATAAAACTCGTCGGTAGCCCTGCTGTTTTTACTCACGGAGCCCTCTCGGGTTTTCATCCATACCCTTTTCGCTTATGGACATACCGTTTTTTCTTTTTCTTTCATTTTTTTTTATTCTTCTTCTTTTGTATCAGCCTTGGGATGCTGCAATCCACCGTAGTTTATCGACATCTTGGTTAACAGCTAGTTTTAGGACGTAGTGGTCCATTGTTAGTTTAAGGATGTTTCGGTCCGTCGTTAGTTTAAGGACGTTTCGGTCCATTGTTAGTTACTACTTATAGAGTTTGGGCTTAGGAAGATAGCGAGCGGACATAGGCGTCATCGTCTATCCTTGACCTAGGCCGTGACTCATCAGGCGTAGTACTTTTTCAGGAAGCGACCATTTATTGGCCTGAAGGGCCTTTCGCCATGCATGTCCATGAGTAGATAGGCTCCACCCTGGTAGACCTTGTCTATGATATACGGTCTTTCATAGTTCGGCTCGAATTTCCCCCGTTTGGCACCATTGGGGATCATAGGTCATTTGACCACTAGCACGAGTTCGCCTTGGCGGAATGTCCTCGTCCTAGTCAATCTCTTATATGAACGTGTCATCTTTGCTTTGTAAGCCTCCAGCTTTTGTTGCTCCATGAGCCGGGTTTCGTCAAGGGCGTCGAGCTCTTCAAGCCGAAGGTGAGCATTCTCTTCGTCCGTTAGCTCGTAGTGGACCGCCATTCGTAAAGAGGGTAGCTCTATCTTGAGGGGGAGTACCGTTTCCGTACCGAATACCAACGCGTACGGCGTTGTGTTCGTGGTCGTTTTGAACGTAGTCCGATACGCCCAGAGAGCTTCATGCAGTCTCTCGTGCCAGTCCTTCTTGTTTCGCGACACCATCTTTTTCACGATCTTCGTCAAGGTCTTGTTAAAAGCCTCAGCTAGACCGTTAGCTCGGGGATTATGGACTGAAGAGTATCTCCAGTCTATGTTATGCTGTTGTGCGAAGCGGCTGATCTTGTGGCTTCTATAGGCTGGCCCGTTATCAGAGATAATCCGTCGCGGAGTGTCGAACCGATAAATGACGTGTGTCTTGAAGAAATGGAGGATATTCTCCGTCTTCACTTCCCTCAACGGTACTGCTTCTGCCCATTTGGAGAAGTAATCAGTTGTCGCCAAAATGAATCGATGTCCTCTGGACGATGCTGGTTTGATGGGGCCGATTATGTCGGTCCCCCACATTTCAAACGGCCAGCTAGCTGTTGGGGTAAAAATTTACACCCCGGTTGACCGAGTCAAAGTCAAGGTCAACCCCCAAGCTAGGTGGGCCCAAGCCCAGGTCAAGCGAGTCCATGCCCAAGTCGAGCCCGCGGCCAGCCACCCCATGCCAACAACAAAAATCATGTAACAAATAATTTTTATGTAATTTTTGTGCATGAATGTATGCAAAATGGGCATAAAGCCAAATTTTTGTAAGCCCATGGCTTATGTGCAAAATGAAAAGGCACATGAGCCATGGGATAGACAAAATGCCATTTTGCAAAGCCCAAGGGGCTATATGTAAATATGTAAGCCTATATAAGGCAACATGATGATGAATAAAAGATAACACTTTTTCATTCTCTCAAAAAAACCTAGGGTTTGTGCCTCTTTCCCCTTTCTGAAGGTTTCAAACCTTCTTCTTTTTTTGTGAATTAAATCAAGATTGTTACTCTCCCTTTCCCAAAATTAAATAGTTTTTCACCACAAAATCCACAAAGGGGAACTCGGATCTGCCATTAGATCTCAAAAAGAAAAGATTTTTAGATCTCACATCTCTTGATCCAGCCAACAGAGGAGGAAGAAGAAGAACCCATTTCCTCAAACAAAACATTTTTAGGAGTTTAACTCCATATATATATATATATATATATATAACAACAAATATTTCCTTTCTGAAGCATAGCTTCTGTTTCTGGGACTAAAGGCCCCTTTTTTTCTCGCCAGCGTCCGAGCGCAGAGCGCCCACGTGCCGACACATGGCGCGCTTGTGCTCAAGCGCACAGCGCCCGAGCGCAGAGCGCCCACGTGCCGACACATGGCGCGTTTGCGCTCAAGCGCAGAGCGCCCACGTGCCGACACGTGGCACGCTTGCGCTCAAGCGCCCGAGCGCAGAGCGCCCACGTGCCGACACGTGGCAGGCTTGCGCTCAAGCGCACAGCGCCCGAGGCGCTGGGCCCTACGCATCCTTTGGATGTCTTTTCCCCCTCCTTTTTTTTTACATATATACATACACACACACACACACACACATATATATATATATATACATATGCATACATATGTACACATAAACATACTCCACGACATTGCCCCCTGTTAGAAAAAAATTTCTAACGGGGTGCTGTCCCGCACCCCGCAAGGGGGCTGCTAGCCCCTTGACCCCCAGCCCGCTATCCGGGTAGTGGGACCCCCGTAAAAACTCTGCGTAGCTCCTGATATATCCAAAAACCCCTTTCAAAATACAACACACGTACACTGCACATTGAGTTCGCATGACCAGTTTAACCCGTCAATCGGAAGTTCCCTCGCTCCAAAGGCGAGGGGTAATTAACGGCAGCTTAGTTCACGGCTACTGGAGATTCGGATCCCTACAATTATTAAACCCCGGTCTACCCTAGACAGGGGGAATCTGTAGTACGCCTGAAAAGCGCGCGCATTCCCATCTCAATGGGGTGACAAAAAACACCCTACAGATTCTGGCACGCCCGGTGGGACTAATCTCTCCTCCCATATTTCGGGTTAAGCGTTCATGCGAACTCAATCAATGTATATATCTGTATTTATACTAAAATAATGTTCTTTCATGCAGGTCTTCAAGAAATCACCTTTCAACAATGTCTCCAAAGATGAACTCTGCTCCCATCTTCTACACAATGAAGATGGACGCCAGGACGGTCCTCCCGGCCAGTCTCGGGCGACAATAGGAGGAGCCGCAGCTACCATTCGGCTCCATCCTGTTCGTGTCAGCTAACGCCATCCCGGCTCCTCAAGCTCCGGTAACCGACAAACCGGCCTCGAAAGGCAAGAGGCCAAATGTGATGGTCTTGAAGGCGTCCCAGCCCAAACGCAAATCGGTGTCTGGACGGCCTTCCATGGCCCCAACTGGGGGCAAAGCCATCAGAACAAAAGAAGTTGCCAGACGTCGTGGGCAAGCCCAGGCGATACCTTCGACAGACACGTGGGCAGACGTTTTCTCAAGCATCCCCATCACTCAGCCTATGGCGGCTTCCCGAAGAGCAGAAGCCTGCCAAGCGCTTAAGGCAGAGATGCTGAGGCAGAAGCGGCTCAGATACAGAGCCAACATAAGGGCTCGGGCTCTGGCCATGTTAAAATTTATGAATTTCCAAAGCCCGGACCGCTCCGCGAAATTAGCCGCCAAAGACAAAGAGATGGCTGGGTATGTGTTCCGCACTGTCTATATGGTCGGACATGAAGAAATGAACCCGCCTACGCTTCACAGCCAAGGTGACGATACGGTGGACGCTACCCGACCCAACTCGATCTAAATGACGAAGAGCCCACTCAGGCCGATAAGCCAGAAGAGCCCGTGCTTCCTGCGGAATTGACCTCAGGAAATAAAGATGACCCGGTTGTCATAGCTGGAACTACAGAACAAGCATTATTCCAATGGCTTCAAAGGCGATTTCAGGACAGGGATAAGAAGATGGCCGAGGTCCATTCCAAAGTGGACGAGCTGGCAAACGTCGTGGCAGATCTCATGAACCAAGTCGCCCGATTGCAATCACAGCAGAATCAAATGTTAATTCACGAGCTAGGGGGTGATACTCGGAGGCAGCCAACTGATACCCCCTTCAACCTAAGGGCGGAGCGCCTTCAGTCCCTCCGACACATACGCCGAGGGGAATCTCCTCTGAAAGAGAAGCTGGAAAAGGTCTATTCCTTCAAGAGGGAAAAGGTCCACAAGATATTCAGGGACGCCTTAAGAAACGGTCTACAACTGCCAGAATCAAAGAGACCGCAAGAAGAGAATATGACCGACGACCCAAAATATTGCCCCTATCACAGAGTGATAGGTCATGCCATTGAGGACTGCTTCGTCTTCAAAGATTGGGTCGAAAGGCAATACAAGATGGGAGAGATAGAACTTTCTAAAGGCGCGTTGGCAAACAGTCAAGCTACGACCGCCGATTTCATGCAAATGGAGACCGAAGCCTTTCGGGAACCTAATCCTCCCAGTCATGTGCCATTATCTGAAAAGGGCAAACCAAAGACCGATCAGCCTCGAGGACCAGCATCAGTAAAGGCACCGACTCCAATGGAGAGAAAGAAGAAGTTATACTCCTTCAGGAGGGATGAAGTTCGCAAAATATTCATGCACGCCTTGAACAACGGTCTGCAACTGTCTGTTCCAAAGAGGCCACAGGAAATGAACATGACCGGCAATCCCATATACTGCCCATATCATAGAGTGGTGGGTCATACTATCGAAGACTGCTATATTTTCAAAGATTGGGTAGAGGACCAATATAAGATTGGAAAAACCTCACAATCCTCGGATGTATCGGCAAGCCACAGAGCTAGGTCATCAGCACAGCTCCGCCAAGATCAAAGTTCAAGGAGCTGGGATAAGCAAAAAGGACCACCACGTCGTTAAACTGGGAACACCCGTCGACCACCACGTCATTAAACTGGGAACAGTTGACCACCATGTCACTAAACTGGGAATTATCGACCTCTAAGTCGTTAAACTGGGAATGTAAATATATATATATATATATATATATATATATATGTAAATAAACAAAAAATGTGTAAATAAAAGAAAATTAAAGAAAAGCCGAAATGATAGGGCAACTCGCAATAAAAATCAACGAGTAAAATAAAAATGAAAATAAAGTCGAAATGATGGGGCAACCGCGAATAAAAACCGAAATGATAGGGCAATCGCGATCTTCGCGATAAGAAAAGCTGAAATGATAGAGCAATCGCGGTAAAACAAAAAAACATAACAAAAAAACTGGCAAATGATGAGTCGCTCCTGGTACCATATTCCAGTGCAGTGATGCAGACGCCAACCAATATCCAGTGTCCCAAAATTTTTCCGGCCCTACGGTTAGTCCCCAAATTGACTACCGTATACAATCCACGGGCTTAAATAATTCTCATCATACCCATGCCCCACCGTAGTCACCAGTTACGCGGATGGCCTTCGCCTTTGGAATTATGCTCCATTGAGAAGACCCACTCATGTGTCCTCACGATACATGAGGAGAACAAACCTTTGTGGGATCCTTACGACTCACAAAGGAAAAACACACTTAGGAGTCCTCACGACTCCTAAGAAGAAAATACACCTGCGGGATTCTCATGACTTGCAGGGAGAAAATGCTTTTATGGGACCCTCTCGGCCTATAAAATTGAAAAGCCTTAGGCGATAGGGACCTAAACCCGTCTCCTAAGCCATCGCTCCGCCAACAGGAGTAGGCAAATGATGAATTGCTCCTGGCACCTCTGCTTCAGTGTTAGCAACACTGATGCCGGCCCCTACCCTAAAATTCCAAGCTCGCCATCCATAGACCACCAAGTCGTTAAACTGGAAATAGATGACTTCTAAGTCGTTAAACTGGAAACAGATGACCTCCAAGTCGCTAAACTGGAAACAGATGACCTCCAAGTCGTTAAACTGGAAACAGGTGACCTCCAAGTCGTTAAACTGGAAACAGATGACCACTAAGTCGTTAAACTGGAAAAAGATGTCCTCTAAGTCGTTAAACTGGGCACAACATATCTCTAAGTCTTTAAACTGGAAATAGATGACCGCTAAGTCGTTAAACTGGGCACAATAGACCCCTAAGTCTTTAAACTGGAAACAGATGACCTCTAAGTCGTTAAACTAGAAACAGTAGACCTCTAAGTCTTTAAACCAGAAACAGATGACCTCTATGTCGTTAAACTGGAAACAGATGACCACTAAGTCGTTAAACTGGAAACAGACGACCACTATGTCGTTAAACTGGAAACATATGACCACTACGTCGTTAAACTGGAAACAGATGACCACTACGTCGTTAAACTGGAAACAGATGACCTCTACATCTTTAAATTGGAAACAGATGACCTCTAAGTCGTTAAACTGGAAACAGATGACCCTTAAGTCATTAAACTAGGGACGAAGGGAAATCCACTCATGTGTCCTCACGATGCATGAGGAGAACAAACCTTACGGGATCCTCATGACTCATAAGAAAACACCTTCGTGGGATCCTTACGACTCATGAAGGAAAAACACACTTAGGAGTCCTCACGACTCCTAAGGAGAAAGTATACCTACGAGATCCTTCCGACTCATAGGGAGAAAATGCTTTTATGGGACCCTCATGGCCCATAAAATTGAAAAGTCTTCGGTGATAGGGATCTAAACCTGTCTCCTAAGCCATCGCTCTCCAACCCCCCAACGGCGAATGATAAGTCGCTCCTGGTACCATATTCCAGTGTAGCGATGCAGACGCCAATAAAGTCCCGAAAGTTTTCCGGCCCTATGGTCTGGATCATACATCCTGTAAAACCGTATACAATCCACGGGCGTAAAACGATCCCAACCTCTCCCAAGTCCTACTGGTGAGACCGCATTCAAAGTCCAAAAAAAATGAAAAAAAAATGAAAAAAATATAAATAAAATAAATAAAATGGTATGTCCACAATCAAAATGGGCACGGATGAAAACCCGAAAGGGGCTCCGTGAGTAAAAACAGCAGGACTGCCGGCGAGTTTGTGAAAACCCGAAAGGGCGCAAACTCGTGAAAAAGAGATGAAATACACTCACAAAGTCCTCTCGACTTTGTGAGGAGAAAATCCCCGCGTGAGATCCTTACGACTCACAAAGGAGCAACACACCTGGGAGTTCCCACGACTCCTAAGGAGAAAATACACCTACGAGATCCTTTCGACTCGTAGGGAGAAAATGCTTTTATGGGACCCTTACGGCCCATAAAATTGAGAAGCCTTAGGCGATAGGGATCTAAACCTGTCTCCTAAGCCACCAATTCCCAAATCCTCCGGGGGCAAATGATGAGTTGCTCCTAGCATTATTCCAGTGCAGCAATGCAGATGCCAAACAAAAAAAAACAATTCCCAAATCCTCCCGGAGCAAATGATGAGTTGCTCCTGGCATTATTCCAGTGCAGCAATGCAGATGCCAAACAAAAAAACCCAATTTCCAAATCCTCTCAGGGCAAATGATGAGTTGCTCCTGGATTATTCCAGTGCAGCAATGCAGATGCCAAACAAAAAAAAAACCAATTCCCAAATCCTCTCGGGACAAATGATGAGTTTCTCCTGGCATTATTCCAGTGCAGCAATGCATATGCCAAACAAAAACCCCAATTCCCAAATCCTCACAAAGACGGATGATGATTCGCTCCTGGTACCATATTCCAGTGTAGCGATGTTGATGTCGACTCAAATCAAACAAATCAAACCAACCAATTCCAACATCGACCTCTGCGTCAACAAGCGACACTCCGCGCCGGGGAAAAGTTGATCAACGACACTCCGTGCCGGGGAAAAGTCAACCCGACACTCCGCGCCGGGGAAAAGTCAATCAAAGACACTCCGTGATGGGGAAAAGTCAACCCGACACTCCGCGTGGAGGAAAAGTCGATCAGCGACACTCCGTGCCGGGGAAAAGTCAACCCGACACTCCGCGCCGGGGAAAATTCGATCAGCGACACTCCGTGCCAGAGAAAAGTCAACCCGACACTCCGTGCCGGGGAAAAGTCGATCAGCGACACTCCGTGCCGGGGAAAAGTCAACCAGTGACACTCTGCGCCGGGGTAAAGTCGATCAGCGACACTCCGTGTAGGGGAAAAGTCAACCCGACACTCCGCGCCGGGGAAAAGTCGATCAGCGACACTCCGTGCCGGGGAAAAGTTAACCAGCGACACTCCGCGCCGGGGAAAAGCCGATCAGTCGATCAGCGACACTCCGCGCCGGGGAAAAGTTGATCAGTGACACTCCGTGCCGGGGAAAAGTTGATCAGTGACACTCCGTGCCGGCGAAAAGTCAACCCGACATTCCACGCCGGGGAAAAGTCGATCAGCGACACTCCGTGCCTGGGAGAAGTCAAC
Source organism: Agapanthus africanus (assembly GCA_030015575.1). Taxonomy (NCBI): domain Eukaryota; kingdom Viridiplantae; phylum Streptophyta; class Magnoliopsida; order Asparagales; family Amaryllidaceae; genus Agapanthus; species Agapanthus africanus. Next base: position 10,709,729 of record JASDDO010000028.1, on the reverse strand, counting down.
CAGCAACACTCCGCGCCGGGGAAAAGTCGATCAGCGACACTCCGTGCCGGGGAAAAGTCAACCCGACACTCCGCGCTGAGGAAAAGTTGATCAGGGACACTCCGTGCCGGAGAAAAGTCAACCAGCGACACTCCGCGACGAGGAAAAGTCGATCAACGACACTCCGTGCCGGGGAAAAGTCAACCCGACACTCCGCGCCGGGGAAAAGTCGATCAGCGACACTCAATGTCGGAGAAAAGTCAACCCGACACTCCGCGTCGGGGAAAAATCGATCAGCGACACTCCGCGCCGGGGAAAAGTCAACCCGACACTCCGCGTCGGGGAAAAGTCGATCAGCGACACTCCGTGCCGGGGAAAAGTCAACCCGACACTCCACGCCGGGGAAAAGTCGATCAGCGACACTCCGTGCCGGGGAAAAGTCAACCCGACACTCCGCGCCGGGGAAAAGTCGATCAGCGACACTCCGTGCTGGGGAAAAGTCAACCCGACACTCCGTGCCGGGGAAAAGTCGATCAGCGACACTCCGTGCTGGGGAAAAAGTCAACCCGACACTCCGCGTCGGGGAAAAGTCGATCAGCGACACTCCGTGCCGGGGAAAAGTCAACCCGACACTCCGCGCCGGGGAAAAGTCGATCAGTGACACTCCGTGCCGAGGAAAAGTCAACCCGACACTCCGCGCCGGGGAAAAGTCGATCAGCGACACTCCGTGCCGGGGAAAAGTCAACCAGCGACATTCCGCGCCGGGGAGAAGTCGATCAACGACACTCCGTGCCGGGGAAAAGTTAACCAGCGACACTCCGCGCCGGGGAAAAGTCGATCAGCGACACTCCGTGCCGGGGAAAAGTCAACCCGACACTCCACGCCGGGGAAAAGTCGATCAGTGACACTCTGCATCGGGGGAATGTCAACCAGCCGATACTCCGCCTCGGGGAAACGTCAAGCAGACACTCCATGCCGGGGGCACATTGACAACAGACACTCCACCTCGGGGAAACGTCGACCAGCGACACTCCGTGCTGGGGACACGTCTACCAAATCGCTTCGGATCAGAGAGTCGACCGTCCATGTCGTAAAAAGGGCAGTGCATCCCAAAAAGTGGGAACCAAAGCAAGTCGCCTCCACGTGAAAGAAGATCCATCAATTTCATGCACATGACCCACATATGTTGTGTGCATTTATTGATGGGGGCAATTTGTTGGGGTAAAAATTTACACCCCGGTTGACCGAGTCAAAGTCAAGGTCAACCTTCAAGCTAGGTGGGCCCAAGCCCAGGTCAAGCGGGTCCATGCCCAAGTCGAGCCCGCGGCCAGCCTCCCCATGCCAACAACAAAAATCATGTAACAAATAATTTTTATGTAATTTTTGTGCATGAATGTATGCAAAATGGGCATAAAGCCAAATTTTTGTAAGCCCATGGCTTATGTGCAGAATGAAAAGGCACATGAGCCTTGGGATAGGCAAAATGCCATTTTGCAAAGCCCAAGGGGCTATATGTAAATATGTAAGCCTATATAAGGCAACATGATGATGAATAAAATATAACACTTTTTCATTCTCTCAAAAAAACCTAGGGTTTGTGCCTCTTTCCCCTTTCTGAAGGTTTCAAACCTTCTTCTTTTTTTTGTGAATTAAATCAAGAGTGTTACTCTCCCTTTCCCAAAATTAAATAGTTTTTCACCACAAAATCCACAAAGGGGAACTTGGATTTGCCATTAGATCTCAAAAAGAAGAGATTTTTAGATCTCACATCTCTTGATCCAGCCAACAGAGGAGGAAGAAGAAGAACCCATTTCCTCAAACAAAACATTTTTAGGAGTTTAACTCCATATATATATATATATATATATATATATATATATATATATATAACAACAAATATTTCCTTTCTGAAGCATAGCTTCTGTTTCTGGGACTAAGCGCCCCTTTTTCTTGCCAGCGCCCAGCGCCCGAGCACAGAGCGCCTACGTGCCGATACGTGGCGCGCTTGCGCTCAAGCGTAGAGTGCCCGAGCGCAGAGCGCCTACGTGCCGACACGTGGCGCGCTTGCGCTCATGCGCACAGCGCCCGAGCGCAGAGCGCCCACGTGCCGACACGTGGCGCGCTTGCGCTCAAGCGCACAGCGCCCGAGCGCAGAGCGCCCACGTGCCGACACGTGGCGTGCTTGCGCTCAAGCGCACAGCGCCTGAGGCGCTGGCCTCCACGCATCCTTTGGATATCTTTTCCCCCTCCTTTTTTTTACATATACATATATATATATATATACACACACACACATATGCATACATATGTACACATACACATACTCCACGACACTGCCCCCTGTTAGAAAAAAATTTCTAACGGGGTGCTGCCCCGCACCCCGTAAGGAGGCTGCTAGCCCCCTTTACCCCCAGCCTGCTATCCGGGTAGTGGGACCCCCATAAAAACTCTGCATGGCTCCCGATATATCCAAAACCCCCTTTCAAAACACAACACACGTACACTGCACATTGAGTTCGCATGACCAGTTTAACCCGTCAATCGGAGGTTCCCTCGCTCCAAAGGCGAGGGGTAATTAACGACAGCTTAGTTCGCGGCTGCCGGAGATTCGGATCCCCACAATTATTAAACCCCGGCCTACCCTAGGCAGGGGGAATCTGTAGTACGCCTGACAAGCGCGCGCGCATTCCATCTCAATGGGGTGACGAAAAACACCCTACACTAGCCACCGTTGGATGCAGTGGATTTAGATGTTGATGGATGTTCCCCTCCGAAGGACGGCGCACAAGACTGCGATGTCTTGGCACTGAGATTCGGGGCAGATGCTAATTGGTGCTATCCGTTCACCTCTCCGAAGATGCCAAGTTGATTTATGGCGCCGTGTGTCGAAGGTTTAAACGGATGCGGCCGATGTAGCAGACTTCGTCAGATTCCCCCTCGTTTGAGGGGTTTTTGATTGTGGGGACGCTCTTCCCTGCAGGCGCAAGCCCCTGCAGTTAATTACGCTACCGCATCGCGTTAACAACTTTCTCCTTCTCCAGATGGTCACTTCGTGTCGTGTGTGTTTGTTTTATGTTTTATTGCCCGTGGATCGTTTACGGAGACCGAGTTATGTCGTCGCCCGTAGGGCGTGGACTAGTCCAAATCCGTGTTATCTTAGATTTGGGTTTGGGGGTTTGGTCTGAGGATACGTTAACCATACTTGAGGCTAAGATCAACTCAAACATTTGTTAAGGATACGTTAGTCTGGTTTGAGACTAAGATCGACTTAACGGGATCGTTTAGATCCGACAAAGGAGCATTTGGACTCCATTGTTCCAGTTTTAGGGACATAGTGGTCCATTGTATGTGTGTGGCCGTCGGGACCCGTCACCTCTCTGACGACGTTGAAGGATTACAACGACGGGTGTCAGAGGAGTTCGGAGATGTACCCTCGAGCCAGAGTTAATTGGGGGGATTCGTAGTCCAGTCTGCTTGATGGTTTAAGGATTCGTTAGCCATCTTTGAGGCTAAGATCAACTTAAACGGGACCGTTTAGATCCGACAAAAGAGCATATAGGGGCTCTATTGTTCTAGTTTAAGGACGTTGCGGTCCACGGGTAGTTTAAGGACGTTGCGGTCCGTGGGTAGTTTAAGGACATTGCAGTCCGTGGGTAGTTTAAGGACATTGCGGTCCGTGGGTAGTTTAAGGACATTGCGGTCCATGGGCAGTTTAAGGACATTGCGGTCCATGGATAGTTTTAAGACGTCTCGGTCAAGGTTAAGGACGTCATAGTCCATGGGTTTAAGGACTCCACAGTCCGGTATGTGCTCTGGATGCTTCACACGGGTTCACTGCCGTGTTAGGCGAGGACCAGGCTCCGCTCTGGACGTTTTCCACGGGGTCAAAGAGTGACGTTATCCGCGTTCCACGTAACCAGGAATTTTGCATGGGTTTAAGGACCCCACGGTCCGTATCATGAGTGGTCATCGGGACCCGTCACCTCTTTGAAGACATTGAGGGATTACAATGCCAAGTATCAAAGGAGTGATGAGATGTACCCTAGAACCGGAATGGCTTGAGTAGTCCCTTGCCCAATTTAGGGTCAAGACTGATTAATTATGTTATGAGCCCATTAGCCCAGTTGATCATGAATTGAGGACTTATGGCCAGCTTGGGCTAAGTCCAATCAGGAGAGGCTTTGCCTCCATCCATTTGGCCAATTGGGCCAAAGCCTGGTGTTAAAAATCACAGGGTAATCAATGTTGAATCACTGGGAATGATGTCGACAAGTCAGTGTTTAACACTAAAAGGTAATTGGTGTTAAACACCAGCGACAAAGCTTTCAAATTAGTGTTAAACATTAAGGTAGTCAGTGTTGAACACTGCAAGTAAAGTTTTTTGATTAGTGTTGAACACTAAGGCCCAATAGTTGTTTTAACACTGGATTTGGGAGTTTCGATTTAGTGTCAAACACTAAGGCAAGAGAGGTCACGTGGCAACACGTGAGAGCGCCCTCCCTGCAATTATTCTGCTGAAATTGCTGCATCTTTCAGGGCATCACGTGTCATCACGTGACGGGCATTTATATGCCTATGCATTAGAGCCTCTGTCAAGGGTCACGTGGGTCACGTGGGGGACTGCTTCAAAGGGCTTTCTGTAGATCTCTTGAGGGGGTCACGTGGTGGCACGTGACCCTGCCTTCATGTATATTGTTTAGAGAATCTGTTTATCTTTCTCTTCAGGAATTAAATTCCTCGGGCTTTAATTTTCAAAGGAATTAAATTCCTACTTCCCTTCGAAGACTTATATTCTGGAGTAGAATCGAACCCTAAATCTTCTGTAGGAGTTAAATTCCTCATTTATGCGAAGAACTGAATAGGGTTAAACCCTAATAAAAGCTTTTTAAGGAACTAAACTTCCAGTCCCTGTTAAATTATGATTAAGGGAATTGAATTCCCATGATTTCAACAGAACTAAGTTCTTAATTAGGGTTAAACCCTATTTCTCTCTGTTCTGAAGGAATTAAATTCCCATGATACGGGGTCAAGCCCTACTTTTATCTTAGAGGAATTAAATTCCTATAGTTCTGTGAGAATTAAATTCTCGTTTTTTTCCATTCCCTCTCCATGTTTTGGATCTGCATGGCAGGATCTCAACCCATTGAGAATTAAATTCTCAACCTAAAGGGGAGATGTGCACTTTGCAGATCCTCTACCGAAGAGAGAAGAAATATGTTCTTCTGTTTTTATTTTTGTCAGAGTTAAACTCTGTTGAGAATCAAATTCTACTTCTTTCAAGAAGCCTTCCCTTCCTTACCTAGGGTTTTCTTTTGCAGAAGCTCTCAATTCCTCGAAGTATCAAAGCTCTCTCCTTTTCTTCTCTTCTGCGTATGTATCTCTCTCTATATATATCTATATCTCTTTTTTGTGTCTCTTGGCTCCTATTTATAGGAGAAGCAGCTGAATCAATTAGTTTTGGTAAATCTTTCATGAGATATTTGATTTGCACCCATTGTTCATTCTGGACCTTTGGATTATTAGGTGAATTTTATTCACCATTGGATTTCAAATCCAGGGATTCTCCTTTGTTATTTTGGTTAGATTTAAGGGGGAAATCTTTCCAAACCCGAGATTTTCCATAGATAGATGATCTTTAATCATCTCTGAATCTTTAATTTGATTGGCCCCAGATAGTTACTTTCCTTCGGAAAGATTTAAATCTCCTCCAGAATTTAATTCTGTCGTCAACATGGGCTTTGAAAGCCGGTCACGTGTGACCACGTGACCCATGGTCACGTGTGGACACGTGACCCCTTTGGAATGAAGAGTCCTCTTTCTTTCTGCGCTGTCTTCTGGTTGCTGTTTCAGCCATCACGTGTTAACACGTGACCATTGGTCACGTGTGAACACGTGACCCCTGTTAGGAGCCTCCTTCTTTTTTATTCGACTGAAGGACTGGTCTGCTGCTTCGAGCGTCACGTGCCAACACGTGACCTCTTCTGTCGTTCTCTTTCTTGACTTGATCAGTGGACCTTTTCCTTGACTTGATCAGGGAACCTTTTCCTTGACTTGATTCAGGGAACCAAAGGGCCTTTTCCGCTGCTTTTATATGTCACGTGTCAACACGTGACTGCTGGTCACGTGTAAGCACGTGGCCCCTTTTTGAAGCCTTTCCCAGAAGCTTTCCTGATTTTAAATCAGGAAACAAATGCCCCCACAGCGTTGTTCTCATGTGTCAGCACGTGAGTGCAACGCTGTCATCTCTCGCGACCGTTGGATTCCTTTAGGGATCTGAGGAGATGAAGCGTTTCTATCACCTTCTATAAATACCTTTGTCCCTTCATAGGAGCCTTCACTTTGTTCATCTTCTTCTTCTGAGAACTTCTTCTTTGAGAATTTAATTCTCGCTTCCAGAGCTTAGTTCTCTGTCTTGAAACAGTCTGCAGAGTTTAACTCTGTTCGAAAAGGATCCTTTTTCCTCAGGTAATGTTGTTGAACGGCCAAAGCGTCTTCGTCTTTAAAAGAACTCTTTGGATTTTAAATCCGCATTAAGGGTTTCACAAAGAACCCATTTTTCTTCAAGTTTTTCCATAAGAACAGGGAACCACCTAACCTTCGAAATGTAGATCTCTTAGGGTTTAGGTGATCTTTGGGGCGATGATGACGGCGTTTCAACTCCATGGAATTTAATTCCAACAAAACTATTCCTGGAAATTTAATTCCCTTTTTCCTAATAAGGAATTTAATTCCTATGAAGAACTCAATTTCTTCACACAGAGGCTCCCTGGGGTCTCTTGGCCCGAGGCTGTTCTTCCTGCAATTAATGCGATGGGCGCTTTTGTAATGATTCTCGCGACTTTTATTTCAGGTATCATGGACGCCCATTTGTATCGCCTTGACGAGATCATTTCCTATAGGAATATTCGTGCGCTGGGCCGCAGTCAGAACCAGGAGTTCACCGATGCTCAGTGTGCCGAGATCATGAGCCGCTTCGACGAGTACAACCATAGGCTACTCCCCCGTCGCTCTTCTCTTCTGAGGCTGATCGTGCTAGCGATCCGGGAGGCACTTCCTCTCTTTTGTGCTGGCATACCACTCGGGGCCTTGGACACTGCCGAGGATAAGGTGCATTCGGTGTACCTTATGGGCTTGATCTCAAAGAGAAGGCGGGATAATCTCATTGATCTCCTTCATCAGATTTTTTAGCAATCAGCCATACTGGGCGCCTACCGGAGGGTAGAGGACATCCGCGGGGATCCCGACGCTTGTGATCGTGAGAGGAAGCATACTCGGGAGGTTCGAAATGCTTGGAAGATCTTGAACAAAGTTAATTTTGTGTTTCTCAACCCATGCCCCGCATCTGAGGTTTTACCATTGTAAATGTGTCCTCTATATTTTGTATGAACCTCTTGAAGTATGAGCGACAAGTTTTATTATGTCTTCCCATGTTTGCATGCCTTTTCTCTGGGATTTTATCATTTTGCTACTGTTGTTGCTGGTGCTTTTAATATGCATGGTGCTATTCTATTTTCCAACGCACGTCAATTTTGGGTCTCACGCGCTGCGCGCGTGGGATCATTTGATGGGACTGTTCACAAAATTTTCCATGCCGCATTTTTAGCGCGCAGTATTAGATGCATAAAAGGAGCCTTGGAAATAGTTCTCTCTCCTTGATTTTCGATGCCTTTCCTTTTTTGGGCCTTGGAAACATCTTTCGCATGCAAGATTTTCCGCGCATAGCACTTAATGCACTTCTTTATATTCTTGAGGCCATAGCCTATTTTCTCCTCACAGAGAAATTCATTCCCATATCGACGTGATTTAATTTGAGGAATATCTGAGCGCTATGGGCTGCAACCGTCCACATGCTCATCGACAGCCATGGGAAGTGCCTATCGAGGAGATGATCCCCCGCTTTGCCGCTCGGTTAGTGGATCCACTTCTTACTGACGACGAATGCGACTCAGCCATGCATGAACTCTCGATCCGTAGGGGGTCTCCCCTCCCGATGGGTTCCTTCTGGCTCCGGATGATTCTCACGGTCGTGCTTGCCGACATTCCTCCTCACCCAGCAGAGATGACCCTGGCGATGCTTGATGCGGCGGAAGAAAAGCTCGAGGGCTTTCATGAAGCGTGCCTGATTACTCAGGCCTTGAAGGACTGCTCAATTCGTCTGCTGAGCGAGATAAGGGCCCGGCGAGCTATTATGTTTGCTTTCGCGGACGAGCATGGCACCAACCAATGGGGAGCGACCTCTCGCGAGAATCGTCGCTTTGATGTGCTGGAGAGAGCGGAGAGGGAGATGGAGAATTTCGTTCTTTGCTTCACTAACCCATGTGCCGTTGATCCTGTGTTTGGCGACTTTTTCCGTTAGAGTAGAACATTTTTTAACTTATTCCCTCCTTTTTGTATGCTTTATGTTGAACTTCCATGTAGGCTTGGTACTCGTATGTATGTTTCCGCTTGCATGAATAAATTTTGTGTTCGTTTTACGAAAACTTCCTTCAATTACCAATACTGTTGTCATGTCGCGTGCACATTAAAGCTTCGAATTTTATTTCTTTTTTCGGATGTTCATATGATTGCGAACACATGCTTAATAGGATAATCATCGGAAAGGTTTTTCGTTGCTTTTTCGCACCGGGTTGTGTGAGCGCGTTCTGGATCGATTATCGCTGTCGGTCGGAAGCCTATTTATATGGTCTCGAGCGTGTATGTCTTATTTCTAAGGTTGCGGTCGCGGAAGTGAGCTTACATGACCTGATAGGATGACGCGTGGCGAACATTTTGTCGCGCGAGAAAAAGGGGTTCGGCCGTAAATTCTCGAAGAGGGAGCTGGCTTCTAAGGCGCTGAGCGAGCTTCAGGCGAGTCTTAGGCCAACAAAGCGTATGAACTCTGGCGGGTGTTTCAGGAGCCCATCAAAGAGGTGGTGGCTCTCGATAAAGCTGCCACGTTCATTCGTGAGAGGGTCGAGGCTCATAAGGCCGCTGAGAAAGAGCTTGAAGCCCGGCTTGCTTCATATCAGGCCCAGCAAGCTCAGACGGAGGCTCGTCTTCTGGAGATCTTGCGTCATGAAGCCGTGGCTCAGCAACAGAATGACGAGCTGGTAAAATTGTTGCACCGCCCGCCGGCTTGAGGACTTGTATCTTTTCTCCCCCTTTTTTGTTGTACATACTCATGGATGATAGTATCTCTTTCTTTGTTTCTTTCATAAATTGTACTTTGTATCCATTTTGGTTTATGAATAAAAGATACAATTTTCCTCTCAATGATGTGTCCCCTTTTTATTGAATGTATTCTGCGGGTATTCTATCTTGATCTCCTTGCAGGACAGCGATGGCTCAGGATTCAGGGTTAAGATCTGCTTCCTAAGACTTTTGCATCTTATGAACCACGGGGGTCTCATAAAGATTTTTTCTCCCTACAGGTCGAGAGGATCCCATAGGTGTAAGTTTTTCTTAGAGATCGTGAGGATTCTTAGGCGGGTTTTCCCTTGAGAGTCGTAAGGATCTCACAAGAGAGTTTTTCTTCCTTACAGGTCGTGAGGGCTTGTAAGTGCTGGGTGCGGTTACCCTTGTCCGTGTTTCACGGGGTCAGGGGCTGCTCTAGGTATCGTAGTTTAAAGACGTCGCGGTCAAGGTTAAGGACCTCATAGTCCGTGGATTTAAGGATTCCACAGTCCGCTGTTAGTTTTAAGACATCACGGTCAAGGTTAAGGACCTCATAGTCCGTGGATTTAGGGACTCCACAGTCCGATGTTAGTTTTAAGACATCACGGTCAAGGTTAAGGACCTCATAGTCCGTGGATTTAGGGACTCCACAGTCCGATGTGTGGTTGCAGGGACCCGTCACCTCTTTGAAGACGTTGAAGAATTACAACGCCAGGTATCAAAGGAGTGAAGAGATGTACCCTTAAACCAAGGAAGAATCCGTAGGGAATCGGGGCGGTTGATCGTTAGTTTTAAGACCTCCCGGTCGAGGTTAAGGACGTCATAGTCCGTGGATTTTAAGGACTCCACAGTCCGGTATTTGCTCTGGATGCTTCACACGGGTCCACTGCCGTGCTCTGCGAGGACCAGGCTCCGCTCTGGACGTTTTTCACGGGGTCAAGGAGTGACGTTATCCGCGTTCCACGTAACCAGGAAGTTTGTACTAGATGCTTCACACGGGTTCACTGCCGTGCTCGGCGAGGACTAGGCTCCGCTCTGGATGCTTCACACGGGTTCACTGCCGTGCTCTGCGAGGACCAGGATCCACTTTGGACGTTTCCCACGGGGTCAAAGAGTGACGTTATCCGCTTTCCACGTAACCAGGAAGTTTGCACTAGATGCTTCACACGGGTTCACTGCCGTGCTCGGCGAGGACTAGGCTCCGCTCTGGACGTTTCCCACGGGGTCAAAGAGTGACGTTATCCGCTTTCCACGTAACCAGGAAGTTTGCACTAGATGCTTCACACGGGCTCACTGCCGTTCTCGGCGAGGACTAGGCTTCGCTCTGGATGCTTCACACGGGTTCACTGCCGTGCTCTGCGAGGACCAGGATCCGCTCTGGACGTTTCCCACGGGGTCAAAGAGTGACGTTATCCGCTTTCCACGTAACCAGGAAGTTTGCACTAGATGCTTCACACGGGTTCACTGCCGTGCTCTGCGAGGACCAGGATCCGCTCTGGACGTTTCCCACGGGGTCAAAGAGTGACGTTATCCGCTTTCCACGTAACCAGGAAGTTTGCACTAGATGCTTCACACGGGCTCACTGCCGTGCTCGGCGAGGACTAGGCTCCGCTCTGGATGCTTCACACGGGTTCACTGCCGTGCTCTGCGAGGACCAGGATCCGCTCTGGACGTTTCCCACGGGGTCAAAGAGTGACGTTATCCGCTTTCCACGTAACCAGGAAGTTTGCACTAGATGCTTCACACGGGTTCACTGCCGTGCTCGGCGAGGACTAGGCTCCGCTCTGGATGCTTCACACGGGTTCACTGCCGTGCTCTGCGAGGACCAGGATCCGCTCTGGACGTTTTCCACGGGGTCAAAGAGTGACGTTATCCGCTTTCCACGTAACCAGGAAGTTTGCACTAGATGCTTCACACGGGTTCACTGCCGTGCTCGGCGAGGACTAGGCTCCGCTCTGGATGCTTCACACGGGTTCACTGCCGTGCTCTGCGAGGACCAGGATCCGCTCTGGACGTTTCCCACGGGGTCAAAGAGTGACGTTATCCGCTTTCCACGTAACCAGGAAGTTTGCACTAGATGCTTCACACGGGTTCACTGCCGTGCTCGGCGAGGACTAGGCTCCGCTCTGGATGCTTCACACGGGTTCACTGCCGTGCTCTGCGAGGACCAGGATCCGCTCTGGACGTTTCCCACGGGGTCAAAGAGTGACGTTATCCGCTTTCCACGTAACCAGGAAGTTTGCACTAGATGCTTCACACGGGTTCACTGCCGTGCTCGGCGAGGACTAGGCTCCGCTCTGGATGCTTCACACGGGTTCACTGCCGTGCTCTGCGAGGACCAGGATCCGCTCTGGACGTTTTCCACGGGGTCAAAGAGTGACGTTATCCGCTTTCCACGTAACCAGGAAGTTTGCACTAGATGCTTCACACGGGTTCACTGCCGTGCTCGGCGAGGACTAGGCTCCGCTCTGGATGCTTCACACGGGTTCACTGCCGTGCTCTGCGAGGACCAGGATCCGCTCTGGACGTTTTCCACGGGGTCAAAGAGTGACGTTATCCGCTTTCCACGTAACCAGGAAGTTTGCACTAGATGCTTCACACGGGTTCACTGCCGTGCTCGGCGAGGACTAGGCTCCGCTCTGGATGCTTCACACGGGTTCACTGCCGTGCTCTGCGAGGACCAGGATCCGCTCTGGACGTTTCCCATGGGGTCAAAAAGTGACGTTATCCGCTTTCCACGTAACCAGGAAGTTTGCACTAGATGCTTCACACGGGTTCACTGCCGTGCTCGGCGAGGACTAGGCTCCGCTCTGGACGTTTTCCACGGGGTCAAAGAGTGACGTTATCCGCGTTCCACGTGACCAGGAATTTTGCACTAGATGCTTCACACGGGTTCACTGCCGTGCTCGGCGAGGACTAGGCTCCGCTCTGGATGCTTCACACGGGTTCACTGCCGTGCTCTGCGAAGACCAGGATCCGCTCTGGACGTTTTCCACGGGGTCAAAGAGTGACGTTATCCGCTTTCCACGTAACCAGGAATTTTTGTTGATTGTATCCGCGTTTCACGGAATGGAGGCTTGACTTTTGGTGATATGTATATCACCGAGCCGTGGAAGTGGGGGTTGCCGCTGTTCCGTTTCGCTTGATATTGTGTCTGCTGCCGTGAGACGAACGTCGAGATGATCTCTAGGCTATCTGTGAACCGTCGAGATTTGGCCTCTTCTTATGATGTAACCTGGGGAAGGAGTATGATCCTTCCTTTGTTTGCGCCCCTGGATTGTATACAGGGATAGATGCAGCATCACCTGCAGGGTGAGGATTTCACTTTTATTTTATTTCTTTTTCCGCGATGCTCTATCATTTCAGCTTTTTATACCGCGAAGATCGCGATTGCCCAATCATTTCGGCTATTTTTCGCGGTGCCCAATCATTTCGGCTATTTTGTAGGCATGTGTGGTTTGCTAGCTTTTTCGCTGCCAGCCTGGATTTAAGGCACTGATTTCGGCATCAGCACCGCTACAACTGGGATGTTGCCAGGAGCGAATCATCATTTGCCTTTGTCGATGACGAACAAAGGTGGCTCAGCAAACAGGGTTAAGGGTCCTGTCGACCAAGGCTTTTGACTTCATGAGCCGTAAGGGTCTCACAAAGGTATTTCTCCCTACAAGTCGTGAGGAGCTTGCAGGTGCATTTTCTCCTTAGGGATCGTGAGGATTCCTAAGTGTGTGCTCCTCTGTAAGTCGTAAGGATCCTACAAGTGGGTTTTCTCCTTATAAGTCGAGAGGACTTATAAATGTTGGACTTTGCTGGGGAAATGTTTATTCGCGCCCGTAGATTGTATACAAGGATCAGTATTGAGTCCCTTGTAGGGCAATGTCGAGGGTTGTGGAGGATTTGCTTAAGAACAGGTTTAGGTTTCTGTAACTTAAGACTTTCAAGTCTTATGAGCCGTGAGGGTCCCATAAGAGAGTTCTCCTTACAAGTCGTGAGGATCTTGTAAGTGTATTTTCTCCTTAGGAATCGTGAGGATCCCTAAGTGTGCTGCTCCTTTGTGAGTCGTAAGGATCTCACGCAGGCGGTTTCTCCTTACAAGGTCGAGAGGACCCTATAAGTGTCTTTTAACGAGGTTGCGCCTTTTCGGGTTTTCACAAACACTCGCCGGTAGTCCTGCTGTTTTTACTCACGGAGCCCTTTCGGGTTTTCATCCGTGCCCATTTTGCTTATGGACATACCGTTTTTTTTTATATTCTTTTTCATATATTTTTTTTTTCTTTTTCTCTCTTTTTTCATCTCGTCAGCCTGACGATGCTGCGGTAGTAGTTTTAGGGACGTTTCGGTCCGTCGTTAGTTTGAGGACGTTTCGGTCCGTCGTTAGTTTAAGGACGTTTCGGTCCGGCGTTAGTTTAAGGACGTTTCGGTCCGTAGATAGTTTAAGGACGTTTCGGTCCGTAGATAGTTTAAGGACGTCTCGGTCCGCAGGCAGGGGAAGGCCGGCTGCTGCTTGTAGAGTCTGAGCCTAGGAAGATAGCGAGCGGACATAGTCGTCGTCATCTATCATTGACCCAGGCTATGGCTCATTAAGCATAGTATTTCTTTAAGAAGCGGCCGTTTATTGGCCTGAAAGGCCTTTCACCGTGCATGTCCACGAGTAGATAGGCTCCACCCTGGTAGACCCTGTCTATGATGTACGGTCCTTCATAGTTTGGCTCAAATTTTCCCCGTTTGGCACGATTGGGGATCATAGGTCTTTTGACCACCAGTACGAGTTCGCCTTGGCGGAATGTCCTCGGCCTGGTCAATCTTTCGTACGAGCGCGTCATCTTTGCTTTGTAGGCTTCTAGATGTTGCGCTATGAGCCTGGTTTCGTCGAGGGCATCGAGCTCCTCAAGCCGAAGGTGAGCATTTTCTTCGTCCGTCAGCTCATGGTGGACTGCTATTCGTAAAGAGGGCAACTCTATCTCGAGGGGGAGTACTGCTTCCGTCCCAAATACCAACGCGTACGGCGTTGTGTTCGTGGCCGTCTTGAATGTAGTTCGATAGGCCCAAAGAGCTTCCTGCAGCCTTTCGTGCCAGTCTTTCTTATTCCGGGAAACGGTCTTTTTTATGAGCTTCGTCAAGGTCTTATTGAAGGCCTCGGCCAGACCGTTAGCCCGTGGGTTGTAAACTGAAGAATATCTCCAGTCTATATTGTGCTGCTGCGCGAAGCGGCTAATCTTATGGCTCCTGTAGGATGGCCCGTTGTCGGAGATAATCCGCCGTGGGGTTCCAAACCGATAGATGACGTGCGTCTTAAAGAAGTGGAGTATATTCTCCGTCTTCACTTCCCTCAGTGGTACTGCTTCTGCCTATTTGGAGAAGTAATCAGTTGTCGCCAGGATAAAACGATGTCCCCGGGATGATGCCGGCTCGATGGGGCCAACTATATCAGTCCCCCACATTTCGAATGGCCAGCTGGCCACCGTTGGGTGCAGTGGATTCGGATGTTGGTGGATAAAGTCTCCATGAATCTGGCACGAGTGGCATTGCTTCGCATACTCAAGGCAGTCCTGGATCATCGTGGGCCAGTAGTAACCCATCCGTTTAATTTTTAACTTCATCTTTGGGCCTGCTTGATGAGAACCGCAAAGTCCGTCGTGAATTTCCTGAATGACTCTTTCTGCTTCGCCAGGTCCTAAGCACCTCAGCCATAGAGCATCAAACGATCTCTTGTACAGAGTATCGTTGACGAAAGCGAAAGATAGCGCTCGTTTCATGAGCTGATGTCTTGAGGACGCTTCTTTGGGCATTCGGTGGGACTTAAAGTAGTCTATGAAGACTTCCCTCCAGTCCTCGGCCTTCTCATGGTCTTTTATTTGTAGGGTCGTCTGCTCAGTCGCTCCCTCTTTATATAATTCCGGGGGTATTCCTACCGGGGCGAGCACTCGACGGCTTTGTACCACGATTCTTACATCATCGAGGTTCTCGTCCGCCAGTTCTTTTGCAAGTTTGGCTAACGCGTCTGCTTTGTTGTTTTCCGTGCGCGGTATGTTCTTCAAAGCATAGGAGGGGATCTGGGTCAACAGTTGTTGCACCTTTTCTCCGTATCTCACCAACTCCGGCTTGCACGTTTGGTAGTCACCATTTACTTGGCTAACGACCAGCTGAGAATCCCCATATATAAGGAGGTCTTCAATTCCCATGTCGATGGCAAGTTCGAGGCCTGCTATCAGAGCTTCGTATTCAGCTTCATTGTTTGTCCTCGGCTCTGTTAAGGAGAAGGCGAAGCGCATTATCCCTCCTTGTGGAGTCGCAAAGATGAGGCCTATCCCCGATTTGATCATTGGGATACCTTGTTTCGGTTTCTTTACGGAGGACGCTCCATCGAAATAGAGTTCCCATCGGGTGCTTTTGCCGCCAATCGCATCGAATGCATGCTCGTCCGGCAAATCACAGTTTAGAGGAGAGTCGGCCGGTATCGGGTGCTCAGCGAGGAAGTCAGCAATAGCCTGGCCTTTCACTGCCTTGAGAGGTTGATATGTTATCGAGAATTCCATCAAGAGCAGGGCCCATTTAGCGAGTCGTCCCGTCAATATGGCTTTTGACATCAGATATTTAAGTTATCGAGAATTCCATCAAGAGCAGGGCCCATTTAGCGAGTCGTCCCGTCAATATGGCTTTTGACATCAGATATTTAAGAGGGTCCACCTTCGAGATGAGACAGACTTCATGTGCCAACGCATAGTGCCTGAGCTTTGTTATCGCGAAGATTAACGCCAAGCAATATTTTTCAATGGGAGAGTAATTGCTTTCTGCCCCCAGTAGAACCCGACTTAAGTAGTAGAGTGCTCTCTCTTTCCCCTGATCGTTCTCTTGTGCCCATAATGCGCCTAAGGAACCTTCGAGGGCGGTTGTATAAAGAATGAGAGGTTTTCCCTTGACCGGCGCAGCCAATACCGGCGGATTCTGCAGGTACTGCTTGATCTCGTCTAGTGCACCTTGGCATTTCTGATCCCAGACGAATGGGGTTCCCTTCTTCATCAGGTGACTGTAAGGACAGCACTTTCCGGAAAGGTTGGCGATAAATCGCCGGATGTACGCGAGCTTCCCTTGGAGGGACCGCAACTGTTTGAGGGTTCTTGGCGGAGGCATCTCCATGATCGCTTTAATCTTTGACGGATCTATTTCAATACCTCGGTGCCGAATGATGAATCCCAGGAATTTCCCCGAGGAGACTCCAAACGCGCATTTGAGGGGGTTCATTTTCAAATTATATTGCCGAAGGCGTTGAAATACAGTCTCCAGATGCTTTAAGTGATCTTCGTATGACATACTCTTTATTACGAGGTCATCGATATAGCACTCGACGATGTCATGTATGAGGTCGTCGAAGATCTTTGTCATGGCCCTTTGATAGGTAGCGCCGGCGTTCTTTAGACCAAAGGGCATGACCCTGTAGCAGAATATACCTAAAGGGGTCCGGAAAGCGGTGTGCTTCTGGTCTTCGGGATGCATCTTTATCTGATTGTATCCTGAGGAACCGTCCATAAAGGAGAAGATCTCGTGAGTGGACGTGTTATCTATCATTAGCTCGGTTACCGGCACCGGGAAATCATCCTTTGGACAGGCTTTGTTGAGATCCCTGAAATCCACGCATATACGTACCGTCCCATTCTTCTTCATTACTGGGACGATATTGGCGATCCAATCGGGATACTGGACTTCTTGGATAAATCCAGAATCGATCAGCTTCTTGACTTCGGCGTTGATGCTCATCTCGAGCTCGAGTCGCATCCTTCTTGGCGCCTGCTTGACCGGCTTGATATCTGGGGATATTGCTAATTTATGCACAGCAACCTCCGGATCTAAACCTGGCATCTCGGAGTAGTTCCACGCGAAGCAGTCTTTATGTCGCAGAAGCACATTCTTTAACGCAGCCACCCTTTCTTCAGATAGTAGCTCGCTGACAAATGTTGGTCGCGGGTCATCTACCGATCCCAACTCAATCTTCCTGAGATTATCTGCAGTAGTATGTATACCGTCTTCCAGTTCTTTCGGAGCGAGTGGAAATTCTGAGATTATCTCATCATCGCTGTTCTCGAAGCACCGGGGAAGGTTATCTTCGTTCTTGGGCTCTTCTTTCAATATCGTAATCGTATAACAGGTGCGAGTCCGCTCCCAGGACTGAGGTGGATCCGGTTCTGCTCTTGTGGCTTTGGGTTCGTGCTTTTGTGGCGGCGTTATCCTCCATCCGTCGGATAAAGCGAATCTGCCCCGTTGGTACTGGTCCTCGACCCAGTTCTTGAAGGTGAAGCAGTCTTCGGTAGGATGTCCTATGGCTCGGTGATAAGAGCAATAGCCCGAGCGAGAGGCCTTATTAGCTTGTTCAGGGTGTCTAGACTCTGGAAGCGTGATCATCTGATGTTTTAGGGCGAGCTTGAGTAACCTTTCCGTCTTGTCTCGGGGGAAGGAGTACGCTCGACTCATCTTTTCTATGAAGGACGAATCCGAGCTGTGCAGTACCCGTAACCCTCTAATCCTGCGTCGTTGTTGTCGGCTCTTCTTTCCGCTTCTCGACTTATTTCCGTCTCCGCATCGGGCCTTTCGTATGACGGGTTGACAAGGATGAACATCTTTATCTTTTGCAGCCTGTTGGGATAGACGTTGCGTCCTGGCCCTCTCATAGATGGCCATTTCGTGGTTGTGGTCTTCCCGAACTTTCTGATCCACTTTCCTGATAGGCTTGCCCATTCGTTCTTCAAACGACGGACTTGGCGCTTCGACCGCGGGGTCTAGTTTTGATGAGGGGTTGGCATCTCCTGACAGGGCGTCCTCTTCCTCATCAAAGGTATATATAGCGTAGCTACTGTGGGCCCGTCCCCGTTTTCCGGTTCTCGCGTATCCAAGCCCGAGTGTTTCCATTTTCCCGTTGGGCAATTTGCGTTGAGTTCCGGGGACATCCCAAATCCTGTTGTAGAACTGAGCCTGTCGAATAGTTTGTTTTAAGGGCACTCCTTGGCGCTTCAATAGCTTCTTTAATCCGCCTGTATAGTATCTAGGCAGACGGATGGGTTGGAGCCTGTCAAGTGTAGCATCCACGCCATGCCAGATCTCTTTCTCTACTTTCGACTCTGAGGATTGGTAGAATAGGATCACCTTCTCACCCCTTCGCCTGGGAGGGACGTAAAATGTTTGCAGGTCCTGCACATTGTGAGCCTGAAGCGTGTCGAGATCCTTGTAGTGTTCTCGCGGTACCATGGTGACTTGCAAACTATGGTCATCGCCAAGGGGTACTTGTATTGACAGCCGATTGGAGAACACGGCATTAACTTCGTCCTCCGAATCACTCCCGAAGACCAGTATGGGGGTGGGTGTCCTTAGGTTGTTACGCTGAGATGGCCCTGTATACACTATCTCTTCCTCTTCTTCGGTATCGCTCCCGAAAACAGGGATGGTGGCGGCGGTTTTGTTCTCCGGGTCGCGACATCTTTCTGTATCCTCGAAATCCGGCAAAAAGTATCTCGCATCTTCGTATTTGCGGACTTCGTTCACAGAGAACGGGTTTAACTCTCCTGTTATGGTATACTCGAAGCCATCTTTAAAGTAATTCATACACTGATGCTGTGTAGAAGGGACGATATTATATTCGTGTAGCCAAGGACGACCGAGCAAGGTGTTGTAGCAAGTCTTGGCGTCGATGACATGAAATTTGATGTCTGTGACGAGAAGTCCGAAGCGTAATGTCAATATTACAGATCCGAGAGTCCGTGACGATTGTGAATCGAAGCCGGAGATAGTAATTTTGTCACGAGCGAGGTGTTGCACACTCATGCAGATTTCCTTCAACACCCGAACATTAAGGAGATTGACGGAGGACCCATTATCCACCAGGATCTTGCCTATCTTGATGTCATGGCAGTATCCGGAGACATATAGGGGACGGTTGTGGTCGCACGTCCCGAGAAGGAGGTCTTCATCACCGAAAGTGATGTCGGCCGTATGCACTTCCTCCAGTTCATCCTTCATCCTTTCAGTGGCGAGGAAGGCTTGGAATTGCTCAGGTTCTTGTTACGCCTTAATTAGTGAGTCTCGCGCTTCTTTTGATAACAGGAGGGCATCAAGAATGCTAAGCTGAGAGGGTAGCTTCCTTAAGTGCGCGAGGATATTATAGTCCACCTTACCCTTTTTAGGAGGGTCTTTGATAGTTAGTTCTTTCATGACTTGGTCATCTAAAGTGATATCTTCAGTGACCTTCTCCTTTCCCTTATCTTTTCTGCTCACGGGCCCGAGATTCTTTTCTGGGAGTGTGCGATTGCGCAGCTGGATGTTCTCGCAGGCTTCCGATTTTTCTTCTTTTCCTAAAACGGATTCTTTGAAGAGGGGGCTCAGAGTCATCTCTTCATCAGAGTCGCTCCCAAAGGTGAGAACTTGTGGTCCCCCGACGTTAACCATGTCACAGCTGCCAGTAGTTCTGTCGCGCCCGTCGACAGTGCTTCTTCGTTCTCGACGGCTCTTGCGTTTCATGCGCTTAAAATGTTGCCGACGAGCAACATATCCTTGCCACCATATCTTAAAGGCGTCGCACTCCTCTGTGGGGTGTGAGATTTTCCGATGATATGCGCAATAGTCAGGGTGCCTCTCCGCCCCATCGTGCCTATTTCCTTCCGAAGGTGGTAGCTTCATTCCCATTGACATGGCTTTGGCGAACCTTTTCCTTGTCTTGAATATTTTCTTGTCCACTTCGGATACCTTTTGCTCTGGCAGGGGTAGCTCAACTCTTTCGTTCAGTCGCCCGCCTTTGGTTCCCGTTGGCGTTGTCATTTCGCGCTCTTGATCTGCTTTACTTTTTAGACGAATCTCGTCTAGGAAGGCATTGATCATATCAGTTGTCAGCCTCGCACGCTCTGGTTCGGGCCCCGTCTCCAGCTTCTTAGTGCTAGGATTTTTCTCATCATTGGTAAACGAGTGGGAGATCACGTTGCAACTCGCCACATACTCTTCGGATTCATCCGACGAGCTCTCTCCTTCATCTCTCTCTTGAAGGATGTGGTCGAGGAATTCTCGCAGTGTGACAAGGGTTCGCGCCTTTTGATTGTATTCTTCCAGCGCATCGATTTGCTTCTGCAAGTTTGTTCGCTCGTCTCCAAGCCTCGCGGGCTTCTTGGATTTCTTCTTCTTTTTCTTTGAAGATTTTGACGGTTGGGCGTGAGTATTTGGGCCCTTATCACGAGTCTTTGTAATTGCGCGGGGCTTCAACATCCCTTCGATAATTTGAGGTTGAAGAGGGTCCTTCCATTCGATCGCAGGGCATGCATGAAGGTCTCTCAGCATTCTTTTGGTCTTCGTTGATAGCACGACCTCCCATGGAGCTTCTTCAATAAAGGAGCAGGTTGCCCCCGGTGTGTCTGCCTTTTTAGGAGTATGCGGTTGTGGTGTGTTCACCTTCCACTTTTCGGACAGTACAAACTTCCCCTGGAGGTATTGGTCTTCGATCCATCCTTTGAAGACGAAGTAATCTTCAATCGGATGACTTACCGTTTGATGGTAAGGGCAATAGTTGGAGTTATTCACCTCGGTGGGTTGTGGCGGTCGCCTTGGATTTGGTAGGTTTATAAGTCTGTTGCGTATTGCCAGCTCGAATAACCACTTCGTCTTGTCTCGTGGGAACGAGTAGGGACGCTTCATCTTCTCATTATAGTACCGGCGTCTTTCCTCCAATTGATCTGCTGGTTTCGGGGCGCTAGGTTGCTGTTGGGCATTCGCGACAAAGGTTGTCTTTCCTTTACCCTTGTCACTCCGAGGTTCCGATTTCGAGGGAAGTGGCCTATGACCCATCTGGTCCATCTGTGCCAACTTGTCGATTAAAGCCTGGAATGTGGTTGGCTTAAAGAACATCATAAACTGGGAGATAGTTGCGTGGGGGTCTAGGGTTCCCACGAACATGCCCACTGCGGGTGCCTCTTCAATGCGTTGCTCGCATCTCGACCACAAATTCCGCCAGCGTATAGCATATTGGACCCAGGTTTCGCCTGGTTTTACCCTGGCGTTAATCAATGCAGTTATTGGAGTGTGTTCGCTGGCACTTGCGAACCGCTGAGTGAATAACAACTCCATTTCAGCGAACGTTTTGATAGAATCGTTCGGGAGTTCCGAATACCATTCGAACGCTGTTTCTGATAAGCTGCCCACGAACTGGCGGAGCAACAGTTTGTCATCACCGCCGGTGTTACCACAGAGGGCCCGGAACTGGGAGACGTGTTGATGAGGATTGCCGGTCCCCTTATACACATGGAATTTCGGTATCGTATAGCCTTGCGGGTATTTGATTTGATCGTACCAGCTCGGATATACTTGACCAGCTGCCTCAGTTGCATGATGGACCCGGATTTGCTGGGCTATGTAGTCGGCCAAGTCAGCTTTAGAGATCGTCTCCTCCCTGGCCGTAGAGAGGGCTGGTGGTGGATTTGACGTTTCTCCTCGGTCGTCTTCCAGAACGATTGGGGGATCTTCAGCGGGTAGGTCCTGTTGGATCATCATTCCTATCATATCTTGGAAGAGAAGGCACATACGCTGTATATTGGCCGCTTGTTCAGCAGCCTCTTTGTCCTTTTTCTCCAGTGTCCGGCGAAGGAACTCAGCGTCGGTTTCCTCCTCCCGGCGCGCGTCTGAGGACGTTTCTGGGCTTTCTTTTGGCCCGGTAAGTGCGGCCATAGCATTCATCATTTCCTGCAGCTTTTGTTGCTGTTCCTGGGCTCTCGTCACGGATCGGGTCAGCGGTCGGTGGCCCGTAGAAGTGCGGCTTTCCTCCTTACCAGAAGCCATATAAACAGTGTGTACCATCGCGCCCCCAGACTTAGGGCGTCTGGGCTCATTGCTTTTAGCCGTCGTTGCATGTTGAGGGATCTTCTCTGGCCTCCTCCTTTTAGGAGTTATGGGAGTTGAGGAGTCCGTCGAGGTGGGCTTCCAGACAGCTTTTCGGGGTTTAGCCTGGTGACCAGCCTCCGGTTGAATTTTCAGCTTCTTGTGCTGGCGGGAGGAGTTTGGATCGATGACTGAGTCTCGGGCCTGCCGCCAAACCTTATAGATTTTGGAAGACAGCCGTTGAGGAGATCGGGGTTGTTCTAATTCTATTTCCACAATCCTTTCTGATAGGGGAGGAGACCTCTTTAGCACTGCAGTAGGGGAATTCCTTCGCACCTTATTTAGCATCTCGAAGCTGTTCCCAGTTGGAACAGCAGCATTAACTTCTGCCACCGGGGCTGGTGGAGTCAATCCGGAGGGGGAGTTGCCCCCAGCCTTCCTTACTCGGCGCCAATGACGACGTCGAGCGCGTCGAGCGGACGGCGCAGGGTCAGCGGTAAGAATGATTTCGTCTTGCCCCCTGTGTGGGCGGGGGGTCGCTGTTGGCGTTAACCTGTCAAAGGCCGATGTCCTTTGGGCAGCAGGAGTGGGAGCTGAGGCCGTCAATCTTGTAAAGACCGACTTTTTGACTGGGGAAGCTGCCTTGGCGATTTCGGAGGCAGGAGCGGCCGCTTTCTTAGAAGCAGCCTTCTCTGAGATTGTAGGTCCCGTGATGAGTTCGCAGGATTTCTGACCCAACCTAGAGAAGACCGAGGCGTTGGCATTGGGCGACTCGTTGAGAGGAGCCGCGGCAGGGGTAAGACGATCAAAGACCGACTTTTTGTGAGCTTCCTTTGTCAGTACCGGTGCCGTGAAGCTTGTTGGCGGGAGTATAGTCCCGAAGAACAATCCAGTGGTGGCCTGAGTCACCTGGTCCACCGGCATTGTGAATAACGACGCAGCTTGGGGTCCATAGGCTATACCTCCTGGCGAGGCAAAGCGTGAGTCGCAATTGCAGTTTGAGCAGTTGGAGAATCTCGCAGGAGTAGAAGCCATCGATCCTTTGCTTTCTGCAATAAGCAAGATGCCAATTCTCAGTATCTTGAAACCCAAGGGCAACTATTAGCGAACCGCGATTGGTTCGCGAATCACGACACACGAAGTGTGGAGTGGAAAGAGGAAAAGGTCCCACCGGGCGTGCCAGAATCTGTTCCCCTCCGAAGGACGGCGCACAAGACTGCGATGTCTTGGCACTGAGATTCGGGGCAGATGCTAATTGGTGCTATCTGTTCACCTCTCCGAAGATGCCAAGTTGATTTATGGCGCCGTGTGTCAAAGGTTTAAACGGATGCGGCCGATGTAGCAGACTTCGTCAGATTCCCCCTCGTTTGAGGGGTTTTTGATTGTGGGGACGCTCTTCCCTGCAGGCGCAAGCCCCTGCAGTTAATTACGCTACCGCATCGCGGTAACAACTTTCTCCTTCTCCAGATGGTCACTTCGTGTCGTGTGTGTTTGTTTTATGTTTTATTGCCCGTGGATCGTTTACGGAGACCGAGTTATGTCGTCGCCCGTAGGGCGTGGACTAGTCCAAATCCGTGTTATCTTAGATTTGGGTTTGGGGGTTTGGTCTGAGGATACGTGAACCATACTTGAGGCTAAGATCAACTCAAACATTTGTTAAGGATACGTTAGTCTGGTTTGAGACTAAGATCGACTTAACAGGATCGTTTAGATCCGACAAAGGAGCGTTTGGACTCCATTGTTCCAGTTTTAGGGACATAGTGGTCCATTGTATGTGTGTGGCCGTCGGGACCCGTCACCTCTCTGACGACGTTGAAGGATTACAACGACGGGTGTCAGAGGAGTTCGGAGATGTACCCTCGAGCCAGAGTTAATTGGGGGGATTCGTAGTCCAGTCTGCTTGATGGTTTAAGGATTCGTTAGCCATCTTTGAGGCTAAGATCAACTTAAACGGGACCGTTTAGATCCGAAAAAAGAGCATATAGGGGCTCTATTGTTCTAGTTTAAGGATGTTGCGGTCCACGGGTAGTTTAAGGACATTGCGGTCCGTGGGTAGTTTAAGGACGTTGCGGTCCGTGGGTAGTTTAAGGACATTGCGGTCCATGGGTAGTTTAAGGACATTGCGGTCCATGGATAGTTTTAAGACGTCTCGGTCAAGGTTAAGGACGTCATAGTCCATGGGTTTAAGGACTCCACAGTCCGGTATGTGCTCTGGATGCTTCACACGGGTTCACTGCCGTGTTAGGCGAGGACCAGGCTCCGCTCTGGACGTTTTCCACGGGGTCAAAGAGTGACGCTATCCGCGTTCCACGTAACCAGGAATTTTGCATGGGTTTAAGGACCCCACGGCCCGTATCATGAGTGGTCATCGGGACCCGTCACCTCTTTGAAGACATTGAGGGATTACAATGCCAAGTATCAAAGGAGTGATGAGATGTACCCTAGAACCGGAATGGCTTGAGTAGTCCCTTGCCCAATTTGGGGTCAAGACTGATTAATTATGTTATGAGCCCATTAGCCCAGTTGATCATGAATTGAGGAATTATGGCCAGCTTGGGCTAAGTCCAATCAGGAGAGGCTTTGCCTCCATCCATTTGGCCAATTGGGCCAAAGCCTGGTGTTAAACATCACAGGGTAATCAGTGTTGAATCACTGGGAATGATGTCGACAAGTCAGTGTTTAACACTAAAAGGTAATTGGTGTTAAACACCAGCGACAAAGCTTTCAAATTAGTGTTAAACACTAAGGTAGTCAGTGTTGAACACTGCAAGTAAAGTTTTTTGATTAGTGTTGAACACTAAGGCCCAATAGCTGTTTTAACACTGGATTTGGGATTTTCGATTTAGTGTCAAACACTAAGGCAAGAGAGGTCACGTGGCAACACGTGAGAGCGCCCTCCCTGCAATTATTCTGCTGAAATTGCTGCATCTTTCAGGGCATCACGTGTCATCACGTGACGGGCATTTATATGCCTATGCATTAGAGCCTCTGTCAAGGGTCACGTGGGTCACGTGGGGGACTGCTTCAAAGGGCTTTCTGTAGATCTCTTGAGGGGGTCACGTGGTGGCACGTGACCCTGCCTTCATGTATATTGTTTAGAGAATCTGTTTATCTTTCTCTTCAGGAATTAAATTCCTCGGGCTTTAATTTTCAAAGGAATTAAATTCCTACTTCCCTCCGAAGACTTATATTCTGGAGTAGAATCGAACCCTAAATCTTCTGTAGGAGTTAAATTCCTCATTTATGCGAAGAACTGAATAGGGTTAAACCCTAATAAAAGCTTTTTAAGGAACTAAACTTCCAGTCCCTGTTAAATTATGATTAAGGGAATTGAATTCCTATGATTTCAACAGAACTAAGTTCTTAATTAGGGTTAAACCCTATTTCTCTCTGTTCTGAAGGAATTAAATTCCCATGATACGGGGTCAAGCCCTACTTTTATCTTAGAGGAATTAAATTCCTATAGTTCTGTGAGAATTAAATTCTCGTTTTTTTCCATTCCCTCTCCATGTTTTGGATCTGCATGGCAGGATCTCAACCCATTGAGAATTAAATTCTCAACCTAAAGGGGAGATGTGCACTTTGCAGATCCTCTACCGAAGAGAGAAGAAATATGTTCTTCTGTTTTTATTTTTGTCAGAGTTAAACTCTGTTGAGAATCAAATTCTACTTCTTTCAAGAAGCTTTCCCTTCCTTACCTAGGGTTTTCTTTTGCAGAAGCTCTCAATTCCTCGAAGTATCAAAGCTCTCTCCTTTTCTTCTCTTCTGCGTATGTATCTCTCTCTATATATATCTATATCTCTTTTTTGTGTCTCTTGGCTCCTATTTATAGGAGAAGCAGCTGAATCAATTAGTTTTGGTAAATCTTTCATGAGATATTTGATTTGCACCCATTGTTCATTCTGGACCTTTGGATTATTAGGTGAATTTTATTCACCATTGGATTTCAAATCCAGGGATTCTCCTTTGTTATTTTGGTTAGATTTAAGGGGGAAATCTTTCCAAACCCGAGATTTTCCATAGATAGATGATCTTTAATCATCTCTGAATCTTTAATTTGATTGGCCCCAGATAGTTACTTTCCTTCGGAAAGATTTAAATCTCCTCCAGAATTTAATTCTGTCGTCAACATGGGCTTTGAAAGCCGGTCACGTGTGACCACGTGACCCATGGTCACGTGTGGACACGTGACCCCTTTGGAATGAAGAGTCCTCTTTCTTTCTGCGCTGTCTTCTGGTTGCTGTTTCAGCCATCACGTGTTAACACGTGACCATTGGTCACGTGTGAACACGTGACCCCTGTTAGGAGCCTCCTTCTTTTTTATTCGACTGAAGGACTGGTCTGCTGCTTCGAGCGTCACGTGCCAACACGTGACCTCTTCTGTCGTTCTCTTTCTTGACTTGATCAGTGGACCTTTTCCTTGACTTGATCAGGGAACCTTTTCCTTGACTTGATTCAGGGAACCAAAGGGCCTTTTCCGCTGCTTTTATATGTCACGTGTCAACATGTGACTGCTGGTCACGTGTAAGCACGTGGCCCCTTTTTGAAGCCTTTCCCAGAAGCTTTCCTGATTTTAAATTAGGAAACAATGGATAAAGTCCCCGTGAATCTGGCACGAATGACACTGCTTCGCGTATTTGAGGCAGTCTTGGATCATCGTGGGCCAATAATAATCCATCCGTTTGATCTTCAGCTTCATCTTCGGCCCGGCCTGGTGAGAACCGCAGAGTCCGTCGTGAGTTTCTTGGAAGACTCTCTTTCCCTCTTCAGGTCCCAGGCATCTTAGCCACAGAGAATCAAATGACCTTTTATAGAGAGTATCATTGACGAAAGCAAAAGACAGAGCTCGTTTTATAAGCTGATGTCTTGAGGACGCACCTTTAGGTGTTCGACGGGATTTGAAATAATCTATAAAGACTTCTCTCCAATCCACAACATTTTCCTGGTCTTTTATTTGCAGAGTCATTCGCTCGGTCGCTTCCTTTTCTTCGGACGACTCCGGAGATACTTCTGCCGGAGCAAGAACCCGACGGCTTTGCACAACGATCCCCACGTCATCGAGGTTCTCGTCGGCCAGTTCTTTAGCGAGCTTGGCTAATGCATCCACCTTGCTATTTTCTGCACGCGGTATGCTTTCCAAGGTGTAGGAAGGAATTTAGGTCTGCAGTTGCTGCACCATCTCGCCGTACTTTACCAACTCTGGTTTGCACATTTGATAGTCGCCGTTTATTTGACTAACGACCAGTTGGGAATCTCCGTATATGAGGAAGTTTTCAATTCCCATGTCGATAGCGATTTCAAGACCTGCTATCAAAGCTTCGTATTCGGCTTCGTTGTTCGTCCTCGGCTCTGTTAAGGAGAAGGCAAAGCGCATTATCCCTCTTTATGGAGTCACGAAGATGAGGCCTACCCCAGATTTGATTATAGGGGTGCTTTGTTTGCGCTTCTTCATGGAAGACGCCCCATCAAAATAGAGCTCCCATTGGGTATCATTCTCTCTTCTCTCCCTGTCGACCGTGTCAAACACATGTTCGTCTGGCAATTCGCAGTTCAAGGGAGAGTTGGCAGGTATCGGATGCTCAGTGAGGAAATCGGCGATGGTCTGGCCTTTCACTGCCTTAAGAGGCCGATAAATTATCGAGAACTCCATTAAGAGCAGGGCCCATTTAGCGAGCCGCTCTGTCAATATGGCCTTTGACATCAAATATTTGAGGGGATCCACCTTTGATATGAGATGGACCTCATGTACCAATGCATAGTGTCTGAGCATCGTTATTGCGAAGATCAACACCAGGCAGTGTTTTTCAATGGGGGAGTAATTGCTTTCTGCCCCCAGGAGAACTCGACTTAGATAATAGAGGGCTCTCTCCTTCCCTTGGTCGTTCTCTTATGCCCATAATGCGCCTAAGGAACTTTCAAGGGCGGTTTTATACAGAATAAGAGGCTTTCCTTTGACCGGAGCGGTTAGCACTGGAGGATTCTGTAGGTATTGTTTGATTTCTTCCAGTGCGCTTTGGCATTTGTGATCCCAGACGAACGGAGTTCCCTTCTTCTTCAGGTGACTGTAAGGATGGCACTTTCCTGAGAGATTGGCTATAAATTGCCGGATATACGCGAGCTTCCCTTGGAGAGACAGCAGTTGCTTAAGAGTCCTTGGAGGAGGCATTTCCATAATCGCCTTGATCTTTGACGGATCTATCTCGATGCCTCGGTGTCGGACGATGAATCCTAAGAATTTGCCAGAGGAGACTCCGAACGCGCATTTGAGAGGGTTCATCTTCAAGTTGTATTGCCGGAGGCACTGAAACACGATCTTCAGATGCTCTAAATGTTCCTCGTATGATTTGCTTTTTACTACGAGGTCGTCGATATAGCATTCGACGATTTCATGTATGGGGTCATCGAAGATCTTCGTCATGGCCCTCTGCATTCTTTAGACCGAAGGGCATCACCTTGTAGCAGAATATGCCCAAAGGGGTCCGGAAAGCGGTGTGCTTCTGGTCCTCGAGATGCATCTTTATCTGATTGTATCCTGACGAGCCGTCCATGAAGGAGAAAACTTCATGAGTGGACGTATTGTCTATCATTAGCTCGGTGACCGGTACTGGGAAGTCGTCCTTCGGGCAGGCTTTATTGAGATCCCGAAAGTCCACACATATGCGCACCGTTCTATTTTTCTTCATCACCGGGACGATATTGGAGATCCAGTCAGGATATTGGATCTCTTGGATGAAACCGGAGTCGATTAGCTTTTTGACCTCGGCGTTGGAGCTCATCTCAAGCTTGAGCCGCATTCTTCTCGGTGCCTGTTTGATCGGCTTGACGTCCGGGGATATCGTCAATTTGTGCACAGCAATCTCTGGATCTAATCCTGACATCTGGGAATAGTTCCACGCGAAGCAATCTTTATACTACACGAGCACAACCTTTAGCGTAGCCATCCTTTCTTCAGACAATAGCTTACCGACAAACGTCGGCCGCGGGTCACTTGCCATCCCCAAATCAATTTTCTTGAGGTTATCTGTAGTAGTATGTATCCTATCTTCCAGCTCTTTTGGCGCCGGTGGAAACTCTGAGATTACCTCGTCATCATCGTTTTCGAAGCACCGGGGGAGGTCATCCATATTCTCAGGCTCTTCTTTTGACAGCGTTATTACGTGACAGGTACGAGCTCGCTTCCAAGACCAATGTTGATCCAGCTCTACTCTCATGGCTTTGGATTCATGCTTTTGCGGCGGGGTTACCTTCCAGCTGCTGGATAGAGCGAACCTGCCTTGCTGATACTGGTCTTCTACCCAGTCTTTAAATGTG
Organism: Agapanthus africanus; assembly: GCA_030015575.1. Lineage (NCBI taxonomy): Eukaryota > Viridiplantae > Streptophyta > Magnoliopsida > Asparagales > Amaryllidaceae > Agapanthus > Agapanthus africanus. The sequence continues at coordinate 10,680,449 of JASDDO010000028.1, read as the reverse complement.
AAGCAGTCTTCGAGAGGATGTCCTATTGCCCTGTGATAGGAGCAATAGTCCGGGTGAGAGACTTCGCCTGCTTGCTCGGGGTGCTTGGACTCCGGGAGTATAATCATTTGATATTTTATAGCAAGATCAAGTATCTTCTTTGTCTTGTCTTGGGCAAAAGAGTATGCTCGACCCATCTTCTTTATAAGAGACGAAGCCTGGTTGCTCGATTCCCGATCACGTGGCTTCTTGGACCCGCTTTGTCGCTGTCGAATGCCTTTCCCATTCTTTGATTTATTTCTGCCTCTTCTTCGGGCCTTTTGTACAACGGATTGACAAGGAGGAGCATTTTCATTTTTCACAGCCTGCTGAAAGAGGCGTTGCGTCTTGGCTTTCTCATAGATGGCCATTTCGCGATTATGGCCGTCTCGAACCTTTTGACCTGCTTCCCTTATAAGCTTGTCCATTTGTTCTTCGAACGATGGACTGGGCATTTTCACGGCGGGAGCTCTTTCTGGTTCAGGGTTAGCATCTTCCCACAGAGCATCCCCTTCTTCATCAAAGTCATGTATGACGTAGCAGTCGCGGAGTAGCTCCCATTTCTTGGATTGAACATACCCAAGCCCGGTCGTTTCCATTCTCCCGTTGGGCAATTTTCGTTAAGTTCCGGGGACGTTCCAGATCCTGTTATAGAACTGTGCTTGTCGCGCAGTTTGCTTAAGGGGTACACCTTGGCATCCCAAGAGTCTCTTTAGTCCATCCGTGTAATATCTGGGCAAACGGATGTGCTGGAGCCTGTCAAGTGTAGAATCCGCGCCATGCCAGATTTCTTTATCCACTTTGGTTTCCCCGGATCGGTAAAATAGGATCTCCTTTTCACCTTTTCGCGTGGGAGGGGCGTAGAATGTCTGCAGTTCTTGCACACTGTAGGTATCAAGTGCGTCTAGCTCTTTATGAGGCTTTGGCGGAACCATGGCAACTTGCAAATTTTGATCTTCATCGGCGAAGGTTTGTATTGATGGCCGAGCAGAGATTACGGCATTGACCTCATCTTCCGAGTTGCTGCCGAAGATCAACATAGGAGCGGATGGTCCCGGATTGTTGCACTGGGGCGGACCTGAATAAACTATTTCTTCTTCCTCCTCGGTATCACTCCCGAAGACCGGAACAGTAGCGATAGCTTTGTTCTTATCCTCCGGTTTGCGACATCTTTCCGTGTCCTCAAAATCTGGTAAAAAGTATTTTGCATCTTCGTACTTTCGGACTTCGTTCATGGAGAATGGGTTTAGTTCCCCTGTCACAGTGTACTCGAGACTATCTTTGAAATACTTCATACACTGATGTTGTGTAGAAAGGATGATGTTGAACTCGTGTAACCAAGGCCGGCCGAGCAAAACGTTATAGCGGGTCTTAGCGTCAATGACGTGGAACTTAATGTCCATGACAAGCAGCCCAAAGCGTAGTGTCAATATTACAGACCCAAGTGTCCGTGATGACTGGGAGTCAAATCCGGAGATGGTGATTTTATCGCGAGCGAGGTGTTGAACGCTCATGCAGATTTCTTTTAGCACCCTTACGTTAAGGAGATTGACGGAGGACCCATTGTCGACCAGGATTTTACTTATCTTGATGTCATGACGGTATCCGGAGACATATAGGGGACGGTTGTGCTCGCATGTCCCAAGGAGGAGATCTTCATTGCCGAACGTGATATCGACTGTGTGTACTTCTTCCAGCTCGTCCTTCATCGTTTCTTCAACGAGGAAAGCTTGGAATTGCTCGGGCTCTTGTAATGCCTTGATCAAAGAATCTCTTGCTTCTTTGGATAACAGAAGGACGTCGAGAATGCTTAACTGCGAAGGTAGCTTTCTCAAGTGTGCCAGAACGTTGTAGTCCACCTTACTTTTCTTTGGCGGGTCCTTGGCTGTCAGCTTTTCGACGGCGTGGTCATCAAGGATGATATTCTCAGGGACCTTTTCTTTTCCCTTATCTTTTCTATTTGACCCACTGTTCGAGGGCCCAAGATTCTTTTCGGGCACCGTACGATTGTGCAGCTGAATATTTTCACAGGTCTTCGGTTCTTCCTCTTTTCCCAAGGTGGATTCTTTGAAGAGAGGGCCAAATGTCATTTCTTCGTCAGAGTCGCCCCCGAAGGTGAGAACTTGCGATCCCCCGGCGTTGACCATGCGACAGTTGCCGGTAGTTCTTTTACGCTCCTCGGTCGTACTTCTTTGCTCCCGACGAGTTTTGCGTTTCATCTGCTTGAAATGTTGCCGGCGAGCATCATATCCCTGCCACCATATTTTAAAAGCGTTGCACTCTTCGGTGGGGTGCGCAATTTTTCGATGATATAAGCAGTAACTGGGATGTGTTTCCGCTTCATCGAGAATGTTTCCTTCGGAGGGTGGCAGCTTCATTCCCATCAATATAGCTTTAGCGAACCTTTTCCTCATCTTGAACATGTTTTTATTTGCGACGGATGTGCTTTGATCTGGCGGGAGTGTTTCAACTCTTTCGTCCAGTCGCCGGCGTTTGGTTTTTTCAAATATGGCTGTTTCACGCTCTCGAGCAGCTTTGCTTTTAAGAAGAGCTTCGTTCAGGAATGCATCAATCGTTTCGTCTGATGGCTCTAGAAGTTCCGGCTTAGGATTTGCCCCCAGTTTCTTTGTGTAAGGAGCTTCTTTATCGTCTATCGACGAGTGATAGATCATATGGCAGCTTGCTACATAACCTTCAGATTCATCCGACGAGTCTTCTCCATTGTCATCATCTCCGTCCTCAAGGACGCGGTTGAGAAATTCTTGGAGTGTGACTGGGGTCCGCGCCTTCTGGTTATATTCTTCCAGCACGTCAATCTGTTTTTGCAGGTTTGTGCGCTTGTCACCAGGCTTCACGGGCTTTTTGGCCTTCTTCTTCTTCTTTGAAGACTTTGACGGCTGGGTGTGAATGCTTTGGCTATCACCACCGATTTTTGGAGTTGGGTGCGGCTTCAGCATCCCCTCGATGATCTCAGGTTCCGGTAGATTCTTCCACCTAATTGTCGGACATGTGCGGAGATCCTTCAGCATTCTTTTAGTTTTAGCTAAAAGAGCGACCTCCCATGGAGCTTCTTCTACGAAAGAACACGATGCTCCCGGTGTATCCGTCTTCTTGAGAGCATGCGGCTGAGGCGGGTTCACCTTCCAATTCTCGGATAATATGAATTTGTCCTGTTGGTACTGATCTTCTATCCATCTTTTGAAGATGTAACAATCTTCGATCGGATGGCCCAACATTCGGTGATAAGGGCAATAGTTAGGATTGCTAATGTCGCCTAGTTGCGCTGGGCGTCTTGGCTCCGGCAGAGTGATGAGCCTGTTGCGCAGTGCTAGCTCGAATAACCTCTTCGTATTGTCTCGAGGGAACGAGTAAGGGCGTCTCATTTTATCTCCAAAAGATTGAGTTATATCATTTTGGCGATCAACTGGTCTTAGACCACTGGGCTGTTGTTGAGCATTGGCGATGACGGTCACCTTCCCCTTTCCCTTCTCGTTCCGCGGCTCCGGCTTTGGAGGAGACGGTCTATGACCCATCTGGTCCATTTGGGCCAGCTTATCAATCAAGGCTTGGAAAGTAGTCGGCTTGAAAAACATCATGAATTGGGAGATGGTCGCCTGCGGATCAAGAGTGCCCACGAACATGCCCACCACCGGCGCTTCTTCGATGCGCTATTCGCATTTCGACCATAGGTTCCACCACCGTATCGCGTACTGAACCTATGTTTCTCCAGGCTTCACCCTGGCATTGATCAATGCCGTGATTGGGGTGCGTTCACTAGCACTTGCGAATCTTTGCGTAAATAACAGCTCCATCTCCGCAAATGTCTTGACAGAGTCGTTCAGAAGTTCAGAGTACCACTCGAATGCCGTTTCTGACAAGCTGCCGACGAATTGGCGAAGTAGCAATTTATCATCACCTCCGGTGTTGCCACATGTAGCCCTGAACTGGGCGACATGCTGGTGGGGATTGCATGTCCCTTTGTATACATGAAATTTAGGGATCATATATCCCGGCGGGTACTTTATTTGGTCATACCAGCCTGGATATGGTCGCCCAATTTTAACAACTTGACCGGCCGCTTCATTCTCCTGGTGAGCTCGTATTTGCCGAGCAATGTAGTCATCCAGAGTGGCCTTGGAGATAGTTTCCTCTTTGGCTGCTGAAAGAGCCGGAGGAGGGTTCGATGTCTCCCCTCTGTCATCTTCAATGATGATCGAGGGGTCTTCAGCTGGAGGTTCTGGCTGTAACATCATCCCAGCCATGTCTTTGAACAAGAGAGCCATTCGTTTTATATTGGCTACCTGTTCCGCAGCCTCTTTTTCCTTATTCTCGAGCATTCTTCGGAGGAACTCGGTGTCAGTTTCTTGTTCCCGACGTTGCTCCGAGATTTCTGGATTTTCTTTTGGCCCAGTGAGTGTGGCCATTGCAGTCAGCATCTCCTGAAGCTTCTACTGTTGTTGTTCCTGAGCCCTTGTTATTGACCGGGTAAGCGGTCGATGACCCGTAGAAGCACGGCTTTCCTCTTTTCCGGAAGCCATATAAACAGTATGTACCATCATGCCTCCAGACTTGGGGCGTTTAGATTCAGCGCTTTTACGGTTTGCCACGTTCACAGGGGCTTTCTCTGGCCTCCTTCTCTTTTGAGCAGTTGAAGTCGAGGGGACCGTTGCAGCGGGCACCCAGGTAGCCGTCGTCTTTTGTGGCTTGATAGGATGGTCTTTCTCTTGCCGAACTTTTACCTTTTTCTGTCGGCGAGAGTAATCTTGATCAATTACTGAGTCCTGAACCTGTCGCCAGACTTTGTAAATTTTGGAAGAAAGCCGCTGAGGGGGCTGCTCCGGCTTTGTTTCTGTAACATTCTCCACGGATGGAGGAGATCTTTTCAGTACGGCAGTGGGTGAATTCCTGCGCACCCTGTTAAGCAGCTCGAAGCTGTTTCCGGTTGGAACAGCAGCATTGACTTCCACCGTTGGGGCTGGTGGAGTTAGCCCAGAGGGGGAGTTGCCCCCAGCCTTCCGTACTCGGCGCCAGTGATGACGGCGAGCATGTCGTGCAGATGGTGTTGGTTCAGCTATGGGGATGGCTTTGTCATGCCCCCTGTTCTGGTGAGGCGCTTCTGGTACCAGCCTCTTGAAGACCGACGTCCGTTGAGCAACAGTATCCAATCTGTCAAAGACAGACCTTTGGGCAGGAACGGGAGCCAGAGTGGCCAGCTTCGTAAAGACTGATCCTTTGACGGGAGAAGCTTCTTTAGTGACCTCGAGATTCGGAATGGCTATCCGCTTTTAGATGGCTGCTTCAGGTATCGTGGGCTTCTTGGCGGGTCCATTGGAGTTCAGGCTCAGCCTATCGAAGACTGATGCTGTTGGCTTGATATCGGATGACCCGTTGAGAGGGGCCGTGGTGGTAGTGAGCCGATCAAAGACCGACTTTTTTTGCGCTTCTTGTGGCAGCGGGATGTTAACACTCACTGGTGGGAGCATGGTCCCGAAGAACAACCCGGTGGTAGCCTGCGTTACCTGCTCTACCGGCATTGTGAACAGGGAGGCCTCCTGGGGCTCGAAAGTTACACCTCCAGATGAGGTGGAACGGAAGTTGCAGTTGCAGCTGGAACATTTCGTGCAAGTAGATGCCATTGATCTTTCGTTTTCTGCACCGAGCAAGACACCAAATCTTAGTACCTCGAACCCAAGGGCAACCATATCAAACCGCGATTCGTTCGCGAATACGACACACGAAGTGTGGAGTGGAAAGAGGAAAAGGTCCCACCGGGCTTGCTAGAATCTGTTCCCCGCCGAATGACGCGGACGAAGACGCGGCGGACGTCTTACCTGAATTTCGGGGTAGATGCTAATTGGTGCTATTCGTCCACCTTTCCGAAGATGCCCAGTTGATTTATGGCACCATGTATCGAAGGTTTAAATGGATGCGGCCGATGTAGCAGACTTCGTCAGATTCCCCCTCGTTTGAGGGGTTTTTTAATTGTAAGGACGCTCTTCCCTGCAGGCGCAAGTCCCTGCAGTTAATTACACTACCTCATCGCGGTAACAAATTTCTCCTTCTCCAGATGGTCACTTCGTGTCGTGGGTGTTTGTTTTGTTTGTGGTTGCCCGTGGATTGTATACGGAGACTAATTTATGTTGTCGCCCGTAGGGCGTGGATTAGTCCAAATCCGTATCTTCTTAGATTTAGGTTTGGGGGTTGGGTTTAAGGATACGTTAGCCTCATTTGAGACTAAGATCAACTTAAACGTTTATTAAGGATACGTTAGTCCGAATTTAGACTAAGATCAACTTAACAGGATCGTTTAGATCCAACAAGAGAGCATTTGAGCCCTATTGTTTAGTTTAGGGACATTGCGGTCAATTAGTTTAAAAACATTGCAGTCCATTGTTAAGGACATCATAGACCGTGAGTTTAAAGACATCACAGTCAAGGTTAAGGACATCGTAGTCCGTGAGTTTAAAGACATCATATTCAAGGTTAAGGACATCGTAGCCCGTGAGTTTAAAGACCTCACAGTCAATGTTAAGGACATCATAGTTCATGGGCTTAAGAACCCCACGGTCCGTAGAGTGTTTGGTTGTCGGGACCCGTCACCTCTCTGAAGACGTTGAAGGATTAAAACGACAAATATCAGAGGAGTAAAGAGATGTACCCTCAAACCGGTGTGAGTTGGTTGGAAGATGAGCAGGTGGGCTCAATTAATATAAGTTGAGGACTTATGGCCAATATTGGGCTAAGTCCAATAAATGTTTAACATTTTTTTTATTCTGGCTATTGAGCCTTTATTTGGGCTTGGCCCTTCTAACAATATTTTTGTCTTTTATTGAATGTTGAGCATTCACCAGAGCTCTGGGCTTATTCAAAAAACAATTTAAGTTCTACCCAAGCGCACATAAAAGAATGTAATGTGCTTGGCACTATCGCCGGTCAATGAGCGCAGAGCACTATGTTTTAAAGCGCTAGTGCGCTTGGCGCTTTGCGCCAGATGTGAAGCGCTAATGCGCTTAGCGCTTTGCGCTAAATGAAGAGCGCAGATGCGCTATAGTTGAAGCGTTGAGGCTTTTGTCTCTGGTGCCATATGATTAACTGTAGAGCGCTTTTAGTAATGCAGCGCACGCGTGAGGAGCACGTGGCGCGCTTAGTGCTGAACGCTAGATGAAGAGCACTAAGGCACTTTTAAATTAGGAGCGCTAAGGCTCTTATTAGATTTGAAGCGCTAAGGCTCTTCTTATGTTAACCTTGCGCTCTGCAGATCATCTATTCTTTGATAAGAGGCTTTGTCTCATAATTCTCAGAACAAAGTTCTTAGTTCATAGGAGATGTTTCAATTGCTTTTTGATGAAAGGCTTTGCCTTTATGGATCTGTGATCCTAAGAGAATTGAATAATTCTCCCCCCCTTTATAATGAAATGTTCATAATCTCTTTTGTGAAAGACAACTTTGTCTTATAGATCTATGATCTGTGAAAGAAGTGAGCACTTCTGATTATATTAAGACGATTTCTTCTGTATATTCTTTTTACCTTGAAAAAGAATTATCTTCCTTCACCAAGAGTTTCTTCTTCTTCTTGAGATTTTCTCAAATTTTATGGGGGGTTCCTCTATTTTTCTCTTTTTGTATTTCTTTTTTTTATTTTGGAAAGAAGGATCATTGGTCGTTGAGACCCACCACCTCTCCGACGACACTGAGAAATTACAGTGCCATATATCGAAAGTATGGAGGGTTGTACCCTTTGAACCATGTCCCACTCATCAGGGGGGAAGAACATGCTAGAGCTTAACCTTCTCGCTGCTGAAAAATGCTTCTTTGCGTTCGCGCACATGCGTCGCACGTGTTAGGTGCACGTGCGTCGCATGTGTTGAGCGCACATATTTGCACGTAGCGTACATGGAGTTTGCGCATATGCGCATTATGGGGGGAGCAAGCTCCTATGGAGAAAGAATCTCCTTTGAGTATTATTGAATATTCTCATGTGGTGCGCACGTGTGTTGCACGTGGTGCGCGCATGGAGGGCACACGTGCGTTGCACGTGACGCTTGCGCATATGCGTATTATGGGGAAGAGCAGGCTCCTATGAAGAACTGTCACGACCCGAAATTCGACTCGTGACCGGCACTTAACCACGCAACGTCTACAGGCGTAACGCGACTAAGTAAGCCGAACCCAGAAATCAAACCATTTAAAAGTAGCGAGTGTTGAAAAAATTTGATTAAAACATTTAGAAAACCATAAGTAGTTTAATGAAGTTCCTTAAGGTTAAGTTATTATCTTAATAATTTTGGCAGCATTTTCTTTGTGAAACTAACAATGAAGTCGGGTATAAAACAGGATATAAGTGAAAATGATATACAATGAAAATAAAGCATCCCCAAACGGGAGCAATCACGCCCAGCGGCGGAAACCATCACCACAAGAGTAATATACGACGCCGTAGCGAAAAAATGAGCAATAAGTAAAAACATCACAGAATAATAAAACTACATATGTAAAGTCGGCTCCCACGAGCTCGACACCAGAATACAAATAATATACATCGTCGTCCTCACATTGTTTCTAAGTCAAATACATATAAAGGTAGATGGAGAATACTAGATACAAAAGTGTGTACGATAAAAGTAACCAGATACCACAACCCACCTAACAGCAAAACAGCTCACGCACCAACTGTAGTGGTATCTGTAGCCAAAAGATATAAGAAGGCAGCCTGCCGCGACTACTCTGATGGGCAACCTGCAAATACTATGGCACAACGGAGGTGAGTTGTCAACTCGTGAATAGAGATAACATATAAAGATAATCGCGAGCATGCATGTACTGCGCTACTCTATCATATGCCAACAGATGATATCAATGTGGGATAAGCAGTATGTGCAATAATCATGCAAGTGCTCTATCAGGTAAAATAACTACAGGATGAGATACGTAATAATAAGTGCTGAACATGGGATGGAATAACATCTACACGGAATGTCAATGTGAAAAAATAGTCGGTGCCCATCAATGCACCCAAATCTTAATAAACTCAGGCGCCGGCACTCCCATCGGCCCTCAAATACTGTAAATCTCAGAGAATCACGAATGCCCAATATCGGCACTCAAATATCATAAATACTCATGTCTAGCATCGACACGCAAATCCTCATCTATCGGGCTCTGTCAGTCCGGATCAGCCCACGGGCTCCGTCTGCGGTATCGGCCCCCGGCCCCGGCAGTACGGGTCATCCCGCATCCATCTATCGACTCTGGTCAGTATCCTCCGGATAACCGCCAGGTCCAACCAATCACCGGTAGGTAGTGGTCTCACTGCCGGGTTCATCGCCTGCTGCACGACAGATCCGTTCTCGTCCCGGGGTACCATACCGGGGCCACCATGTATCCGCAATCGGCCTCATCCACTCCTCGAATCGGGTTTCATATGTCACTCTAGTACCGAGAAAACGCATGGTGGACGCACTGAAATATCATATCAAGAGGAACCGGGTTTTCAAAACAGTGCATCTTTTCTTAAATAACCCCACGGTCCTCAAATCCAGAAATCACATAAAAACCAAAGCCAATGCGTAATCCATGCGATGTAATATGTGCATCAAAGTCATACTATAAGTAACGGGGGAAAACCGCTCTATAAAATAGATTCAGTTTTTAAAAGGTATCACGTGGTTCCCAGTTTCCGCCAAAATCAGCTTATCAAGGTAGGTACAGTTGGAAATGCATGAGTATAGATATGCCAATGGTTACGTGCACAAGTAACAAAATCATGTCAAATCACATAAAAGATGAGCTACAGTATAATGATCATGGCAATTCTACAATGTGAGTGTCATGGAAATTACTAACGGTGTGTGTGTAACATGCAGATTAGTGCTCGTGCAACATGAACCGTTAGTAATAGTGCGGTGTTCTATCAATTCTAGTTTATATACATATAGCAGGGAATGCGGTATGCAACAAACAGTAGCCATGTAGGTAAATGCAATATGTAGCTATAAGGTCTTATCAGCCCTGACGCATGACGCCATGCGGGCGATATCCCCGTAGATGTTAAATATACTCACCGTAGTCTCGCGCTAGGTATAACCGACGACTTGTTTCCCCTTCTTCGCGGCGTCTGTCGTGCTCGCCTGAGAACCTAGAATTTCACAGAATATCACACATAAGCTCGAAGTCACACAACTCGACATTAAGGTCAAACTAGAAACCCGCGTCGCAAACCAAGCGCGCGTGTGCGCGATATGCTAAAACGTGTGATTACGCGCCTGAAGCTACCCCGACGCGTCGCGATACGCAGAAACCCCAAACCCACACACGTATCACGCGTGTCGCGAAGGTTTAAAAAAAATACGAGAAATAGGGTATTTGACCCCAGATTTTGATACAGGAATAATTTAATAAAACTATATATACCATAAGACTCCACATAGCAGCAGACACCTATCACCCAAACCCCAACCCACAATTCACCCATCTGGCCGCAAATTGCGGCCAGAACATATTTTTCGGCGGCCTGGGTAGGGAGATGGGCTTCCGGGTTTTGTGTGTGCACTCTATACCATATGTACATGTTACAGTAATTACAAAATTGTTCTGAAACAATACGGGTAGCAGCAGATTCAACAGAGTCCAATTTCTAGTTAAAATGTCCATTTTGACACTAAAATGATACTTTAGGGTATTTTTGTGAAAGCTGAAGCAAACCCATGTTTAAAACCACACTAATAACACATTACCAAGCTAAGCAAGCCATACAAAGGTTAATTTAACAAAAACTTCACTAAACCCCCTCATTAGCACTAAAAATGCATAAAAATGTGATTTTTAGCAACCAAACACACAAGTTATAGAAATAGGGTGCTAGGTGTGAGATTAATACCTTCAAATGACCTTAGAAACCCCAAAATCTCCAGCTCTAGCCTCAAGTGCCCAGACTTGCCATTAAACTCCCCCAAAAGGTCATTTTTCCCAAGGTTTTCTGAAGAAAATGGGTTGTTTTGTGTAGGGTTTGTGTAGGTTTCAAAGAGAAGCAAATGAAGAGAAAAAGATGATGAATTTTATGATGTTGCTGCTGCCTCTCTGCAGTTTTTTCAGAAATGAGAGAAAGAGAGAAAAGAGAGAAAGAAAAATGGGTCAAAAGTCAATCTTTCTCACCTAACACCATGCTTCCATTTTCCATTTAAATTTTGAATTATTAAAAGGGGTTTGACTTGGTTTAAAAATGGGTGGGGAATTAACAACCATGCAAGAAAGAAAATGGTTACTTGCTAACACTTAAAACCTAAGTCACAAAATTGGCTAAGTGTGCATGTGTACACTAACACAAAGAAAATTTCCCAATTAGGGTAAACCTGACTAAAAATAATTAATAACCCTATAATTATATATATAAACACTTCACAACGCAATTATCACCAGCCAAGAAGGATAATGAGATATTCGGGCTTTTAAGAAAAACACGCACAATTGCTAATAAATGCGAAAACATTCCTAACAAAATTCAAAGTGTTACAAGAACGAATCTCTTTTTAATATTATTGAATATTCTCATATGGTGTGCACGTGCGTTGCACGTGGTACACGCATGGTGGGCACACATGCGTTGCACGTGATACACGCATGGCGGGCACACGTGCGTTGCACGTAGTGCACATGGCGCTTGCGCATATGCGCATTATGGGGAGGAGCAGGCTCTTATGGAGAACGAATCTCCTTTTAATATTATTGAATATTCTCATGTGGTATGCACGTGCGTTGCACGTGGTGCGCGCATGAAGGGCACACGTGCGTTGCATGTAATGCACATGGCGCTTGCGCATATGCGCATCATGGGAAGGAGCAGACTCCTATGGAGAACGAATCTCCTTTTAATATTATTGAATATTCTCATGTAGTGCGCACGTGCGTTGCACGTGGTGCGCGTATGGCGGGCACACGTGCGTTGCACATAGTGCACATGGCGCTTGCGCATATATGCATTATAGGGAGGAGCAGGCTCCTATAGAGAACGTATCTCCTTTTAATATTATTGAATATTCTCATGTGGTGCGCACGTGCGTTGCACGTGGTACGCGCATGGCGGGCACACGTGCGTTGCACGTAACGCACATGGCGCTTGCACATTATGGGGAGGAACATGCTCCTATGGGGAACGAATCTCCTTTTAATATTATGAATATTCTCATGTGCCCCGCAAGTGCGTTGCACGTGGTGCGCGCATGGCGGGCACACTTGCGTTGCACGTAGCGCACATGGCGCTTGCATATATGTGCATTATGGGGAGGAGCAGGCCCCTATCTTGGAGAACTAAGCTCCTATGGAGAACTAAACTCCTTTGAGAATTGAACTCCTCCTTTTCTAAGAGGTATTCCCTCTTATTTATATGGGAGTGGTAGAGAAGCGATCTCTCCTTTTTCCGATGTGGGACTAAAAATGCATTCCCCATGTGGTAGAGCATTACTTTAGATTACACGTGCATAGCACATTTGCTCATAAATTTTGATCCCGGATGAATTATGAGGCCCATAATATATCAAATCGAAGAATTTTTCAAGGCAATTTCGATACCATCAGAATTTAGCTGTTTCGCATTCCGGAGTTTTTCAAAATAAAGCTCGGAAAATACTGGTTCGCATCTTCTTCCTTAGATCACATGTGCATAGCACATTTACTCATAACTTTTGATCCCGGATGAATTATAAGGCCATAATATATCAAATCGAAGGTTTTTTCGGGATGCTTTCAATACCATTAGAATTTAGCTGTTTCTCATTTGGGAGTTTGTCAAAATATAGCCCGGAAAATACTGGTTCACATTTTCTTAAGTATATCGCTGTCATTTGATGCCTTAGGCTCTTTTGTGCAGAAATTTTTGGTGGGAACAGCCGTCGACAGCAGCCCATCGTCGCCGTCATCACACATGTGTCTTCATCACCACCAGAGCCCGACACAACAGCACTCACTACTCTTCTTCGTGTTCTTTTCTCGATCGTTTCTTGAATCTCCGATCGGCTCGCCGGAGTTGCGCGCGTCGCCGAAGATCCGGACGACCCAGTCATCGTCGTCGTCCAGCCTAGTCACCACGTCACGTCACTGCTCTGCCAGGTCCAGCCCTGCGCGCGCGACTTTGCATCGCGACATTATTCTGACGTCGGACGTAGCATCCGTATCTTGATGTGAGATCCTATTAGGCAAGTTTTAATTTGCAACATACTATGTTATATTATAACAATATCTATATGAATAAAAATAGTGCATGTGTTTTATTATTCAACAAATATTACCGATTTACAGATTTACGGTATCCGTTCGTATCCGTATTGATAATCGTTTATCTAGTTGCATGCCGAAATATCATGATATCACTACACTATTATATTAGTACAACATGTTATCTAGATTGCATCATATATGGTAATGGACGTAGAATGGTTATTACAGATAGATACATATGCATCTTTGTATCAATTGTGTTTACCGTGTTCCGGTATTTATTACAGTTTCACATTGGGTATCTATTTGATTCATATACATCACATGACATGTTCACGGCACATTATCTGACTTGTTACTTGGATCTTATTGCTAATGCTAACAATACTGACGTGTTGTCCTGACGGACGTAACTTGTTGTCTGCATAAATGAGAATTGTACCTGCTTGATCCTGTGTTGGCATTAGATTCATATCGTTAATACAGAAATGCTTGCTTGCTTTCAACTTTACAAGTATAGGTTACAGGTCCGGCATAATTACTTCAACGACTCCTTCAAAATGGAAACCCGACTTGAACACAAACTTAGGAGAAAAGGGAAAATCAAGAATGTAATCAAAACGTAACTCAAGAGGATATTATTACTTGTTTGCCGTTTTTTCGGGCGTTACGAAATAAATACCTGTTTGTCCTTTTTCCGGACGTTACGGAATGAATATTTGTTTGCCGTGATTCCAGGCGTTACGGAATAAATACTGTTACCGTGGTCCCGTGGGGAATGAACGAGATATATACTGTTGGGTTACGATGAGAATTATATTAATTGATTTCAAAGACTTTTAGAATAGATAACATAAAAACACAGACTTTAGAATACACATCACATACATATAGCTCACTATTTATACATGTATTTATCATTTATATTCATGTTTAATTATATCATCATATCCTGATTATTACTATTGTTCCAATATTATAACGCACTGACGTCTGTGTTTTGCATGGCCCAGTTCCTCTATCTTTATCGCAGGCAGATCAAGAGTATTTTAGCAATCAAGCCGAGCAATGAGAAATTGAACGTGTATTATTGGAGATGTTTAGTTTATTTATTCCGTAGTTTTGTTTATTGATGTGAGCCCTTATTGGGACATGATTCAGATATTGTTTATTGGATCTTGATTCGTTTTCGCTTTATGCAGTTTTTTGATTTTATTTATTGTGGCAAATGGACATATATTAGATAGATTATATATTTTTCTGTTCTTGATATCCGATAGACAGCCGTAATGTGACTGTGGAGGGATGATTTATAACCACAGGTAGTATGATTGGCTCTGTTACATGCCGTAGTTTACGTATCTTGGGAAGTGGGACGTGACAATTAACTTTCCATCCAAAAAGTTAACGTCTTAGACCAAAATACCCTTGACAGATGAAAAAGAAAAAAAAAACAAGTAAAATATACATTTTTCTTCTCCAGCAACCCCATCATCACCAGTGATGAAACACATTATCTCCGGTGAACCGTTGTAACCGTCAATAACTCCTAGCTCACCCTCTCCGATGATCATGATCCAAATAGATTACCATGATAATTTTGAGGCTAAAACCAAGACATCATCAAATATATAACCTACAATTGGAAATCCAAATGCAAACTTGTAACCCAAAGTCAAAACCTAGATCATATCTTCAATCCAAACCATATTAGAACCCTTAATCAAAGCCCTCTTTTTTAAGAGATCGTCGGATCGAAAGTCTCCATTGAGGATGTGGTTGGGTTCAAGTTAGCCAGAGTGGGTTCGGGTTCGCTAGAAAAGGATTGGGATTGCCGGTGGCGTCAGGTCGGGATGGGGATTGCTGGAAAAAAAAGGAAGAAGAACCTTATTGTTTTTCTTTGATTTTTTTAAGGATAAGACTTCAACTTTTTGGATGGAAATTTGACGGAAGCCAACTCATGGGACAGTTTGCAGGTTTTAAATATGAGGCCGGTTATCTGCAAATGGGCAATAAGTGTAACACCCGAGCCCAATAGTACTATTTTTGTTACTGGTTGAGTGTTTGACATTGCTCATTTCATTTATCTTGCTTGTTTGGTTCTTGTTGCAAAATTCTAACTGGCTAAGTCATTTTTGCATGTAACAAATTTTAACATCTAAAATGAAATTAAAAATATCCTATTGTTAGCCGTTTTTCCGGGCGTTACGGAATATCCTATTGTTTGCCGTTTTTCCGGGCGTTGCGGAATATCCTATTGTTTGCCGTTTTTCCGGGCGTTACGGAATACCTATTGTTTGCCGTTTTTCCGGGCGTTACGGAATACCTATTGTTTGCCGTCTTTCCGGGCGTTACGGAATAACTACCGACGAGTTACGATGAGGATTACCTTACCTGGTTTCAAAGACTTTAGAACAGAGAACCTGATAGCACAGTTTAGTTTACCCACTGCATACAACCCTGCACTGCTCTGATTCATATTATTGTTACTCTTGCTTATTTCATGTTCATATTCGCATTGCCTGTCTATTATGTTATTACTGGTTGACATGACGCGCTGACGTCTGGGTTTTGCATGGCCCAGATTCCGTACCGCTGTCGCCGACCGAGCAGGAGTACTTCAGCCAGCAGGCTGATTTGTGAGTTCTGTAGTGATTTGTTTATTTCTTGCATTTTATTTCCAGATGTGAGCCCGCATTATGGGACGTACTTTTCTATTATTGTATTGGATCATTTGCTTCCGCACTTATTTATCATTGACTCTTGTTATTCTGGATTTGGACATGTGTTAGATAGTTTATTTATCTTGTTCTTGATATCTCTACAGCCGTAATGTGACTGTGGATAGATACTTCCTACCCACAGGTAGCATGGTTGGCTATGTCACGTGCCCAATCTTGCGTACTCTGGGAAGTGGGGCGTGACAATAAGTGAGGGTGATTTCCTGCATTTTAGCCTTTATTTTACTAGTATCTTTTCCAATTTGCAATATAAAGCCGCTCGAATTGCAAGAAAGTCTTCTTTAAGCTCTTATAAAAAACAAGCAGTTTGGTCATCACTAACCATCTGCAATAAAGCATTCAACAAAACTGACAGCACCATCCAACACTATAAAAATAGCGATAAATTTAACTCTAGAAATAACCATCCAGCACCATCCAACATATGAGTAGTATGAAATTCCGGTTCCCGCATCCGTTCTGAGATATCCTTCAGCATCAACATTGCAACGCCGGGACGATTGCCTTCACATTCAACCCATCCAGTAACCAGATTTTATATTCATCTCCCTAGCAGCGTAATTCGACCAGCGAAACTATTAGCGCTGCATATCGCCACGTCATGACATAATATTCCATCTTCTGCTAAAGAAAACTCTTTGACCGCAGCATCCAATTTTTCGTTGATTTGATCATGTCCTAGGTGCAACCATCGTAAAGGAAGGGGTTTGAGAGGGCATGCAGAGGACAGCTAGCCGTTCGACGAGCTCGAATAAATCGAAGTCCCTACGTACTTAAAAACAATTCGGTCCCAAAATTTGGACGTACAGATAATTTTCCCAAACCACATTTTCTTCAAAAAACCCTTTCCTCTCCGTTCTCCAAAACCCTAACCAAACCCCATCAGATGTCTCTACTCCGCCTCCGCTCCCTCTCCTCTCTCCGCTCCACCGCCACCGCCGCCGCCGCCGCCGCCGCCGCCGAATCCGCACCGTTCGTCTACACCCATCCCGAATCTCAAAGCACCACCTCCTCCACCACCACCGTCCAGCTCCTCTCGTGGGGCCGCGGAAGCTCCGGAAAACTCGGCGGCGGCAAGGAGGAGACCCGCTCCTACCCCACCCTCCTCTCCTCCCCTCCTCCCGCCCCCGGACTCCCCGTCGGGCAGGACACCGCCGCCGGAGACGTGGGGCCCGCAGCTGAGGTGGGGGTGAGCTGCGGGCTTTTCATTCGGCGCTGGTGGTTGATGGAAAGGTGTGGATTTGGGGGAAGGGGGATGGTGGGAGGCTAGGGTTCGGGGAAGAGGAGTAGGTGTTCGAGCCGAGGGAGAACCGGAATCTTGACGTGGTGAGGATGCTCGCGCTCGGCGGGGTCCACTCGACGGCGGTTACCAGAAACGGGGAGGTCTTCACTTGGTCAGTGATTTCTTCTTCTTTATTTGGTTTGAAATTTTGATGATGAGTGTCAAAGATGCAATCTTTGATGATAAGTGTTCAATTATGGTTGGGTTATTTCGTTGTAGAAAGGAAAATATGACTTCTTTCTGGTGAAGTAGTTGATATGATTTTTGGTTGGACAAGAAAGGTGGTAGTTTTGATGTTTGTCTTATAAAAATTGCTGGATATGCCAAAATTGTGCATATAGCCCATATATATTAAGACAACGAAGAACATGAACCGAACTTTCTTCACCATCTTCCCTTGGGTTTGTGGGGAGAACTTAATCCTTTATATTCAAAAGCTTGACATCTCATGAAATAATTCATGGTATCCTTGACCCCAATCCCTTTGTGGTGTTTGACATTATAAAATTTCTTGTTCATGTTTTATTGTGAAACTTCTATTTTTCCTATCAATTTGGAATTTGGAATGCTAGAATGACTTTTTACTCAATTGGCTGAAGTTTGCAGGGGTTATGGAGGGTTTGGAGCACTAGGGCATTCTGTATATCACAGGGAACTTTTGCCAAGGCGTGTAAATGGTCCTTGGAAAGGAATTATATCTCATCTTGCTACTGGTGGAGCACACATCGCAGCCATTACCGATTCAGGTTTGTCTTACATATTTCCAAAAAGGAGAAATAGGAAAAAAAACTTCATTGTATTTAGGTTTTGTACATAGCATTTAATTTGAATACTTTGAACCCAGTCACATTGTCGCATGTCCAACTTACACGCGCGTGCGCGCGCACTCAAAATTTTTAATGTTTTTTTTTTGAAAACTACTGTCTCTTTACATATTAAGTTCATTATATTCACTTATGAATTGGTTTCACAAGTGAAAATGGAAGGGCATTGTCCTTTATGACCTTCATAATATTTCATGTATATATAAGGGGAATCATAAAATTGTAATTGAACTAGATTGCTGAATGTATGAACTTATGGAGAATATTGAATGTAATGAACTTATGGTCTGTACTGAAAGAAGGAACTAATTTTAGGTAGGCATGGCTATGATGCTTAACTTCTGTTTTTGAGCCCTTGTTCCCACTGATGCCGATGAATTGAACCCTGTTACCAACATACCATAAATGGCTCTCTGCTTAACATTTTTTTTCCTTTTCTTTCTGTTATCTAACAAGGATACGTGTTCTTATGCTGTTGCTTCTTTGGTAGGTATACGAGTTAATCACAAATAGACAGGTACAAGGATATCCATGAAGCCTTATCAGATCTGAGAGCTCTAAGCTTATCGCGACACGACGCTTTAATCTAGTCAATGTTACTGTACGGACGGTTAGAATATACCCTGTCAGACTCATAGTTATGGTTTGACTATATATTGGAACTTTGAAGCATCAATTCTTTAGTCAAAAAATTTAGAACCAAACATCATGACCATTAGAGCCTCGTAAAAAATACTAAAAACCATAAAATCCATAATTTGAAGGGGATAAAATCTGTAAAATTGACCAGTTCAGTTAGTATTCCGAGGTTCCAGGCTTCCAGCAGCATGATTCCTGAACATGTTATTTGAAAAGCAAAATTCACTCTAAAATCAATAGAAGATATGCAATTACTATACTTAAGAAAAATTGGCCTCAAAGTTGCTGAACTACATGTGAAATTTGATAAGCAAACTAGATCCTACCTGCATCCAGTTCGAAACAGCTGAATCTAACAGATTTCAAATCCTAAACCAACTGAATGTTGGGTTTAAATCTTTATGGTAATTGAATCCAAACCATTAACAGCTTAAACCTATGTTTTATTTTTCTCTAATAAGGCATTCATTTTACTGCAATAGATTGCGCTAATTTTAATTTGGGATTCGTGCTCTATTGCTGGTACAGTCGCGTTTTTATCCTACAAAACCACTATTTTAAAAATGAAAAATTCCTTAAGGACTTCTTTTTGGAATACTAAATGCAGTTGCTGGTCCCCTGTATTTTGTGGTTTGCATGCAACATACTATTCATATCCAAATTGAAATCCGTAACAGATATCATCACATAGTTTCATTTTATCGCACTGCAACTAGTTCATCTGTTCTCCCCCCTTCAATTTGCGTCAGAGAATACTTGCTATTTATCAATTCAATCAGTTAATTGGAGGGCCCTGAATCTTGTTATTCTGCTTAGATTTGATTGATTAATACAGACTAGGTGATATTTTAGTCTCAAAGAAACTATTCTACGGTTTGATTATACATGTCCATTTTATACGTAATGTCTTTCTGAATCTCAAATCTTCATATACAATGATGCATGGATCTATTTTTTAAATTTTAGGTGAGCTATATACCTGGGGACGAGACGAAGGGGAAGGGAGGTTGGGTCTAGGCAGCAGCGGCGGTCTAGGTGAGGGAGGTTCTCTTGGAACTCCTTCCAAAGTATGTGCATTAACCAAGCTGATTGCAGCAGTTTGTTGTGGTGGGTTTTTTTACGACGGCATTAACTCCAGATGGCCAAGTATGGAACTAGGGAGCTGAGATTGGCCTTTTATTACTACTCTAGCGAATCGATTATGTTCATTAAGATTTTTTTTTGAGATAATAGGCGGGATAAATCAGCCACCCTCTCATAAATGGAAGACCTCGGGCTTGATCCGGGTCTCCCCCTTGGGCTACTCCAAGCCCCACCAATGAGCTAGTCCAAGCCCTTTGTTCATTGAGAATTTTGCTTCTTTTAATATCTAAATGCTTCAAATTCGAGTTCTCTTCATCATTAAATACAAAGGTTGTGACAGTACATGCTATTGAGAAGACTTAGAATTCTGAGACAGCAATTTTATATGTTAAAGAATCAAATGAATCTCCCTCCTGGAGAGGAGGTTTTATACTGTTTGAAATTCATGTTTATTATTTATGGACACAAAACATAACTTTTATGCAAAATTATATATTTAGATCCACAGAAAAAAACAACTTACATTTTGATATATATAGGAAAAAATAAGATACTATTGATGCAAAATAATAAATGATGGAGTTGTGTACAGATAGGCATACACATGTCCTACTAGGTTACTCCAACCGCACTCAAGAAAGTATATGGCAATCTCTTAGTTGCGACTGGAAATTTTAAAAAGTGGCCACATGTGCATACCCTCTCGAGAGAGTTCGCATTATAAAAGTAGAGATGTCGCTTGGACTTCTATACATTTGATTTTTCCAGTTGTTTTCTCTGTGGAGGTTGGTTCTTATACCTTGCCAAGCCTCTGTTACCTTTCCTTTTACTGTAGTGTTTATAGACTATAAGGGAGGCCTGGATTGTAGAGAAAAGATGTAGGAAATCAATAAAAAAAATTGTATGCTATTACGCTATCCACTACACTATCCCAACATTGCAGAGAACCAATTAAAAACAAGCATTTAGTTTGCTTTCTTGGCTACTTTTCTGGAAGCATGCTACTCCTTTATTTAAAACTCTGCTTGTTTGGGCACTTTGCAGCAAATTCAAATTTTGAACTCGGGAGGGGCAATAATGTCAGTGATTGGAGACCACGACCAATTCCTAGCCTTGAAGGTGTTCACATAATTCAAATAGCACATTCTTTAGCATAACAGATAATTAATTAAAATGCCGAAAATTAGAGAAAACAGAACATGCATTTCCGTCATGTACTTTACCCCGTGTACCACTTATACCTCCTATTGTGTTTTATTAGCACAAACACCCCCTCGGTTCGTTGATCAGAACACTTAAAAGACACTCCTAGAGATGGATTAGACAATCATTTTATTTATTTAGAATTGAACTTGAGCAATCTAAGGGTTTTGATCGGTGAGTAGAGAGGGTGTTTCCACTACTACATAACTTGAGCGGATATAATTGCTACACAGGGTTATCTACATGGGTGTTTTGTGCAATTAACCCTTCATAATCTGTTACATCTAGTGATACTGTAGTTGCATGTTTAATCGCTGCAGCTTTAATTCCCACATGGAATTATAATGGAATTTAATGCTTTGTGGTTTATTCCCAGAAAGGGTGAGGTTCTTTCATGGGGTCATGGAGGACATGGTCAACTGGGCCATCGGTCCATCCAGAATCAGAAAGTCCCACTTGTTGTTGATGCTTTGGCCCAAGAAAGTATTATCTATATTGCATGTGGAGGTTCATCTTTAGCAGCGGTTACAGGTACAAGACATTTACTTTGTTTATAAAGGCCACCATTGCATATTTTTACTCGAGTTGGTTATGGTTTCAAGTGATTTTGCATTCTTTGTTTGAAGTCATTGTTTATGCCCTTTGAATACATGAATTCATCATATTGCCATCGCCAAACCCATTTGAGATCATCCGTTGTGAATTCATTCCCTAAAACACATCTCATGTAGAGGTTCGATACATTGTTGATCTTCAGTCATAGACTTGACAAGTTAAAAAATTCCATGATCAAACTGACATTATCCTCTAATATCTGGTGCCAAGTTTTTGGATGACAAAATAATGGTCAAAAAGGGGCTTGCGATGATCCTATAAGACCAAAATGGAGTCGTCCAAAATTCCCCATTTTTGAAATTATCATAGACCAAGGAAAAAGCCTGGAAGAAGAGGGAAGATGGATCTGTCATCATGAATTTAATTCAACTCTCTGCAACAAATGAAGCCAAGACCAAAAGGGAATACATTCCCATCCTTCTACAACAAGAGGCGTGGCCATTGATTTCTTTGAATGTGTCAGAGCCTACTTAGAGTTTTTTAGTTGAATCCTGTATTGAAGCTACCATAATTTCAGAAAAGTTGACTCTATCACCAGTTATTTATTTTAGGGTTCTAGTCGTCATTAACTTATGGACCTGGTTTTTAATATTGTGCACCATTCTGATCAACGATGCTGCGTGAATGTTCCTAATTCTCCTATATTATGACGTTTATATGCCTTCTGCATCTGCGGACATCATTCTGTTATTGTCTGTGGAATAATGACTAAGGTCTCTCGACATGCTTAATATGCGTTGGACGTCTCAACTCAAAGGTATACAACACTGGAGTACACTTGGTCTTGAGTCTCTTGACTCTTTGCTTGCACAAGAGTAGTTTTATCAGTGGTCTTGGGTGGCTATCGGTAAGCTGGCAAATTTTTTAAATAGCAAAGGGTTACGATGCAAGACCACAAGTGTATTGTTCAGTAAATATTAAGGTGTTCAGCTATGGGCCCCCTGATGCGACGGACAGTAATTTTTGCAATGCAAGATTGCTGGGGAGACATTTTGAAAAAAATAAATAAATCCTGAACCTTAATCCTTAAAATTTTTTTTATCAACTTACCACTACACTCTCTTGGGCCCAACCTCGCTTTCTTCCTAATATACAAAAATTTCTCCTAATTATAGCTTTGCCACTTATTGAAGTCCACATTTTTGGCACTTTAGCGAGATTACATACTAAATAACAGACTAAATCAGTGCACTGGGGTCCAACCCCAGTCACTCTTGTCATGAGTATATATAAAGGAGTTAACTGAGAGCTAATATTTATAATCTGTTTTCCCTAAGGACCCTAACAAAAATATATGCGAGTTGCATGGTATTAAATTCTTTATTTAACCTCCCTGTCCGACATGAGTTAACCGAGAGTTAATTCTTTATTTAAGTTTATTGTTATGTTTTTTTCTTCTGTTCTTTATTTATTTTGTAATTAACTAATTTGAAATTATCACAAAAGATGAATGAATAGAATTTTAAGAGATTTAGCAATACATTTTTGGTGATTTGTTTCTCAGGCAATATCTTTGGAGAGCTTTATAGAGGAAGTCCTATGGTCAAACCTATACCTTCATGAATCAAGCATATTTTGCTCAGGATTTTTTTTTAAAACTCAATAAAAAAGTTTGATTGATCGTGTTTCTTTGTTCTTGTATATTATTATTGCTATTTATAATGCAATCATATGGCTGGATTTGCGTTTTTGGTGATTTTTTTTTAAAACTCAATAAAAAAGCTTGTATTTTTCTTTATTTCTACTATTTATAATGCAATCATATGGCCGGATTTGCGTTTTGGAATTAGAATTTGTCTCATGGATGAACACTAAGGAAGCAATACATGGAACTTTATGCCATTTTTTTTAATTAAAAAAACAATGCAAAAACTACATCAATCCATTTCTTTTTAAAGCCAACTAATCATGACTCATCAAAAGTAATCTTTGCCTATGCAAATCCTGTTGCAATGTTGTTTGACTTCGGCATTTCCAGGAACATTTTCAGACAAAGGAAAACTATTCATGTGGGGAAATGCCAGGGATTGCCAATTAGGTGCTCCTGGGTTACCGGAAGTGCAACCGACGCCAATTGAAGTGAAATTCCTAATGGACAATGATGAAGAATTGGGTTCTCACCATGTAATCTCCGTTGCAATTGGTGCTTCACATGCCATGTGCTTGGTTTCGAGGAAAGCAGCCGATGACCCTTAGGCATTATCAACGAATAGTTGGTGAATGACGCAACAAGCATCCGAGGCAGATAATCTTCTAAGTCGGTCGTTTAAATTTGAAGCACGGTGTTCTTTCTTCCGGAGTCTTCTCCTGTGATGCTCACATTGAAGATTAAAGCTTTACCACGGATGAAATATACAGTTAATCTTGTTTGTGCTTCAGATGCAAATGCTTGCTTTCTTAGTTTTCGAGTGATGTAAAAATCATGATATGTTGTTGTATACAGTATCATAGGGTTGGCATTTATCCATGAATAAATTGAAATTGATATGGTTTTGGTGATCTTGCTTTTCTTAAATTCATACCTCTGAAATTTGGTGTACCCACATCTTAGATGATGACAATGAAGATGGTGGGTGCCGATCGGCAGAAAAAATGATGGAGGGTATACATTTTCGACGCCATAGGAGGATCCTATGGCATCTTTTCTCCATTATATATATATATATATATATATATATATATATTCTAAGTTGACATTTATTTAAGGATTGATCTATTGATACTGTCTGACGATTCTGGATTATACGTTTTCAAACAATTTTCAAAATTTCCTGCAAGAAGTTGGGTCCAATTTGATGTAGTGTTTGTATACGGCTGAATGTCTAAAGTTCATGTCACTATCAGAAAATTCCCAATGAGGAGAAGCACTTTGTATACATAGGACTCATTATTTTGTCTTCTTTCTTGGTTCATACTTTCTATCTTCAGTTGTATAATGTAACCTTTTTCTTTTTTAGAAGTGACGAGGGCCATGGAGAATCTATATATGTCGAAGCCCCGGTGCACGAGAGCTTGTGTGGCTTTGCGACATTGCACGCTGTCCAAACTGGATGGTGATGAATAGAGCATCGATTCATTTGATCATTGATCGAATATTGGTTCTTTTATTATGGAAATTTGGTAGGTGATACCATTCAATTTTCATCTCTCTTCTTTTCGATTCGGTGGACCATTTTTTCATGAATTAAGAAAATGGAAACTTCTGTCTCAACAAATTCTCACGACCTTAAGAATGGTTTGCTATTGAAAAGTATCTATATACATAATGTAAAGCTTTATAAGGGTGTCAGATTTTCTCTATTTCCCAAATTGCCTTTGTTGAATTATTTGTTTTAACAAATGCAATTATGAGCATGCAACAACATATTTTGTCTATAATAATTCAATCTATATATGCTCCTTTTCATGTTTCAAACACCATAGCCATGAATAAGGACAATAATTTATATCAAACTTTGTGTAGTGAAATGAAAGAACATGACAAACAAACAAATGAATTTAATATGTGCAGTGAAGCAAGCATAGATTTTCAACAGGCACACTACTTGTTGATGTAAACATGACCTTCAATTTCATGTTTCAACCATAATAATTATCAATAAGAACAATACTTTATGTCAAACTATGTGTAGTGAAGTGAATGAACATTGCAAATAAACAAATGAATTTAATATATATAGTGAAGCAAGCATAGAATTTCAATAAGAAAAATAATTTATTTCAAACTATGTGCAGTGAAGTGGAAGAACATTGCAAACAAACAAATAAATTTAATATGTGCATTGAAGCATAGAATTTCAACAAGCATACTATTTGTTGATGTAAAAATGAGCTTCACTGCAACATGTAATTCCGGTATGTTCTGTGCCGCATTTAAGATATTGGGTGAGTTTACTCAGACTCTTACAACAACTACTACCTTTTCATCCTTATAAATAGCTTATGGATCCTTATATCGACCACAATAATCTGTCTTAGAAGATGTCGGTTAACGGAGAAATTATAAGTTATTATTCTTATCATGTACATTTATTTATATATTAACAAAATTACATTACTTATGCTTTCAGGTTCTAACAATGCTTTATAATCTCAATAATTACACGATGAGCTATCATTTTTTTTGCCATTTTGAATTGGTGTATTCAACCATTCTCGCCAATATGGATGGATGACGAAAGACGGCCAACATGTAGTGTGTCTACGGACGAGTAGAAGATGACAAAAGGGGGAGGTCGGCGTCGGATAGCCGATGGACTATCGACGGCTAGCCGGTCGGTCGGCGTGGGGTTGCGAGGCGACGACTGGACCGCGATTGGCAGACGGAGACAATTGTGGCAAATTTTGTGTTAGGTGGGAATAATTGGGGATACTTTTGTGATAGGCAGTGACTTAGGTGGGAATAAGATTCCATGATTTGGGGTATTAGATTACTATGCTAATCTTATATTTCCGAAAATATTTTTATATTAAAACAAGCTTTGTAATATTTCATAGGAATCTAGAATTACCATTTCCCAAGCGCATCCTAAAAGGGTTATTAACCACTGTTTTGCATGACATCTCTATTCGAACTAACGATAAGATTCTTAAATCTTATTTTGAATAGAAATATATCTTATAATCTCTTTAACTATTTTGAATGATTGAGTATGATTTATTTGGATTTGGAATTAGAGAATAAAGTACAAATAGAATTCAATTTGACTTTAAAGTAGTTTTCATCATCCCATGGCTCTTAACTTATGCTTTTCCGTGAATAGCGTGGATGCATTGCTAGTTATAATTAGAAAAGAGCAGGGTCTATGATTTTGGAATATACAACGTTTTGCACTCCTCTGCCCACTTTACTAGTTGGTGAAGATTTAGATTTAGAAAAGTTACACTAACATACCCTCAACCATTGCTTCTTTTTTATATACTAAAATACCTTTAAGTATTTAAATTACAGCAAAGTACCTAATTAAGGTGCTACTCTTGAGTGTATTTTAGCGGAAAAACTACCTCTTCAAAACTGTAGTTAAGTATTTTACTATAATAAAAAAACTTCATGATATTTAGCAACAACCATGATGGTTAAGGGTAGTTTAGTGTAATTTATAAAATTCTTGTATGTTTGCGAAAAGTCCATATATAACAGAAATATGTTTAAGCAACTACTATATGTGCAGGTTTTAGGAGCATGCATACACATGATAATATAGTTAAGAGATTAATGGGACTGTAAGTTTAAGTTGCAGGGGCCCACAAGGTACTATGTTTGTCCTTCACAGCAACATGCAACCATGCATTGGCCGTATTAGGCATATAGAGAAAATCACCAATTATCAGTCAATCAAATTTCAAGTTTCTCTTCTAAACTTAAATTTTTATCTGTGTTTAGCAACAAGAGTTTCAGCTGTTCTCAAATGTCTGCTTACTTTAAGCTTCCATGTGATATTATATGAGAGAGGTGGGTAGAAAAGAGAAGGATTCGGATAAAAAGGTACAACTAGAGAGGAAGGAAGCTTCTCTTCTTTTGGGTGGAATTGCAGTTGTAGGAGTATTGGATGCTCTCTCTCTCTCTCTCTCTCTCTCTCTCTCTCTAGCATGCAGCATTGCTCTTCCAAGAGTAGAGACCAAAACAGAATCCAAGGTGCTTTGTGTTCTGCCCAAAGATGATTTCTTGTTCTCTCTCTCTTGATAAAGGGAGCTAGCTAGCTCTAGCCTTGAACACCCACCCCAACACTACTTGTGGTTATTTTTCCCTGCCACCCCTTTTTAATTACCTTAATGCCATGCATGCACCTCCCCCAATGCTAACTGGAGAAGCTTCCTCTCTAATCTCTCTCTCTCTCTCTCTACATTTCTCTGAAACCAATAAAGCTAGAGTTGCATTGCATTGCACCACCTTCTCTTTTCTCTCCATGACCCAAGAAAGCAAAGGAAAATTAAGCTACATAAACTACAATGTATATGGTGAAACATACAGTCTATAGTTTGGGAATTAAGTACTCTCCTTATATATATTTCATTAAAGAAAAAGAAAGGGGAAAAGAGATAAAGGGATATGTGATACTATCTGTCTCCCTCTCTTTTCTCCTCTCATTTGCATTCCCTTGTTCAAAAAGAAGGGTTTCCAATGAAGGATGCTACTCACTCTTGCTTTTCTTTTCTTTTTCCCCTTCCTTCTTCCTTTTCATATAATTATATATATTTTTGCATGGTATAGTGCATTATATAAATGCTCAATCTCCAAAGTTTATTGCTTGCAATGATGAGAGTAACTAACTTACAAGCAAGACTGTAAAGGGTCACTTGATGAATTGTTAAAGAACAATAGAAAGAAGTAAATATATAGAAGATAATCCACATGAACAGACATGGGAATTTTTGACCAAGAATATACACTACATGCATGAAAATAAACAATCTTGGATATTGTGAAGAAGCAAGGCTAACTACTGCATTTGTTACTCCCTTCTTTCCATGCATGCCATAGATTTCCAAATGATTAACTCCTAGATGCATGAGAGATGAGGTAAAAAAAAATAAAAAAAATGAGTAGGAATGATAGGTCAATTATGGCAAAAGCAATTTTTTACCCATCTATATTAATTATTCATTCCTTCTATATATCCTAATGGCAAGCATACCAAAATTAACCATATGACAAATGTGCAAGAATATTGATATAAAAAATAAATACAGGTAAAGTATTGTTTTAACCATTATTACCAATGTAGATATTATGTGACCAATGGCTAATTTCTTTCATGGTACATTTCTACAAGGAAAATTTTGATAATTAGGTAGAATAAGAAATTAGGTTTTGCACGAACCTTTTCATTAAGCAAGAACAAGAATAATACAGCACTACCATTACAACATCCTCATATACCTAATAAGAATAACACAATATTGCTTATCACACTATTTCTACTTTATCTTCTTACTCTCATAATTATGTCACTTAATTTAGTAATTAATTATAATTGCAGAACCACTTGTGCTAGCTTATCAACCAAAGTGGTTATTAATGATGCCAATGTCCTAATAAGCTCATTTTTTATATTACCATGGAGCACTTGTAGTGGCACAATTAATTTACTAAACAATTTGAAAACCCTAATGCTAATATCTTTGAAAAGAGATTTTAAGCATTCTCATATATATAGTCAATTAGATGGAAAATATTAGATGGGAAGATAAAACAATAGAAGAAAGTAGCATTAATATTCATAATAATAAAGTTCTCATAACAAATTAAGTACTTAAGAAAAACCCTAATAGGACTTTGGGACCAGTACGTAGTTTTAACTTAAAACACCCCCACTCCTAACTTATTCAAGCTGCATGCAAAGAGTGAATTTCCTTACTGAATGGTGAAGCAAAACAAAATTCTCACCCAGAAGATAAATTTCTTGCTTGATTCAAAGCACCGCTTCTCATCACAGCTGGATTCATCCTTTCCATTGGTAGAGGAGCTCTTCTTGGAGACGGCCTTTCAAGCTTTGAAGACCCATCAAACTTCTTCTCACTCGCACTATCGCTTGAAAAATTCGGCTTAGCTTCATATACATCCGTGATCGATTCCAAATCAATACCACTATCAATAACCGAAGGCGCAATTTGAAGTTGATCACCCTTAGTTGATTCTTGATCTTGAGATGATCCCAATTCTTGGAGCCTAAGGTCATCGGCCCACATCATAGGGCCTTTGCCATTAGAACTAGCATATGGATTAGGCCTTTTCTTGCCTAGGCAAATGGTTTCATTGCTTGGGAAGACGCTATCTAGGGGTCTATAGATTTGTTGTTGCATGTCGAGTTGGTCTCCTCCGTATATGTGAAGATCTTGGAGAGAAGGGAAGTTCATCGGTGACCCCACATCGATAACTCCTTGGTTATTGATTCCTTTGTAGCTTCCAGAAGTCATGTTGTCGCCCGATAGAGTTTGGCAGGCTTTCTCGAGAATCGATTGCATGTACTTCCCTTGAGCCTCTACCCTCATTTGAAGGTGTTTTTGTACCTAATTAATAGATCAAAATCAGTTAAAACTTTACAGTATTTCTAGCAAAAAAGCAAAAAAAAAAATGGTTGTATTTTGATTATTTACCTCTAATTGTTCATGTAATCTCCTTTGGACTTCCATTTGCATCCTAAGGGCTTCTGAGAGGTGGACATTCCTACTGCATAATTGCATAACCCCACAAAAATATATATATATATATATCCAAATGGAAAACATGATTTCAAAAGATTTAATTTATAGTTAATTGTTTTATATTAATCACTTACTCATTCATGGTACGACCCATCATTCCTGAGGAAGAAGCAATATTTCTTTGAAGTTCTAATGAGGCAGCTGAACAATTAATTAATCAAGGGTTATATACATATAACTTAATTGTGAAATGAATTGTATAAATATATATGAAAGTAATGAAATATCTTTTTCTAGTGTTTATCTTAGCTCACCATCCTTAACCGAGTGGTCGTTGAAATCCTTGTGTGGTTGCTTCCCAAGCCGGAATTTCTATAGAGATGAAATGTTGTGAGCAATCAAAAAGAGAGATAGATACAAAGATGAGAAATTCAGTGAAAAGTACAATTATAAACAATATAATTAATCTTACCTGAAGATGACTCTTAAGATGGTAGAGTGTAAGACCCTTTACTCCCATAACTCTCATGATCGTTTTTGGTGTTGCCTCTACAAAATCAAAATAATTCTATCAATTGTCTTTCTTGATAATATTTCACAATTTAATGAGAGAGAGAGAGAGAGAGAGAGAGAGAGTAGAGAGAAGAAGAAGAAGAAGAAGAAAGAAAAGTTGAATTTAAGTATAACAAGATCAAGGGTAAGAAATAGAAGAGGAGGAAGAAGGAAAAAAGAAAAAGCTAACGATGAGGAGAAAAAAGGTTAAGAAGAATAAGTAGGAAAAGAAGAAGGAGAAGGATGAGGAGGAAGAACACAAGAAAGGAAGAAATAAAGAAAGAAAGAAAGAAGAAGAAGAAGAAGAAGAAGAAGAAGAAGGAGGGGTATATACTATCGGGTCCTCCGAGCTGCGTAACGGCATCGACGAAGCGATCATGGAGCTCGACCGTCCACCGAAGACGAGGCTTGGGATCAGTGGTGAGCATAAGGCCAGAGTCCCCTTGAACACACATAGGCCTCTCATGTGTAGTTGGCTTCTTTGGAGGGAACATTCTCTCCTCTCTCTCTCACCTGTTATACTATTGGGGAAGAGATTCAAGAACAAAGAACTCGCATATATCAAAGAATAGGGTGCGTTTTTTTTTTTCTTTCTATAGAGATTGCATATGATCTAATTAAACTTCTCTCTTCTCTTCTATCTCTTAGAAAGCCATGGGATTCTTAATTCCTTCAATAAAGCCACCGACTCCTTTGCTAAAAGAGAGATCAGAGAGAGAGAGAGAGAGGTGCAATTGGAATATATTCTAGTGTGAAGAAGGTTGGCTAATGTACAATGCCACTATGATTGCATGGGGGTCTTCATGTGTCATATCCTTATTATTTTTAATAAAAAGATTCTAGTGAGCAAGAAGAATAATCTGCCTACTCTCTCTCTCTCTCTCACATACTATGTGTTAGTGTGCCATCATGCACATATGACACTATAAAACAAACTATATATGTTTATGTATTTGGATTGCATTAGTTAGGGGACAAAACCATGCTTTATGTCTTTACAATCTTAATCCATGATCCCATGGTGATTTGATTATGACGAGAACATCAACTTGATCACTAGACTTGTGCAATAACTAATCATTATATCTCTAGATCTTTGAGCTCACCTAACAACCTCACAATTAACTTTCATGAATTAAAGTTAGTGGTGTGAACTCAATTCCAGATCAAGCCATTAACTGTATCTAACATGAACAACTAACTCATATATATGTGCTACTTTAAGTGCTTTGTTTGATGTGTGTTTTGCATTCAGTCATTAAAAATGAGGTCTAGCTAGAGCCTCTTAGAATATAAAATTATATGATGATCACTTTAAGATGTGCATGGCATTAGAGTAATCCAGATTAAAACTGCATCGTGCACACTGCAAGCAGAGTTAAACATGTGATGAACAAAACATGAGACGCCAAATAAGCTAGCGTACCAACCTAGCTACAAGGAAATTGTTATATTAATATAGAAAATTATATTTCTCATTGTAAAGAAATATATGAATCTAATCATTTTATTATGAGGTCAATCTTTTTAATTTATACAACTCATAAGAGACCAAATGATAACCTAAATAATAATCTCATAGAATCCTAGCACAATGAATCAAAGCTATACTAATTTAAAGAAACTATAATATCCAATATAGCTGTATGAAGATATTTTATATATATTCTAACGCGGCTTCGTCAAACTCTCACAGTGAATAATTGAGAGTTTGGATAACATCTTGAGTTTGAAAATATATGCAACTCGCAAAAACAAAGACAAAGAAAAACGTATTTTATGGCATCAAGCAAGGACAACATTTGCCTCTAGCTAGTCTCTTTTGCATAAGCTATGCGGTTTGTGCCTTGAAGTTGTTTTCGCTGGAGATGCTGAAGAAAGAAGATTATGTTGGTGTCATAGAAATAAATAGTTTCTTGGACTTGATATTAATGGAGTGCAAATATTGATGATTCAACGGAGAGATATCTTATTTCTAGACTCGATATTGCTTCGAGTTTTATTTATTTAGATTCTGCATTTTATTGGTTATTCAAATTAAGACAGATAATTGCTTTGACTTAGTGATTGCAAATGATGATTATTATTATTGTTATTGTTGTTTGTATTATTATTATTATTATTATTATTATTATTATTATTATTATCATCCAATTTAACAATATCAATGTTAGACAATTTTCTCTAATACTATCATCCAATAATCTTCAATTCAAATCCATCTATTTTGCTAATTAAGACTCAATGTTGTTTCAAATTAATTTTCTCAAATTCCCCTCCCAACTTAAATGAAATACACAAAGGTTCCATGTATAAACTAAAATTTGAAACAAAGCAATCTATCAAACAAAAAAAATGAAAAACTTTGCTTCTGGGCGAGAATATTATATAGAGATGTACTAGGTAGTCCTTATTATTATTTTTTGTTTGAAGGAACTGATTAGTCCTTAATTAACACAACCTAATTATAACATATAAGAAAGTCTAGTACTAAAAAATAAGGTTTTAGAGATTAAAATTCAAATTGTCTAGCAGGGTATATAAAAATTCAAACCTTATTTATCAAACAAATACAAAAGGTGAAAGACCACTATGGAAATATATATATTTACATTGAGGCCCAAATGTTGGTGGTTGGGTGTGCAAACATCATTCCATAAAGTCCCTTGGAATGGATCAAAATTGATGGGGGGCCCTTTTCTTTTCTATTTCTTCTTCTTCTTCTTCATTTTTTGTTTTCTTTCACTTGTATCAAAGCTTTGAGGCTCAAACCAATTATGGGGTTTGCTTTGCTTTTGTTGAATACAAGCCAAGATTGTCCCTCCCATGCATTTGCATGCGTCACTAAAGCTATATGTATATTAGGGTCAAATTAAACCCTCTTAGGTGACACCATGGGCCCACATGAGAGGGGGGAAAAATAAAGGATGAAAGGATGAGAACAATATAAAGCTCTCTCTTCTCTCTCTCTCTCTCTCTCTCTCTAATATCACAGAAAGCAACAGAGAAGGGAATTGCACACCATTTACCCTATTCCACAAGGGAATATATGCTTTGCTTCTTTGATAATTAACCTAAGATTCTTCCATAATCTTCTAAAATACTAAAAATTAATGAAGGTTATTTTTGGATGCAAGAATTAATGAAGTCTAGATTTAGAACGAGCATTATAATAAGACTCTTGGATGCACACGTAGATGTATAATTGGTATTATAGATGCATCGTAATAGATGTATAATTGGTATTATGGTGATTAATAAATATTTTATCATTTAAATATTTAAGTTTGAAAATAAAGCACTGATAAAGATATCTCTAGAAATTAAAAAAAGATGTGGCATTGTTGAAATTAAGAGGACATGAAGGGTCATAGGTTATTTTATTCATGATGGGTTATTGATGTGCTATTTAGTGGCAGTAATTAAAAATATGAACTTATAGAAATAAATGTTGAATAATAAGGGTCATTACTTGTGAATAAATGATGTAGATTATAAGTTGTATGGATTATAAAGAGTCATGTAATTTTTATATATATGTGTTATTATTTGGGTTGTGATGTGTGCCAAAAAGATTAAATCAATACAAAGTATATTTTTCTCCTTTATATCCTCTTCCAATTTCCCTTCAAAGTTATAATTTCAATTATATTTTGAAGACAAAGTGGCATCAGAGCTAGCGAAAATGATGACTAACGGGATGGTGCCATTTGTTGTTTCTCGCCTCACCAAAGAAAATTACGAAAATTGGAGTATCCAAATAAAGGCTTTATTGGGGCCACTTGATGCTTGGGACGTTGTTGTACGAGGCTATGATAAGCCTGAAGATGATGTTGTGCTATCGGCGGGCCAAAGTGAAGCTCTCAAAGATGCAACCAAGAAAGACAATAAAGCTCTCTATTTTATTTATCAAGAAGTTCATGAATCGGCGTTCGAAAAAGATTTTTAATGCCACGAGTTCGAAACAAACTTGGGAGATTTTTCAAAACTCCTACAAAGGAGCGGAGTAGATGAAGAAGGTTCGTTTGCAAACACTCCGTAGAGAATTTGAAGATTTGGAGATGAAAGAAAGTGATTTAGTCTCCGACCATTTCACTAAAGTTTTAATCGTTGTGAATCAACTCTGTAACGATCCTAAATTTCGTGTATGCTTATTTTTACTAACACGTCTTTTCTGTTCATGTACTGAGTTATAATGAAATATTGATAACTAATGTACAAGAACAAACTTGTATCCATTTGATTAAGTCTTTACACTATTGTCATATAGTCCTCATATTCGAATCCTTGCAACCCAATTCTTTATTTCATTTTCTTTTTAACGTTTTCAAGCCCCGGCAATTTCACGAGCGATGCACGTAGTTACAAAACTTTATAAAAGAAATGATATTTGTTTTGGATCGAAAACATCGACCGGAGTCCAGGATTCGAGACTTGAGCCCATTTCTCAAGCTCGACCCGCCCGGGCGGCTAGGCTGATGCTTCGGGCGGCTAAATTGGGCCTATCTTGCTCATCTTGTAAGCATGAGTTACTTTGGGCTTGAGATGGTTCATTTCATATGCCAAACCTTCCAATTCTTTCTCTATCCCCTTGAATAGTTTGAGCCGTCTCAAAACTTACCTGAAAAACTAATTTTGTTTTATGTTCTCATGAGCCGTCCCAAGAACATTTTGAGCCAGCTCATGCCCTCGTTCGAAACTGAAACGTCCTCGACATCCATTTAATGAATTCTATGGGTTCGTGACTGTTTGCATCCTTTCTAAAACCGTCCAATTAACTCAGAAAACACCCCAATCCTTCAATTTCCTATTAAATTCCCTTTTATTGACTTTATTCTCTTTTTTTTCTCAACCTATTAAAATTTCCTTCCCCTTCAATTCTTGGCTGTCCCCAACACTTTTCCTCTCTAAAATTTCCAATCTCAATTCTCCTCAAGCCTTCGGAAGAACAAATCACCGTAAGAGATCAAGTTTTCCGCTCAAGTCCTAATCGAATCTAACGGCAGTACAGTAGTTATATTGCATCATAACATGAGTAAGTCCTGTAGGGAATGATGCCAGGGTCGCTACACTAGCGGACTGCGGCAGAAAACTTAACAAAAAAATATGGAAAACATAGTACCATTTCCAACACAAGATCATTCAAATACTTGTAGTTAACAAAAACAAAGAGAGCAAGTTTAGAGTGCTATAACCTTTTTAGCGCGTTAGCCATCATTTCTTGGACTCCGGCTAGTCTTCACGAAACCCGGAACAATCTTGCCCGATGATCTCCTTGTCAAAGACGATCCACCTTGAGATAACTCCAACATAAACTTTAGCTTCAAATTGATTTCATCAAAATGAAGCAACCCACTAATTAAACTTGCTAAAGATGATTAGTAAGAGATGTAGAATAATTAGCTCACTAATATTTTATCTTTTCTTTTCTTTCCTCACTTGAGAAAAAACTCAAGAGAGGTTGCAATGGAGATGGGAGTATGAAGAATAAAATGTTTTAAGATGAGAACCAAACCCAAAACAAAAATGAGTCATCCAAAATGAGTCACCAAAAATGAGTCATCAAAGCAAACACCAAAAGAATTTTACAACCATGTAAATGTCCATGTCTTATACTATTTAAGAATGTTCTCATCTAAACCATATAAGTCTTATACACACATCTCAAATGTATCAACATATATGTCACAATATTTATATCAAATATAAATATTAATAAAAAGAAGAAAATAATAAAGTGAGTATGATATTAGTTAATATATATAAATATATCAATACATAAATATACATTTAATTATCAAATCAACACTTGATTTAATAATCCGGTTATATCATATATATACCGGCTAATATCAATTAACACTCGATTAAAATACGTGTATCAAATACACGTATTTAATCGAACTCCTGCACGTATTCCTATACGTGCCCTACATTGTTTCTCGTGTGCTGGAAAATCTATGTATGAGACTCCAAAGACTCAACAATACGCTGGCAGTAGGTTGTGATCATATCCATAGTTCACAAGTACGTCAACGATACTAGCTGCACATAACGATTACCCAGGTATTGATCTAAAGAAGGTCAACGAGCAAGCTCATATGAACTCTGCAAAGTCTATCAGTGATATTTACTATACAGTCCGGTCTCTTCGTCTATGAGTATCGCATATCGAGTCTAGGTTTTGGAATCTGCCAGACCCCAATAACTCGATAAGTCGTGCGACAGAGGACTCATAACCAATCGGAGATACAACTGATAACACTTATCAGTTTATCTCCACTGCGGTGGTCACCGACTTGTGATTGTAGGCATGTCCTGCACAGCGCGACATCAACTCCCTATACTGGGAGAGATGAGTCCCCTCGATTGCTCACTGCCTCCACGTGCTTCGGGACTATACCCAACAAAAATATGTTTGCATAACTCCTTTGAGCCGTGATAGGGTAGAAGTCTAAGTATAGTGGGAACACATATGAGACACTATGGCGATCTCAGGTCCTAGGGACTACCCTATATTCATGTCACCAGAGAACTGCTGTCTGACATTGGCATATTACCAACTAGGAGTTCTCGGTGAGTTCGTCCAATATAACTCATCCAATGAGCTCTTGTATACAATTTTCGATGCCAAACACCAATAGCTGCAGGATTAGCTATCGCTTTCCAACCGGGTTAGAAAACAAACACACCAGTCTAAATTGGAGTAACGATACCCAGTCTTGATACTCCTACGACTAGGGACATTTAAGAATGTGCTTATTGACTAGCCATGCCGTACCAGTATAATCTGCATCGTCGTCCTGGTAGTCAAGCAAAATCCTAAGGGTTTTATCTCATGTATTAGCGATATGTGATAACTAATAAACGCATCAAATGAAAGATAAAGTCAAACCAGATAGCATACTATCATCTTGAGTAAGACTGTTTTCCGTATAGGTTCTTCTTCAATTACAATAATTGCCTTGAGGGCACCTATATCCAACAAGTCCCTTCCTCCATCGATCTCCCTCTTCACTGCATCATCCCTCTCTTTTCTCTGTCTTGACTCCATAAAACCGTTGCTTTTGTTTCGTAAAAATCCTTAATGAAATATGGTTTTTTATGCGTAAATTTGGTTATACATGAATTTGTTAAATTTAATTGTTATTTTAGTTAAAATCATTAATCACCTAATTTCCTACCATATTAATGATAACTTATATATATATATATATATATATATATATATATATATATATATATATATATATATATATATATATATATATATGGCACCGTGAAATGAGCATAAACTTACACCACATCGTCATGCAAAATATAACTGAATATCAGAACCTGATCGTCTGATCGAATAGGTTTTGAGCCGGCTCAACAAAACATGAGCCGTCTCATACACCCAGAAGGAAAAGCCCATTTTTAACATGGCGCGAGCCATCTCAATTCATGGACGAGCCGTGTCATACATAACCGTGAGTCATCTCATGGAAACAGAGAAAATATATGAATTCTCACACATTGTTTAGCCGTCTCAATTCTTATCGAGCCGTATCAAGATTGTGTCGAGCCGGCTCAAGAACATTTTGAGCCGTCTCATTCAATTAGAGACCCAAAACTTGATTGTAGAATGACTTGTGAGCCGTTTTAAGCATACTTGAGCCTTCTCAAACTGATATTTACATTGAATCAATATCTGACATGTAATCTGATATTATACTTGCCTTAACTCATAACATGCGACTTCTTAGTTACTGTAACTACATGAATTATGTAAATACCTACTTACGACACTTAACTCATCTCATGATATGCGATAATCATTTCCTATCTACATGAATTGTATGAACACCTTACTACATGCTTGACTCGATTTGCCTAGAAATATGAATACAAATTGACAGGAATACTTGCTCTTGACATGAATATAAGCAATTGATATGAACTCAGCTTGAAATCTGAATTTATACACCCTCTCTTACTCTCTTATGTATTCATGGTTTTGGGCAAGACATGTGACATTAACTATAGATTAATTACATGAGGTGTTGGTATAGTTTGAGTGTGAATCCAACGAAATCTCAGAAGTCCCCCTAATGTTGGCTAAAATTGGTGTAAACGCAGCGGAAGGGAAAATTAAAATTTTTACATTGACACAAAAAATGGTTTATAAATTACACTAATTTAATTAACGAAATCAATTAACACTTAATCGATTCAAGAAAAGGTTATACTTTTGTGCAAATTCGGATTTGCGTTCCGTTCGCTGTGCTAGCAATTCCTATCCAATCAAAACAACTTGATTACACCTTGTTGATCTCCTTACTTGCCTCCACACGAATTTCCAAGATCAATGAACTCTGATTAATTAAATAGCTAATTTAATTAATCACAGAGAAGTATTAATTTAAAGAAAATAAATTAAAACAATTTTAATTTATTTCCACCAAAGGGACTTCGGCCAAGAGAGCATTGGGGGGGGGGGGAGGGGGGGGGAGAAACTTTTAAGAGGAAGAGAGGAATAATGAAGGTTAGGGTTTGTATCAAATAGAATCCTATATATAGGGATCTAATTCAAACCATCTCAATTAATTAATTTATTTAATTTTTTAAACAAACTAATTAGTTACAACTTAATACGGTTGGCCCCACACATATACATATGCATATAATATTTGATACGCATCAAATGCACAACGATATTATTTTTATAAATATTTATATATATCATATATATTTATATATTTATAATTACACACACATATATATATTTAATTACATATATTTATATATATATATATATTATATTCATAATATAATTAATACATATATATATATATATAATGTCATGTAATATTTACTCATTTAATATTATATATTATCTTGAGTAGTATATCAAATCACATTTGACGATTTTCCTTTTATTTAATTAAATTTCAATAGTATATCAAATATACTTATTTAATTAAATTCTTTTGTATATCAAACATATATTGTTTACCGCCGAAAACAGAGATGAACCGGGATAGGTAGTTTTACCTGAATTTGGGGATAGATGTTATTTCAAATATATCCATCCACTTCTCCGAAAATACCAAACTGATTTATTGCACTTGTTCCCATTTAAAATTTGGATGTTTATGTCAAGCACAATCATAACATATAGGCAAAAGTGCACAAAAAAGTCCCAAAATATCAAGCGGCCTCAATATATTCAAGAGAATGTAAAGCAGATTTTTCCGAACTATATTTTGCCATACTGCCAAATGAGAATCAGGTAGATTATTATAGCATCGAAAGCGTCTCGAACAGAGATTCTATTTGATATATTATGGGCTTCATAAATCTTCTGGAGTCAAAAGTTGTGAGCAAATGTGCGATATAAGTATAGCTTAAGTAAATCTCTTTCATAAGAGGAGATGTATTTTAGTCCTATATCGGCCACACCAAAGAATTGAGAAGTGTTTATATAACACTTCCATCTTTTATTGCATTAAGACCAATGAAAGAGAATATGGTGAAACCACACGCGCACGCCGTCGCCGCCGTGCCGAGTCGAGCGCCGCGTATGCTTGCACCCGCGGACACGAATGCCGCTCCGATTCCAGTTTACAAAGTCTCGAACATTCTTTTTGCAGATCGATAGTTGCGCTAACGATACATGGAATACACGTGCACACTACAGCTGATGTTTCCAACTGCGCACCTATTAATCAACAGGTGCACACTGATACGTGCAATGCATGTGCACACTATCTTAAAGTGCGCAGCCGCCCAAACAAAGCAGATACTTTTAAACGAAGGAAACTAAATCTTTTTCATTGAAATGAATTTAACAAATCAAACTAAATTGATCCGGGATAAAAATCCAACGGTGCGCATGTCACCCTTAATTGATATAAATCAATTAAATCTTTTTAAATCAATCTAAAATCAGATTGAGATCAAAACAAATCAAACAATCCTTAATTTCTTCTCTCCTATAAATAAGAGCCACATATGAAGAAATTAGTGAGAGGAGACCTCCATAAGCGTCTGTAAAAAAATATACAGAAGGTTCTCCACAACCTTCCATAAAACAACATAGAATTTAATTCTCAATAAAGAAAAAAAATCGTCTTCCTCCTTAAAACCCTAGGTAAAGAAAAAAGAAGAGATCAAAATATCTCTTTTACCTATCATATCATATCTAAGGGTTTAACTCTTTAAAAGAACTTAGTTCTTTCTCTGGATCTGAGATCCACAAGATAAGTCTCCCATAAGTTGAGAATTTAATTCTAATTGGGAAGATTTTGTTCTTGAGAATAAAAAATTCAAGGGAGAATAATTGAAGAAAGAATATAAAGAAAATGAAGTTTATACTTCATGAACTTAGTTCCCTCATAAAAAAAGAACCCGATCTCAGATTCTCAAAATAGTAATCTTGGTGATCGTTAATAGTCAAAATACCATTAACAGAAGCCAAGCTTCTCTGAAATTTAAAAGATAAGCAGAGATTAAATCTCTAGGGAAAAAGCGGCTCATGTGAAAGGCATGTGAGCACCCAAAACAGCAGCTCACGCAAAAAACACTTGAGTATTCAAAAGAAACCATGAAAAAAGTGTCTCACATGAAAGACACGTGAGCGCCCAATGCCCATGAAGGCAGCGCCTCACGTGATAGCACGTGAGCGCTAGAAAGCAAAACAGATTAGTGCTTAGCACTATTGTAGCACCTCACGTGATAGCATGTGAGCACCAAGAATTCAGCGCCTCATGTGAATCACACGTGAGTGCCCAAGAACTCAGCGCCTCATGTGAAACACACTTGAGCGCTAAAGAAACACAGCGCCTCACGTGATATTCACGTGAGTGCTACGTGACTGAGTGCTTAGCACTGCTGGGACCCAATTTTAGCCCAATTTAGCTAAGTCTGTGAAGGTTAAGTTTCTTCTTAAATCAACTAAGCCCATATGCTCGTGATATCTAATTTGATCTTAGTCCCACATACGATTAATGATCTTTCATCAATGATATCCAAGCTGATCTTAGTCCCATATACGACTAATGATCTTTATTATATATTTTCTAAGTTAATCTTAGTCTCATATAAGACTAATGATTATTAGATCCACCATGATCTTTTTCTTTAAATACGGGATTTGGTTCAAGGGTACAACTTTCTATACCTCTGATATATATCGTTGTAATTTCTCAATGTTTTCAGAGAGATGGCGGGTCCCAACAACCAACAACTCATTTCTCGTCTCTACATGATGAAAAATATGAAATTTCATCAAGACATGGAAGGTCTTACGCACCCACTACTAAAATAGGGGGTTGCCCCTACGGATAATGAAATCCGTAGGGGCAGATTTATTTTGGCCCTACGGATTAGTCCGTACGGCCATACGGTTGCCCCTACGGTCCTGACGTATTAATTTAAAAATATTAAATCGTAAATTGTTGTTTGCCCCTACGGAACCGCAAACCAAAGACCTACGGACTAATCCGTAGGGGCATCTAAATAGAGATTTAATTAAAAAGGCACAGATCCCCTACGCTGATTATCTCTCTCGATAATCTCTCGCGCGCGAACCCAAAATCCCCAAATCTCTCGTCGCCGCCGATCGCCGTTCTCGTCGCCGCCACCGCCCTCCGTTTCATTGTCACCACCGCCCTCGTTCTTCCTCGTCGCCGATTGCGCGCGTTGTCGACCACCGATCGATCGTCTCCTCCACCACACAGGTTAGTAAATCTTCAATTAAACAAATTTTTGATTATTTTATGGCTAGGGTTCATGGTTTGGGTACCGATGAGGGTTAGGGTTAGGCATCGGTTGGGGTTAGCGTTAGGGTTAGGGTTGGGGTGGGGCTGGGGTTGCGGTTGGGTTTAGGGTTCGGCAGGGGTTGCGGTTAGGGTTGGGGTTAGGGTTGGGGTTCGGCTGGGGCTGGGGTTAGGGTTAGGGTTAGGGTTGGGGTTGGGGTTGGGGTTTGGCTGGGGCTGGGGTTAGGGTTAGGGTTAGGTATTTGACAAGTTTTCCATAATTTTTTTTCTTCCCTCGTTTTTGTTCTTCATGAAATAAGGATAAAATATCATGATACATGTATTTATAAACTAGGAAAAAATTATGAAGTATTTTTCATCCTACTGGAAAACATGTTCCACTTGCAATGTATATGCGATATCCTTAATGATCATGAAACCCTTGTAATTTCCTCCAAAGCTCACAACCAAGTTTTTCTTTCTGTATTCATGTCAAATCATTGAATACAAATAACAAATTTGTTTTGAGTTATATTTGAAAGTGCCATTTTATTTCTCGGTCTTCTCACTTCACTGGGTAGTTTGAAGTCTGTATGGTGTAGCCTTAGGAATTCTGTATAGTTTATATTTTGTCCCATCTATAGTTGTGTCTTTAACTGTAGAATTTTGTATTAAACAGTAGAACTTTAAAACAATAATTGTCAATTTCTGATTAATCTGTATTTCTCCATGCTTGAAACCGACATAACAACTTTAGGTTTCGACCTAAAGTTTCAGTTCCTCATTTTCAAAAGTTTCACTTTATTATAATGAAGAAAGCAAAAAAAAAGTTTCGCTTTATTATAATGAAGAAAAAAAAGTATATCCAAACACTGCTTAAATGATAGATTTTTAAATATGCATATTTAACTTTCGAAAAGTGCATAGAGGATAGCTGCTAGATTCTAGAAAAGCACACGAGTTGAAGGCAAAA
This sequence comes from Agapanthus africanus, assembly GCA_030015575.1. Taxonomy (NCBI): domain Eukaryota; kingdom Viridiplantae; phylum Streptophyta; class Magnoliopsida; order Asparagales; family Amaryllidaceae; genus Agapanthus; species Agapanthus africanus. The sequence goes on along the minus strand of JASDDO010000028.1, from coordinate 10,637,424 downwards.
CTGCATACGGGTTATATAGTTTTTTGAATATGCCCTACTGTTTGTGACAGTCTATCCAAAGTATGATTAAACAGGTCTTAATTCTCAAAAACTACTTAACTTAGGGGTTGCGGCAAGTAACTACCAAAATATGCATCTTAGTTCTTTAATACTCAATTCTTCATATATCTTATTCTCGAGTTGCAAGTTGCAAGTAACTAAGCAAGTATTATTTCATAAGTTTAAAATCATGTTATATCGGTTACTTTATATTTTATTTAAATACTTCGTATAGTCTATGTGACGAGAAGATTCAATCGTATGATAACCGATAGAAGCCTTACCCCCGACAGCCGACATAGACATACAACAAGAATACACAACAAACGCATCATTAGAGAGTGATTCAAGATGTTCAAGTTAAAACCAATATATGATACTCGATGATAATATAAAACTTTCATATTCTCATCGATACTCATTTATGAAACTAAAAGCGCCACTTAGTCCCCGTCTATCGATTAACATACGTTCGATGTTCGTCGTGACATAGAACTATCCGAAAGTTGTTAAATATCGGATGGTATAGCTCGATAATAAAAACCGTCGTATAGTCTATATGACGAGAAGATTCAATCGTATGATAACCGATAGATTTGTTCCGTGTGGACAAGTTAGGAATGTATAAAGCAAACACCTTCATTCACTTGTGTTTTCATCCGTTTCGAGATATTTCGTCGGTACCTTTCCGCTGGTTCTCCGTGTACAAAGATAGATTAGATGTTCATTTCAACATTGTTTCACAGCTTTAAAATGATTATCTATTCTATTACAGTGTACTCGGAGAACAGCGGGGAGGTCTGCCGAAATTTACTCGAAACGGTTGAAAGCACAAGAGAATGGGTGTTCGCTCTATACATTCTTAATGGGATAGAAGCCTTACCCCCGACAGCCGAAACACACACATAAAACAAGAATACACAACAAACGCATCATTAGAGAGTGATTCAAGATGTTCAAGTTAAAACCAATATATGATACTCGATGATAATATGAAACTTTCATATTCTCATCGATACTCATATATGAAACTAAAAGCGCCACTTAGTCCCCGTCTATCGGTTAATATACGTTCGATGTTCGTCGTAACATAAAACTATACGAAGGTTCTTAAATATCGGACGGTATAGCTCGATACTAACAACCGTCGTATAGTCTATGTGATGAGAAGATTCAATCGTATGATAACCGATAGATTTGTCCCGTGTGGACAAGTTAGGAATGTATAAAGCAAACACCTTCATTCACTTGTGTTTTCATCCATTTTGAGATATTTCGTCGGTACCTTTCCGCTGGTTCTCCGTGTACAAAGATAGATTAGATGTTCATTTCAACGTTGTTTCACAGCTTTGAAATGATTATTTATTCTATTACAGTGTACTCGGAGAACAGCAGGGAGGTGCTGCCGAAATTTACTCGAAACGGTTGAAAGCACAAGCGAATGGGTGTTCGCTCTATACATTCTTAATGGGATAGAAGCCTTACCCCCGACAGCCGAAACACACAAATACAACAAGAATACACAACAAACGCATCATTAAAGAGTGATTCAAGATGTTCAAGTTAAAACCAATATATGATACTCGATGATAATATGAAACTTTCATATTCTCATCGATACTCATATATGAAACTAAAAGCGCCACTTAGTCACCATCTATCGGTTAACATACGTTCGATAATTTATTCTTTTCAATGACAAACGCACACACAAAGTATATATACGGATTTTCTCCTTTGTCAGTAACTATCCCGTTCTTAGATTTCTCAATATAGTCACCATAACCTACAATTTATATGTTATACAGTCTAACATGGCCCATGAGTACGTCGTTAAGGACTAGATGTATGTGGATTGGAAACAACGTATGCAACCTAAGTTTGTCGCAGGAGTTGCTACTTTTATTGAATTTGCACGCGCACATAATAAGATCGTGATAAAGAAGATTCTCTTCCCGTGCGAGAGATGTGGGAATAAGTACCGGCAGAAGGTAGAATTGGAACGGTGAACGATTGGAAAAATATCATCTGGATAATTTTTGCGATTGGGTCGCAGATCATGTAAGTTATTCGAATAACATGTTATTGCTATCAGTTTTAATCTAAACTTATATCGTTATCTATTTGTCGTAAAATTTGTTTTGTTAGATCCACGATCCGAACATGTCTATATCATTTGAGAGTGATTCAAGATGTTTAGCTTAATTTCCTAGTATGGAGGTTGTATATTATAAAGGATTCGGTGTCCTTGGATACAAATTCGAAGTTAAGGACATAGAAACATCTAGAACCACTCTGAATAGTGGGACTGCGACGGTAGGATCGGACGGTGTGATTTATTATGGGTACTTAAATTGTATACTTGGCATCCACTATCCCGGACGATCAGAACCCTTTTATATATTCCAGTGTACTTGGTACGATACGCGAACCGATACGGATAAGTGGAGAAGCAATCTTGGGACTTGGAAAGATGAATATGGATTGACCAGTGTGAACACACTTTGATTTTACGGTCAGGAAGATCCGTTTATCTTTCCGAACCAAGCGTTCCAAGTATACTACTCACAGTGTTTGAAGCATCCGGGATGAAGTGTCGTATGCCGTTGGAAACCCAGGGATGTCTGCGATGTCCCAGAATTCGAGGACATCAATGAGAATGAAGAAGAGAGAAGGCTTAGAGTGCTCCGACCGTCTGTTTCGAAAGACGGGTTGTCTTCGGCCGATCATGAAGTTACGTGGGTTAGAAATGATATCGATGATGAAATCCAAGTAGATATGTCTAATGCGCCCACGAAACGAAAAAAGGTTATCAGTAATGTTATATTATTACTTCATATTTTACGATCTATACATATATAGTCAATACTTGTAATGATTGTCTAATACGTCCACGAACCGTTTATCTAGATTTGATGATGATGACGGGAGCAGCGAGGGACGGCAGGAGCTCCAGCCGTGACACCGGCAGAGGCAGAGCGGTTCTGCCGCCCGGAGAGCTGCATAGGGAGCTTCAGAGGGCCGGTCTTGCACCCAGATCGGAGACCCCTTCGGATGCCTCCTTCCGTGTGGACTTTGCCACACCTCCAGGTATATTGCACGCATATCCATTTTGAATGTAATATTATAGATATTCATGCTTGTTCATGTCAAAATTACTTATATTGTTAATGTTTGATTGTCTAGCTGTTGGTGATGTATCCACATCAGGGACAGAGGTCACTCCCGTACCTCCAGGTATGTTTATATATCATATAGTGCATGTATATTGATTTATAATGCTATATCATAAATATACATACATTCCTTTTGCTCTTACTTAGAAAATCATTTTTTTTATTGTCTAGCTGTAGGTGGTGCCACCACCGCACCTGCGGGTATGTTTATATATCCTATAGTGCATGCATATTGATTTAGAATGTTATATTATTGATCTACACATTCTTTTTACAATTAATTATATAATCTATTTTTAATTGTCTAATTATAGGTGGTGCGTCCACATCTAACGTAAGGGCCACTCCCGCCACTTCCGTACCCTCCGCTCAGTCTGTAGGTTAGTATGAATAAATATAAAATATTTATTCATTTTACATATCCTCTAAAGAATAACTATGAACTTCATAGAAATTTAGCGTCAATGTTTATTTTCTAGTTGGAGGGGATGTGTTCGCATCTGGGACACCGGCTGTCCCTCACCGGAGGAACTATCGTCTCGCTCGTGCTGCTGCCCGGGCCCAGGCTTGTGCTTTAGTCACCGGAGGTATATATCACACTTCAATTTTCGTTAAACCTTGGTTTCTTAATACAACTTTGTTTTAATATTGATTGTCTTGATATTTCTTGCAGACGCAGGGCCTCCCCATCCCCAGAGGGGGACTCGAGGCCCGAATCAGTCCCACAGGCTGAGGCCTGACAGAGCTAGGGGGCAGCATTCCCCCTCTTTTTTACCCCTGATTATCGCTATACCGGCGATCATGCCGAGAGGTTCGGTCGGTATATGGGGGATGAGAGCCGGCTCGTGAAGAACTATCCACTTCACGTTGAGTGGGGCGACCAGCACCGGCGCTCATTTGCCCTCTTCTGGGATCAGGCTCGGGTATTAATATATATTTTCATTTGATTTATCCAATATATTTATTATTAACACTTGTAATCTAATAACAATGTTTTTTTTGTATTTTCAGTTGGATTACGATTTTCAGCCTGTACCCGACCCTGATCACCCTGGGAGGGTGCTCGATCTTCATGCTCTGTACAATGGCCTAATGAAGAACATGCAGACCAAGATCCGATACAACAGGAATGAGCTGAAGACCGACTACTACTCCCTGTGGATGGCGACCCTGAGGCAGAGAGAGCGGCCCTCCTATCTACTCCGGCCTTTGCGAGAGTCGACGTAGAGACATGATCTCTATTGTGCGAATATTTCGACTCTCAATGCAAACATGTATGTATTATAAATGTAATTCATTGTTTAGTATATAATTTATTTTTTTGTGTTCCTTAATTAGAAAACTAAATGTGAGTGTGTTGTGCAGAAACAGGCCGGTCAAAATATAGAGAATAGGAAGTCGGCGAAGAAGGGTCACCCCACTTATACATGTGGCTCGAGGAATATTACTCGTGCCATGGAGTTATCGGTAAATTACAATGGACCGACCTTTGTGATATAATGCAATATTAAGAGTTATTTTCTAATATATCTAATATTAAGAGTTATTTTCTAATATTGCAGAGAGCTCAGACCCTGGCGCAAAGTGGTACACCGAGCGTGCTGTCCGCATATCTTGCCGTCCACAGCACCTCGACAGATCCCGCCACGGGCGACCTTCGATACCCCGACGCCGCTACCCAGGAGTATTGCGTAAGTGTTAATATTTATTCAACCCCTATTTGAAATTTTAGTTTTGAAAGGTTCAAATTTAAATGATATACTTATATTTTACTGGTTAATGTGGGTGTAGGAGCGGGTGGTTGAGCAGGCCGAGGCATCGGGGATCGATTTTACTGGACAGAACGATCTGATGCTGCTGACCCCAGTCCTGGACGCTGCACATGGAGGGGACCACGGAGGTTGGGAGAGAGGCCGGGGACTGGGCCCTAGCAGGGCCCATATGAGGTTGGACTCTACCCCAGCGGTTACTTCCTCCGTCTCCAGTGAGCGACGTTTCCAGCAAGAACTGGAGAGCTTGAAGGCCACTATTCAAGAGTTGAAGGAGATGTTGGTATGTATACTACTTAATAGTAAAATATTATGTCATATTATAGATAGCAACATATCCAATATTAGTACGTAGCCTGAGCTTATTTGGTTGTAGACTTAGCTTTGATTAATCATACATACATATCTAATTAAAATAAACTACGGTTTTCCAAACTAGATATCCAAATGAGGCCTAAGTCCCTAAGTATACATAGATTAGGGTTTCGAAATAACTTGATAATGATATGAATTCGAATAATACACAGTTCTTACTCTCTTATTACACACGTAGGTCCAGACGCGACAGGGTACATCGGCCGAGCCTCCACATGCATCTCCTTCGGCTGCGGCTCCGCAAGCCACTACATCGGCTGCAGTTCCGCAGACAGCTCCTATAGCTCCACTGCCCGCTTAGACTCCCGCAGCCGCGGCTCCGCAAGCCATTACCTCGACGGCGGCTGCGCAGACCACTCCTACAGCTCCACAGCCCGCTCAGACTCCCGCACGCTCCGCATTGCATGATTATTGACTCAGGATATATCCGAGGAGCAGGCGTGCTAGATTATGGCGTTTATCAGAGGTGGAGTTGGACCGAGCTAGGGTAGCTTTTTGATTCTTATATTTTAAACATGTATTTATTTATATGATACATATTGTATTACATTTTGGACGATATTGATATTGGTGGTGTTTGCGTGTTTATATTGATATCATATTCTGCTTGTTGATTTCTTTTGTATATTATGCGTGAGATGTGATTATGAATACTGCGATATATGTTCAGCGTGATGATTAATTTTATATATGATGTATATATTATTGTGCACAGGGCGAGAAAAAAATAGCCAGCCCTTTTTTTAAAAAAAACCCTGATAATATGTACCTACGGATTAATTCGTAGGGCCCAACATTGCCCCTACGGATTAATCCGTAGGGCCCAACAATGTACCTACAGATTTATCTGTAGGGGCAAAATATCAGGATATCTGATATTTTGCCCCTATGATCTCAGTATTAGGGGTTACTCTTGTCCCTATGGATATATCCGCAGGGGCAAACAAATGCCCCTACACAGGTATCCGTAGGGACAAAATATCAGGATACCTGATATTTTGTCCCTACAGATTTATACCTACGCACTTATCCGTAGGGGTAACTACTTGGCCCTACGGATACGTCCGTAGGGACACCTAATTTATTTTATAAAATCATAAATTAAATAAATTTTTTGTCCCTACAGCCTAATCTGTAGGGACAAATGGACCTACACATTACTCTGTAGGGGCAAGTTTTTGACCGTAGGGGCATGTTCAAGGCTGCGACTTGCACCTACGGCGTTTGCACCTACAGGGTATTTTCTTGCCCCTACGGATATATCCGTAGGGGCAGTGGTTTGCTCCTACGGATAAATCCGTAGGGGCAACCCTTATTTGTAGTAGTGACCCCATGTTATCATCGTTTAATTCACCACGTAAAATATACACATGCGCGCAAGATGGGTGTTGGACCGAAATGTCCCTAAACTAAAAATGGACCGGAACGTTTCTAAACTAGCATTTCGCCCCAAACACGGCGATAATAGAACGAAATATCCCTAAATTAATATTCATCCCAAACATGGGAATGTTGGACCGAAATGTCCCTAAACTAATATTCATCCCAAACATGGGAATGTTGGACCGAAACGTCCCTAAACTAATAATAGACCGCGATGTTCTTAAACTTATATGTTTTGCCATGTGGACTGTCTCCATACTGATTACCGTATACTATTCATGGGCTATTCATATATGATTTAATGATCAGTTAAGACCATATGCTTATTTGTTCATAATTCGATCTTAGTCTCAAATAAGACTAACGATCCTTAGATAACACCTAAGTTTCCCGTGAATGGATGGACCTCACAAATGTGAGAAATGCATGCTAAGTTCATTCTCATTGGCAAACCAAGCTACCAACGCGGACTCCGTTAAGAAAATGCTTGACCCAAAATATCTAAGTTGATCTTAGTCTCAAATAAGACTAACGACCCTTAGATAAAGCCCAAATTTCATGTGAACGGATGGACCTCACAAATATGAGAAATGTGTCCTAAGTTCATTCTCGTTGGCAAACCAAGCTATCAACGTGGACCCCGTTAAGCAAATGCTTGACCCAAATCATGAAAATATATGTACGGATTTGGACTAATCCGCGCCCTACGGACTATAGCATAAAATAGTCTCCGTATACAATCCACGGGAAATCATAATAAACAAAGTACAACATGATACGAAGTGAACTACCAGAGTAGGAGAAAGTTATTATTGCAACACGTTAACGTAATTAACTGCAGGGGCTTGCGCCTGTAGGGAAGAGCGTCCCCACAATAAAAAACCCTCACAAACTAAGGGGAATCTGATAAAATTTGCTACATCGGTCGCATATATCCAAAGCTCCGATATACGGTACCATAAATCAACTTGGTATCTTTAGAGAGGTGGATGGATATGTCCAAATAGTATCTGCCCCCAAATACAGGATAGACGTCTTAGCGTCTCAGTCCAGTCTTCGGCGGTAAACAACACCGTATATCGGAGGTTTGGATAGATGCGACCGTTGTAGCGTGACTTTATCAGAATCCCCCTCGGTTTTTGATTATGAGGACGCTCTTCCCTGCAGACGCAAACTCCTGTAGTTAATTACGTTATCGTGTTGCGATAGCAACTTTTTCCTCTTCCGGTAGGTCACTTTGCGTCGTATTATGTTTTATTTATTTTTGGTTGCCCATGGATTGTATACGGAGACTAGTTTATTGTCTTCCGTAGGGCGCTGATTAGTCCAAATCCGTATATAATTTGGGTTTGAACCTAGGTCATATGTTCTGTCAGTTCAAAAAATATTTTATTTTATTTAAGCACCGTTAATCTGGTTTTAGATTAAGATCAACTTAAATATATGAGTATATGTGCTCAATTTATTTTAACTAAGGATACATTAGTCTTATATGAGACTAAGATCAACATAGAAATATAGTATAATGATCATTAAATTTGGTATGATCCATTAATAGAGCATATGGGCTCAGCTGCAAGGAACAATATGGGTTCAAGTAAATTTCAGAGACTTGGCCAATTTTGGGCGCAGTCCTGAGATTTTTCCATTATTCAGCAGTGCTAATAACTTAGTCTTTAGACTACGGATATGATATATAATTGCTGCTCTGACGCCCACGTGAGTATTATGTGAGGCGCTCAGATATAAGCGTTGCCCTCTCAGTGCTAAACACTTAGTCACTTTGACTATATAGTGCTAAGCACTTTATACAATGCTCACGTATGGAGCACGTGAGCCGCCGGATCTTTGTTTATGGGCGCTCACGTGTGAAGAATGTGAGGTGCTGAGTTTTTATTCATGGGTGCTCACGTGTGAGGCACATAAGACGCTGAGTCTTCATAGGCTTTCTGCATGCTCACATGAGTGTCACGTGAGTCACTCATATCAGGGAATCTTTTGGGCGCTCACGTGTATATCATGTGAGGCGCTGAGCTTTCATTTATGGGCGTCCATGTATGAGGCATGCGAGGCACTCAGCTCAAGAAATCTTTTGGGCGCTCACGCATGTATTACGTAAGGCGTTGAACTTTCATTTATGGGCACTCACGTGTGTTTCACGTAAGGCGCTGAGCTCAGGGAATCTTTTGGACGCTCACGCGTGTATCACGTGAGGCACTGAGCCTTTAGAGATTTAATCTCTGTTTATTTTTTGAAGGGAAGTTAAACTTCTATTAATGGTGTTTTGGCCATTAATGATCACCAAGATCTCTGTTTAGAAGTTCTGGGATCGGATTTTGAGAACTAAATTCTTCTGCTCCTTTTTTATAAGAACTAAGTTCTTTATATAGGGTTCAACCTCGTTTTTAGAGGAATTAAATTCTTGGAATATAAGTTCCACTTCTTTTCTTTGTATTTCTTTTCTCATATTTAATTTTCCCATTAAATCTTGAGTTTGAAGAACAAAATCTTCCGGATGAGAATTAAATTCTCAACTTATGGAAGATTTGTCTTGCGGATCTCAGATTCAGAGAAAAAACTAAGTTCTTTATGGAGGGTTAAACCCTTATATTTACATATATTAGGCAAATGAGATATTTTTTATCTCTGTTTTTTTACCTAGGGTTTGAGAGAAGAGATTTTTCTTCAGTAATAGAATTAAATTCTCGGTTGTAGCTTTTTTTATCATCTTATGGGGTTCATTATCTTCCTGAGACTTGAGGTCTCGGGTCCTTTATATAGGTGATGAAAAATTATTGATTAACTGAGAAAATTCTTTATTTGATCGATCTCAATCTGATTTTATAATCAGAGGGTGATTTTTAATCACCGTTGGATCTTAGATACAGGGATTTCTATTTAACAGAATATATTTTTCTTGTTTTTAACAAGATTGGAGGAAATATTATCCATGCATAGAATTTAATTCTATCTTTGATGACCATTAGATCTTTGATCCATCGGCTCTCTGTTTAATAGAGAATATCTTTCTTATTTAATTTGATCAGGGAGATATTTTTCCCCAATAGAATTTAATTCTATCATTAGATTTTTGATCCAACGGCTCTCTATTTAATAGAGAATATTGTTCTTATTTTAGGAAAATATTTTCCATGTAGAATTTAATTCTACCCGAAGCAAATCTGCTTCAACTGGGGTGCTGACGCTTACGTGCCATGCACGTGGGCATAGCCAAAGAATTTAATTCTTACAGAAACAAGTACCCATGTGTTTTGCACACCGGTGCTCATGTACCTGATATGTGAGGCGCTGCTTTAGGATTTAATCCTATCAGAGGCAGGCGTCCACGTGTCTTGCACCCCGGCGCTTACATGCCTTTCACGTGAGGCACTGCCTTGTTATTATTATTATTATTATTATTATTATTATTTTTATATAAGTAAACAAATGTCCCCCACCGTTGCTCTTACATGGTTTGCACGTGAGTGCAACGGTGTCCAGCCTTTAGCCGTCCGATCTGCCTAGGGATATGGGGAATCTGAACCGACCCCATCACTTTAAATAGGGCATTAGGCCCTAGGAGACAACTATGTCTCCATCTTTTCTTTTTCCTTGAGAATTTTATTCTCCATTAGAGCTTAGCTCTATTCTTGAAGTTTAGTTCTTCATTTTTTTTACAGATCCACATTGTAGACCAACTTTGCCAAAATTTTCTTGGTAAGAGTCTTATTCAGCAGAGATTTAGCTCTTTCCTTTAGAACATTGTTGTTTAGAAATTTTGGAAAATTAACTCCATTTTTGGTCACAGAGCTTAGCTCTAGCATATTCCCCTTGGGAATTTCTTGAAGTTCTGACTTCATTTGTGGTCACAGAACTTGGTTCTGATTTTTGATTTCAGGTCATACCCCCTTTGGGGATTTTTCTGAAGTTTTAATTCAATAGAGTTTTGCTCTGACAAATTCAATATCAAATCCCCTGTTTGGGGATTTTTAAGACTTAACCCCACTTCATTTTGTAGAGCTGGGCCCTAATCTTGATCATTTTTCTTTTAGGAGAATTTTGGTACTTTATACCATTTTTATAAAACAGAGCTTATTCTAAAATTTTATTATTATTAAGACTAGCCTTAGAAATTTTTTTTTAAATTTCTCTATTGAGCACATATTCCAATTATTAATAAGCCGCTATCTTGATTCTGTGGGGCCCATTAGCTTTTGGACTTAGTGATTCTAGCATTTTTATTGCTAATTTACTACATGGTTTCTTTTCAGGTACTATGGCTTCGGATTCCTACTTCTCTTATGTTCGCTCAGAAAGTGCTTTTGCTGATGTATCTACTGATCGTGAAGTCCTCGCCTTAATTCGGGGACCGCGATCTGAAACAGAAATCCCTTCATCTATGGGGAGCATGGTATAGCCACATCATCCGAGGACGTCGCAATTTAACTTGCGAGATTCTGTCTGAGCCGATCCCTCCGATTCAATACACGAACCTTCCGCCAACTGCTTATGCAGTGGATGAGATTGATTGGACTTCGAATGGTCGTCTTCAACCATCTATGGCATCGATACCGGTTCAACCACCGATGGCCCTAGATATTTTGGGGCGTCGGATATGCCAGGAGAAGCGCGGCCATGGGATCAGGTTTATACTATAGGAGTGACCCTATGACATCCGGCAGGTTATCTCGCTTGGGCCCGTTATGTCTTATCTGCAAAGAAGTCATTGCTGCTGAAGACAGGATTGTATCCGGTGATGTACCCATCTCTGTTCTATTATGACACTCCTCACGTATGGTGGGTCAAGTCCTTTTTGAAACAATGGAATATCCCGGCCCATACGTTTCTATTATCAGATCAGGAGGTTTCGATTTCTTTGCAAGAATTCCTAGAAATCTCTGGATTGCCCATCAGGGGGAGCACTATGAGGAGGTACTTCCTCCCGACGAATATACTTTCGCCAAGAATCGGTTGTCATCGGCCTTACACCTGAGAACTCTATCCGACACAAATTCCCGAGTCTCATCAAAGTGCCGAACATTTATGAAAACTTGTATTTAGAGTTAGGAGGACATGGGGTCACTTTGCGGATTTCATTGCTTGTTTTCTTTGCACGGATGTTTTTTCCAAGAAGACTGCGAAGTTTGCTAAGCTTAATGATCCATTCGGGTTTGGTCTCGACAAACTACCGACTCCCGACAAGGATCTGAAGCAATTCTATATTCCAGATACCCCTATAGCTTCCTTTGCAGAAATTGCTGTTCCATACATTGATGAGCAGACGTTCTTCATGGGCTTCATTGGCTTATGGCTCAGCTGGTTTGCGCTTCCGAAACATCATCGGTACATGAGACCATCTGTCTTTTACCTGGCCCACCGTATTGTGACGGGAACGCGTATGGCCGTCGGTGTTGCAGGATTAGCCTATTTGTATAATGGTTTAAGCATGGCGGCTGACACCGTCCAACCGGGTGTGGAGCTCGTAAACTTCCCTCTCTATTACTTTACATCATGGACAGAGATGCATGTGCCGAGTGCTTTTTGTGATCACAAAAGACCTGACTTTTATAGTGGGTATAACTTTCCGCGGGTCATAAAGTTGGTCGACGCCTCTTCTCCCGATCCAACGCAACAAACAGTTTGGCGATTGCTCTTGCGTCCACGCCTTGTAGGGGACAGTATGGATTTCATCGATAGAGTTCTGACTACTAGCAAAGAACCCTTGACGGTGGTGCAGCCGTTGCATGATGTGCTTAAGGATGGGGTTTCCGTTTTGAAGGCTAGGGAAATCGCACATTGATACTCCATCCGGCCTGGATTTTTGGTATATAGGTGAAATGCTTCTGTGCTTTTCATGAGGTATAACCCACATTTCTTTGCCTAACAATTAGGCTACGACCATAGTATACCCCTTGAGGCTTTTCTCGTCGATCCCATTGCTTCAGAGGAGGTCGTTCGCAATGTTGTCCACCACTTTATATGGTTGAATACAAGATCTCGTTTCTTGATAGCCAAACCAGACCATATTCCAAAGGCTTTATCTTCTTTTACCGCCTGGTATCAACATGCGATGAGCAATGTTATTAAGGAAGAAAGGCAGAGCTTCTCGAGCATAAGGATTCTGTCCCGACCAGTAATCTTGTGGTCCCGCTGAAACGGCAAACAGTTGTCCGCCTTTTCTTAAGGGAGAATGATGTGGCGGTACTTCCGTGTGCTTTTTCGACGGCGTCGACGGTTAAGCCAAGGCCTGATGTGAGCACTCATGGTGGTGTGACGGCTGTAGCGTCTCCTGAGCCAAATATTGGCTCGAAAATCGGAACACGCCGTCCGAAGATGCCTGTGAAGAGAAAGATCTTATCGTCGGGTGCTACCTTCGGTTCCCAGAAAAAGAAAAATTCTATGTTTTCAGCTAACATCGTATTTGGTCAAGAGGCTCATGCTCCCTATAGCGAAGGCCTATCCGAGTACGGAACCAATGACAATCTTTTTCTTCCTGAGGTTTCCACCGACAAAAACATAGCGACTGATCTTCAAAAAGCCCTTGAAGCTTCCGAACGATTAGATCGTGAGCAATCTACTTTTGTGGCATCCGGTATATCTCATTTATACTCTTTGCATATCCTAGAGTGAAATGATATTGTGCTTTACTTTTAACACTTTATATTCACAACAGGTATCTGTGCCGAGGAGGCTCTCCAGGCATCAATTAGGACGTACGAGGAGGAAGAAAGGCTTTGTGCTTCTATGGGCCTCGATATGACTTGTTTTACGTGCTTTAGAACATTTAATTCACTTTGTCCATACCTTGAACCCTTTTTTATTCTCTTATAGGAACCTCCACAGCTAGTGTTATTTCAAGCGGGTCGCAATCTTCGGGTGTACGTATAGAAGATATTCCTTCTTCAGCAACCGCTATGGAATCTTCAGAGCCGCCGACTGTTTCTCAAGCCTCCTCCACGCCACTACGGGAAGTGTTATTGGAGCAACCGATGACGGATGTTACATCAATTTCTGAGGCTGGTTCAGACTTGGATGAGGATCTTCCTCTATCGGTTGTCTTGGAGAGATCTCTGCGTACGAATAAAGTGGAGTAAAAGCGCCAGAAGCATCCAGGAAAGGAGCATCATGCCAACCTGGCCGCAGGTGTCAGTTCAAGCGAGGCACGAACTTCTACTGCTCTTAAGGAAGATATCTCTCCTGCCTTATCAACCGCTCATTTGCAAATTGCCCGAATAGCTCGTGAAGAGACGAAGCATCTCGTTCAGGGGGAAGAAAAGCATGATTCCTCGATTAAACCTGGTATGATTTAATTATTTTCCAGATTCCCTCATAAAGCGATTTATTTGAATCTTAACATTTCCCTTTTTTGTATGATGACATCTGATACAGTAGGGACAAGTTTAGATGATGAAACAACAAATGAGGCGGCGATATCTAGAGATTCTGGGATAGAAGATCACAACCCCGAGTCTAATATTGCTCCAACCACCACTCCTTTCCCCAATGAATCTCAGGTATCTGCGGACGATGCTAGCATAGCGACAGCCTTTGTCGATTCGGGAGACGAAGGTGTGGATATTGAATCTGTCTCCTCCATGGCGATAGGAACTGAAGAAGCTGTTGAGGCTAGTAATGCTCTAGACACAATCATGGTTCTTACATCGCCGACTCTCATGGGATCCGCGGGTACCTTACGTGGTATCACTTTCATATTCATTCATTTTTTATTTCCACTAGACATGTTTGCTTAAGTTTTCTTCATTTCTGGTGCAGGTACGACAACTATTATACCGATCGCAACATCCATGAACCCTGAAGATCTACAGGCTCAGGAACCCCCATCAGCCGGCACTATGACCGTCATCACTCCACCTCTCTCTTTCGCGCTTCCACGAATCTTTCCGAGCTTAGCGACGGAAGGTAATTTTCCCTTCAATTTTTTATCATCTATTCGTTTCAGTGTTGATCTTACTCCTTATGTTAATTTCTTGGCGTATATTGTCACACTCTTGCAGGAGTATTTTTTAACCAGTTGTGTCAAGCGTTAACCACGCGCGTTACATTCTAACTGGGACATGCTCCTTCTTCCAGCGTTGGTCAGTATATCTTTCATTTCTTGCTCCAACTTTCTACGAGTAACCTTCTCCTAATAAGAATTTTCTCGTGTTGAACGCAGTCTTGCGGCTCGAAGGAGAAGACGAAGAAACGGCTGAGCCTTCTATGCTCCCAAATTTTCCACTTCCGATCATTGGTAGGTTAGATCTTGTGAACCTTCTCCTATTTAAACAGAGATCCGACCCATCTTTATATATGCCTTATTTTGTGACAGCTCCGCTGGTTTCAGCTCCCTTTGAATCTCGCATATCTATGTGAATGGGACCTTTTGCTAAACTCCAATTTTCTAGAGGTACGGAAAATAACAGGCGCATGCTGAACGAGTTTATTGAAGACATGATGTCGAAGCCCTCGGTTTTGCTAGGGAATTTATAGATGAAGTCAATCCTATGCTGGCTACCCATGTGACCTTTCACAATGAATATTTTGTCCGCATTTGGGTTAGCTATTGCAAACATATTGAGGCTTGCCTCCATGAGATTGAGCGCAAGCGTCTCACGCCTGAGGCTATATCTTCAAGGGCCCAATTGATTGCATGAATTGAACAGAGTGCTGCCCTCGTTCACTGTTACGGGCAAAAGCTGGCCAGGAAGCAAGAGGAACATGAGATAGCTTCCAAAGAATCGGGATGGTTACGAGCTCAGATAGAGACCAACACTGTGTGGATCCAAGCCATTTTCTAGAATCTTCAACGTTGTATTCTCAAAGGGATGGTGTTGAAAAGGGTTCTTGATTTTACAGAGCAAAGCATGCGAAGCCATGTGGTTTCCAAGCAAGAGCTTTCTGAGAAGATTAATTCATGTCTGCAACAACAAACCCAAACAGAAGCACTGCTGGCCGCACTTATGGAGCATGAAACTGAGCTTCAGCATGAGAATGAGAGGATCACCGTTTTGCTGAAAACCCCACCCTCTAAGTAGTTATCATTGTATCCCCTTTTTTGATAGGGGTCCGTTAGGTTTATGGTACTGGGTTAAGTCCATCGTACCGTTGCGTTGGCTGATATATTCTCGATATGTGATCCCTTAGGTTGCTGCTCGAGTAGCCACCCGTCTGTTGTGTCTATGATCCCTTCTGAGGTTGGACAAGACATCTTCAAGTAATTTTCTTAGATTGGAATATCCATATTACCATCAGAAGATCAAGCGTTAGGTATTGCCGTGGTGCTTTACTTAAGGTTAAGCTTAATTTGAAACCCCAATGAGTCATAACCGCACCTTTCTGGGGTGGGATGGCACCCATTGGTCTTTAGGCTTGCCATCAAGACCCGAAGCTAAGCACATGCCGTCACTTCGCTTTTGCTTTGGTGTTGCACCGTTTCTTCGCTGAAGTAAGGTAGACATCCGAATGACCTCTATGCTGTATATATTGCAATCGAGATATGAAGTTAGGATTTTGCCGTCACTCTACTTTTATTTGACCTTGCGTCCGCGTCCTGCTGGAATGAGGAGGAATGTTGAGATAGTCTCTAGGCTATAGATGTGCTGTCAAGATTTGTTTCTTCTTTTGACGAAGTATGATGGGAAGATATGATTCCCTTTCCTTCATTTATGCCCATGGATTGTATACAAGAGTCGCTGTGGACCTACTTGTAGGGCAGAAATTTTTATATTTTATTATATTTATGTGATTCTCTATCTTTTCAGATTTTTATATCGCGTAAGTAGAGATTGTCCAATAATTTCGGCTATTTTATTCGCAGTGCCCGATCATTTCGGCTATGTTATTTTTTTATTTTTACTCGCCGATTTTTTATTGCGAGTTGTCCAAACATTTCGGCTGTTTCATATGCATATTTTTCGCTTGCTGATTTTGTTGCGAGTCATCCCATCATTTTGACTATTTCATATGCATATTGTTTTGGTCGCTGATTTTGTTGCAAGTCGGGGATTTGGGTCCTGGTACCAATCTTGGTATCAGTATCGTTACAACTAGAATATTGCCAGGAGCGAATCATCACTTGCCGTGAGAGGACTTAGAGTTTGACACTTATTTAGGCATCAATATCGCTATAACTGGGATATTGCCAGGAGTGAATCATCATTTGCCTATGTCGATTTGAACAAAGGTTGCTTAGCAAACAGGGTTAGGAACCTGTCGACTAAGGATTTTGACTTTATGAACCGTAAGGGTCTCATAAAGGTATTTCTCCCTACGAATCGAGAGAATCTCGTAGGTGTATTTTCTCTTTAGGAATCATAGAGATTTCTAAGTGTGTTTTCTCTTGCAAGTTCGTGACGATCTTAACAAAGAGTTTTCTCCTTGTAAGTCGAAAGGACTTGCAAGTGTCGTTCACCATATGGGGATATTTCTCGCCATCGGTAGAACTTTATGGGAGCGTATTTTGTTCATGCTCGTGGATCGTATACAGGTGTCAGTATTGACCTACTTGTAGGGCATGAATTTGTGGGGGTTTTGGTGGGTTAAGAACAGATTTAGATCCCTATTGCTTAAGGATTTTTAAATTCTATAAGCCGTGAGGGTCTTACAGAGGATATGTTCTCCTTACGAGTCGTGAGGATCTCGTAAGTGTATTTTCTCCTTAAGAATTGTATGGATTCCTAAGTGTTTTACTCCTTTGTGAGTCGTAAGGACCTCATGCAGGTGTTTTCTCCTTACAAAGTTGTGAAGACTTTACAAGTGCATCTTTTCCTTTCTTTTAATGAGTTTGCGCCATCTTGGGTTTTCATAAGCTCGTCGGTAGCCCCGCTGTTTGTACTCAAGGTGCCTTTTCGGGTTTTCATCTATACCCATTTTTCTTGTGGACATACATCTTCTTATGTGGCCCGTAAGATAACGTATTAACAGTTGTTGATCATGACTTTGTTCGAAGGATCACATCATATAGGACCTGGGAAGGATGTGAATTGTTTTATGCTCATGGATTGTATACGGTACTCGATATGGAGACCCACCGTAGGGCAATATGTTAGTTTAAGGACATTACGGTCCAATATTAGTTTAGGGACATTTTCGGTCCAATATTAGATTTGGGACGTTTCAGTCCAACATTCCCGTGTTTGGGACGAATATTAGTTTAAGGACATCTCGGTCCAATATTAGTTTAGGAACATTTCGGTTCAATATTAGTTTAGGGACGTTTTGGTCCAACATTTTCGTGTTTGGGACGAATATTAGTTTATGGACATCTCGGTCCAATTTTAGTTTAGGGACGTTTCGGTTCAACATTCCTGTGTTTGGGAAGAATATTAGTTTAATGACATCTAGGTCCAATATTAGTTTAGGGTCGTTTCGGTTTAACATTCCCGTGTTTGGGTTTAAGGACATCTCGGTACAACATTCTTATTTTTGGGACAAATATCATTTGTTACCACTTTCAGAGTTTTGACTCAGGAAGATAGCGAGCGGACAAAAGTATCATCATCTCTTATTGACCTAAGTCGGGACTCTTCAGGCATGGTACTTTTTGAGGAATCGACCGTTTATCAGCCGAAATGGCCTTTCGCCAAGCATATCCATGAGCAGATAAGCTTCACCTTGGTAGACCTTATCTATGATGTACGGGCCTTCATAATTTGGCTGGAACTTCTCTCGTTTTGCACGATTGGGAATTATTGGTCTTTTGACAACTAGCATGAGTTTGCCTTGGCGGAATGTTCTCGGCCCGGTTAGTCTTTCATATGACCGTATCATCCTTGCTTTATAAGCCTCTAGGTTTCGCTATGCTATAAAGCGGGTTTCGTCGAGAGTATCGAGTTTCTCAAGCTTAAGATGAGCATTTTCTTCATCCGTTAGCTCGTATTGAACTGCTACTCGTAATGAGGGGAGCTCTATCTCCAATGGGAGTACTGCTTCAGCGCCAAACACTAATGTGTATGGTGTTGTATTTGTGGCCATCTTAAACATTGTTCGGTACGTCCAAAGAGCTTCATGCAGCCTTTCGTGCCAGTTCTTTTTGTTATTGGACACCTTTTTTATAATATTGGTCAAGGTCTTGTTGAACGCTTCAGCAAGACCGTTGGCCCATGCATTATAGACCGAGGAGTATCTCCATTCTATCTTGTGCTATTGTATAAAGCAACTTATTTTATGGTTTCGATAGGCTGGTCTATTATCCGAGATTATCCATCGCGGAGTTCCGAACCGGTAGATAACATGGGTTTTAAAGAAATGGAGGATATTCTCCGTCTTCATCTCCCTTAGCGGCACTGCTTCTGCCCACTTAGAGCGATGTCCTCTGGATGAAGCTGGTTCAATAGGGCCGATTATATCGGTTCCCCACAGCTCGAACGGCCAGCTGGCTATTGTTGGATGTAGCAGATTCGAATGCTGATGTATGAAGTCCCCATGTATTTGGCACGAGTGACACTGCTTCGCATATTCGAGGCAGTCCTGAATCATCGTGGGCCAGTAATAGCCCATCCTTTTTTATCTTCAGCTTCATTTTCGGTCCTGCTTGATGAGATCCGCAAAGTCCATCGTGTACTTCTTGGATGACTTTCTTTGCTTCTTTCGGCCCTAGACATCTTAACCATACGAAGTCGAAAGATCTTTTGTACAGAGTATCATTGACGAAGGAGAATGACAGAGCTCGTTTCATGAGCTGATGTCTAGATGATACATCTTCAGGTGTGCTTTGGGACTTGAAGTAGCTTATGAAGACTTCTCCCTAATCGTTGACCTCCTGCTCATTCTCTATTTGGAGAACTTCTCGTTTGGTCATTTCTTTTTCTTCGGATAATTCCATTAGGGCTTCCGAAGGTATATTTGCTGGCGCTAGGATCCTGCGGCTTTGAACAATGATCCTTACGTCATCGAGATCTTTGTCGGCCAATTGTTTAGACAACCTGGCTAACGCATCCGCCTTACTGTTTTCCGCTCGCGGTATTCTTTCTAGGGTATAGGAAGGGATTTGGGTCAACAGCTGTTGCACTCTTTCGCCATACATTACTAGTTCTGGCCTGCATGTCTTGTAGTCACTATTTACTTGACTGACAATCAACTGAGAATCTCCATATATATGGAAGTCTTTGATTCCCATATCGATAGCGATCTCAAGCCTGGCTATCAAAGCTTCATATTCCGCTTCATTATTAGTCCTGGGTTCCGTCTAGGAGAGGGTGTAACGCAATATTCCTCCTTGCGGGGCTACGAAGATAAGACCCACCCCGGCTTTGATTATGGGAATGTTTCTCTTTCGCCGCTTCATAGAAGATACTCCTTTGAAGTAAAGTTCCCATTGAGACTTATTTTCTTCCTTCTCTTCTTCGACTGTGTCGAACGTGTGTTCATCCGGTAACTCACAATTTAGGGGCGAGTCGGTTGGTATCAGATGTTCCGCAAGAAAGTCAGTGATGGCTTGTCCTTTGATCGCTTTGATGGGGAGATATGCCACTGAGAATTCCATCAGGAGGAGGGTCCATTTGGAAAGCCTTCCCGTCAGTATGGCCTTCGACATCAGATATTTAAGAGGATCCACTTTTGATATGAGACAGACCTCATGCGCCAAGGCATAGTGTCTGAGCTTCATTATTGCGAAAATTAGTGCCGGGCAGTGCTTTTCGATAGGGGAGTAGTTTCTTTCTGCCCATAGGAGAACTCGGTTTAGATAGTATAGAGCTTTTTCCTTTCCTTGATCGTTCTCTTGTGCCCACAGCGCACCTAGTGAACCTTCAAGGGCCGTCGTGTATAAGATAAAGGGTTTTCCCTTAACTGGGGGCTAATACCGGCGGATTTTGCAGGTATTGTTTGATTTCATCCAATGCATTTTGGTATTTCTGATCCTAGACGAACGAGGTACCTTTCTTCATTAGATGGCTGTAGAGACGGCATTTTTTGGAGAGGTTGGCTATGAATCTTTGGATTTACGCGAGCTTTTTTGGAGAGATCGCAGCTATTTGAGGGTTCTTAGCGAGGCCTTTCCATAACCTCCTTGATTTTTGAAGGATCAATTTCGATTCCTCGGTGACGGATGATGAAGCTCAGAAATTTGCCCGAGGAGACTCCAAATGCGCACTTTTTAGGGTTCATCTTTAGATTATACTTCCGAAGTCATTTGAACACGACATTCAGATGCTCCCAGTATTCATCATGAGATTTGCTTTTGACTACGATGTCTTCGATATAACATTCGACGATCTCATGTATGAGGTCAGCAAATATCTTCGTCATGGCTCTTTGGTATGTACCTCCAGCGTTTTTCAAAACGAAAGTCATCACCTTATAATAGAATACGCCTAACGGAGTCCAGAAGGCAGTATGCTTCTGGTCTTCGGGATCCATCTTTATTTGGTTGTATCCTGAAGATCCGTCCATGAAGGAGAAGATTTCGTAGGTGGAGGTGTTATTAACCATTGGCTCGGTAACAGGCACTGGGAAGTCATCTTTCAGGAATGCTTTGTTGAGGTCCCGAAAGTCCACACAAATGCGAGCTGTCCTATTTTTATTCATCACTGGAACGATGTTAGCGATCCAGTCGGGATATTGAACTTATTGGATGAAGCTGGGTTGATTAATTTCTTGACTTCAACATTGATACTGTAACATTTTAGAAAATAAAATATTAATTTTTGGGAATTTAAATAATTAAATAGTGAATATTACGAATATTTTAAAGTATGGAAATTAGTTTTAATGATATGGTATAACTATATACCGATAATTTGGAAAAATGTTAAGAAAATTAATAAGAATTATTGATTTTGAAAGAAATTATGTGAAACGAGCAATTATAGATTTTTTTAATAATTATTAGTATTCTATGTTAATGCTAAAAACTTGATTAATATTTATTAATTATGCATTAAGCATGTTTAAGGTACATGACATGCAGCATGACATATTGCAATATACTTGTTTCATTTTTAAAACCATAGCTTCATTTACCATTTAAATATTTTTGTTTCAAAATAAAAAGGGAAAAAGAAATGGAGAAGATATTTTGTGGCATGGAGACAATGAGGTATGGGCATATATATATATATATATATATATATATATATATATATATATATATAGAGAGAGAGAGAGAGAGAGAGAGAGAGAGAGCGGAGTGGGGGGGGGTTTCATTTTTGTAAGTCTACGGTAGCGCCCCGGCCGTCTTTCTGAGGCCAAAATGCGGAAACGAAAACTTTTTCAAAACTTGAAACCGGCGCTATCACAGACTTTAATCCCGGATCGAACCATTAACCTATAACTAGTAAATAGAGAAAGGTTAGAAAAGCTATACCGATCGATCCGTGTCCTTCGGTCTTTAGCCACCATCCCTAGCTCCTCGCGGCATCTCCGATCTCCGGTCTCCTCGTCGGAAAGGGCACCACATCTTCGAGTCTTTTTACGGGCTCCCGCTTCATCCGAAGCAACTCGGGCACGAAGTTCGCTAGCCGATATGTCCAAGGCGATGTAGAGAATGTGTGTGATAACTTTGTCTCAAGCATCCATTGATTCTCATCACATGAGAGTGTATGGATGGAGGTTAGAGATGATGCCATTAATGGAGGTTGTGAGCTAGAGCAAGAAGAAGAAGAAGAGCCCTTTTTTCTTATGTGTTTCTATGATAAAATTGAGAGAGTGAGAGTGAAAAATACAAGACCAAACACTCCCTCTTGGCTGCTCTCTCTCTCTCTTCTCATCATATCAACACAAAATCAATCACATAATGTGACACATGCACAAAGAAAGAGACCATGAGTCACCACTTGTGCATGTATCACAATTATTGCTCTTAATGATGATTTCTAGCTCATTATTTCCATATGCAAACATTAATCCAAATGTTTGCAACAATAAAAAGAGAATGGCATCTACTAAAGTAAACTCGTGACGGATCACAAGAGTACCCCTCACCTGTATATACATACCTGCATCCGCATTCCGACTGAATGCGAATGCGATGAAACTAAAGTAATCTAACAAATTTAATACTAGGACCCGGCTTAAACTAAAGCACACTAGTATGATCCGTCCGATCATGATCCGTGCACTACTGCACGTATATGATCGAACCCTGCCATATATCATACGGCCTCTACAACGTTTCGCCCGAAATTTGAGAAACTGTCTGTAGGGGACTCTAAAGACTCGTCAATACTTTGGCTATGGATTTAACCACTAACTCGTCAGTGGTACTAGCTGTACGTAACGGCTACCAGGTATTGACCAAAAGGGAGGTCGATGAGCGAACTCATCCTGATACCCTACTGAGCCTGTCAGTGACAATATCCGTACAGTCCGGTCTGTTCGTCTATGAGCATCACATGTCGGGCCTAGGGGGTTGGTAAAAGTCTGACCCCCAAAAGCGGTACAAGTCGTGTCGGAGTGTATCCCAGAACACCCTGAGATACTACTGGAATACCTACCAGTAAATCTCCTGCCTTGGCCAAGGACTTCGTGTAATGGCTCTCCTAGACACAGCGCGATCTCACCCCCAATACCGGGAGAGACGAAACCCCTGCCGATCCGCTCACTGCCTCCATGTGGCTCGGGATTGTACCCAACTAAAACCTGTTTGCACGACTCCTTTGAGCCGTGGTAGGGTAGTAATCAAAGCACAGTGGGAACTCACACGGGACAAATAACGATCTCAGGTCGATGAACTAACCTATACACATGTCACCAGGGAACTGCTATCTGACGTCAGGTATAATACCAACTAGCATGTTCCCGGCGAGTCCTATCCGGTATACTCATAATCCAATGAGCACCTATATACATCTTAGGTGAACCAACTGACACCAATGGCTTGTGTGACTGGCCACCGCCCTTCGTCGGGGTCTCGACTGTATACACTAGTCTACTAATGGAGTATCGATGCCCAGTCTCGAAACTCCCACGACTAGGGACCTTTTAAGGATGTGCTTATAGACCCCAGCTCCCACGTATATGATCGCCATCATATTGCTGGCCGTCAAGCAAGAATCCTAAGGGCTCTATCAACGTGCAATAGTGACCTGTAAGGTCACCTGAAGCATTACACGATGATAAAGATAAACCAGATAGTATACTATCATCTTGAGTAAGACTGTCCTACCGGCATAGGTCCTCCCTCAATCATTGCAATCACGTGCCCGTGATCCAATAATTGACTCTGAGGGCACTATATCCAATAATCTCCCACTTGCACTCAAGGCTAATTATTGCGATGTCGCATACTCACAGCCCGTGTGATACCGAACACCCAACTCCTCTACTAATCAGTCTCACAAAGCTCCTTTGCGAAACTAATGCGTTCGAGGAATAGCCTCAGTGAGTTGATCCGCTCTAATATTTCTTTCTATGTCTCTCTTTATCTCAAGTTCGCGGAGAAAGCCATCTCCCGAAATGAGCAATACCTATCTTAGAATATGTCTGGATATCTGATGGGACCAAGTTCATAAATGAACTCCAAATCCAAACTTCTTAGACTGTATCGTCAACTGAACTTAATCAGTATCCTGCGCCATGCCTCCCTCAGTATCCACTTGGACCACCTTTCCAAAATACTGCCCCTCGTCAGAGGGAAAACTATAATTCTGACAGTCACTCTGCCGTCCAGGTCACTTTGGAAGCCTGGAATGATAACTGTCTCCTAAAAGAGGCTGTTGTTATCATATCCCTAGAACATCTACTTATGTTCTAAAACTGCTTCCGAACATTTCTCCAGGATAGGATTAATATCAACTTATTGCATCTAGTGCAAAAACAACGTCTGGTGTGGTACTTGACATCTCATGATTGATTCAATTGCCTAATCAAGTGATCTTTCAATCATGCACATCCCTCTCCCCTTTAGTCTGTAAGACACCTTTAGAGAGGGTAACTCCATCACCTGCAGGTACACTACCATACCAGAAGTCGTCCATTCTAAAATACCTTTAGAATACTGTCTAAGTACCCAGATTGGGAAACTACCCAAATCTAGATCTAAAACCATAGATCTAGTAACCAGAATGTCTGATATTATATCTATATCCTTTGTGGAGAAACCACTGTGTGACAACCAAAGTATAACCAATCGTAGTATAGGAATTTCACTTCCTACCATGTGTATGTCATCCAAGTACCAGGACATCACACCCTACTACCTTCTTAACAGATCCATCTCCTATTCTGATGAAGTCAAACCTATGACTGTCACATCAGAGATAGATGATCTATCTCCGCTATATCTGCTTTAGTCCATAAATAGACATAAGCTACTTGTCCATTATGCTTCCGCTGCTCCCACTGACTACGACAACCCTCTGGCAGAGTCATATACATGTACACTTCTAAAGTTAGTTTAGAACGACGCTATACTCATCCTCCTGCCGGGTCTCACAGTCTGGAACAACAACAATGGCAAGTCTGGGTAAACAAGAACCTCCCTGTCACCGTCCTTGAGGCTACCAGAGTACCTCTCGGGTGTCTGAGGTTACCTACCATATCTGCGGAGTGGCCAATGGAATGTCAAACCAGATTGAATCTTTAGGTCTTATTAAATTTTCAGTAATCGTTTGCGGTTCTGGAATCACTTCCAGTTCTACCATACCCCCACTACCGTTTTCTGAAAAAAAATCCATTTTTATTAAAACCGTGGCGAGTCAAGTACAATATCACTATTGGTCTTCCAGATGGTAGAAAGTCAACCTTCGTCACAGCCCGGGTCAACCCACAAACTGCCATTACAGAAACGTGCCTTGAGTTATCCAGAGTCTGGTTTTAAGCATGAGCCGGACAACTCTCCGTACCTTAACATTGTTAAGATATGAACTATTCTATATCCAATATAGAAAGAGAGGCACTGATTTAATTGGAACCAGATTCAAATCATGCAGCTGTCTCCAGTGCATGTCAACTAAATGGAGAGAGGCCGATCAGTATTACTCAACTAAGGAGTGCTTCCAATTATGAGTAACATGAAAGAGAAGCAAGTTCTTTTAATCTTTACTATCATC
This sequence comes from Agapanthus africanus, assembly GCA_030015575.1. Classification (NCBI taxonomy): domain Eukaryota; kingdom Viridiplantae; phylum Streptophyta; class Magnoliopsida; order Asparagales; family Amaryllidaceae; genus Agapanthus; species Agapanthus africanus. The sequence continues at coordinate 10,611,693 of JASDDO010000028.1, read as the reverse complement.
TGAATATCATACACAAGTATCTACATCTTCGATCACCTTGAAGAATCCTGATACTTGCTAGACCTGGTTCTCTACTTTATTCTTATACCTATAACTTCCCAAAACTTAGACCTTGCATTTCTACGAAACACATGTCTAAGAACTAGAGAAGTCACAAGTAAACAGAATATAGTACGAGCACCAACCCTTCTGTCTTTATGGACACTGGACAAAATACAATACTCTGTATAAGTCCCCCGAGTCTAATAACTCATTCGCTGTGTGTCGTAGGTTGAAAACTGTACTTATGGTTAAGAAGAATTACACCGCTGTTTAATACTCCTTACTTAACCATCCACTGATATAGGTAAATGTCATGGACATAATTTCAAAAAGTTATATCTCACTTTATAAAAATAAACGTACAGATATATCAATTTGAAATTGGTGCATAACAATGGATATTCAAAACAAAATATTTGCCGTCCGGCAAACAACCCAGGCGATTTCCTCAAATATCACCAATTACAACGAATCCTGATATAATGAGGATGATCACCCAATTCCCAATAACTTACTCCCATACATCATCTGTAAAACCATACAGATGTGAGAATCAAATCTGGTAAATACATACCCTGGAGCAAGGGCTAATTGGGAAATCAGTTTTCTTTTAACAATACACAGTGAAACTGAAACATATAAATGTTTCGAAGGGGTATCCGGGTATTCCTGGTAATGCCTTTTCCATTATCAGATTCACAACTGTAACCGTATATTTCTTTGCCATCTCTCCAAATCCCTTTATATGTCTTTAGTCATTACCTTCTGTACACCCCTTTAGGCTAAATGGTTTTCTTCCTTCCCTACCGTTCGGCACCAGCCTATGGTTTGGAAGAAGACGATCCAATAAGCGTAATAGGTGTATCGTCCTAATCCTAGGAGCACTCGCAACCCGAGAGAAGGTAAAGATAAAAGATAACTGAATAAAACCTTATTCCTATTTCTCCTGAACCAGAATCCATCCCTGAACTGGAACAAGTCCCTTCGAGTTCGTATATAACCATACGATGGAGTATCCAATAAAATGTGGATCTTCGTAGTGATACGGAGTGTTCTGGAGAAATACAAAGGTGATGTAAGATTGGCGAAGAAATACTTGGTTTGGTCATGAATAGCAGTCGAAATTTACTTTGCCCTCTTTCTAATCCCTTTATTTGTCTTAACTTATTGCCTTCTGTACACCATCGTTAGGCTAATTGGTTTTCTTCATTCCCTACCGTTCGGCACCTGCCTATGGTTTGGAAGAAGACAATCCAATTAGCGTAATAGGTGTACTGTCCTTATCCAAGGAGCACTCGCAACCTGAGAGAAGGTAAAAGGAAAAGACAACTGAATAGTCCTATTCATTTTCTCCAGAACCAGAAACCATCCTCAAATCTGGAACAAGTTCCTTCGAGTTCGTATATAACCATATGATAGTTTTATCCAATGGAAGTGGATGTTCGTAGTAATACGGGGTGTTCTGGAGAAAAGGGTAAAAGTAGGAGTGGTAATGAGGTATGCAACTCTGACAATCTAAAAGCCAGTGTTTTAAGAAAGTTCGGTTAACTTGGTCACTGAGTCATAGTCAAGGGTCGGGTCATGGTCGCTGCCAAAGAGAGAGAGAAAAGAAACACTCTGCGTGCACTCTAACCTAGATCAGAATGGTTATCAATTTATCTAATCAGGAAACCTCCCACTGTATCGTTACATTCTCCTCTAAACCTGAAAGAAGAATTAGTCGGGATCACCCGAGGAGTAAACCAACTCATCAGTAGGAATCGGGATCTAACTATCATCGCATGATAACGTAATGGAATCCACTCACGTTATCACACTCCATAAGGTATGCGCATATCTGGCAAGTTTCAGTTTCTTTAGAAACTCCCGATGTGATTTTTACCCCATGCTCTTATGACCTTGACGAATGCCAACAAATCGTAAGTCACATGTCAAGTTCTACCCGTCATTGTCCAGGTTAATTTGAGCCCACCCGTACAAGCCCTTGACGAAGGCCAACAAGGCTATACGACTGTCCCAAACCAACGCATCTATCTATGCAGCAGAAAAGTAACAAATAGCTACCATACACTATGCCATGACGAAGGCCAACAAACATAGCATGAATACTAAGTGCTACCCGTCTGAAATGACGGAGGGCTACGAATGGTTTTTGGCGAAAAACCTTTAACGTAATGAACATGATATCGTTGAAGGAACCTGATAGCTTTTTATAAAAATATAGTGGCGAAAACCTTTGCTAAAGAGGTCACTCCCGGTGAAGGGATCTCGGCTCTTTCCCCGTAGAATGAGGTGCAGGATATTCTAACTGAATACCACGATGCAAAGCAAAAAGTAATCGGCTATAGTGAAGTTATTACCCTGACACAAACTTCTGTCCAAGAGGTCACTCCCGGTGAAGGGATCTCGGCCCTTGCCTCGTCGACTGAGGTGCTGGATATTCATAACCGAATACCACTGTGCAAAACAAAAGAGAACGTCCTTGCAATAACAGCTTTTTGAAAAATGTTCCAACAACATCAAACAGGTTTGTTTAGCTTGCATTGATCCGAATTAATGCAGTCCCATCAATTAATCACACCACAAAAGAACGAAAATATGATGTACGTATATGCCATCCGCATTCTCCACTGGGTCCCGTTGTTTCCCCAATCAGAGCAAAGCTCTGTTGAAATTCAAAATTCAAATTTTAAAGCAACGCTTCAAATCTCGGGCGCTGATACGTCAGCGCAGTGCCCAAGAAGGCGCGCCCAATCAGAGCAAAGCACTATTAAAAAACAAAAGGAAGCAACGCTTCAGTTGCGCAAGCACTGCGCTGCGCGACACGCGTCAGCGCGGATGCGCTAGCGCAGTTGCACTGTGCGGATGCGCTAGCGCAGTTGTGCTGCGCTGTGCGCTGCGCTGTGCGCTGGGCGACACGTGTCACGCACTGGGGCATTTGCGCCAAACAGAATGAAGATTTTAAAGAAATCTTTCTGTTCTTGTTAAAACAAGAAGATTTTCTTCTCTAAAATAGAAGCCCTTGGATCAAAGATCCAACGGCGGGGAAAATTCCCCAAATCACTCAGAGAAAGGTCTCTTTAACTAATTTATGGGCACTATAAAAAGGAACCTAGACCTCAGTTCAAAGGCATTAACATTTTTTTTGTGAGAAATCAAAAATTTCAAGCAGAGAGAACTCTGAAGAAATTCCAAGAAAAAAAAGAAAGGTAAAAGACCCTTTAGATAGAAGAATTTCTTCTGATAGATCATTGATCTAAGAACAAGATCAATGATCTTTAATAAAAATAAAAATAAAAACAGTGCTTTGCACTTTTTATGAACCTCTGGTTCCTGAAATAAGAAAAAGCTTGTTTTTCTTTGATCTAAATTAGATCAAGAAATCAAATAGTGCTTTGCACTTCCTTTATGAACCATTGGTTCTTGAATCTAAAAGATTCTCAAATTAATAGTGCTCTGCACTTGAAAATCTGCACTGTTGCGCTCTTGGGTTGGCGCAAACCACCAGAGAGTGCCATGTGTCAGTATCTGAACCACTTGCGCTATGCGCTTTAAGATAGAGCTTTGCTCTCTGAAATTGGCGCAACTCACCAGAGTGCGTCACGTGTCAGCAGCGCAAGCACAGTGCACTAGCGCAGCGCACTGCGCTTGCATGACACGTGTCATCACCACAAGCGCTTGCGCTCTTTGATTGGCGCAAAGCGCCTGAAAATGCAATGCATTTCTTTTGCTAAAGGGCCAGGCCCAAGTCAAAAAGACCTAACAGGCCAAAATAAATTGCAAAGCAATAAAATGGGCAGAGCCCAAAACAAATTGATGCTCTGCATCCTTTATGGGCAGAGCCCAAATAAAAAAGAAATGCAATGCAAAAACAAATAAAAATGATGAGTATTTTCCAACTGGACTTAGCCCAATCATGGCCATAAGTCCTCAAATTAAATTGACTGAGCAAAATTGCTCTCCTAAAATCAATTTATCTCCGGTTCAAGGGTACATCTCCGAACTCCTCTGACACCTATCGTTTTAATCCTTCAATGACGTCAGAGAGGTGACGGGTCCCGACGACCACACATCGATATGGACTGTGGGGTCCTTAAACTCGTGGACCGAAACGTCCTTAAACTAATATCGGACCGAAACGTCCTTAAACTAATATCGGACCGAAACTTCCTTAAACTAATATCGGATCACCACGTCCCTAAACTGGCGATGGACCACCACGTCCCTAAACTGGAGCAATAGAGCCCCCAAATGCTCTTTTGCCGGATCTAAACGATCCCGTTTAAGTTGATCTTAGCCCCAAACACGGCTAACGTATCCTTAAACATTCAAATGGACTATAAAACTCCAAATCGACTTTGGTTCAAGGGTACATCTCTGAACTCCTTTGACACCTATCGTTGTAATCCTTCAACGACGTCAGAGAGGTGACGAGTCCTGACGGCTATATAATAAATGGGTCACCACGTTAAGTTGATCTTAGTCTCAAAACAAGACCAACGTATCCTTAATGAACGTTTAAGTTGATCTTAGTCTCAAATGCGATTAACGTATCCTTAAACTAAAAACACCAAACCCAAATCTAAGTAAATATGGATTTGGACTAATCCACGTCCTATGGGCGACGACATTACTCAGTCTCAGTATACAATCCACGGGCAACCACAAACAAAACAAACACACACGACACGAAGTGAAATTCTGGAGAAGGAGAAAGTGGCTGCCGCGATGCGGTAGCGTAATTAACTGCAGGGGCTTGCGCCTGCAGGGAAGAGCATCCTCACAATCAAAAACCCCTCTAACGAGGGGGAATCTGACGAAGTCTGCTACATCGGCCGCATCCGTCTAAACCTCCGATATACGGTGCCATAAATCAACTTGGCATCTTCGGAGAGGTGGACGGATAAAACCATATAGAATCTGCCCCGAATCTCAGGCAAGACGTCCCCACGTCGTCTCGGCCGCCATTCGGAGGGGAACAGATTCTGGCACGCCTGGTGGGACCTTTTCCTCTTTCCACTCCACACTTCGTGTGTCGTCTTCGCGAACGAATCGCGGTTTGTTAATGGTTGCCTTCGGATTTTAAGTTACTAAGATTTGGTCTTTTGCCTGGCGTATCAATAGCCTCTAACTGCACCAATTGCTCGAAGTGCCACTGCAACGGACGCTCTACCTCACCTGGAGGTGTGGCATATGGGCCCCAAGCGGCCTCCTTCCTCGCTCTGCTGGTAGAACAGGTGACCCAGGCCACCACCGGCCTGTTTTTCGGGACCATGGTCCCACCTGCAAGCTTCTCTATGCCAAGACCTGCACCGGAAGTGAATAAGAAGTCGGTCTTCGACCGGCTCACTGCCATGACGGACCCTGTCAACGGGTCGACCACTACCAAACCAACAGCCTCTGTTTTCTCCAGGATGGATCAGAACTCTAAATTGGCTGTCTCAAGGAAGGCAATAACTGCTGCTCCTGAATTCGTTAAGGCGGCTTCTCCCGTCAAAGAGTCAGTCTTTTCAAGGCTGATTATTCCTGCTTCGGCCCCTGCACGAGGATCTGTCTTTGACAGATTGAATATCTCCCCTCAAAGGAAAACCTCAGTCTTTAAGAGGTTAACACCAGCAACACCTCATTCAGAAAGGGGGCAAAAACAAGCTGTCTCTATCTCCAAGCCAGTCCCAACGGCTCGTCATGCTCGACGTCGCCATTGGCCACGAGTGAGGAAGGCATGGGGCAACTCCCCCTCAGGGCTAACTCCACCGGCTCCAGTGGTAGAACTCATCGCTGCTGTTCCAACCGGGAACAACTTTGAACTGCTGAGGAGGGTACGTAAGAATTCTCCAACCGCTATATTGAAAAGATCTCCTCTGCCCGCGGAGAGAGTTCCGGAAACAAAGCAAGAACAGCCCCCTCAACGGCTGTCCTAAAAAATATACAAGGTTTGGCGGAGGGTTCAAGACTCCGTGATCGACCCAGATCACTCTCGTCAACAGAAGAAGGCGAAGGTGCAAAAAGAAAAGGACCGTCCTATTGAACAGCAGAGGACAACAATCGCTAGGGTGCCCACTGCAACGGCCCCTTCAACTTCAATGGCCCACAAAAGAAGAAGGCCGGAGAAAACCCCCGCGCCCGCGGCAAATGCCAAAGATGGTGAACCTAAACGCCCTAAGTCCGGGGGCATAATAGTTCATACAGTGTACATGGCATCGGGAAAGGAGGACAGCCGTGCATCTACAGGTCATAGACCGCTTACACGGTTAGTGACCAAGGCTCAGGAGCAACAACAAAAGCTCCAGGAGATGATGGACGCGATGGCCGCACTCACTGGGCCAAAAGAAACCCCTGAAACGTCCTCGGATGAACGCCGGGAGCAAGAAACCGACGCCGAATTCCTTCGATGAGTATTGGAGAAGAAGGATAAAGAGGCTGCTGAACAAGCAGTCAACATAAAGCGTATGGGCCTCCTGTTCCAAGACATGGTGGGGATGATGATCCAACAAGATCCTCCAGCCGAAGATCCCCCGATCGTCCTTGAAGACGATAGGGGAGAGACGTCAAATCCTCCGCCGGCTCTGTCAGCAGCTAAAGAAGAGACAATCTCCAAAGCTGACTTGGACGAGTACATAACCCAACAAATACGGGTTCATCATGCGACTGAAGCAGCTGGCCAGGTCGTAAAAACAGGGCGGCAGTATCCAAGTTGGTACGATCAAATCAAGTACCCGCCCGGAAACACAATTCCTAAGTTCCATGTCTACAAGGGAACGGGCAATCCTCACCAGCATGTTGCTCAGTTCAGGGCACTCTGCGGAAACACCGGCGGTGATGACAAGCTGTTGCTTCGCCAGTTTGTTGGAAGTTTATCAGATACGGCGTTCGAGTGGTACTCTGAACTCCCGAACGACTCTATCAAGACCTTCGCAGAGATGGAGCTGCTGTTTACCCAGCGTTTTGCAAGCGCCAGTTAACGCACCCCGATGACGGCACTAATTAACGCCAGAGTAAAGCCAGGCGAGACATGGGTTCAATATGCTATACGGTGGCGGAACTTATGGTCGAAGTGCGAGCAGCGCATTGAAGAAGCTCCCGCAGTGGGTGTGTTTGTGGGAACCCTTGATCCGCAAGCAACCATCTCGCAATTTATGATGTTTTTCAAGCTGACCACCTTCCAGGCACTGATCGACAAGCTGGCGCAAATGGATCAAATGGGTCATAAACCTCCTCTTCCAAAGCTGGACTCCCGAAATGACAAAGGAAAGGGAAAAACGATCGTGGTCGCTAATGCTCAACAACAGCCGAACAACTCGAAGCCGGTCGTTCGTCAAAATAATATGCGCCCGTACGTAGCCCTCGGGGAGAGGATGGGACGTCCTTACTCGTTTCCCCGAGATAAAACGAGAAGGTTATTCGAGCTGGCATTGCGCAATCGACTCATAAATCTGCCGGATCCAAAACGTCCGTCGCAACCAAGTGATGTCAATGAGCCCAACTACTGTCCTTATCATCGAGTACTGGGTCATCCGATCGAGGATTGCTACGTCTTCAAAAATTGGCTTGAAGATCAGTACCGACAGGGAAAGTTTGAATTGTCCGACAAATGGAAGGTGAATCCACCGCAGCCCCACACCTCTAAGGGAATGAATACGCCGGGGGCAACATGCTCCGTCGTTGAAGAAGCTCCTTGGGAGGTTGTATTATCAGCGAAGACAAAGAGGATGCTAAATGATCTTCAAACATGCCTAGCGATTAGGTGGAAGAACCCGTTGGAACCGCAGGTCATTGAAGGGATGTTGAAGCCTCGTCCAACTTAAAAGATCGATAGAGGTGGCCCAAGCATTCATAACCAGCCGTCAAAATCTTCAAAGAAGAAGAAAAAGAAGTCAAAGAAGCCCGTGAAGCCTGGCGACAAGCACACGGACTTGCAAAAACAAATTGACGTGCTGGAGGAATACAACCAGAAGGCACGAACACCCATTACATTCCAAGAGTTCCTCAACCACGTCTTTCATGAGGAAGATGAGGGAGAAAGTTCATCTGATGAATCCGAGGAATATGTGGTGAGCTGTCATATGATTTCTCATTCGCTCATGAACAATGAGGAGACTCTTTGTACTGAAAAGCTGGGGGCAGATCCTGAACCAAAAATTTCGAGGCCGTCGGATGAAGTAATTGACGCATTTCTTAATGAAGCTCTCTTAAAAAGTAAAGCTGATTGGGAGCGCGAGGCGGTCATATTCGAAAAGGCCAAACGCCAACGCCTTGACGAAAAAATTGAGATACTCCCGCTGGAGCAAACCACACCCACCGCGGACAAAATCAAATTCAAGATGAGGAAGAGGTTTGCTAAAGCCGTGTTGATGGGTATGAAACTACCATCCTCTGAGGGAAGCGTAACTGGAGAAGCGAAAATGCACCCCTCCTATTGCTTGTATCATCGGAAGATTTCGCACCCCACTGATGAGTGCAAAGCTTTCGATAGATGGTGGCAAGGATATGTTGCTCACCGACAGCAGTTTAAGAGGGAAAAGCGCAAGACCCGCCAAGAGCAAAACGGTCCAACCGAAGGGCTTAACAGAACCTCCGGCAATTGTCGCATGGTCAATGCTGGGGGATCATAAGTGCTCACATTCGGGAGCGATTCTGATGAGGAGCTGGAGCTTAGCCCCCTCTTTAAAGAGTCTACCTCAGGAAAAAAAGAAGAGCCGAAGGTCTGCGAAAATATCCAGCTGCGCAATCGGACGCTACCTGAAAAGAATCTCGGACCCTCAAACAGGAAGGATAAAGGGAAAGGAAAGGTTTCTGAGGACATCGCCCTAGACGACCAAGTCATGGAAGAGCTAACTGCCAAAGACCCGCCGAAGAAGAATAAGGTGGATTACAACGTCTTAGCGCATCTGAGGAAGCTACCCTCACAGCTCAGCATTCTTGACGCCCTTTTACTATCAAAGGAGGCGAAAGATTCGTTAATTAAGGCACTACAGGACCCGGAGCAGTTCCAAGCTTTCCTGGCCGAAGAAAAGATGAAGGAAGAATTGGAAGAAGTGCACACGACCGATGTCACTTTTGGCGATGAAGACCTTCTCCTTAGGACGTGCGAACACAATCGCCCTCTCTATGTCTCAGGATACGGCCATGATATAAAGATAGGCAAAATCTTGATCGATAACGGGTCTGTTCCCCTCCGAAAGACGGCGTACAAGACTGCGATGTCCTGACGCTGAGATTCGGGGCAGATGCTATTTGGTTTTATCCGTCCACCTCTCCGAAGATGCCAAGTTGATTTATGGCACAGTGTATCGGAGGTTTAGACGGATGCGGCCGATGTAGCAGACTTTGTCAGATTCCCCCTCGCTTGAAGGGTTTTTGATTGTGGGGACGCTCTTCCCTGCAGGCGTAAGCCCCTGCAGTTAATTACGCTACCGCATTGCGGTAACGACTTTCTCCTTCTCCAGAATTTCACTTCGTGTCGTGTGTGTTTGTTTTGTTTGTGGTTGCCCGTGGATTGTATACGGAGACTGAGTAATGCCGTCGCCCGTAGGACTTGGATTAGTCCAAATCCGTATTTACTTAGATTTGGGTTTGGTGTTTTTAGTTTAAGGATACGTTAGCCGCATTTGAGACTAAGATCAACTTAAACGTTCGTTAAGGATACATTAGTCTGATTTGAGACTAAGATCAACTTAACGGGATCGTCTAGATCCATTTCCAGCTTAAGGACGTAGTGGTCCATTTAATGTATGGCTGTCGGGACCCGTCACCTCTCTGACGACGTTGAAAGATTACAACGACATGTATCAGAGGAGTTCGGAGATGTACCCTTGAACCAAAGTTGATTCGGAGTTTTATAGTCCATTTGAATGTTTAAGGATACGTTAGTCGTATTTGGGGCTAAGATTAACTTAAATGGGACCGTTTAGATCCGGCAAAAAAGCGTTTGGAGGCCCTATTGTTCCAGTTTAGGGACGTGGTGGTCCATTTTCCAGTTTAGGAACATGGTGGTCCGCATTTCAGTTTAGGGACGTGATGGTCCATATTCCAGTTTAGGGACGTGGTGGTCCATTTTCCAGTTTAGGGACATGGTGGTCCGCATTTCAGTTTAGGGACGTGATGGTCCATATTCCAGTTTAGGGACATGGTGGTCCGATATTAGTTTAAGGACGTTTCGGTCCAACATTCCCATTTAGGGACGAATATTAGTTTAAGGACGTTTCGGTCCACGAGTTTAAGGACCCCGCAGTCCATATCCATATGTGGTCGTTGGGACCCGTCGCCTCTCTGACGTCGTTGAAGGATTACAACGAGAAGTGTCAGAGGAGTTCAGAGATGTACCCTCGAACCGGAGGTAAATTGATTTGAGAGAGCATTTGTGCTCAGTTCAATTTAATTTAAGGACTTACGGCCAGAATTGGGCTAAGTTCAGTTGAAAATGTTCAACATTTTATTTGCATTTGGCCTGTTAGGCCTTTACTGGGGCTCTGCTCCTGTTTAATAATGCATGGCATTTTTGTTTGGTCTATTAGACCTTTATTTGGGCTCTGCCCTTTTATAAATGATGCACATCATCTGTTTTTATTTGGGCTCTGCCTTTTTTTTAAAGTAATGCATTGTATTTAATTTGGCCTGTTAGGCCCTTTTTAATTGGGCTTGGCCCTTCTGTAAATAATGCATTGCATTAATTATCTGATAGTGGCTTTTCAGGCGCTTTGCGCCAATTATTGAGCGCAAGCGCATGTGGAGGTGACACGCGTCTCGTTCTGGTGAGCGCAAGCGCAGTTGGCGCAGTTCGCTGCCCCAGTGCACTGCGCCGTTGCGCCGCTGACACGTGGCGCGCTCTGGTGAGTTGCGCCAAATTCAGAGAGCAATGCTCTATCTTTAAAGCGCATAGCGTAAGTGGTTATGGGGCTGACACATGGCGCTTTCCCAAGAGCGCAACAGCGCAGTTTGGAAGTGCAAAGCACTAAGAATTTTTTAGATTCAAGAACAGAAGTGCAAAGCACTATTTGATTTCTTGAGCTAATTTAGATCAAAGAAAAGATAAGTTTTTCTTGTTTTTCTTATCTCAAAGAACCAAAGGTTCATAAAAGTGCAAAGCACTATTTTATTATTATATATATTTTTTATTTTTTATTAAAGATCATTGATCTTGTTTTTAGATCTATGATCTGTTCATAAGAGAACTTTCTCTTTCTTCTAAAGGTTTTTACCTTTTTGTTCTTGAGGAGTTCTTCAGAGTTCTCTTTCCCTTTTCTTTTTTTAGAAAATGTTGATACCTTTGAATTGAGGCCTAGGGTCCTTTTTATAGTGCTCATAAATTAGTTAAATTTGTTAAAGAGATCTTTCTCTGAGTGATTTGGGGAATTTTCCCCACCGTTGGATCTTTGAACCAAGGGCTTCTGTTTTACAGAAGAAAATCTTCTTGTTTTAACAAGAACAGAAAGATTTCTTAAAATCTTTATTCTGTTTGGCGCAAATGCCCCAGCGCGTGACACGTGTCGCGCAGCGCACAGCGCAGCGCAACTGCGCTGACACGTGTCGCGCAGCGCACAGCGCAGCGCAACTGCGCTGACACGTGTCGCGCAGCGCAGTGCTTGCGCAACTGAAGCGTTGCTTCCTTTAATTTTGCTTAAAATAGAGTTTTGCTTTGATTGGGCGCGCCTTCTTGGGCGCTGCGCTGATGCGTTTGCGCCTGACACGTGGTGTGTTGCGCGCAGCGCAAAGAATCTGAAGCGTTGCTTCATTTATTAAAGTTTAAATTTTCCAAGCAGAGCTTTGCTCTGATTAGGGGAAGATGAAGCGTTGCTTCATCTCCCGCCTCGGAATTTGAACAGAGTTTTGCTCTGATTGGGGTAAACAGGGTCGTCTGTTAATCTACTCAATGTGTGGGTGTTAAAGGAAATCTGCATGAGCATCCAACACCTTGCTCGGGACAAGATCACCATCTCCGGGTTCGACTCCCAATCATCAAAGACTCTGGGATCTGTGATGCTGACGCTACGCTTCGGACTGCTCATCACGAACATTAAATTCCACGTCATAGATGCCAAGACATGCTACAACGCTCTGCTCGGCCAACCATGGTTACACGAGTGCAACATCATCCCTTCTACACAGCATCAGTATATGAAATATTTTAGGGATGGTCTAGAGTATACCGTGACGGGAGAACTGAATCCATTTTCCGTGAATGAAGTTCGCAAATATGAAGATGCCAAATACTTATTGCCGAACTTCGAAGACACAGAAAGGTGTCATAAGCCGGAGAATAAAACTAACGCTACCATCCCTGTCTTCGGCAGTGATACCGAGGAGGAAGATGAGATAGTTTATTCGGGTCCGCCCCAATACACCAAGCCGGGACCACCCGTTCCTACGTTGATCTTTGGTAGTGACTAGGAGGATGAGGTCCACGATGTATTCTCTGCTCGACCTTCAATACGAGCTTCCGCTAACAAAGAGCAAAATCTACAAGTCGCTATGGTGCCGCTTAAATATTATAAAGAACTGGATGCGCTCAGTACCGACAGTATAGAGGAGCTGCAGACGTTCTATATCCCTCCCAGGCGAGAAGGCGAGAAGGCAATTCTATTCTACCGCTCTGAAGAAAACAAAGTGGAGAAATAAATATGGCACGGTGCAAATCCTATGCTGGACAGGCTTCAACCCATCCGTCTACCCAGATATTATACAGAAGGCTTGAAGAGACTGTTGAAGCGCCAAGGGATACTCTTCCAACAGACCGTTAGAAAGGCCAAATTCTATGACAGGGTCTGAAACGTTCCCGGAACTCAGCATATGCTGCCTAGTGGGAGGATGGAGACGATCAGGCTCGGATACATTCGCTCCAAGAAACGAGAGCTACTCCGCGACTGTTACGTCGTGCACGACTTCAATGAAGAAGCAGATGCGCAACTGGAGGACACTAATCCTGAACCGGTAAAAGTTCCTGATACAAAAGTGCCCAGTCCGTCGTTTGAAGAACAAATGGATAGGCTTATAAGGGAAGCTGGTCAAAAAGTTCGAGACGATCATAATAGCGAAATGGCCATCTACGAGAAAGCCAAAACGCAACGCCTCCTTCAACAGGCCGTCAAAGATGAAAGTGTCACTCTTTGTCAACTTGTTATAAAGAAGGCTCGACGTAGAGGCAGAAACAAGTCAAAATGCCAAAAAGGCGCTCAACAGCAACAAAGCGGGACTAAGAAGCCACGCAAATGGGAGTCGAGCGTTATTGATCTATCCCTCATGAAGAAAATGGGTCGAGCGTACTCGTTTCCTCGGGACAAGACGAAGAAGATACTTGATCTTGCTCTAAAACATCAAATGCTTACACTGCCGGAGTCCAAAAACCCCGAACAAGCAGGCAAAGTCTCTGACCCAAACTATTGCTCTTACCATCGAGTAATAAGGCATCCTCTTGAAGATTGCTTCACCTTCAAGAATTGGGTTGAAGATCAGTATCAGCTTGGCAAATTCGCTCTGTCTGACAACTGGAGGGTAGCGCCGCCACAGAAGCACGAACCCAAAGCCGCAAGAATAGAACCAACTCCACATTGGGATTGGAAGCGGATTCTCACTTGTCACATGATAACAATATTAAAAGAAGAGCCCGAGAACATGGATTACCTTCCCTGGTGCTTCGAAAACAGCGATAATGAGGTGATCTCAGAATTTCCGCCAGCTCCAAAAGAGCTGGAGGATGGAATACATACCACTGCAGATAACCTCAAGAAAATTGAGTTGGGGACGGCAAGTGACCCACGGCCGACGTTCGTCAGTGAGCTGCTATCTGGAGAAAGGGTGGCTGCGTTAAAAGACGTTCTTGTACAACATAAAGATTGCTTCGCATGGAACTATTCCGAGATGCCAGGACTAGATCCAGAAATTGCTGTGCATAAATTGGCGATATCCCCGGACGCCAAGCCGGTCAAACAAGCACCAAGAAGAATGCGGCTCGAGCTTGAGATGAGCATCAACGCCGAGATCAAAAAGTTGATCGACTCTGGCTTTATTCAAGAGGTCCAATATCCTGAATGGATCGCCAATATTGTCCCAGTGATGAAGAAAAATGGGACGGTGCGCATATGCGTGGACTTTCGTGATCTCAATAAAGTCTGCCCGAAGGATGATTTCCCAGTACCAGTCACCGAACTGATGATAAACAATACGTCCACTCATGAGGTTTTCTCCTTCATGGACGGTTCATCAGGGTATAATCAGATAAAGATGCATCCCGAAGACCAGAAGCATACCGCTTTCCGGACCCCTTTGGGAATATTTTGTTACAAGGTAATGCCTTTCGGTCTAAAGAACGCCGGCGCCACCTATCAGAGGGCCATGACGAAGATCTTCGATGACCTTATACATGAAATCATCGAATGTTATATCGACGACCTCGTGGTCAAGAGCAAATCATATGAGGAACATCTCGAGCATCTAAAGACTGTATTTCGACGCCTTCGACAATACAACTTGAAGATGAACCCTCTCAAGTGTGCATTCAGAGTTTCTTCGGGCAAATTCCTAGGATTCATCGTCCGACACCGAGGTATCGAGATAGATCCGTCCAAGATCAAGGCGATTGTGGAAATGCCTCCGCCAAGGACTCTTAAGTAGTTGCGGTCTCTCCAAGGAAAGCTTGCATATATTCGGCGATTTATAGCCAACCTCTTTGGCAAGTGCCGCCCTTACAGTCACTTGATGAAGAAGGGAACCCCGTTCGTCCGGGATCAAAAATGCCAGGGCGCGCTGGACGAAATTAAACAGTACCTGCAGAACCTGCCAGTGTTGGCTGCTCCGGTTAAGGAAAAACCTCTCATTCTTTATACAACCGCCCTCGAAGGTTCCTTAGACGCATTATGGGCACAAGATAATGACCGGGGGAAAGAAAGAGCACTCTACTACTTAAGTCGAGTTCTACTGGGGGCAGAGAGCAACTACTCTCCCATTGAAAAACACTGCCTGGCGTTGATCTTTGCGATAACAAAGCTCAGGCA
Source organism: Agapanthus africanus (assembly GCA_030015575.1). NCBI lineage: Eukaryota > Viridiplantae > Streptophyta > Magnoliopsida > Asparagales > Amaryllidaceae > Agapanthus > Agapanthus africanus. The sequence continues at coordinate 10,596,664 of JASDDO010000028.1, read as the reverse complement.
CTATACATTAGCACATGAAGTCCATCTCATCTCGAAGGTAGACCCTCTTAAATATTTAATGTCGAAGGCCATATTGACAGGTCGACTCGCTAAATGGGCTCTGCTCTTGATGGAGTTCTCGATAACGTATCAACCTCTCAAGGCAGTGAAAGGCTAGGCCATCGCCGACTTCCTTGCTGAGCATCCGATACCGGCCGATTCTCCTCTGAATTGCGAGTTGCCAGACGAACATGCGTTTGACGCTATCGATGGGAACGATACCCGATGGGAACTCTATTTTGATGGAGCGTCTTCCATGAAGAAGCGCAAACAAAGTACGCCAATGATCAAATCAGGGATAGGACTCATCTTTGTAACTCCACAAGGAGGGATTGTGCGCTTCGCCTTCTCCTTAACAGAGCCGAGGACGAACAACGAAGCCGAATATGAAGCCTTGATAGCAGGCCTTGAGATCACCATCGACATGGGAATTGAAGACCTCCTCATATACGGGGATTCTCAACTGGTCGTTAGTCAAGTAAACGGCGACTACCAAACGTGCAAGCCAGAGCTGGTGAAGTACGGTGAAAAGGTGCAACAACTGTTGACCCAAATTCCCTCCTATACTTTGGAAAGCATACCGCGTGCAGAAAACAGCAAAGCAGACGCATTGGCCAAACTTGCTAAAGAACTGGCTGACGAAAACCTCGATGACGTTAGAATCGTGGTACAAAGCCGTCGGGTGCTTGCCCCAGCAGAAATATCTCCGGAATCATCCGAAGAGAAGGGAGCGACTGAGCAGACGACCTTACAAATAAAAGAACGAGAAAAGGCTGAGGACTGGAGGGAAGTCTTCATAGACTACTTTAAGTCCCATCGAATGCCCGAAGATGCGTCCAAAAGACACCAGCTCATGAAACGGGCTCTGTCTTTCGCCTTCGTCAATGATACTCTATACAAGAGGTCGTTTGATTCTCTATGGCTGAGATGCCTAGGGCCTGACAAAGCGGAAAGGGTCGTTCAGGAAGTTCATGACGGACTCTGTGGTTCTCACCAAGCAGGCCCAAAGATGAAGATGAAGATTAAACAGATGGGTTACTACTGGCCCACGATGATTCAAGACTGCCTTGAGTATGCAAAGCAGTGCCACTCATGTCAAATTCATGGGGATTTCATCCATCAGCATCCAAATCCATTACATCCAACGGTGGCTAGCTGGCCGTTCGAGATGTGGGGAACTAACATAGTCGGCCCCATCGAACCAGCATCGTCTAGAGGACATCGTTTTATCCTGGCGACGACTGATTACTTCTCTAAATGGGCAGAAGCAGTACCGTTGAGGGAAGTGAAGACGGAGAATATCCTCCATTTCTTCAAGACGCACGTCATATATCGGTTTGGAACGCCAAGACGGATCATCTCCGATAACGGGCCAGCCTACAGAAGCCACAAGATCAGTCGCTTCGCACAGCAGCATAATATAGAATGGAGATATTCTTCAGTTTACAATCCGTGAGCTAATAGTCTAGCCGAGGCCTTCAACAAGACCCTGACGAAGATCATGAAAAGACGGTGTCCCGAAATAAGAAAGACTGGCACGAGAGACTGCAAGAAGCTCTCTGGACGTATCGAACTACGTTCAAGACAGCCACGAACACAACGCTGTATGCGTTGGTATTCGGTACGGAAGCAGTACTCCCCCTCGAGATAGAGTTACCCTCTCTACGAATGGCAGTCCACTACGAGCTGACGAACGAGGAAAATGCTCACTTTCGGCTTGAGGAACTTGATGCCCTTGAAGAAACACGGCTCATAGCACACCAAAATCTGGATGCTTATAAAGCAAAGATGACGCGCTCATATGAAAGATTGACCTGACCAAGGACATTCCGCCAAGGCGAACTTGTGCTAGTGGTCAAAAGGCCTATGATCCCCAATCGCGCCAAGCGGGGAAAATTCGAGCCAAACTATGAGGACCCTACATCATAGATAAGGTCTACCAGGGTGGGGCCTATCTACTCATGGACATGCACGGTGAAAGGCCTTTCAGGCCAATAAACGGTCGCTTCCTAAAGAAATACTACGCTTAATGAGCCACAGCCTAGGTCAATGATAGATGACGACGACTATGTCCGCTCACTATCTTCCTAAGCTCAAGCTTTATAAGCAGTAGCCAGCCTTCTTCATGACGGACCGAAACATCCTTAAACTAATAGCGGACCGAAACGTCCTTAAACTAATACCGCAGCATCCTTGGGCTGACGAGATGAATAAAAAAAATAATAAATAAAGAAAAATATAATGAATAGAAACGGTATGTCCATAAGCAAAAAGGGTACGGATGAAAACCCGAAAGGGCTCCGTGAGTAAAAACAGCAGGGCTATCGGCGAGTGTTCGTGAAAACCCGAAAGGGCGCGACCTCGTAAAAGAAGAAGAAGAAGAAGAAAATAATAAAAAAAAACGGTACGTCCATAAGCAAAATGGGCACGGATGAAAACCCGAAAGGGCTCCGTGAGTAAAAACAGCAGGACTACCGGCGAGTGTTTGTGAAAACCCGAAAGGGCGCAACCTCGTTAAAAGACACTTATAGGGTCCTCATGACCTTGTAAGGAGAAACCACCCACGTAAGATCCTTACGACTCACAAGGGAGCAACACACTTAGGGATCCCCATGATTCCAAGGGAGAAAATACACTTGCGAGATCCTCACGACTCGTAAGGATAACTCTCTTATGGGACCCTCATGGCTCATAAGATTTGAAAGTCTTAAATTACAGAGACCTAAACCTGTGCTTAAGCAACCTCCACAACTTTAGATATAACCCTACAAGTGGCTCAATACTGGCCCTTGTATACAATCCACGGACGCGAATAAATATTTCCCTAATCAAGTCCCATCCGAGACTGGGGATATGTACGCATGACAAACAACCCTTATAAGTACTCTCGACTTACAAGGAGAAAATCCTCTTGTAGGATCCTTACGACTTATATAGGAACAAACACTTAGGAATCCTCACGATTCCTAAGAAGAAAATACACTTACAAGATCCTTACGACTTGTAGGGAGAAATACCTTTGTGAGACCCTTACGGCTCATGAAGTAAGCCTTAGTCGACAGGACCTTAACCCTGCTCGCTAAGCCACCCTTGCTCGACATCGACAGAGGCAAATGATGATTCGCTCCTGGTAATATCTCAGTTGTAGCGGTGCTGATGCCGAAATCGGTGTCTAATTTCAGGTTTACGGCGAAAAGCCAGTAGGCCGCACATGCATATGAAATAGCCGAAATGATGGGGCAACTTGCAATAAAAAACAGCAAGTGAAAATGTATGCATAAAAAATAGCCGAAATGATTGGGCAACTCGCAATAAAAAGCAGCGAGTAAAAATAAAATAAACAGCCGAAATAATTGGGCACCGCGAAAAATAGCCGAAATGATTGGGCAATCGCGACCTTCGCGATATAAAAGCTGAAATGATAGAGCATCGCGGAAATGAAACAAAAAAAAAGAAATGATAAAACTTTGGCCCTACAGTTAAGATCACATCGATCCCTGTATACAATCCAAGGGCATAAACGAAGAGGGAACCATACTTTCCCAACAGGATCCGCCAGAAAACGAAGCCAAATTTTGACGGTTCATCCTAACTCTGAAGAAACCAATGTCTTCAGCAAAATACCTCAACTCAGGGAAACAAACAATCCTTGATGAGAGCCTCATGATCCGCGTCGACTCGCAGAGCAACCAGTGCCTCCGTGGGAAATTCTCGATTCGTTTCAACACCAGGAAAACAAATAATCCTTGGCAAATACCTCAACTCAGGGAAACAAACAATCCTTGATGAGAGCCTCCTGATCCGCGTCGACTCGCAGAGCAACCAGTGCCTCCGTGGGAAATTCTCGATTCGTTTCAACACCAGGGAAACAAATAATCCTTGGCAAATACCTCAACTCAGGGAAACAAACAATCCTTGATGAGAGCCTCCTGATCCGCGTCGACTCGTAGAGCAACTAGTGCCTCCGTTGGAAATTGTCGACTCGTTTCAACACCAGGGAAACAAATAATCTTTGGCAAATACCTCAACTCAGGGAAACAAACAATCCTTGACGAGAGCCTCCTGATCCGCGTTGACTCACAGAGCAACCAGTGCCTCCGTGGGAAATTCTCGACTCGTTTCAACACCAGGGAAACAAATAATCCTTGGAAAATACTTCAACTCAGGGAAACAAACAATCCTTGACGAGAGCCTCCTGATCCGCGTCGACTCGCAGAGCAACCAGTGCCTCCGTGGGAAATTCTCGACTCGTTTCAACACCAGGGAAACAAATAATCCTTGGCACCAGGGAAACAAATAATCCTTGGCAAATACCTCAACTCAGGGAAACAAACAATCCTTGACGAGAGCCTCCTGATTCGCATCGACTCGCAAAGAAACCAGTGTCTCCGTGGGAAATTCTCGATTCGTTTCAACACCAGGGAAACAAATAATCCTTGGCGAATACCTCAACTCAGGGAAACAAACATCCTTGACGAGAGCCTCCTGATCCGCGTCGGCTCGCAGAGAAACTAGTGTCTCCGCGGGAAATTCCCGATTCGTCTCAACTTGCAAGATGAAGTCTCAGGCAGCAGGGATTAAAAAAAAACTTGCATCCTGAACAATGGGACCCTGCAAGTCGGTCTAAAACGGTCTCTTGCATACTATTCACGGGTCTCACTCTCCAAAGTCGAGTTTCGACAAGGAGGGAAACAACCGCTTACGGGTCCTCTCGACTCGTAAGAGGGAAAAATTCTTTTATAGGATCCTTATGACTTATAAGAGAAAACACACTTAGAAATCCTCACGATTCCTAAGGAGAAAACCCACCTACGAGATCCTCTCGATCCGTAGGGAGAAAAGTCCTTATGAGACCCTCACGGCTCATAGAGTTGAAGAGTCTTAGGCGGCAGATCTGGACCTGCGGCCTAAGCCATTGCTATTTCTTGAGGAAATCAAGATGCGTGCTCTATTATCTGTTAACCATGTTTACTAAGGTGGCATGTTGATAATAAAAGAAAGAAAAGGCGGAGAAATGACACAAGACAATACAAAAAATGTGTATCTTTTATTCATAAACTTGATTGGGTACAAGATACATTGTGTTAAAGAATAAAAAAAAATATATATACATTGTTTTTAGTTACAAGTACAAACGATACAAAGAGAGATAGCTACTGAGGAGGAAGTGTCTTTAACAAATCTGCAAGCTGCTCTCGCACTTCCTTCATCGCCTCCTCCTGAGTGTCTGCCGCGGCCACCTCCGCTTCCACCTGAGCCCGCTGCTGCAAAAAGGATGAAAGTTGCTCCTCGGCTGCCTTTTGGGTTGCTTCCTGGCTAGGTGCATTCCGCTCGACAACGTCAAGCTGTTCCCTCAGTGATAACCCTTCGGAAAGGTATTGCAGAAGGCCCTCAAAGACAACCTTCAGCCGTGCAGCATTGGTCTCCACCCGAGCATGCAGTTGGGCAGACTTGCTCGAAGTCTCACCGCGCTCCTTACGCCTTGAAATGACTTCTTGCTCAAGATGGCGGAAGTAAGAAGCGCTCTGCTCAATCTATACTGCTCTTTGATTACTGGCGGCTAAGGTCTTGGGAGCGGGACGCATCGACTCCAGCTGATGCAGGCGGGCCTCGATCTCCCTGCAATGGTTAACCCAAGATGCGATGATGCCCTCATCATGAAAGTTCACGAGTATCACCAGCATCGGGTTAACTGTGTAGGGTTCCTAGGCACACTCATGAGGTTCCACAAGGCATCTACCATGCCAAATTCAAATTTTCTGGTGCCGAGAAACCCTAAACTAGATCGTTAACTAGAGATTAGGCGAAACGACAACAAGTAAACAACTTTACTAGAAAGTGAAAGTGACTACAACCTTTGTAGATCCAGTCCACCACTTCTTTAGCTCCGTGATGACGTCCCTTCGCTGCGATCACCGGGATCGCGGACTCTAGCGATGGTTTCGTCGGGGAAATGAGCGGTCTAGGTCGTTGACTTCGATGCTGAAGATGATCTACGTCGAGGCAACTCTAACTCAAGCTCCATCTTCACTAGGTCATAAAACTAGTGAAGAAAACACCCTATACAACATGGCAAGTGGTAGAGGATGAAGAAATAGGAAGTGGGTTCAGTTTAGAATTGGATTTCTCACTTGATTTCAACACTTGAAATTTTCTAGCAAACTTTCTTCTTTTCATGAAGAAGATGAAGAAGAAAAGAATGGAAAAGCATTATCAAAATAGAAAATCAAGTGAAGCCTTATCATAATGCAACCATGGGTGAGTTTAACACTTGTAGAGAATAAACTAGGGTTTAGGTTAATGGTTAGGTTAAGGAAAGAAACAAAATGGTCAAGACTTTTCAAAGCTTTATGAAGCTTCAAGTAAAAACCAAAAGAAGCCACCATTTTATTTCTTGCCCAAAAATAAATGAATAAAATAAATAATTAAGTTAAAACCCTAACTATTAACCTAAACATGGTTTAAAGTAAACACACACCTAAGTTTGCATGTATCATCAAACATGATACAATTTAGTGCACAAAGATATATCACATATACTACTTGTGCACATCAAGTGAGAAAATCCATCTTAAGTGAACAAATACTAGTTAATGTAAAGTAACATATCAAATATATAATTATACATTAAATCATTAAATCAACACTTGATTTAATGATCCAGTCATATCGCATATAACCGACTAATATCAAGTGTATCAATGTATCGAATCAACACTTGATTCGGTAACCCGGCTATATCTTATATAACCGTCCAATGATACAAATCGCGAGAATAGAATACAGTATCACATACTGGTATTATTCTCGGTCCCGCACATATCTCATATGCGCTCCTATTTCGTTTCGCTTGAGCCAGGAAACCTCTGTGTAGGACTCTAAAGACTCGTCAATACGCCGGCAGCAGGTGATGATCATATCAAACACCCACAAGCCGCAAGCGGTCTGCTAAACGTAACGGCCACCCGGGTATTGAGCGATCAGAAGATCAACGAGCAAGCCCGCTCACACTCCTGTGAATCCAACCAGTAACACTTACCGTACAGTCCGGTCTGTTCGTCTGATATGTCGCATATCTCGCCTAGGGGTGGTAAACGTTAGACCCCAGTAGCTCGATAAGTCGTGTCGATATGAGGTCTATAACAGTTCGAGAAACTACTGGTAACACTTACCAGTAAATCTCAGCAACCCTGGCCAGGGATTTCCGGTTATAGCGAATCGAACACAGCGCAACATCAACTCCCTATACCGGGAGAGACGAATCCCCTCCTATCGCTCATTGCCTCCATGTGATTCGGGACTGTACCCAAAAGCCACCGTTTTGCACGCCCTCTTGGACGTGGTAAGGTGGAAATCAAAGCACAGTGGGAATCACACAAGAATCTATGACGATCTCGGGTCTACAGACTAACCTGTACCAGTGTCACCAGAGAACTGCTATCTGACGTAAGGTATAATACCATATGGGAGTTCTCGGCGAGTCCGTCCAGTGTACCCAGTCTCCACTGAGCACCCGTATATCATCTCTGATGTCAAACACCAATGGATATGGGATCATCCATCGCCCATCTGTATAGGTCGAGAAGGTATATGCTAGTCTACTCTGGTATATCGATGCCATGTATCGATACACCCACGACTAGGGACCTTGAAGGATGTACTTATGGACTACCATGTCCCCACCAGTATGATCTGCATCATAGTGCAGGTAGTCAAGTACACATCCTAAGGGCTTTACCAACATGTAACAGAGAGACAATCAGTGTACACGTTAAGGTAAAGAGCAACCAGATAGCATACTATCATGTCGAGCAAGAAAGTCCTCCCTATATATGTCCAAGCATCCACTACAATACACATCCTATGTATAGTAATGGCCTGTAGGGCATAAATATAACTAAAAATCTCCTACTTGCACTAGGGCCATCTGTAGCTGTGGTTGCAGTATCTCATACTCAACCATCCCATAAAAGTCTCTATCTGGGAAAAGGCCTTTGTGAGTGGATCCGCCGTGTTGTCCTCTGAGTCTACTCTCCTTACCTCGATCTCCTTGGAGATCAACCATCTCCATGATCAGGTGATACTGCCTTAGAATATGTCTGGATCACTGATGGGACGGACGTTCCTTGGCATAAGCCACAACTCCATTGTCACACAATGGGAGGAACCGAGTTCATCTCATGAACTAATATACACCCAGACGGCCTCTTTGGTAGCATCTTAAGTAGCGATGTATCCAACCTTAACCGTCTAGTATGCCACGGTATCTAGCTTGGAACTCTTCCAACATACCGTCCCTTTACTGAGGGTAAAGACAATGCCTGTGACTGACATTCAGTCGTCTTTATCACTCTGGAACCCTTCCAGTGATTCTCCCTAGGATCGATTGATACCATCTCACTACATCTAGTGAGTATCCTAACATCCAATTACATCTATCTCATAGATGAAAACTCAGGATTTAGGAGGTATCACTTTGATCTTATATGGAGAATCCTTGTGATAAGCGGAGATTGACCGAGCGTAGCATAGGAAACTCCTTCCCTATCAAGAGTATGTCATCACGTATTCTACTAGGATCACTACCATACTCCCTACTACCTTTTTGTATATACAAAGTTCATCTACCATTTTGATGATGTCAAACTCTTTGACTAACTCATCAAAATGGATGTTCCAACTCCGCGATGCCTGTTTTATCATATAAAACATCTTGCACACGTTTTCGCTGCTCCCACTGTCTACGAGGCCCTCTGGCTGTGTACTTATAGACGCTCTCTTCCAAAACATCATTTAGAAAAGTAGTCATGACACCCAACCACCAGATATTGTAGTCATGGTATGTAGCCGTGGCAAGTAGGATCTGGATGGACTTAAGCATAGATATTGGAAAAGGTTTTATCATTATCCACGCCTGGTCGATGATGAAAACCTTTAACATGTCTAGCTTTGAAGGTCTCAACTTTTCCATCTACACCAAGTAATCTTCTCAAGATATACTTGCTCCTGATGGGGATTTAACCCTTTAGATAAAGCAACCAAAGTCCATACTTTGTTGGTGTATAAGGATTCCATCTCAGATCGCTAAGCATCCAGCCATTCTTATAGAGTCCCACTCCTGATGGCCAGCTCGAAACTAGTTGGGTCATCATCTCATGATGCAATCCTCGCTCCCACTGTCATAGAGAAACAGAAGTATCTCTCAGGTGGGTGAGAAACCTTACTAGATCGGCGGAGAGGCTGAGGTTCGTTGGTATCTACTGAATCCTTTGGTTCTACCAAATCATCTGCTGTAGTTTGTATAGCTGGAACCTTTCCAGTTCTACATAACTGACCTTGTCTCGAGCTTGTCCGGATTTTGCTTTTAGACATAGGCCGGACAACCTTAAATCTTAACAAACTTAAGATATGGACTCTTCCCTTTTCATATCACATATGAAGTGGTAGGCATTTGATTTGATTGGAACCCTATTCAATAGGTATGCAGCTTCTCAAGTGCATAACTCCCAAAAGGAAATAGGAAACTCAGTAGTACTCATCATAGAGCGCACCATATCATATAGGGTGTGATTGCTCCGCCCCGATACACCGTTGTGCTGTGGTGTATTCAGAGGAGTAACACTGAGAGAGAATCTCATTCTCCTTTAGAATAGTCCAAGAATTCCATGCACAAGTATTCTTCTCCTTGATCACATCAAAGGACATAATATTTATACCCGTTTTGGTTCTCTACTTCTAACTTATATTCTGTGAATATATCAAAAGGTTCGGACTTGTGTTTCAACAGGAACATATGTCTGAATCTTGAGAGATTATCAGAGAATGTAATGAAATATAAAGAACCTGTCTTAGCATGTGTAGACAGGGGACCTACATACATCAACATGTATCATCCCAAGAGTTCACTAACTCTTTCTCTGTTTCCAGTAAACGGAGCTATGGTCATCTTATCTCTGTGACATGACTGGCAAGTTTCACAAGATGTAAATTCAAACTGATTTAAATATGCATCTTAATATAACTTTAACTAGTCGGGTCGCATTGATATGACCTAGTCTACAATACCTCAATAAGGATTCGTTCATTTCTGAACTCTTCCTCTTGTGTGTGTTCTGTATACTAAGAACTGTAGTTTGATTTAGAACTTCAATGCTTTTAGATAACGTGCCTGAACCGATCAACTTTTGATATAGGAAATGTTCAAAACATTATCCAACAATACAAAATTTTATCATTTCTTTACTAATAAAGAGACTGATATGATTTTGTATATCAGGTTCGGTATCTAATAACATTCGTTCAGAATCAATGTATTTGGAATACAGGGTGACAGTGACCAACAGACTTGGCTGCAACACTTGCACCGTTTTTTATCTCATGAAACTTATCACCCATTCTCAGTTCTCTACCTCTCTGTAGCCCATGTAACAGATTACATATGCGGGATCCTGATCCGGTATCGCATACCCAAAACGTAAAGGATACTGAGAAACAGCTCTCTGTAATGAACACACCCAAAGATGATGCATCAGCATGCACTTTCTTCGTTTGGGTGGCACGGGAATTATAGTAATCCCCAATTTCCTGCTCTGTCTTATAACAATTATAAGTTGGAGCGGGACCAACGTTCCCCAGCTCAGAATAACAAGCGGGTTTAGTCAAATATCCGTATTATTATCTTGATTAAGGCTTGATATGGTCGCTGCCTGGAGAGAGAGAGAAGAAAACACTCTGCGTGCGCTCTTGCAAGAATAGATTGGTTATTATTTTATCTAATCAGGATGGCTCCCACTGTTTTTATCAAATCTTCCTTCAAACCCTAAAAGGAAAGACTAGTCGGGATTAATTACACGCTAAAAATTCGCCAATCTTTCAGCCAGGCCAGTGTCGGTACTTTGAGTGAGGTTCCCCGTGCTTTCGCACGGACCTAATTACAGTAAACCTCGTTTTCCCAGAGGCATAATCCCGTTGACATCTTTCTAGACACCTACTTGATCGGCTAATTGTAATGTGTAAAACTCTCCCAGGAGTAACAATTACTCGCAGTGGGTATCGGGGTCCAACTATTTCATAGAAGGTATGAAATCTCATTGCAAATTTCAACACTTGAAATTCCCGATAATTTTGCCCCTAACCTCCTATGACCTTGACAAAGGCCAACAAACCATAGGATGCTAGTCAAGTTCAACCCGTCATTTCCTGATTGAATTAAACCCACCCGCACGACCCTTGACAATGGCCAACAAGGTCGCACGACTACCCTAACCCAATCTGCATCATATGCATAAGCAGATAAGCACCAGTCAGCTACCGCACGCCTTGACAAAGGCCAACAAACGCAGCACGAATACTAACTACTACTTATCTGAAATGACGGAGGGCTACGAAAGGTTTTTCAGAAAACCTATTGCGTAATGAACTTGATATCGTTGTAGAATCAAATGATTTTGAAATGGAGTGTTTTTGAGGCTTTTCTAGTTTTGCTAAAGGGGTCACTCCCGGTGAAGGGATCGTCGGCCCTTTCCTCATCGAATAAGGTGCATGATATATCATATATACCTCTGTGCAAAGCAAAAACTATAGAAGCAATCAAAAGACAAACCAAGGGGTGTAGCATCTGCCAGTTATTGCTAAAGGGGTCACTCCCGGTGAAGGGATCTCGGCCCTTTCCTTATCGAATAAGGTGCAGGATGTTCTACAAGGAACACCGCGATGCAAAGCAAGAACTGTAGCTACCTGTTTTTGAAAATTCGATTCCACAACATCCTTTAGGTTTCTTTTCTTTCATTAATCATATTAATGAAGTCCCATCATTTAAATCACCTAAACATCACATATAAATACGACGTACACTTATGCCATCCGTGTTCGCCTGGATGTCCCCTCGTGCACCGTTAGGTTAGGTGACTAACGGCAGAGCGGGGCAGGGCTAGCGCGGGTGTAAAACATAAGTAACGTCTATATAATATATCAAATATACTATATATAGTATCTATCACAGAACATCAAATGATCACATCACAGATATCGCAGCAGAAGAAACATATGAAACATTGGATATACTAGGACGTCCGTGTTCTCCATACGAGCCAGTATAAAACACGGATTCCACGGTCGCGATGAATAGCCAAACCCACACCCCTAAACCCCTACGAGAGCGGCAAGCAACCCTACCAATTCTAGAGTTAGGAGCCCCGGACTCGACTCCTCGAGTTGGTCTCCCACTGGACTCCAGAACCCGGTTACTTGTGCCCTCCTCCTTGGGTCTATCCTAGTGCGGAAAAGTAAATAATATACAAATGGTGACATCATCCGCAACCTGGAAGTGCCCCAATAAAAGAATATTAGATACAAGTTTTTACATGAATGAAAATGAAAAAACACTCATCTCACATAAAAGCCCCTCGGATATTCAAACACGACGATCCAATATAACATATCCAGCAACACATATCAGCACATGTCATCAACGTAAGTAAATATGCCCATCCCAATTGTCGTTGACATATAGCAACGAAACCGGCGATATCACATATTACACTTACGGTCACAGAAAAGAAAGTGTAAAACTACAACAGTTGGAATCCGCAACCTGCATAGACATCACATGCCTAATCAAATGAATTCCTTAGACATCGCATGCCTAACAATTATAAACCCCGCATTTTAGTCTCATTATCGAAAACACTTTTCAATATCAAGTCGGGCAATTCAACAAGATTCCCGACATCCAGAACGAATGCTCGTCGCAAATTTTAGTAGACGGCCGCACCCCTGATACCGTCGACGAAGTGCACCAAGGCGGAACACCGCTGCCACGAGCACCCGAACGGATGCTTTCGGCGACGGAGTTCTCCTACAGTCACTTGGTCGGGCTATGAGGGCTGGCTGTCTATTAAGTTTACCGGCGAGTATCCGCGTACGCTACGCGATTGCGACGGACTTTTGATCACATCAAAATTCCGTGGCAACCGATCAAGTGAGACTAAACTGCTATGTCTATAACATTCAAATGTTGTTGATTCCAATTATTGTATCACATTCCAGATAAATAGAAAATGTTAAACTTTCCGATCGAACAATCAAACACCCAAGTTTTCCCGAAAAGCTCAACACATGAAATAAATTTAAAAACATCCACTTCATGCCATAGTACCAACGGTCCAGCCATAGAAGGGTCAAGCCAACGCCTCACATGTGGCACGCCGTACTGCCCCAAACCCTAAGGTTCAAAGGGCAGTTCAAGACGGTCACATAATCGAGTTAAGGTTTGTTGTCTTCTAGAGGGTCCATCGCGTTACTTGCACTACTTAGACGTTCTTAAACTACAGGAAAAAAATTCAACACATGGAAATTTTCCGGCAGGGGAAAAAATGGGTATTTATATCCGGTCAAACTTTTTAACAGTTTCTAAAATATCCGGAAAAACATATAGACAAAATTAGACAATCCGATCAAATCTACGAACTTCCAATACAACCCAGAAAACTCAACTCTTGAGTAGAAGTTAAAAATTCCCAGAAAATACAGCACTAAAAGATAGGAATTACTGTGCAATTTCCAAAAGCTGATGTGACTATATGGCCGCGGAACCGCCGCACGAGCCATGCTCGTGCCGTGCTTCCGCGGCGCTTTAGTGGATTCAGGCGCACGTGCTGCACGGTATTTCTTAAAATTCCTTGCTGATTTTTCTGCATATTTTTAATTCACAAAAATCCCAGTTTTGAAAAAATGTACAGAGAAGGGTTTTGGATTAGGGTTTCGGATTCGATCGGGTTTCTAACATCGTCTACGCATCGCCTAAGGCTCTAGCTAGGTTCTGATACCACTGTAGGGTTCCTAGGCACACCCATGAGGTTCCACAAGGTATCTACCATGCCAAATTCAAATTTTCCGGTGCCGAGAAACCCTAAACTAGATCGTTAACTAGAGATTAGGCGAAACGACAACAAGTAAACAACTTTACTAGAAAGTGAAGGTGACTACAACCTTTGTAGATCCGGTCCACCACTTCTTTAGCTCCGTGATGACGTCCCTTCGCTGCGATCACCGGGATTGCGGACTCTAGCGATGGTTTTGTCGGGGAAATGAGCGGGCTAGGTCGTTGACTTCGATGCCGAAGATGATATACGTCGAGGCAACTCTAACTCAAGCTCCATCTTCACTGGGTCATAAAACTTGTGAAGAAAACACCCTATACAACATGGCAAGTGATAGAGGATGAAGAAATAGGAAGTGGGTTCACTTTAGAATTGTATTTCTCACTTGATTTCAACACTTGAAATTTTCTAGCAAACTTTCTTCTTTTCATGAAGAAGATGAAGAAGAAAAGAATGGAAAAGCATTATCAAAATAGAAAATCAAGTGAAGCCTTATCATAATGCAACCATGGGTGAGTTTAACACTTGTAGAGAATAAACTAGGGTTTAGGTTAATGGTTAGGTTAAGGAAAGAAACAAAATGGTCAAGACTTTTCAAAGCTTCATGAAGCTTCAAGTAAAAACCAAAAGAAGCCACCATTTTATTTCTTGCCCAAAAATAAATGAATAAAATAAATAATTAAGTTAAAACCCTAACCATTAACCTAAACATGGTTTAAAGTAAACACATACCCAAGTTTGCATGTATCATCAAACATGATACAATTTAGTGCACAAAGATATATCACATATACTACTTGTGCACATCAAGTGAGAAAATCCATCTTAAGTGAACAAATACTAGTTAATGTAAATTAATATATCAAATATATAATTATACATTAAATCATTAAATCAACACTTGATTTAATGATCCGCTCATATCGCATATAACCGACTAATATCAAGTGTATCAATGTATCGAATCAACACTTGATTCGGTAACCAGGCTATATCTTATATAACCGTCCAATGATACAAATCGCGAGAATATAATACAGTATCACATACTGGTATTATTCTCGGTCCCGCACATATCTCATATGCGCTCCTATTTCGTTTCGCTTGAGCCAGGAAACCTCTGTGTAGGACTCTAAAGACTCGTCAATACGCCGGCAGCAGGTGATGATCATATCAAACACCCACAAGCCGCAAGCGGTCTGCTAAACGTAACGGCCATCCGGGTATTGAGCGATCAGAAGATCAACGAGTAAGCCCGCTCATACTCTTATGAATCCAACCAGTAACACTTACCGTACAGTCCGGTCTGTTCGTCTGATATGTCGCATATCTCGCCTAGGGGTGGTAAACGTCAGACCCCAGTAGCTCGATAAGTCGTGTCGATATGAGGTCTATAACAGTTCGAGAAACTACCGGCAACACTTACCAGTAAATCTCAGCAACCCTGGCCAGGGATTTCCGGTTATAGCGAATCGAACACAGCGCAACATCAACTCCCTATACCGGAAGAGACGAATCCCCTCTTATCGCTCATTGCCTCCATGTGATTCGGGACTGTACCCAAAAGCCACCGTTTTGCACGCCCTCTTGGACGTGGTAAGGTGGAAATTAAAGCACAGTGGGAATCACACAAGACTCTATGACGATCTCGGGTCTACAGACTAACCTGTACCAGTGTCACCAGAGAACTGCCATCTGACGTGAGGTATAATACCATCTGGGAGTTCTCGGCGAGTCCGTCCAGTGTACCCAGTCTCCACTGAGCACCCGTATATCATCTCTGATGTCAAACACCAATGGATATGGGATCATCCATCGCCCATCTGTATGGGTCGAGAAGGTATACGCTAGTCTACTCTGGTATATCGATGCCCTGTCTCGATACACCCACGACTAGGGACCTTGAAGAATGTACTTATGGACTACCATGTCCCTACCAGTATGATCCGCATCATAGTCCAGGTAGTCAAGTACACATCCTAAGAGCTTTAGCAACATGTAACAGAGAGACAATCAGTGTACACGTTAAGGTAAAGAGCAACCAGATAGCATACTATCATGTCGAGCAAGAAAGTCCTCCCTATATATGTCCAAGCATCCACTACAATATACATCCTATGTATAGTAATGGCCTCTAGGGCATACATATAACTAACAAACTGTCGTAGCGAAGTCTGCGGCAGATGTAGGAGTTTCAACGTCGAGTTCCTCGACGTAGTCACTCAACATGCGTAGACTATTCGCGGCACCTTTTGAAGATGGACGTCTAAGATAAGGACCTGCCGGCATCGTAATGCGAGGCTCGAAGGGCACCGAGACCGGAACGACAGCTGAAAAGAAACAAAAATGTGATCAGATAACAGTTCAGGAAATAAAAGGGGGGGGGGGTTATCAGTGTAATAATCGTTTTACCAATTGAAGCAGATGGCAAGGCCGGAAGGGCCGGTGGCGCAGCTAATCTTTCACCCCCTCCTTCAATCTGTAGCACTGCAGTCGGGACAAGAAAAAAGGTTAGAAGTAATTTCATCAATGGAAAAGGAAGATATCAATGGAAATCATGCTCACCAGCGCCACCAGAGGAAGAAGCGAGTTCGGATGGGAATGAGAAGTGTGGGAGCAACACTTGATATAGATGATCAAAGAGCACTCCTGAAAAAGACATAACAGTACGACTTTAGTACACAAATTATACGTCTGAAAGATAAGATTAATAAATTGCAAACCCATACCTTCCAACATCTTCGATGGTATGAGAGAGGGTTGAGAGGTGAACACCGCCAAGGCAGTCGTTGAAGGCGCTCCCTCGAGCAGTGGGGCATCGGCGCTGGCTGCACCTGCGTTACGAAAAAGGTGAATTTGTCAGAAAGAATTGCAAGGTAAAGAAAGACAACAACTTGGGATTTACCTGATGAGCTGCCGGCTGAAACGGAAGCGACTCCCTCCTCCATCGACATGAGGCCACCGCCCGACTCGATGGGGACCGTCGTCATGCTTACGCGGCCAGGAGACGGCGGAAGATCGTAGGCGGGGAGGGCAATGATTGGAGCGTTGCTGGACTCTTAGGAGAGAGCGGCTAACTCTTCCCCAAGAGTCGTACCCATTTCACCCGCTACTTCTTCGGGCTCCGCGGTCTCCATCGACTCATCCGCCGTCACCACGAGGTCACCGGCCTCAAGCGTCTCGTCCGCCACCACCCTGGGCTCAGTTGTAATGATCATTTCATCTACCGGCACTTCAGGCTCGACATCAATGACCTTCTCGGCTGCAGACCCCTCAACCTCCATCTCAGGCTCTGAAGCCTCAAAGACGTTGCCCACCGTCGGCTCAGGTTCGGCAGGTGCCGCCTCCTCTGTTTCCTTGGGTTCAACGGTCTCCGTCTCCCCCTCGGTCGGACTTGGCCCTGCAAGATAAAATATATAAGAACCGATGGAATTATAATTCTTACAACAAAATTCTGAGAGAAATATTACCTGAAGTAGATTTATCATTTGCGCTCCGAACTGCGCGCGCCACTTGTCTGCGAGCAGTGGATAGGGCGACAGGGGCCTCTTCGGAGGGAGTATCAGCACGAGGGACGGTGCTGGGGCCCGCTCCCGTGACCAAAGCAGCCCAGCATGCCTTCGCTTCGCGCCTTGACCGTTTCCTCTCCTCCCGAGCTGTCGCAATGGATCTCTTCGACGCTTCCTTCAAGGCGTCGTCGTCCTCGTTCAGAGATGCCTCCAGAGCCTTTAAGGCATCTCTCATTGGCTCTTCAAGACGGACCTCCCGTGGTAGCCCCGAGGAAGCAGGAACATCAGCAGCTGGCAGAGCAGTTGCGTCACTTGGCGGGAACGACATTGAGGTTTCTGCCATAAAAAGGGAGAGGTTAAATTGACCATAACACAAAGAAAACGAAAGCTTGATGAATTGAAACTTACTAAGGCCTAAAGATGCTCTGAGACGTTCCTCCTCTTGGAAAGTCTCGAGGGAAGCGGCAATGGCTTCTTCATCAGTGATGCCTGTTGGAAGAAAAGAAGGAAAAACGTTAGTCAAAGGCAATGAGGAGGATATGATAAAATAAAGAAAATGCGACTAGTAGTTACCTGATTGCGCAAGCTTAGCTAGCCACGCGTCACGCTTTGCCAACCACGCTGAAGTTTCGAGAGCGGCCTCCTAGTTTGTATCATCCGGCGGCGGCATGACTAATCCCTCGTTAGTCCCATATTCGATCAGGCCCTCGGCATAGGGAGCGTGGGGTTCCTGACCGAATGCGACATCTGCAGCGAAGAGCGACTTCTTTTTCTTCTGCCCTCCGACCCTAGGTGCACGTGGGATCGACTTACGCTTAGCAGCCACTTTGGGACGGCGGGTCTCGATGTTTGCACCCACTCCAGACTCCGGCGAGGCTACAACCACTGTCTCCACTGGAGCACAGGGCGCTGGAGGTGTATCTATAATATCAGGGAGCGGCAATCCGTGCGGAGGACTTTGCGCACGCGATGGCCCGGCTCTAACATCTTTTAGAGGAGCAACTACCGGAGTCCTAGGCACCAAAGGAGCGTTACGTTCGGTGCCGGGAGGTGCACCTTTACGGTTGACCAACACTCGCCTCTCTTCCTTTATAACGGCCCCCGTCGCATGATTGTACCACTCTTTATATACATTAAGGAGTCATCGAGCGCAGGCTGGCGCATTGATAAAAAAATGAGAACCCGTGTTCAGGCGCATGAAGTGATGCAACGCGTTCTCCATCCCTTCTTCATTGACAGCAGGTTCCAGTAGGAAAGCTTCCAAGGGTACCCCTTGATCGTAGCCCAGTTGTTGGACGAAACGATGCGGGTTATATCTCATGAAAATTGCCGCACCGTTCTGCCTGAAGACTAGGAAGCCCAGTCTAATAGAAAACAATTGGAGGGTCTCCCGGGCCGTCAAAACTGAAGCTCCATTCTTAAAGGAGTCTTGTACTGGTCGCACCGCAGCGGTGGACGCTTTTCCAATGGTCAATACCTTGTCAATAAAGGACATCCCGGTTCCAACGGTGTGAGGGCGAAGGAGTAAACCCCTGGCGTTCCGTGGTGATGGGGTTACAATTGATGCGCCGATCAGCTGTATAATGCGAGGGATACCACACTTGTCGAAGAACGAGGGCCTTTTATGCATGCCGAAGACACCCGCCGTGTGTAGCTCGAGCCACGATACAAAGTAGTGCATCGGGAAGATCATGTGCAGTACCCCGGGCTCATTAGCATCCGCTGCTCGACTGAGGCCATGATATAGACGTGCCAAGCCGGCGATCCCAACGGCCACCTTTACCCCGATGGCCATCCGGTGGGCTAGGTAAAAGACAGAGGGCCGCATACGGTGAGAGTGCATTGGGATCGCAAACCAACTCAGCCACAACCCAAGAAATCATAAGAAAAAGGCCTCCTCGTCCATCCCGGGGGCCGCAATTTCTGCAAAAGACATAGTCGGGAAGTCCGGAAGGAAAAAACCCTTTTGGTCTATCTCCTTCTCCGGCAGGTTGTCCACACTTAGGCCGAAAGGGTCATCTAGGGTAGCGACCTTGGCAGCTTCTGATGAGAGGACGCTTGGGCGAAGAAACCGAGCGATGAAATCCTCAAAGTTAACTCCTCGACTCCCATGTTCGATGAAAAGGGACTCATAGATGTTCAACACCTTAATCAAGCTTGGGAATTGGTGTTGAACAACATTCTCCGGCGTGAGCCCCCTTGCCACCGGCTTAGCACCGAATACGTACTCGTCTGTCGGGAGCAACTCCTCATAATGTTCCCCTATGAATGGTAAACCGGATACCTCCGTGAACTCCTCCAAAGAGATTGACACTTCCCGATCCATGGCAAGGAAAGTGTGGGTAGGAATGTTCCACTGCTCCAAGAAAGCCTTGAACCACCAGGTGGGGAGCGTGGGATACTGGAAGAGAGAGACGTAGACCGCGGTGTACAATCCTAACCTTATCAACTGCGACTTCTTCGTCGACAGGATATACCGGGCCCACGGCAGATAGCCAATCGGGTGGCTGGGGATCAGACCAATGTTATATGATTGCCCCCAGGGTCGCGCCTCGTCCTGACAGATACGGCGTCCTAGGATATCCAAAACCATAGGACGCTGGATCGGAATCGCATCCATAGCGGGATGAAGAAAGCCCTTTGAGGTCCAATCAACCATCTCCACGGCATACTGCACCGAGGGTGGGGTAGCATAATGAATCGCCGTAATGGGTTCCGACGGCACTGCGCAGGTGAAGCTCCGTCGACCCATGATAATCTGGTTATACCACGATCCCCAAAGGTGGAGACTCTTGCATTCCGGGTCATAGTCCTTAATCATGGCTAGAACTTCACGGTCCAAGGGCGCTTCAGGAAACCCTTCCTCCGAGCGAGCGAACGGGAATAAGGTATCGAGAGACATGGTCACTGCAAAGGAACAAGAAATAGCCGTTAGTGCTGCAATTCCAACGCTTGGCGTTTAAAAATTTTCAATTAACTGAATTTAAAAATTAATTAAATTAAAATTAATCACACCATACTGCAGTGCAGTGGGTAGGGGACCAAATGGGGACCCACAAAATCTGGATGAAAATGCCTCATTTAATAAGACAGCCTCATCATTGGGTGAGGCTGTCAGTTAAAGAAAAGATCCCCAAGAGAATATTCTCATCAGTAGGGAATCCTTAGAGACAAGGAGAAAATCTCCTCTTTCAGAGCAAAGCTCTGTCACAGAATGACACTTGTCAAATTCTGGTCTCAAAGGAATAAAATTCCTTAAAAAGAGCTTAGCTCTGTAATATTCCATCAAAAAGAAAATTTTGAAAAGAAATTTAAAATTAAAATTTTTTGGAATCTTAAAAAAAATCCATGAAAACTTATAAAAAAATTCTTCAGATCTAAAAGATCTACATTTGATTCAAGAGCAAAGCTCTGTTCATGGGTTAGAACCCATGAACAAGATCTCTCTAGATCTATAAGTTTTTTAGAGCAAAGCTCTGTTTATGAAACTCCAATGGGGATTTCTTTAGATCAAAAGATCTATGAGAGCAAAGCTCTTTTGGTTAAGATTGATTTAAATTAATTTGATTTAAATTAATTTTACCTAAAGTTTCTAACTTTGGAAATGAGCAAAGCTCTGAAGTTCTTAAGCAAGAGCAAAGCTCTGTTGAAATCAAAAATCTTGAAAAAAGGGGTGAAGATTTTTCAAGGGCCATAGGTCCTATTTATAAGGTGCTTGCGCCCCTTCAGCTCACCCCTTGATCCAACGGTCAAGAGCTTGCCACTGCTGCACTCACGTGCGCGCCATGTGAGCGCAACGGTAGGGGGGCATTTGTTTCCCCAATCAGAGCAAAGCTCTGTTGAAATTCAAAATTCAAATTTTAAAGCAACGCTTCAAATCTCGGACGTAACGCGCCACGTGTCAGGCGCTGATACGTCAGCACAGCGCCCAAGATGGCGCGCCCAATCAGAGCAAAGCTCTATTAAAAAACAAAAGGAAGCAACGCTTCAGTTGCGCAAGCACTGCGCTGCGCGACACGTGTCAGCGCGGTTGCGCTGCGCTTTGCGCTGCGATTTGCGCTGCTTGATACGTGTCAGCGCAGATGCGCTAGCGCTGTTGCGCTACGCTGTGCGCTACGCTGTACGCTACGCTGTGCGCTGCTTGACACGTGTCAGCGAAGATGCGCTAGCGCAGTTGCGCTGCACTGTGCGTTGCTTGACACGTGTCAGCGCAACTGCGTGCGCGCTGCGTGACACGTGTCACGCGCTGGGGAATTTGCGCCAAACAGAATGAAGATTTTAAAGAAATCTTTCCGTTCTTGTTAAAACAAGAAGATTTTCTTCTGTAATACAGAAGCCCTTGGATCAAAGATCCAACGGTGGGGAAAATTCCCCAAATCACTCAGAGAAAGATCTCTTTAACTAATTTATGGGCGCTATAAAAAGGACCCTAGACCTCAGTTCAAAGGCATTAACATTTTTTTTGTGAGAAATCAAAAATTTCAAGCAGAGAGAATTCTGAAGAAATTCCAAGAAAAAAAGAAAGGTAAAAGACCTTTTAGATTGAAGAATTTCTTCTGATAGATCATTGATCTAAAAGCAAGATCAATGATCTTTAATAAAAATAAAAATAAAAACAGTGCTTTGCACTTTTTATGAACCTCTGGTTCCTGAAATAAGAAAAAGCTTGTTTTTCTTTGATCTAAATTAGATCAAGAAATCAAATAGTGCTTTGCACTTCCTTTATGAACCATTGGTTCTTGAATCTAAAAGATTCTCAAATTAATAGTGCTCTGCTCTTGAAAATCTGCACTGTTGCGCTCTTGGGCTGGCGCAAGCCACCAGAGAGCCCCACGTGTCAGTATCTGAACCACTTGCGCTATGCGCTTTAAGATAGAGGTTTGCTCTCTGAAATTGGCGCAACTCACCAGAGTGCGCCACGTGTCAGCAGCGCAAGCACAGTGCACTAGCGTAGCGCACTGCGCTTGCATGACACGTGTCGTCACCACAAGCGCTTGCGCTCTTTGATTGGCGCAAAGCGCCTGAAAATGCAATGCATTTCTTTTGCTAAAGGGCCAGGCCCAAGTCAAAAAGACCTAACAGGCCAAAATAAATTGCAAAGCAATAAAATGGGCAGAGCCCAAAACAAATTGATGCTCTGCATCCTTTATGGGCAGAGCCCAAATAAAAAAGAAATGCAATGCAAAAACAAATAAAAATGATGAGTATTTTCCAACTGGACTTAGCCCAATCATGGCCATAAGTCCTCAAATTAAATTGACTGAGCAAAATTGCTCTCCTAAAATCAATTTATCTCCGGTTCAAGGGTACATCTCCGAACTCCTCTGACACCTATCGTTGTAATCCTTCAATGACGTCAAAGAGGTGACGGGTCCCGATGACCACACATCGATATGGAATGCGGGGTCCTTAAACTCGTGGACCGAAACGTCCTTAAACTAATATCGGACCGAAACGTTCTTAAACTAATATCGGACCGAAACGTCCCTAAACTGGCGATGGACCACCACGTCCCTAAACTGGAGCAATAGAGCCCCCAAATGCTCTTTTGCCGGATCTAAACGATCCCGTTTAAGTTGATCTTAGCCCCAAACACGGCTAACGTATCCTTAAACATTCAAATGGACTATAAAACTCCAAATCGACTTTGGTTCAAGGGTACATCTCTGAACTCCTCTGACACCTATCGTTGTAATCCTTCAACGACGTCAGAGAGGTGACGAGTCCTGACGGCCATATAATAAATGGGTTACCACATTAAGTTGATCTTAGTCTCAAAACAAGACTAACGTATCCTTAATGAACGTTTAAGTTGATCTTAGTCTCAAATGCGGCTAACGTATCCTTAAACTAAAAACACCAAACCCAAATCTAAGTAAATACGGATTTGGACTAATCCACGTCCTACGGGCGACGGCATTACTCAGTCTCCGTATACAATCCACGGGCAACCACAAACAAAATAAACACACACGACACGAAGTGAAATTCTGGAGAAGTAGAAAGTGGCTGCCGCGATGCGGCAGCGTAATTAACTGCAGGGGCTTGAGCGTCCCCACAATCAAAAACCCCTCTAACGAGGGGGAATCTGACGAAGTCTGCTACATCAGCCGCATCCGTCTAAACCTCCGATATATGGTGCCATAAATCAACTTGGTATCTTCGGAGAGGTGGACGGATAAAACTATATAGCATCTGCCTCGAATCTCAGGCAAGACGTCCCCACGTCGTCTCGGCCGCCATTCGGAGGGGAACACCCGTCATCACCCGTTAGGTTACTTAACTAATGACAAAGCGGGGATTGGACTAGCACGGGTGTAAAATATATACATCTACTAGTATATATATCAATATATAATATTCGCTCATGGCGTGATAAAATGCAACATCACAGAACACTACAGATAATCTGGGATTCCTGGGTTTCATAGAGCCGCTACTAAAACCCAACGTTCCCCTGCTCGTGTGGATATCCTGTGCAATGAAATTCTAGACTCCTACGGGTGCGGCAAGTTACCCGCCAAAACCTGAAGCGAGGCAGCCCCCTTCAACAAAGTGAATGGACCACCCAGTATTTCACGGAATCCGGTAACTTGAACACCCCTTCTTGGGTCAACCTGTACCCCCTACTAGTGAGGCAAATAGCCCGCTAATTCTAGAGTGAAGCCTCCTCCGTCTCAAAGCCATGAGATGCGGGCCCGTTGCCCTCTAGAACCCGGCTACCCGTGCACCCCTCCGCGGGGTAATCCTAGTACAGAAAGTAAAATTTATACAACGGGTACATCGACCTCAGCCCGGTCATGCCCCAAAAGAATAATATACAAATAGGCAGTGACGGCAGTCCACATGTCGGACGCTCGCCCCGCAATATCAAATGTACAAATACAACCAAACTGTACTACCATTGCATCCAGGCTATCCACCACGACAAATCCGCAAGATCACAGCACAACACAGAACATCAACGTGAATGTCAAGTTCGCAAATCCATCTAAAAGAACTATAGCAATTAGACAAGATTTACCAATCAAATGACATTCACGGTCGCAGATATAATGTAAGTACTGTAAATTAACGTATTTAAAATTTTCGATCGATAAAATTTCCCGAAGTGGGCTCCAAGTACAATTTCCAGTACTCAAAATAATCTGGACCAAAACTAAAAATACCAGAAACCCCAATTCCAACTCAGAGAGCACTGTAGAAAAATTGGTGGACAGATGATACAGTAGTGCGGCGGAACCGCGGCCAAAACGAGGGTAATGCCGCGGTTCCGCGGCGCTAGGGTGAGATCTTTCAAAAAAAATTCTGTAGTATTCTTAGAAAAGCCTGCCTGATTTTCTGACATACTTAAAATAATTTTTAGATCACAAAAAAATTTCGAAAGAAACTGCAGAATTGGAAATGCGGTTTTGGAAAATTTCGTTCGATCGAAATTCTAAACACGTTAAAGCAAGCTAGTAAAGGTTAATGGCGTGTCTATGATACCATGTAAGTCTACGGTAGCGCCCCAGCCGTCTGTCCGAGGCCAAAATGCGGAAACGAAAACTTTTTCAAAACTTGAAACCGGCGCTATCGCAGACTTTAATCCCGGATCGAACCATTAACCTATAACTAGCAACTAGAGAAAGGTTAGAAAAGATATATCGATCGATCCGTGTCCTTCGGTCTTTAGCCACTAACCCTAGCTCCTCACGGCATCTCCGATCTCCGGTCTTCTCGTCGGACAGGGCACCACATCTTCGAGTCTTTTTACGGGCTCCCGCTTCATCCGAAGCAACTCGGGCACGAAGTTCGCTAGCCGACGTGTCCAAGGCGATGTAGAGAATGTGTTAGTTATGTATATGCCCTAATGGTCATTGTTGTACATATGATGTATATTATAATGGGTGCTTGGATATATATAGAGAGGACTTTCTTGCTCGACATGATAGTATGCCATTTGGTTTCACTTTATCTTAATAAGTTGACTTGTATTGGTTTACTGTCTTTCTCTCACATGTTGATAAAGCCCTTAGGATCTGTACTTGACTACTGGGACTATGATGAGATCATACTAGTGGGGCCACAGTAGTCGATGAGTACATCCTATAACTGTTCCTAGTCGAGAGTATATCGAGACAGGGCATCGATACACCAGAGTAGACTAGCGTATACGCATCTTGACTCATATGATGGGCGATGGATGATCCCATATCCATCGGTGTTTGACATCAAGGATGGTGTACGGGTGCTCAGTTGAGACTGGGTACACTGGACAGACTCGCCGAGAACTCCCAGATGGTGATATACCACACGTCAGATGGCAGTTCTCCGGTGACACTGGTACAGGGTAGTCTGTAGACCCGAGATCGTCATAGAGTCTTGAGTGATTCCTACTGTGCTTTGATTTCCACCTTACCACGTCCAAGAGGGCGTGCAAAACGGTGGCTTTTGGGTGCAGTCCCGAATCACATGGAGGAATGAGCGATAGGAGGGGATTCGTCTCTCCCGGTATAGAGAGTTGATGTTGTGCTGTGTTCGATTGGCTTTAACTGGAAGTCCCTGGCCAGGGCTAATATAGAGATTTACTGGTAAGTGTTACCAGTAGTTTCTCGACCCGTTATGAGCCTCACATCGACACGACTTATCGGTTACTGGAGTCTGATGTATACCACCCGTATACTTGATATGCGACATATTAGACGAAGAGACCGGACTGTACGGGAGTGTTACTGATTGGATTCATAGGAGAACGTACAGGTTAGCTTGTTGATCTTCTGATCGCTTAATACCTGGGTGGCTGTTACGTTTAGCTGACCGCTTGCAGCTTGTGGGTGTTTGATATGATCATCACCTGCTACCGGCGTATTGACGATTCTTTAGAGTCCTACACAGAGGTTTCTTGGCTCAGGCAAAACGGAGTAGAGGCACATATGTGATATGTGCAGGACCGAGGATAATGCGATATGAGATACCGTATTGTATTCTCGCGATATTTAGGTATGAACCGGGTCATCGGATCAAGTGTTGATTCGATGAATCGGTACATGATATATTAGTCGGTTATATTCGATATAGCCGGATCGTCGGATCAAGTGTTGATTTGATGATTTAATATATAATAATATATATGATATATTGTATTACATTATCTAATATTGGCTCTCTTTATTATTTCATTTTCTCACCGGGTAATACATTGATATATATACGATATATGTTAATTGTATTATTTTCTTTTGTTACAAATATATAATATATATGTGATATATATTATTGTGACATGATATGATTAATAATGGAACATGTTTAGTGGAGATTAAATAAGGTTAGGGTTTGATTAGGGTTAGTTGCTTCTTGCACCTTCTAGAAGCTTTCCTTTTGTCATGAGTTAGATATTATGGTTGATATTTATCCATAACTCATTCTTTAACCCAACCAAAGCCTAGCCCTAGTTAATTCTCTATAAGGGTTATCCTTGTCATCCTAAACCATGGTTGCATTATTAATTCATATATTCATTTCATTATTCATCACAAAAGGATTAACTCATTTTTCATCATCTTCTTCTCTCTTGAGCTTTGAGAAAGCTCACTAGTTTTTCATTTTGTGATGATTTCATGTGAGAATTTGATATAAAAAGATAGCATAAATACTACTCCATCATTCTCATCTAATCTAGCCCATTAGATTAGGGTGTTCACCTCATTAGAGTGAGAGAGCTTGAGTTATAGCAATTTTGACGTAGATCATCGGAGAAAAAGAACACTACAAGCTAGCATGGATCGTTCGAGTCGTGGAGCCTCTCTTGAGTCCGGGAGATCATGGATCGCGGCGAAGGGACTTCTACTCGGAGCTTATGAAGCGAAAGAGCGGACTACAAAGGTTGTAATCCCTCACACTTAGTTGTAAAGATGTTTACTTGCATGTTAAACCCTAATAATCTAGCAAAGATCCCGGTTTTGGGTTGTTCGACACGTCTAAAATTTTATTCGTGTATGGTTGATGCCTTATGAACCCTCACAAGAGTGCCTAGGAACCCTACAATGGTATCAGAGCCTAGCTAGAGCATTAGGCAACGTGTATACGAAGTTAAAACTCCGAACGAACCCCGAAACGTCAAAATGAACCCCTCTCTGGACTTTTTCAAAAACTGTGATTTTTCTGAATTAAAAATGCTTAAAAATACCAGCAGGGAAATATAAATATTACAGAGAAAAACGATCCAGTAATCCGTACATACCGCCGCGGAACCGCGGCCATACCTTTCTTGGGCCGTGGATCCGCGGTCGGACTGTTGACTTGGGCTTTCGTTCTTTAACAGTAATATCCGTATATGTATGTTATATTTTCTTGGTATTTTTAATCTGACTCAAGTTTTGAGTATTCTGGGGTTTATTTTGTAATCGTTGATTCGATTGGAAAATTTAATTTTTTTATGTTTTCCGGATATTTAGAAACTGTTAAAATGTTCGAGCGGATATCATTAACTCACTTTTTCCCGGCACGAAAAACTTTCAAGTGTTGAATTTTTCTTGGGTTTAAATCTTTCGGAAAAATATGCAAGTAACGCGGTGGACCCTCTAGAAGAACACAAACCTTAACTCGATTATGTGACCGTCTTGAACTACCTCTAAACCTTAGGGTTTGGGGCAGTACGGCATGCCACATGTGAGGCGTTGGCTTGACCCTTCTACGGCTGGACCATCGGTACTGTGACATATTCTGGGATTATTTGAACTCCGCTCAAGTGTTGAGCTATTTAGGAAATCTTGGGTATTTGATTATCCGGTCGGAAAGTTTAATACTGTCTATTTATCTGGAATGTGATACAATATGTGGAATTCATATAATTATGCATGAAATGCGAAGTATGTGATATTTCGGATTTACGATGTCTAAAGTGATTGTGGATTCCAAATGTTGTAGTTTTACAATTTCTTTTCTGTGACCGTAAGTGTAGTATGTAGTTATATTGCCGGTCTTCGTTGCTATACATCAACGACGATCGGTGTATGGATACTTACTTACGTTGATGATATGAGATATTATGTGTTGCTGTGATATGTTATATTGGATCGTCGTGTTTTGAATAGCCGGGGGTTTTATGTGAGATGAGGGTTTTTATTTTCATTCATGTAAAATTCATTTGTATTTAATATTCTTTTATTGGGGAACTTCCGGCCTGAGGATGATGTCACCATTGTATATTATTTACTTTTCCGCATTAGGTAGACCCAAGAAGGGGAGCACAGGTAACCGGGTTCTAGGGTTCAGTGGGAGGCCATCTTGAGGAGTCGAGACCGGGTCTCTTAACCCTATAACTGGCAGTGTTACTTGCCGCTCTCGTAGGGGTCTGGGGATGTGGGTTTGGCTATTCATCGCGACCATGGAATCCATGTTTTATACCGGCTCGTATTAAAAACACGGACATCCTAGTATATCCAATATTTCATATATGTTCTTCTGCTGCAATGTTCTGTGATGAGATCATATTACTGCCTGAGATGAATGCTTATACTATGTATATATGCTGATATATAAATATTACTGCTTTCGTTTCTTCTGTGATGCTTAGGAAGCATAAGCTGATGGGATTTATTAATGAGATTAATAAAAAGAAAAGAAACCTTAAAGATGTTGTAGAATCAAAACTTTATAAAAAATGGTAGCTACAGTTTTGCTTTGCATAGCGGTATATATGATATACCCTACACCTTATTCGATGGGAAAAGAGCCGAGATCCCTTCACCGGGAGTGACCTCTTTTGCGAAACTGGCAGATGCTACAAACTCGCGGTTTAGTTTTTGACAGCTTATATAGTTCTTGCTTTGCACAGCGGTATATATGATATATCCTGCACCTTATTCGATGGGGAAAGAGCCGAGATCCCTTCACCGGGAGTGACCTCTTTAGCGAAACTAGAAGCTTCAAAAACACTCCTTTTCAAAATCACTTGTTTCTACAACGATATCAAGTTCATTACACTCAAGGTTTTCTGAAAAACCTGCGTAGCCCTCCGAAATTTCAGATAGGTAATACTTAGTATTCGTGCTGCGTTTGTTGGCTTTCGTCAAGGCGTAGTGTGCGGTAGCTAACTATTACTTATCTGCTACATATGATGTGATTGGGTTAGGGTAGTCGTGCGGCTTTGTTGGCTTTCGTCAAGGGACGTACGGCTGGGTTTAATTCAATCAAGAAATTGTTGGAGATAGTGCCCTCAGAGTCGATTATTGGATCACAGGCACGTGATTGCAATGATTGAGGGAGGACCTATCCCGGTAGGACAGTCTTACTCGAGATGATAGTATGCTATCTGGTTTACCTTTATCATCGTGTACTGCTTTAGGTGACCTGACATGTCGCTATTGCACGTTGATAGAGCCCCTAGGATTCTTGCTTGACTACCGGCAGTATGAGGGCGATCATATACGTGGGAGCTGGTAGTCTATAAGCACATCCTTAAAAGGTCCCTAGTCGTAGGAGTTTCGAGACAGGGCATCGATACTCCAGAGTAGACTAGTGTATACAGTCGAGACCCCGACGAGGGGCGGTGGCCGGTCTCACAAGCCACTGGTGTCAGTTGGATCACCTAAGATGTATACAGGTGCTCATTGGGTTATGAGTACACCGGACAGGACTCGCCGGGAACATGCTAGTTGGTCTTATACCTGACGTCAGATAGCAGTTCCCAGGTGACATGTGTACAGGTTAGTTCATCGACCTGGGGATCGTCATTTGTCTCGTGTGAGTTCCCACTGTACTTTGATTACTACCCTACCACGGCTCAAAGGAGTCGTGCAAACAGGTTTTAGTTGGGTACAGTCCCGAGCCACATGGAGGCAGTGAGCGGATCTTCAGGGGTTCGTCTCTGCCGGTATTGGGGGTGAGGTCGTGCTGTGTCTAGGAGAGCCAGAACATGAAAAGTCCTTGGCCAAGGCAGGAGATTTACTGGTAGGTATTCCAGTAGTATCTTAGGGTGTTCTGGGCTACACTTCGACACGACTTGTACCGCTTTTGGGGGTCTGACTTTTACCAACCCCCTGGGCCCGACATGCGATGCTCATAGACGAACGGACCGGACTGTGCGGATATTGTCACTGACAGGCTCAGTAGGGTGTCAGGATGAGTTTGCTCATCGACGTCCCTTTTGGTCAATAGCTGGTGGCCCGTCATGTATTGGCTTATACCTCTGACGTGCTAGTGGTTAAATCCACAGCCATAGTATTGACGAGTCTTTAGAGTCCACCACACTTTCAGTTACTCAAGCTTTCGGGCGAAAAGCTGTAGAGGCCGTATGGAGATATGGCAGGGTCCGATCAGATACGTGCGGTATTGCACGGATCAGGATCGACGGTTTGTACTAGTGGCCGTATGGTTATATGGCAGGGTTCGATCAGATACGTGCGGTATTGTACGGATCAGGATCGGACGGATATTACTAGCCGGCTTTGGTTTAAGCCGGATCCTAGTATAGTACAGTGTAGTTTTGTCTCATTGCATTTGTATCCGGACGGAATACAGATGCGGGTGTGTATGCACAGTATGGGGTTTTCCTGTAATTTATTACGGGACCAGTTTTCTGGAGTTGCCAGTTTGCATTCCGTTCCGGCCGGTTTTCCTTTGTTCTTTCCCGGCCGGACTTTTCCGATGGAGGGTTGCAAATAACACTTTGTGGAGGGGTTTATTGCATAAGGATTGATTATGAAAGCATCTTTGCTTTTCTTGCATTTATTGTGATAAGAATGGATTTGAGGTTGATTTGAGTTTTGGTTATGATTATATTTTGGTTATGGTCACCCTCCACCTTTACACTACCATTACCTCCCTTCATAGTTTTGCAATTTTGTTTCCTCCACCATTCTTGAAAAGGGGCCGGCCACTTATTGTGAGGGAGAGTGAGAATGGTTCATTTTGAGTGATGAGAAAATTTCATGATCTCATTTTTCCTTGTACACAAAAACCTTCTCACCTCTCCAAAGTTCTTCTTGATTCCTCCATCAATGGCAACATAACCCCAAAGTGAGACATGCACTCTACACTACATTCTACAGCAAATCTTGGACGCGTCGGCTAGCCTACTTCGCGCCCGAGTTGCCTCGGTATTGAGGTGGGAGCCCGTAAAAGCTACAGGCGATGTGGTGCCCTTTCCGACGAGAAGGAGACGGACGGAGATCCCGCGAGGAGATCGGAGTGGAGATGAAGACCGGAGGACTCGGATCAGTCGGTATATCTCTAACCCATCCTCTTGTTAGCTTAGACTTGTTAATGGTTACGATCCGGATGTTTAGTGCGCGGTGGTGCCGGTTTGCTAAGTCCGCAAAATTAAAGTTTATCACCGTTTCCGCATTTGGCCGTCGGATTGACGGCCGGGGCGCCGCCGTGCACTTACAGTGGTATCAGAGCCTCGCCATTAACTTCGTCTAGCTTCGTTTGATGTGTTTTTTAGTTCCGATCGACCAAAATTCCAAAAACCAAATTTTAGTTCACGACAGTTTTCTGTTGAAATTTTTTGGTCTCCAAAAATTTTTCAGGTTGTATAAAATTGATGTACTGGAAATTGTAAGACAACTGGGAAAATTCGACACATTCAGTCTTCGATTGGAGCGCGGAACCGCCGCCAAACGCTCCCTGGGGCCGCGGTTCCGCCGCACATTGGAGTCTTCAATGCATCAATTTTTCCCAGTACGCTTCTGGGCTATTATTAGGGGTTTTGGAATATTAAAATTGGGCCAATTATTTCTGTGAGTGCTACAGTTTTGCTTGGGGGCCCACTTGTTAATTTTTGGTCAATCTGAAAATTTTAAAACACATTTTTCACAGTATTTACATTATATCTGCGACCGTGAATGTCACTTGATCGGTAAATCCAGTCTAACTGCTATAGCCCGGTTAGACGGATTTGCGAACGTGACTTTCACGTTGATGTTCTATGTTTATGCTGTGATGTTGAGGATCGGTCGTGGGGGATAGCCTGGATGCAATGCTAGTACAGTGCTGTTGTATTATGTACATTTGATATTGCGGGGCGAGCATCCGACATGTGGACTGCCGTCACTGCCTGATTGTATTATTCTTTTGGGGCATGACCTGGTTGCGGTCGATGTACCCGGTGTATGTATATTTTACTTTCTGTACTAGGATTACCCCGCGGTGGGGTGCACGGATGGCCGGGTTCCAGAGGGCAATAAGACCGCATCTCATGGCATTGAGACGGAAGGGGCTTCACTCTGGGATTGGCGGGCTATTCGCCGCACTCGTAGGGGGTACAGGTTGACCCAGGAGGGGTGCCCAAGTTGCCGGATTCCGTGGAGTGCTGGGTGGTCCATTCACGGAGCTGAAGGGGGCTGCCTCGCTTCAGGTTTTGGCGGGTAACTTGCCGCGCCCGTAGGGGTCTAGGATTTCATTGCACAGGCTATCCACACGACCAGGGGAACGTCGGGTTTCAGTAGTGGCTCTGTGAAACCCGGGGATCCCAGATATCTGTATTGTTCTGTGATGCTGTACATTTCTGTGATGTTGCATTTCTTTTCACGCCTTGAGCGAAATATAATATATTGGTATATATATTAGTAGATGTTGTATATGTTTTACATCCGCGCTAGTCCAGTCCCCGCTCTGCCGTTAGTTAGCTAACCTAACGGGTGATGACGGGACCTAGTGGCGAATGCGGATGGCATATACGTACGTCAGTATATTTTCATTCTTTGTGGTGTGATTAATTGATGGGACTGCGTTGATTCAGATCAATGCAAGTTAAACAAACCTAATCTGATGTTGTTGGAACACTTTTCAAAAAGCTGTTATTGCAAGGACGTTCACTTTTGTTTTGCATCGTGGTATTCATTTGGAATATCCTGCTCCTCAGTCGACGAGGCAAGGGCCGAGATCCCTTCACCGGGAGTGACCCCTTGGACAGAAGTTTGCGTCAGGGCATTAACTTCGCTATAGCCGATTACTTTTGCTTTGCACTGTGGTATTCAGTTGGAATATCCTGCACCCCATTCTACGGGGAAAGAGCCGAGATCCCTTCACCGGGAGTGACCTCTTTAATAAAGGTTTTCGTCACTATATTTTCTAAAAAGCTATCCGTTCCTTCAACGATATCAAGTTCATTACGTTAAAGGTTTTTGCCAGAAACCATTCGTAGCCCTCCATCATTTCGGTTAAATATTCGGTAGTATTCAAGCTATGTATTTTGACCTCACGCCAAGGCATAGTGATTGGTAGCTGCCGGATATTTATCTGTAGCATAGATAGATGCGTTGGTTTGGGACAGTCCTACTACTATTTTGGCCTACGTCAAGGGTATGCACGGGTGGGTTCAAATTAACCTGGAAAATGATGGGTAGAACTTGACATGCGACTTATGATATTTTGACCTCACGCCAAGGTCATAAGAGCATGGGGTAAAAATCACATCGGGAGTTTCAAAAGTACTGAAACTTGCCAGATATGCGCATACCTTCTGGAGTGTGATACCGTGAGCGGATTCCGTCACGTTATCATGCAATGATAGTTAGATCCCGATTCCCACTGATGAGTTGGTTTACTCCTCGGGTCACCCCGACTAATTCTTCTTTCAGGTTTGGAGGAGAATTTGAGGTACAGTGGGAGGTTTCCTGATTAGAAAAAGTGATAACCATTCTGATCTAGGATAGAGTGCATGCTGAGTGTTTCTTTTCTCTCTCTCTTTGGCAGCGACCATTGACCCGACCCTAGACTATGACTCAGTGACCAAGTTGACCGAACCTTACTTAACACTGGCTTTTGGATTGTCAGAGTTGCGAACCTCATTGCCACTCCTACTTTTACCCTTTTCTCCAGGACACCCCGTATTACTACGAACGTCCACTTCCATTGGACAAAACCATCGTATGGTTATATACGAACTCGAAGGAATTTATTCGAGGATGGTTTCCGGTTCTGGAGAAAACGGATATGACTATTCAGTTGTCTTTTCTTTTCACCTTCTCTCAGGCTGCGAGTACTCCTTGGTTTAGGAGTAGTACACCTATTACGCAAATTGGATAGTCTTCTTCCAAACTATAGGCTGGTGCCGACCGGTAGGGAATGAAGAAAACCAGTTAGCCTAAACGGTGTACAGAAGGTATTAAGTTCAGACAAAGCAAGGGATTAGTAAGAGGGCAAAGTAAATTGCGACTGCTATTCACGACCAAACCAAGTATTTCTTCGCCAATCCTAAATCACCTTTGTATTTCTCCAGGACACTCCGTATCACTACGAAGATCCCATTTTATTGGATAATCCATCGTATGGTTATATACGAACTCGAAAGGAACTTGTTCCAGTTCGGGGATGGATCCTGGTTCAGGAGAAATAGGAATAAAGTACATTCAGGTGTCTTTTATCTTCACCTTCTCTCGCATTGCGAGTGCTCCTAGGATTAGGACAGTACACCCTTTATGCTTTTTGGATAGTCTTCTTCCAAACCATAGGCTGGTGCCGAACGGTAGGGAAGGAAGAAAACCAATTGGCCTAAAGGGGTGTACAGAAGGTAATGACTAAAGACATATAAAGGGATTTGGAGAGGTGGCAAAGAATTATACGGTTACAGTTGTGAATCTGGATAATGGATGAGGCCTTACTAGGAATACCAGGATACCCCATCGAAACATTTCTATGTTTCAGGTTCACTGTGTACAGTTAATAGAAAACTGATTTCCCAACTAGACACTTGCTCCAGGGTATGTATTTACCAGGTATGATTCTCACATCTGTATGGTTTTACAGATGATGAGTGGGAGTAAGTTATTGGGAATTAGGTGATCATCCTCATTATATCGGGATTCGTTGGAATTGGTGATATTTGAGGAAGCCACCTGGGTTGTTTGCCGGTCGGCAAATATTTGGTTTTGAATATCCGTTGTTATGCACCAATTTCAAATTGATATATCTGTACGTCTATTTTTATAGAGTGAGATATACCTTTTGATATTATGTCGATGACATTTACCTATATCAGTGGATGGTTAGGTAAGGAGCATTGAACAGCGGTGTAATTCTTCTTAACCATAAGTACAGTTTTCAACCTACGACACACAGTGAATGAGTTATCAGACTCAAGGGACTTATACAGAGTATTGTATATTGTCCAGGGTCCATCAGGACAGAGGGGTTGGTTCTCGTACTATATTCGGTTTACTTATGACTTCTCTAGTTTTTAGACAAGTGTTTCGTGGAAACACAGGGTCTGAATTTTGAGAAGTTATAGGTATTTAAATAAAGTAGAGAACCAGGTGTTGCAAGTATCGGGATTCTTCAAAGTGATCGAAGATGTAGATACTTGTGTATGGTATTCAGTTGATAGTAATGATTAAGAGAACTTGCTTCTCTTTCGGGTTACTCATAATTGGAAGTATTCCTAAGTTGAGTAACGCTGATCGGCCTCTCTCCATTTAGTTGACATGCACTGGAGACAGCTGCATGATTTGAATCTGGTTCAATTAAATCAGTGCCTCTGGTTCTATATTGGATATAGAACAGTTCATATCTTAACGTTGTTAAGGTACGGGGAGTTGTCTGGCTTATGATTAAAACCAGACTCTGGATAACTCATAGGCACGTTTCTGTAATGGCTGTTTGTGGGTTGACCCAGGCTATGATGAGGGTTGACTTTCTACCATCTGGAAGATCAATAGTGATATTGTTCTTCACTCGCCACAATTTTAAAAGAAATGGATTTTTTCAGAAAACAGTAGTGGGAGTATGGTAGAACTGGAAGTGATTCCAGAACCGCAAACGATTACTGAAGATTTGATAAGGAACCTAAAGATTCAATCTGATTTGACATTCCATTGGCCACTCCGCAGATAAGGTGGGTAACTTCAGGCACCCGAGAGGTACTCCGGTAGCCTCAAGGACGGTGACAGGGAAGTTCTTGTTTACCCACACTTGCCATTGTTGTTGTTCCAGGCTGCGAGACCCGGCAGGAGGATGAGTATAGCGTCGTTCTAAACTTGCTTTAGAAGTGCACGTCTATATGACTCTGCCAGAGGGTTGTCGTAGTCAGTGGGAGCAGCGGAAGCATTGGTGGACATCAGGCTTATGTCTATTTATAGACTAAAGCAGATGTAGCGGAGATAGATCATCCATTTCTGATGTGACAGTCATAGGTTTGACGTCATCAGAATAGGGGATGGATCTGTTGAGAAGGTAGTAGGAAGTGATATTCCTATACTACGATCGGTTATACTTTGGTCGTCACACAGTGTTTTCTCCACATAGGACTTGGACATTATATCAGACATACTGGTTACTAGATCTATGGTTTTAGATCTAGATTTGGGTGGTTTCCCAATCTGGGTACTTGGACAGCATTCTATGAGTATTTAGAATGGACGACTCCTGGCACGGTAGTGTACCTGCAGGTGATGGAGTCACCCTCTCTAAAGGTGTCTTACAGACTAAAGGGGAGAGGGATGTGCATGATTGACAGATCACTTGCTTAGGCAATTGAGTCAATCATGATGTGTCAAGTACCACACCAGATGTTGTTCTTGCACTAGATGCAATAAGTTGATATTGATCCAATCCTGGAGAAACAGTCGGAAGCAGTTTTAGAACATAAGTATATGTTCTAGGGATATGATAACGACAGCCTCATTCGAGAGACAGTTATCATTCCAGGCTTCCAAGGTGACCTGGAAGACAAGAAGGTTGTCAGAGTTATAGTTATCCTTCTGACGAGGGGCAGTATTTTGGACAGATGGTCCAAGGTGATACTGAGGGAGGCATGGCGCAGGATACTGATTAAGTTCAGTTGACGATACAGTCTAAGAAGTTTGGATTTGGAGTTCATTTATGAGCTAGGTCCCATCAGACATCCAGACATTCTAAGACAGGTATTGCTCATTTCGGGAGATGGTTTTCTCCACGAACTTGAGATATAGAGAGACATAGAAAGAAACACCAGAGCGGATCCACTCACTGAGGCTATTCCTCGAACGCAATAGTTTCGCAAACGAGCTTTGTGAGACTGACAAGTAGAGGAGTTGGGTGTTCGGTATCACACGGGCTGTGAGTATGCGACATCGCAATAATTAGCCTTGAGTGCAAGTGGGAGATTGTTGGAGATAGTGCCCTCAGAGTCGATTATTGGATCACAGGCACGTGATTGCAATGATTGAGGGAGGACCTATCCCGGTAGGACAGTCTTACTCGAGATGATAGTATGCTATCTGGTTTACCTTTATCATCGTGTACTGCTTTAGGTGACCTGACATGTCGCTATTGCACGTTGATAGAGCCCCTAGGATTCTTGCTTGACTACCGGAAGTATGAGGGCGATCATATACGTGGGAGCTGGTAGTCTATAAGCACATCCTTAAAAGGTCCCTAGTCGTAGGAGTTTCGAGACAGGGCATCGATATTCCAGAGTAGACTAGTGTATACAGTCGAGACCCCGACGAGGGGCGGTGGCCGGTTTCACAAGCCACTGGTGTCAGTTGGATCACCTAAGATGTATACAGGTGCTCATTGGGTTATGAGTACACCGGACAGGACTCGCCGGGAACATGCTAGTTGGTCTTATACCTGACGTCAGATAGCAGTTCCCAGGTGACATGTGTACAGGTTAGTTCATCGACCTGGGGATCGTCATTTGTCTCGTGTGAGTTCCCACTGTACTTTGATTACTACCCTACCACGGCTCAAAGGAGTCGTGCAAACAGGTTTTAGTTGGGTACAGTCCCGAGCCACATGGAGGCAGTGAGCGGATCTTCAGGGGTTCGTCTCTGCCGGTATTGGGGGTGAGGTCGTGCTGTGTCTAAGAGAGCCAGAACATGAAAAGTCCTTGGCCAAGGCAGGAGATTTACTGGTAGGTATTCCAGTAGTATCTCAGGGTGTTCTGGGCTACACCCCGACACGACTTGTACCGCTTTTGGGGGTCTGACTTTTACCAACCCCCTAGGCCCGACATGCGATGCTCATAGACGAATGGACCGGACTGTGCGGATATTGTCACTGACAGGCTCAGTAGGGTGTCAGGATGAGTTTGCTCATCGACGTCCCTTTTGGTCAATAGCTGGTAGCCCGTCATGTATTGTCTTATACCTCTGACGTGCTAGTGGTTAAATCCACAGCCATAGTATTGACGAGTCTTTAGAGTCCACCACACTTTCAGTTACTCAAGCTTTCGGGAGAAAAGCTGTAGAGGCCGTATGGAGATATGGCAGGGTCCGATCAGATACGTGCGGTATTGCACGGATCAGGATCGACGGTTTGTACTAGTGGCCGTATGGTTATATGGCAGGGTTCGATCAGATACGTGCGGTATTGTATGGATCAGGATCGGACGGATATTACTAGCCGGCTTTGGTTTAAGCCGGATCCTAGTATAGTACAGTGTAGTTTTGTCTCATTGCATTTGTATCCGGACGGAATACAGATGCGGGTGTGTATGCACAGTATGGGGTTTTCCTGTAATTTATTACGGGACCAGTTTTCTGGAGTTGCCAGTTTGCATTCCGTTCCGGCCGGTTTTCCTTTGTTCTTTCCCGGCCGGACTTTTCCGATGGAGGGTGTTATTTGCAAGTTTGCAAATAACACTTTGTGGAGGGGTTTATTGCATAAGGATTGATTATGAAAGCATCTTTGCTTTTCTTGCATTTATTGTGATAAGAATGGATTTGAGGTTGATTTGAGTTTTGGTTATGATTATGTTTTGGTTATGGTCACCCTCCACCTTTACACTACCATTACCTCCCTTCATAGTTTTGCAATTTTGTTTCCTCCACCATTCTTGAAAAGGGGCCGGCCACTTATTGTGAGGGAGAGTGAGAATGGTTCATTTTGAGTGATGAGAAAATTTCATGATCTCATTTTTCCTTGTACACAAAAACCTTCTCACCTCTCCAAAGTTCTTCTTGATTCCTCCATCAATGGCAACATAACCCCAAAGTGAGACATGCACTCTACACTACATTCTACAGCAAATCTTGGACGCGTCGGCTAGCCTACTTCGCGCCCGAGTTGCCTCGGTATTGAGGTGGGAGCCCGTAAAAGCTACAGGCGATGTGGTGCCCTTTCCGACGAGAAGGAGACGGACGGAGATCCCGCGAGGAGATCGGAGTGGAGATGAAGACCGGAGGACTCGGATCAGTCGGTATATCTCTAACCCATCCTCTTGTTAGCTTAGACTTGTTAATGGTTACGATCCGGATGTTTAGTGCGCGGTGGTGCCGGTTTGCTAAGTCTGCAAAATTAAAGTTTATCACCGTTTCCGTATTTGGCCGTCGGATTGACGGCCGGGGCGCCGCCGTGCACTTACAGAAATGTACGGGTTGAACTTGACTAGTGGACTGTGGT
This sequence comes from Agapanthus africanus, assembly GCA_030015575.1. Taxonomy (NCBI): domain Eukaryota; kingdom Viridiplantae; phylum Streptophyta; class Magnoliopsida; order Asparagales; family Amaryllidaceae; genus Agapanthus; species Agapanthus africanus. Next base: position 10,556,925 of record JASDDO010000028.1, on the reverse strand, counting down.
TTGTTGGCATTCGTCAAGGTCATAGCACGTTAGGGGTAAAAGCATTATTGGGAATTTCAAGTGTTGAAATTTGCAATGAGATTGCATACCTCCTATGAGATAGTTGGATCCCGTTACCCACAGCGAGTAAGAGTTACTCCTGGGAGATTTTTACACAGGACAATTAGCCGATCAAGTAGGTGTCTAGAAAAGTGTTAACGGGGTTACGCCTCTGGGAAAACGAGGTTTACTTTAATTAGGTCCGTGCGAAAGCACGGGGAACCTCCCTCAAGTACCGACACTGATCTGGCTGAAAGATTGACGAAATTGTAGGGTGTAATTAATCCCGGCTAATCTTACCTTTTAGGGTTTGAAGGAAGATTTGATAAAAACAGTGGGAGACATCCTGATTAGATAAGATAATAACCAATCTAATCTTGTAAGAGCATACACTAAGTGTTTTCTTCTCTCTCTCTCCAGGTAGCGACCATGTCAGGCCATAATCAAGATAATAATATGGATGTATTGACTGAACCCGATTATTATACTGAGCAAGGGAACATTGGTTCCGTTCTTTCTTATAAGAGTTATAAGATTGAACAAGAAACAGGAGAATATCTGGATTCTCACACCGCCCAAACGGAGAACATGCATGTGTTAGTTATATGTATGCCCTAGAGGTTATTACTGTACATTGGATGTATATTGTAGTGGATACTGGGACATATATAGGTAGGACTTTCTTGCTCGACATAGTAGTACGCTATCCGGTTGCTCTTTATCTTAACATGTATACTTTCTGTCTCTCTGTTACATGTTGATAAAGCCCTTAGGATGTGTACTCGACTTCCAGGACTGTGATGCAGATCATACTAGTGGGGCCTGGGTAGTCCATGAGTACATCCTTCAATGTTCCTAGTTGTAACACCCGAGCCCAATAATACTATTTATATTACTAGTTGAGGGTTATATATTGCTCATTCCAATTTTCCTGATTTTCTGGGGTTTATTGCTAAATTTTAACCGGTTAAGTCATTTTGGCACATAACAAATTTTAACCTCTAAAATGAAATTAAAAGTGTCCGTGTTGGCCTACTCGTCGCCACGAGTCGCGTGGTAGCGTCCGCGTGTCGAGATTCAGTCCCGTTCGGCTAAAACGGGCAAGTTTGGACGACTACGCGCGCGTGCAAGTGTCCGACTTGGGGGCATGCATTTTAATCATTAAACACCTCTTTTCAAAATTTGGAACCCGCTTAAAATCCTATAATTTGAATTTGGAATATTTGGGCGCAACCCGGGCGCGATTTGGAAATGTTTCATTTCGCGCCAAAAAGGGCCCATTTAACTTAATATCTTTAAAACTATATAAATTACGATATATATTCTTAACCACTTAATCCCTGCCAAATCTCTCAAATCCTCTTAAAATCCCTTTTTAATTTGTGATCATCCAATCACGAGCTCCCATTGAGCTCGTGGGCCCCGCCTTCCTTTCCCCATCTCTCTCTCTCTCTTCCCTCAATCTTTCTCTCTCCAATCTCTCTCTCTCTCTCTTCTTATATTTAACCCCATGCAGCAGCCGCCTCCCCGAACCCATCTTCACCACGAGAAATCGCCTCAAACCCTAACCCTAGCTTCCTGCAACCTCACCGCCGGTTCCCCCGCGACCTCGCCGTCGCCGCCCTCGCCACCACGAGACTCACCGCACCTTCCTCCCCTCGTTCTCCCGCCGATCCCCGCACCTGCACCCAACCCGACGTCGCCTCCAACCTCGCAGACCTCGCCGTCGACACCACCTCTCGTCGCCGACGACCCCCGCGACACCCTCTCATCCTCCTCGTCACGACCTCGTCATCACCTCCCTTCCTCTCCTCGCCGGACCACCAACCCGAGCCTTCACCCATCGCCTACCCCGCTGTTCACCGGAGAACGCGCCGGCGACCTCGCTGTCGTCACCAGGGCCACCTCCTTCTCCCCTCGACCACCAGAGCCGACCAACCTTTCCTCCAGCTCGCCGCAGCACCCTATCCCGCGCACCCCCGAGGCCCTTCAGCCCTTGCAGCCGCTGCCGTTGCTTCGCCGGCGTTCCAGCGCCGTCGAGCTCGCCGGGGTCACCTGGTTTACCTCTCTGTAAGTTTCCTCTTCCTTCCTTTGTGCAATTCATCCCCCTTGCTGGCCGTTATTCGCTTGTATCCTATTGTATTGCTAACTTCGCTCCTTTTGTCGTTGCCGGAATCCGACCGTGCCGTCTTGGCGAACCCGACGCTCCAGCGAAGCCCCCTGGTCCGTGTGATCCCGTTGATCCCTGTTGGGACTCGATCCGTGGCCCGTGCTATCATATCGCATTTTCTGCCGACGTCGCATTCGTGTTCCAGTTTGCGAACCGTCGAGGCAAGTATCTGAATACTTGCTCTAACATGCTAGCGTGCGAGATCTAGTCTTGCCACGCAATTGAATTCATACTAATTAATACCACAATTTAAAGTTGGCAAGTGATATCCTATTATTGCAGTTATCTTAACCTGGAATCGTTACAACAGTTCCTCGTAATTAATCAACCCACATCAACCCATATTTCAACTAAACAAAACGACTGAATCATATCTGCTTAAACTGTTAAATCATTCATGAGACAATTATTATATTTAGTATAATTTCATGTAGTTTCCTTAATTCATAATTGTGGATATTGCTTCACCTTGTGGCGATTGCACCCTAGGATGATTGAACCTGTTAATAAGAGAATATAAACATCACTGTGGTTATATGGAATATTGTGGTTAATTACTATTTCCTGCTGCTGTTATTATTGATTGTATACCTGTTGTGAGCACTTACCCGATTGCACGACATATTGACCTGACCCTGCTACACCTGACATATACATACATACCGACTCATCCTGTTGTACCATGGCATTACTTGTCTCACGATTTCATGCCTAATGCCGACAAACCTGACCATTCCTGCTGTCGATCCAGACAGACCTACTTCTACTTGATTTTGTGTTGGCATTAGTCCTTGACTACTGAATACCCGACCTGACATACATAGCTTGGGGGTATGGGGAAATCAAAGGTGAAACCGACTTGTAACTCAACAGTTCGATACTTGTTCTGATCAGTCTTACGGGCTTGGCCAGCTCCGGAGTGGTGATGCTGACACTACTCGTCCATCTTGCTACCTTTTACTGCTTAGCGGCACGTCTCGGATTCAGCCCCGAGGGTTATGACCGTGGTCCCGGGCACGCACGGGATACTATTGAGTTACATCGACGATTCATCAATTGGTTTCAAAGACTATAGAGTAGAAAACTTGATAGGACAGTTTAGTCACCCTTGCACATTACCCTGCTTGTTATCTCTTATTATTGCTTTATTCATGTTCATACTTGCATTGCTTATTACCATGTTTATGCTATATACTTGATGTTTTGACGCGCTGACGTCTGGGTTTTGCATGGCCCAGATTCCGTACCTTTGTCGACGACCGAGCAGGAGTACTTCAGCCAGCAGGCTGAACAGTGAGTCCTTAGGGTTTAGTTTATTTACTTCTTTTCAGTTCTGGATGTGACCCCGTATTATGGGACGTACTGTTTATTCATTGTATTGGATCATTAGCTTCCGCACTTATTGTTTATTGATTCTTATTATTATGGATTTGGACATGTATTAGATTAGTTTTATCTTGTTCTTGATATCCTTACAACCGTAATGTGACTGTGGATGGATACTTCCTACCCACAGGTAGCATGGTTGGCTATGTCACGTGCCCAATCTTGCGTACTCTGGGAAGCGGGGCGTGACACTAGTCGTGGGAATATCGAGACGGGGCATCGATATTCCAGAGTAGACTAGCGTATATCTTCTCGACCCATGTGATGGACGATGGATGATCCCATATCCATTGGTGTTTAACATCAGAGATGGTATGCGGGTGCTCAGTGGAGACTGGGTACACTGAACGGACTCGCCGAGAACTCCCAGATGGCATTATACCTCATGTCAGATGGCAGTTCTCTGGTGACACTGGTACTGCTTAGTCTGTTGATCCGAGATCGTCATAGAGTCTTGTGTGTCTCCCACTGTGCTTTGATTTCCACCCACCACGGCTCTACTGAGTCGTGCAAACAGGTGGTTTTTGGGTACAGTCCTGATTCACATAGAGGCAATGAGCGATAGTAGGGAATTCGTCTCTCCCGGTATTGGGGGTTGATATTGCGCTATGCTCGACTGGCCATGACAGGAAATCCCTGGCCAGGGTTACAGTGATCTACTGGTAAGTGTTATCAGTAGTTTCACACATGTTGTGGACCTCACGTCGGCAGGAATTATCGAGCTACTGGGGTCTGACGTTTACCACCCCTAGGCGAGATATGCGACATATCAAACTAACAGACCGGACTGTACGGTAAGTGTTACTGGTTAAATTCATAGGAGTGTGAGCGGGCTTGCTCGTCGATCTTCTGATCGCTCAATACCCGGGTGGCCGTTACGTTTAGCAGACCGCTTGCGGCTTATGGGTGCTTAATATGATCATCATCTGCTCCCGGCGTATTGACGAGTCTTTTGAGTCCTACACAGAGGTTTCCTGGCTCAAGCAAAACGAAATAGGAGCGCATATGAGATATGTGCGGAACCGAGAATAATGCGTGTATGTGATACCGTATTCTATTCTCGCGATGAATGTGTCAATTGGTTGTATGCGATATAACCTAGTTATCGAATCAAGGATTGATTCGATAAGTCGATACATTGGATACTAGTCGGTTATATGCGATATGACCAGATCATTGAATCAAGTGTTGATTTAATGATTTAATGTATAATTATATATTTGATATATTACTTTGCATTAACTAGTATTGGTTCACTTTAAATGGATTTTCTCACTTGAAATACACAAGTTGTATATGTGATATACTTTTGTGCACATGATTGTATCATGTTTGATGATACATGCAAACTTGGGTTTGTGTAAAGACTTAAACCATTGTTAGTGAATGGTTAGGGTTTCATTTCATTTAATTCTTTATCTATTTGTTTTTGGTTAAATGAGAAAAGAAAAGATAAATGGTTGCTTTCATACAAGAAGGTTCTTGTTGCTTTATGCATTTTTTGACCAAAGTAACCATTTTGTCTTCTTCTTCATAACCTAACCATTGAACCTAACCATAGTCTATTCTCTACACCTAACCAAGGTTGGATTATGATAAGAATGAGTTGGATTTTCCTTTTTGCAATAATCCATTTTATTCTATCATATTCTTTCTTCTTCTTCTTCATCTTCAACATGAAGAAACCATGCCACCATCAATGGCAACTTGAGAAAAAGAGTGAGAAATCCAATTCTAAAGTGAACCCACTTCCTATTTCTTCATCCTCTACCTCTTGCCAAGTAGTATAGGGTGTTTTCTTCACAAGTTTCATGACTTGGTGAAGTGGGAGCTTGATCTTGTGATGCCTCGACGTAGATCATCTTCGGCATCGAAGCCGACGACCAAGTCCGCCCATTTCTCCGATGAAGCCGATGCTAGAGTCCGGGATCCGATATGGGCAGCGAGGGGACTTCATCAGGGAGCCATGGAGGTGGAGGACCGGATCTACAAAGGTTGTAGCCCCTTCCCTTTAGCTATAAATTCGTTTATTTTCATTGCATCGCCTATACATCTAGTTAACGATCCGTATTAGGGTTTCTCGGCACTTGTAAAATTTTAATTGGCCATGATTGATCACTTGTGAGACTTCATTAGTATGCCTAAGAACCCTACAGTGGTATCAGAGCCTAGCTAGAGCCTTAGGCGATGCGTAGACGGAGTTTGAAGTCCGATCGAACCGAAACCCTAAATCCAAAATGCTCTCTGGACTTTTTTCAAAAACTGGGTTTTTTCCAGATTAAAAATTCTTAAAAAATTCAGCAGGAAGATCTAAGAATTATGGTGCAAAACGAGCTCGTGATTCATCTAAACTGCCGCGGAACAGCGGCAGAAGCATGGCTTCTGCGGCGGTTCCGCGGCCGTACGGTCTCATTGTCCAATAATTTTTGCACAGTACTTCCTATGTTTTGGTTCTGGATTTTCTAGGATTTTTTAAATATCACTCAAGAGTTGAGTTTTCTGGGTTGTATTGGGGAGTCGTTGTTTCGATCGGATTGTCTAATTTTGTCAGTGTGTTTTTCCGGGTAATTTTAGAATATGTTAAAAAGTTCGACCGGATATAAATACCCACTTTTTCCCCTGCCGGGAAATTTCCAATTGTTGGACTTTTCCGTGGTTTAATGATGTTCCAAGTAGTGAAAGTAACACGATGGTCCCTCTAGAAGACAACAAACCTTAACTCGATTATATGACCGTCTTGAACTGCCCTTTGAACTTTAGGGTTTGGGGCAGTACGGTGTGCCATATGTGAGGCGTTGGCTTGACCCTTCTACGGTTGGACCGTTGGTACTGAGGCACGAACTGAATGTTTTTAGACTTATTTCATGTGTTGAGCTGTATCGGGAAAACTTGGGTGTTCGATTGTTCGATCGGAAAGTTTAAAATTTTCTATCTTGTCCGGAATGTGATACAATAATTGGAATTCACAAGTAGTTATGAGATAACTAATATGAATGTTATAAACATAGCAGTTTAGTCTCACTTGATCGGTTGGCACGGAATTTTGATGTGATCAAAAGTCCGTCGCAATCACGTAGTGTACGTGGATACTCGCCGGATAAACTTAGTAGACAGCCTCACCCCATAGCCCCGACCAAGTGACTGTAGGAGAACCCCGTCGCCGAAAGCATCCGTTCGGGTGCTCGCGGCAGCGGTGTTCCGCCTTGGTGTACTTCGTCGACGGTATCGGGGGTGCAGCCGCCTACTAAAGTTTGCGACGAGCATTCGATCAGTTTGTCGGGAATCTTGTTGAATTGCCCGACTTGATATTGAAAAGTGTTTTCGATAATGAGACTAAAATGCGGGGTTTATAATTGTTAGGCATATGATGTCTAAGGAATTCATTTGATTAGGCATGCGATGTCTAAAGAGGTTGCGGATTCCAACTGTTGTAGTTTTACACTTTCTTTTCTGTGACCGTAAGTATAGTATGTAGTGGTATTGCCGATTGTCGTTGTTATACGTCGACGACAATCGGCGTATGCATACTTACTTACGTTGATGACATGTGATGTTATGTGTTGCTGGATATGTTATATTGGATCGTCGTGGTTGAATAGCCGGGGGTTTTTATGTGAGATGAGTGTTTTTTCATTTTCATTCATGTAAAAACTTGTATGTAATATTCTTTTATTGGGGCACTTCCAGGTTGCGGAAGATGTCACCTTTTGTATATTATTTACTTTTCCGCATTAGGATAGACCCTAGGAGGGGAGCACAAGTAACCGGGTTCTAGGGTCCAGTGGGAGACCATCTCGAGGAGTCGAGTCCGGGTCTCCTAACCCTAGAATTGGTAGGGTTTCTTACCGCTCTCGTAGGGGTCTAGGGGTGTGGGATTGGCTATTCATCACGACCGTGGAATCCGTGTTTTATATTGGCTCGTATTGAAAACACGGACGTCCTAGTATATCCAATATTTCATATGATATTTTCTGCTGCGTTATCTGTGATGTGATCATGTGATATGTTCAGATAGATATTATATATAGTATATATGATATATTATATAGATGTTGCTTATGTTTTACACCCGCGCTAGCCCTGCCTCGCTCTGGCGTTAGTTACCTAACCTAACGGTGCAGACGGGACATCGAGGCGAATGCGGATGGCATAAGCGTACGTTATATTTATCTGTGATGTTTAGGTGGACTTAAATGATGGGATATTCATTAATGAGATTAATGAAAGAAAATAAACCTAATTGATGTTGTGGAATCGAATTTCAAAATAAAACAGGTAGCTACAGTTCTTGCTTTGCATCGCGGTGTTCATTATAGAACATCCTGCACCTTATTCGATGGGGAAAGGACCGAGATCCCTTCATCGGGAGTGACTCCTTTAGCAATAACTGGCAGATGCTACACACTCGGTTTGTCCTTTGATCGCTTCTATAGTTTCCGCTTTGCACAGTGATATATATGATATATCCCGCACCTCATTCGACGAGGAAAGGGCCGACGATCCCTTCACCGGGAGTGACCCTTTTAGCAAAACTAGAAAAGCATAAAAAACATTCCATTTAAAAACCATTTGATTCCGCAACGAGATCAAGTTCAAAGCGTTAAAGGTTTTCATAAAAAACCATTCGCAGCCCTCCGTCATTTTAGGAAGTAGAGTACTTAGTATTCGTGCTACGTTTGTCGACCATAGCCGAGGCGTAGTGTACGGTAGCTAAGTGATGTCTTCCTACATAGCATATGATGCGATTAGTTAGGACAGTCATGTGGCTTTGTTGACCTTAGCCAAGGGTCATGTGGATGGGTCTAATTAATCACGAAATGACGGGTAGAACTTGACTAGTACTTATGATTTGTTGACCTTAGCCAAGGTCATAGGTGCTAGGGGTAAAAACCATTATCGGGAGTTTCAAGTGTTGAAAGTTGCAATGAGATTGCATATCTTCTATATGATAGTTGGATCCCGATACCCACTGCGAGTAATTGTTACTCCTGGGAGAGTTTTGCACTTTGCAATTAGCCGATCAAGTAGGTGTCTAGAAAGGTGTCAAGGGGGTTACGCCTCTGGGAAAACGAGGTTTACTGTAATTAGTTCCGTGCGAAAGCACGGGGAACCTCCCTCAAAGTACCGACACTGGCCTGGCTGAAAGATTGGCGAACTTGTAGAGTGTAATTAATCCCGGCCAGTCTTTCCTTTTAGGGTTTGATGGAAGATTTGATAAAAATAGTGGGAGCCATCCTGATTAGATAAAATATATAACCAATCTAATCTTGCAAGAGTGCACGCAGAGTGTTTTCTCCTCTCTCTCTCCAGGTAGCGACCATATCACGCCTTAATCAAGATAATAATATGGATGTATTGACCGAACCCGCTTGTTATACTGAGCTGGGGAACATTGGTCCCGCTCCCACTTATAATTGTTATAAGACAGAGCAGGAAATAGGGGAATACCAGGATTCCCATGCCGTCCAAACGAAGAAAGTGCATGAGATGCATCTCCTTCGGGTGTGTTCATTATAAAGAACTGTTTCTCAGTATCCTCTGAATCCTGGGTATTTGATACCGGATCAGGATCCCAGATATGTAATCTGTTACATAGGGCTACAAAAAGGTAGAAAAACTGAGAACGGGTGATAAGTTTCATGAGACAGAAATCGGGGCAAGTGTTGCAGCCAAGTCTGTTGGTCACTGTCACCCTGTATTACCAATACATTGATTCTGAATAAATGTTATTAGATACCAAACCTGATATACAAAATCATATCAGTCTCTCTAGAAGTAAAGAAATGATAAAATTTTGTATCGTTGGATAATGTTTTGAACATTTCCTATATCAAAAGTTGATCGGTCCAGGCACGTTATCTAAAAGCATTGACGTTCTAAATCAAACTATAGTTCCTAGTATACAGAACACACACAAGAGGAAGAGTTCAGAAATGAACGAATCCTTCTTGAGGCATTGTAGACTAGGTCACATCAATACGACCCGACTGGCTGAAGTTACATTTTAGATGCATACTTAAATCAGTTTGAATTTATATCTTGTGAAACTTTCCAGTCATGTCACAAAGATTAGATGACCATAGCCCTGTTTATTAGAAACAGAGAAAGAGTTAATGAACTCTTGGGACTGATACATGATGATGTATGTAAGGTCTCCTGTCTACACATACCAGGACTGGTTCTTTATACTTCATTACGTTCTCTGATGATCTCTCAAGATTCAGTCATATGTTCCTGTTGAAACATCAGTCCGAACCTTTTGAGATATTCACAGAATATAAGCGAGAAGTAGAGAACCAAAATACGGGTATAAGTATTATGTCCTATGATAAGATCAGGGAGGAGAATACTAGTGCATGGAATCCTTGGATTATTCTAAAGGAAAATGAGATTCTCTCTCAGTATTACTCCTCTGAATACACCACAGCACAACGGTGTATCGGGGCGGAGCAATCGTACAATATTAGATATGGTGTGCTCTATGATGAGTATTACTGAGTTACCTATTTCCTTTTGGGGTTGTGCACTTGAGAAGCTGCATACCTATTGAATTGGGTTCGAATCAAATCAGTGCCTACCACTCCATATGAGATATGGTATGGGAAGAGCCTATCTCTTAAGTAAGTTAAGATTTGGGATTGTCCGGCCTATGTCAAAAGCAAAATCCGGACAAGATCGAGGCAAATACTGTTATGTAGAACTGGAATAGTTCCAGCTATACAAAATGATGATTTGATAGAACCAAAGGATTCAATAGATTCCAACGAACCTCAGCCTCTCCGCCGATCTAGCAAGGTTCCTCACCCACCTGAGAGATACTTCGGTTTCTCTATGACAGTAGGAGCAAGGATTGCATCATGAGATGATGACCCAACTAGTTTCAAGCTGGCCATCAGGAGTGAGACTCTGTAAGAATGGCTGGATGCTTAGCGATCTGAGAAGGAATCCTTATACACCAACAAAGTATGGACTTTGGTTGCTTTATCTGAAGGGTTAAATCCCCATCAGGAGCAAGTATATCTTGAGAAAATTACTTGGTGTAGATGGAAAAGTTGAGACTTTAAAAGCTAGACTTGTTAAAGGTTTTCATCATCGATCAGACGTGGATAATGATGAAACCTTTTCCAGGGACTATTCTTAAGTCCATCCAGATCCTACTTGCCATTGCTACACACCATGACTACGATATCTGGTGGTTGGGTGCCATGACTACTTTTCAAAATAATGATTTAGAAGAGAACGTCTATAAGAACACAGCCATAGGGCTTCGTAAACAGTGGGAGCAGCGGAAACATGTGCAAGATTTTTATGTGATGAAGCAGGCATCGCGGAGTTGGAACATCTGTCTTGATGAGTTAGTCAAACAGTTTGACATCATCAAAATGGAAGATGAACCTTGTATATGCAAAAATGTAGTAGGGAGTATGGTGGTGATCCTCGTAGAGTACGTAGATGACATACTCTTGATAGGGAAGGAGTTTCCTGTACTACGGTCGGTCAATCTCCGCTTATCACAAAGATTCTCCAAATAGGATAAAGGTGAATCACTGGAAAGGTTCCAGGGTGATAAGGACGACTGAATGTCAGTCGCAGGAATTGTCTTTACCCTCAGTGAAGGGACGGTATGTTGGAAGATTTCCAAGCTAGATACCGTGACAAACTAGACGATAAAGGCTGGTAACATCGCTATTAAAGATACTACCAAAGAGGCAGTTTGGGTGTATATTGGTTCATAAGATGAACTAGTTTCCTACCATTGTATGACAATGGAAGTGTGGCTTTGGCCCAAGAACCCTGGTCCCATCAGTGACCCAGACATATTCTGAGGCAGCATCACCTGATCATGGAGATAGATGATCTCCAAGGTGATCGAGGTTAGGAGAGCAGACTCAGAGGACAACACGGCGGATCCACTCACAAAGGCTTTTTCCCAGAGAGAGACTTATTTGGGATGGTTGAGTATGTGATACTGCAACCACTGCTACAGATGGCCCTAGTGCAAGTGGGAGATTGTTAGTTATATGTATGCCCTAGAGGCCATTACTGTACATTGGATGTATATTGTAGTGGATGCTGGGACATATATAGGTAGGACTTTCTTGCTCGACATGGTAGTACGCTATCTGGTTTCTCTTTATCTTAACATGTATACTTTCTGTCTCTCTGTTACATGTTGATAAAGCCCTTAGGATATGTACTCGACTTCCAGGACTGTGATGCAGATCATACTAATGGGGCCTGGGTAGTCCATGAGTACATCCTTCAATGTTCCTAGTCGTGGGAATATCGAGACGGGGCATCGATATTCCAGAGTAGACTAGCGTATATCTTCTCGACCCATGTGATGGGCGATGGATGATCCCATATCCATTGGTGTTTGACATCAGAGATGGTATGCGGGTGCTCAGTGGAGACTGGGTACACTGAACGGACTCGCCGAGAACTCCCAGATGGCATTATACCTCACGTCAGATGGCAGTTCTCTGGTGACACTGGTACAGCTTAGTCTGTTGACCCGAGATCATCATAGAGTCTTGTGTGTCTCCCACTGTGCTTTGATTTCCACCCTACTACGGCTCTACTGAGTCGTTCAAACAGGTGGTTTTTGGGTACAGTCCCGATTCACATGGAGGCAATGAGCGATAGGAGGGGATTCGTCTCTCCCGGTATTGGGGGTTGATGTTGCGCTATGCTCGACTGGCCATGACAGGAAATCCCTGGTCAGGGTTGCAGTGATCTACTGATAAGTGTTATCAGTAGTTTCACACATGTTGTGGACCTCACGTCGGCATGACTTATCGAGCTACTGGGGTCTGACGTTTACCACCCCTAGGCGAGATATGCGACATATCAGACGAACAGACCGGACTGTACGGTAAGTGTTACTGGTTGGATTCACAGGAGTGTGAGCGGGCTTGCTCGTCGATCTTCTGATCGCTCAATACCCGGGTGGCCGTTACGTTTAGCAGACCGCTTTCGGCTTGTGGGTGCTTAATATGATCATCATCTGCTGTCGGCGTATTGACGAGTCTTTAGAGTCCTACACAGAGGTTTCCTGGCTCAAGCAAAACGAAATAGGAGCGCATATGAGATATGTGCGGGACCAAGAATAATGCGTGTATGTGATACCGTATTCTATTCTCGCGATGAATGTGTCGATTGGTTGTATGCGATATAACATAGTTATCGAATCAAGGATTGATTCGATAAGTCGATACATTGGATACTAGTCGGTTATATGCGATATGACCGGATCATTGAATCAAGTGTTGATTTAATGATTTAATGTATAATTATATATTTGATATATTACTTTGCATTAACTAGTATTGGTTCACTTTAAATGGATTTTCTCACTTGAAATACACAAGTTGTATATGTGATATACTTTTGTGCATATGATTGTATCATGTTTGATGATACATGCAAACTTGGGTTTGTATAAGGACTTAAACCATGGTTAGTGAATGGTTAGGGTTTAATTTCATTTAATTCTTTATCTATTTGTTTTTGGTTAAATGAGAAAAGAAAAGATAAATGGTTGCTTTCATACTAGAAGGTTCTTGTTGCTTCATGCATTTTTTGACCAAAGTAACCATTTTGTCTTCTTCTTCATAACCTAACCATTGAACCTAACCATAGTCTATTCTCTACACCTAACCAAGGTTGGATTATGATAAGAATGAGTTGGATTTTCCTTTTTGCAATAATCCATTTTATTCTATCATATTCTTTCTTCTTCTTCTTCATCTTCAACATGAAGAAACCATGCCACCATCAATGGCAACTTGAGAAAAAGAGTGAGAAATCCAATTTTAAAGTGAACCCACTTCCTATTTCTTCATCCTCTACCTCTTGCCAAGTAGTATAGGGTGTTTTCTTCACAAGTTTCATGACTTGGTGAAGTGGGAGCTTGATCTTGTGATGCCTCGACGTAGATCATCTTCGGCATCGAAGCCGACGACCAAGTCCGCCCATTTCTCCGATGAAGCCGATGCTAGAGTCCGGGATCCGATATGGACAGTTAGGGGACTTCATCAGGGAGCCATGGAGGTGGAGGACCGGATCTACAAAGGTTGTAGCCCCTTCCCTTTAGCTATAAATTCGTTTATTTGCATTGCATCGCCTATACATCTAGTTAACGATCCGTATTAGGGTTTCTCGGCACTTGTAAAATTTTAATTGGCCATGATTGATCACTTGTGAGACTTCATTAGTGTGCCTAGGAACCATACAGCATGTTGATGCACCTTCTTCGGGTGTGTTAGTTATTGAGAACTGTTTCTCAGTTCACCCTACGTCCTGGGTATTAGATACCGGATCAGGATCCCACATATGTAAATTGTTACATGGGCTACGGAAAGGTAGAGAACTGGAAAAAGGTGATCATTTCGTTCAAGTAGGGAATGGTGCAAGTATTGCAGCCAAAGCAGTTGGCGAATATCACCTAGTATTACCAAGTCGTAATACACCGATTCTGAATGAGTGCTATTATATACCGAACATGATGTGCAACATTATATCAGTTTCTTTATTAAGTAAAGAATGATATTAAGTAAAGAAGGATATAATTTTGTAGTACAGGATAATGTTATGAACATCTTCCTAAATCAAAAGTTGATTGCATTAAGCTCATTACATAATGGCATATTCATTCTCAATCAAAATATAGTCCTCAATATACAAAACACACATAAGAGGAAGAGTTAAGAAATGAACGAATCCTTCTTGTGGCATTGTAGACTTGGTCATATCAATGCGACATGACTGGCTAAGTTACATAAGGATGGATATTTGAATCCGTTCGAATTATCATCTTATGATACTTACCATTCATGTCTCAAAGGAAAAATGACCAAAGCTCTGTTTAGTGGACACGGAGAAAGAGTTACGGAACTCTTAGGACTAGTACATAGTGATGTGTGCGGTCCTATGTCTACGCATGCCAGGAACTGTTCTTCCTAATTCATTACATTCACTGACGATCTCTCTAGATACTGACATGTGTTCCTGATGAAACACAAGTCTGAAACTTTTGAGAAATTCAGAGAATATAAGCACGAAGTAGAGAACCAAACGGGGAAAAGTATTAAGATCCTTCGATCTAATCGAGGAGGAGAATACTTGAGCAATGATTTTCTGGATTATCTAAGAGAGAATGGGATTCTCTCTCAGCTTACTCCTCCTTATACACCACAGCACAACAGTGTATCAGAACAGAGGAATCACACCCTATTAGATATGGTGCGCTCTATGATGAGCGAAGTTGAGTTACCTATTTCCTTCTGGGGGTATGCGCTTGGGACAACCATATACCTATTGAATATGGTTCCTACCAAATCAGTGCCTACCACTCCATATGAGATATGGAAAAGGAAGAGACCATCTCTTAAGTATGTTAAGATATGGGGTTGTCCGGCCTATGTCAAAAGGCTAAATCCGGACAAACTCGAGGCAAGGTCTGCCCTATGTAAGTTTGTAGGATATCCCAAGAACTCACAAGGGTATATCTTCTGCAACACTGAGGAACAAAAGGTATTTGTTTCTCTACATGCCACCTTTTTAGAAAAGGAATTTCTTGCAAAAGAAATTTGTGGCGAGGAGGTAGAACTGGAAGAGGTTCCAGCGACACAAACTATAACAGAAGACTTGGAAGAACCAGAGGATTCAGTAGTACCCGACGAACCCCAGCCTCTCCGCCGATCTAGTAGGGTTTCTCATCCACCTGAGAGATACTACGGTTTTCTCATTGATGGTGGGAGCGAGGATTGCATCATGAAAGATGATGACCCGACTAGTTTCGAGCAGGCCATCACGAGTGGTGACTCTGTGAAATGGCTGGATGCAATGCGATCTGAGATGGAATCCATGTACACCAACAAAGTATGGACTTTGGAAATTCTCCTAAAGGGGTAAAACCCATTGAGAGCAAGTGGATCTTTAAAAGGAAATTTAGTGTAGATGGAAAAGTTGAGACTTTCAAAACTAGACTTGTTGCAAAGGGTTTTCGTCAACGACCAGGTGTGGATTATGACGAAAATTTTTCTCCAGTAGTTATGCTTAAGTCTATCCGGATCTTACTTGCCATTGCTGCATACCATGACTACGAAATCTGGCAAATGGATGTTAAGACCGCCTTTCTAAACGGTGATTTAGATGAGTGCGTGTATATGACTCAGCCAGATGGTTTCGTAGATAGTGGGAGCAGCGGAAAGGTGTGCAAGCTGCTTAAATCCATTTATGGGTTAAAGCAAGTATCGCGGAGTTGGAACATCTATTTTGATGTTGTAGTCAAAGAGTTTGACTTTATCAAAAATATAGATGAACCTTGTATTTATAAGAAGGTAGCAGAGAGTAAGGTTGTCTTCCTCGTATTGTACGTCGATGACATAGTCTTGATAGGAAATGATATTCCTATGCTGCAATCAGTCAAGCTCTTCTTATCACAAAGATTCTCAATGAAAGATCTAGATGATGCCTCCTGCATATTGGGAATAATGATCTATAGAGATAGATCTAAACGGATACTGGGATTGTCCCAATCCAGGTACATTAACACCATACTAAAGAGGTTTAGTATGGAAGAATCCAAGCGTGGGAACCAATCCACGATCTCTGGACTCACTCTCTCCAAAGAGATGTCTCCCAAGACTGATTTGGAGAGAGCTCGTATGCAAGGGATACCCTATGCTTCGGCAGTAGGCTCTATCATATATGCGATGCTATGTACCAGACCCGATGTAGCATACTCACTAAGTGTAGTGAGTCGGTATCAAGCAGATCCTGTACAGAGTCACTGGACAGCTGTGAAGAACATTCTCAAGTACTTGCGAAGGACTAAAGATGTTCTTGGTGTATGGTAACGGAGAACTCCGGGTAGAGTCCTTTACCGATTCCAGCTTCCAAAGTGATAAGGACGACTCTAAGTCGCACTCGGGATTTGTATTTACCCTCAATGGAGGGGCGGTATGTTGGAAGAGTTCCAAACAGGATACCGTTGCAGACTCGACGATGGAGGCTGAATATATCGCTGCCAACGATGCTGCCAAAGAGTCTGTCTGGATAAAAAAGTTCATTAGTGATGATTTCATGTGAGAATTTGATATAAAAAGATAGCATAAATACTACTCCATCATCCTCATCTAATCTAGCCCATTAGATTAGGGTGTTCACCTCATTAGAGTGAGAGAGCTTGAGTTATAGAAATTTCGACGTAGATCATCGGAGAAAAGGAACACTACAAGCTAGCATGGATCGTTCGAGTCGTGGAGCCTCTCTTGAGTCCGGGAGATCGTAGATCGTGGCAAATGGACTTCTACTCGGAGCTTATGAAGCGAAGGAGCGGACTACAAAGGTTGTAATTCCTCACACTTAGTTGTAAAGATATTTACTTGCATGTTAAACCCTAATAATCTAGCAAAGATGCCGGCTTTGGGTTGTTCGGCATGTCTAAAATTTTATTCGGGTATGGTTGATGCCTTATGAACCCTCACAAGAGTGCCTAGGAACCCTACAGAATGTGTGTGATAACTTTGTCTCAAGCATCTATTGATTCTCATCACATGAGAGTGTATGGATGGAGGTTAGAGATGATGCCATTAATGGAGGTTGTGAGCTAGAGCAAGAAGAAGAAGAAGAGCCCTTTTTTCTTATGTGTTTCTATGATAAAATTGAGAGAGTGAGAGTGAAAAATACAAGACCAAACAATCCCTCTTGGCTGCCCTCTCTCTCTTCTCATTATATCAACACAAAATCAATCACATAATGTGACACATGCACAAACAAAAAGACCATGAGTCACCACTTGTGCATGTGTCATAATTAATGCTCTTAATGATGATTTCTAGCTCATTATTTCCATCTGCAAACATTAATCCAAATGTTTGCAACAATAAAAAGAGAATGACATCTACTAAAGTAAACTCGTGACGGATCATAAGAGTACCCCTCACCTGTATATACATACCTGCATCCGCATTCCGACTGAATGCGAATGCGATGAGACTAAAGTAATCCAACAAATCTAATACTAGGATCCGGCTTAAACCAAAGCCCAGTAGTATGATCCGCCCGATCATGATCCGTGCACTACTGCACATATATGATCGAACCCTGCCATATATCATACGACCTCTACAACGTTTCGTCCGAAACTTGAGAAACTGTCTGTGGGGGACTCTAAAGACTCGTCAATACTTTGGATGTGGATTTAACCACTAGCTCGTCAGTGGTACTAGCTGTACGTAACGGGCTACCAGGTATTGAACAAAAGGGAGGTCGATGAGCGAACTCATCCTGACACCCTACTGAGCCTGTCAGTGACAATATCCGTACAGTCCGGTCCATTCGTCTATGAGCATCACATGTCGGCCTAGGGGGTTGGTAAAATTCAGACCCCCAAAAGCGGTACAAGTCGTGTCGGAGTGTAGCCCAGAACACCCTGAGATACTACTGGAATACCTACCAGTAAATCTCCTATCTTGGCCAAGGACTTCATGTAATGGCTCTCCTAGACACAGAGCGATCTCACCCCCAATACCGGGAGAGACGAAACCCCTGCCGATCCGCTCACTGCCTCCATGTGGCTCGGGACTGTATCCAACTAAAACCTGTTTGCACGACTCCTTTGAGCCGTGGTAGGGTAGTAATCAAAGCACAGTGGGAACTCACACAAGACAAATGACGATCTCAGGTCGATGAACTAACCTGTACACATGTCACCAGGGAACTGCTATCTGACGTCAGGTATAATACCAACTAGCATGTTCCCGGCGAGTCCTGTCCGGTGTACTCATAACCCAATGAGCACTTGTATACATCTTAGGTGAACCAACTGACACCAATGGCTTGTGAGACCGGCCACCGCCCCTCATCGGCGTCTCGACTGTATACACTAGTCTACTAATGGAGTATCGATGCCCAGTCTCGAAACTCCTACGACTAGGGACCTTTTAAGGATGTGCGTATAGACCCCAGCTCCCACGTATATGATCGCCATCATACTGATGGCCGTCAAGCAAGAATCTTAAGGGCTCTATCAACATGCAATAGTGACCTGTAAGGTCACCTGAAGCATTATACGATGATAAAGATAAACCAGATAGCATACTATCATCTTGAGTAAGACTGTCCTACCGGCATAGGTCCTCACTCAATTATTGCAATCACGTGCCTGTGATCCAATAATTGACTCTGAGGGCACTATATCCAATAATTTTCAACCATGGTTCATTCTTGATCATTCTTCATCTCTTTCTCCTCTACCTCCCCATGGACACCCTCAAAATCATCTCAAAACACCGCATTCCCTTCACTAAAAATGATCCCGCGCCCCTTACAAACATCTTGGACCAAGCAAGTTGAGGTTTTAAAGTCTTTGGGCAACTCAAGAAAATTCTTGAGTTGCCAAATGAGGTATATTCCTACACACTTAGTTTAGAATTAGAGTTTCTTTAACTCTTATTGTAGTTTGGAGCAAAACAAATAAGATTTAGTGATCTTGAAAATTTCCAATATGAGAATTAGGGGATTTTATGATTTGAGAAAGTGTGATTGAGGTTAGTAGTGGCCATAAAACCTTTTTTAGTGCTAGAATTCTGGCTTGGACTTGAAAACCCAATACGAAAACTGAAATATTGCAATGTCAGTTTTGTGAAAATTGTGAGGACTACAGGGAATCTAGAGCAACCTGGGATCTTTAAAAGAAAATCAAACAGTATATAGACCTATATGGACCGTTAGAAGCCCACCACCTGAAAGCGAGACCCCATCTCCCCAACTCGACCGGCGGCGCTGGGTCTTTTGACAATCTCGCCGGGCCAATTTTGGCTATAAATGTTAGGGTTTTGCCTGTAACTCACTTTCTTTATTACATAGCCTATGTGCTGTTAGTTTTTTCCCATTTGACCTAAGCAAAAATCGGGGAGCACTTTAGGTTGATTTTGACTATGGTTTTCTGATTTCTAAAACTTGGTTTTTGGTATTTGGTTTGGTTTGGGTCATTGGATGTTTGTACGTCAACGACGAGAGTTTTATGATTGTTTTTGCATGCATCGGATATAGCTTCTAACCTATGAGCACTTCGCATGTTATGTCGGTTTTTGAATCGGATTTTGATGCGATACGATATGTTATGATATATAGGTACCTTCGCGTGGACTTCGGGATGACAAAGGAGAGCAAGGCGTCATCGATTTCAGCAAGCGAGGATCGAATGTGAGTAGATGTATATCTACGGGGGAAGTCGGGTGGATGGCGTTTAGCACCCGCGTAGTTCATAGATTAAGATGTGTATATTATTATATATATGTGTTAATGTGAGGTACGGATACTTAGCAAGTAGGGCTCTAGAAGATTCTAGGTTACAATAGGCATACTTGTAGGAAATGCTTACCCTTATTCCATCTTCTATAGTCGAGACCCGTTAGTTTATTTTGTCGCACGCACACACACGCACATACACACCAGTGATATGATATGGTGTATATGTATGTGTGTGTGTGTGTGTGTGTGTGTGTGTGTAGTATACATATACGTGCAAGATGAGGATATGATCTGCTTATGGATATGAGTCGATATGATCGGACGTGATGCCATGAGGTTAAGATATGTGATTGAGTCGAGACACCGAATATGATATGACATATTACAGGATCATTGGGTGATGTATACTTGACATGCGATAACTTGTGACCTGATACAATGATTGGTTGTATGAGACCTTAGATCCGTACCACTGATTATGATTTGCACGACGATTGAGACCATACAAACTATATGATATATATGATATTTGACCCGTACCCTCGATTTTGAGGATGCCGTACGATGGATATTACCGTACGAGGTACATATGATGATTGATCCACACTCTTGACTCGAGGATACTGTATGATGGACTATACCATACCTGATGATATGAGACTGGATCACCGACTATTACGTATATTGACTCGGAAATATTATAGGTTTTCTTATCACTTCGACTAGGTCCTTAGTTTAACCTCTTAGTTTAGCTTTTAGTCTTTTAATTACTTAAGTAAGTGTTAGAATATAATTAGAGTCATACCTATTTTCAAAACTAATGAATTGTATGAATTTTCAAAGATAATGTAAGGGACGCTACGGATTTTCAAAGGACATATCTTTTCTCAAAACACCGTAGTCCCTACTTTTCTAAAAACAACAATTCGTGTTATTTTAAATACTATAACTGTATGGCTCGTATATAATTATATAGTAGATTATGTCGTTGCTTTAAATATTTACTTTTGTTGTACTCATACTGTTCTCATTGCATTGTAGATATATTCATATGTTCCCATTAGTTGTTTTGATATCGATTGCTAGGACACCTGCACCATTACCGATGATGCGCATATTGCACGTACACTTGCTTGCCGGCTCACATACACATCATCGGTAATTGCCATGTCACGTACACATTAGAAAATGTTACTTCACTTGTATAACCTGATAGCTTGTAGTTAATTGCATTGTTTAGTGTACATGATTTCACATGCTAGTTTAGATATTGCATTTCTTACTTAGATGCCGCATTGCATTCATATTCATACATTCTAGTTATGCACCGTAGTTTGGCTTTATGCTGGTATTCATGGTTTCGTTATCAGCTCCTGATTTTGAGATTCCAGATTTTTCATGAGATTTCTGGATTTGGGAAATCGCATGTGAATTTTATAAGCTTATGATTATTTAAAAAAGAAAGATGCGGTTTCCCTTGATATGATATTTCGTGTCCACCATGATATTTTCTCGGTTCTGAGCTTAGTTTTCGAGACCCGATTCGAGGAGTAGGATGAACCGTCTGCGGGCATATGGTGAGCCCGGTAAAGTACCCCGGGGAAAGAAGCTCGAGATGTAGACGATGAGCCTGATAGGAAGGAACACTACCTACCGGTGATAGTTGGACTCGACGGTTATCCGGAGGATACCGACCAGAGTCATAAGATGGATATGAGGTCCGATCAGAGGATGCGGCGCCTGAGGTATGAGGATTTACGTGTCGATGCCGGACACGGGTTTCATAATGTTTCGAGTGTCAGTGCTGGACACTCAGATTTTATTATGATTTTTGTGTGTCGTTGCTGGACACACCTACCTGATGATGCATTTGTACATGATTCACATTGCATGCTATTACTTTATGACATGGACATAAGTACCTTGGTACCACTTTTATGCTATACTGTTACCCTTGTTATTACTCGATGTCAGTATATTGTTATTATTATTATTATTATACTATGTGACATAGGAGATCGTCACTCATTCGATTTCTACTCGGTGATGTGTTCTATTCACGAGTTGGCAACTCACCCCCTTTATGCCACAGTTTCTTGCAGGTTTGGTCGTACAGGTCCATTGCGGCTTGTTGGCTCACTCCTTCTTTTTCTGGGTGATTGCATTGATAGGTGGAATTCATTTGCTTCGTAACCACCAGTATATACTTGTTATTTATTTCAGTTGTATCTAGTTAAAGGCTCCATCAACCAGACTTGTATATTTAGTAGACTTAGAAAATTACAGTTGTATATTCTTTCGACCTTAGAGTCGCGCTCATGTATTATTATTGTTTCTGGTTTTTCTTGATGATGTTAGTTTTCTTGCTTTCTTTTCGTGTTTTGCTCCTTGCCCTTCGGCGTTGTATATTTATACCTTTGCGTGGTTGTTTCTTCTATTTGGCGAAGAGCTACCTCTCGCTTGGGGATGCCTATATATATCATTGCTTGTATTCCTTTTCGGGTTAAAATTTACAAAGGAGGCGCTGCCAAAATTTTTAATAATGAAACATGTTTTCAAGATAGCTACAACACATTGTGTTTTCGTATACTATTACTTATCTTTTAAAGAAATAACTTGTTTTCATTATACCATGATTTCAAAACTTCACCTCCACTATTTTCCCTTAAACTGTTTAGATTTTCTGGGCTTTTGGCTTTCTTGAATTAGGCGGGGTCCTATAGACTTCACATGATTCAAGTGCCTTTTCCGGGTCGTGATAAAGTTGGTATCGGAGCGTTAGGTTTAACCTTGGTTCGAGTCTAGCTTAAAAGGAGCCGTCAATTAAATGACTGAATAAAGTTTGACTATGCGGAGTCTAGGGGCGTATATATATATTCGGAACCTAGGCTTGACCTTACGAAACTTAGACTTGGCCGAGGGGGTATTAGACTTGAACTCTCGTTGCGTAGGTTGACCTTGGTTGATGGAGTAGGTGACTTAAGTAGAGTGACATACCGTGTGTATGTTCCACGACGTACTTACGATACGCTACTTCACTTAAGAAGCCTTAGGATGTACATTTCTTATGCACCGTATTCCTATTCGTTCTTATGATCCATCCTCATCGATATCGGATTGTGGTTTCCGTTACTATGGTTACATAAGCTGAGAGAGCTGCGGCTAGAGATGTGGTCAGAGCGAGCTCATCGGGAACGAGGACTGACCCTGATGTTTTCCATTCACACGAACGTTTTTTTATGTATTGTTTTTACTAAGATTTCTCATTGACACGAACGATCAGATCCACACCAGATGATCGGGCCACTGCCAGAGGCCAGCCAGAAAGTGAAGATCGTTGATGTACCGTCTACTTCAGATGATTGAGGCGTTGTCTACCGTGCGGAATGATGAGCCAGCTGTAGCTGAGTTTTATAAGATATCGTCCTCAGACCATTGATGCAGATGCAGCATGAAGATGTACTCAGGGATGCGGAATAAGATCACTAGTCATCCTTGGATAAGACTAGGACCTTTGTTTCGTTTGGATGCTTCGATGCGAGGTCATCAATTGACTAACTTCACCTAGAAGAGGCCCTCACATAGATGTGCTGTGAGTCGATCAAGAAAGGACGTATTTTGTTGGATGCTCTAATATAATATCAGTAAGTTGACCAGCTTCGGATAGAAGGACCTCACCCAGTTGCGTTGTGAGTTGATCGAGAAGGGACGAATGAAGCGTATTCCTCCGATGACTTGGACGAGTTCCCGAGGACGTAATTGGCCAGGCACTTTCTACAGGATATTAGAGATGCCGAGTTCGTAGATTCGAAAGAGACTCTAGATACGACTACAGCCAATTGGAGCGCAGTCTACACATCTACGAAGAGATGATTCCAAATTGGTCCATATTGAAGGAAAGCGAAGTAAGAAGTTTGTGCAAGCTTTTCAAGAGTTGTCGTTCCACTCCGTAGATGCCAGGAACTTGATATGCATGCAGAGGCATTGTATATAGCCGTGATTCCAGAGGAAAGTCATGATGAGAATAAAACCGCCCCGGAATATGATATGGATTGAGTAAAGAGTGCCAACTTCCGGGCAGTTCTGCAGAAATATGATTGGGAAGAGACCCTGGCAGGATCTTTCGGGAATATTACACAAGAAGACTTGGACTGGAATCGTAAGTATCGCGCACACTTAGTAGGCCAGAGATCGCAATCGTTGACATGCTATGTTACTAGTGGCCATGTAATTGGTCAGGAGATCTCTAGAGAAGCGCCAGAACATGATTGTTTCCTTCAGTACCCCGAATCGGGCTGTCGAGCCGATAGGGCGTATAACTGGTAATCCACAGAGACAGAAAACAAGGATTTAAAAGCAGAGGATGTCAGATCGTGGGCAAGAGGTAAGTAGATATTCTTGCTCTGCCAGCCTTGGATGCATCGGCACCTTTCGACTTTGAAGAAGGAGCACATTGATGACAGTTAATTATAAATTATGTCCTGATGATTCGGATATTGCATTTTAATTGTTTTGGATGTCGGTATTTTGAGGATATAGTTTCATGATTGATATTTTCTATTTGCACCACAGTTGCACTTGATTTGTATTCTCATGTATCAGTTGTACTGATTTTCGTTTTGCACATATCCATTGCACTTGATTTCGATTTTTACGCATTTAGAGACATTTGATTTTGATTTCATGCACACAGTGTGCACATGATTTTGACTTATGCATTCGGTATAGTTACACGAGTGTTCAGTATTGATATGGTTTTGTGCACGCAGATGCACATGTTTATGAGTTTACATATCTCGGTATACTTGATTTGATTTGGTGTATGTCGTATACTGTTGATTTCGATTTTGATATTCGGTATTCATTTTTTTGCACCCTAGTGCATGGGATTATGTTTTCGTGTACCTTGTGTACTTGATTGAGATTCTTGTGCACACTTGGCATATTAGATGTGATTTTGTGTACACCAGATGCACTAATTCGAGATTCTTCGTGCATATCAGATGCACCTGATATTGTTGTTGTGCACACCTATTGCGCTCGACAGATGTTTTCGTGCACACCCGTTGCACTTAATTTTGTTCCAATACACATTTGTGGCACCTGTGTTTGATTTCGATTTCCGTGCGCACCAGACGCACGTGGTATTCTTTGTTTACATTTTTGGGATTGATTTCTTTGAGCAGCATGTTTTATGACGTATATTACGGTTTAATGACAAAGCAGGACTGTTCTGAGAACAGTACCTGTTAATTTTTGCATGCATCGTTATTTACGGAAAGGATTTTCAAAAGAGCTATACTCTCCATATTTTTCCTACGTGTCCATGAGTGACACTAGAATTTACTAGAAAACCCTTCCCAAGGTTATTTTCAAAAACAAAAGCGGGATGTATATGTTAAACAAGGGATATGTATATGTATATATAGCTATTTTCCTTATAATGAACGTCTGCTACATATGCCGTGATACACTCATCGCACGAAGATTTGAAATGGATTTCACATGCACTTCTGTTTAGTCGTTTTGATGATTTCACAAGATGCGTACTATGTACATGTTATAGTTTTAATTATATCATGTTTGATTTTCTTATGGAATTTGATAATAGTGTTTCCACATTAACTCCTAGGATGGCGTGACGCTTGACGGAGTTTTGATTTTGAGTTTTGTCCTTATTTTCACGCGCATGCACTGCGCTATGATATATTTTATGTATTCATGATTTCGGAGCCCCGACGATTTGATCATTTTACTGAAATGTTTTATAATTTGGAGGGTTTAAATTTAAATTCGGGGACCAAATTTATTTAAGGGGGGAAGATTGTAACATTTTAGAAAATAAAATATTAATTTTAGGGAATTTAAATAATTAAATAGTGAATATTATGAATATTTTAAAGATGGCAATTATTTTTAATGATATGGTATAACTATATACCGATGGTTTGAAAAAAAATATTAAGGAAATTAATAAGAATTATTGATTTTGAAAGAAATTATGTGAAATGAGCAAGTATAGATTTTTTTCTAATAATTATTAGTATTCTATGTCAATGCTAAAAACTTGATTAATATTTATTAATTATGCATTAAGCATGTTTAAGGTACATGACATGCAACATGACATGTTGAAATATACTTGTTTCATTTTTAAAACCATAGCTTCATTTACCATTTAAATGTTTTTGTTTCAAAATAAAAAGTGAAAAAGAAATGGAGAAGATATTTTGTGGCATGGAGACAATGAGGTATGGGCATAGAGAGACGGGGGGGGGGGGGGGTTCATTTTCAACCATGGTTCATTCTTGATCATTCTTCATCTCCTTCTCCTCATTCTTCATCTCCCTCCTCTCCTCTACCTCCCCATGGCCACCCTCAAAACCACCTCAAAACACCACATTCCCTTCACTAAAAATGATCCCAAGCCCTTTACAAACATCTTGGACCAAGAAAGTTGAGGTTTTGAAGACTTTGGGCAACTCAAGAAAATTCTTGAGTTGCCAAATGAGATATATTTCTACACACTTAGTTTAGAATTAGAGTTTCTTTAACTCCTATTGTAGTTTAGAGCAAAACAAATGAGGTTTAGTGATCTTGAAAATTTCCAAGATGAGAATTAGGGGATTTTATGGTTTGAGAAAGTGTGATTGAGGTTTAGTAGTGGCCATAAAATTCTTTTTAGTGCCATAATTATGGTTTGGACTTGAACTAGAAACTAATACGAAAACTGAAATATTTCAATGTAAGTTTTGTGAAAATTGTGAAGACTACAGGGAATCTGGAGCAACCTGAGATCTTTAAAAGATAATCAAATAAGTATATAGACCTATGTGGACCACTAGAAGACCACCGCCTGAAAACGAGAACCCATCTTCCCAACTCGACCGGCGGTGCCGGGTCTTTTAACAATCTCGCCGGGCCAATTTTGGCTGTAAATGTTGGGGTTTTGCCTGTAACCCACTTTCCCTATTACATAGCCTCTGTGTTGTTAGTTTTGTCTCACTTGACCTTAGCAAAAATCTGGGAGCACTTTGGGTTGATTTTGACTATGGTTTTCCGATTTCTAAAACTTGGTTTTTGGTATTTGGTTTGGTTTGGGTCGTTGGACGTTTGTACGTCAATGAAGAGGGTTTTATGACTGTTTTTTCATGCATAGGCTATAAGTTCTAACCTATGAGCACTTCGCGTGTCGTGTCGGTTTTTGAATCGGATTTTGATACGATACGATGTATTGTGATATGTAGGTAGCTTCGCGTGGACTTCGGGATGACAAAGGAGAGCAAGGCGTCATCGATTTCAACAAGCGAGGATCGAATGTGAGCAAATGTATATCTACGGGGAAAGTCGGGTGGATGGCGATTAGCACCCCCGCAGTTCATACATTAGGATGCATATGTTATTATTATTATATATGTGTTAATTTGAGGTACGAATACTTAGCAAGTAGGGCTCTAGAAGACTCTAGGTTAGAATATGCATACTTGTAGGAAGTGCTTATCGTTAGTCCATCTTCTATAGTCGAGTTTAGTTTTTTGCATGCACACACACACGCACATACACACCAGTGAGATGATATGGTGTATATGTATATAGGTATATATATATATATATATATATATATATATATATATATATATATATATATATATATATGGATGCGTTGATATATATATATATATATATATAGTATACATATACGTTCAAGATGAGGATATGTATATATATATATATATATATATAGTATACATATACGTTCAAGATGAGGATATGATCTGCGTGATGCCGTGAGGTTATGATATATGATTTAGTCGAGACACCGAATATGATATGACCTATTAAAGGATCGTTGGACGATGTATACTTGATATGCGATAACTTGTGACATGATTCAATAATTGATTGTACGAGACCTTAGATCCGTACCACTAATTATGATTTGTACGATGATTGATACCGTACGAACTATATGATATATATGATATTTGACCCGTACCCTCGGTTTTGAGGATGGCGTACGATGGATATTACCGTACGAGGTACATATGATGATTGATCCGCACTCTTGACTCGAGGATACTGTACGATGGACTATACCGTACCTGATAATATGAGGCTGGATCGCCGACTATTAGGTATATTGACTCGGAAATATTATATGTTTTCTTATCACTTCGACTAGGTCCTTAGTTTAATCTCTTAGTTTTGCTTTTAGTCTTTTAATTACTTAAGTAAGTGTTAGAATATAATTAGAGTCATACATATTTTCAAAACTAACGAATCGTATGAATTTTCAAAGATAATCTAAGGGATGCAACAGATTTTCAATGGACATAACTTTTCTCAAAACACCGTAGCCCCTACTTTTCTAAAAACAACGATTCTTGTTATTTTAAATATTATAACTGTATGGCTCGTATATAGTTATATAGTAGATTATGCTGTTGCTTTAAATATTTACTTTTTTTGTACTCATACTGTTCTCATTGCATTGTAGATATATTCATGTGTTTCCATTAGTTGTTTTGATATCGACTGCTAGGACACTTACACCATTATCGATGATGCGCATGTTGCACGTACACTTGCTTGCCGGCTCACACACATCATCATCGGTAATTGCCATATCACGTACACATTAGAAAATGTTACTTCACTTGTATAACCTGATAGCTTGTAGTTAATTGCATTGTTTAGTGTACATGATTTCACATGCTAGTTTAGATATTGCATTTCTTACTTAGATGTCGCATTGCATTCATATTCATACATTCTAGTTATGCACCGTAGTTTGGCTTTATGCCGGTATTCATGGTTTCGTTATCAGCTCCTGATTTTGAGATTCCAGTTTTTTCATGAGATTTCTGGATTTGGGAAACCGCATGTGAATTTTATAAACTTATGATTATTTAAAAGAGAAAGATGCGGTTTCCCTTGATATGATATTTCGTGTCCACCATGATATTTTCTCAGTTCTGAGCTTGGTTTTCGAGACCCGATTCGAGGAGTAGGATGAACCGTCTGCGGGTATATGGTGGGCCCGGTAAGGTATCCCGGGATAAGAAGCTCGAGATGTAGACGATGAGCCTGATAGGAAGGAACACTACCTTCCGGTGATAGTTGGACCCGACGGTTATCCGGAGGATACCGACCGGAGTCATGAGATGGATATGAGGGCCGATCAGAGGATGCGGCGTCTGAGGTATCAGGATTTACGTGTTGATGCCGGACACGGGTTTCATGATGTTTTGAGTGTCGGTGCTGGACACTCAGATTTTATTATGATTTTTGTATGTCGTTGCTGGACACACCCACCTGATGATGCATTTTAACATGATTCACATTTCATGCTATTACTTTATGACATGGACATAAGTACCTTGGTACCACTTTTATGCTATACTGTTACCCTTGTTATTACTCGATGTCAGTATATTATTATTATACTATGTGACCTAGGAGATCGTCACTCATTCGATTTCTACTCGGTAATGTCTTCTACTCATGAGTTGGCAACTCACCCCCGTTGTACCACAGTTTTTTGCAGGTTTGGCCATACAGGTCCGTTGCGGCTTGCTGGCACACTCTTTCTTCTTCTGGGTGATTGCATTGATAGGTGGAATTCATTTACTTCGTAACCACCAGTATATACTTGTTATTTATTTCAGTTGTATCTAGTTAAAGGCTTCATTAACCAGACTTGTATATTTAGTAGACTTAGAAAACTACAGTTGTATATTCCTTCAACCTTAGAGTCGCTCCCATGTATTATTATTGTTTCTGGTTTTTCCTTATGATGTTAGTTTTCTGGCTTTCTTTCCGTGTTTTGATACTCGCCCTTCGGCGTTGTATATTTATACCTTTGTGTGGTTGTTTCCGTTATTTGGTGAAGAGCTAGCTCCCGCTTGGTGATGCATTTATATATATCATTGATTGTATTCATTTTCGGATTAAAATTTACAAAGGAGGTGCTGTCGAAATTTTTAATAATGAAACATGTTTTCAAGATTGCCACAACACATTGTGTTTTCGTATACTATTAGTTATCTTTTAAAGAAAGAACTTGTTTTCATTATTCCATGATTTCAAAAATTCACCTTCACTATTTTCCCCTAAAAGGTTTAGATTTTCTGGGCTTTTGGCTTTCTTGAATTAGGTGGGGTCCTATAAACTTCACATGATTCAAGTGCCAGTCACGTGCATTTTCCGGGTCGTGACAGATACTCATCTCAAATTCGAGCCGCATCCTTTTTGGTGCATGTTTGACTGGCTTTATATCTAGAAATATGGCCAACTTGTGTACCGCTACCTCTGGATCTAAACCCGGCATTTCGGATTAGTTCCAAGTGAAGCAGTCTTTATACTTCATAAGCACATTTTTTAATGTGGCTACCTGTTTTTTGGACAACTGCTCACTGACAAACGTCGGCATCGGATCATTGTTCATTCCCAAGTTGATTTTACTTAGGTTGTTCATCGTGGTATGTATTCCATCCTCCAGCTCTTTTGGTGCCTGTGGGAATTCTGAGATCTCCTCATCATCATCTTCGTTTATGAAGTATCCAAAAAGGTCAATCATATTCTCATCCCCTCCCTCTTTTGAGAGAGTTATCATATGACAGGTACGAGTCCGCTTCCATTTTCACAGTTGAGCTGATCCCCTCCTAAAGGTATAGGTCTTCTTTGGCTCGTGCTTCTATGGCGGGTTTATTCTCCTGTTGTCGGATAACATAAAGCTACCTTGTTGATATTGGTTCTCGACCCAGTTTTTGAACGTGAAGCAGCCTTCAAGGGGGTGACCTATTGCTCGGTGATTGGAGCAATAGTCCGGGCGATGAACTTCATTTAACTGTTCGGGGTGCTGAGACTCCGGAAGCGTCATCATCTGGTGTTTTATGATAAGGCTGAAGATTTTCTTTGTCTTGTCTCGACGGAAGGAATATTTCCGACCCATCTTCTTTATAAAGGACGAGCTCCAATCGAGGTTTTCTCAATTAAACGGTGTCTTGGATTTGCTTTGTTGTCCTTGAACGTTGCTCACGATTGCTGCCTCATTCCCATTTCCGCTTCGGGATTTTCCTCTTTCATGGGGGTACACAGTGGGTCGTAGATGAAAAGTATCATGATCTATTCCTTCCACTGATTGCCGACTGAGACGCTGCGTCTTAGCCTTTTCGTATATGGCTATTTCGCGACTGTGGTTGTTGTTCATATCATAATATTGCATTATTATATTCCCCATTCTTATATATTTTACAAATAAACAGGTGCTTTTGACGCATGTCTGCTACATATTACAGGTTACAGGTTCTTGGACAGAAAACATTGAAAACGATGAAAAGACGATACAAAAGTGGACTTTGACCAACAAACAGAAGACTCTTGATCAAGCCTACATAAAAGATAAAATCCACAAAGTACAAGGCAATACAAGGTCCAAGATTACAAAGCGAACGGTTAAAAGTCCACCGTAATTATTCACTGGAGATCTGGAAGAAACATAGAAGCTATTTTAATAAAAGAATCAAATAATAAGGAAGCCCAAAGACAGAAGAGCCCACAAAGGAAATTTCAAGGTCCAATACTTCCTTTTAAAGAGACAGAGACATAAAATTTTACCAAAGCTTGGAGTCTACTTTGACCAGGTCTTCCTAAGGATATTTTGGTAAATGTAGACGTGCGAATCAATTGTAACCTAAGATTTCCTATCCTCTATAAATAGGAACTCTAAATTATTGTAAAGGCTATGCCTCCCTTTATTAATAAAATTCAGATTTCTTTTGGTGTGCATCAATTTGTAAGTTCTTTATTTTCTTCCCTAGGTTAAATTTCTATTCTTGCCCTAGTTAAATTTAATTCCTTGCCCTAGTTAGATCTTTTATTCTCTGCCCTAGATAAATGGTCTTCAATTTCCTAATGAGCGAGTAGTCTCCTCGCTTGTTAGGGTTAGATTTGGAGAAGGTTTGAGAGATGAAGATCTCTCACCCCTTTCTTGCCCATCATATATAATTAATAGGACTCTATGCATACATGCACATACCGCTCCCTACGGCACCCTATCTCTCGAGGTAGCGGTGATACCGTAGTATAAAGGCCCGGTTGTGATTGTTTTCCATGGAGGTTAGGGTAAGGATTGATAAAGGAAGGACAAGAACCTAGAGAAAGAAACATCTTTCCAAATGATTCTAATCCCCTTTATTAATAATTACCATAACTCCTAATGAGATCATAATATGGGTATAGAAAGCGGTGAGATTTATAGACTTTCCAAACTTAACCTAGACCTAACCCTAGCAAGATTTAGATCTAGATTAATTCAATTTTTAGATTAAATCAATCCGACGCCCATCGGAATTAACTCGTAAGAGCAATTAGGAAATTCACAATATCCCTGTAGACCGACCCGTACTCACCGGTTAGCTACCAAGAGACGTCGTTCTTGATTGCGGTAATAGATAGAATTTGAGATAAATCAAATGGCGACGTTGCCGGAGATGGCGTGTTATTTCCTTTTTGCAATTTCGGGTTAATATTAAATTAAAAAACCATAAAAATTGAAAAATCACAAAAATATAAAAATATATCATCTGTTATTTTTGTGAATCTTTGCAGGATCGACGGATCTAGAAAAATCCAGAATGTGAAACAGAAAAAGATAGATCAGAACAGAAGGGAATTGGACCAACAGAACACCAGAATTTTTTCAGAGACCTGAAGCTTCAACTCTGCCGCCTTTCCGCCGCGCAAGGCGCCTCCCGCCGCTAATCCGCGGTCCTTCTGGCTCTTCATCATGCGAAATTTTCACTGTTTGTTTCCTTTTTCCCCCCTCTGCAACCTAAAAAATATCTTTTGTCAAATCTCCTGCAGGATTCTTTGCGTTTAAAAATCTTCCCCCTTCTCAATAACAAATCTTGTGCTGGATTCTTTGCGCTGCGCATAAAATAAAAAGATTTGATTGCAAGTGATTTAATGTTTTGCATATCTTTAATCGGATTTTAAGGGGCTTTTGACCAATTCAGATTGGGTGGAGATTTCATCACCCTTCCCAGAACCCCAGAAATCACATAAGGCATATGCATTGACCATCTATTAATTAAAAAAATACTAGACTCAGCCCTAAGGACTTCGAGCTCAATAGGACAGAGGACTAGTTATAGGCATCAGCCGTTTATCCTAACCAGACTTTGCGGTGTCTAGACAAGTGTGTCAAGGCAAGTGATTACTTAATTAGGACCGCTACTTGTAGCGGGGAGCCTCCCACTTACCTGGCCACAATTGGCGGTGAAGAGGCGGTTTGAGGTCCTATTTCTAGTCCTTTAGAACAGTTAGGAGCTGTCTAGCTGACCTAGGTGACCCTAGATCTAGGCCTGATTGTGCATTTCTGGTTGATCGCATTTGTGTCTAAGCCTTTTATCGAAAAAATTTTCAAAACAAATAAAAAAAATAAGAGAATTTTTTTTAAAAAAGACTTGCAACTTTTGTCGCTAAGAAATCCTTGCACCACCCAACCTTCTTTCTTTTCCCCTTTATTACATCATGGGTACCCCACCTCATAAATTTCTAGCCGAACTTTGGTATCCCGAACCTAACTTTGCGTCGTACGTCAATTGTTTCGGTCGATTTAAAGAAGATCCCTCTGTTCCCAAAATATCTTTAAAAGATCAAATAGAAGCGTCTAGGAGAAACAGTTCGACTTTGCAATCCACTTTGTGTCAACCATGTCAACCTTCACCACCTTCGTATGTTGACACCACTTTTCCAAGTCCTGCTGTAACTCCTAAGCCGATGTCCATTGCTGAGCATATTGCTCAATCTCGTAGCCAATATTTCACCCCTATCCACACATCTAGTTCTAGGTATCAACAAGTCCATTCACCTCTTTATCCATATGTTGACCCTACTCCTGTTCAACCATCCAATTCCTACCAGTCCTACCCGACTTTCCCACCTTCACTAGACACTGTTTCTACACAGCATTTAGGGAGTTTCACGTATCCAAACAGTTTCGAATCTTTTACCGAAACCCCTTCACAACCCATGTCTAGTTTGGAACAGTCGTTGGAAGCCTATATTGCAGCAACAAACAAAATGGTTAGGAATGTGGAAGCGTCCATGACCGCCCTTATGCAACCTAGTGAACTGGTAACTAGTTTCCCGCTAGCTCCAAATTTTTCAATGTATAAGGAGGCGGTTGGACAGAGAGAGAATATGAGAGGATTTTCAAATCAAACCTACCCATACCCAATTGAATCCAACAACTCCAATTTTCAAACATGTGTCCAAAATGATGAGTTGTGCGACTTTGTAGTGCTTGATTTGCCAAATTGTGAGGAATCCCTTTCGAGTGAAACCATCACCAATCCTTTTGACCTCTACACCTCCACTCTAGAGCCTAAATTAATTGATATCCATGCTTTTGATGAGGTGTCAGAAAATATTGATTTTCACTTGATTGAGGATATAGACGCCGGGAATATTTTGGATGATGAACCTGTAGATTTGACTGAAATTTTATCTCCAATTCATCATCCCGAGTCATTAAATGTTTCTCCCGAACTTCATATGCGTCTTGATTTTGATGATAATGGCATGGATAAGCTAAATTTTGAGGAGAATTATGAGGATAGTATTGAGGAGAGTATTGAGGAAATATTGAGGTTGAACCATTTTTGTTTGATGTGTCGGATTTTCCAATTCATCTTCCTGCTGTTACACTTCCTAAATCAAACACTCTCCTTTCCATCGTTCCGACTATGCAAAAGATCACGCTTGAAGACTGTGAGCTTGAAAAATTTCTCTTTGAATCTGACACAGTTCTCACAGCCGATGACAATTACGAGTGCTTCACTTTTTCGGACGATGTTGATGACTCACCGCCCAAGTTTGAGTCCTTTGAATTTTTAGATGAGTTAGTTGAACCATCAGACTCAGTTGCTTACAGTCGTTTCGAACCATTGATGGAATCTTTCCAGTTCGAGACAGTTTACTACGGTGAGAATGTGACTATCCCTAATTCACTCCCTTCTCACCTTCCATTGTTCCGACCGTGCAAGTGACCGTTACGCTTTCATCTCCTATACCAAGTTCGACGTACCCTTGTTTTCTTGCGAATCTTGAGGGATTTGACCCCATTTCTCGACGGGTTGATAGATTAGCACAATCGCTTTTAACACATCGGTCATCACAAATTGTGCTAATTTATTCCCTAAATTTACACCCTCAAGATCGTACTCCACTTCTTTCTCTTTTCCACCATTCTTCTCCTCCACCGAGACCATATTCTACCCTTCTTCCCACACGGTCTCGTGTGCTTCTCATTTCTTTTCTTTCCACTCCCTCCTTTCACCAACTCTACCATTACCACGATAAGATTTTTGAATGGTTGGTGCTAACCTTTAGCTTGTGTAAGGCCTTGTTTAGTTTGGGGAGGACCTTGTTGTATATATGTATATATATTTTTTGTTTTCTTTTTCTGTAAAAAATAAAAAAAATTCAAAACATTAAAAAAATATAAAAACTTTTATAAATAAATAAACATGGGAGTGCCGACATTCTCAACCCTCTTGGTGTAGCATGACAGTGAGGACACTGTCAAGTTTAAGTTTTGGGGTATGCTCGGTACGTCTTCTTCCTTCGCATTCATATGTATATTTTTGCATTTGCATATTTATTTGAAAACCCATAAAAATTGAAAAATTTTGAAAAATTATTGTATTCAATTTTGGCTTATTTGACTAGAGTTTGACAGATAGGTTAACTAGTTAGGAACAACTAGATCTTAGACGTAGTAAGTTAAAAACCCTAAAAATAACCTTCCTTAAGGTTTAACGGTAGAAAGTATATGTCTTTGTAGTTTATTTAGAAATAGGCAAATTTTGAGTTCAGTTCTTAGGCTAAGTTGAAACAAAAGAAAAGTATTGATGTTCTTATTAGAGTATAAGTTTGAAAAATAATTCCCAGCTTAAGTCTAGATTCTGAAAATGTATACCCTACAATTTGCACAATCACGCACCTTGAAACTTGGAATAGTAGAAGAGACCTTGAAATGCTCTTGTCTAAAGTTCTTAGTACAATGAAAATAAAAGAAAAAAAGTGAATAAAGAAAAAAATGAACACTGGTTTTTGTGATTACTTAAGGCTGCAAAAAAATAGAAAAATATTTAGCGAGGTGCTTCATCACCTAGTGCCTTAGACCAACTGGTTTGGGAGTCACTGCTAAAAAGCCTTGGGTGTTACAAGACTAGGAAGTACGCTTTAAACTGCAAACACATTTTGTAATCGGTCGTTGGTACCTCAAGAAGTATTAACGGTCGCATGAAGGATGTGTAGCAAAATTCATTTAAATATTCACTAATTACTAAGTGCTTTGGACAACGGACAAGGGTATGATTACTTGATTTGAATTTCCAAGTGTAGGGGTGACTTATACACACACGTAGGGATATGTGATTGGAGTTTAGATGAGAGAAAGGAATGAAGAATAGAACTTGTATCTTTAGTAGAGTTGATAAAAATTCCTAAGTGGAGATGGAACCCTAGAATGAAAACTTAAGAAATGCCGAAAGCTATGTAGGTCTGCAGAACATATATGATCTTAAATTAAATGATGAGGAAGTGTGAAGAATATGGGTGGATGATTTATGAGTCGAAGATAATAGAATTCCTTGTTAGAAACCCTAATTGGAGAATTAAAGTCGAAAAAGCCAAATTGATAGGATTTTGTGGGTAGTATCCGCTGAAAACCATCAGGAGACAACACTCCTCCTACTAGGGACACCTAGAGGTTTAACGGCTTGTTGCACGAGCTCAGTGCAATCGCGTTTCCCTGCGAAAGTGCGGTTAGGTTTTTGTCGAGAATAAAACTAAGTTTGCTCGAGGACGAGCAAAAGATAAGTTTGGGGGTATTTGTTCATATCATAATATTGCATTATTATATTCCCCATTCTTATATATTTTACAAATAAACAGGTGCTTTTGACGCATGTCTGCTACATATTACAGGTTACAGGTTTTTGGACAGAAAACAGTGAAAACGATGAAAAGACGATGCAAAAGTGGACTTTGACCAACAAACAGAAGACTCTTGATCAAGCCTACATCAAAGATAAAATTCACAAAGTACAAGGCAATGCAAGGTCCAAGATTACAAAGCGAACGGTTAAAAGTCCACCGTAATTATTCACTGGAGATCTGGAAGAAACATAGAAGCTATTTTAATAAAAGAACCAAATAATAAGGAAGCCAAAAGACAGAAGAGCCCACAAAGGAAATTTCAAGGCCCAATACTTCCTTTTAAAGAGACAGAGACATAAAATTTTACCAAAACTTGGAGTCTACTTTGACTAGGTCTTCCTAAGGATATTTTGGTAAATGTAGACGTGCGAATCAATTGTAACCTAGGGTTTCCTATCTCTATAAATAGGAACTCTAAATCATTGTAAAGGCTATGCCTCCATTCATTAATAAAATTCAGATATCTTTTGGAGAGCATCAATTTGTAAGTTCTTTATTTTCTGCCCTAGGTTAAATTTCTATTCTTGCCCTAGTTAAATTTAATTCCTTGCCCTAGTTAGATCTTTTATTCTCTGCCCTAGATAAATGTTCTTCAATTCCCTAATGAGCGAGTAATCTCCTCGCTTGTTAGGGTTAGATTTGGGGAAGGTTTGAGAGATGAAGATCTCTCACTCCTTTCTTGCCCATCATATATAATTAATAGGACTCTATGCATACATGCACATACCGCTCCCTACGGCACCCTATCCCTCGAGATAGCGGTGATACCGTAGTATAAAGGCCCGGTTGTGATTGTTTTCCATAGAGGTTAGGGTAAGAATTGATAAAGGAAGGACAAGATCCTAGAGGAAGAAACATCTTTCTAAATAATTCTAATCCCCTTTATTAATAATTACCATAATTTCTAATAAGATCTTAATATGGGTATAGAAAGCGGTGAGATTTATAGACTTTCCAAACTTAACCTAGACCTAACCCTAGCAAGATTTAGATCTAGATTAATTCAGTTTTTAGATTAAATTAATCTGACGCCCATCGGAATTAACTCGTAAGAGCGATTAAGAAATTCACAACATCCCTGTGGACCAACCCGTACTCACCGGCTAGCTACCAAGCGACGCCGTTCTTGATTGCGGTTACTAGAAATATTTTTGATCAATCAGTTGTCTCGGTTGGCTTGACAAGATTCTTTTATTAAATTTTCAATTTGCTCTTTAAGCGACAGACTCAAGTTTCTTCGAGCAATACTTTTCTCTTATTCGGCGACATGGTTGTTTGGAGAGGCATTTTCTTCTCCATTCGAGCTGTTTATGGCATAGCAGCTGTAGATTTAATCCCGTTTCTTGGACCGAACATATCCCATCCCAGTTTTTTCTATCTTCCCGTTGGACTTCTTTCGTTGAGCCCCGAGAATATCCTAAATCTTTTTGTTGAATTGGGCTTGCCGAACTGTTTGTTCGAGAGGTACGCCTTGGCGCTTTAACAACTTCTTTAATTCCTCCGCATAATATCTTAGCATATGGATGGGCTGGAACTTGTCGAGAGTGGGATCGCCAGCATACTAGATTTCTTTTTCCACCTTAGTCTTCATAGATTTGTAGAAGAGGATCGCTTTTTCATCTCTTCATCTTGAAGGCACATAGAAAGATTCCAGTTCCTGCACGCTATGTGTATTGAGCGTGTTAAGTTCCCTGTAGTGTCGAGGCGGAGTCATCATAATATGTAGACTCTGATCCACATTGGCAAGAGTTTGTGTTGATGGGCGAATGGAGAACACCACATTCGTTACATCTTCGAAGTTGCTGCCAAATACCAGGATAAGGGTTGATGGTCTGGGCTTGTTGTTCTCCCTCTGAGGCTGTCCTAAGTAGACTATTTTTTCGTCTTCTTCGGTATCTCTTCCAAAGACCGGGATGGTGGTCACGGACTTTTGCTTATTTTCTGGCCTATGGAAACTTTCAGTGTCTTCGAAATATAGCTGAAAGTACTTTGCGTCTTCATACTTTCGCACTTCGTTCACCGAGAAAGGATTGAGCTCTCTCGTGATGGTGTACTCTGAGCCATCTTTGAAATACTTCATATACCGATATTGTGTAGAAGGGACGACGTTGTACCGTGCAGCCAAGGCCTGCCTAGTAAAGCGTTATAATAAGTCTTGGCGTTAATGACATGGAATTTGATGTCAGTGACAAGCATCCTGAAGCGAAGCGTCAATATTACGGACCCAAGCGTCTGTGATGACTGCGAGTCGAATCCTGAGATGGTAATTTTGTCTCGGGCAAGGTGCTGAACATTTATACATATTTTCTTCAGCACTCTCACGTTGAGAAGATTGACGGAGGATCCTTTGTCGACAAGGATTTTCCCTATCTTGACGTCATGGCAGTACCCGATGACATAGAGCGGTAGATTATGCTCGCATGTACCGAGGAGTAGATCTTCATCGTCGAATGTGATGTCAGCTGTGTGGATCTTTTCCAGTTCGTTTTTCATCTTCTCTTCTGCAAAGAAGGCTTGAAACTGATCAGGCTCTTGCAGGGATTTGATTAAGGAGTCTCGTGCTTCTTTGGACAAGAGCAAAACATCCAATATACTTAGTTATGAGGGTATTTTCCTCAGCTGCGCAAGGACATTATAATCTGTCTTAATTTTCTTAGGCTGGTCTTTCACGGCAAGCTCTTTGGCCACCTCTTCATCAAGGGCAATCTTGTCGGACATTTCCCCCTTCCCTTTATCCTTTTTATTCCAACCATTATCTGTCGGTCCGAGGTTCTTTTCAGGCAACGTACGGTTACACAGCTGGATGTTCCCTCAATTGTTCTCCTCCTCTTCTTTTTCCAAGGGGTTTTCAAAGAGAGAATTTAGGGGTATTTCATCCTCAGAATCGATCCCGAATGTGAGAACTCGGGGTTCCCCCCTTCCGAACCAGTACTAGCCATATGACAGCTACCAATAGCTTCTTTTTATGCTTCCGTTTTTCCATTCTCATTTCGACGAGCGCGGGCTTCATGCTTCTCCTTCTTGAAGTGTTTTCTGTGGGCAACATATCTTTGCCACCACTCCTTGAAGGCATTGCACTCCTCGATGGGATGAGCGATCATTCGGTGGTATGTGCAGTATTTTGGGTGTCCTTCTCCACCATCGAAATATGGGACCCCAGGTGTGTACATCATGAGAGGTGGCAGCTTGATCCCCATTGATAGGGCTTTGGCAAACCGTTTCTCAGTTTTGATCCTACTCTTATTTGTTGCAGGCATGCCTTGGTTTGGTCGGAGAGCTTTATGACTCTTGCTCATTGCAGCTTCTTTATTCAAATGCTATTATTTGGCCTTTTCATATATTGTCGTCTCGCGTTCGTGGTCATTTTTGCTCTTTTGAAAAACTTCGTTTAGTAGCCTTTCAACTGGGTCTTCTTCTGGCAGTTTCGAGGAGTTTAGGGTCGATTCAGACCCAGTTCGCCCGTGTCACTTTCTAACGCTGGTAGAGCCTCTTTATCATACATAGACGAATGAGAGATCATGTGGCAGCTTGCCATAGGTTCCTCCGCTTCGTCTGATGAGTCATTTTCCTCATCGTCGCCATTGTCCTCATCCTCAAGAATATGCTTGAGGAATTCTTCGAGTGTCATCGGTGTTCGCGCTTTCTCGTTATATTCTTCCAGCGCATCTATCTATCTGTAACAACTCCAATTTTAGTGTACAAAAATTTGTTTAAAAGTTAATGTATATTTGGGGTATTTGCATTTCCTGTGAGTACTATAAGTATTTGTTTTGCTTTTTAATAACAAGAAAGAGCTCGTAGCTCATTGGTAAGACCTTACACTGCTGAACCAAAGCACCAGAGTTCAAGTCCCATCACCCACATTATTTTTTTATATTGTTTTCTTTTAAATTTTTAGAAGCCCAAGAGTCTACACGTGCATAACTCGTAAAAACCAAAAGTCACATATAAAAAAAACTGACCAAGGTGAAAGACCAAACGACGACGGAAATTTGGCGATGAGCCCCGGCTCGACTCGGCCTGACTCGGCTGGCGGATCGGCCGAATCGGCCGCCGCCGCCGGCCGAACTCGGGAGAATCGGAGTTGGGTCTTCTGTGAAGTTGTGTCTCTTGGCCTCCTTATAACTCCTGACATGTTTATTTAACCTGCAATTTAACAGAGCCAATAAAAACACCTATTTACTCCATTTTTAATACAATTTATAATACATTTTCTCACACCCTTTCACCTACTCCAACCCTAATCTTTTCCTATAAATACCACTCCATTCCATACCCCACTCACTCACAAACTCTGTCCAAAACTCTCAAGAAAACTCTCTAGAATTTTTGTGTACAAGTAGAGTTAGCGAAAGGCGAAGCTCCAGCGAAATTCCGACGACGACCTTAGGAGCTCCCAGTGAAGAAACGACGCACCGGAACCTACTTCCACTCCCCCCTTCCTCTTTTCTAAGCTCTAGTCCGGTAAGTCCCTCCTCCCTCTCCTCTTTTCTATTCTTAAAACACGTATTTCTAAAACACGAAGGAAGCGGAGTTAATCTAACTTCCGATTCGGTTCTTCTTAAAATTCCACATTTTCTTAAATACAAACATACCAACCCCTCACATCTTGACTATTAAATATTAAAAAAATATCATGAACAAGTTTCATAGCAAAATATTCCATATTGTAATTTTTATCATACTTTTTCAGTAAAATACCATGTGGTTTAGTTTCGACATTAAAACATCATATTTCTTGCTATACCTTTAGATAGATCACGACGCAATGACCTACCTCTTCACAACATCGCACGATGCCTTTTGGGAATATAGAATACGGGAATACGAATTTACAATTAAATACCTTTAACTTATAAAAACCATTTTCTACAAGATTACGTATTTTTAAACAAATCTTTGCAAAGCGCCGCTATAACCCATTTAGGGAACCCGTCCGGGGTGGTGCGGATTATCGCACATTCTCGGGCTTAGTAGTGCGAGATGTAGACCTCCGCAAGAAGCATTTGGTCTCAAAAGATTTAAAATACAAATATCTTAAGAAAATGTGATTTTTAGATAAATAATAAATTTAATTATTTTATAAATATTTATATATGTATTATCAAAACATTTATTTTTGATATATTATAAATATTTCAACTTTTCTAAATAAAAAAGAATCATTTTACATGAAAATACCATGCAATTCTATACAAGTTCAATACTTTACAATTAAATACCATGTATTATGAAAAATAGGGTTTATTCACTAGAAATGTCATAATGATAAAATCTACATCTATGAAAACTTTGAAGACGATAATAAAATACTTGAGATGTATTTTGAATATTATACAAAATTATTTTTACGTAAAACCCCCTCAAGTTTTATAAATTACAATAAGGACCCTAGTAAATATAGGTTTAAGCGGGCCCCGTCTCTTGAGCCTCAGGGAGCCGGAGATATGAGTGCTTGCCTATTTAAGGTAGACAACTTAATAAACGGTGTTATCAACATGGTAATTGGCTTTAAAAAAGACACAAATCCTGCCGCCCATGTGCAGCGGTTACTGATAACACCAAAACCTAATTCAGGATTCAATTTCTTTTCTAATTTTTCTGACTCAGACCGAGTCTCGTTATAAATAATCCGACTTGAATATGATTCAAGTACAAACTACAATTCAATATGAATCCATGAATCCATATAATCAATCTGTTCCATTTATTCAATCTGTATTGACCGAACTGAACCATGGATATACCTTCCATCTACATGATTCTCCAGTTACATACATTTACTGATATCATGTTTTCGGCAAGTCATCTATCTATACATGACAATACAATTTATAATATAATACAACAATATAATCAAGACATCGCGGAGTTTAAGGGGTAGATTGGTACGGAAGGTGTTAGAAGTGACACGAGACTACAAGATTTAAGACACCTAACCTGAATTCATTTGCTGTTGTACCATGGCATAAACGGTTCCTTGTATTCCATTTGTCGTTAGTCTCTGGCATATAGAGACTCCTCTCATATACACTGGCATCCTTCTGTACCAAGCTACAAACAACAGCGTTAACACTAAATACAACATTATAAAAATATACTCTCTCTGTCTATTCTATTTCTCCCTCATCTTTGGGAATTACCGAGCGATTGTTCGCTGACGACATTCCTTCTCTTTCTTCTTTGGAATGTTGTCAGGTAATTCGGATCTTCAGGAGATCGAGCCCACCAGCGAGTACTTGGATCAGCTAGCCTACGACCTAGAGCTTTAGATTCATTGTACACATTTCATTTCAGTACTTTACATTTCTGTTATGCCATTGTTTAGGCATTGCTTTCTCGATTCAGATGTATTTACTTTTCCATGTATTTTACAAAAGAATGTTAATAAATAAAGTTGTTGTTCATTACATTTGTCTTTTGCATATATTTCTTTTATATTTCTTAGATAAGCTTAGCGTGTTTGCTTCAAAGTAAATACGCAGTGGACAGTCGCATTCTCTGCCTGTATACTGGGAAGCGGGGCGTGACACTATCTTTGGAGGTATGTGCACTTGTCGACATATTCCACAGGCTGCACAGGTTTCTTGATTTTCTTCTTTTTCTTAGAAGATTTTGAAGGCTTGACTTGGGGGGTTTTCCTTTTGTCAGCAACTTTCGATGTGGGACGTGGTTTCAGCATCCTTTCTATGATTTCGGGTTCAAGCAGGCTCTTCCACTTGATCGCCGGACATACTTTCAGATCGTGCAGCATTCTTTTAGTTTTTGCTGAAAGAAATACTTCCCATGGAGTTTCTTCCACGAGAGAGAAGGATGCCCCTGCGCATCCACTTTTTTGGGAGCGTTCTTTTGGGGCGGATTTACCCTCCAATTGTCACACAGTACAAACTTCCCCTACTGGTACTGATCCTCAACCCAGTTTTTGAAGATATCGCGGTTCTCGATTGGATGGATCGATATCATGTGATAGAAGCAGTAGTTGGGGTTATTGACGTTGCAGGCTTGTGCGGGCCGCCGCGGGTCTGGCAATGTGATCAGATTAATTCGTATTGCCAGCTCAAACAATCTCCTGGTCTTATTGCAAGGGAAGGAGTAAGCACGTCCCGACCTTTCTTCTAAGGACGGACACATACGAGTGTTTTTTTGGCGGATAGGTGCTTTCGGACCGCTCGGTTGTTGTTGTGCATTGGAAACAAAGGCTGCTTTTCCTTTGCCCTTAGTGTTCCGAGGGTCCTTGCTTGCGGAGGAAGGACCATAACCCATCTGGTCCATCTGTGCTAACTTATCAATCAGTGCCTGGAATGTAGTGGGCTTGAAGAAGGTCATGAACTGGGACATGTTCGATTGAGGATCAATAGTCCCAATGAACATTCCCACAACCGGAGACTCCTCAATGCGCTGTTCGCATTTGGACCACAGTTTCCGCCGTCGGATTGCATATTGGACCCACGTTTCCTCCAGCTTGACCCTGGCATTAATCAGCGCTGTGATCGGAGTGCGTTCACTCATAATGGCGAACTTTTACATGAAGAGCATCTCCATTTCAGAGAAGGTTTTCACGGAGTCATTTGAGAGCTCCAAGTACCATTTGAAAGTTATTTCTGATAAGCTTCGACGAA
Source organism: Agapanthus africanus (assembly GCA_030015575.1). Classification (NCBI taxonomy): domain Eukaryota; kingdom Viridiplantae; phylum Streptophyta; class Magnoliopsida; order Asparagales; family Amaryllidaceae; genus Agapanthus; species Agapanthus africanus. The sequence goes on along the minus strand of JASDDO010000028.1, from coordinate 10,512,435 downwards.
TCGGTGAAGCAAAAATTTATCGTCGCTTCCAATATTGCTGCACAGAGCTCTGAACTGCACGCCATATTGATGGGGATTCCCCGTTCTTTTATATATGTGGAACTTTGGGATAGTATATCTCGGTGGGTACTTTATTTGGTTGTACCAGGCTGGATAGGGTTGCCCGGTTTTGACCAGCTGGTTTATAGATTCATTAGCCTGATGAACTCTAATTTTCTAAGCAATGTAATCATCTAATGCTGCCTTGAAGATTTTCTCCTTTTTGGACATTGATAGGGCCTAGGGAGGATTTAATGTTTCCCCTCTATCATCTTCGATAATCACCGGAGGATCTTCAGCCGGTGATTCTGGTTGGATCATCATCCCAACCATATCCTGGAGCAGAAAAGTCATCTGCTTTAAATTAGCATCCTGCTCCGCAGCTTATTTATCTTTCTTTTCCAGCACCCGTCGCAAGAACTCTGTATCGGTTTCTTGCTCCTGGCGCTGTTCGGTTTCTTTGTCTGGACTTTCTTTGGGTCTAGTGAGTGTTGCCATTTTGATCAACATCTTTTGGAGCTTCTGCCGTTCTCCTGAGCCTTCGTCAGCGACCGAGTATGCAGTCTGTGACTCACAAAAGCACGGTTCTCTTCTTTACCATTGGACATATAGACCGTATATATAGTTATGTCTCCAGACTTGGGGCGTTTGGAGCCTTCACCTTTTGATTTTACCGCTGGGGATGGAATTTTCTCCTGCCTCACTCTTTTATGAGAGATTGGAGTAGAAGGAGCTGTTATAACAGGCACCTCTTTATAAGAAGTCCCCTATTGTATGGTGGAGGAGCGATCATTTTCTCGTCGGACCTTAGATTTTTTCGGTTGACGAACATAACTTTCATCGAGAACTGAGTATTGGACTTTCCGCCAGACTTTGTATATTTTCGATGAGAGCCGTTGATAAGGATGCTCCGGCTTTGCCTGCACTTCAGCTTCTGCAGGCAGGGGTGATCTTTTCGGTACCGCTGTCGGGGAGTTTTTATGCACCCTCTTAAGCAGTTTAAAAATGTTCCCAGTTTGAATAGTAGCTTCAATATCTACTATAGGAGCTGGTGGGGTAAGCCCAGAGGGAGAGTTTTCCCCAGCCTGTCTCACTCGGCGTCAGTGGAAACGTCAAGCATGTTGTGCAGTGGGAATTGGCTCAGTTTTGGAGGCGTCTTCATTGTGACCCCGACATTGCTCGGGAGCTTCACTTGGTGTCAGCCACTAGAATACGGATGTTCTCGGCGAAGCTGGCGCAGAGCTAGTCAATCTGTCGAAGACTGACCGTCTTGGAGGTGAAGCACTTTTGCCGGCATCACACACAGCGGAAGCAGGGATGGCTAGCCATTTTGGGGTAACCCCTTTTGGAATTATGGGCTTCTTTTCGAGCCCGTTTGAATTCTTTTTCAGTCTATTGAAGATTGAGACTTCAGAGTTGGACGGCTTACTGATAGGAGCCATCACAGTGCCAACCGATCAAAGTCCGACCTTCGGGGAGCTTCTTCTTGGGGCGTTGATGCGCCAAAGCTCACGGGTGGGAGCATGGTCACAAAAAATAATCCGATATTGGCCTGAGTGACCTGTCCTACCTGCATTGAGAAGATGGAGGCTGCGTTGGGCCCGTACGTCACTCCTTTGGTTGGGACGGGGCAAGAGTTGCTTTTACAGGAAGTGCAGTGGGGAGCCATTGATTCTGCACAGAAGTGAAGCACCAAGTTTTAGTATCTCGCATCCAAGAGCAACCATGAATATGGCGAACCACAATTTTGTTTGCGAAACACGACACACGAAATGTAGAGTGGAAAGAGGAAGAGGTCCTACCGGGCGTGCCAGAATCTGTTTACCGCCGAAAACGGAGATGAACCGGGATAAGTCGTCTTGCCTGAATTTGGGGGAAGATGCTATTTCAAACATATCGATCCACCTCTCCGAAAATACCAAGTTGATTTATGACACCGTATATCGGAGGTTTGGATAGATGTGATCGTTGTAGCATAACTTTATCAGATTTCTCCTTATTTATGAGGGTTTTTTGATTGTGGGGACGCTGTTCCCTGCAGGCGCAAACCCCTGCAATTAATTATGTTATCGCGTTGCGATAATAATTTTCTCCTGCTCCGGTAGGCCACTTCGCGTCGTTTTATGTTTTATTTATTTTTGGTTGCCCGTGGATTGTATACGGAGACTATTTTATGTTGTCACCTGTAGGGCGCGGATTAGTCCAAATCCGTATATATATATATATATATATATATATATATATATATATATATATATATATAAACCCAGGCCATATATTCCGTCAGTTCAAAGAATATTTTATTTTATTTAAGGACCGTTAATCTGGTTTTAGATTAATATCAACTTAAATATATGAGCATATGGGCACAATTTATTTTAACTAAGGATACGTTAGCCTTATATGAGACTAAGATTAACTTAGAAATATAGTTAAGGATCATTAAATTTTGTTAAGATCTATCAACAGAGCATATGGGCTCGGTTGCAAGGAATAATATGGGGTTTAAGGAAATTTCTGAGACATAGCCAATTTTGGGCTTAGTCCTGGGCTTTTTACATCATTCAGCTGTGCTAAGCACTTAGACTTTGGACTACGGATATGATATCTAATTGCTGCTCTGGCGCTCATGTGAGTATCACGTGAGATGCTCAGACTTGGGCGTTGCCCTATCAATACTAAGCACATAGTCACTTTGACTATATAGTGCTAAGCACTTTATACAGTGCTCATATATGGAGCACGTGAGGCTCCGAGTCTTTGTTTATGGGCGCTCACGTGTAAAGCATGTGAGGCATCGAGCTTTCATTTATATGCGCTCACGTGTGAGGCACGTGAGGCGCTGAGTCTTCATGGGCTTTCTGCACGCTCACATGAGTGTCACGTGAGGCACTCATTTCAGGGAATTTTTTGGGCGCTCACGTGTGTATCATATGAGGTGCTGAGCTTTCATTTACAGACGCTCACGTGTGAGACACGTGAGGCTCTGAGCTCAGGGAATCTTTTGGGCACTCATGCGTGTATCACGTGAGGCGCCGAGATTTGGCACTCACGTGTGTTTCACGTGAGGCGCTGAGCTCAATGAATTTTTTAGGCGCTCACGCGTGTATCACGTGAGGCGCTGAGCCCTTAGAGATTTAATCTCTTCGGATGGAGGTTGATTCATCACAACATCCATGTCTTTTAGAAATGAGATTTCTTTGGCGAAAATGTCTTCAAAACTTTCATCAACGGTCCGAGTAATAATTTCATCGATATCTATATCGATGGAATTTGCAGATTCACTAAGACGGTTGAAAGTTCCAAGATCAGTCTTTTGTGCACCAAGATTCAAAACACTCGATTCGTCATAAATTATAGAGGTAGGAGATTCAAAATGATCGTCTCCCTCATTTTCAAAAGAGTCTAAATTGAGTGGTCTTTCAAGAATCATAGAACTCGAAATATCAAAGTGTGATTCATCAAAACTCGGTAGAGTTGAAAGAAGATTAGAAGAACCAAAGAAAGTGGATGATGAAATGGGTAAAAAAACTTGTGTATCGAACGTTTTTGAACCAGATGTGGGAGATGAAGACTGACTATCGTTCTGCTTGTCGGATAGGTCGGTAGTAAGTATAGGATCGGTTAATTGTATAGGAAGATATTTGTATTCAATAGAAGGGACATGATGGGTTGGAGAATTCAACTCATCCAACATAACGAGTTCATCTTCAATGATATTCTCATCCCCGCTCTTACTAGCACCTTCGGTCAAATCAAACGAATAGGTATTCAAGAATTCATCAATTATACCATCTTCAATCGATAAATCACTTGGTTCACTTGATAGAGTTAGAAGGTTTGAAATATGAAGTGTAGTCGAATAAGGATCAGTTTGATTTGAAATAGTGTCAAGCTCTCTTTCACACTCACTATTAGCAAAGTCAAACATGTTATTCTCGGGCACATCATCACTTAGACTATGAAACAGTTGAACATCGAATATATTCGGTTGGGGTGCACGATGGAAGGTGTCGAGGTCAAAAGAATTGGTTTTGGTTTGACTTTGATGAATCTCTTGATCTTTTTCACTACTCAATTCTAACTCTACTTCAAGACTAGACATAGGTTGTGAAGAAGTTATAATGAAGGATTCTCTTTGAACTGTGGAACTTCCTAATTGATTTTTAGAAGCACTGTCTAGATAAGATGAGGAAGTTGAATATGGTTGGGAAGTGTCTAATTGTTGGCTACGGGCGAGTTCAATGTATTCTGCAATCGACATGCGTTTATGATTTGCCACATTAGTCTGAAGAGAAATGTTAAGAAGAGATGTCTTTAATTGTTGGCTACGGAAAAGTTCAATGTGTTCCACAATCGACATGCGTTTATGACTTGTCCCATTAGCCTCAAGAGAAGTGTCAATATAAGAGCATGTGAAAGTTTGGTATTGTGAATAAGAATTAGAAGGGTGAACCCAAATTTCATAACCAGGATTAGGATCAATATTGTGATATGAAGAATATTGAGATTGGTTGGTTAGTTGGCGACTGGAACTTGCTATTTGTTCTGCAATGGTCATGGGTGTAAAAGATGCCATATTCGCCTTAAAACGAGTATCAATATTTTTATATAGAAATGATGATGTTTGTTGTCCTAACGGTTTTGAATTAGTGAAAGGATTGAAACTTTGGCTTTCAGCCTTCGCAATATGCTCAGCGATGGACATGCGTTTAGAAGTTCCCTCACTCACCTTAAACAGATTATCAACATAAGAAGATGTGGAATTTTGATGTGGTTGTTAAGAACTTGAGTGAGGTATCCAACTGTTCTTTTCTGCGTGCTCTATCCTATCTCTTAAAGACATAGTAGAGTCAGATTTTGTACCGAAACAGTTACAAAAACAAGATATATCAAGTTCTGGATAGCAAAGCTCGGCAAGAGTTCGTCAGTTTAGGTTACCCATGATAAGAATGTGAAAAGAAAATATGGTGAAATGTTAATGATTTAAGCTCTTTTTGGATTCTGGAAATTGTTTTGCTTTGAAAAAAGTCGGACTTGAGGCTTGACTCAAAAAATCACAAAATGCACAATCAAATGCTAGAACTATGGTTTCCTAGGTCAAGTTACTAGACCGCTTCTAGACTTCCAAAGGACAAGTCGCAGGATCAATCCTCTACCATCTCTTTATCAATCTTACGGCCAGGTAAGTGCCAGGTAAGTGGGAGGTATCCTCTATATGAATCACTGAAAATAGCGGGTCTAATTAAGTAACCACTTTCCTTAGTCACACTTGTCTTAGACACCACAAGAAAAATGCGGATAAGTAATAAATTACCCACGACCTTCCTCTGTCCTAATTGAGCGCCACAATCCTTAGGGCTTGGTCTACACATTTTTTTATTAATGTAAGGTGATGCATATGCACGTTTGTGATTTGTGGGGCTTAGGAAGGATGATGAAATCCCCACCTAATCTGAATTTGGTTTTATTGTCCCTTAAAGTCTGTTTTAGATATGTAAAAAAAACAAAATCTAAAACACGCAAAAAGATATTTAGCGGCAATATTTGCAAAGAATCTTGCAGGTAGAATCAATTTATTGGAGCTTTAGAGGAGAGAGAAAGATAGTAGGAGATTACCACAGAAGTTTGGGGGCCCAACTCACCCACAGTGCCGCGGTTCCGCCGTCAAAGTCACAATTGTGCCGCGGTTACGCCGCAAGTTGGTGTTTTTTCTTCTATAATTTCTTCAGTGCCCTCCTATACTCCTATGGTCTAAGCTTATAGTCTCTGATTCTTTGTTTCCTTACTCCAGTTACTCCAGATTCCCTTGCAAAACTCGCACAATAATCGCTAATATGAAAGATGCGGTTTTTTTTTATGGTTGTCGGATTTTGTAAGAAATCAACCTGAATAACAAGAAAAAAATTACGTCCGTGTCCCCGGCAACGGCGCCATTTGATCGATTGTTTAAAGAGTGTTGTAAATAACCACAATCATGATGGTGTCGCTAGTAGCTAGCCGCGATGAGTACGGGTCATCCGCAGGAAAACATGAATCTTTTTCTTGTTTTAGACGAGTTGATTGAAGTAAGGTGATTGTTTGTCGTTACGGATATAAGATTTATGAAGAGAAGGTTTGTAGGGTGCATAGGACTTAGTAGTAATGGATGAATAATTAAAAATGACTCATTCTATTTTTAATAGTTTAAAACTAGATCGATAGTGATGAATGTAGATTAGGGTTCTTTTGGAAGAAACTAAGGTTTTCCCACTCTTAACCCTTGTCCTTGCATTGATCTCCATTTATGTCTAGCCCTTAACAAAACAAGTGTTAAACCAATCTCGAATCGTGGTCGTAACTAGCAATAAATTGGTAGCGCGCCTGATAAGGATGTTAACATTTGTTTTGCTAAAGTTTATAGACTTTAAAATGTATAAAAGAGGTTAAATGATTTTATCATCCATTGATCTACCCTAGCCTACGAACCCTAGCAAGTTAGGAATTACTCGCTCATGGTTTGAGATTTAGAAGAAATGATGAAGAAGAATGAAAGCATGATTAAGATGCAGAAAGTAAGTGTGGAAATTAATTTGCAAAAAGACTAATAAAAACACTACCTTTATTAATCAATTATTGCATTTGCAAATCCTTTGAAGGTAGATTACAAGAACTCTAGTTTTTGCTCTTGCTCTCTATCTTGTTGGAGGTAGATGACTAGGTGATGATCACCTCGATGCGTGGATTGCTTTAGACCTCTTGATCTCTTCGGTTGGTGTTCTTTCATATGAAGCTCTCGGTTTATTATATAGTCATCATAGACAGAAACCCTAGATTCCATATAATAATATATGCTGTTAAAATCCTACCCACAAAATATTAAATCCTACTTCCATCAAGAGGCCGCGGATCCGCCGCGAATATAGTAGTTTGGCCGCCCAACCGCAGCAACATGGTGGGATCAGGACTTGGGATTTCTTCTGCTGTTTGGTGTTGACATGTGGTGATCCTCTAAACATCTGGATTTTGAGAATCTAACTCTGAGTCTCTACCGTTGCTAGATCTTATGATTTGCTTCAATATTTCGGCAGATTTTATTCCGATATCTCGGATCTCTTGATCTCCATACCTGTGCTAATATCTGCACAATATCTCAAGTCATAGTGTTAGCATTATTTTTTATTATTTTGAGATATTATCCTAACTATTTTATATGATTTAAATTTTAAGAATATTGATTAGAAAATTTGATATGATATGCATATTTTAATTACAAAGTATTCATATAAATATTATATGCATGTGTTTTCCCTCATTATGTTAAATATAATGTAAAAACATATGATAATAAAATTTTCACACATAAACCCTCATATGTTCTATAATTATAATAAACACGTTTTAGTACTTAACAATAGTGGGAAAATAATCATTCAAATATGCTATATTTTAGAATAATCGGCCATTAATGATCACCAAGATCTCTGTTTTGAAGATATGGGATTGAATTTTTGAGAACTAAGTTCGTCTGTTCTTTTTTTATATGAACTAAGTTCTTTATATAGGGTTAAACCCTGTTTTTAGAGGAATTAAATTCCTGGAATATAAGTTCCACTTCTTTTCTTCATATTTCTTTTCTCATATCTAGTTTCCCCCCAGATCTTGAGTCTGAAGAACAAAATATTCCCGATGAGAATTAAATTCTCAACTTATGGAAGATTTATCTTTCGAATATCAGATCCAGAGAAAAAACTAAGTTCTTTATGGAGAGTTAAACCCTTTTATTACATATATTAGGCAAATAAGATTTTATTTCTGCTTTTTCTTTATTTAGGGTTTGAGAGGAGAAGGAACTTTTCTTCAGCAAGAGAATTAAATTCTCGGCTGTAGCTTTTTTTTTCACCTTATAGGGTTCATTCTCATCCCGAGACTTAAAGTCTCGGGTTATTTATATAGGTAATGAAAAATTGTTGATTAGTTGAGAAAATCTCTTATTTAAGAGATCTCAATCTGATTTTATAATTAGAGGATGATTTTTAATCACCGTTGGATCTTAGATCCAAGAATTTCTGTTTAACAGAATATATTTTTCTTGTTTTTAACAAGACGGGAGTAGATGTATAGAATTTAATTTTATCTTTGATAACCATTGGATCTTTGATCCATCGGCTCTCTGTTTAACAGAGAATATCTTTCTTATTTAATTTGATAAGGAAGATATTTTTTCCAAATAGAATTTAATTCTATCATTAGATTTTTGATCCTACGGCTCTCTGTTTAACAGAGAATATGGTTATTATTTTAGGGAAATATTTTCCATGTAGAATTTAATTCTACCCGAAGCAAATCTGCTTCAACTCTGGCGCAGACGCTCACGTTCTATGCATGTGTGCGGAGCCAAAGAATTTAATTCTTACAGAAACAATTACCCACGTGTTTTGCACGCCAATACTCACGCGCCTGACACGTGAGGTGCTGCCTTAGAATTTAATCCTATCAGAGACACGCGTCCATGTGTTTTGCACACCGACACTCACGTGCCTTTCACGTGAGGCGCTGACTTATTATTATTATTTTTTATATAAGGGAACATATACAATCTCTTCTTTATTTATACTTCTATGTTTGGCAAGTAGAAGTTCACCTATGTGTGACTCTGTGGGCTCGACGTTTACTCAGTAGTGGATAATTAATTCAAACTAATTCCGTGAACAATATTCAAAAGGAAGGCATGGGTGAATAGGGCAAACAAATGAATTGTTAATTCATTTGTCTACACTATTCAAGTATGGTTGGTTTTTAATATTGCAAAAATCCTTTTATCAAAACCATGCTAGAATTATTATTGTGTAAGATTTTCTCATTCCACCATTCTCGTTCTCTCTCCCTTTCTTGAGTTCCTCTTCCTTCTTCCGCCCTACACTCTCATGTGTTGAGAACTAAGGGTGGAAGAGAGGTCAAAAACACTAGAACAACTCACTACATCTCTAGACATCCTAGTGTAGCAAGTTAGGATATTTAGTTGCTCCACTTGATTATTAGTGTGGAGTTAGAGCATTGAACCAAATCATTCGGGCGGATCATCTTCGACAATAGGAAGACCGGCGGTCAAGCTCGATCACGGATACTCCGAGGAGCTAAGGAAGAGAGCAGAAGACCGAAGGACACGGATTATTTGGTATAACCTTCTAACATAGTAGTTAAAATCTCCTTGTAGTTTTCTAGTTCATGTGTTTGGTTAAGATTCTAGGGTTTAGATTTTCTAGCGCCTGTCAAAATTTTGTTTTTCATTCCGCATAGGCCGCGGTAGTAGCGGCCATGGAGTTAAGAACTATAACTTTAACTCCTCACCACCTTCACATGTATTCGGATATAGCCAACTACAACCATTATACACAGTATCAATGGATCTGTAGTTGGGTAGTAACTAAAGTAATCTCTAACACATGTAAGATACTATGGCGAATCTTAGGTATGGAGACTAAATCATACCAGTTGTCACTATATGAATTTTCATTTGACAGTTATGTATAATTACCAACTGGAAATTCAAGATGAGTCGTTCGGTGTACTTATCATCTATAAGCACCTACATACGATACTCTGATGTCACCACACTAGATGATTATGAGAGCAACTATTACTCTCTAATTAGTAAGTAACTAGTTTTCCAGAGTATCGATATCCTGTCTTGATACTCCTATGACTAAGAACATTTAAGAATATACTTATTGACTAGTCATGTCTCACTATTATGATCTATATCACAATCATGTAGTCTAGTATTATTTTACAGACTTTATTAGTAATCAATAATAAGCAGATTATTATAAATAAAAGATATCAATAAAGAAAAAACCAAATAGCATATTATTATTACGAACGAGAAAGTTCTATATATGTAGGTCACAATTACAACTAATTGCTTCTAAGGGCATCTACATCTAACAATCTCACACTTGCACTTAAAGCCAATTATTATGGTATCACATACCCAACATCTCAATGAGTCTCTGAACTATGGTTGAGAAAGAGCCTTAGTGAATGGATCCACTATGTTATCTTTCGTATCTACTCTCAATATATCGATATAACTCTGAAAACTAGAATCAGTAAACGCCTTAACCTTGAGGTCACCTTTACCGAATATAAGGTACAACTCCTTAGCATTTCTCAAATACTTGAGTATAGCCTTCATAACAATCCAGTGTTGTTCTCCAGGATCAGAATGATATCTACTTACTGCACCTAGTGTATAAGCCACATCAGGTCTAGTACATAGCATCAGATACATGATAGACACAAGTGCCGATGCATATGTCATCTTATCCATGCGTTTTCTCTCCTCTTCTGTCTTGGGAGACATACATTGGAGAGAGATATACCATGCCTAGCAGGTACATTACCTCGTTTGGTCATCTTGGTATATTCCATACTGAACCTCTTCATTATGTCATCTATGTACTTGGATTGGGATAGCCCAAGCATCCTTTTAGATCTATCTCTATAGATCTTTATACCCAGTATGTAGGATACTTCACCCAAATCCTTCATTAAGAAATTTTGTGATAGCCAGATCTTAACTGACTGCAATGTTGGCACATCATTGCCTATCATTAGTATGTTGTCCATATACAATATGAGGAACACGACATTACTTTCTACACCCTTTTTATAGAGACATGGTTCATCATCATTTTTGATAAAATCAAACCCTTTGATTGCTTCATCAAAATAGATGTTCCAACTCTTAGATGCTTGCTTTAGTCCATGGACTTAAGCAACTTGCACGCTTTATCGCTACTCCCACTGACCTCGAAACCTTTTGGCTGTGTCATATAGATGTTCACTTCTAAAGTACCGTTTTGAAAATCCATCTTGACGTCCATTTGCCATATTTCATAGTCATGATAAGCATCTATTGCAAGCATAATTCTTATTGACTTAAGCATCGCAACTGGAGAAAATGTTTCATCAAAATTCACTCCTGATATTTGACGGAAGTCTTTTGCTACCAGTCTAGGTTTAAAGGTCTCCACCCTCCCATCTGCACCGATCTTCTTCTTGAAGAACCATTTGCTCCCAATGGGTTTTACCCTTTCAGGAGCTTCCTATAAACTCCACACTTTGTTAGAGTGCATCGAGTCGATTTCAGACTTCATGGTATCTATCTATTTCTGAGAGTCTTTACTCTCTATGGCTTGTCAATAAGTGATAAGATCTTCATCCTCTATGACACAATCTTGGATGTCACCATCAACGAGATACCCATAATATCTCTCAGATGCTCTATATTTCCTACCAGATCGACGGAGCGGTTCCGCTGGATCGGGTAAGACTGAAGTCTCAGGTTCAATTTGGTTTTTCGTGATTGCTTTTTCTTCTAGAACCTCTTCCAATTCTACTGTGCTCCCACTAATTTCCTTTTCAAGAAATTCATTCCCCAAGAAGGTGGTATGTTTAGAAACAACAATACGTTGTTCTTCTGGGCAGTAGAATCTATACCCTTTCCAGTGCATTGGAGATCCAATGAACTTGCAAAATACGGATCATGCCTCTAACTTGTCAGGATTATGCTTTTTAATAAAAGCAGGATAGCCTCATATCTTAACAAAATTAAGATTAGGTTTCTTTCTCTTCCAGAACTCATATGGAGGCAAGAGTACCGACTTTGATGTATGTATGCAGCTGTCTCTATTGCATACCTTAAGAATGAAACAAGTAAGTCAGCGTTACTCATCATATAACGTACCATATATAATAGGGTACGATTCCTCCTTTCTGATACACCATTATGCTGTGGTGTGTAAGGTAGAGTAACCTAAGAGAGAATCCCATTCTCTTTTATGTAACCAGGGAATTCTGTACTCAAATATTCACCTCTTTGATCCGATCAAAGAATCTTAATATTCTTTCCCGTTTGGTTTTGCACTTCATTCTTATACTTTTTGAACTTCTCAAATAACTCAAATTTATACTTCATCAAGTATATGTGTCCGAAGCGTGAGCAGTTTTCTGTAAAAGTAATGAAGTAGGAATAACCTCCTCTAGCTTGAATAGACATTGACCCATATACATCACTGTGTACTAGTCCCTAGAATTCATTAACTCTTTCTCCGCTTCCACTAAACATAGATTTAGCCATCTTACCTTTAAGACATGACTTTCAATTATCATATGAATCGAAATCAAACGAATGTAGATAACTATTCTTATGTAATTGCTTAAACCTTGTGCCATTTATATAGCTTAGTCTATGGTGCCATAAAAGAGTTTCGTTCATCTCTGAACTTGTCTTTTACGGGTATTGTGTATATTATAAATATTGGCAAGATTTAATATATAATGACCATTAAATAAATTCCCAAAAGCAACTAATTTGTTATTATAATGAATGTTCATAACACTATTGGATGTAACAAAAGAATATCCGTCCTTATCTAATAAAGAAATCGAAATAATGTTGCATAACATATTAGGAATATAAAAATAGTAATTTAAAACTAAAGTCTTGCCATCTGGCAGTGATAGATGATTGTCTTCTATTGCAACTGCTGCAACACTTTCTCCATTTGCAACTCTGCGAATCATCTCTCTCTGTGCCAGCTTCCTACTTCTTCTCAGCCCCTATAAACAATTATAGGTGTGAGAACCAGAACAAGTATCCAATACCTATGAAATAGGGGTAACTTGAAAACAATTTTCAATAACATAAATACCTGAAGATGAAGCTTCAGCAAGCTTCTTCTTCTTTAGCTCCTCTAGATAGCTAGTGCAATTTCTCTTCCAGTACCCAGTCTTATGACAATGATAGCATTCTCCTTGTGAAGCCTTTGTTTTATTTGCCTTGCCTTTACCCTTTGCTTTCTTTATGCCTCCGGTAGGCTTGTATGGTTTCTTCTTTCCCTTTTCTTTGGCTTTCGTCTTATTAGAGGAAGAAAAACTCTCCATAAGTATAACAGAGGAGTTCTCATTCTTTAAGAAGGTCTCAGCTTACACCAACATATTAAGCAGCTCTAGAAGTCTAACTTCCATTTTGTTCATATTGAACTGTATTATGAATGGAGAGAAGGCATTCAGTAGAGAGCTAAGAATTTTATCAACATAAAGCTTCTTAGGTAAAGAAAAACCCAAACCCTCAAGCCGATTGATCAAATCAATCATTTTGAGGACATGGTCCTGCACGAGTGTACTAGGCTTCATCTTCAGATCAAAAAATTCATTCAATATCTCGTATCTAGCTATTCGAGATTGTTCTCCATACAGTCCTTGGAGACGAATGAATATAGTCTGAACATCCATTTTCTCATGTTGCCTCTGTAAATTATTATTCATAGAGGCCGGTGTCATGCAATGGGCCCGGTCACAATCGAGCTTCCACTGAGCATGGATACCTCGATCCACATCTCTAGGATTATCACATAGAAGGGGAGGTCGTGCGAAAGTGAGAACGTAAATCCCTTTTTTATAAGTCAAGGCGATTTTGATCTGGCCTAACCAGTTTTTATAATTGTGTCTCGTTAGTTTGTCTTTTTCAGTTATCAATTTTAAACCAGTCATGATTAACAGCAGTAAATCTGAGCGTAGTATAAGAAAAATATTTTAGCGGACGTTTTTAACATCAAAATAGATTGGAAAATAAATTAATTTATCTATTAGATGGCTCCCACTATTTTTAGCACATTTTCATGAAAACCACAACATCTAAAAATTGTAAACTTTCTAAAAGTTTAAAGTAGGAATCAGAATCCAACTATCATGGTACAGTGACCTTAACAACTAGCCAACAAATCACCATACACCATAGAAGGTGGACAAAACTTTTTTGTCGATCACATTTATGACTTTCGATTATCAGTTTTACTCTTTGATTTAATTATAAGCCTAACAACAAGCCAACCATAACTTATAATAATCTAGTCAAGTCATACCCACACATTTCTTGAGCAGTTGGATCAATAATGTGACCCTTGATAACTCGCCAACAATAGAACCTTATTATTGGTTCACCTACTCTACATCACATGTATTAGCAATAAAAAATCATCCAAATATCACACAATGGGTTGACAACTCGCCAACAACCATAGCATGAATATTGGATACTCTATTTGATTGAAATGGTTGAGGGTAACGTATAGTATTAAAAAATACTCTTAACGTTTTTGACTTGATTTAAATTGAAAATATTTTTTTAGAAAAAACTATGTTTTTGAGTTATTACTAACTCCCCTATTCATTTTAAATTTTTTTTAAATTTTAACTGGTTTGTTATACTTAATAATCTCATCGTTTTCATGTTAAAACTCCTTTTAACTGTTTTTATGATCATTTTAGAAAAAACTCATTTTAGAAAAATCTTGTTTTTGGAAAATGTGTAATGAGAATAAAACAACTTTTAAAGGCATCACAGACATGTAAATCCATAAGAACAATTTCTAAGGCATTACAAGCATGTATATCATAAAAATGGGCTTATACTGGAATGGATTGGACGGGTGTAATTTATCATACTTTAATTCGAGCAATAGAATTAAAATATGATAATTCACTTTAGGATTTTACATCACATGCATATAAACTAAAAATAAAAGAAAAGGTTTCGAGCCGCTTGAACGCTCCATTGAATTCCTTCAATCACGCCTAGCTCTTGCTTTAATTCTTTGCTTTCATGAAACACACAAACTAATGCATAAATAAATCGAGACTTGCATGCCCCATTTAATTAAACTATTACCAAGTGACTTGCAGACTACTATAAAAATTTACAACGCAAATCACAAAGGGTTTGTCCAAATCCATTCCAATATACTAATCTAACCATTGTATATCACATACACAAAAATAAATAGAACACATTGCAGGCATATGATCACATTACAACCATAACTTATTATATCACATATAATTATTTGCATAAAATAGTGCTATAATTTAGAATTAAAATTATTTAATTATTTCTAATAACAACTTACTAAAATTAACTGAACAAAATTATCTTGTATGTCAACAACTTAACATACATGTATCTAAATGTCAATATCAAGATAACAAAAAATCTTTTAATAAAAAATTTAAACAAATTCCATCAAATTTGGATTTTAAATTTAAATAATTTCCAACAAAAAACCAACAAACTCCAATAAACTTGCAATATATTTGAAAATAGATTTTCAACAAACTCTAACAAACTCGAAATATTTTGAAAATAGATTTTCAACACTCTAACAAACTTAGGAATATTTTTGAAAAATGATTTTTTATTTTATTTATTTATTTAAAAATTTGGATTTTTTTTAATAATAATAAAAAAACTTTTTTTACATATTCCAAATTTTTTTGCATAAACAAATTTTTTTAAAAATGTTGACATTTTTAATCTCATTAAAAATATCTAATGTATCAAATTTAATAATATTAAATTTTATATAAATATTGACATATGCATTCAATAATATTCTAACGCTCAGAATATATTGATTAATTCTAATTATAGCAACATTTATGTATGTAATTATCATGAACAAATTAATTAACTTAATTTATAAATCTTCGCTTTGATAACGAACCCCATCTAATGGGGTTGCCGTGACACCTACAGGTCCCTCAGCAGTTGCTTTCTATGCATGCCCCCTCTCGAGAACTACAACCCTCATGGAACCATTCCGGTCTCAGGACATCCTGAGGGTAAGATCCCATACTTCGCCACACTGTTACACAGTAAGAACTCCTATAGGTCGGCATCCAATACCTAATAGCTCTGATACCATGTTGGTTAAAATTGGTGCAAACACAGCGGAAGGGAAAAATTAAAATTTTTATATTGACACCAAAAAGGGTTTATAAATTATGCTAATTTAATTAACAAAATCAATTAACACTTAACTGATTCAAGAAAATGTTATACTTTTGCATAAATTCGGATTTGCATTCCATTCGCTGTGCTAGTGATTCCTATCCAATCAAGGCAACTTGATTACTCCTTGATGATCTTCTTGTTTGCCTCTACATGAATTTCCAAGATTTATGAACTCTGATTAATTAACTAGCTAATTTAATTAATCAGAGAGAAGTATTAATTTAAAGAAAATAAATTAAAACAATTTTAATTTATTTCCACCATATGGATTTCGGCCTAGAGAGCATTGGGGGTGGGGGGGGGGGGATTTTGAGAGGAAGAGAGGAATAATGAGGGTTAGGGTTTGTATCAAATAGAAGCATATATATAGGGATCTAATTGAAACCATCTCAATTAATTAATTTATTTAATTTCTTAAAAAAACTAATTAGTTACAATTTAATACATGTTGGCCCACACATAAACATATGCATATAATATTTGATACACATTAAATGCACAACAATATTATATATATATGGGGGGGCATGTAATATTTACTTATTTAATATCATATATTATCTTGAGTAGTATGTCAAACCACATTTGATGATTTTACCCTTATTTAATTAAATTTCAATAGTATATCAAATATACTTATTTAATTAAATTCTTTTGTATATCAAACATATATAATCTCTTCTTTATTTATACTTCTATGTTTGGCAAGTAGGAGTTTACCTATATGTGACTCCGGAAGCTCGACGTTTACTCAGCAGTGGATATTAATTCGAACAATTTGAACTAATTCTGTGAAAAGAAAAATTCACAAGTCTATAGAGACGATAGCTACGTATTTAGACCATCTGGGTAAACTTTCGATAACTGTATTGGAATAGGAAAGTGCTATCCAGGCAAATCAATACCTATCAGTGGTAACTACCGTACGGTCCGATCTCTTCGTCTTCTTATGCTCCTTATTTGGTCTAGGGCTAGGTAGTACTGTCAAACCCTAATAACTCAAACAACTATTGTGTTGGTATTATCACGTAACCCTGAGGTCAAACTGATAACCACTTATCATTTGATCTCTAGTACTCTGGCCAGATATTTTAGGTCACTGATATATCACACACTGCAGAACACCGTTCTACATATACCGAAGAGACGAATCCCATATTAACTCCTCACAATCTTCACATGTATTCGATCATACCCAACTACTACCGTTATACACAGTATCAATGGATCTGTGGTTGAGTAGTAACTAAAATAATCTCTAACACATGTAAGATACTATGGCGAATCTCAGGTCTGGAGACTAAGTCATACCAATTGTCACTATAAGAATTTCCATTTGACAGTTATGTATAATTACCAACTGGAAATTCAATAAGTATAGTATACACTAGTCTTTGATGTCCTGTCTCGATACTCCTACGACTATGAACATTTAAGAATATACTTATCGACTAGTCAGGTCTCACTATTATAATCTACATCACAATCCTGTAGTCTAGTATTATTCTACAGACTTTATTAGTAATCAATAATAAGCAAAGTATTATAAATAAAAGATACCAATAAAGAAAAAACCAAATAGCATACTATTATTACGAACGAGAAAGTTCTATACATGTAGGTCACAATTACAACTAATTAACTCTCAGTGCACCTATATCTAACACTTAGTACATAAATCCATGAATACTAACACAATTTACAATCATGAGGGCCCGTGTTTCCTTATCCCTGGATTATAGCTTGTTGGGTTTGGAATAATTCAATGACGATTGAATTCCTGTTACCAACACTTGATTCGGGTCCGTGATTCCTTACCCCTGGATTATAGCCATGGGTTTTGAGAATACTCTTGAGATTAGTTGTCATTCACTCTTGAACTATCGTTAGGATAGTTTACCTTATAGAGACCCCTTTAGGACACATTGTTTTTTCTATTTATGCTCAGAACTTCAGTTATTACATGCTCACGTTGACCAACAAATGTTATACCATATTACCATGCTCATGTATCTTTTAGATTGCTATGTACACTACCATGTCATACTTATTCACATGTTCATGATTTTCCATTCATACCATATTGCATGTCGCCTTGCACTTTTTTATATAAATTTACACCTCTTTTGGGAAAATACCGAGCACAAGTTCGCTGACGGGCATTCCACCCTGTTTCTTTCTATCCTTAGAATGTTCATCAGGTGATTTAGGGACGGAGGAGTTAGAATCAATAGGAAAGGAATACAACCAACTTGCATCACAAGCGGACGATTGGTTTCTTTTCAGCTTTTCATTTATGTATGCTTCATGTTTAAGACTTATTCATGTTATCTTTTCTTGTATCCAGACATCTTGTTATCAGTTTGAAACTCCATGGATTTCAATAAAATAATTTAGCTGTTAGAATTTTTATTATCAAGATTATTCTTGTATTATTCTATATTGCATAAAAACGCTTAGTGTATTTGTTACGCGAAATGAACTTCTCGAAATAAATACGTCATGAGTTTGTCACGTGATTATTACCGTTCTTTAAGAAAGCGGGGCATGACAAGATCTGAAGAAATGGTGAAAAAATTGAAGATGTCCGCCTTATGGAGAAAATTCTTCGATTCCTTCCTCCGAAGTATGATTATGTCGTTTGCGCAATAGAAGAATCCAAAAATTTAGAGAGTAAGACCATCAACAAGCTTATGGGTTTGTTGAGTGCCCATATGAAATGATTCACCAAAAAGTAAGAGCCGGTAGAGATACCACTTCAAACAAAACTTAGTTTGAAGGGAAGACGTGAAGATTCAAAAGAAGGAAGCCACGGTGTTCGATACAGTGGAAGTGCTCGTGGTCATGGTCACGGACGTGGCAGAGGAAGAGGCGGCTATCAAAAATTTGAAGAAAAATATCATGACGCCAAAGTTTCAAAAGGACATGGAAGAGGAATGTTCAATGGAGGAGGGAGATCTCATGTGCATTGCTTCAACTGCAAAAGGTATGGCTGCTATGCTTCAGAATGTTGGAAAAATCAAGTTGATGAAAAAGCGAATTATGCCGAAAAAGAAGAAGACGAAGATCATGTTCTCTTATTGGTGAAAATCAAATTATATTAAATGTTTATTATGTCCTTATTATGAAGAACAACATTTTAAGGTTGGGACAACTATTAGAGAAGGGTTATGATATTCATATGAAAAATCATAATTTTATCTTAAGAGATAATAAAATGAGATTGATAGAAAATGTGCAAATGTCAAAAAATCGGATATTTACGATCAATATTCAAAAGGGAGATGTGAAGTGTTTGAATGCTTCCATAGAAGACCCTTCTTGGCTATGACACTTGAGATTTGGCTAGCTCAATTTTGGCGGTCTTAGCATGTGTCACGACCCGGAAATGACACGTGATCTGCATTTGAATCACGTGAAATCTATAGGATCCCACCGTAACCCAAGTAAGCCGAAACCCAGGAATCTAAACCTTTTAAAGAAAATAACGGAGGTGAAATTTTGAAAAAAGGGTATATATGAAATCAAGTTCCCTTTTTAAAATATAAATGAGGTTCTTTGAAAATACAAGTGGAATATTTACTAAAGTTTGAAAACGTTTTTGTTATTTAAAATTTGAGCAGCACCTCCTTTATAAATTTTGATCAAAACCAGAACATCAACAATAATAATATTGGTATCCCCAAACGGGAGCTAGCTCTTCGCCAATCGGCAGAAAAACAACCAAGTAAATAATTATATACGATGCTCAAGGGGAAGATCAATCATGGAAAAGAATAAAGAGAACCAAAACCATTATCAACTCTAATATAAAAAATAATACAAGTCTCGCTCTAAATCCAAAAGAATATACAACCGGTCTCTAAGTACATAAATATATATAGTCTGGTTGATGGAGCTTTTAACTAGATATAATGAATATGAAATATACAATGGTGGTTACGATTTATAGTGTAACCCACCTACCAAGCAAATCACCCAAAAAAAGAATGTGCCAGCAACACTGCTACTGAGCGGCCAGTCCTGCAAGAAAACTATGGCACAACAGAGATTAGTTGCCAACTCGTGAGTAGAAGATATCATCAAGTAATGTTCCCAACCTGGCTCAACGCTTTTCTATATAATTTTCTTATCCATGGGTAACGTACTGGGTCCATCATGTACCCGCAGTCAGTGACTCCTCACTCCTCGAATCGGGTAATCATCATAGCTCAAAACTGAGAATTCTCATGGTGGACGTCGAAATATCATATCAAGAGAAAACCGCGTTTTTAAAACATTCACAAGTTTTTAAATAATATCCGTTGTTTCTCAAATTCAGAAATCTCATGAAAGCAAAATCTCAGAAGAATATGGCAATCATGAAAAGATATGTAGAGGCACAAAACAATACTGTAATATATAGCAAGTGTGTTCATATGAGCGTATCGTATAGCATTGTAAAGAAAGTACAAATTGAATCTAACATGCCAACATGTATAATATGATGCGATAGCATAACGAGTTCTATCTGTGTATGTGGCATGACAATTACTGATGATGTGTGTGCGAGCATGCGAGTATGTGTACGTGCAACATGTAAATCATTGGTAATGGTGCGTGTGTCCTAGCACGAGGTTAAGTAAAACTAAAGTATAAACGTGATATACATCGTAAAAAAACAAGGCGTGAGCGTATACAGAAATAAGAAATCGAAATGCGAGCGTAAACGGAATAAAGAAATCATAACGCGGACAAGTATAAAAACATGCAACTACGTATGAGCGATACAGTTATAGTTTAAAATAGTATGAAACGTTATTTTAGAAAATAGGGGGCTACGATGTTTTTTGAAGAAGATGTCATTTGAAAATTCGTAGTGTCCCCTTAAAGTGATCATTTAAAAGTATGTAACGGTTCGTTAGTTTTGCAAGTAGGTATGGCTTAAATATCATATAATATCTACTTTGTGATCTTAAACAAGATTTCTTGAGTCGAAATAAATATAGGTGATCCATCCTCATCATATCACGTATAGAATATCCATCATACGATATCATCAAATCAAATAATACGGATCTATAGTCGCATACATCATCTCATCTCATAACATATCATCTCATGTCATATCGTATCATATCATATCATGTCGCCTCCTATCATCATATCGTATCATATCGACTATCATAATATCGGATCATATCCTTATATATATAAATATATATGTGTATATATATGTATAGCCAATTGGCAAGAATTAGAACTAGGGATATAACTTCTACTAAGTATAGAAATATACTAATATGGTATTCTAGCAAAACCTATAGGCTAAGTACTATTCTAATACATATATAGATATCGTATCCTAGTCCTATGGTTGCGGGGATGTTATACGCCATCCACCCAACTTCCTTCATAGATATACATCTACTCACCTAAATACGCCTTGCCCTAATCGATGTCGACGAACGCCTTGCTCTTCTTCGTCGTCTCAGAAGTCCACTCGAATGTACCTACAATCGAATCCATAACTAAAATCCAATAAAAACCCGAATCGAATTTGAAATCATGAGAGAAGCACACATGGGTTAGAACCAATGGTCAACGCGTGCTAAAACAATAAAATACTCCCTGACGTCCATGTACGAAAGTCAAACGACTGAGTCAAAACCTAAATATCCAGAAACCAAGTTTCATATATTGCAAAACATTGCCAGAAATCACGTAAAACAACTCCAGATTTTTTAGGAGATCTGAGACTTTTTAGCATATAAGGTAATCATAGTTATCTATTGAGTGGGCTATAGAATAAATTTCAAAACCTAATTCCAAAATTGACCCGCAAATTGCGGCCCAAATGAATTAATATGCGGCCAAGACTTGGTGGTTTGGGCTCGGACTTCTACGGTAGTTTTCTACTGGTCCATATATCTCACAGTATCCTCTATTTAATTTTCAGAGTTCCCAAGTTATCCCAAATTTCATTTGATCTTCAAAACTCATTCAAAACCGACATTGGAAAATTCTAAACTCATTAAATCCAAGGATTCCTCCACTAAATCATAATCACTTGTCACTAATGGGCTTGTATACACTCACTAAATCTCCACTAAACCACTACTACAAGTCCTCCTCACCACTACTCACTTTAGAAAAACCAAAGTTTACAAAACTTAAACTTTTAGCTCTAAACTAACTCTAACTAGTTTATGAGGTTAAGAAATCTAGAAATTTGATTAAAAGTGAAAGTTTTACCTCATAAAAGTAACTCAAGAATTTTCCAAGATGGCCAAAGGAGCTCAAAACGAAAACTTGATCGTGCCATGATCCTTAGGGTGAGATTAAGAATATTTTTAGTGAAGGATGTGTGATGTTTTGAGGTGGTTTGTGGGGTGATGTATGGTGGTAGAAGGTGGTGGAGGAGGTAGAGGAAGAGGAAAAGGAAGAAGAAGAAGGAGAAGGAGATGATGAAACGAGAATGAAGAATGCAAAGACATGGCTAGTAACCATAATCCCTTCTCTCTTCTTGACCATACCTCCTTGTCCTCTTGTCTCATCTTTTATCCTTTTCTTTTCCATTTCCATTTTATTTTCATATCATTTTTTTCCATTTTCTCTTTGCAAATTTAAAGCCTTCACAATAAAAGAAAAGAAAACATGTTAATCACATGTAATGCACACAAGCATGGTTAATAAAATAAAACATGGTTTGGTGCACAATTAGGAAACCATTAATTAATTTTAATACTACTTGTATGGAAATAATTATATACAAATTTATAAAAGGCCCAAATCAATTAAATGTTTTCATAAATAATAATTTATTTAAATTCCCAATTATTTTCCAAAATTGTCACGACCCGAAAATGACACTTGACTGGCACTTGAATCATATGAAGTCTATAGGACCCCATCTAATTCAAGTAAGCCAAAAAAACCCAGAAATCTAAACCATTTTTAAGGAAAAAGTGAAGAAAACTTAATTTAAAAAAAGTGGTTTAAATAACATAAACCGAATATGCATTTTTAAAATCTCAAGTCTTTTCTGAAAAATTTCGGCAGAGTTTCCTTTGTAAATACTGGCCCCAAAAGGGTACAACATGCATAATATGAATAAAGGTATCCCTAAGCGGGAGCTAGCTCTTCGTCAATTGACGGTCACAATCATGCAAGCAATATAATATACAACGCCGAAGGGCGAGGATCAAAACTCAAAAGGAAACTCAAATCATCAAGAAAACCCATAATAATATAACGCGCGACTCTAAAGTCGAAAGAATATACAACTGGTCATCTAAGGTTAAAATATACAAGTTTAGTTGATGGAGTTTCTAGATACAACTGAATATAAATAAGTACAATGGTGGTCACGATGCGAGTGAACCCACCTACCCAAAGCAATCACCCGGAAAGAAGCAGTGTGCCAGAAAGCCGCAATGAAACATGTACGGCAAAACCTGCAAGAACTGTGGCACAACGGGGGTGAGTTGCCTACTCATGAGTAGAAAACATCACAGAGCAGAAATCGTATGTATGGCTCAATCCTAGGTCAGTATGATCAATAATATATATATCCTCAATATGATAGAGTCTGAAGCATGCTAAGGTGGCAAGGGTAAACATCTATACATAAGTGTAATACCAAGTGCCCGTGTCGGTGCCTCAAGTAGCAACATATCATAAATATGAGGTATGATCAATATAATCAACATGAAATCAGCGTCAACAATATACTCAAGTCTATAAGTATGTGGATAACTTCCAACTATGTAATCAATGCCTGTATGCATGTGGATCTCGTCCACGGGTCAACCAATGACACAACAACATCATGCACGTAAATATCATAAAAGCATATGCATGAAAGTATGAGGATATAAATTAACATGTGTCCCTTGCGACACATCAAAATCATGGAACCTGAGTGTCCAGTATCGACACTCGAAACATCATGAAACCCGTGCCCAGCATCGGCACGTAAATCCTCATATCTCTCAAGCTCCGTCAGTTCGGATCGGCCCATAACATCTCTCGACTCCGGTCGGTATTCTCCGGATAGCCGCTAGGTCCAACCAATCACCGGTAGATACTAGCCACCCTGCCAGGCTCATACTTCACAAAAAACATTTCTCGTCCCGGGGAACGATACCGGGTCCACCAGGAACCCGCAAACGGATCATCCGCCTCCTCGAATCGGGTTTCACATATCACACGTCTCAGAATCGAGAAAACACATGGTGGACGCACTGAAATATCATATCAAGAGAAACCAGGTTTTTAAAATAATACATACTTTCTTTTGAAATAACCACGGTTCTCAAATCCAGAAATCTCA
Organism: Agapanthus africanus; assembly: GCA_030015575.1. Lineage (NCBI taxonomy): Eukaryota > Viridiplantae > Streptophyta > Magnoliopsida > Asparagales > Amaryllidaceae > Agapanthus > Agapanthus africanus. The sequence goes on along the minus strand of JASDDO010000028.1, from coordinate 10,488,244 downwards.
TGAAAATGACATATCCCAAAGAGTATAATCATAAAGCATGATGTATGTGACATATAACAGAAATATAAGCATATCCGTATATTATGCAACATGGAATAGTAGTATGCACATATCAAGGGTAAATCGCTCTTTTAAATGAATCCAGTTTTAAAAATGTCTCCCGCGGTTCCCAATTTCTCCAAGTCAAATGCAGCATCGTATAAAGGTGCATATGTAACTATAGAAAGTAAATTGTGCAAGGAGTCATATCATGATGCGGCAATCTTACCGTGTAGTGACATGGCAATTATCGATGATGATGTGTGTGAGCCGGCAAGCAGGTGTACGTGGAGCATACACATCATCGGTAATGGTGCTGGTGTCATAACAGCATGGGTTTCAATATAACAATAAAACACAGTTAAGCATGCGAAGCGATGCGATGCGAATAACAAGACTAAATGAAAAATGAATAATAAACGCAACAGTGAAGAATCTACATTAATATAGATGAGTCATAAAGTTTTGCCATTTGAAATAACACGAATCGTGGTGTTTAGAAAAAATAAGGGGCTACGATGTTTTTAAGAAAGACATGTCCTTTGAAAATATCCGTAGAATCCCTTGGCCTGTCTTTAAAATACTTACGATTCGTTAGTTTTGAAATAGGTATGACTCGAGTCTAGTCTAACATTTATAAGTAAACTACAGGACTAAACTAACGGGATAATCGAAAAGGTAAGGAAACCACCTAAATCTGAGTCTGTACATATAAATATAATAGTCGGTAATCCTGTCTCAATAGTATCACATACGATACAATATATAACATGACATCCTCGAGTCAAGAGTGCGGATCTAACATCAATATAAAGCTCGTACGGTAAATCCATCGTACGGCATCCCAATCTGGGTACGGGTCGAATATCATATTTATCTCATCAATTATCTGGTATCTTTATCATCATATCTCATGAACTGGGGGTACTGATCTAAGTCTAGTACAAACTGATACCATCTGCATATATATGCATGTATAAAAACACACGCCTAAAGGCCCGCTAAAATCTCATGTCATATCTCATAATACGAATCAAAACATATCACCGATCCCATAGCATCATGCCTAAACTCGTCGACTCATCTCCAAGTACCATGTACAATCCTCATCATCCATGTGTGTGTGTGTGTGTATAAATAGTCCTATACCTGTGTGTGTGTGTGTGTGTGTATACATATCCCCATATACGCACAAGTAAAACTAAGTAAGCATGTGTGTGCGTGTGGGTGAAACCTTATTCTAGGGTTCGCGACTAATACGCTAACTATGACACTATCATCCAAAACTTATAATTTAGCTCGTGGTCATCTAAGATCCTACTTGCTAATCATCTAAGTTCGCAAAACACATGTATACATATATAACATATCATAAGCTATACTATGAACTGCGGGGGTGCTATACGCTATCCACCCGACTTTCCTCGTAGATATATATCTACTCACCTTGATCTTCGCTTGCCGATGCTGCCACGCGCTTGCTTGTCATCTCGAAGTCCTTCTGGGGGTACCTACATATCATAACATATCGTGTCGCATTAAAATCCAATTCGCAATCAAAACGACACACAAAGTACTCATAGGTTAAAACCTATGGTCTACTCACGCAAATCAACCAAACAACACCCGATATAGACGTACAAACGTCAAGTGATCGATACCAAACACAATATCAAAACTTAAATTCATAAACATTAAGGAATACAAAGCAGCATCAAAAGAAACTGGTCCCAGATTTTGTTTAAGGTGAAAACAAGGTGCACAAACAATACTGGGGTGAAGTATATAGGGTATATGACCTACAGAAGCAACCCGGGCACCCAATTCCCCAAAGTGGCCGGCCAGAAGCCCTATTTTTTCGGCCTGCTCGGTTTTCCAGGCGAGTTGGGGTCTCATCTTGGTAGGGTGGTCTCGTGGTGTCTTAATTTAGTCTATGGAGTTGTTTACTCTTCCAGTAAAAGTCCCAGGTTATACCAGATTCCCCTGCACACCCTATTTAGTCACAAACTGACACAACAAGTTTCTGTTTTCTGTATTTTGGGTTTCAGGTTTTATTTTGTTTTTGCTCTAGGTTTATAACACCATGGGGGGTTTGTAGTCACCAAATACACTCCAGTTCACTAACTCAACTCAAAGAAAACCCTAATCCTCTCTAGAAATTCTCAAAGTCCACTAATCTACACTAAAACACTTCTAAACATGTATTTATGCTAAAGTGAATGAAAAACTACACAAATGGTGAAGAGATTACCTCATTTGACACTCATGAATCCCCTAGAACATCAAAATCTGATTTTTCTTTGTCCAAAGTGCTTGTGAGGAGCTTGTGCATGTTTTTAATGAAGTGGAGATGAACTTTTAATGTTGTTTTGGGGGTGGTTTGAGGGTTGTAGTGGAGGAGAGAGATGGGGGCAGCAGCTATAGGAGTGAAGGGGAGAGATGATGAGAGTGATGAAGTGAAGAAGAATGCCCAAGGTCAAAGGAACCCCTCTCCTTCACTCTCTCATGCCCATGCTTCTTTTTCTATTCTTTTCTTTTTTGTTTTGTTTTGTTTTGTTTTGTTTTCATTTCTTATTTAAAACCAAACACAATAAATCCCAAATGAAACCATGGTCATAAAGTGTAACACAAGTGTAAAATACGACACGGTGCATGTCATGTGCACACAACTAGCTTAATGTGCGATTAGCGATATTTAATCGCGATTAGCGTTAAAATTGTGTATAATAAATTATAAAAATCTATAATTTGCCTAAATCACATAAAAGCACTCTCATTTTTATCGGTATTTAATTATACCGAAATATTAAAATATTCATTATATTTATTATTTAATCATAAAAATTCCCAAAAATAATATTTTATTTTTCTGAAATGTTACAAAAATATAGGTATATAATTATACCATTCTACTAAAACTCAAATCCATACCTGTATAATATTCGTAAAATTCATTATTTTATTATTTAAATTCCAAAATAATATTTTCTATTTTCTGAAATGTTATAATCTTCTCCCCTTATCTAAATTCGGTCCCCGAATTTAAATTTAAACCCCCAAGTCTTAAAACATTTCAGTAAATCAAATCAAATTAACGGGGCTCCGAAGTCACAGATAAGCTAGAAATATCATAGCGCAACACGTGTGCATGAAAACGAGTGCAAAACTCAAAAATCGAAACTCCGACAAGTGTCACGCAAATCATAAAAGCTATGAAGAAGTATGCTATTTGAGAAATCTACCGTTTAAATCAAGTACAATATAGTCAAGGCTATAATACGTATATAGCACACATCAAGTAAAATCATTTAAGTAGCTGAAAAATGTATGAAAAATATTTTCCAAATCGTCTTGCGATGCGTATATCACGGTACACATAGCGGGCGTTCGTTTACAAAGAAACACACACACGCTTTGCTTAAGATATACGTCCCACTTTTTTTTGAAAATAATTCAGAAGGGTTTTCTTTTGAAAATTTTCGTGTCGCTTATAGACATGTAGGAAAATAATGAGACTATAGCTCCTTTAAAACCACTTTAGTAAATATAGATGCATGCGAAAACACTCAAGTATTGTTCTCAGACCAGTCCTGCTCTGCTACTATATAACATAGTATATCATAAAATCATGATGCTCGAAAGAAGAAATCAACCTCAATAGGTGTACATGAAAATAAATCCATGTGCGTCTATTGCGTATGGAAATCGAAGTCAAAACCAAGTGCAACGAATGTGCACGATAACGAAAACCGAGTGTAATAGGTGTGCACGAAAGTATCTGTCAAGTGCAATGGGTATGCATGAAAGTATCTATCAAGTGCGTCAGGTGTGCACGACAACAACATCCAGTGCATCTACAGTGCACGAAAATCTCAATCGAGTGCAACTGGTGTGCATGAAAATCCTCAAGTGTATCAAGTGTGCACAAAACTATATCAAGTACGCCAAGTGTGAGCGAAAATCTAAATCAAGTGCATCAAGTCTGCACAAAAGTATCTAGTGCAATAGGGTGCAAAAAAATCAATATATATGCAACTAGGTGCACGAAAACATAATTCCGGTGTAAGTGGCATGCACAAAAACCATATCACTGCATCGAAAACGCATGTAATATTGAGTGCACGAGTCAAAATCAGGTGCATGCATCATGCACGAAATCAAAATCGAGTATATCGGAATACACGAAATCATAAATATGTGCAACTGGGTGCACAAAACAATATTGACTGCAAAAGTTAAAATCAGGTGCATACAACATGCACGAAATCAAAATCAAGTATATTGGAGTGCACGAAATCATCAATATGTGCAACGGCGTGCACAAAACAATACCAAGTGCAATGAATATGCACAAAAACATAAATCAAGTATAACTGATGTATAAAAACATAAATCAAGTGCAATCGCTATGCACAAAGAAAATATGTAACAGGTGCAGCTACGGTGTACAAAAATATCAATCGTGAAACCAAATCATCAAAACACAAAAATCAAAACGACCAAAGCGTGATACTAGAATCACTAAATCACAAATCAAAAACAAATGACATTGAGGAATATCTCTTTCAATGTCAAAAGGTGCCAGTGCACCCGGAGCTGGCAAAGAAAGAATTTCTACTTGCTTTCTGCCCACGGTCTGGCGCTCTCTATCTCTAGGTCCTTGTTCTCTATGTGGATCACTAAATCCATGACCTCTCAGCTCGACATCCTGATTAGGAGTAGCGACGGAAACAGTCCCGCTCTGACGCCTCTTTAAACATCTCCTAGCCAAGTAACCTGGCCACTCGCAACGTAGTATACCAATGACGGGGACCTCTGGCCTTTTGAGTACGTGCCATACAACCGATCCTGGGTCCCAATCTTAATTGATGTAGTATTCTGGAAAGAACCTGCCACGTTCTCTTCTGATATTATCTCTGCCAAATTGCCCGAAAACTGGCACTCTTTAACTAATCCATTTCCGTTCTGGAATTGTTACAATCTCATCATGACTTTCCTTTGGAAATTGTGGCCGTATCCAACGCCTCAGCATACATATCCAATCTCCAGCATCAATGGAGAGAAACAACGAATCGTGAGATCTCGCACGGACCTCTTAATCCACTTCTCTTCAATATCGACCAAATTGGAATCATATCTGGATAGCTGCGTAGACTGCAATTCATCCTTGGTTACGGTCGTATCCCGAGTCTCTTGTAAGGACTCAAAGCTAAGAACTCGGGCATCTCCAACACTCTGCGAAAGAAATCTGGCGAAATTCACAGAACTCATCCATTCTATTGGAGGAATACGCACTACCAGTCCTCTCTCGATCGACTCACTCCAGATTTGAGCGAGACATTTCAAACTAAAGCTAACCAACTCACTGATCTCGCATTGGAGCATCCAAATGAATGAAATATCCTAGTCATCCTATCCAGGAATGATTTAGGATCCTTTGTCACATCCCTGCTTGGAGACTCACATGGCTTCAGCTTCGTGAACTATGGAAGCGATATCTCGTCAATCTCAGCAACAGCTGGTACATCTGTCTGCACGGTAGATAACACAACGATCTCCGGAGTAGGTTGTATGTCAACAATCCTCTCAATCTGAATAGCCTCAAGCAATGGTCCGATCATCTGGTGCAGATCCTGAACACTCGCCTCAAACGAGAAATCTTAGCACATACGAGAAATCAATCTTTTACTGCGTCACCTGAATAACACCCTGGTCAGTCCTCGTCCCTGACGAGCTTGCTCTCACCGCATCTCTAGCCGCAGCCTTCTCGGCTCGCGTAGCCATAAGACATGAACCGTAAACAAACATCGATAAGGATAGATCACAAGAACGAATAGAATAACGGATCTCAAGATATGTACATTGTAAAGTTACTTAAGCGGAGCATTGCATCGTAAGTATGCCGCAGAACATACACACGGTATGTTACTCTACTTAAGTTACCTACTCCATCAACCAAGGTCAATCTACGTAATGAAATTTCGAGTCTAATATCCTCTCAGTCAAGTCTAAGTTCCGTAAGGTCAAGCTTAGATTTCAAAATATACGCCCTAGACTTCACATAGTCAAACCTAAACTCGAACAAAGGTTAAACCTAACACTCTGATACCAAGTTTTTCATGACCCGGAAATGTCACGTGATCGGCACTTGAATCCTGTGAAGTCTATAGGACTCTACCATAACCCAAGTAAGTCGAAAACCGGAAATCTAAACCTTTTTAAGAAAATAGCGTAGGTGAAGTTTTGAAAAAAGGGTATATATGAAATCAAGTTCCCTTTTTAAAATATAAATGAGGTTCATTGAAAATACAAGTGGAATGTATACTAAAGTTTGAAAACATTTTCATCATTTAAAATTTGGGTAACACCTCCTTTGTAAATTTTGATCAAAACTAGAACATTAACAATAATAATATTGGCATCCCCAAGCGGGAGCTAGCTCTTCGCCAATCGACGGAAACACAACCATGCAAATAAGTATATACGACGCCCAAGACAAAGATCAATCACAGAAAAGAGTAAAGAGAATCAAAACCATCATCAACTCCAATATAAAGAATAATAAAAGTCCCGCTCTCTAAGTCCAAAAGAATATACAACTGGTTTCTAATTCCATAAATATACACAGTCTGGTTGATGGAGTTTTTAACTAAATACAATGAATATAAAATATACAATGGTGGTTACGATCTGTGGTATAACCCACCAACCAAGCAAATCACTCAAAAGAAGAATGTGCCAATAACGCCGTTACTGATCCAAGCGTTCGGTCCTGTAAGAAAACTATGGCACAACGGGAGTGAGTTGCCAACTCGTGAGTAGAAGAAATAATCAGATAGAAATTGAATGTATAACGATCTACCTAGGTCATACTATAATAGTAATATCATACTGTGTGGTACCGAAGATGATCGTTTATACATATGTATATAAATATATAATATCGTGCATGTGTCAATATGTGGTATCATGCCGTCCATATCATGTATATATACATACCATCCGAGGAGTGTCCATCAACGACACTTGAAATCATTATAAAACCCTGAGTGTCCAATATCGACACTTGAAATCATCATAAATCCCGTGTTCAGTATCGACACGTAAGTCCTCATATCTCAGGCTCTGTCTCATCGGATCGGCCCTCATATCTCAGGCCCCGTCTCATCAGATCGGTCCTCATTGAAAGTATGTCTTAGCTCCTCTACAATGTTTCTTTGAACATCAAGTATGCAATTTTAAAAATTAGAGGTCTAAGTATACTAAACAAGAATCGAACTAGAGAATTAGGGTTTTATAGTTAGAAAACAAGTTCTAAACTAAGTGAAGTGAGTCTATAACCTTTGTAGTCTAGTCCTTCACTTCTAAAGCTCCAAGTAGTAGTCCCTAGAACTCTTCTTTGACTCCACTTGAAGAATGGAACGAGCATACTTGTTGTCTTCGTCGTCGAAAATGATCCACCTTAAGGCAACTCACACTCAAGCTCACACTTTACTAATCAAGATATTAGTTAATATTAGTTAATATTCAATATTAGTTAATCACATATAACCAACTAATATTCAATATTAGTTTATATATATATATATATATATATATATATATATATATATATATATATATATATATATATCAAATTATTAAATCAACACTTGATTCAATAATCCGGTTATATCATATATAATCCGGGTAATATCAAATATATAAACATATATATATATATCAAATCATTGAATCAACACTTGATTCAATAATCCGGTTATATCACATATAACCCGGTTGATATCAAATATCGCTAGATTAGAATATGGTATCATATACTCGTATTTAATCAAGCTTCTGCACATATCTCCATACATTCCCTTCTTCGTTTTGCTTGAGCTAGGAAACCTCTATGTGGGACTCTAAAAACTCGTCAATACACCAGCAGTAGGTAATGATCACTCATCTGATACCTACAAGCCGTCAGCGGTACTAGCTGGACGTAACGGTTACTTAGGTATTGATCGAATAGAACATCAACAAGCAAACTTGTCCAAATTCCCGTAGAGCCTATAAGCAACACTTACCATACAGTCCGGTCTTTTCGTCTGATATATCGCATATCGAGTCTAGTGGGTGGAATCGTTAGACCCTACTAACTCGATAAGTCATGCCGATGTGTGGCCAATAACCTTTCGAAAAACTACTGATAACACTTATCAGTAAATCTCATCATCCCTGACCTGGGACTTGTTGTTATAGCCAATTGTTCATAACATAATATTGCATTTTGTATTCCCCATTCTTATGCATTTTACAATAAAAAACAGGTGCTTTTGACCCATGTCTGCTACATGTTACAGGTTACAGGTTCTTGGCGCGAAAACAGTGAAAAACACAAAAGACGACACAAAAGAAGGATTTTTGACCAACAAATAGGAAGATCTTAGTAAAGCCCGGCAGAAGAACGGTTCACCATCAACAAGGCGACGCAAGATCCAAATTTGAGAGAAAAACGGTTAAAAGATCCATAGCAAAGTGTTCACTGAAGATCTGGAATCACTGTAGAAACCCAAATGGAAAAAGAAATAAAGAAACAAGAAGCCCAGAAGAACCAAACCTAGCCCAAGAAAAATCACATGGTGATCCCATCATTGGGCAAGCGCGCCCATGCCGCGGATCCGCGGCCGTCCTGTGCCCGTGCGCAAATGAAATTTTACCAAAATTATGTGGCGGCTGTGGAAAGATTTTCTAGGGGTATATTTGTAATTGTAGACACGCGGTGCAATTGTTGCCCTAGGGTTTCTATGTCCTATAAATAGAACCCAAGACCTTGTATTTTCTTATGCCTCTTCTCATGAATAAAATTCTGTTTTCTTGAAGTTAGAGTGCATCAAAAGTAAGTAGGTTACTTTCCTTGCAATAGTTCTAGTTTTTTTATATCTGCCCTAGGTAATTTACTTTCTCGCTTTAGTTTAATTTATTTTAGCTTTTATTAATTTGCAATCGATGTTTTCTCTCTTTAATAAACTCATGTCTTCTTTCATCCCCTCAATGAGCGAGTAGTTTCCTCGCTTGTTAGGGTTAGGAATAGGGAAGGATTTGAGAGATGAAGATCTCTCATCTCTTTTCGTTGCCAAACTTTTATAAACATTAGAACTTCATGCATACCTTCTAACTCCGCTCCCTACGGCACTTTTACTCTCGAGGAAACAGTGATTTCGTAGTCTAAAAGCCCGGATTTTAAGGTTTTCCATGAAGGTTATGATAAAGATTAATAAAGGAAGGACAAGGATCTAGAGGAAGAATCAATCATCCCAATCATCCTAATCCCCTTTATAAATATTTACCATAACACTAATATGATTGATTTAATTGATGGCAATGGAAAGAGATGTAGATCTTTGTTTACCAAATTTTCCCTAAACCTAATCCTAGCAAGTTTCTAATTCTACCTTCATACAACTTCGATTTTTAGATTTAATTATACTTCCAAACAACATTTGGAATTAACTCGTAAGAACTTAAAGAAGATTTACACATCCCTGTGGACCGACCCGTATTCACCGGCTAGCTTCATGCGACGCCGTTCTTGATTGCGGTAAATATTTTTGATCGACAAAACCTCTCTTAATCAAATGGCGCCGTTACCGGGGATGGCGTAGAACTTTTCTTTTCGCAATTTTGGGTTAATCATAAAATAAAAAAAAATCATAAAAATCTGAAAAATCAAAAAAAAAATATCATCTTTTATTGTTTGAAGGGTTCTCTTTGTGAATCTTTGCAGGTTTGACGGATCTGAAACAACACAGAAAGGGAAACAGAAAAAGATACATCAGAACAGGAGGAAATTGGAAGTACAGAGCAGCTGAAGAAATCCAGAGACCTGAAGCCTCCAAACCACCGCGCTTCCGCCGCATAACCCCACCTCGCGCCGCGCTTCCGCCGCATACTGGAGTCTTCTCTGAGAAATTTTTGCACTGTTTGTTTCCTATTTCCCTCCTCTGCAAATCCCCATATATCTTCTGTCAAATCTTCTGCAGGATTCTTTGCGCTAAAAATCTTCTTCCCCCTTCCAATAATTGATTTTCTGCAGGATTCTTTGCGCCGCGCTAAAAAGCAAATTGATTGCAAGTGATTTACTGCTTTGCATACTTTAATCTGACTTTAAGGGGCTATTGACCAATTCAGATTGGGTGGGGATTTCATCACCCTTCCCAGGACCCCAGAAATCACTTAAAGCATTTGCATTGACCACTCTTAATTTAAAAAATATTAGACTCAGCCCTAAGGACCTCGAGCTCAATAGGACAGAGGACTAGTATAGGCATCGGCCGTTTATCCTAACCGACATTGCGGTGTCTAGGCTAGTGGTTTTTAATTAGGCCCACTGTAGTGGTGGTTCCTTCCCATTTACCTGGCCGTACTTGTCCGTGAAGAGGCGGTTTGAGGTCCTATCTCTAGCCCTTTGGAACAGTTAGGAGCTGTCTAGCTGACCTAGGTGACCCTAGACTTAGGCTTGATTGTGCATGTGTGGTTAATTGCATTTGTGTCACGAGTCTCTTTTCAAAATCTTTTTGCAAAAGCTCACTTAAAAAGAAAAAAAAAAGGAAATCTTTTCAAAACTTGCAACTTGTCGCTAAAGAATCTTTGCACTCACTTACACCACTTCTTCTCATTGACGTTTTCTTACCTTCACATTCTGTCTTTCATCTTTCGACTACACTAACCCTTTTAGTGTATGTCCGGTTGGACTAGGGACCCTAGCGCCCAATTAATCCGTGTTTCGTTGGTACCGACCGACGAACCTTTCGACTCCGAAGTCGAAATCTTGTCCACTTCTTCACTTTCACCATCACATTCTTCCGAAGGTATGTCGGGATACGATCCTAACAATACCTTACCGACGGGAAGGATTCCACCTCCGTTAGGTGCGAATAACCCGAATCTTCCGCCTGTCGAAGCGCCCGCACGATTCGCGCTCCAGGATCTTTTCTATCCCGTCCGCACCGCCCTTCCTACTTTTCTTTCCCTCCCACCGGCTAATGGGGACAATTTTGAGATCAAACCCCACTTTATCAACATGCTGCCTAAGTTTCATGGTTTGGAATCCGAAGATGCATATATCTTTATCAACAAATTCCAAAACGTTTGCGCCATGATGAAAACTACCCAATTAAGTGATGACGCTATAAGGCTAAGGGTCATTCCTTTCACCTTATGTGACCTAGCCGAGAAGTGGCTATACAGCACCGCATCACACTCAATTAGAAATTGGGACGAGTTTGTGAAAGCTTTTCTTAAAAAGTTCTATCCTCATCACAAAACTGCAAAAATCCGTAATGAAATTATACAATTTTCACAGCTTCCTGCCGAACCATTTTGGAAATGTTTTGAAAGATTCAAAGACCTTCTCGTTCAATGCCCTCACCATGGAATCGAAAGATGGCAACTTTGCCAAACATTATACGAGGGATTGAACCCGGCAACGAAGCAGTTGCTAGAAACCATTAGTCAAGGTCACTTTCTGTCCAAATCTAGTGAGGAAGCGTGGCAGTTTCTTGAGGATCTTAGTGAGCAAATGATTCAGTGGGAGAGTACCAAGACCACATCATCATCTTCTTCTATTGGTCAACCTAGGGCAGGCATACATCAAGTAGAGATGTCAATTGCTATGAACGCCGAGATGGCCGCTCTTACGAAAAAGCTAGAAGCGCTTGAGACCAAAATCTCAGCACCTTCTCCTGCTCCTGTTGTGCCCCCACGAACTGTTTGTGCTTGTTGTTCGGATCCATCACATCTCACTGAAGATTGTCCTTACACTGCATCCACTCAAGGGCAAGATCAAGTCAATGCTGCCTTTCAGCAACGACAAAGAAATGATCCATACTCTTCAACATACAATCCGGGTTGGAAGAGCCACCCTAATTTCGCTTGGAACCAAAATCAACAAGTCCAAGGAAACAACAATTTTCAACGAGCTCCTCCTCTACAACAACAAGCACCTCCACAAACTCAATTTCAGCAGCCTCTCCAACAGCAACCTTACCCTAATCAGATGAACAATTTTGTACCCAACAATTTTTTTCCCCCTCAAAATGCTGTTAGCTCGCTCGAAAGAAGTCTAGAAGCATTCCTAAAGCAATCTGCACAGTCCACAGCTAGGATAGAGACTTCTGTTCAATCTTTGGTGTAAAACAGTGCCTCACACGATCAAAGCATCAAAGCTATTGAGGCACAAATTGTACAACTCAACGCAGCATTGAAAGAGCGAGAGAAAGGAAAGCTTCCGTCTCAACCACTCCCAAATCCCGGTCACGCACATGTTGCACATGAACAGCAGAATCATAACGTGAATGCTGTGACTACGTTGAGATCCGGAAAAGTGCTGCAAAACAATGTGGGTATTAACCATGACACCTCGGCCGGTGGTTCTTCATCTTCTTCATCTTCCTCTTCTTCTTCGTTAGAGACTATTCTCCATCCTTCACATGACTCTACTTCTTCTAGCTTGAACGGACCCTCTCCTCACAACACGAACACATCTACACAGGGTTCTGTTCCAACTCAACAATCTGATCCGCAAAAATTGGACTCAACAACTTTTCAAAATGTTCCTTTTCCAAATCGGTTGAGATCCAATAAACCAACTCCACAGATGGAGAAGATTGTAGAGTTGTTCAAACAGGTTAGCATAAATATCCCTCTTTTGGATGCAATCCAACAAGTTCCTTCATATGCAAAAATCTTAAAGGACTTATGCACCAAAAAGAGGAAGTCACAAGTACCAAAGAAAGTGTTCGTGGCTAGTGCTGTTAGTGATGCTCTTGTCAATTCTTTACCCCCAAAGCACAAGGACCCCGGCTGTCCTACTATTTCGATCACAATTGGGAACAAGACCATCAATAGAGCACTATTAGATCTTGGTGCTAGTGTCAATTTGCTACCCTATTCGGTGTACGAACAATTAGGCGTTGGAGAGCTCAAGCCTACTCATTGCACTCTCCAAATGGCCGACCGATCAATCACCCACCCTAGGGGAGAGTTGGAGGATGTGTTAATTAGAGTAGGGGATTTCATTTTCCCCGTGGACTTTATTGTTATGGATACACAGCCTGTCGCTAACCCCCGTAATCAAATTCCGGTGATACTTGGTCGACCATTCCTCGCGACTTCTAACGCGGTAATCAACTGTCGTAACGGTTCAATGAATCTATCTTTTGGCAAGATGACAGTTGAACTTAACATTTTCAAGTTAGGAAGTCAGCCTTGCGAGCCTAATTCTAGCATACTTGATGTGTGCTCGATCGATGAGATCGCGGAGGAGGACTGTGAGTTCGAGAATTTCATGTTTGATCACAGTAATATTGACGCCACTAGTGCGTTCCTCCTAGAATCCGACACATCTTTCACGACGGACAAAGATTATGAGTGTTTCACCTTTGTTGATGATCTTGAAGACTCTCCACCCGAGTTTGAGTCTTTTGCTTTTTCGGATGAGTTAGTTGAACCATCCGACTCGGTAGCGTACACTCAATTTGAACCTTTGATGGAATCCTTCGAGTTTGAAACAGTTACTCCATTGTTACCATCTATTGTTTCACCACCTAAACTCGAACTAAAGCTTTTGCCGTCGCACTTAAAATATGCTTATCTAGGTGAAAATGAGACCTTACCCGTTATCATCTCGGCCTCTCTATCTCTTGAGCAAGAGAAGGCTCTTTTAACGGTCTTATACAATAATCGGCAAGCTTTCGGCTGGTCTATGGCAGACATCAAGGGGATTAGTCCCCTCATAGTCGAACATCATATACACTTGATGGATGATGCCAAGCCGGCAAGGGATCCACAAAGACGCCTCAACCCCATCATGAAAGAGGCGGTCAAGAAGGAGATTGTTAAGTGTCTTGATAGCGGTATCATTTACCCTATCTCGGATAGCCAATGGGTTAGCCCCATTCATGTCGTGCCAAAGAAATCGGGCATCACGGGCATCACCAATGAGGCAAATGAGTTAATTCCCACTCGCACCCAAACTGGGTGGCGAGTTTGCATCGACTACCGAAAACTCAATGCCGCGACAAGGAAAGACCACTTTCCTTTACCATTCATTGACCAAATGCTAGAACGATTGGCAGGGCACGAATTCTACTGCTTTTTAGATGGCTATTCCGGTTATAATCAAGTCCCCATAGCCAAAGAGGATCAAGACAAGACTACATTTACTTATCCCTTTGGCACTTTTGCTTATCGTCGCATGCCCTTTGGGTTATGCAATGCACCCGCTACATTTCAGCGGTGTATGATGGGGATCTTTTCGGACATGGTGGAGAAGTTTTTGGAAATCTTTATGGATGATTTCTCCATTTTTGGTGACTCCTTCGATGAGTGTTTACGACATCTTGACGCAGTTCTCACCCGCTGTAGGGAAAAGAACTTGACTTTGAATTGGGAGAAGTGCCACTTTATGGTACGAGAAGGCATTGTCTTAGGACACGTCATCTCGCAAAACGGCATAGAGGTTGATAGAGCTAAAATCGAAGTCATTTCTAATCTTCCTCCTCCTAAATGCGTCAAAGATATCCGAGCTTTCCTTGGCCATGCCGGTTTTTATAGACGGTTCATCAAGGACTTTAGCAAGATTGCTAGACCCTTGACTCTCTTGTTGGCCAAGGACACTACTTTTGTTTTCGACTCAACTTGCATAAAAGCGTTCGAGTCTTTGAAACACTCACTCATTTTTGCGCCCATCCTTTCATCTCCAGATTGGATGCACCCTTTTGAAATTATGTGCGACGCATCAGATTTTGCCATTGGTGCTGTTCTTGGACAGCACATTAACAAGATGCCGCATGTAATTTACTACGCTAGCCGAACATTAAATGAGGCCCAATTAAACTACACAACAACAGAAAAAGAGTTTTTAGCGGTTGTGTTTGCACTTGAAAAATTTCGGCCTTATTTAATCGGCTCCCCAGTTATTGTGTACACGGATCACCCAGCTCTACGCCACCTTTTTGCGAAGAAGGATGCTAAGTCTAGGCTAATACGTTGGATCCTTTTGCTGCAAGAATTTGACCTTATTATAAGGGACAAAAAGGGATGTGAAAACGTAGTGGCCGATCACCTTTCACGACTTCCTTCTTCGCCTACACTTGAACTTCCAATCACTGATGCTTTCCCCGATGAGCAACTCTTGACCGTTTCTTGCGAACCATGGTTTGCCGATATTGTAAACTACTTAGCCACCGGCTTGATACCTAACGATTGGTCGAAACAAGACAAACTACGATTTTTGTCCCAAGTAAAGCATTTTTACTGGGATGAACCTTATCTTTTTAAATATTGTTCCGACCAAATCATTCGCCGATGTGTACCTGAAAATGAGGTTAAGAGTGTGCTGTCTTTTTGCCACGATCAAGCATGTGGCGGGCACTTTGGCCCAAAGAAGACAGCCGAGAAAGTTCTGCAGTGTGGTTTCTATTGGCCACGACTCTTCAAAGATGCATTCGAATACTGCAAAACTTGCTCCCGGTGCCAACACTTGAGCCGGATATCGCGGAGAAATGAAATGCCGCTCCAACCTATTTTGGTTGTAGACATTTTTGATGTTTGGGGTATAGACTTCATGGGACCATTTCCCAACTCTTTTGGAAATGTGTATATTCTTTTGGCTGTTGACTATGTTTCAAAATGGGTCGAGGTTGTGCCTAGTCGAACGAATGATAACAAGGTTGTCGTTCGATTTCTAAAAGAGCACATCTTTTCTCGATTTGGGCACCCTCGCGCGATAATAAGTGATAATGGTTCTCACTTTTGTAATAGGACTTTTGAGTCCTTAATGCGCAAATACTCTATCACCCATAAGCTGTCAACGCCATACCATCTCCAAACATGTGGGCAAGCCGAGGTCTCGAATCGACAAATTAAGCAAATCTTGGAGAAAACGGTTTCTAAAAACCGTAAAGATTGGTCACTAAAATTGATCGACGCACTATGGGCTTTCCGTACTGCATACAAGACCGATCTCGGCATGTCTCCATACCGGCTTGTTTACGGGAAGGCTTGCCACCTTCCAGTAGAAATTGAGCACAAGGCATTTTGGGCCATTAAAGAGCTGAATCTATCTCTAGGAGATGCGGGCAGCAATCGAAAGCTGTAATTGAATGAATTGGAGGAGCTGCGGGATGAGGCATATGATAATGCCGTGATTGCTAAGAACCGAGTTAAGGTATTTCATGATAAAAACCTTTTACGAAAGACATTTACACCAGGTCAACAGGTTTTATTATATGATACTCGGTTACACTTTCATCCCGGCAAGCTCCGTTCTAGATGGAGAGGACCTTTTGTAGTCCGCACCGTTTATCCGCACGATGCGGTTGATCTTGAGAATCCAGAAGACGGTACTTTATTCAAAGTAAATGGACATCGATTGAAACCGTTCTTCTCAGCGGACCCTTCGGAGGAGCTCTTGTTCTTGCAGGAGCCGATTTACACCGAGTGATTTTCCTCCACCTTCACCCTCGAATTTCCTTTTTTCCAGAACTTTATTTCAAATAAGTTTGGGGGTGTGTATATAATATGTAAATATAATAATAAGCAGGAACTTGCCGATATTATCAACCCACTTGGTGCAACATGACAGTGAGGACACTGTCCATTATAAGTTTGGGGGTATGTTCGGTAAGTTTTCCTTTTGCATTCATATGTATATTTCCGCATTGCATCTTTATATAAAAATCATAAAAATTTGAAAAATAAAAAATTAGAAAACAGAAAAACCCATAAAAATTGAAAAAATTCAAAAATTATAAAAAATTAATGTATTCAATTCTGGTTAATTGACTTGAGTTTGATAAATAGGTTAACTGGCTAGGAAAAACTAAATCTTAGACTTAGCAAATTAAAAACCCTAAAAATAACCTTTCTTAGAGTTTAACGGTAGAAAGTATTTGTCTTTGTAGATTATTTAGAAATAGGCAAATTTTGGGTTCAGTTCTTGGGCTAAGTCGAAACGAAGGAAAAGTATTAAAACTTTTATTAGAGTATAAGTTTGAAAAATAGTTCCTAGCTTAAGTCTAGATTCTGAAAACATGTACCCTACAAAATGCACAATCACGCACCTTGAAACTTGGATTAGTAGAAAAGACCTTGAAATACTCTTGTCTAAAGTCCTTAGCACAAGAAAATAAAAGAAAAAAAAGTGTGAATAAAGAAAAAAAAAATGAACACTGGTTTTTGTGATTACTTAAGGCTGCAAAAATAGAAAAATATTTAGCGAGGGTGCTTCATCACCTAGTGCCTTAGACCAACTGGTTTGGGAGTCACTGCTAAAGCCTTGGGTGTTGCAAAACTAGGAAGTACGCTTTAAAGTGCTAACGTATCTTGTAATCGGTTGTTGGTACCTCAAGAAGTATTAACAGTCGCATGAAGGATGTGTAAGCTAAATTCAAAATTCACGAATTAATAAGTGCTTTGGACAACGGACGGGAGTACGATTGCTTGATTTGAATTTCCAAGTGTAGGGGTGATATTTACACACACGTGGGGATATGTGATTAGAGTTTAGATAAGAGAAAGGAATGAAGAATAGAACTTGTATCTTTAGTAGAGTTGATAAAAATTCCTAAGTGGAGATGTAACCCTAGAAGGAAAACTTAAGAAATGCCGAAAGCTAGGTAATTCTACAGGATATATATAATCTTAAGTTAAATAATGAGAAAGTGTGAAGAATATGGGTGGATAATTTGCTGGTCGACGATAATAGAATTCCTTGTTAGAAAACCTAATTAGAAAACAAAAGTCGAAAAACCAAATTGATAGGATTTTGTGGGTAGTATCCGCTGAAAACCCTCAGAAGACAACACTCCTCCTACTAGGGACACCTAGAGGTTTAACGGCTTGTTGCACGAGCTCAGTGCAATCGCGTTTCCCTGCGAAAGTGCGGCTAGGTTAGATTTTTATCGAGAATAAATAAAATAATAAGTTTGCTCGAGGGCGAGCAAAAGATAAGTTTGGGGGTATTTGTTCATAACATAATATTGCATTTTGTATTCCCCATTCTTATGCATTTTACAATAAAAAAAAGTGCTTTTGACCCATGTCTGCTACATGTTACAGGTTACAGGTTCTTGGCGCGAAAACAGTGAAAAACACAAAAGACGACACAAAAGAAGGATTTTTGACCAACAAATAGGAAGATCTTAGTAAAGCCCGGCAGAAGAACGGTTCACCATCAACAAGGCGACGCAAGATCCAAATTTGAGAGAAAAACGGTTAAAAGATCCATGGCAAAGTGTTCACTGAAGATCTGGAATCACTGTAGAAACCCAAATGGAAAAAGAAATAAAGAAACAAGAAGCCCAGAAGAACCAAACCTAGCCCAGAAAAATCACATGGTGATCCCATCATTGGGCCGCGGATCCGCGGCCCAAGCGCGCCCATGCCGCGGATCCGCGGCCGTACTGTGCCCGTGCGCAAATGAAATTTTACCAAAATTATGTGGCGGCTGTGGAAAGATTTTCTAGGGATATATTTGTAATTGTAGACACGCGGTGCAATTGTTTCCCTAGGGTTTCTATGTCCTATAAATAGAACCCAAGACCTTGTATTTTCTTATGCCTCTTCTCATGAATAAAATTCTGTTTTCTTGAAGTTAGAGTGCATCAAAAGTAAGTAGGTTACTTTCCTTGCAATAGTTCTAGTTTTTTTATATCTGCCCTAGGTAATTTACTTTCTCGCTTTAGTTTAATTTATTTTAGCTTTTATTAATTTGCAATCGATGTTTTCTCTCTTTAATAAACTCATGTCTTCTTTCATCCCCTCAATGAGCGAGTAGTTTCCTTGCTTGTTAGGGTTAGGAATAGGGAAGGATTTGAGAGATGAAGATCTCTCATCTCTTTTCGTTGCCAAACTTTTATAAACATTAGAACTTCATGCATACCTTCTAACTCCGCTCCCTACGGCACTTTTACTCTCGAGGAAACAGTGATTTCGTAGTCTAAAGGCCCGGATTTTAAGGTTTTCCATGAAGGTTATGATAAAGATTAATAAAGGAAGGACAAGGATCTAGAGGAAGAATCAATCATCCCAATCATCCTAATCCCCTTTATAAATATTTACCATAACACTAATATGATTGATTTAATTGATGGCAATGGAAAGAGATGTAGATCTTTGTTTACCAAATTTTCCCTAAACCTAATCCTAGCAAGTTTCTAATTCTACCTTCATACAACTTCGATTTTTAGATTTAATTATACTTCCAAACACCATTTGGAATTAACTCATAAGAACTTAAAGAAGATTTACACATCCCTGTGGACCGACCCGTATTCACCGGCTAGCTTCATGCGACGCCGTTCTTGATTGCGGTAAATATTTTTGATCGACAAAACCTCTCTTAATCACCAATCGAGCATAGCGCAACATCAATTCCAAATACCGGGAGAGAAGAAACCCCTCCTATTGCTCGCTGCCTCCATATGACTCAGGATTGTACTAAAAAACTACCTATTTGCATGACTCCTTTGAGCCGTGGTAGGGAGGAAATCAAAGCACAATGGGAACCACACAAGAAACTATGACGATCTCGGGTCTACAGACTAACATGTACGAGTGTCACTAGAGAACCGCTATCTGACGATAGGTATGGTACCATCTAGGAGTTCTCGGCGAGTCCTGTTCGGTGTACTCATTCTCCAATGAGCACATGTATACAATTTTTGATATCAAACACCAATGGTTATGGGATCAACCATCGCCCCATACAGGGTCAAGAAACGTACACACTAGTCTACTCTGGAATATCGATGCCCTGTCTCGATACTCCCTCAACTAGGAACTGTTAAAGGATGTGCTTGTGGACTACACAAGCCACACTAGTATGATCTGCATCATAGTCCTGGTAGTCAATCCAACATCCTAAGAGCTTTATTAACATGTATCAAAAAGACAGTAAACTAAAACAAGTGCACATGTTAAGATAAAGGGCAACTATATAGCATACTATCATGTCGAGCAAGAAATTCCTCTATATACATATGTCTAAGCATCCACTATAATATACAATAATGGCCTCTAGGGCATACATATTCCTAATACTCATGTCTCAGGTATCGTCTCATCAGATTGGTTCTCATATCCATCTGTCTCATATCACTCCGGTCGGATATCCGCCGAGTCTAATACTTTCATCGGTAGGTAGTGTTCCCAGCCATGCTCAACGCCTTCTATACGATCTTCTTTCCCCTAGGTACCGTACCCGGTTCACTATGTACCCGTACACAGTGACTCTTCACTCTTCGAATCGGGTAATCATCATAGCTCAGAACCGAGAAATCTCATGGTGGACGTCGAAATATTATATTAAGAGAAAACCACGTTTTTAAAACATTCACAAGTTTTTAAATAATATCCGCGGTTTGTCAAATCCAGAAATCTCATGAAAACAAAATCTCATAAGAATATGAAAATCATGAAAAGATATGTAGAGGCACAGAACAATACTGTAATGCATAGCAAGTGTGTTCATATGAGTGTGTCGTATTGCATTATAAAGAAATTACTAATAGAATCTAACATGCTAACAGGTATAGTATGATGCGGTAGCATAGCGAGTTATATCTGTATACATGGCATGACAATTACCAATGATGTGTGTGTGAGCATGAGAGTATGTGCACGTGCAACATGTAAATCATCGGTAATAGTGCGTGTGTCTTAGCACGAGATCAAGTAAAGCTAAAGTATAAACGCGATATACATCGTAAAAGATCAAGGCGCGAGCGTATGCAGAAATAAGAAATCGAAATTGTAACAACTCTAATTTTGTATACCAAAAATTTGCTTTAAATATAGTGTACACTTGGAGTATTGATGTTGCTGGAAACAATTTAAGTATCTAATTCCTTACAATAATTACAAGAAGGAGCTTGTAGCTCATTGGTAATACCTTGCATTGCTGAACCAAGCCACCCGAGTTCGAATCCCATACCCTACATAATTTTTATATCTTTTGTTTTAATTTTTTAGAAGTCAAACGGTCAAACAGCCATAACTCACTATTTATTGCGAATCAGAAAATTTAAAGTATGGCAAAATTCCCCCCAGACCAGACCCGATCCGACGAGACCCGACTCGGCCGCGACTCGGCCGACTCGGCCGGCGCCGCCGGTCGGCCGAGTCGTCAACACGAAAATTCTTCGTGTTGACCTGGTCTCTTCACCCGCATACTCTAAATAATTTCTACTGTTACAGAATTCCCAATATATCTCTTTTAAGACAAATTTTAATGAATTTTTAATGTTTTTTTTTATATTTTTAAATATTTTTTAACCCTAACCTTAACCCTAACCTAGCCCTATATAAAGACCCCTACCCTCTACCTTTTCCCTTCACAACTCTAAGTCTACTCTTCCAAATTCTTGAGAACTCGGTACGAAGAGCGAGAAGCGAAGCGCTGCCGAAATCGACGACGGATTCCGGCGACCGGATCAGAACCTTCGCGACGTTTTCAACGAATCGACAACCATCACGACCTCTAGCTTCATTAGCTTGTCCAAACCGTAAGTCCCATCCCCTCTATCTCTCTTTTCTATAAGTATAAAAATACGACTTTTTGGAACCCGACGGAAATCGGACAAACCGATTTCCGATTCGGTTTTTCTATAAATTTCCACTTGTCACCTAATACATAATATCTACCCATATTCATGTTGACTATTAATCACCCATAACCCAATTTAATCAAACTTTTCACATGAAATGATGACTTCTTTGCAAAACCGTATTCTTTTCATAAAAATACCATGAAGTTCATTTTTCTTAGTTTAATCAATTACCTCACTCATAAATATGTTTATCTTGATCACAAAACTTGTATAACTCAATTTGAATGAAATTTCACACATAAAATGATAACGTTTTCGAATACCGTATTCTTGCGCTATAATACCTTTAAGTTTAACATAGCATGTTTTACCTTTAAACTTCACCAAAACCTAAAATAAGTCACGGGGTAATGACCTACCCCTACACACACTCAATATAACCCTAATTGATAAACATCAAAATACAGAATACGAAATTACAGGACTTTTCACTAAAATACCATAATCTTTATAACTTTTATTTAAAGCTTTAAGTTGTAAATTTTTCTAGATAAAATCTTTTAATAAAATGAAAACACGATTGGTCATGGACATCGATCGTTTATCTAAACTGTCTTGTGGTGTCTAGGCTAGGCAAGTGAGCTTGGGTAACTTTAAAAGGCCCGTCTCACGATTCGTGAGCGGATCCCTCCCTCCTCACTTGTACTTACCTGGCTGCAATTAACGGTGAAGAGGCGATTTGAGGCTTCTAATGACTCATCGTTTAAACCTTAGAAATAGTCTAGTTGGTTTAGGAAACCCTAATAACTAAAAATACGGAAAACTATACTCTTTTGCAAATAAATACCCTATATTAATAAAACCGTTTTCCTAAATGAAAAGTATTTATAAAACTTAAGCAAAGTGCCGCTACAACCCACTTTTGGGGAACCTGTTAGGGAAAGTACGGTTCATCATGCACCCGCAGGCTAGTTGTGCGAGATTCAGACCTCCGCAAGGAGCATTCGGTCTCGAAAGGTTTAAAATACGATATTTAAGGAAAATGAGATTTTTTTGAAAATACAATATTTATTTAAAATTATTCATTTGTTAATATATATATAATCATCATTTAAAACCCTATTTTATCATAATATAAAGTTTCCACATTTTTCTAAAAAAATTACAAGATTAAAAGTTACACTAATACCATGAATTTCAGATAAAACAATTAATATTTTTATTAGGATATATTCACTAGAATAACACAAATAAAATTCACATTCATTATAATACTAAAGACGAATATTAAATACTTGAGGTGTATTTTGAAAACTATACAAAAGTATTTTTACATAAAACCCCCTCAAGTTTCACAAATTACAATAAGGCCCCTAGCTAATATTGAACTTCAAATTCTCTTCTTTTAGTCTGACTCGGGTTAGAGTCTGATTATTTCTGACTTGAATATGATTCAAGTCAATCTATATTCTTTTATATTCCAATACAATTTGAATACATGAATCCATGAACCCAGTTAACAATATATTCTTTTGACTGAATCAAACCATGGATATTCATCCATTATCCTGATATTCCATTTACCTGATTATACAGTTGCAACATATTTACTGATATCATGGTTTTGGTCAGTCAACCAACTTACATATTCCAATACTACAATACTGTTAAAATATTACGGGGTTTAAGGGGTAGATTGGTACGGAAGATGTTAAAGGTGGCACGAGGTGGTCAGATTAAGACACCTAACCTGAATTCTGTTGCTGTTGTACCGTGGCATAACGGTTCCTTGTACTTTCCGTTTGCCCTGATCTCTAACATATAGAGATCTCCCTTGTATACACTGGCATCCTTCTGTACCAAGCTACAAACAACAGCGTTACACAATGTTCCATAATATTCAACAATATAATACTTAGAAAATACTGTTACTTATCATTCTCATTCTTCTTATTCTTTTGGGACTTACCGAGCGACCTGTTCGCTGACGACATTCTATCTCTTTCTTCTTTGAATGTCGTCAGGTGCGTTGGACCAAGCTGAGATTGAGCCCACCGGTGAAGATTTGAGCAGTTCCAGGCAGACCCAGAGCTCTAGATAATTGTACCTTGTTCTTTCCAGTTTATTTCATTTCCTGTTATGCCACTGTTTAGGCATTGTTTTTTTCATTCCAGTTGTATTTTCTTTTCCTGCATTGTAAAAAGAATGTTATTAATAAAAGTTGTTGTTATTTCCATATTATTCGTCTCTTGTGATTTACTTTATATTGCTTAGTTATGCTTAGCGTATATACTTCTGAGTATATACGTAGCGGGCCTCGTCGCGTCCACTTCGCCGTACACTGGGAAGCGGGACGTGACAGGTTTTGTTGGTGGCCCATGCAGGTCAGAGCTGTATGAATCCCTGTCATGCAGTTCTGGTCTGCGTGAACAACCTAAGCAATGTAACACAAGAACCAGCAACTAAAACATTCTTTACAATTCATGTTCTTTGAATCTTGCAAATTTTTATTCCTTGAATCTTATCATTTCATGTATTTGAATCTGTCCTAATCCAAATTTTTCTTCAGGATCATGGATTCCCGGAATAACACCAGCACCAACGTTAACAACACCCCATCAGCACTACCTCTCACACCAGTTGTTACCACACCACCCACTGAGCAAACGATGCTATTCGATGCGATCCACAGTCTTCTCGAGGGACAGCAACAACTTCTGAGCCGTCCTGATAACGATGCACCGGGAGTAAAGCAATTCCGGGCTTTGCACCCAAAACAGTTCTCTGGTAAAGGAAGCCCTCTCGAAGCAGAAGAATGGGCACAAAGCATCGAAGACGATCTGGAAGCAGCTCAAGTGCCGGATAACGCTTGGGTCCGTGTAGCGAAGCTACAGCTCACGGATAATGCTCGAAATTGGTGGAAGGCGGAAGAAACCCGTCTAGCGCAGCCGATTGAATGGAAGAAATTTCGCGAGAAGTTTGACGCGAAATATTTCCCTGTGACTGCCAGGTTTGCTATGGAGCAGCAGTTTATTCATCTACAGCAAGGATCAATGTGGGAGAAATCGGTAGATGAATACGATGCTGAGTTCACTATGTTGAGCCGATTCGCGGCACACCTGATACCGACGGACGAGATCAGAGCCCGTCGTTTTCAGCAAGGTTTGGACACAGAGATCAAGGCTGCTCTAGCCACAGGAAAGTTTTTGACTCATGAGGAAGCCCTAGAAGCTGCCTGCAGTTATGAGGCAGTCATAAAAGAGAGGGGCAGACCTCAGTCTGCAGGAGTCAAACGCCCTGCCAACCAGATGGAAGGTGGAGCCACGTCCAGACCATCTTTCGTGCCGAGGCGACCCGGAGTACCAACTCATCGTCCTAGCCCGGCCTTTTGCTCTTACTGCAAGAGAACTGGACATATGATGAAGGACTGTCGTCGAGCCAACCGCCTCTGCTTAATCTGCGGTTCAGCCACTCATGATATTGGATCTTGTCCTCAAAGGCAGAACTCAGTTGCTGCACCCAGGCCAGCAAATACTTATCAGCAGCGACCAGCCCTTCCGGCACCTGCTCCCAGACTTGCACTGCCTGCACCACCTAGGGGACCACAAGCTGCACCACCTCCTCGACAGTTCCATCAAGCTCAAAGGAATGTTCAGAGGAATGCTCCTCAGGCCAAGAGGAATGTGCCGAAGCGCCAGGCTTTCATGATGTCTGTGGAAGAAGCTGAGGCCACTGGCCAAGTCATTACTGGTACAATCCTAGTAGTTTCACTACCTGCACTTGCACTATTTGATACTGGAGCATCCCACTGCTTTATGTCGCAACGGTTTGTCCGAACCCATGCGATTCCAGTCTCACCGCTTGTATCCAGCTGGAACGTCAGTTCTGGAAATGGTGTTCTAAAGGCAACTATGGGATACAGCATGTGTCCAGTCATCGTCTGCAGTCGAGAGTTTTACGCTGACTTCAAAGTATTGGACATACCAAATTTCGATGTGGTTCTAGGAATGGACTGGCTTGGAACCTTTTATGCTACCATCGACTATCGTCAAAGGAGGGTAGTATTTGAGATTCCAGATCATCCGGTCTTCTATTTCAAGAGTGGAGATCGTACATTGGAGCCAAGTACTTACAAAGCGAAACCAAGGGAAGCAGTAGTTGCAGCAGCTCATGCAGAGGAAGAATCAAGACCGGAGGTAGTTCGAGAGTTCGACGATGTATTCCCTGACGATATATCAGGTTTGCCTCCCGATCGAGCTCTTGAATTCAGTATTGACTTAGTACCAGGAGCACAACCAGTGATCAAAGCACCGTATAGACTAAGTCCGGAAGGATTGAAAGAAGTTCGAACACAGTTGGACGAATTACTGGCAAAAGGATGGATTCGTCCCAGCACTTCAAGTTGGGGAGCACCTGTACTATTGGTGAAGAAGAAGGAAGGTTCATACAGAATGTGCATCGACTATAGGGCCTTGAACAAAGTTACTATAAAGAACAAGTATCCCCTCCCGCGCATCGACGATTTATTCGATCAGCTAAGTGGATCTTGTGTCTTCTCTAAACTGGATCTTCGTTCAGGTTATCATCAAGTAAAGGTCAAGGAGGCTGATATTCACAAAACAGCTTTCAGAACTCGCTATGGACATTACGAATTTCTAGTAATGCCATTTGGAGTGACCAATGCACCAGCAATCTTCATGAACCTTATAAACCAAGTTTTCCGGGAGTATTTAGACAGGTTCGTTGTCATCTTCATCGACGACATCCTGGTATATTCTAAGAATCGGAAGGAGCATGCGGAACACTTACGAATTGTCCTGGAAACACTTCGACAACATAAGCTTTATGCCAAGTACAGCAAGTGCGAGTTTTGGCTAAAACAAGTTGGTTTTCTTGGACACATCGTATCAGGAGAAGGGATTTCTGTAGATCCAACAAAGGTTTCAGCAGTCAGCGAATGGCCTACACCAAAATCAGTGAAGGATATTCAGAGTTTCTTGGGCTTAGCTGGATATTACAGAAGATTCATTGAAGGCTTTTCGAAGATAGCAACACCCCTGACCAAGCTCACAAGAAAAGATGAAGAATTTGTATGGTCAGAAGCATGTGAGCAAGTTTTCGTAGAACTCAAGTCAAGACTAACATCTGCACCTATTCTCGTCATACCGGATCAATCTGGAGGATTCGAGGTGCATTGTGATGCATCCGGTAAGGGACTAGGATGTGTTCTACATCAGCACGGTAAGGTTGTGGCTTATGCTTCAAGACAACTGAAAACTAATGAGCGCAATTATCCGACGCATGATCTAGAGTTGGCAGCCGTCATTTTTGCTCTCAAAATTTTGCGCCACTACTTACTTGGTGAACGAGTGAACATCTACACAGATCATAAAAGTCTGAAGTACGTGTTTACTCAGAAGGAGTTGAATATGCGGCAGAGAAGATGGTTAGAACTTATGGCGGACTTCGACATCAATTTGCAATATCATCCAGGAAAGGTGAACGTAGTACCTGATGCTCTTAGTCGCCAACCATTAGCAATGAATCTCACCGCCCAGTGGAAGCTTCGACAAGACTTACATCAGATGGAGATTGAACTAGTCATGCCAGGTGATGTTTCAAATTTGATGAATCTACAAGTCCAATCAACTATTGTCAATCAGATCAAAGCAGCTCAAGCCAGCGATGCTAAGTTGCAAAAGATCAGAGAACAAGTAAAGAATGGACTCAGAACAGATTTCATCATCCATGAAGACGGATCTCTGAGATACGGCAGCAGATTGTGTGTACCAAAGGGTCCTGTTCGGGAAGAGTTAATGAAAGAAGCTCATAGCTCTCCCTATTCAGTACATCCTGGAGGTACCAAAATGTACAAAGATCTACGTCAGAATTATTGGTGGCATGGAATGAAGCGTGAAGTAGCCAGGAGCGTCGCAAAATGCTTGGTGTGTCAACAAGTAAAGGCTGAACATCACAGGACAGCTGGACTACTTCAACCGTTACCAACCCCAGAATGGAAGTGGCAGCACATCACGATGGACTTTGTAACTGCTCTTCCTCGCAGCATAAAGGGTAACGATGCGATTTGGGTCATTGTGGATCGACTCACAAAGTCGGCTCACTTCATCCCATTTCGAGTTGGCCAATCAACTGAGACATTAGCGAAGAAGTACATGGAGGAAATTGTGAGACTTCATGGAGTACCGGTCTGCATTGTCTCCGATCGTGACACCAGATTCCGATCGCAATTTTGGCAAAGTCTGCAAGCTAGCTTGGGAACAAATCTGAACTTCAGCACGGCTTATCATCCACAAACAGATGGTCAGTCGGAACGAACTATTCAGATCTTGGAGGATATGCTCAGAGCATGTATGCTCGACTTTAAAGGATCGTGGGAAGATCACCTACATCTTGTGGAGTTTGCATACAACAACAGCTACCAAGCAAGCACCTTTTGCAGCATTATATGGAAGGAAGTGTCGATCGCCATTAAGTTGGGACGACATCGGAGATAGAGAACTCCTTGGACCAGAGATGATAGTAGCAACCGTTGATGTGGTTCGTACTATCAGGGAAAGAATGCGCATAGCCCAAGATAGACAGAAACACTGGGCTGATGCGAAGAGACGACACTTGGAGTTCCAACCAGGAGATCATGTATTCCTGAAAATCTCTCCGAACCGCGGAGTGATCAGATTTGGAAGACGGGGAAAGTTGAGTCCGAGATACATTGGACCGTTCGATATACTCGAACGAGTCGGTGAAGTGGCATATCGTTTAGCGCTTCCACCTTCATTGGAAGGAGTGCATAACGTGTTCCACATATCCCAACTCAGAAGGTATGTAAGTGACCCCAGCCATGTACTTGATCATTCCGAGCTCACGATACAACCCGATTTGTCTTGTGAGCAACAACCTGTAGAGATCCTGGACAGGAAGGTGAAGACACTTCGGAACAAAGAAGTTAATTTGGTCCGGGTAATGTGGAGGAAAGACACTCCAGGAGAATCCACGTGGGAAAGGGAGGATGAGATGCTTGCAAGATATCCGCACCTTTTTGTAAATTAGCCCTTAAATAAAAGTTGTAAATTTCGAGGACGAAATTTTTGTAAGGAGGGTAGATTGTAACAACTCCAATTTTGTATACCAAAAATTTGCTTTAAATATAGTGTACACTTGGAGTATTGATGTTGCTGGAAACAATTTAAGTATCTAATTCCTTACAATAATTACAAGAAGGAGCTTGTAGCTCATTGGTAATACCTTGCATTGCTGAACCAAGCCACCCGAGTTCGAATCCCATACCCTACATAATTTTTATATCTTTTGTTTTAATTTTTTAGAAGTCAAACGGTCAAACAGCCATAACTCACTATTTATTGCGAATCAGAAAATTTAAAGTATGCCAAAATTCCCCCCAGACCAGACCCGATCCGACGAGACCCGACTCGGCCGCGACTCGGCCGACTCGGCCGGCGCCGCCGGACGGACTCGGCCGGTCGGCCGAGTCTTCAACACGAAAATTCTTCGTGTTGACCTGGTCTCTTCACCCGCATACTCTAAATAATTTCTACTGTTACAGAATTCCCAATAAATCTCTTTTAAGACAAATTTTAATGAATTTTTAATGTTTTTTAATATTTTTTAACCCTAACCCTAACCTAGCCCTATATAAAGAACCCTACCCTCTACATTTTCCCTTCACAACTCTAAGTCTACTCTCCCAAATTCTTGAGAACTCGGTACGAAGAGCGAGAAGCGAAGCGCTGCCGAAATCGACGACGGATTCCGGCGACCGGATCAGAACCTTCGCGACGTTTTCAACGAATCGACAACCATCACGACCTCTAGCTTCATTAGCTTGTCCAAACCGTAAGTCCCATCCCCTCTATCTCTCTTTTCTATAAGTATAAAAATACGACTTTTTGGAACCCGACGGAAATCGGACAAACCGATTTCCGATTCGATTTTTCTATAAATTTCCACTTGTCACCTAATACATAATATCTACCCATATTCATGTTGACTATTAATCACCCATAACCCAATTTAATCAAACTTTTTCACATCAAATGATGACTTCTTTACAAAACCGTATTCTTTTCATAAAAATACCATGAAGTTCATTTTTCTTAGTTTAATCAATTACCTCACTCATAAATATGTTTATCTTGATCACAAAACTTGTATAACTCAATTTGAATGAAATTTCACACATAAAATGATAACGTTTTCGAATACCGTATTCTTGCGCTATAATACCTTTAAGTTTAACATAGCATGTTTTACCTTTAAACTTCACCAAAACCTAAAATAAGTCACGGGGTAATGACCTACCCCTACACACACTCAATATAACCCTAATTGATAAACATCAAAATACAGAATACGAAATTACAGGACTTTTCACTAAAATACCATAATCTTTATAACTTTTATTTAAAGCTTTAAGTTGTAAACTTTTCTAGATAAAATCTTTTAATAAAATGAAAACACGATTGGTCATGGACATCGATCGTTTATCTAAACTGTCTTGTGGTGTCTAGGCTAGGCAAGTGAGCTTGGGTAACTTTAAAAGGCTCGTCTCACGATTCGTGAGCGGATCCCTCCCTCCTCACTTGTACTTACCTGGCCGCAATTGACGGTGAAGAGGCGATTTGAGGCTTCTAATGACTCATCGTTTAGACCTTAGAAATAGGCTAGTTGGTTTAGGAAACCCTAATAACTAAAAATACGGAAAACTATACTCTTTTGCAAATAAATACCCTATATTAATAAAACCGTTTTCCTAAATGAAAAGTATTTATAAAACCTAAGCAAAGTGCCGCTACAACCCACTTTTGGGGAACCTGTTAGGGAAAGTACGGTTCATTGTGCACCCGCAGGCTAGTAGTGCGAGATTCAGACCTCCGCAAGGAGCATTCGGTCTCGAAAGGTTTAAAATACGATATTTAAGGAAAATGAGATTTTTTTGAAAATAAAATATTTATTTAAAATTATTCATTTGTTAATATATATATAATCATCATTTAAAACCCTATTTTATCATAATATAAAGTTTCCACATTTTTCTAAAAAAATTACAAGATTAAAAGTTACACTAATACCATGAATTTCAGATAAAACAATTAATATTTTTATTAGGATATATTCACTAGAATAACACAAATAAAATTCACATTCATTATAATACTAAAGACGAATATTAAATACTTGAGGTGTATTTTGAAAACTATACAAAAGTATTTTTACATAAAACCCCCTCAAGTTTCACAAATTACAATAAGGCCCCTAGCTAATATTGAACTTCAAATTCTCTTCTTTTAGTCTGACTCGGGTTAGAGTCTGATTATTTCTGACTTGAATATGATTCAAATCAATCTATATTCTTTTATATTCCAATACAATTTGAATACATGAATCCATGAACCCAGTTAACAATATATTCTTTTGACTGAATCAAACCATGGATATTCATCCATTATCCTGATATTCCATTTACCTGATTATACAGTTGCAACATATTTACTGATATCATGGTTTTGGTCAGTCAACCAACTTACATATTCCAATACTACAATACTGTTAAAACATTACGGGGTTTAAGGGGTAGATTGGTACGGAAGATGTTAAAGGTGGCATGAGGTGGTCAGATTAAGACACCTAACCTGAATCATGTTGCTGTTGTACCGTGGCATAACGGTTCCTTGTACTTTCCGTTTGCCCTGATCTCTAGCATATAGAGATCCCCCTCGTATACACTGGCATCCTTCTGTACCAAGCTACAAACAACAGCGTTACACAATGTTCCATAATATTCAACAATATAATACTTAGAAAATACTGTTACTTATCATTCTCATTCTTCTTATTCTTTTGGGACTTACCGAGCGACCTGTTCGCTGACGACATTCTATCTCTTTCTTCTTTGAATGTCGTCAGGTGCGTTGGACCAAGCTGAGATTGAGCCCACCGGTGAAGATTTGAGCAGTTCCAGGCAGACCCAGAGCTCTAGATAATTGTACCTTGTTCTTTCCAGTTTATTTCATTTCCTGTTATGCCACTGTTTAGGCATTGTTTTTTTCATTCCAGTTGTATTTTCTTTTCCTGCATTGTAAAAAGAATGTTATTAATAAAAGTTGCTGTTATTTCCATATTATTCGTCTCTTGTGATTTACTTTATATTGCTTAGTTACGCTTAGCGTATATACTTCTGAGTATATACGTAGCGGGCCTCGTCGCGTCCACTTCGCCGTACACTGGGAAACGGGGCGTGACAGAAATGCGAGCGTAAACGGAATAAAGAAATCGTAACGTTGACAGGTATAAAATTATGCAACTACGAATGAGCCATACAGTTATAGTTTAAAAAAGTATGAAATATTGTTTTAGAAAATAGGGGCTACGATGTATTTTGAAGAAGATACCATTTGAAAAGTCGTATTGTCCCCTTAAAGTGATCATTTAAAAGTATGTAACGGTTCGTAGGTTTTGAAAGTAGGTATGGCTTTAAACATCATATAATATCTACTTTGTGATTTTAAATAAGATTTTTTGAGTCGAAATAAATATCGGCGATCCATCCTCATCATATCACGTACGGAATATCCATCGTGCAATATCATCAAATGAAATAGTACAGATCCATAGTCGCGTACATCATCTCACCTCATCTCATAACATATCATCTCATGTCATCTCATATCATATCATATCATGTCGCCTCATATCATCATATCATATCATATCGACTCATGTCATCATATCGGATCATATCCTTATATATAAAAAAATATATATATATATGTGTATATATATGTATAGCCAATTGGCAAGAATTAGAACTAGGGATATATCTTCTACTAAGTATAGAAATATACTAATATGGTATTCTAGAAAAACCTATAAGCAAATTACTATTCTAATACATATATAGATATCATATCTTATTTCTACGGTTGAGGGGGTGCTATACGCTATCCACCCGATTTCCCCCGTAGACATACATCTACTCACCTCAACATGCATTGCCCTAGTCGATGTCGATGAATGCCTTGCTCTTCTTCGTCGTCTCGAAAGTCCACGCGAATGTACCTACAATTGAATCCATAACCAAATTCCAATAAAAACCCGAATCGAATTTGAAATCATGAGCGAAGCGCACATGGGTTAGAACCAATGGTCAATGCGTGCTAAAACAACAAAATACTCCCCGATATCGACGTACGAATGTCAAATGACCTAGTCAAAACACAAATATCCAAAAACCAAATTCATATATCGCAACATTTCCAGAAATCAAGTAGAACAACTCCAGATTTTTCTTTAAATGATCTAAGACTTTTTAGCGTATATGGTAGTCTTAGTTATCAAGTGAGTGAACTACAGAATAAATTTCAAAGCCTAATTCCAAAATCGACCCGCAAATTGCGGCCCAAATGAATTAATTTGCGGCCAAGACTTGGTGGTTTAGGCTTGGGCTTCTACGGTGGCTTTCTTCTGATCTGTACATCTCACAGTATCCTTTATTTAATTTTCAGAGTTCCCAAGTTATCCCAGATTTCATTTGATCATTAAAATTTATTCAAAACCGACATCGGAAAATTCTAAAATTTTTAAATCCAAGGATTCCTCCGCTAAATTACTCTCACTTATCACTAATGGGCTTGTATACACTCACTAAATCTCCACTAAACCACTACTACAAGTCCTACTCACTACTACTAACTTTAGAATAACTAAAGTTTACAAAACTTAAACTTTTATCTCTAAACTAATTCTAAGTAGTTTATGAGGTTAGGAAATCTAGAAATTTGATTAAAAGTGGAAGTTTTACCTCATAAAAGCAACTCAAGAATTTTTCAAGATGGTCAAAGTAGCTCAAAATGAAAACTTGATCTTGCCATGATCCTTAAGGTGAGATTAGGAATATTTTTAGTGAAGGTTACGTGATGTTTTGAGGTGGTTTGTGGGGTGATGTATGGTGGTGGAAGAGGTGGAGGAAGAGAAAGAAGAAGATGGAGAAAGAGATGATGAAATGATAATGAAGAATGCAAAGACATGGCTAGTAACCATAACCCACCACTCTCTCTTTGACCATACCACCTTGTCCCCTTGTCTCATCTCTTATCCTTTTCTTTTCCAATTTCTTATCTTTTCTTTTCCATTTTCTCTTTGCAAATGTAAAGCCATCACAATAAAAGAAAAGAAAACATCTAAATCACTTGTCAAGTACACAAGCATGGTTAACAAAATAAAACATGGTTAGTGCATAATTAGGAAAACATTAATTAATTTTAACACTACTTGTATGGAAATAATTATATACAAATTTATAAAAAAACTTCATAAATAATAATTTATTTTAATTTCCAATTATTTTCTAAAATATAGGTATATAATTATACCATTTTACTAAAAATCAAATCCATACCCGAATAATATTCGTAAAATTCATTATTTTATTATTTAAATTCCAAAATAATATTTTCTATTTTCTGAAATATTACAGCATATTGGCGAAAGAACAAATGGTGAAAGGATTGGCCCTCATTAATCATCCGGTGTAACTTTGTGAAGGGTGTCCTTTCGGAAATCATCATAGGGCTTGCTTTCCAAAAGAAACTTCATTCCATGCCTAAAAACCTCTTCAACTTGTCCACACGAATATTTTCGGTCCAATAACTCCCACTTCTTTGGGTTAGAATAAATATTTTCTCACTTTCACCAATGATTTTTCTCGAAAACTTGGGTTTATTTTTTGAAAAATAAATCCGAAATATTTTCTATATTTAAATCATTTAAAGTTATTGTGGAGAAAGAAAGTGGTTGTTATTTGAAAGCTATTAGATAAGATCGCGGCAGTGAATTCACTTCAAAAGATTTTGAAGCATATTGTGAAGAGCATGAGATCCGTCGTTTTCTTATGGCTCCTTATTCACCTCAGCAAAATGGAGTGGACGAGAGAAAGAATCGCATGATTCTAAACATGGTGATAAGTGTTAGGGTTTTCGTTAGGAAGACAAGCAAAAATAAGAACACACAGCACCAATATTGAATATAGTTCGACTATCGGCCTACATCTATGGGGCAAACATGAGAATCTCTTTATTAAAAATCAAGAATACCGGTACATTTTATATTCTCTCTCATCTAACTCATATCTCAACGCTCATAC
Organism: Agapanthus africanus; assembly: GCA_030015575.1. Classification (NCBI taxonomy): domain Eukaryota; kingdom Viridiplantae; phylum Streptophyta; class Magnoliopsida; order Asparagales; family Amaryllidaceae; genus Agapanthus; species Agapanthus africanus. Next base: position 10,453,432 of record JASDDO010000028.1, on the reverse strand, counting down.
AAACAAAAAGACCACTTTTGATAAATCCCTCCACCTTCATCTATGGTTGACTGCTCTTCGCCTTTGTCTTCGCCTTCGTCTCTTCATACAAACAAAAAGACTAATTTTCTGGTGAATCCCTCACCCTTCACCTTTGCCTTCGTCTCTTCTTTCTTTTTCTCATGTTTGAACACTTTTATCTGATGAGACCCTTCTCTATTTATAATACGAAATAATAGAACTCCTACTCCAATTAAGATCTCATCAAATCTCCAAAACAATCTCTAAAAAGTCTTCAAACAAATCTTAAAATAATTCTCCAACAAATTCTCCAAATTAATCTTCAAAACGAATCTTTCCAAAACAGCCCAGAATTCGGCCCGGGACGAATTTAGCCGGCTCAAGATTGTTCTGAGTCGTCAGTTACATCCAAAGAACAAATGCTTATTCCAAACGACTTTTGAGCCGACTCAACCCATTTTGAGCCGCCACACATACACACGAGGATTGAGAATACAAGGCAAACCCAATAAATCATCACCTTGACTTGTATTCAATGAGCCATCTTCAATCTCTTCTTTTCAGTAAAGCTCCACCTTGATTTGAACTTCCTCCATGCCATCTTCCGTTTACCGCCATAGCAAAACCAACCTTCTCCCTCAGATATTTGAACCAACACCTTCGAAATTACAATCTAAGAAGATGCAGAGCGGACACAATTTTCGTCACCTACCGTAAACTTAGACCATAAAACTGAAGATCCTTCGGTTCCTTACACTCTGATATCAGTTTGTTAGGGTTTTTGCTAGGCATTCAAGAAATACGAGCAAAAATTAAAACACGCAACACCAATATTTAACGCGGTTCGACCAACGGCCTACATCCAAGAGGCAAATATAAGAATCTCTTTATTAATGATCAAGAATACCGGTATATTTTATATTCTCTCTCATCTTGCTCAAATCTCAACGCTCATAGAAACACAAAGACCACCCTTGGTAAATCCCTCCACTTACATCTATGGATGACCACCCTTCGCCTTTGCCTTCATCTCTTCATACAAATACAAAAATTACACTTCTGGCGAATCCTTCATCCTTCGTCTCTACCTTCGTCTCTTCATACAAACAAAAATAATACTCTTCTGATGAATCTATCATCCTTCACTTTCTCCTTCGTCTCCTCTTTCTCTTTCTTTTTCTTATGTTTAACCATTTTTCTCTAATGAGATGCTTTTCTATTTATAGCACGAAATAATAGAAATTCTACTCCGATTAGGATCTCATCAAATCTCCAAAACAATCTTTAACAAATCTTCAAACAAATCTTAAAATAATTCTCCAACAAATTTTCCTAATTAATCTTCAAAACGAATCTTTCCAAAACAGCCCAGAATTCGGCTCGACACGATTTGAGCCGGCTTAAGATTGTCCTGAGCTGTATCTTACATCCAGAGAACACATGCTAATTCTAAACGACCTGTGAGCCGGTTCAACCCATTTTGAGCCGTCACACACACACGAGGGTCGATAATACAAGGCAAACTTAACAAGAAGCATATTGAAAAGTAAGCAAATGCTTAAAACCTTTTGGGCTGAAGCTGGTGCTTGTGTTACGTAAATTCTTAATCAGTGTCCTATTCAAATTCTAAAAAATATCACTCCTCGAGAAGCATGGAGCAGTTACAAGTCCAATTTCAGCCACTTCAAAGTATTTGGCAGCATTGCATAAGCTCATGTTCCTGAAGAAAAGAGAAGCAAGTTAGATGATTGCCACAACCCTTTTATATTTGTTGGCTACGATTCCATAACTAAAGGATATAAGTTATATGATCCTTGTAGCAAGAAAGTTATCGTTAACCGAGATGTCTTATTCGATGAAGAAAAATCATGGGAGTGGAATAAGCATGAAGATGTACTACTTCAACCACTTTAATCTGTGAAGAAGATGATATTCCAAAAGAAGCAGATACTCCATCACCACCATCCACTCCGTCGTCCGGTGACTCTCCAACTTCGTCCGCCTCTTCAACTAGCACATTATATTCAAGGAATCAAAATATGATATCCTTAGCCGAGTTATATGAGATAACAAAAAATCAAAATGATCTCGCTCTTTTTTTATTATTTGCCGATTGTGAGCATTTAGATTTCGGAGAAGCAATTCAAAGAAAAAGGTGGAAAAAAGCAATGGATGAGGAGATCAAAACGATCGATAAAAATGACACATGGGAGCTAACCTCTCTTTCTGAAGGTTAAAAGGCAATCGTAGTAAAGTGGGTGTACAAGGAAAAGAAAAATGCTCAAGGAGAAGTTGAAAGGTACAAAGCAAGATTAGTGGCCAAAAGCTATAAGTAACAAGCTGGAATTGATTATGGTGAGGTGTTTTCTCCGGTTGCCCATATTGAAATTATAAGATTAATTATTTCTTTAGCTGCGCAAAACAAATGACAAATATTTCAACTAGATATAAAATCAGCATTTCTAAGTGGCTTTCTTGAAGAAGAGATTTACGTTGAACAACCACTTAGCTATATTAAAAAAGGGAATGAATCAAAAGTTTTGAAATTGCAGAAGGCGCTTTATTGCTTGAAGCAAGCACCAAGGGCGTGGAATAACAGGATTGATGCATATTTTAAAGCAAACAATTTTATCCAATGTCCTTATGAGCATGTTTTATACACAAAAAAATTTCAAAATAGAGATTTTTTAGTTGTTTTCTTGTATGTGGATGATCTCATATTTACAGGAAATAATCCTCTCTTGTTCAAGATATTCAAAGACTCTATGATTCGAGAATTTGAAATGACGGATATTGGGCTCATGTCTTAGTACCTCAGCATTGAGGTTAAATAAGATAAAGATGGGTTTTTTTTTATATCTTTCAAGAAGGTTATGCAAAGTCTATAATAAAAAAATTCAACATGGAGGAATGCAATCTGACATGCACACCCGTAGAATGCGGCATCAAATTTTCAAAATACGTTGACGGAACCAAAATCGATCCCACTTACTTGAAAAGCTTGGTTGGGAGTCTACGGTATTTGACATGTACAAGGCTCGATATTCTTTGTGGAGTTGGGTTTGTTAGTAGATACATGGAGGAGCCTAATTCTTCTCATTTGTTAGCGGCAAAAAGGATTCTCTGATACATTAAAGGTATAATAGCTTATGGCTTATTTTATTCAAATTCTAAAAATTTTGAGTTTTTTGTATACACCACCCATAGTGATTAGGCCGGAGATATAGATGATCGAAAGAGTATAACCGGTTATACATTTTTCATGAGAAATACTGCATTTACATGGTTTTCTAAAAATCAACCGATTGTTACTCTTTCCATGTGTGAAGCCGAATATGTTGCCGCATCGACTGGATTTTGTCACTCTATTTGACTAAGAAGTTTGCTAAAAAATCTCCTATTTGTTCAAGATAAACCAACAAAGATCTATGGAGGAAAAAAATCCGCCATTGCACTCGCCAAAAAACCAGTGTACCGTGAAAGGAGCTAGTATGTTGACACTCGCTATCATTTCATCCGTGAGCGTGTCAAGAACAAGGAGGTCGAGCTTGAGTTTGTTATGTCTCAAGACCAAGTTGCTGATATATTCACAAAACCGCTGAAGTTTGATACATTTTCTTTGTTGCAGAGCAAGCTTGGTATGAGAAATCAAGTTTAATGGGATGTTGAAATTAACTTGATTTGAATTAGGGATATGAAGGTCATAAGTTATTTTATTCATGGAAGAGTTATTGATGCACCGTTTAGTGGTAGTAATTAAAAATATGAAGAGCCATATGTTATATAATTAATTGTGTAGGTTATGAACTATGGAGTAATAAGAGTCATTACTTGTGATGATAAATAGTGTAGGCTATGAATTATGGAGTACGAAAAGTCATGTAATTTCTATACATATGTGTTGTCATTTGGGTTGTGATGTGTGCCAAAAAGATTAAATCAATACAAAGTATATTTTTCTCATTTATATCCTCGTCTAATTTCCCTTCAAAATTATAATTCCAATTATATTTTGAAGACATGCATGGATATGTGTATGTATATAGATACAGAAGGAAACAGTTTAATTTTAAAATATTTTAATAGTTTGATGAACAGATGGTTTCAAATGAGGTCGAAAACATGAAGCGCATAATCAACCCTAAATCATCTTACTATCACAACCAAATTAAGTTGAGTATTACTCCTTTTGTGAAAGAGTTGAGATTAGAATTTGAAAATGAATGGAAAAATGGTGTTTCATTTGGTTTTAATGTGAAAATTAAAGTAATTTCTATAATTATAATGACGACATCCACTGCATTAAAGTAATTTCTATGCTATCTACCGCATCAAAATTAAAACTAAAGTAATTTCTACACCTCAATGGCATATACCTCAACTGAAGAACAATATGTGAGAAGTCCAAAATTAAAGTGTTAATAACGCCATTTACCGCATAAAGAAACAGTAAATAGAGAGAGAGGAGATTGGGAAGAAGAAAGGCCTTCAGAGTTATTTCTCTCTTGTTTGCCCTTTCTTTATATATTGATCTTTTTCTAATTATATGTTATATGTTTGTTACAATCAATCCAATCCCTAAGCATATATAATCAAATCAAATATATTTTGTTGCAATCAAATCTCCAAGAATATCCAATCAAATCTTTCAAGAATATCTACACAGGTTTTAAGTCCAGACGTCTGGCCCATATAGAGGCAGACGTCCGCGTATGCTCTGTAAATGTGTTGACATGGTTAGACGTCTTAACCATAAGCTTCAGACGTCTGGAGGAGGCGCTCTGGATGGAGCGCACACGTCTGACTCAAAGAGGTCAGATGTTGTCATCTGATTCTTGATCTGGTGGTTTTGGTTCCTACATGATATCGCAATTATGCCCCCTCAAGCTGAACGGCGATTGGACGACGTTGAGCTCGGTCTGCAGGTCGACAAAGCATTGTCTCAATAGTGGCTTTATGAGAACATCGTCATGTTGATCATGCATGGATATGTAGCGCATAATGAATTGTTTGTCAGCAATACGTTCGCGAACAAAGTGAAAATCAATTTCAATGTGCTTAGTGTGAGCGTAGAACATGGGATTAGCAGCAAGATACGTAGCGCAGATGTTTTCACACCACAACACAGGTGGGAAATGAGAGAACCCTGTTGACCACCGAAAGACCGGACCGAGACGTTGGGATGTCTGGCCTGAATTTGGGGGCATATGTTATTTTGACTTGTCCTTCCACCTCTCCGAAAATGCCAAGTTGATTTATTGCACCGTATATCGGAGGTTTGGACTGACGCGACCGTTGTAACAGACTTTATCAGATTCCCCCTCGTTTGTGAGGGGTTTTTGATTGTGGGGACGCTCTTCCCTGCAGGCGCAAGCCCCTACAGTTAATTACGTTACCGCATTGCGATAACCATTTTCTCCTGCTCTAGAGGTTCACTTCGTGTCGTGTGTATGTTTATTTTTATTTTGGGTTGCACGTGGATTGTATACGGAGACTAATTTATGTCGTCGCCCATAGGGCGTGGATTGGTCCAAATCCGTATAATTTTAGATTTGGCTTTGGGTTGATTTAAGGACCGTTAATCTGGTTTGAGATTAAGATCGACTTAAACATATGAGCATTTGGGCTCGATTATTTTAGTTTAAGGACATCATGGTCCATTATCGCTATGTTTGAGGCGAAGTTTTAGTTTAGGGACGTTTCGGTCCATTCTCGCCATTTTGGAGGCGAATATTAGTTTAAGGACGTTTCGGTCCATTATCGACATTTTGAAGGCGAATATTAGTTTAAGAACGTTTCGGTCCAACATTCAACTTGCGCGCACGTGTATTTGTTACGTGACGAAGTGAACGATGTTGATATGGAATGTGCCCAATTTGGGGCACGATCCGATTTGAAGTGTGTACATCAATTTGGAAGTACATCAATATGGGATGAAAGGAGTTGTTGATTGTCGGGATTCGCCACCTCTCTGAAGACATTGAAGAATTACAACGACATATATCAGAGGTGTGAAGAGATGAACCCTTGAACCAAATCCCGTGTTAGAGGGAGAGGGATTATTGCGGCATTAAGAATTTTTATTAAGGATACGTTAGTCCAATTTGAGACTAAGATCCACTTAACAACATTTCAGGATCTTCCTTATTTAATACCTAGTAATAGAGTATTTGGACTCAGTTGCAAGACTTTAGTAAGCCAATTTGGGCTTTAGTCTGCTTAGTCTCCCTTCTTTTTTTTTGAAAAAAAATGCTATGCACTTGTTTAGGCTTTGTTTAATCAGTCCCTTTTTATGCAAAAAAGTGTTGAGCACTTATATGAGTTCTGACGCCCACATATGATCCTGTGGAACTTTCAGTCATGGGGATTGCCCAGCAAGTGTTGAACACTTTACTCCTTCTGTCTTTATATAGAGCGCTAGGTACTCGTTATGGCGTCCACGTAGGGAACACGTGAGGCGCTGGGCGCTGGTCAATGAGTGTTAAAAACCAATTGGGGCTTTTTATGGAGTGCTAAGCAATCTTTTCTTCTCTTTTGCGGCGCACACGTGGGGAGCACGTGCGACGCTGGGCGCTGCCTAGTGAGTGCTAAGCACTCTTCCCTTCTGTAGCACCCACGTGAGGAACACGTGCGGCGCTGAGCGCTGCCTAGTGAGTGCTGAGCCTTCCCTTCTGTGACGCCCATGTGAGGAACACGTGCGGCGCTGGGCGCTGCCCAGTGAGTACTAAGCACTCCTCTCTGTGACGCCAAGTGAGGAACACGTGCAGTGTTGGACGCTGCCGATAGTATTTTTGCCCAGTAATGATCGATAGGATGTTTCTTTTGCAGATCTAGGATTAAACTTTCATTTTTAAGAACCAAGTTCTTTTACGAGAACTAGGTTTCACTTATATGCTTTTTTTTTAGGAATTCAATTCCTAATTCCTTTATGAATCTTTAATTCTCATGAACAAGTTCCTTCCGATGAGAATTAAATTCTCAACTTATGGGAGACTTGGCTTGTGGATCTCAGATCTAGAGAAAGAACTAAGTTCTTCGAGAAGGGTTAGACCCTTAGATATGTAAATGAGATGTTTTTATCTCTGTTTTTTTTCTTTATCTAGAGTTTTTAAGGAGGGAGATCTTCTTCCTTAAGAATTTAATTCTTTATTTCTCTTTGAAGCTTTCTGTTTTTTTAGAAGCCTATGGGGGGTCCTCTCTCCTTTTTTTGAAAAGAAGGATCATTGGTCGTTGGGGCCCACTAGCTCTCCGATGATGCTGAGAGATCACAGCGCTATGTATCGAAGGTGTGGAGGGATGTACCCTTTGAACCATATCCCATTCATTACGGGGAAAAACAGGTTGGAGCTTAAACTTCTAACTGCTTGAAAAAGGTTTCTTTGCGTTCGCACGTGCGTCACACTTGTTGGGTGCACGTGCGTTGCACGTGGAGGACGCACGGCGTGGGCGCACGTTAGTCACACGTGTTGCGCACTTGGTGGGCGCACGTGCATTGCATGTGGTGTGCATGTGGCAGTTGCACATGCGTCGCACGTGGCGCTTGCACATTATAGGGGGCAGCTAAGGCGGTCACGCCCGCTTCCCGGTATACGGCGAAGAGGACGCGACTGGGCCGCTACGTATTTACTTTGAAGTAAATACGCTAAGCGTATCTAAGCAATATAAAAGTAAGCATAAGAGACAAGTGATATAAACTGAACATCAACTTTATTTATTAATATTCTTTTGTATAATGCATGAAAAGTAAATACAACTGAATAAAAAGTAATGTCTAAACAATGGCATAACAGAAATGAAAGTACTGAATGGAAAGTATACAATGACTAGAGCTCGGGGTCTTCACTGAACTGGTCCAAGTCTTCAGCAGTGGGCTCGATCTCTGACGGGTCCAAATCACTTGACGACATTCAAAAAAGAAAGAAATAGAATGTCGTCAGCGAACAGGTCGCTCGGTAAGTCCTAAACATAAGAGGAAAGTAGAATAGACCGAATAAGAAGGTATCTTTTAAAGTTGTATTATATTGTTGTAATTTTGTGTTAACGCTGTTGTTTGTACCTTGGTACAGAAGAATGCCAGTGTATACGAGAGGAGTCTCTATATACTAGAGACTAGAGGCAAGTATAGTACAAGAAACCATTTATGCCACGGTACAACAGCAATTTGATTCATGTTAGGTGTATTAAGTCTTACAGTCTCGTGCCACTTCTAACACCTTCCGTACCAATCTACCCCTTATACCCCGAGATGTCTAGTTTGTATTATTTTTTTTGTAAATTGTATTGATTGTATAATTGGATGACTGACCGAAACCATGATATCAGTAAACGGGTGTAACTGTAGAATCATGTAAATGGATGTAACTGGAGAATCATGTAAATGGAATGTATATCCATGGTTCGGTTAAGTCAAGTTGTATAAATCGATAATTAGATTCATGGATTCATGTTGAATTGTAAATTGTAGATTGTAGATTGTACTTGAATCATATTCAAGTCAGATTATAATGAGACTCACTCTGAGTCAGATAATTAGAAAAGTAAATTGAAGTCCTGATTGTTTTGATGTTATAGGTAACCGCTGCACATGGACGGCATGATTTGTGTCTTTTTCAAAGACGATTACCGTATTTATAACGCCATTATTAAGTTGTCTACCTTAAATAGGCAAGCACCCACTTTTCCGGCTCTCTGAGGCTCAAGAGATTGGTCCCGCTTAAACCTATGTTTACTAGGCTCCTTAGGGTAATTTATAGAACTTGAGGGGGTTTTATGTAAAAATACTTTTATATATTTTTCAAAATACACCGCAAGTATTTATTATTCATCTTTAGAATTATAATGAAAGTAGATTTTATATTATGATATTTCTAGTGAAAATATTCTAATTTCATAAATAAAGGTATTTATTTGTAATATTGATTTGTATGGAATTCATGGTATTTTAGTGTAAAATGATTCTTGTGACATTTTTAGAGAAAGTGGAATATTTATAATAATTCAAAATAAATATTTTAATGTTACATATACATATATTTATATGAAAATAATTTTAGTATATATATAATATTTTAGAAATCTCGTTTTCTTAAGATGTCGTATTTTAAATCTTTCGAGACCGAATGCTCCTTGCGGAGGTCTGCATCTCGCACTACTAAGGCCGAGGATGTGCGATAATCTGCACCATCCCGAACGGGTTCCCCAAATGGGTTGTAGTGGCGCTTTGCAAAGTTTTGTATAAATACTAATCATTAAGGAAAAACTGTTTTATTAATTATGGTATTTATTTATAAAGATGTCGATTTCCCGTATTCTATATTCTAGGGTCTCCTAAGTCAACTAGACTGCTCCTAACTGGTCCAAAGCGACAAGTTGTGAGATATCTCTTAAATCGCCCCTTCAGCGCCAATTGTGGCCAGGTAAGTACAAGTGAAGAAAGGAGGGATCCGCTCATGAATCACTGTGAGACAGGCCTTTTAAAATTACATTTCTCACTTGTCTAGTCTAGGCACCACAAAGTCAGGTTTAGATAAACGACTGAGTGCGCACAACCTTCCTCTGCCCTAATGAGCGTGACAGTCATTAATTGGCTGAGTCTATATATTTTTTTATTAGCTCAAAAGTTATTTATTTGCAAAGATTTCGATTTCCCGTATTCTATGTTCCCGAGGGTATCGTGCTATATTGCATATGAGTGTGTGAGGAGGTAGGTCGTTACCTCGTGATCTACTTAAAGGTATAACAAGTTTAATGGTTTAAATGTATAATTGAAACAATGTGGTATTTAAATGAAAAATATAAAATAAAATAGCCATCATTTTATGAAATGAAACTTGATCAATTTAGTAGATTAGTGTTTAATAGTCAACATGAGGGAGTTTAAGCATAATTGTATTAACGAGAAGTGAAGTTTTATAAGAAAACCGAATCGGAAATCGGATTTGTTCCGATTCCATCGGATTTTGTAAATCCGTATTTTAGAAAAGAAAAAAGAGGTAGAATTTGGGGACTTATGGGTTTTGGACAATAACAAGAGTGAGATAGAAGGAGAGGAATCGCCGGTGCGTCGCTTCGTCGCCGAGAGCTCCTAAAACGATCGCCGGAAGTTCGCCGGGAATTTCGCCGTAGCTTCGCTTCATGCTCGTTTTCAAAGTACACAAGTTTCTTAGAAATTTTAGAGAGTTGGCTCAGAGTTTTGGGGTTAGAGGGTAGAGGGTAGGGGTGATATTTATAGGATTAGGCTAAGGTTAGGGTAGATGAAGGGTTTTAAATAAAAAAAATGTTAAAATGTATAAAAAAAAATCATTAAAAATAGAGTAAATGGTGGTTAATGGGCTCTTTGGAACCGATCTCTGTAAATGAAGCATGCAGGGGGTTTCAGAAGATGGAAAGGCACATTTCATCTTCAGGGGACTTGGCCGTCCGACAGAGTCCAGCCGGTGGCGCCGGCCCGACTCGGCCGAGTTGGGCCGAGTCAGGGGCTGGGTAGGTGGGGGGACTCCTGGTGTAGGCTCTGGTGCATTTAGTTTTTCATGGGTAGTGGGAAATTTTGGAGTTATCTCATGTGGACTGTTGGGCTTCTATAAAATTTAAAACAAAATAAATATTAAAAATAATTTGGGGCATGAGATTTGAACTATGGTGGCTTGGTTCAGCAATGCAAGTTATTACCAATGAGCTACAAGCTCCTTCTTATAACTAAATTGCTAATTAATTACTTAAGTCTTGTGCTCAGGCAATAAATACCCCTTTATGGATTTTTTTGAATTTTTTTTGTAAAAACTTGTATAGGAAATTTAGGGTTGTTACAAAGACCCTAACATAGAGAACCAAGCTCCTATAGAGAACTAAGTTCCTTTGAGGATTGAATCCTCGCACGTAGTTTGCACGTGGCGGGTGCACGTGGTGCGTACGTGCGCTTACGTATATGCACATTATGGGGGCAGCTATAGCCCTAACTTTGAGAACTAAGCTCCTATGAAGAATTAAGCTCCTTTGAGGAGTGAATCCTTACACATGGTGCGCACGTGGCGGGCGCACGTACGTTGTACGTAGCACACACGACGTTTGCACATATGCGCATTATGGGGGGACAGTTAAGGCCCTAACTTGGAGAACTAAGCTCCTTTGAGGATTGAATCCTATTTTTTTCAAAGATGTGTCCTCTCTTATTTTTATGGGAGTAGTAGAGAAGAGATCTCTCTTTTTCCCGATGTGAGACTAAAAATGTATCCCCATGTGGTAGAGCATTACTTAGACTATACGTGCATAACACATTTGCTCATAACTATTGATTTTTTGAGACGCTTTCGATGCCATCATAATTTACTTGATTCTCATTCGGGAGTTTGACAAAATACAGCCCGAAAAATACTGGTTTACATTTTCTTAAACGTATTGTTGCTATTTGATACCTTGGACTCTTTTGCGCAGAAATTTTTGGCGGGAACAAACCCAAGCTTGTGGAGTAAATATTGAAGCCAGATAAGCTCGGTTGTAGCATTCGTAACCACTTTGTATTCGGGCTCCACGCTCGAGCGGACGACTGTCGCTTGTTTCTTATAACTCCATGAAATGAGATCGCGACCCAAGAAAATTGTGTACTTGCTGGTAGAATGACGATCCGCAGTATTCACAGCCTAGTCAGCATCACTGAAAGCATGCATCCAACGTAGCGAATCATGATAGAGAAGAAGGCCATGAGAATGCGTTCATTGAAGATAGCGGAGTATGTGCTTAACCAGTGACTAATGGTGCATGGTAGGAGCATGCATATGTTGACAGGACCGATTGACCGCGAAGGAGACTGTTTAACGCCGAAAATCGGAGACGACTGGGTTAGAACGTCTTGCCTGAATTTGGGAGAAAATGCATGGGTTGATCCATTCACTTTTCCGAAAACACTAAGGGATTATAGCGCCGTATATCGAAGGTTTGAACAGATGCGACCGATGTAACTTGACTTCAGATTCTTTTTTAGGGTGAGAGGTTTATTGATTGCGGGGACATATTTTTCCAATAGGCGCAAGCCCCCGTAGTTATTTATGTTATCGCGAACGATAACAAATTTCTACACTCCAGGTTGTTTTTTCTTGTGTTCATGTGTTTGACTGTTGATATGACCAAGAACTTTGCATTTTTCATGCCCGTGGATTGTATATGGTCGTATGATTTAGACCGTAAGGCACGGAAAGCATTTCTTTCGCTTTTGTTGGTCTTCGGATGAAGCATTACTTCAAGATTTTGTTTTGTGGAGACATTGTTCCACGGGAATTGACTCATCGTGAAGCGTTGTTTGTCGATGAGCGGGAACATGTTAACAAAGCATTGCTTTTCTTTTGGAGTTTTGATGTGGGAAGATAGCGAGAAGATACAGGCATCGTCATCTACTATTGACCCAAATTACAACTCATGAGAGAATTGCGGATGTTTTGTCGATGGAAGGATTGTTCCATTCGAGGGAACATAGATTTTGATTGTAGGGGAGAGTTGCTCCACTTGAGGAGGGCCACATTGGTAGCTTGGTTTGCCAACTTGAATGAAAGCTTTGCTTTCAGAAGAAGTGGAATTGCACTTAACTCATAAAAGGGACCATGTTGGGAGCTTGGTTTGCCAACGTGGATTGGAGATATGCGCTTTGCGCAGTACACTAAGCATTTCTTAGTTTTTAACTTGAAGAGATGGTTTCATGTTGGTCTCTTAGTTTACCAACATGGGGTCTATGATATGATGAGAGTATTGCTCTTGGGGTTCATATTGATATTTTGGTTAGCCAACATGTGTTTTGGCCAAGCATTGCTTGATTATTCCCACATTGGTGTCTTGGTTTGCCAATGAGGGTGAACTTATGGTTCAATTGTCAAATTATGAGGTCCATAAGTTCTTTTATCATAAAAGCATAAACTTTATCTAGGGACACATTAGTTTCATTTAAGAACTAAGGTCTACCCTGAAGGTTTGGGGAACATAGGCTCTGTCTAGGGACACTTAGTTTCATTTAAGAACTAGCTCAACTTAGGTGACTTGAGAATTTCATTCTCTATTGATCATTGGGATCATAGTTGAAGCTGAATCTTCAACATTTAGCCAATTTTGCTAAGTCTTGGTTTTAGTTAGACGCTCATGTGCGCTTTGCGCATGCACTTGCCCCCGTGCGTTGCATGTGGTGCACTTGAGAATAATGTGTGCTTTCACCCGTGCATTGCATGTGGCTCGCTTGGTTCATGTCTTTGGAGCTTGGTGCTGGCATTAGCGCATATATGCGTTTCTTGAAGGGAGCGCCATTAGCTCTGGCGCACGTGCATTGCACATGGCGCAACGTTGTTCTTTGCAAAGAGCACCCATGGGATTGGCGCATCTGTATAGGGTGCGCCCTATTCAGAAATTTTTTAACTTTCAGAAAGCAGAAGTTTTCAATGAAGCATATGCTTCTGTTTTAACTTTTATTCATGTTCTTGGTCAAGATTTTGAAGAAGATACATGTTCTTGATGATTTTCTCATCTCTTGATGGAGAGAATACCAAAGTTTTTCTTCTAAGATCTTAGTTCTTAGGATCAAATCCCTCATGTGTCACGACCCAGAAATGACACGTGACCGGAACTTGAATGACGTGAAGTGTATAGGACCCCACCGTAACCCAAGTAAGCCGAAAACCAGAAATCTAAACTTTTTTAAGTAAATAATGGAGGTGAAGCATTGAAAAAGAACTATTTATGAAATCAAGTTCCGCTTTTTAAAGTATAAATAAAGTTCGTTGAAAATACAAGATTGTATACTAAACTTTGAAAATATTTTCATCATTAGAAATTTTGGCAGCACCTTCTTATAAATTTTGATCAAAACCAGTACATAAATTTTGGTGCCTCTTTTAGGGTGCCTCTTTTGAGGATGCCTCTCTTTACTTTTATACCTCTTTTTAATTTCTAGATCTAAATTTCAATTCTATTGTAATGTGTTTTTGAGAGGTCATCAATAAAGTAAGCTTTTTATTTATCTCGCATTCTTTTTATCGTACCTGCAATTTTTTATTGTTAATCCAGTAATAGAAATTTATCTGCTTTTTTTTCTTATAATGAATTTTATTGTTATCTCTTTAATGTGTGAGTAATTCCTCACTTATTAGGGTAGGAGAGGGAAGGTTTGAGAGAAGGAAATTTCTCTCACTCCTTTCTTTACCCAAATAATTTTAATAAGGACTCCCTTTAAATCAACCATAATCCGCTCATTACGGCACCCTATCCTACATGATAGCGGTGATTCCCTAGTTAGTCCGGTTGTGGTTGAATTAACCGGAGGTTAGGGCTAAGAGCCAAGAACGGACGGACAAGGACCAAAAGGAAGAAACTAAGTTTCATCCTAGTCGTGCTAATCCCCGTTGTTGCAGATTACCCTAACACCTTTATTCACAAATAAGACATTGATAGAAGTGAGAAGATCCATATTTCGAACTGACCTAATCCTAACCCTAGCAAGCTTTTTATCAACTTATTCTCATTCATAGATCTTAAAACAAAACTTAACTTAATTGGACTTAACTCATTAGAACATAAAGAAAATGATTTCTTCTCCCTGTGGATCGACTTGTACTCAACCGGCTAGCTACCAAGCGACACCGTCTTGATTGCGGTAAATTTAAACACAGAAAAACTCTGTCAATCATTACTCCTGGGTGAGTTTTGCACTTTACAATTAGCTAATCCAGTAGGAATCTAGAAAGGTTTCAACGGCGTTATGCCTATAGGGAAACAATGTTTATTTTAATTAGATCCGTGTGAAAGCTCGGGGAACTTCCCTCGGAGTACCAATACCTGCCTGGCCGAATGATTGGCGAACCTGTAGGGTGTAATTAATCCCGGCTAATCTTACATTTTATGGTTTAAAGGAAGATTTGATAAAAACAGTGGGAGCCATCCTGATTAGATAAGATAACGACCAATCTAATCTTGTAAAGAGCGCACGCTAATGCGTTTCCTTCTCTCTCTCTCCAGGCAGCAACCAATGTCATGCCTTAATCAAGATAATAATATGGATGTATTTACTGAATCTGCTTATTATACTAAGCTGGGGAACGTTGGTTCCTTAGGAATAGGGGAATATCGGGATTCCCATGCTACCCGTACGAAGAAACAACATGTTGATGCATCTTCTTCGGTTGTGTTCGTTACCGAGAACCGTTTCTCAGTTTGTTCTATGTCCTGGGTATTGGATACCGGATCAGGATCCCATGTATGTAATTTTTTACATGGGCTAAAGAAAGGTAGAGAACTGAAAAAGTGTGATAAATCCCTAACAGTAGGGAATGGTGCAATTATTGCAGCCAAAGCAGTTGGCGAATATTACCTTGTATTACCAACTGGTAATACATTGATTCTGAATGACTGTTACTACGTACCAAAGATGATGTGTGACATTATATCGGTTTCTTTGCTAACTAAAGAAAGATATAATCTCACATTAGAGGATACTGTTATGAAAATTTTCCAAAATCAAGTGTTGATTGGATTTGGTACGTTATGTAATGGTATATGCGTTCCAAATCAAAGTACAGTTCTTAACGTATAGAACACAAACAAGAGGAAAAGTTCAGAAATGAACGAAGCCTTCTTGTGGCACTGTAGACTAGGTCATATCAATGCGACAAGACTGGCTAAGTTTTATAAAGATGGATATTTGAATCCGTTCGAGTTCTCATCTTATGAAACTTGCCAGTTATGTCTCAAAGGCAAGATGACCAAAACTCCATTTACTGAAAACGGAGAAAGAGCTACCGAACTCTTGGGACTTATACATAGTGATGTATGCGGTCCTATGTCTACACATACCGGGAATGGTTTTTCGTACTTTATTACATTCACCGATGATCTCTCAAGATTCTGACATGTGTTCTTGTTAAAACAAAAGTCTGAAGCTTTTGAGGAATACAAGTGCGAAATTGAAAACCAGACGGGCAAAATTATTAAAGTCCTACGATCTGACCGGGGCGGAGAATACTTGAGCGGGGAACTCCGTGATTATTTAAAAGAGAATGGGATTCTCTCTCAGCTTACTCTTCCGTATACGCCACAGCACAACGGTATATCGGAGCGGAGGAATCGCACCCTATTAGGTATGGTGCGCTCTATGATGAGTACTGCTGAGTTGCCTATTTCTTTTTGGGGTTACGCTTGTAACAGCTGCATACCTATTGAATAGAGTTCCGACCAAATCTGTGCCTACCACTCCATATGAGATATGGAATGGGAAAAGACCATGTCTTAATTTCATTAAGATATGGGGTTGTCCGGCCTATGTCAAGAAGCAAAATCCGGACAAGCTCGAGGCAAGCTCGGTTCTGTGCAAGTTTGTAGGATATCCCAAACATTCACAAGGGCATATCTTCTACCACACTGAGGAACAAAAAGTGTTTGTTGCTCAACATGACACCTTTTTAGAAAAGGGATTTCTTGAAAAAGAAATTAGTAGCAATGAGGTAGAACTAGAAGAAGTTCTAGTAGAACAAACTACGACTGATGATTTGGTGGAACCAGAGGATCCAATAGTATCCAACGAAACCCAACCACTCCGCAGATCTAGTAGGGTTTCTCATCCACCTGAGAGATACTACGGTTTTCTCGTAGACGGTGGGAGCGAGAATTGCATCATGGAAGATGACGACATGATTAGTTTCGAGCAGGCCATCACAATTGGAGACTCTGTGAAATGGCTGGATGCTATGTGATCCGAGATGGAATCCATGTACACCAACAAAGTATGGACTTTGGAAGTTGCTCCTGAAGGGGTAAAACCCATTGAGAGCAAGTGGATCTTCAAAAAGAAGATAGGTGTAGATGGAAAAGTTGAGACTTTAAAAGCTAGGCTTGTAGCAAAAGGTTTTCCTCAACGACCTGGCGTCGATTATGATGAAACATTTTCTCTTGTCACTATACTTAAATCCATCAGAATCCTACTTACCATTGCTGCATACCATGACTACGAAATCTGGCAGATGGACGTCAAGACCGCTATTCTAAACAGTGATTTAGAAAAGAGCATGTACATGACACAGTCAAAGGGCTTCGTGGACAGTGGGAGCAGCGAAAAGGTGTGCAAGCTGCTTAAATCCATCTACGGATTAAAGCAGGCATCGCGGAGCTGGAACATCTGTTTTGATGAAGCTGTCAAAGAGTTTAACTTCATCAAAAATGTAGATGAACCTTGTATATATAAGAAGGATGTAGAGAGCAAGGTGGTCTTCATCGTATTGTACATGGACGGCATACTCTTGATAGGGAATGATATTCCTATGCTACACTCGGTCAAGCTTTTCTTATCACATAAGTTCTCCATGAAAGATCTAGGTGATGCCTCCTATATCCTGGGGATAAAGATCTATAGAGATAGATCTAAATGGATGTTGGGATTGTACCAATCTAGGTACATAGACACCATACTAAAGATGTTTAGTATGGAAGATTCCTAGCGATGTAATTTACCCGCTTGCTCAGGAATTAGTCTCTCCGAAGAGATGTCTCCCAAGACTAATTTAGAGAATGCTCGGATGCAAGGGATACCCTATACTTCGGCAGTAAGCTCTATCATGTATGCGATGTTGTGTACTGTTCAGTCGAAAATATTGCAATTTTTAACATAACAGTTTCCTCACTTTTCTAAACATCTAAGGGTGTTTTTTATAAATATAACACGGATTACAAGTTTGTCTGGAAAATATCAAATACCACGTGTTATACATTATAATCAACATTCTAGAGGGAAATTGTATGTTTATTACTTCACGCAGGATATTGTATATCTCAACATTCTTCATTGAGATTTTGTGCAGAAAATTATCTCAGGACAGATATCGGAATCGCAAATTCGCCGACAAAATGCAGCAAGTCAAAGAGTTAAAATCTGGCAGAGATTTAGAATAGATAAGAAGATTCCAGATATCACCTGAACACCAATTGGCCGCCACCAGAATACACAGAAAATATGAAGCAACAAGCTCACCAAATGGCCGCAGAACAGCGGCCGAGTCAGGCCAATCCACCGCGGATCCGCGGCCGAGCTGGGGGCTCCGGTGACGACACTTTTTCAGAAGCTTCATTGCAATGTTATAGCTTGTTGAGGATGCTCCATTATAACAACCTTGTTCTGTAAACTTCCCTACAACAGCCTAGCTTCTTGAGGAAGATTGATAACTACCTTATTCTAGAAATTTCCCTATAACTACCTATCTTCTTGGGGAAGATTGACCTAGCTTCTAGTGGAAGATTGGTGAAGGGCTATAAAAAAAGACCTAAGCCTACATTGTTGAGGTTGTTGATGGTAGTCGATTTCAAGCACACAAACCAAAACCAAATCCAATTCAATTCCTAATCAAGATTCAAATCAAGAATCGTTGAGAACAACATTAAGCGACGACATTCAAGATCCTTTACGCGAAGCCGATCGTCATCACGAGCGCGAGATCCTCGACAGGTCCAAGTCTCACGAAGATCGAGCAAAGCAAAATTCGACGAAATAGTTACCTCTTCAAGGGAGCGATCGAGATCAATTCTTATAATCTCGGATTGAAGGAAAGTGTAATTAGAAGTTGATTAATAACGGTGATCAATTGTTAATTCTTGCTTTCTTTAAAATTTCGCATTATGAAATTTCCAATTCTTGATTCTTTTATTTTCATGATGCGTGAGTGAAATCTCCGCTTGTTATGGATTCGAAGGAATTCGGAAGAACAAATGGTGATGAAATCCTATACGCATCTTAAGTCTTATGAGAATTATGAACTTTTGGAAAAAGAATTGTCAATGACCAAAATTGGAACGAGATCACCATTCTTGATAATTTCGTTGCAATTTGGGATTTAATGATTGATGATTCTCTTTGCTAAAGGGTAGATTTGAATGATGATCAATGAAAAGACAAGGGATAGTGAAGGAGAAACCCTAGTTTCTTCAATAGATCCCTAATCTTCATTCATCACCATTGTTCTAGCTATAATTCATCAATAGATAAGATAAGTCATTATTAATATTCATCATTACTACTAATTCCTATCGAATCCTACAAGCTATTCTTTATTTTCTTGATTACTAAATCTTAAACTCTTTCTTGATATTTCTTGAAGATATTTCATCCTATAAATCTTGATTCATTTTCTTGAATTTTCTTTACTATTTTCTTTCGACTTAACTAAAGCAAAAACGAATAAATACACGAATCTCAGTGGAAGACCCATACTCATAAACGAACTACATCGACACCGTTATTGATTGCGGCTATAAATTCTTTGATTGCGATAACACTTTTCATAACGGATCAAGAAAAACACTCAATCAAATGGCGTCGTTGCCGGAGATCTGTGCGTAATTTGTTCGTTCTTGATATTTGAGTTGAAATATTATTATTCCATAAAAAAATTGAATCAAAATCGCATCGTGTGCTTAACAATTAGTGTGTGAATTTTGCACGGAAATCTGGAATCATTGCCGCAGGGAGAAAATTATTCAGATCATTTCATCTAGGACAGAGGAGCAAGGGGAGCATCAGTACAAAATTTCATTCAGAGAACTGTTCATACGACCGCGGAACCATGGCAAAATGCAGGTATTGGTGGCGGAACCGCGTCTGTCTTGAATATTTAGGTCTCCAGAATTCTCTGGTATATTCTATACTTTCTTATCTCTTCTCTGATCTGTCCAATAACAACTTTTCTACAGGATTCTTTGCGAAAATTCGCCGCTCAAAAATAAAATTTGTTGCGTGTTTTGATATTGGTTGTTTGTGCATATTGTAATACGAAAATTAATGGGCGAAGAACAAATTCAGATTAGGTGGGGATTTCATTACCCTTCCTAAGCCACAAAAATCACAAAACTAGCATCCGCATCACCCTTCATTAACTAAAAAATATCTAGACAAGACTCTAAGGATCATCACCCTCAATTAGGACAGAAGAAGGTCGTGGGCAATCTATTGCTTATCTGCATTTCTTTTGTGGTGTGTAAGGCAAGTGTGTCTAAGGCAAGTGGTTACTTAATTAGGCCCGCTACTTACGTAGCGGATACCTCCCACTTACTTGGCACTTACCTGGCCACAGGAGGGATAAAGAGATGGTAGAGAATTTATCCTGCAATTTGTCTTCTGAAAATCTGGGAGCGGTCTAGTGACTTGACCTAGGTGACCGTAGATCTAGGGTTGATTGTGCATTTTTGTTGTGATTCTTCTAAAATCCATCTTTTTCAAAACAAACCAAAAACTAAAACAAACCACTTTCTCTAATTATCACAAACGCTGCCACTTGTGCTAAACCATTTAGTACATGCTCGGCTGGACACGGGATTCTAGTGCCCGTCTTGTCCGCGTTCCTCCTATCGACTCCGAAGTCGGTATTTCTACATCTTCTTTTTCTTCACCACACAACACATCCACCGAGATGGACGGATCTCCATCAAATTTTAACACCACTTTGCCACCACCCGCAGGTGCGCAGAATCTATCGTGTATGTCTCTCCAAGAGAGATGCTACCATATACGTGGTCCTCTTTCTACTTGTCTTTCCATTCCACCAGCCAATAGGGATAATTTCGAAATCAAACCACACTATATCAATCTTTTGCCTAAATTTCACGGTCTCGAGTCTGAAAACGCATACGTTTTCATCACCAAATTCGAAAACGTATGTGCTATGATGGGAACTTCACAACTTTCTGTGGATGCTATGCGTTTATGTCTTCTCCCGTTCACTTTGTGCGATTTAGCCGAAAAATGGCTTTATACCACAGCTGCACACTCTATTTCAAACTGGGATGAATTCGTCATAGCATTCCTCAAGAAATTTTATCCTAATCATAAGACTGCCCGTGTTCGTAGCGAAATTAATCAATTTACCCAGCTTCCCAATGAACAATTTTGGAAGTGTTATGAACGATTCAAGGATCTGCTAGTCCAATATCCTCATCATGGAATCCATAGATGGGATCTGTGCCGAATCATCTATGAGGGCGTTAATCCAACAATAAAGCAGATGCTTGAATCAATGTGTCAAGGAAATTTCATGTCTAAAGACGATGGTGAAGCTTGGAAATTTTTAGAAGATTTTGCTGAAAAAACTTTGCAATGGGAGAGCGTTAGTCAAACATCATATAGGGGTGGTATCCATCAACTTGATGTTTCCATAGCAGTCAAAGCTGAAATGGCAGCAATGCAAAGGAAACTCGAAATTATGGAAAACAAATTTTTATTAGCCTCCCCAAACCAGGTCACACTCTCTAAAACCGTGTGTGGATGCTATTCAGATCCATCACATCTGACGGAAGAATATCCTTTGAATTCTCCGTTTTAAGGTCAAGAACACACTAATGCTGCTTTTCAGCAACGACCTAGAAACGATCCTTATTCTTCCACTTATAATCAGGGATGGAGGAATCACCCTAATTTTGCCTGGAACCAACACCAAACTCAAAATACGGCTCCAAACCAAAATAACTTTCAAAGGGTCCCTCCACAACAACAGCAACCACTACAACTGATTCAGCACCCCTTTCAACAACAAAATTTTCAAAATCCGGCCAACACTTTTGCACCGTATAATAATTCTTTGCAATTGGTCGGTACCGATAACTCGTCTTCACTCGAACGAACCTTGAATTTGTTCATGAAACATTCCAAGTGTCGGCTGATATAAGGTCTTCTATCGATGATATAAAGAAGAACTCTGCCTCCCATGGTGAGAGTATTAAATCGATAAAGGCACAAATTGTACGATTAAATGCCGAAATGAGTGCTAGAGAAAAGGAGAAACTTCCATCTCAACCTCTACCGAATCCTGGACACTCACAACACTACAATGTGAGTGCCATTATAACGTTGAGATCTAGAAGAGTGTTGAATAATCAAGTCGGTGAACAGATTGATAATGATGAAATAATCAATGACACCCCGGCTTCCACATCCACTTCCACTTCTGCTTCTACTTCCGACCCTAGTTCATCTTCTTCCGAGCTTATTCTATGTTTTCCTCAAGGATAGAACCCTCAGCCCACTTCTTCTAGTCAACCATAGACGATCCACACTCCAATTCTGGAATCTGTTCCAGTCATACAACCTTCTCCAATATTGGACCCAGCTCTTATTGCTAAAGCACCTTATCCGAATCGATTAAGGGGAAACAAATCAAGTCCACATATGGAGAAGATTATGAAAATGTTTAAACAGGTTAACATAAATATCCCTCTCCTAGATGCTACACAACAAGTTCCAGCTTATGCGAAAATCCTTAAGGACTTGTACACTAGGAAGAGAAAGACTCAAGTGCCCAAAAAGGTATTCATGATGAATAATGTTAGCACAACTTTTACCCCACAATTACCAAAGAAATGTAAGGACCCTGGATGTCCTACAATCTCTATTTCTATTGGGGGTAAAAACATTAACCGCGCTTTACTCGACCTTGGCGCTAGTGTTAACTTGCTTCCATACTCTGTCTACAAGCAGTTAGGGATTGGAGAATTGAAACCAGCTCATTGTACTCTCCAAATAGCAGACCGATCCAATACCTAACCTAGGGGTGAGCTTGAGGATGTGTTGATAAAAGTCGGGGAATTTATATTCCCTGTGAACTTTATTGTTTTAGATACACAACCTGTAGCAAACCCACAGAACCAAATTCCGGTGATTCTCGGTCGACCCTTCTTAGCCGCTTCCAATGCTATCATTAATTATCGAAAAGGTTCCATGAACCTATCCTTCGGGAAAATGACAATTGATCTTAACATTTACAAGATTGGAAGTCAGCCATCTGAACCCTCTGCTCATATTCTGGATGTCTATTCTGTCCACGAGATAGCTCCCAAAAGCTGCAAGGTTGATGAACATTGCTTTTACGATCTCGACGACATTAGTACATCATTGTTTGATCTTGCACATCATCATAGTAAGGACACTTTTGACGAGTCCAACACCGAGTTTGAACCTATTGACCCATCTGTAACACCCGAGCTCAATGCTACTATTTTCAGTTGTTGTTTGAGCATAATGTGGTTCTCATTTCATTTAACTTGCTTGTTTGTTGCTTACTGTAAAATTTACCCGGCAAAGTCATTTCTACATATAACAAATTTTGGCATCTAAAATAAAATTGAAAATATTCATCTTGGCCTACTTGACACCCCTAGCCTCGTGGTAGCGTCCGTGCATTGTGTTCTCGTCCCGTTCAGTGAAACGGGCGAGTTTGGACGGCTACGCGCGCGTACATGTGTCCGTTTTGGGGGTATGCTTTTTAATCATAAAACAATTAATTTTAAAATTTAGATCCAGCTTAAAATCCTATTATTTCAATTTCAAATTTTTGGACTCAATCCGGGCGCGATTTGGAAATGTTTTATTTGGCGCCAAAATCCCAAATTTTAATATTATTAAAACCATCGCATATATTTTTCTAACTAACCTGATATCTTACTGTTCATTACCTATCTTTTAAATCTTTAAATTAACCTATATATATATCCTACTGTTCCTTAAAATGTTTTGAATTTTTAATTAATATTTATCCCTAACTAACGATTCCCCTTTAGCCAATCGCAACCTCCCCTTTAACCCCGTGGGCCCCACTTCTCTCTCTCTCTATCTCTCCACTTTCTCTCTCTCCCTCTTCTCTCTCTCCACTTTTTCTCTCTCTCTCTCTCTCATATATTCTCTCGTACTTCTCTTTATCATTCTTTCTCTTCTTGCTTCATGTCTCGTTTCTCATTTTTTAACTGTTCTTTTGTTGCCGGAATTCCGTCGTGCCGGTGACGCTTCACGACGTTCCAGCGAGGTACCCCGACCCGTGTGGTTCCTTTGTTCACCGTTTGGGTTCATTCCGTGAACCGTGCGCCCGTCGCGAGTTTTCCCCGCCGACGGTTAACGTTCCGTTTTTCCGATTCGCGACCCATCGAGGCAAGTTAATCTTGCTACATGCTATATAATTCATTTTATACCTATTTAAATAAATATCATACCTATAGTTTAAATCTAGTGCCCCATGTTTAATTTTATAACGTTTCGATATTCCGTTTGCATCCATTTATATCATATTAAATCTAGATCATGAAAACTTATCTTGTGACATACTAGATTACATTATACTGCATCCATATCAATTAAAATATACATCGTCGTAATATTTCTTATTATTATCTTTAATTAGTTTATAATCTGCATTTTATGATATTATATATTTAAAATATTTTAGTTTACACATGAAACGTCGTTGAAAAAGCGGATACGGCAAATCTGAAATTTACTGTACACCTTACCTTATAAAATTCATTATAAATCATAGAAAATCATTAGTATACGTTCTTTAGTTCGTTACGAAGCTAACTCATAATAATATAACTCTATGAAATATTTACTTGCAAAATAAATTGTTTAAATAACGTAAAATGCAAATGAAAATATCTCCAAACTGCTGTCCAGGGAAATTCCAGCAGCAAACTTTCAACTTTGAATATTCATAACTTTTCGTAGGGACAACCTGAGATGCTTATACTTATAAAACTGAAAATCTTATTGAATTATCTTTGTTTTGGTATAAGACACGTCCCTTTTGGAGAACGTTTGTTATTTTTAAGCTATTTTACAAATTATGGTGACGTTGAATTTCTGAACGGAACTTTCTTGTGCATGGTTAATCAATACCACTTTTATAGTTATTATTCGCTTTGAATATGCTATCCATATTAATATTATTATATCAATATTTATATCACATATTGCTTAGTTGTACATCCCACATTACCATTTTATAGTTTTATAACTTTTCGGATACCCGTTTGCATCCATCGCATTTAAGATACATATAATTGCATCCATAGATCACATTACTACATAATAATGCGATATTAACACTCCATGTTTAATAAATTGCATCCTAATTAATATTGGAACTATAAATGTAACCCTAATCGATAACTGTGCATCCATATCCTTGAAATTATATCTATTTGCATATCATATTACATGTTCCAGTTTATTGTTCTGATAGTACTCATGCTTGTTTATTTATACACATGCTTATGTTAGTTTGATTATGAGCACCCACATGACATCTTGTGCTTCCTGACATGACCTGTTACACTTCCTACTTGACATGACATGGTACCGTACACTCTTGACATGACATGACACCTTTATACATTACCTGGCTTGACCTGATGTACCATGGCTTTACCTGTTACCTGATCTTGTGTCTAATGCCAACAAACATAACATGTAGTCCTCATGGACCATTTCTGTTGTCTATCCAGACAAACCTGTTTACCTGATCCTGTGTTGGCATTAGTTTCTTGATTACTGGATACGTGACTTGACATACACATATAACTTGGGGGTATGGGGAAATCAAAGGTGAAATCTGACTTGTAACTCAACAGTTCACTACCTGTATTGAGTGTACACATTCATGTTTTGTGCCTAGCGGCATGTCTCGGTTTCAGCCGAGAATATTGTGGCCGTGGTCCCGGGTATGTACGAGATACTATCGAGTGTACACATTCCTGTTTTGTGCCTAGCGGCATGTCTCGGCTGCAGCCGAGAATATTGTGGCCGTGGTCCCGGGTATGTATGGGATACTATTGAGTTACATCGATGATTCATCAATTGATTTCAAAGACTTTAGAATAGAAAACCTGATAGAACAGTTTAGTTTACCCACTGCACGCTACCCTGTACTGGTATGATTCATATTATTGTTATTCTTGCTGTATTCATGTTTATATTACATTGCCTGCTACACTGTTCATATTATATTACTTGATGACATGACGCGCTGACGTCTGGGTTTTGCATGGCCCAGATTCCGTACCGCTGTTGCAGTCCAAGCAGGAGTACTTTAGCCAACAGGCTGAGCTGTGAGTTCAGTAGTAGTTAGTTTTATTTCCTGCATTTATTTCCTGATGTGAGCCCGCATTATGGGACACACTTTTCAGTAATTTGTATTGGATCATTTGCTTCCGCATTTATTTATTATTGACTCCTGTTATTCTGGATTATGGACATGTTTTAGATAGTTTTATCGTGTTCTTGATATCTCTACAGTCGTAATGTGACTGTGGATGGATACTTCCTACCCACAGGTAGCATGGTTGGCTATGTCACGTGCCCAATCTAGCGTACTCTGGAAAGCGGGGCATGACATGGTTCTTTTGGTATCAGAGCCATAGAATAGTCGGGTTAATTCTTTTATAGTTGGGTATTGTACCCAATACACGAATCAGAATAACCGTGTTTAGGAAACATGTCCTGCCACCTTGACCGTTTTACCATTCTTGATTCACATTCTTCCTGATTATATCTTTTACGATGTGCAAACTTCCTTTGCATATCGATTCAAAAACCTGATTCCTTGTTATCTCTAGGACTTAGGCGACTTGGATGGAGTTATGTAATTGTGGCTATGATACCGCGGCATAGTTACAATGCGGTACTCTATTTAAGTATCTTGGAGTTCTAGCCTTGATCTATATTCAAAATCTATCATCATGCTAATGTTGGGTATTTTGAGTTCAGGATTATGGCCGGTAAGAAATTGAAGACATACCAGAGGCGTGTGGACGAAGCCGCCATGCTTGGAGTGATAAGAGGAATGCTGGAGAATCAAAGAAACAGACCGAGCTGATCCAGCAGCAAGCGGACTCGTTTCGGGAAGGTTTGCAGATCGTTCAGCAGTCTGTGAACAATGTTGGAGCTAGACCAGTTGACCGAGTAGGGACCGTAGCAGATTTCAGGCGGTTGGGTCCATCTACATTTACTGGTTTAAAGAAGCCGTTGTCAATGGAGCAGTGGCTAGTTGACACAGAGAACTTGCTTTTTGCGGCACAGATTCCAGATGACAAAAAAGTTGTTGTGGTATGCATTCAGCTAGTGGACTACGTCCGAGAATGGTGGCTTGTTGAAGAGACCCGCTTGCCCAAGCCGATCAAGTGGGCGGATTTTTCTAAGAGTTTCCTGGAGAAGTTCTTCCCGTGGACTGCACGGGAGGAAATGGAAGAGAAGTTCATCGGACTAAAGCAGAAGGGAGCACCCGTAGATGTGCATGTAGCAGAATGGACGAGACGCTGTAGTTTCGCTGGACATTTAGTTGCCAATGATGCAGACAGGGCACGGAGGTTCATGCGCAGACTGGACGTGGACATCCAGAGGCAGATTGTCTCCCTGGGTTTGACCACTTTCTCACAAATACTTGCAGCAGCCAAGAGCAGCAGAGTTTATCTGGGATGAAAGGGAGTTTGCAGCAGACAGCAGTTGCGTTAAGGAAGCAGTTCGGTCGGGCCGGTCGAGTTTAGGGCTAGGCCGACAAACAATATTCTTGCATCAATGGAAGTGATGAAAGTAAAGAGCCAGCTGTTGTTCGTGATTCTATGGACGTGTTTGAAGATATATCGGGTTTATCGCCAAAGCGAGACGTGGAGTTCGCAATTGATCTTATTCCTAGGGCAGCGCCAGTATCCGAAGCGTGTTATCCAATGGTGCCAGTAGAATTGGAAGAAGTCAAGAAATAGGTTGCTGAATTGCTTGAAAAAGGGTTGGATTCGAAGCAGTAACTCGCCTTGGGGAGCTCCAGTTCTTCTAGTAAAGAAGAAGGATGGCACAAGAAGGATGTGCATCGACTATCGAGAATTAAACCGGGTGGCTATCAAGAACAAGTACCCGATCTCTCGCATTGGAGAACTTTTTGAGCAGCTTAGTGGCGCGAGGGTATTCTCGAAGCTGGATTTACGATCCGGATATCATCAGGTCCGAGTGAAAACAGAAGATATTTGCAAGACGGCGTTCCGAACTCGGTATGGACATTACGAGTACTTAGTGATGCCCTTCGGAGTAACGAATGCGCCGGCAGCATTCATGGACTTGATGAACCAAATCTTTTCACCGTTCTTGGATCATTTCATTATGGTATTCATTGACGATATTCTGGTTTACTCGAAGAGTTTTGAAGAGCATGCTGAGCATTTGAAGATCGCACTGCAGACGTTGAGATAGGAGAAATTGTATGCGAAGATGAGTAAGTGTGAGTTTTGGCTGGAGGAAGTAAGGTTTTTGGGGCATGTTGTGTCTGGCGATGGCATTGCCGTCGATCCAGAAAAGATTGCAGCAGTTCGAGATTGGCCTATTTCAAAGAGTGTTGCTGAGATAAGAAACTTTCTTGGACTCGCCGGGTATTACAGAAGATTTGTGGAGAACTTTGCTCGTCTGGCGGAGCCGTTAACCAAGCTTACGCGCAAGGAGGTACCTTTTATATGGACGGATAAGTGTGCATTAGCTTTCGAGACGTTGAAGCAGAAGTTGATAACCGCCCCTATTCTGACCGTGCCAGACAATTCCGGAGGATTGGAGATTCACAGCGACGCATCTGGGAAAGGATTGAGATGTGTTTTGATGCAGTATAGGAAGGTTGTAGCTTACGCATCGAGACAGTTGAAGACCCATGAGAAGAATTATCCAACTCATGACTTGGAGCTTGCGGCTGTGATTTTCTCTTTGAAGATTTGGAGACACTACATTTTGGGCGAAAGAGTCGAAGTTTTTACAGATCATAAGAGCTTGAAGTATGTGTTCACACAGAAGGAGCTTAATATGAGGCAGCGTAGATGGTTGGAGCTGATGGCTGACTACGATCTTGATCTTAAGTACCATCCATGGAAGGTTAACGTCGTGCAGGATGCGCTTAGTCGGTTACCAGCAATTCAGGTGTTAACTACGCAGAAGGAGATCGTTGAAGATTTTCGAAGATTTGACTTGGAGGTTGTGCTATCGCATTCTACGGGACAGTTGATGCAGCTGCAAGTACAGTCATCATTGATCGAGAATTTTAAAGCAGCACAATCGCAGGACCCCAGACTGTAAAAGTTTCGAGGACAGGTTGAAGCCGGATTACGAACAGATTTATTAATCCCCAAAGATGGTTCGTTGAGGTTTGGTACCCGTTTGTGTGTGCCAAAGGGAGATATTCGTGAAGAGCTTATGAAGGAGGCACACAGTTCAGCTTATTCTGTACATCCAGGAGGCACAGAGATGTACCGAGATATTCGACAGCATTTCTGGTGGGAAGGCATGAAATGGGAGATTGCTCGCTTTGTAGCAAAGTGCTTGGTGTGTCAGCAAGTTAAGGCTGAACATCAAAGGGTTGCTGGTTTATTGCAACCATTTCCGATTCCTCAGTGGAAGTGGGAACATATAACCATGGATTTCGTGACGGCTTTACCGCGAAGTCCAAAAGGCAACCATGCTATATGGGTGATTGTTGACCGATTGACCAAGGCAGTTCATTTTATTCCTTTTCGGGTTGGTCAATCAACATAGACTTTGGCAGAGCGGTATATGCAAGAGATTGTAAGATTGCATGGAGTACCGGTGAGCATCGTGTCCGATCGGGACACTCGGTTCTTATCACACTTTTGGCGGAGTCTACAGGAAAGTTTGGGGACTCGATTGAAGTTTAGCACAGCTTATCATCCTCAAACTGATGGTCAGTCGGAGAGAACGATTCAAACTCTTGAGGATACGTTGAGAGCATGTAGGTTGGACTTCAAGGGGTCTTGGGAGGATCATCTACTTTTGGTGGAGTTGTCTTACAACAACAGTTTTCAGGCAACTATTCAGATGGCTCCATTTGAAGCTTTGTATAGTCGTAAATGTCGTTCACCTGTTTGTTGGGACGATATCGGTGAACGAAGATTATTGGGACCAGATTTGGTTGTGCAGACAGTTGAGAAGGTTAACCATATCAGAAATCATATGAAGGCAGCACAGGACCGACAGAAGAGTTGGACAGATATGTCAAGAAGACCTCTAGAGTTCGCCATGGGTGATTTGGTATTTTTGAAGATATCACCGACTAGAGGGGTGATTCGTTTTGGAAGTCGAGGAAAGCTTAGTCCTCGATTCGTTGGACCCTTTGAGATCTTGAAGCGTGTTGGTGAGGTAGTGTATCGTTTGGCGTTATCGCAGTCCTTGGCAAATGTGCATGATGTGTTTCACGTATCTCAACTCCGTAGGTATGTTCGAGATGAAACACACGTTTTGGATCATTCGGAGCTAACAGTACGAGAAGACTTGACTTTTGAGGAGCGACCGATTGAAATCGTGGATCAAAGGGAAGAGGTTCTTAAGAACAAGGTTATCCCCCTTGTGCTTTTTTCTTGGGGTAATCGCTCGCATGGAGAGTCCACTTGGGAACGAGAAGATGAAATCCGGCAGAAGTTTCCACACCTTTTCTTGTAGTTATCTATCTTTGTATTCTTGGAATTTCGAGGACGAAATTCTTTTT
Organism: Agapanthus africanus; assembly: GCA_030015575.1. Classification (NCBI taxonomy): domain Eukaryota; kingdom Viridiplantae; phylum Streptophyta; class Magnoliopsida; order Asparagales; family Amaryllidaceae; genus Agapanthus; species Agapanthus africanus. The sequence goes on along the minus strand of JASDDO010000028.1, from coordinate 10,423,142 downwards.
GTAGTTGGGTATAATGTAACATCCGAGCCCAATGCTACTATTTTCAGTTATTATTTGAGCATAATGTGGTACTCATTTCATTTAACTTGCTTGTTTGTTGCTTACTGTAAAATTTACCCGGCAAAGTCATTTCTACATATAACAAATTTTGGCATCTAAAATAAAATTGAAAATATTCATCTTGGCCTACTTGACACCCCTAGCCTCCTGGTAGCGTCCGTGCATTGTGTTCTCGTCCCGTTCAGTGAAACGGGCGAGTTTGGACGGCTACGCGCGCGTACATGTGTCCGTTTTGGGGGTATGCTTTTTAATCATAAAACACTTAATTTTAAATTTTGGATCCGGCTTAAAATCCTATTATCTCAATTTCAAATTTTTGGACTCGACCCGGACGCGATTTGGAAATGTTTTATTTGGCGCCAAAATCCCAAATTTTAATATTATTAAAACCATCGCATATATTTTTCTAACTAACCTGATATCTTACTGTTCATTACCTATCTTTTAAATCTTTAAATTAACCTATATATATATCCTACTGTTCCTTAAAATGTTTTGAATTTTTAATTAATATTTATCCCTAACTAACGATTCCCCTTTAGCCAATCGCAACCTCCCCTTTAACCCCGTGGGCCCCACTTCTCTCTCTCGCTCTCTCTCTATCTCTCCACTTTCTCTCTCTCCCTCTTCTCTCTCTCTCCACTTTTTCTCTCTCTCTCATATATTCTCTCGTACTTCTCTTTATCATTCTTTCTCTTCTTGCTTCATGTCTCGTTTCTCATTTTTTAACTGTTCTTTTGTTGCCAGAATTCCGTCGTGCCGGTGACGCTTCACGACGTTCCAGCGAGGTACCCCGACCCGTGTGGTTCCTTTGTTTGTCGTTTAGGTTCATTCCGTGAACCGTGCGCCCGTCGCGGGTTTTCCCCGCCGATGGTTAACGTTCCGTTTTTCCGATTCGCGACCCATCGAGGCAAGTTAATCTTGCTACATGCTATATAATTCATTTTATACCTATTTAAATAAATACCATACCTATAGTTTAAATCTAGTGCCCCATGTTTAATTTTATAACGTTTCGATATTCCGTTTGCATCCGTTTATATCATATTAAATCTAGATCATGAAAACTTATCTTGTGATATACTAGATTACATAATACTGCATCCATATCAATTAAAATATACATCGTCGTAATATTTCTTATTATTATCTTTAATTAGTTTATAATCTGCATTTTATGATATTATATATTTAAAATATTATAGTTTACACATGAAACGTCGTTGAAAAAGCGGATACGGCAAATCTGAAATTTACTGTACACCTTACCTTATAAAATTCATTATAAATCATAGAAAAATCATTAGTATACGGTCTTTAGTTCGTTACGAAGCTAACTCAGAATAATATAACTCTATGAAATATTTACTTGCAAAATAAATTGTTTAAATAACGTAAAATGCAAATGAAAATGTCTCCAAACTGCTGTCCAGGGAAATTCCAGCAGCAAACTTTCAACTTCGAATGTTCATAACTTTTCGTAGGGACAACCTGAGATGCTTATACTTATAAAACTGAAAACCTTATTGAATTATCTTTGTTTTGGTATAAGACACGTCCCTTTTGGAGAACGTTTGTTATTTTTAAGCTATTTTACAAATTAGGGTGATGCTGAATTTCTGAACGGAACTTTCTTGTGCATGGTTAATCAATACCACTTTTATAGTTATTAATCGCTTTGAATATGCTATCCATATTAATATTATTATATCAATATTTATATCACATATTGCTTAGTTGTACATCCCACATTACCATTTTATAGTTTTATAACTTTTCGGATACCCGTTTGCATCCATCGCATTTAAGATACATATAATTGCATCCATAGATCACATTACTACATAATAATGTGATATTAACACTCCATGTTTAATAAATTGCATCCTAATTAATATTGGAACTATAAATGTAACCCTAATCGATAACTGTGCATCCATATCCTTGAAATTATATCTATTTGCATATCATATTACATGTTCCAGTTTATTGTTCTGATAGTACTCATACTTGTTTATTTATACACATGCTTATGTTAGTTTGATTATGAGCACCCACATGACATCTTGTGCTTCCTGACATGACATGTTACACTTCCTACTTGACATGACATGGTACCGTACACTCTTGACATGACATGACACCTTTATACATTACCTGGCTTGACCTGATGTACCATGGCTTTACCTGTTACCTGATCTTGTGTCTAATGCCAACAAACATAACATGTAGTCCTCATGGACCGTTCCTGTTGTCTATCCAGACAAACCTGTTTACCCGATCCTGTGTTGGCATTAGTTTCTTGATTACTAGATACGTGACTTGACATACACATATAACTTGGGGGTATGAGGAAATCAAAGGTGAAATCTGACTTGTAACTCGACAGTTCACTATCTGTATTGAGTGTACACATTCATGTTTTGTGCCTAGCGGCATGTCTCGGTTTCAGCCGAGAATATTGTGGCCGTGGTCCCGGGTATGTACGGGATACTATCGAGTGTACATATTCCTATTTTGTGCCTAGCAGCATGTCTCGGCTGCAGCCGAGAATATTGTGGCCGTGGTCCCGAGTATGTACTGGATACTATTGAGTTACATCGATGATTCATCAATTGATTTCAAAGACTTTAGAATAGAAAACCTGATAGAACAGTTTAGTTTACCCACTGCACGCTACCCTGTACTGGTATGATTCATATTATTGTTATTCTTGCTGTATTCATGTTTATATTACATTGCCTGCTACACTGTTCATATTATATTACTTGATGACATGACGCGCTGACGTCTGGGTTTTGCATGGCCCAGATTCCGTACCGCTGTTGCAGTCCGAGCAGGAGTACTTCAGCCAGCAGGCTGAGCTGTGAGTTCAGTAGTAGTTAGTTTTATTTCCTGCATTTATTTCCTAATGTGAGCCCGCATTATGGGACACACTTTTCAGTTATTTGTATTGGATCATTTGCTTCCGCATTTATTTATTATTGACTCCTGTTATTCTGGATTATGGACATGTTTTAGATAGTTTTATCTTGTTCTTGATATCTCTACAGCCGTAATGTGACTGTGGATGGATACTTCCTACCCACAGGTAGCATGGTTGGCTATGTCACGTGCCCAGTCTAGCATACTCTGGGAAGCGGGGCGTGACACCATCACAAAATTCAATAGCACTTTCCGAGTAAATATCATACACAGGTTTTGAACTTCTTCGAGAATCCGAATGTCATTCACTTACCCCACCTTCTATTGTCTCTCCACCAACATTAGATCTCAAATTGTTACCTTCTCGCCTTAAATATGCATATTTAGGTGAGAATGAGTCTTTTCCTGTGATCATATCCGCTTCTCTAGCTCTAGAGCAAGAGAACATTCTTTTGATGGTCTTGAGATCTAATAGGCAAGCCTTTGGTTGGACAATGGCTAACATCAAAGGGATTAGTCTCTTGATTGTTGAACATCATATACATTTGATGGATGAAGCCAAGCCAACCTGAGAACCACAAAGACGGTTGAATCCCGTCATGAAGGAAACGGTAAAGAAAGAAATTTTCAAGTGCCTTGATAGTGGTATCATTTACCCAATCTCTGATAGTCAATAGGTAAGTCCTATTCATGTAGTCCGTAAGAAGTCTGGCATCACGATCATAACAAATGAGGCTAATAAGTTGATCCAGACACGCACTCAAACTGAGTGGCGTGTATGTATTGATTACAGAAAACTCAATACCGCAACGAGGAAAGACCACTTCCCTCTACCTTTTATTGACCAGATATTGGAACGATTAACTGGACATGATTATTATTGTTTCATGGACGGATACTCTGGCTATAACCAGGTCCCTATCGCTGAAAGGATCAAGATAAAACCACATTTACTGGTCCTTTCGGTACTTTTGTTTATAGACGCATGCCCTTTGGGTTACGCAATGCTCTCGCTACATTTCAGCGGTGTATGATGGGGATATTCTCGGACATGGTAGAGAATTTTCTGGAGATTTTCATGGACCATTTCTCGATATTCGGGGACTCTTTTGATGATTGCCTATCTCATCTTGACGCAGTTCTTACTCGTTGTTACTCGTTGTAAAGATAAGAACTTAACTTTGAATTGGGAAAAATGCTATTTCGTGGTCCAAGAGGGTATTGTGCTTGGACATGTCATTTCATGGAAAGACATTGAGGTCGACAGAGCTAAAATAGATGTCATTCATAACCTTCCTCATCCCAAATGCGTCAAAGATATACGATCTTTCCTTTGTCATGCAGGATTTTATAGGAGATTCATTAAGAATTTTAGCAAAATTGCTAGACCTTTAACTCTTCTCTTGGCTAAGGATAAAACATATCACTTTGATTCAGACTGTGTGGCTGCTTTTAATTCACTTAAAAATTCCCTCACTACAGCCCCCGTTCTTTCATCTCCTGATTGGAACCACCCGCTTGAGCTTATGTGTGATGCATCAGATTTCGCTGTTGGTGCAGTCTTAGGACAGCACATTGATAATATGCCACATATGATTTATCATGTGAGTAAAACCTTAAATGATGCCCAAATTAATTATACAATTACCGAGAAAGAACTCTTGGCAGTTGTATTTGCATTAGAAAAATTCAGGCCTTACTTGATTGGCTCACCGATTGTGGTTTACACTGATCACTCCGCCCTAAAACATTTTTTATCAAAGAAGGATGCTAAAGGCATGTTAATACGTTGGATCCTATTATTACAAGAATTTGATCTTGTCATTCGAGATAAGAAAGGATGTGAAAACGTAGTAGCCGACTATCTTTCGCGCATCTTTTCTTCATCTACTGTGACCTTGCCAATTAACGACTCTTTCCCGGACGAACAGCTCTTGAACGTATCCAGCGAACCTTGGTTCGTGGATATTGTGAATTATCTAGCAACGGGACTGATTCCTAGTGAATGGTTTAAACAGGACAATTATCGATTTCTATCCCGAGTAAAGCATTTTTACTGGGATGAACCTTATTTGTTTAAGTATTGTCCTGACCAAATCATTCGCAGATGTGTCCCCGATGATGAATTCAAGAGTGTTTTGTCTTTCTGTCATGATCATGCATGTAGAGGTCGCTTTGGTCTACGTAAGAAGGCAGAGAAGGTTTTGCAATGTGGTTTTTACTGGCCTACTTTATTTAAAGATGCATATGATCATTGCAAATCCTGTCCACAATGTCAACACACGGGTAGGATTTCTCGAAGAAATGAGATGCCACTTCAACCGATCTTGGTTGTTGAAATTTTCGACGTTTGGAGTATTGATTTTATGGGTCTTTTTCCCAACTCTTTTGGGAATTTGTATATCTTGTTAGCGGTTGATTACGTCTAAAAATGGGTGGAAGCAATACCATATCGTGCTAATGACAACAAGGTTGTCATTAAGTTCCTTAAAGAGAATATCTTTTCGCGATTTGGACACCCTCGCGCTATCATTAGCGACAACGGGACGCATTTCTGTAATCGGTCTTTCAAGATTTTGATGCGGAAATATGCAATCAACCAAAAACTTTCCACGCCCTATCATCCCCAAACGAGCGGGCAAACTGAGATTTCAATTAGGCAAATCAAACTAATTCTGGAGAAAACGATTTCTAAAAACCGGAAAGATTGGTCAACCAAATTGACGGATGCACTTTGGGCATTCCGTACCGCTTATAAGACTGATCTCGGTATGTCTCCTTACCGCTTAGTGTTTGGAAAGGCTTGCCACCTTCCTGTCGAGATTGAACATAAAGCAATGTGGGCCATTAAAGAACTTAACTTTGATTTAAATCAAGCCTGCAACTTTCGGAAGCTGCAATTAAATGAGCTAAGCGAACTCCGCGATGAAGCTTACGATTATGCGGTGATAGTAAAGAACCGGACTAAGGTATTTCACGATAAAAATATTTTGAGAAAAACTTTTATTACAGGTCAACAAGTCCTTCTTTACGATTCCCGTCTCCATCTTCATGCGGGTAAGCTAAAATCTCGTTGGAAAGGACCATTTATTGTGCGGTATGTATACCTGCACGGGACAGTTGAAGTTGAAAAATATGAAAAATTATTCAATTTTCAAAGTGAATGGGCATAGATTAAAACCGTATTTTTCCACTGACCCCATGGAGGAGCTCCTGTTTTTACAGGAGCCGATTTATATGACTAATTTTCCTCCACCTCACCTCCATGTATCGGTAATATTGTCTCATTTTTAGAATGAAGGTGAGTCATTTGTTAAATATATATATATATATATTGAAAAAAATATTAAAAAAAAAGATATACAAATAAATAAGTTTGGGGGAAGATTTTCACGTTCATTTATTCTTATACCCGTTAATAACTTTTCCTCCCAAGTCTACAGGTTTTTGAGATTTAAAAGACGACAACAGTGGGGTCACTGCTGTAAACAGGTTTGGGGGAGGTTTGTGCTTATTTACGCATTACTTCGCATACCACTTTGCATAAGCATAAAATTTTCAAAAAAAATTCTTTTATAATAAAATATTAGAAAGTGAAAAATTACATTTAAAAGATTGGAAAAATTTAAGAAAACCAAGAAAGTTAGATGTTATCTTAAACGTAACTAGTAATAAGTAGTTATGAGCCGTTGTCCCAAGGGTTAGTAAGATGAAAGAAGTCACTAATTTGAGGTTAAAAATAAGTCTGAAAAATAGTTCATATTCTAGAAGCTAAACATTTGAATGTTGATACCCTACTATACGCACTTACACACGTCTTGAAACTCGGGATAGTAGAGGATACCTTGAAATGCTCTTGTCTAAATGCCAAAGTATGAAGAAAATAAATTTAAATGAAGAATAAAAGTATAAATGGTGAAGAAAAATGAACACTGGTTTTGTAATCACTAAGACGGTATAAAAAATATAGTAAGGGTGCTTCATCACCTAATGCCTTAGACGAACTGGTTTAGGAGTCACTGCTAAGCCTTAGGTGTTGCAAGACGAGAAAATTGCTAATTACGCCTAATACGTGATTACATTTAGTAATTGGTCAGTTAGTACCTCAAGAAGTATTAACGGTTGCATGAAAAATGTGTGAGCAATTCCATCTAAAATATTCACCGACTAAAAAGTGCGGAGGTAGATGGACAAGAGTATGATAGCTTGAATTGAATTCTCCGAGTGTAAGAATGTCTTTTACACACACGTAGGGGTATATGATCGGTGTTTGGAAGAAAGGTAGGGATGAAGAATAAAGGCGATGTTTTATTGAGGGATGATGTGATTTCTAATATTTTTTCATGACTATTAAGATAGGGCTTATAACAACCAAAATGCTAGTATAGTTGAAAACTCCGGTTTTCAAGTTCTTTCTTTTACAATTCTTATCTTTATATGTAACTTTCACAGTTTTCCTTTTATTATTGGATTTTGTGGGTGCAATCCGTTGAAAACCTTCAGGAGACAACACTCCTCCTACTAGGGACACCTAAAGGTTTAAAGGCTTGTTGCACGTGCTCAGTGCAATCGTGTTGCCTACGAAAGTGTGCTAGTTAATTTTTCTTTTTCTTTCTATTTTCTCCTTCTCTTGAATAAAAGAAGTTTGCTCGAGACGATCAAAGTCAAGTTTGGGGGAATTTTTTCAGTCGAAAATATTGCAATCTTTAACATAACAATTTCCTCATTTTTCTAAACATCTAAGGGTGTTTTTCATAAATATAACACGGATTACAGGTTTGTCTGGAAAATATCAAATACTACGTGTTATACATTATAATCAACATTCTAGAGGGAAAATGTATGTTTATTACTTCACGCAGGATATTGTATATCTCAACATTCTTTATTGAGAATTTGTGCAGAAAATTATCTCAGGACAGATATCGGAATCGTAAATTCGCCGACAAATTGCAGCAAGTCTAAGAGTTAAAATCTGGCAGAGATTCAGAAGAGATAAGAAGATTCCATATATCACCTGAACACCAATTGGCCAACACCAGAATACACAGAAAATATGAAGCAACAAGCTCACCAAACGGCCGCAGAACCGCGTCCGAGTCAGGCCGATCCACCGCGGATCCGCGACCGAGCTGGGGGCTCCGGTGACGACACTTTTCCAGAAGCTTCATTGCAATGTTATAGCTTGTTGAGGACGATCCTGTAAGTCGATGTGCTACACCCCAGTACTTATGGGGAGGCGGAATTTACAAAAACTTATCAAGTTTAAACAACGAACATCGACTAACCGCTTGAATCGAAGCTAAACTCTAAAAAACCGTATCCTATGAGTTCCTTTTCATAAGAGATTAGGGATTATACCTAATGAACCGGTCCTTCTCCTTTACGTCCTCCTTTGTTCTCCTCGGCCTTCTCTAGGTAGTAGACGATCCACCCGAGAGCAAAACTCCAAGCTAAACCTCTAACTTGAGGTAACTAATCAACTTTGATTGCTAATCAAAGATGAGAGAATGATATAGAGTGAGGGTTATGGATTGTTTAGTCTAACTAATCCTTTGATCTCAACACATGAGGATTAAGGATTAGGGTTAGAAGATGAGAGCTTGAGGAGAGAGAATGTGTGTTATGATAATGAGAGAAGAGAGAGAGTGTATCATAATATTATGAAGCATTCTTATTATCAAATAATCAATAAAAGAAATGAATAAGCATGCTTCACAAAATATCTTGTGATGATTCATTAACATGAGTCATTAAGCAATAAATGTGCATTAATGAAGTGAATGAATCACCACTATGACTCACTCTCTTTCCAAAACAAACCTCCTTAGTCACATCTTCTAGAAGCTTCTCGAGTAATTACGAGAACGCCCCTCCGATCCGTAAAAATACGGAAAAACTTTAGACTGTAAAAATCCAATAACCGGATACCAGTAACTGGCTTAAACCAAAGCCGACTGATAAAATCTGTCCGAAAGTCGTACGCGCGTAAACGCACGTATGCGTCCGAACCCTTTGTCGCAAAACCATGCAACCTCTATATCGTTTCGCCTGGAGTAGGAAACTCTCTATGTGGGACTCTAGAGACTCGACTACTACGCTGGCAGTGGGTTTAACCACAGACCGCAAGCGGCACTAGCTGTACGTAACGGTCCCCAGGTAGTTGTCGATAAGAAGGCCGATGAGTAAACCCATCCGAACTCCTACTGAGTCTGATGTGACAATCTCCATACAGTCCGGTCCGTTCGTCCAAGACTATCGCATATCGGGCCTAGGGGGGCGGCAAGCGTCAGTCCCCTAATAGCGGTATAAGTCGTGTCGGAGTAAAGCCCATTACACCCTGAGAAGCTACTGGAACCTACCAGCAAATCTCGCTTGCCCTGGCCAGGGACTTTGCGTAATGGCTCTCTGACACAGCACGATATCTACTCCCAATACCGGGAGGGACGAATCCTGTCTAACCGCCACTGCCTCCAAGTGCTCGGGACTGCACCCAACTGCTACCTGTTTGCACGACTCCTTTGAGCCGTGGTAGGGTAGCAATCTAAGAACAGTGGGACACACTCGAGGCGAAGTAGCAGTGTCAAGTCTGCGGACTATGCTGTACTCATGTCACCTGGGAACTGTTCACTGACGACTGGTATCAAACCAACCAACAGTTCCCTGTGAGTCCTGTCCGGTGTACCCGTAACCTAACGAGCACCTGTATACTATCTCCAGTACGACGTACTGACGGCTGTGGGACAGACCATCTCCCCAACTGGGATGAGAAGCGTACACACTAGTCTACTCCGGAGTATCGATGCTCTGTCTCGATAATCCAACGACCAGGGACCTGAATAAGGATGTGCTTGTAGACTACCCAGCCCCCACTAGTGTGACTGCCATCACAACGCTGGTAGACAAGCAAGATCCTAAGAGCTCTATCAATACGTATACTCACATATTAAGATAGAAAAACCAAGTAGCATACTACCATGTTTAGCAAGACTGTTATATACATGTGAATATCCCAAGCTTCCATTAAGTAATATACAAGCTAGTATGATACAGTAATGGCCTTCTAGGGCATAAACACTAACAGATCCATTATAACAATCTTTTTCTGGAAACTTCCCTACAACAGCCTAATTTCTTGAGGAAGATTGATAACCACCTTATTCTAGAAGTTTCCCTATAACTACCTAGGTTCTTGGGGAAGATTGACCTAGCTTCTAGTGGAAGATTGGTGAAGGGCTATAAAATAGGACCTAAGCCTACATTGTTGAGGTTGTTGATGGTAGTCGATTTCTAGCACACAAACCAAAACCAAATCCAATTCAATTCCTAATCAATATCCAAATCAAGAATTGTTGAGAACAATATCAAGCGTCGACATTCAAGATCCTTTACGTGAAGCCGATCGTCATCACGAGCGCGAGATCCTCGACAGGTCCAAGTCTCACGAAGATCGAGCAAAGAGAAATTCAACGGAATAGTTACCTCTTCAAGAGAGCGATCGAGAGCAATTCTTGTAATCTCGGATTGAAGGAAAGTGTAATTAGAAGTTGATTAATAAAGGTGATCAATTGTTAATTCTTACTTTCTTTAAACTTTCGCATTATGAAATTTCTAATTCTTAATTCTTTTATTTTCATGACGCATGAATGAAATCTCCGCTTGTTAAGGATTCGAAGGAATTCGGAAGAAAAAATGGTAATGAAATCCTATACGCATCTTAAGTCTTATGAGAATTATGAACTTTAGGAAAAAGAATTGTCAATGACCAAAATTGGAACGAGATTACCGTTCTTGATAATTTCGTTGCAATTTGGGATTAAATGATTGATGATTCTCTTTGCTAAAGGGTAGATTTGAATGATGATCAATGAAAAGACAAAGGATAGTTAAGGAGAAACCCTAGTTTTTTCAATAAATCCCTAATCTTCATTTATCACCATTGTTCTAGCTATAATTCATCAATAGATAAGAAAAGTCAGTATTAGTATTCATCATTGCTACTAATTCCTATCGAATCCTACAAGCTATTCTTCATTTTCTTGATAACTAAAATTGAAATTGGATATTTTCTTGATTACTAAATCTTAAACTCTTTCTTGATATTTCTTGAAGATATTTCATCCTATAAATCTTGATTCATTTTCTTGAATTTTCTTTACTATTTTCTTTCGACTTAACTAAAGCGAGAACGAATAAATACACGAATCTCAGTAGAAGACCCATACTCATTAACGAACTACATCGACACCGTTATTGATTGCGGCTATAAATTCTTTGATTGCGATAACACTTTTCATAACGGATCTAGAAAAAAACTCAATTATGTACCAGACCGGATGTAGCTTACTCACTAGGTGTAGTGAGCTGGTATCAATTAGATCCTGGAGAGAAACACTGGACAGCTGTGAAGAACATTCTTAAGTACTTGAGAAGGATTAAAGAAATGTTCTTGGTGTATGCTAACAGTGAACTCCAAGTGGAGTCCTTTACCGATTCGAACTTCCAGAGTGATAAAGACGACAGTAAGTCGGTCTCGGGTTTTGTCTTTACCCTCAACGGAGGGGCGGCGTGTTGGAAGAGTTCCATGCAAGACACCGTAGCAGACTCGACGATGGAGGCTGAATATATCGCTGCCAACGATACTGCCAAAGAGGCTGTCTGGATGAAGAAGTTCATTGCTGAGCTTAGTGTGGTTCCTTCCATTGAGCATCCAATACCTGTGTATTGTGATAACAATGGAGCTGTGGCATTGGCCAAGGAACCCAGGTCCCATTAGTGATCCAGACATATTCTTAGGCGGTATCACCTGATCAGGGAGATAGTAGATCACCAGGAGATCTAGGTCAGGAGAGTTGACACGAAAGACAACGTAGCGGATCCACTCACGAAGGCCCTCTCCCAGATGCAGTTTGAGAGACTTTTTGGGATGTTGGGTATGAGATACTACAACACATGGCCCTAGTGCAACTGGGAGATTGTTAAGAATATGTATGCCCTAGAGGCCATTATTGTACATGTGATGTATATTATAGTGGATGCTTGGACATATATATATATATATATATATATATATATATATATATATATATATATATATATATAAATGACTTTCTTGCTCGACATGATAGTATGTTATCTGGTTACTCTTTATCTTAACATGTTAACAGGTATTCTTTACTGTCTTGATCTCACATGTTGATAAAACCCTTAGAATATGTACTTGACTACCAGGATTATGATGAGATCATACTAGTGGGGCCAGGGTGGTCCAAAAGTACATCCTTTAATCAGTTCCTAGTCGAGGGGATATCAAGACTAGGACATCGGTATTCCAGAGTAGACTAGTATGTATGTTTCTTGTCCCTTAGAGGGTGATGGTTGATCCCACAACCATTGGTGTGTGACATCAAAGATTATACAAAGGTTATCATTGAAGAATGGGTATACCGAACAGGTCTCGCCGAGGACTCCTAGTTAGTAGTATACCTATCGTCAGATAGCAGTCCTCCGGTGATACTGGTACAAGTTAGTTTGTAGACCCGAGATCATCATAAAGTCTTGTGTGGCTCCCACTATGCTTTGATTTCCTCTCTACCATGCTCAAACGAGACGTGAAAACAGGTGGATTTTGGGTACAGTCCCGAGTCACATGGATACAATGAGCGATAGGAGGGGTTTCGTCTCTCCCGGTATTAGGGGTTGATGTTGCGCTATACTCGATTGGCTATAACTGGAAGTCCCTAGCCAGGGCTGCTGCTGAGATTTACTGATAAGAGTTATTAGTAGTTTCTAGAACCGTTATAGGTCAGACATCGGCATGACTTATCACGTTACTGGGGTCTGACGTTTATCACCCATAAACATGATATGCGATATATCAGACGAAAAGACCGGACTGTACGGTAGTGTTACTGGTAGGCTTCATGGAGAGTATGGATGAGCTTGCTTGTTGATCTTCATATCGCTCAATACCCGGGTAGCCGTTACGTCCAGCTAGTACCGCTGACGGCTTGTAGGTGACTGATGTGATCACCTATTGCTGGCGTATTGACGATTCTTTAGAGTCCCACACAGATGTTTTCTGGTTCAAGCGAAACGAAGTAGGGCACATATGTTGATATGTGCATGGGCCTGATTAAATACGAGTATGTGATACCGTATTATAATCTGGCAGTTATCTATTATCGGTTAGGTTATATGTGATATAACCAGATTATCGAATCTAGTGTTGATTTGACAATGTGATACATAGATAAATGATATTAGTCGGTCATATGTGATATAATCGGATTATTAAATCAAGTGTTGATTTAATAGTTTGATATAATTATATATTAACCAATATCATTAGCTCACTAATTGTTTTATTAATATATATGTGTTAATGTATATTTGATATATATAAATATATATATTATTATATGAAGCATGGCATGCTTTTCTATTTTATGAAAATAGAAAAATGGGGTGTAAAAGTGGAGATATTTTAGGTATGGTTCAAGGCATGGTATTTTTTATTTGTTTACTCAGTTTCTTTGCACTATTGAAGCACGGCGCATTTGTTTATTGATTTATTCATTCATGCTTCAATAATGAGTGGAGAAATGAGTAGTCATCCATACTTACTTCACTTAGTTCTTGAGTTCATGCCTTAGCCTTTTCTTGAGCTCTTGCTCTCTTAATCTCTACACTTTCTTCATCTCACCTTCAAACTCAAAACCCTCACATGTGATGTGAATCATTGAGCTTGTGAGATCTTTAGTGAGCTTCCAAAACCCCGACTTCACCATCCTACACTTGACTAGCACTTAAGTGTAGTGTGTTGCCTTCACCAAATAGTTTAGTGTAGAGATAGCTTGAACCGGTGAGTTTCGGGTGGATTATCTTCGACACGAAGGTCATCGGAGCAAGCCCGATACAACTTGAAGTGGGGCCTAGTGGAGTCGCGTGGACTACTACACGGAGATAAAGAAGAGAAGGAATCGATCTATAGGGTATACCATCTTTTCCTTCTCTTTGTTTTTCTTGATATCAAACCTAAAACCCTAATAATCTAGTTAAAGATCTTGTTTGGTCTAGCTTAGCATCTAAAAAATTTGAATTTGGTATGGTTGATGCTTGTAAAATATCATGGTGGTGCTAGGGTAGACTTTCACCTTGACCCCGGCCATTGTGGCCACCACGACCACCATGCTCGTTGTTATAGCCACGCTAATAGTGATATGAAGATGGGCATCCATGACCTATTGTTGCAGTGTTGACGGATGGAAAAGGAGTGACGTCGATAGATTTTTCTTGTTGCTGGCAAAGGATCTTGTGTGCAAAGAGCGTGCCATGTAGATCTTCAAGGGAGATGTCGTCTATGTGGGTTGTAATAGAAGGGACAAAGGAATCATAGGCTGATCCCAGTCCGGCCAAAATGTGCATGACAAGATCGGCATTGGAAATGCTGTGTCCAATAACCGCAAGATTATCAGAGACAGTTTTGATGTTTCGAATGTACTATGTTATTGAAGCTGATCCGCGTTTGATATGCTGAAGCTATGTCTTCAATTGAAGGATGCGGGTGCGAGAGTGCGATATGAAGGATTTGGCAAGTGTTTCTCATACCGCCTGAGACGTAGCTCGACCGACCACTATGGGAATCGGTGATTCAGGCAGAGACATCAACATCCAACTAACAATCAATTGATTATTTTGAACCCATACAGCGTGCGATGGATTGTGTACTGTAACGAGTGGATTTTGCTTATTGGGAACAGTCATGTAAGGGCACTTTTCTTTGATGTTGACAATGTCCATGTATCATTGCGATTTGATTACCGCTTCAAATTGCATCTTCCAGTCGAGATAGTTGTCGCGAGTGTGTTTTATGTGAAGAAGTGAGATAACATTTGGTCCATGTGTTGAAGAGGACTACGATGCAGTGGGGGTTAAGGATCGGGTGTTGAGGCGATGAGCGGAGTTGATGAGAAAGATAATTAATCTTGATTGGTTGACATTGTAGAAGGAGAAGAGAGAAAGAAAAAAAATAAAATGGCGTTAGCCTGTTATGGCTCTGATACCATAAAGAAACAGTAAAAAGAGAGAGAGATTGGGAAGAAGAAGAAGAAGAAGGCCTTCATGGTTATTTCTCTCTTGTTGGCCCTTTCTTTATATATTGAACGTTTTCAAATTATAAGTTATGTTTGTTACAATCAATCCAATCCTTAAGTCTATACAATCAAATCAAATATTTTGTCACAATCAAATCTCCCAGAATATCCAATCAAATCTTTCAAGAATATCTATGCAGGTTTTAGGTTTAGAAGTCTGGCCCATATAAGAGCAGACGTTTGCGTACCCTCTGTAAATTGTGTTGACATGGTCAGACGTCTTAAACATAAAGTTCAGATGTCTAGAGACGTTTTGGATGGAGCGCAGACCTCTGACTCAAAGAGGTCAGACGTCCGTCGTATGATTCTTGATCTAATAGTTTTGGTTCCTGTATGACATCGCTATTACTCATTCATATAACTAAAAATATGTCCTTAGATAAAATAAACCTAATACCATGTTTACATTATTACATATATTACATGTTAATTCTTTTTAGTATGCAATCCCTTCATAATCCAATATTTGACCTCTCATTTCCGTGGAGTATAAGCTATGCCCAATTTTATATATATATATATATATATATATATATATATATATATATATATAATTTTATACTTACGGCCAAACAAAATAATTTACTTTGCCTGCACGCACATGTTTCACATGTACTAAAAATTAGCACGCCCTCCATTTCACGTTATAAGTCTTTTTGGCTTTTGCACACCTATTAAGGAAAAAGTGAAATCTCTTAAATCTATCATGTTAAAAATATAATTTCCCACTTTATCCTTGTTCATATTTTTTTTGAGATTTAAACAATCATGAGATTTATTAAGGATTACTTTAGTAAATATAGTATTAAAAATGCATTGGTAGTCAAAGTTTCTTCTTAGTATTGCAACCATACTTATATTTTGATGAAAAAGTAAAAGGCAAAAAAAACCTTATACTGTGAAACAGATGGAATATATATTTATGTATTTTTGTGAAATTATATACAAATGATAAGTTAATTAGGTTGTTTTTTTATAAAAAAAATTATGCATGTAACCAGTGATTTCAATGCTAATCGTTATGTTTCTATTGACTTACTACTGGTTTGAGCCACGGTCCTCCTTGTAGCTGGTATTTTTAAAAAGCTATTTTTTATAATTTATATGTCTAAATAAATATTAATTACTTATATAAGAATTTATTAAATTTTGAAAACTAATGAATTTAGTTAGTGAATTGATGCGTAGCGTCGAAATTTCTCTAAAGCTCAAAAGCTTTTTGTATTTTATGATTAAAATTTCAGTCCTCTCCGAGTTATTGTTTTGGCTCCACCATTGCATGAGGATCTATATATGAGCCAGAGTCTTCATATAAGAGGATAGTTCGGGGAAGTCGCATGATGACATGGAGCTTCAGGACAGGAGTATGATAGGACGCCACAGGATCAAATGATTCATGGATGCTCTATGGTATGGGAGGTTTTGTTTTATTTTACTTGTGCGGAGTTTAACTATTTAGGGCTTAATTAGTTCCCTGGTTACTTTTATTTTGGTGCCTTGTACTTCTATTTTGATATGTATTTTCGTTAAAATTTTCGTAGAAGGATGTTATCCTTTGTTTTGATCAAAGAATTATAATATTTTGAGGAATAAGAAAGCATTGGATAAATTACCTCGCTACTTAATCTATAGAGAGAGAAATTGAAGCTTGCCATAATTAATTAATTATTAAACAAGCAAGTCTACTAGAGGTCCAATATTTTATCCAAAGAATACATCTCATTCTGAAGAGCATTTTCCCACAAATGTGTGCTTAAAATCTAAGCTAAGCCATGATGTGATGTTTAATTAGCTATAAAAGTTTGACCCAAACTTTAATTAATTAGCATTACTTAAATGGGATCGACTTCCCCCTTTGCACGTGGATTTCTCAAGAAGAATCTCCTCACTTCGCATGTTGGCCTAAATTTCATTATTGAAGACTGAATGTCCATGAAGAGAGAGGAACTACAAAATTTTTCTCACACATGAATATTGAATAATAGGAGAATTTTTTTCAAAACGCATGCTCCTCTGTTAAATATTTTATTGGTTTTGTTACTATCAAGTTTTATGACTTGTTGCCGACCTGATGTCAACTCTCTTCGGATAAATGACAAACTTCTAAATCAAAAGTCAATATACAAGACCCGATGTAAGGCATGCATTAATTTGATCTCCAGACAATGTTTTGACAGTGCTTTCAACCTGGTAACAATATCATTAGTAACCATATTATAATTAGTAACTTACAAACGATTTTAAACTTGTTGGGTGTAAGAAAGTTTTAATGTTTGGAGTGTTGTGGTATCAAGCGTCAAGCCCTAGGTTCTGATACCAGTTGTTGGGGGAGATGGTCGGTTCACGAACCAATGCTACGATAAACTAATCACGCAATCACACCGCGCAATAATCACGAAAAACAAATAATAAAGTGCAAGAACAAAATAAAATCATAAACACAAACCAGAGAGGGATTTGTTAACGAGATTCACCTACTGTATAGCTAGTCCCTGGCAGAGCGGAATATGCTAAGTCTGCTCTAATTTTGAATCAAGTACACTATTTTCCCTAATAAAAGAGCAAAGCTCTGTTCAAAACTCAAGAGGCAGCGTCTCACGTGCCTTCCACGAGGGCGCTAGCGCCAGAGTTAAAAACTCTTATATGAGCAGCGCCCGTGTTCAAAGCACACAAAAATCTTAAGCAGCGTCTCACGTGTCTTCCACGAGGGTGCCGGAGTTAAAAACTCTTACTGGCGCCGCACGTGCTCCTCACGTGGGCACCAATGTGCAAAGCACATGAAAGAATTAAAAGCAGCGCCCACGTGTACAGCACGTGAGCGCCGGCGTCTTGTAAAATTAAATTCTACTCTCTGTTAAATAGAACCGTTGGATCAAACATCCAACGAAGATGATAAATTATCAGAATGCAGAATTAAATTCTGTTTAGAGGAAATATCCCTAAAATCTTTCTAAACAAGTAGGATTGCCCTCTGTAAAACAGAGTACCGTTGGATTAAAAATCCAATGGTAATTAAAAAATCACCGATCTACAGAATAAATTCTGTATGGGTAAATATGTCCTCAATCTTGTTAAAAACAAGAAAAATATGTTCTGTAAAACAAAAGCTCTTGGATCAAAGATCCAATAATGGGTAAAATCCTCAAATCAATTAGGATAAACAGACTTGCCTCTACTATATAAAGGACCCAAGACTTCAAGTCTAAAGAGAAGAACCCTCCCCCCCATAAGCTTCGAAAAAAACCAAAGCAGAAAGCTTCAAAAAGAAAGAAAGAAGAAGATCTTCCTTCTCAGAAAAAAGCTCTAGGTAAATAAAAGAAGAAGAGAGATCAAAATATCTCGTTTACCTATTGAAGGGTTTAACCCTTTTAAAAGAAGAACTTAGTTTTTTCTCTGGATCTGAGATCTACAAGACAAGTCTTTCACAAGTTGGGAATTTAATTCTCATCGTGACGAACTTGCTCTTGGAGATCAAAGATTCAGAAAAGAACCAGGAAATTGAACTTCTCAAAACAAAATATACAAAGAAAAATCACCGCCCAGCGCCTCACGTGCCCCTCACGTGGGCGCCACTTAATAAGGAGTGCTTAGCACTCAGTGATTGGCGCTCAGCGCCCAGCGCCCCACGTGCCTCTCACATGGGCGCTACAAAACATAAGGATTGTTTAGCACTCAGTGACTGGCGCCCGGGGCCCCACTTGCCTCTCACGTGGGCGCTACAAAATAAATGAGTGCTTAGCACTCAGTGAGCGACGCCTAGCACTCAGCGCCCAGCATCCTACGTGACTCTCACGTGGGCGCCACGGAACATAAAAAATGCTTGACACTCACCAAGCAGCACCTGGCGTCTCACGTACTTCGCACATGGGCGCCATAAAGAGTGCTCAGCACTCCATAAAGAAACAAAAAGCATAAAGTGTTTTAACACTTATTGGGCAAATCCCCATGACTGAAAACCCCACATGGTTACGTGTGAGCGTCAGAACTTACATAAGTGCTCAGCACTTTTTTGCACAAAAAAAGGGACTAAGTCCAAACAAGTGCTTAGCACTTCTTTTCAAATAAAAAGAAAATTGAGTGGACCAAGCCCAAATTGGTTAGGTCCCTAACCCAGATCAACCGAGCCCATGGGTTCACTACTTTCCAAACTGATCTTAGTCTCAAATACGGTTGTCGATCTTCCAACTGATGATATCGCAAAACGATATTCGTCCCGCATTCCCCTGAGGAAATCTTAGTCTCAAATACGACTAATGATTCCTGGGTTTACCATTAATCCCTTTTTCCTCAAACACGGGAATTGGTTCAAGGGTACATCTCTCTACACCTCTGATACATGTTGTTGTAATTCATCAACGTCTTCAAAGAGATGGCGGGTCCCGACAACCAACTACTTTTTGGTGCACTTCCCAAACTGACGTGCACGCCCCAGATCTGTAACAACCCTAAATTTCTTATACAACTTTTGTACAAAAAAATTTCAAAAATCCATAAAGGGGTATTTATTGCCTGAGCACAAAATATAAGCAATTAATTAGCAATTTAATTACAAGAAGGAGCTTATGGCTCATTGGTAATACCTTGCACTGCTGAACCAAGCCACCAGAGTTCAAATCCCATACCCCACATTATTTTTAATATTGTTTTATTTTGAGTTTTTTAGAATACCAACAGTCAACACGTGTTAAATCCCAAAAACTCCACTACACCCCATGAGTTAAATATACCAGTGAGCATACCAACATACCAGCCACCCCCTGCCCCCCTGACTCGGCCCGACTCGGCCGGCGGACCGGCCGACACGGGCCGGCGCCTCCGGCCGGACTCGGCCGGACGGCCGAGTCCCCAACTGAGAAATCCTGGCTCTTCCTCTCCCCTACCCCCCTGCAAACTTCATTTTCCCAGATCGGTTCTAGAGACTTTTGAAATCCCTATTTACTCCATTTTTTAATGCATTTTAATATATTTTTACATTTTTTCAATTTAAACTCTTCATCTACCCTATCCCTGTTAGTTGTATGTATGCCCTAGAGGCCAGTATTGTACAGATGATGTATATTATATTGGATGTTTGGACATATATAGAGAGGACTTTCTTGCTCGATATGATAGTATGCTATCTGGTTGCTCTTTATCTTAACATGTATACTTGTCTCTTTATACTGTCTTATAGTTACATGTTGGTAAAGCCCTTAGGATGTGTACTTGACTACATGTACTATGATGCAGATCATACTAGTGGGGACATGGTAGTCCATAAGTACATCCTTCAAGGTCCCTAGTCGTGGGTGTATCGAGACGGGGCATCGATATACTAGTGTAGACTAGCGTATATGCTTCTCAACCCATGAGATGGGTGATAGATGATCACATATCTATTGGTGTTTGACATCAGAGATGGTGCACGGGTGCTCAGTGGAGACTGGGTATACTGGACGGACTCGCCAAGAACTCCCAGATGGTATTATACCTCACGTCAGATGGCAGTTCTCTGGTGACACTTGTGCAGGTTAGTCTGTAGACCCGAGATCGTCATAGAGTCTTGTGTGATTCCCACTGTGCTTTGATTTCCACCTTACCACGTCCATGAGGGCGTGCAAAACGGTGGTTTTTGGGTACAGTCCCAAGTCATATGGAGGCAATGAGCGATAGGAGGGGTTTCATCTCTCCCGGTATTGGGGGTTGATGTTGCGCTGTGCTCGATTGCGCTGTGCTCGTTAGTGAAGTAAGAGCTTGAGTCGGAATTCCCTCGACGTACATCATCTTCGGCCTCGGAGACTTCAAGCAAGGTCGCACCTTTTCGCCTCGTGAAACCATGCAAGGGTCCGGGAGAACCACGATCGCAGCGAAGGGACTTCATCAAGGAGCTAAAGAAGTGGAGGACCGATCTACAAAGGTTGTATTTCGTGATCTCTTCGAGTAAAGTTGTTTACTTGCCTTTCGATTCGCCTAAACTCTAGTATACGATCTTGCTTAGGGTTGTTCGGCACCTAAAAAATTTAATTTTGGCATGGTCGATGCCTTATAGAGCCTTGTTAGTATGCCTAGTAACCCTACAGATCCTAGCCTAACCGTATAAATACCACCCGTACACTCTACCCCCTCACCCCAAAACTCTGATCCAACTCTCAAGAAATCACTAGAAACCCTTGTGCACAATCGAAGTGAGCGAAAGGCGAAGCTCCGGCGAATTCTCCGGCGGAAATTCCGACGACGACTCTAAGAGCTCCCAGCGACGAAACAACGCACCGGCGACTCCTCCCGATCTTTCTCCCTCTCCTGGTTTTTCTAAACCCGTAAGTCCCAATTCTATCTTCGCTATTCTTATTCTAAAATACGGAATTACAAAACCCGATGGAATCGGAATAAATCCGATTTCCGATTCGGTTTCTTTATAAAACTTCACTTTTCTTTAATACAATCATGCTTAAACCAATTTATGTTGACTATTAAACACTAATCAACCATATTGATCAAGTTTCATATCATAAAGTAATTGATATTTCATTTTACCGTATTTTTCATTTAAATACCACATAGTTTCAATTTTACATTTAACATCACAAAACTTTGCTATACCTTTAAGTAGATCACGAGATAATGATCTACCTTCTCACACACTCATATGAAACATAGCACAATACCCTTGCGAACATAGAATACGGGAAAAACGATATCTTTACAAATAAATACCATAATTAATAAAACCGTTTTTCCTTAATGATTGGTATTTATACAAATCTTTGCAAAGCGCCGCTACAACCCATTTGGGGAACCCGTTCGGGATGGTGTAGATTATCGCACATCCTCGGGCTTAGTAGTGCGAGATGCAGACCTCCGTAAGGAGCATTCGGTCTCGAAAGATTTAAAATACGGCATCTTAAGAAAACGAGATTTCTAGAATATTATATATATACTAAAATTATTTTCATATAAATATATGTATATGTAACATAAAAAATATCTGTTTTGAATTATTACAAATATTCCACTTTTTCTAAAAATGTCACAAGAATCATTTTACACTAAAATACCATGAATTCCCTACAAATCAATATTACAAATAAATACCATTTATCATGAAAATAGGATATTCTCATTAGAAATATCACAATATAAAATCTATATTCATTAAAACTCTAAAGACGATAACTAAATACTTGGGGAGTATTTTGAAATGTATATAAAAGTATTTTTACATAAAACACCCTCAAGCTCTATAAATTACCCTAAGGACCTTAATAAATATAGGTTTAAGCGGGACCAATCTCTTGAGCCTCAGGAAGCCGGAGAAGTGGGTGCTTGCCTATTTAAGGTAGACAACTTAATAACGGTGTTATCAATACGGTAATCATCTTTGAAAAAGACACAAATCCTGCCGTCCATGTGCAGCGGTTACCGATAACATCAAAACAATCAGGACTTCAATTTACTTTTCTAATTGTCTGACTCAGTTTGAGTCTCAATATAATCTGACTTGAATATGATTCAAGTACAATCTATAATCTACAATCTTTAATATTGCAATTCAACATGAATCCATGAATCCAATTATCAATCTATACAACTTGACTGAACCGGACCATGAATATACATTCCATTTACATGGTTCTCTAGTTATTCCATTTACATAATTCTACGGTTACATCCGTTTACTGATATCATGGTTTCGGTCAGTCATCCAATTATACAATCAATACAATTTACAATACAATACAATACAAACAAGACATCTCGGGGTTTAAGGGGTAGATTGGTACGGAAACTGTTAGAAGTGGCACGAGACAGTAAGACTTAATACACCTAATATGAATCCAGTTGATGTTGTACCGTGGCATAAACGGTTCCTTGTACTATACTTGCTTCTAGTCTCTGGCATATAGAGACTCCTCTCGTATATACTGGCATTTTTCTGTACCAAACTACAAACAACAGCGTTAACACAACAATATACTACAACTTTAAAAGATACATTTTTATTCTGTCTATTCTACTTTCTCTTATCTTTGGGACTTACCGAGCGATCTGTTCGCTGACGACATTCTCTTTCTTTTTTCTTTGAATGTCGTCAGGTGATCTGGACCCGTCAGAGATCGAGCCTACTGCTGAAGACTTGGACCATTTCAGTGAAGACCCCGAGCTCTAGTCATTGTATACTTTCCATTCAGTACTTTCCTTTTCTGTTATGCCATTGTTTAGGCATTGCTTTATTTCAGTTGTATTTACTTTCCATGCATTGTACAGAAAGAATATGAATAAATAAAGTTGTTGTTTTATTATATCTTGTCTCTTGTGCATTTATTTTTATATTGCTTAGATATGCTTAGCGTATTTACTTCACAGTAAATACGTAGCGGTCTCGTCGCGTCCCTTTCGCCGTATACCGGGAAGCGAGGCGTGACAGGTTTTGTTGGCGGCCCATGCAGGTCAGAGCTGTATGAAACTCTATCATGCAATTCTGTTCTGCGTGAACAACCTAAGCAATATAACACAAGAACCAGCAACTAAAACATTCTTTACAATCATGTTCCTTGAATCTTACAATTTCATATACTTTGAATCTGTCCGAACCCAAAATTCCCTCACCTCTTTTACAATCTTACCAAAACCTTCGCATTCTTTCATTCCTTCACATATTTTTCATACACTATCAGTACTTCATTCACCAAACTTTTCTTGAATCTGTTACACTTTCCTTTTACAAATTTCGAGAACGAAATTTTTATAAGAAGGGTAAAATGTAACAATCCTAAATTTCCTATACAACTTTTGAACAAAAATTTTTCAAAAATTCATAAAGGGGTATTTATTGCCTAAGCACAAGACATAAGTAATTAATTAGCAATTTAATTACAAGAATGAGCTTGTGGCTCATTGGTAATACCTTGCACTGCTGAACCAAGCCACCAGAGTTCAAATCCCATACCCCACATTATTTTTAATATTGTTTTATTTTGAGTTTTTTAGAATACCAACAGTAAACATGTGTTAAATCCCAAAAACTCCACTACACCCCATAAGTTAAATATACCAGTGAGCATACCAACAGACCGGCCACCCCCTGCCCCCCTGACTCGGCCCGACTCGGCCGAGTCGGCCGGCGGACCAGCCGACTTAGGCCAGCGCCGCCTGCCGGACGGCCGGACGGCCGAGTCCCCAACTGAGAAATCTTGGCTCTTCCTCTCCCCAACCCCCTTGCACACTTCATTTTCCCAGATCGGTTCCAGAGACTTTTGAAATCCCCATTTACTCCATTTTTAATGAATTTTAATATATTTTTACATTTTTTCAATTTAAACTCTTCATCTACCCTAACCCTAGCCTAACCCTATAAATGCCACCCGTACACTCTACCCCCTCACCCCAAAACTCTGAGCCAACTCTGAAGAAATCACTAAAAACCTTTGTGTGCATTCGAAGTGAGCGAAAGGCGAAGCTCCGGCGAATTCTCCGGCGGAAATTCCGACGACGACTGTAGGAGCTCCCGGCGACGAAACGACGCACCGGCGACTCCTCCCAATCCTTCTCCCTCTCCTGGTTGTCCTAAACCCGTAAGTCCCAATTCTATCTTCGCTATTCTTATTCTAAAATACGGAATTACAAAACCCGACGGAATCGGAACAAATCCGATTTCCGATTCGATTTCTTTATAAAACTTCACTTTTCTTTAATACAAGCATGCTTAAACCAATTCATGTTGACAATTAAACACTAATCAACCATATTGATCAAGTTTCATATCATAAAGTAATTGCTATTTCATTTTACCGTATTTTTCATTTAAATACCACATAGTTTCAATTTTACATTTAACATCACAAAACTTTGCTATATCTTTAAGTAGATCACGAGGTAATGACCTACCTCCTCACACACTCATATGCAACATAGCACAATACCCTTGGGAACATAGAATACGGGAAAAAATATATCTTTACAAATAAATACCATAATTAATAAAACCGTTTTTCCTTAATGATTAGTATTTATACAAATCTTTGCAAAGCGCCGCTACAACCCATTTGGGGAACCCATTCGGGATGGTGTGGATTATCGCATATTCTCGGGCTTAGTAGTGCGAGATGCTGACCTCCGCAAGGAGCATTCGGTCTCGAAAGATTTAAAATACGACATCTTAAGAAAATGAGATTTCTAGAATATTATATATATACTAAAATTATTTTCATATAAATATATGTATATGTAACATAAAAAATATCTATTTTGAATTATTACAAATATTCCACTTTTTCTAAAAATGTCACAAGAATCATTTTACACTAAAATACCATGAATTCCCTACAAATCAATATTACAAATAAATACTATTTATCATGAAAATAGGATATTCTCATTAGAAATATCACAATATAAAATCTACATTCATTACAGCTCTAAAGACGATAACTAAATACTTGGGGAGTATTTTGAAAAGTATATAAAAGTATTTTTACATAAAACCCCCTCAAGTTCTATAAATTACCCTAAGGACCCTAGTAAATATAGGTTTAAGCGGGACCAATCTCTTGAGCCTTAGGGAGCCGGAGAAGTGGGTGCTTGCCTATTTAAGGTAGAAAACTTAATAACGGTGTTGTCAATACGGTAATCGTCTTTGAAAAAGACACAAATCCTGCTGTCAATGTGCAGCGGTTACCGATAATATCAAAACAATCAGGACTTCAATTTACTTTTCTAATTTTCTGACTCAGTTTGAGTCTCAATATAATCTGACTTGAATATGATTCAAGTACAATCTTCAATATTACAATTCAACATGAATCCATAAATCTAATTATCAATCTATACAACTTGACTGAACCGAACTATGGATATACATTCCATTTACATGGTTCTCTAGTTATTCCATTTACATAATTCTACGGTTACATCTGTTTACTGATATCATGGTTTCGGTCAGTCATCCAATTATACAATCAATACAATTTACAATACAATACAATACAAACAAGACATCTCGGGGTTTAAGGGGTAGATTGATACGGAAGCTGTTAGAAGTAGCACGGGACAGTAAGACTTAATACAGCTAACATGAATCCAGTTGCTGTTGTACCGTGGTATAAACGGTTCCTTGTACTATACTTTCCTCTAGTATCTGGTATATAGAGACTCCTCTCGTATATACTGGCATTCTTCTGTACCAAACTACAAACAACAGCGTTAACACAATAATATACTACAACTTTAAAAGATACCTTCTTATTCTGTCTATTCTACTTTCTCTTATCTTTGGGACTTACCGAGCGATCTGTTCGCTGACGACATTCTCTTTTTTTCTTCTTTGAATGTCGTCAGGTGATCTGGACCCATCAGAGATCAAGCCTACTGCTGAAGACTTGGACCAGTTTAGTGAAGACCCCGAGCTCTAGTCATTGTACACTTTCCAATCAGTACTTTCCTTGTCTGTTATGCCATTGTTTAGGCATTGCTTTATTTCAGTTGTATTTACTTTCCATGCATTGTACAGAAAGAATGTGAATAAATAAAGTTGTTTTTTTATTATATCTTGTCTCTTGTGCATTTATTTTTATATTGCTTAGATACGCTGAGCGTATTTACTTCATAGTAAATACGTAGCGGCCTCGTCGCGTCCCCTTCGCCGTATACCGATCAAACCACACCCCAAACTGGGTGTATCCCATATCATCGTTGCTCATCCCGTCACGTAACAAATACACGTCCGCGCAAGATGATCAATGGACCGAAACGTCTTTAAACTACAACGGATCGAAATGTCCTTAAACTAAACGTTGTCTCCAAAATAGCGACAACGGACCGTAACGTTCTTAAACTAAAACCTCACCTCAAAAATGGTGATCTACCAACCGAAATGTTCTCAAACTACAACTTCGCCTTCAAAACGGTGATAAGGGACCGGAACGTCCTTAAACTAAAACAACAGAGCCCAAATGCTCTCTTGTTAGATCTGAAAACAAAAATGATCCTAACACCCTGTTAAGTAGATCTTAGTTTCAAATTGGACTAACGTATTCTTAACAAAAAACCAATCGAGCCCCAACTGCTCACAAACATTTAAGTCGATCTTGATCTCAAAACAGATCAACGATCCTTAAATCAACCCAAACCCAAATCTAAGATATACGGATTTGGACTAATCCACGCCCTACGGGCGACAACATAAATTAGTCTCCGTATACAATCCATGGGCAACCAAAAATAAAACAAACACACACGACACGGAGTGAACTTCTGGAGCAGGAGAAAGTGGTTATCGCGATGCGATAACGTAATTAACTGCAGGGGCTTGTGCTTGCAGGGAAGAGCGTCCCCACAATCAAAAACCCCTCACAAACTATGGGGAATCGGAAGAAGTCAGCTACAACGACCGCATCCGTCCAAACTTCCGATATACGGTACTATAAATCAACTTGGCATCTTCGGAGAGGTGGACGGATAAATCCAAATAGCATTTGCCCCCAAATTCAGGCAAGACGATCTATCCCGGTTCGTCCCTGTTTTTGGCGGTGAACAGATTCTGGCACGCCCGGTGGGACCTTTTCCTTTTTCCACTCCACACTTTGTGTGTCATGTTCGCGAAAAAATCGCGGTTTACTATGGTTGCCCGTGGATTCGAGGTACTAAGATTTGGTATCTTTTTCCTGTGCAGAGAAAAGAAGATCAATGGCTTCCAAGTATACCTGCAACAGCAACTCCCACTCCGTCCCCGCTGGAGGAGTGACATACAGGCCAAATGCGGCCTTCATCTTTTCAATGCCATTGGAACAGATGACTCAGGCCACCACTGGATTGTTCTTCAGGACCATTCTCCTGCCAGCAAGCTTCAGCGCCCCTGTGCCATCACAGGAAGCTCCAAAGAAGTCGATCTTCGATCGACTTGCAACCACCACGGCCCCTCTCAACGGGTCGTCCAAATCTGCCACCCCAGTATTCAACAGGCTGAACCAAAGCTCAAATGGGCTCACAAAGAGGTTCGCAATACCTGAAGGGGTTATCCCGAAACGGATAGCCATTCCAGCTCCGGCAGGTGAAGTCGTCAAAGGGGCTTCTCCTACTAAAGGATCGGTCTTCGCAAGATTGACCGTTCCAACTCCTGCTATGGGTGAGGTCGTCAAAAGTGCTTCCCCTACTAGAAAGTCGGCCTTCGAAAAATTGGCCTTCTCCTCTCAACGGACGTCAGTCTTCAATAGGCTATCACTAGTAGTAGCCCTTCACCAAAGCAGGGGGCATTACGAAGCCGCTTCCACAACTAAGGTGATCCCATCTGCAAGGCACGCTCAACTTCGCCACTGGCGCCGAGTGAGAAAAGTTGCGGGCAACTCTCCCTCCAGAATTACTCCACCAGCTCCAATGGTGGAAGTTGATGCTGTTGTTCCAACCGGGAATAGCTTTGAACCGCTTAGGAGGGTGCGCAAAAACTCTCCAACCGCAGTGCTGAAGGAATCTCCACCTCCTGCTGAAAACATGACGCAGGAAAAGACGGAGCAGCCCCCTTAGCGGCTGTCCTCCCAAATCCACGGGGTCTGGCGGAAAGTCCAAGATTCTGAGATCAATAAAGACTACTCTGGCCGAATGAAGAAAATGAAGGCTCGGCAAGAGAAAGACCATCCCTCCACCATTCAGCGAGGGACTTCCTCTACACAGGCACCGATTGTAATGGCTCCTTCAACTTCGACTTCTCACAAAAAGAGAAGGCCGGAGAATCTCCCACCGCCGGCGGCAAATCCCAAAGGTGATAGATCCAAATGCCCTATGTCTGGGGGCATGATCGTGCATGCGGTGTACATGGATTTTGGAAAAGAGGAGAGCCGTGCTTCTGTGAGTCATCGACCGCAAACTCAGTCATTGACGAAAGCTCAAGAGCAGCAACAAAAGCTCCAGGAGATGCTGGAGAAAATGACAGCACTCACCGGGCAGAAAGAAAGCCCGAAAGCAGCGTCTGAACAGCACCAGGAGCAGGAGACCGATACAGAGTTCTTACGAACGGTGCTGGAAAGAAAGGACAAGGAGGTCGTGGATCAGGCTGCTAATATAAATCAGATGGCGCTCCTGTTCCAAGACATGGTTGGAATGATGATCCAGCCGAAGATCCACCAATAATCATCGAGGACGACAGAGGAGAAATATCGAACCTTCTTCCGGCGCTATCAGTGGCCAGGGAGAAAACGATCTCCAAAGCTACCCTTGATGATTACATAGCTCAACAAATACGAGCTCATCAGGAAAGTGAAGCGGCTGGCCAAGTCGTCAAAACCGGACGACCGTACTCATGCTTGTATGATCAAATCAAATACCCGCTGGGATATACGATCCCCAAATTCCATGTGTACAAGGGGACAGGCAATACGCATCAGCACGTCGCTCAGTTCAGAGCTTTGTGGCAATACTGGAGGCGACGAAAAATTACTGCTTCGCCAGTTCGTTGGAAGCTTGTCGGAGATGGCATTTAAATGGTACTCGGAGCTCCTAAATGACTTTGTCAAAACATTCACAGAAATGGAGCTGCTGTTCACACAGCGGTTCCCAAGCGCAAGCGAGCACACTCCGATCACGGCATTAATCAATGCCATGGTGAAGCTAGGAGAGACTTGGGTTCAATACGCAATTCGGTGGCGAAACCTATGGTCGAAATGCGAACAACGCATCGAAGAGGCTCCTGCCGTGGGCATGTTCATAGGAACTCTCGATCCTCAGGAAACTGTGTCCCGGTTCATGACGTTCTTTAAGCCGACCACCTTCCAGGCTTTGATCGACAAGCTGGCCCAAATGGACTAGATGGGCCACGGGCCTCTCTCTTCAAAAATGGACCCTTGGAATGCAAAGGGTAAAGGGAAAGTGGCCTTCATTGCCAACGCTCAACAACAACCGAGTGACCCGAAACCGGTTGCTCGCCAAAACAACGTGCGCCCGCGCCAATCCCTAGAAGAGAAGCAAGGACGAGCTTACTCGTTTCCCTGTAATAAAACGAGGAGATTGTTCGAACTGGCAATGTGCAACAAACTCATCACACTGCCGGATCCGAGACATCTACTGCAGCCCGGTGACGTCAACAATCCCAACTACTGCTCCTACTACAGAATAGTGGGCCACCCAATTGAGGATTGCTATGTCTTCAAAAACTAGGTCGAGGACCAGTACCAACGAGGGAAGTTTGCGCTGTCCGAAAACTGGACGGTGAACCTGTAATACCCGAGTTCACTTATACCAATTCCAGTTCCGCATTTATTTATCCGTGGTCTTTCTTGATTTGGCGTGTTTGGGTGCGAATGGTATTTCTACATATTACTTTGCATTCGACCCGACCCGCTTAATTAAACCTGCGTGACTCTTATTTATAGTTTACCTTGACTGGTTGCATGGGCTATTGCATCTCATAATTTAGTTTATACTGGCATTTTATCTTGTATCGCATCTGTTGCATATAACAGTTTATATCACATAAAATAAATAAAAAATACGTATCATGGCCTGCTCGATACCCTTAACCCTGTTGTAATGTTATCGCATTGTGTTCTCGTCCCGTTCAGTGAAACGGACGTGTTTGGACGACTACACGCACGAGCGTGCGTCCGTTCTTGGGGGTATGCTTTTTAATTACAGAATCCTTCATTTCAATTTTTGGAACCTGCCTATATTTTTCATATTTCAAATTCAAATTCTTGGACCCGACCCGGCCGCAATTCTGAAATATTTTGTTTTCCGCCAAATTCTATTTATTTCAAAATTACTTAAATCTGTTTTAAATATATTTTCTTCAGCTTATGAAAATATTAACCAACGGTAAAATATTTTTTTATAAACCCATAAATCCTTTATAAATTTTCCCAACAGTTTTCTTTTACTCCCCAGCCAATCAGAGCGCTTCTTTAACACCTGGACCCCACCGCTCAACTTCTCTCTCTCCTTGTTCAACCAATCAAATCTTTTCTGTTTTTTTCCTGGCCCACGAGCGCAACTCTCTCTCTCTCTCTCTCTCTTTCTTCTCCTTTTCTCTCTCTCTCTCTCCAGCGATGCAGCTCTCTCTCTCTCTTTCCCTTTCTCTCTCTCTCTCCCCCTTTCTCTCTCCTCTCGATCCCTCTCTCTCTCCTCTCACATACACTGTACACTTCTTGGATCCGCTCACCCCCTCTCACTTACACTCACCTCCCTTCGTTCTTTCTTCGTTTCTTCCTTATAAACCCCCACGACGAGGAAACCCCAAAACCCAAAACACCTAGCCGCCTCCTTTCATTTTCCCCGACCTCGCTCCTCATTCCCTCGTCGCCTTCCTCGACCTCCTTTCTCTCTCCTTCTCTTCTCCCCTTTCCTTCATCCCCGACCGAGCCTGCACCCATCATACGACCCCTCAACCTAGAACCCTAACCCTCCGACGATTGCTTACCTTCATCACCGACACCTTCAACTCCACCCTCTTGAGTCCTCAACAACCACCATTCTTCTTCTTTTCAAACCCTAGCACCCTCGTACCTGCACACCAGACCTCGAAACCTAGCCTCGCCGGCAATCCTCGTCGGCCTCCCCTCGTCATCTGCATCCTCAACTCCTCCTCGACCACCTCCTCTCCATCTCCCTCACTGCAACCCTGAAGCCTCGCTGCATGAATCACGCACCCAATCCTTGGTGATCTGGAAACCCTCTGCCACCGCCGAAAAACCCATCGTCGTCGCCCCGGCCAACTCCTCTGACCCCTTGGCGACTCCAGTACACCCAGGGGGGTAATTCCCTTCGTCTTCCCAATCTCTTATTCCCTCTTCTTTCCTTTTCTTCTTCTTTCTTTTCTTGTAAACTCTTATTCACGTTTTTGTTGTTCCAGTTCGCCGGAAACCGGCGTGCCGTCGACGATCCCGACGACCCAGTGAGCGTACCTGACCCGTGTGATCACACTGTGCGTGGTTTGGATCCGTTCCGTGTACCGTGCGCGCATCGTGACGTTTTCCGCCGATGTGAGAAGTTCCGCATTCCCGTTCCTGATCCATCCAGGAAAGTGAAACTTGCTACATGCTAACTATTTGTATGCTAAATTATTTATTTCTTGTTAAATCTCTAAATAGAATCGAAAGAAATGGATTTCGAGCTAACCGTATAAAGTTCCGATACACATTTTATGATCCCGAACTTGAAACTTAAATTTTCATCTAATTATTTATACCTAGTAATCATCTGTAAATGATAGACTACGTGATCACATTTGTTTATACCCATGGTACCCCTTTATCCAGTTTTTAACCTATCGGACATCCATGTGCATCTTTAACCGGTTAATTACAACTGCATCCATTGAACAGTTTGTACATGTCATCGCATCCATAGATTACTCCATACTGATTAACATGTTTTTTTAGCATTCACATCTATCATACTGTGTTCGTATAATGTTGACACCATCTGATAAACACAACTGATAACTGTACGGCAAATTGATTAAATCTGCTTTATTGCTTAACTTATTGCTTAGATTGTATTGTTGATAACCATGCTTGATTATTTATAACCATGATTATGTTAGTTGATTATGAGCACCCACACGATATCTTTTACACCTGACATGACTTGTTACACACAATTACTTGACCCGACATGGTACCGTACACTACTTGACTTGACCTGATGTACCATGGCTTGACCTGCTACCTGATCTTGTGTCTAATGCCAACAAACCTGACATGTAGTCCTCACGGACCGTTCCTGTTGTCTATCCAGACAAACCTGCTCTTACCTGATCCTGTGTTGGTATTAGTTCTTTATTTCTGAATACCCGACTTGAACACCTATAACTTGGGGGCATGTGGAAATCAATGATGAAATCCTGACTTGTAACTCGACAGTTACTCGCTTATACTGATCAGTTTTAGAGGCTAGGCCCGCCTCGTGACGATGCTGCTGACATCGTTGGTATGTACTCCTTTCCTGTTAGTGCCTAGCGGCACGTCTCGGTTTCAGCCCGAGAGTCTATAGACCGTGGTCCCGGGCATGCATGGGATACTATTGAGTTATATCGACGATTCATCAAATTGATTTCAAAGAAGAGTAGATAATCCAATAGAACAGTTTAGTTTACTCACTGCACACTACCCTTCACTGCCATGATTTACATTACTGTTACATCTGCTTTTCATTCATGATTATATTTGCATTGCCTATTACCCTGTTTATATGTTATTGCTTGATGACATGACGCGCTGTCGTCTGGATTTTGCATGGCCCAGATTCTTCTACCTTGTTGCAGACTGATCAGGAGTATTGCCGCTGTTAGACTGAGCGGTGAAGTTCCTGTCGGTATGTAGTCTTACTTCCAGGTTTCATTATTGTAACTCTTGGCTTCCGCACATTGTTATTTCTTGACTCTTTTGCTCTGGCTTATGGACATGTACTAGATAGTTGGTTTACTTTCCTGTTCTTGATATCTCTACAGCCGTAATGTGACTGTGGAGGAAATTTTCCTATCCACAGGTAGCATGGTTGACTATGTCACGTGCCCATCTTAGCGTACTCTGGGAAGCGGGGCGTGACAGAACCCGCCACAAAGGCACACTCCTAAAAAGGAAGAAACGCCGGGGGCATCATGCTTGTTTGTGGAAGAAGCTCCTTAGGAAGTGGTCCTTTCAGCTAAAACTAAAAGAATGATGAAGGGTCTTCAAGCATGTCCGACGATCAAATGGAAAAGCCTGCTGGAGCCCGAAATCATTAAGGGGATGCTTAAACTGCGCTCAAAACCGAAAACAGCTAACGATGGGCAAAACACCCAGGTCAAGCCTTCAAAGTCTTCGAAGAGAAAGAAGAAGACCAAGAAGCCTGTGCAGCTTGCCGAGTATGACGACAAGCGCACGGACCTGCAAGATTATATCTACGCGTTGGAGGAGTACAACCAGAAGGCGCGGACCCCAGTCACTCTCGAAGAGTTTCTCAACCATATACTTGAGAATGGAGATAGTGACGATGATGAGGGAAATGGCTCGTCGGGAGAAACCGAAAATTATGTAGCAAGTTGCCACATGGTTTCTCATTCGTCGTTAAATAACGAAGAAACTCTCTCGGTGTAGGAAAGTAACGCAGTGGAACTGGGGGAAGGATCGGTTCCAAAATCCCCGGAGCTGCCAGAAGTCCCAATTGACAGGCTGCTAAACGAAGCCCTTCAAAAGAGCAAAGCTGACCGAAAACGTGAAACGGCCATATACGAAAAGGCCAAGTGTCGACGTCAGGCTGAAGAAGCTGCGGTAAGGATGAGTCGTAAAGCACTCCAACAAAGCCATAGCACACCTGCTGCAAACAAGAGCAGGATCAAAGCAGAGAAGCGGTTCGCCAAATCCTTGTTAATGGGAATGAAGTTGTCCCCTCTCATAGAAAGCACCCCCGGGGTCATGTACCTTGACGAAATGGATATACATCCGAACTACTGCTTATACCATCGGAGGGCCACACACCCCACCGAAGATTGCAACGCCTTCAAAAAGTGGTGGCAAGGATATGTTGCTCACCGGCAACGCTTCAAGCGGATGAAGCGCAAAACTCGTCGGCAACAAAGAAGCGCGACAGATGAGCGTGAAGGAACGGCTGGCAACTGTCATATGGTTGATACCGGTTCGACAAAAGGAAAATCTCAAGTTCTTACATTCAGGAGCGATTATGAGGAAGAAATGACCCCCGGCCCTCTCTTCAAAGAATCCACCTTCGGAAAAGAAGAAGAGGAGAAGAACTGCGAGAACATTCAGCTGCGTAACCGTATGCTGCCTGAAAAGAACCTCGGGCCTACAAACAAAGCTTCGAACAAAAGAGACAAAGGGAAGGAAAAAGTCCCTGAGAAAATTGCCCTCGATGATAGAGTCGTCAAAGAGCTCGCAGCTAAGGATCCGCCTAAGAAAAACAAGGAGGATTACAATTTCTTGGCACATCTGAGGAAGATACCTTCACAACTGAGCATACTGGATGCTTACCTCCTGTCCAAGGAGGTACGAGATTATCTG
The DNA here is from genome assembly GCA_030015575.1 of Agapanthus africanus. Taxonomy (NCBI): domain Eukaryota; kingdom Viridiplantae; phylum Streptophyta; class Magnoliopsida; order Asparagales; family Amaryllidaceae; genus Agapanthus; species Agapanthus africanus. Next base: position 10,388,044 of record JASDDO010000028.1, on the reverse strand, counting down.
ATTAAGGCAATGCAAGAGCCTGATCAATTCCAACCTTTCTTTGCAGAAGAAAAATTGAAGGACGAGCTGGCAGAGGTTCATAAAGCTGACATTACATTCGGCGATAAAGATCTCCTCCTCGGAACGTGCGAGCACAACCGTCCTCTATATGTCACCGGGTACTGCCACGAAATTAAGATAGGGAAGTTCCTGGTCGACAACAGGTCCTCCGTCAACCTTCTCAATGTGAAGGTGCTGAAGGAGATTTGCATGAACGTTCAGCACCTGGCCCGGGACAAAATTACTATCTCCGGGTTCGATTCTCAGTCATCACGGACGCTGGGGTCCATAATATTGACATTACGCTTTGAGCTTCTTGTCACTGACATCAAATTTCATGTCATCGACGCCAAGACTTGCTACAACGCTCTGCTCGACAGGCCTTGTTTACACGAGTACAACGTCATCCCTTCTACACAACATCAGTTTATGAAGTATTTTAAAGACGGTATCGAGTACACCGTTACGGGGGAGCTAAACCCGTTCTCCGTAAACGAAGTCCGAAAATATGAAGACGCAAAGTACTTCCTACCGGACTTCAAAGACATGGAAAGATGTCATAAGCCGGAAAAGCAACAAAAAGCTGTCCCCACTATCCCGATCATTGGGAGCGATACCGAGGAGGATGAAGAGATAGTCTACTCGGGGCAACCCCAAGGCAACAGGCCCGGACCATCTACCCCTATTTTGGTCTTTAGCAGTGACTCTGAGGACGAGGCCAACGCAGTGTTCTCCGTCTGCCCGTCAATGCAGACCTTCACTGGAGCTGATCAGAGTTTACAAATTACCATGGTTCCGCAGCGGCATTACAAAGAACTCGATGTGCTTAATACATACAGCATATAAAAGCTGCAGACCTTCTACGTCCCTCCTAAGCGAAGAGGTGAAAAGGCAATCCTCTTCTACCAATCTACGGAGACTAAAGTGGAAAAAAAAAGTTTGGCATGGTGCCAAACATGTGCTTGACAGGCTTCAACCAATCCGTCTGCCCAGATATTACGCAGAGGGATTGAAAAGGCTATTAAGATGCCAAGACGTACCCTTCAAAAAAACCGCTCAACAAGCTTAGTTCTACAATAAGATTTGGGACGTTTCCGGGACTTAGCGAAAGATGCCCAACGGGAATATGGAGACAACTGGGCTTAGATACGTTTGGTCCAAGAAACGGGAGCGATTCCATGGCTGTCGTGTCATAAATAACTCCGGTGGAGAAGGGAATGCTTTTCCAGATAGCGCTGATATTGAACCAGAGCGAGATCCCGTCGTAAGAATGCCAAGTCCGTCATTCGAAGAACAAATTAACAAGCTAATGAGAGAAGCCGGTCAAAAGGCTCAGGATGACCACAGTCGCGAAATGGCCATTTACGAGAAAGCCAGGATGCAGCGTCTCACTCAGCAGTCTGCGGGAAGAAAAGACTACGATGCCCTTCACCCTCAGCCCGCTGTGCACTCTCGTGGAAAAGAAAAAGCCCGACGTAGAGACAACAACAAGGTGAAGAACGAGAATGACGTTCGAAAACAGCGAAGCGGATCCAAGAAACCACTCGATCGAGAAAAAGTCAGCTTGAATCCATCGGTGATGAAGAAGATGGGTCGGGAATACTCTTTCCCCCAAGACACGACAAGGAAAATGTTTAACCTTGTCATCAAGCATCAAATGATGACGCTCCTGGAGTCTCGGCACCCCTAACAAATAAACGAAGTCCATCACCCGGCTTATTGCTCCTACCACCGAGCAATAGGACATCCACTTGAAGACTGCTTCATCTTTAAAGACTGGGTCGAAGACCAATATCAGCAAGGCAAGTTTTCTCTATCCAACAGTTGGAGGGTAACCCCACCATGAAAGCATGAGCCAAAAGCAACCTATATTGTGAGGTTAAGTCTAGATTAACATCGAGCTTGGAAACGAACTAGTATCTGCCACGTGATAACATTCTCAAAGGAGGGGGAGCACAAGAATATGGACGACCTCTCCCAGTGCTTCGCAAATGGGAATGAGGATGAGATGATCTCAGAATTTCTACCGGCGCCAAAAGAGCTGGAGGATGGGATACACACTACGGCGGACAATTTAAGGAAAATTTACTTGGGAACGGAAAACGATCCGAGGCCAACGTTCGTCAGTGAGATAATGTCTAAAAAACAGGTGGCCACACTAAAGGACGTGCTTATGCAATATAAAGATTGCTTCGCATGGAACTATTTCGAGATGCCAAGACTAGATCTAGAAATAACGGTACATAAACTGGATATATCGCCGAACGTTAAGCCAATCAAACAGGCGCTAAGAAGAGTGCGGCTCGAGCTCGAGATGAGTATCAACGCCGAAGTCAAGAAACTAATTGACTCCGGCTTCATCCAAGAAGTTCAATATCTTAACTGGATCGCCAATATCATTCCGGTGATGAAGAAAAATGGAACAGTGCGCATCTGCGTGGACTTTCGGGATCTCAACAAGGCTTGCCCAAAGGATGACTTTCCAGTACCCGTTACGGAGCTGATGATCGATAACACGTCTACCCATGAGGTCTTCTCCTTCATGGATGGATCTTCAGGCTACAATCAAATAAAAATGCATCCTAAAGACCAAAAGCACACCGCCTTCTGGACTCCGCTAGGCATATTCTGCTATAAGGTGATGCCCTTCGGTTTGAAGAACGCAGGCGCTACCTACCAGAAGGCCATGACGAAGATCTTCGATGACCTCATCCATGAGGTTGTTGAATGCTATATTGACGACCTTGTAGTAAAAAGCAAATCGTACGAGGAGCACTGGGAACATCTGAACATAGTGTTTCAGCATCTTCGAAAATACAATCTAAAGATGAATCCTCTGAAATACGCGTTTGGAGTCTCCTCAGGCAAATTCCTAGGATTCATCATACGACACCGAGGCATCGAAATAGAACAATCAAAGATCAAAACGATTATGCAAATTTCCACGCCAAGAACTCTCAAACAATTGCGGTATCTCCAAGGAAAACTCGCGTATATCCGACGGTTCATAGCTAATCTCTCCGGAAAATGCCACCCTGTTCAGTCGAAAATATTGCACATTTGATATAATATTTTCCTTAATTTTCTTAAATATTTAAATGTGTTTATTATAAATATAGAACATATGTGGGTTTGTTTGCAAATTTACTCTTTACCATATATTTATATATTATAATTAACATTATGATGGAAAATATATACATATAATATTTATAAGATATTTTGATAATTTAAATATGCATATCATATCAAATAATCTTAATCAAATTTCTTAAAGATTTATTACCATATAAAATGATTAAGATTATATATCTAATATAACAAATATTACTAACATTATTCATGGAGATTTTGTATAGATTTAGCTCAGGTCAAGAGATCAAGATATTCAAGATATCAGGATCAAAAATATGCCAATAAAATTGTAGAATCAATACTGGAAGAAACTCAGGAAATATTTCCAAAATCCAAATATCTAGAAGATCTCCACGTGTCAACATAAGGCCACAGCAGAAAATCCAAACCCTAACTCCTCCAGAGTGCGGCGGTTGCGGGGCCAATAGCCCATATATGCGGCGGATCCGCGGCTTAATCGTGGCCGTAGGATCTGAAAACTTAGAAAGTGGATCTTTATGGCAAGTCTAAACCTATGAGATCTAGGGTTTCTGATTTGAGGGCTATATAAAAGACCGAGGGCTAAAATTAGAAGATATCACCTTTTACACGAAGCAAATCACCGTCAAAGAACAAGAGAACCATGACAGGTCCGCGATTCGACGTGATAGAGCGACGTGAATATCGACGGAGCAAATACTTCCTACAAGGCAGAGATCGAGAGCAACTTCTTTCTCTTGTAATCTAAATTCGAAGGATTTGTACTTGTAACGTTGATTAATAAATGTAGATCATTTGGTTAATTATTTCGCATTTATTTCTGCATTTACATTATAATTTTCTTCTCTATCTTCTTTTCTATCTCAACCATGCGTGAGTGATTCCTAACTTGCTAGGGTTCGTAGGATTAAAGTAGATCAATGGATGAAAAAATCTAAATTTGAAGAAGGGTGTGCACATGAATGGCCCAGGATGCGACTTTTATCATGGGGCATGTTTTCAACTTGTGCTCACGTGTGGCACGTGATACACACGTCTTTCAGATGATATTATCTATCTTGCGCTTACGTATATGGCACATAATGCGCACGTCTTTCAGACTATATTTTCCATCTTGCGCTTACGTGTATGACACATGATGCGCACGTCTCCAGAGACGATATTCTTCACTTGCGCTCACGTATATGGCACGTTATGCGCAGGTCAATAGAGTGCGCCCTGAGTTAGGGTCTCTGTCTCCCTTTGAGAGGGTCTATGTCTCCCTTTGAGATTAATTTCAAGGGTTTCTTATATAAGAAATAAGATTGTTCAGCAACTAGAGAAAATCTCTTTTTGAGATTTCTCTATTCGATCTTAAGATCAAGCCCGGATGCTTAAGCTCCTTGTAGATCCAAAGGTTCTCTATAAACAGAGTTAATATCTCTCTTGTTTTATAAAGATATTAAAATTATCTTTTCTTAACAAGAAAATATCTTTTTGTTTTAAGAAAGATAGGAAAATATTTCCCAGATTTAGCTTAAGCTATGCTGAAGCATGTGCTTCAACCCAACATGCGACTTGCGTCACGTCCTTGTGGTGCGCATGTGCGTCCCAGCTTGACATTTTTACCTTGGCATCTGGTGCCCAATGCATTTCTTCGCATCTAAATGTATATCTATTTATATAATCCTCCTGTACTCGTTTACTATTGTCAGTTCCATTTTGTCACTTCGGATATCTTCCCAGTATACAATCTAAATCGTTATCTTGCATTTACAACGACTGGCTGATATGTGCTTGTTTCTAGTTAGGACTCATTTGATCAATTGTGTGTTTTTAATTTGTTTGGACTGAGTTGTCAAGTTAAATACCTTATTAATGTCATGCTATCTGTTTGTGCAATGTTAGCCTATCATCATATTGCTCATAGTTGAGATTTCCATGCTAAATATGATTAGTAATCTATGTAATCGGCCACATAACATAACCTTAAAGGAAAGAAAGGTTCTTTTGTCTTTCTTTTTCTTCAACTTTGACATTTTCCTAATTAATATTGAAGAGGTGGAAATTACATTAGATGGTAAAAGATCTACCAGAAATTATTGAGTTCCATTGAAGACATCTCTAACTCTTTTTTGTAGCTTAGTGCAAACCCGTTAGGTATGTAGCTTCCCATGTTTTCATAAATTTAATTCTTGTTTAATTTTCTATCTTCACACTTTCAAATGAACATGAAAACAGTAACCTTTATATGTGATTGACAGGTCAAGTTTATAATTGGATGTGATATAAATGGGGTGGGACCGACAGGCTCCATGGCTGTCTATGGCCCAGCCCCGAGGGGTGGGGCCTTCCCCAAATTAAACCGCAGCCACATTTATCTCTAATTGAATATAAACATTGTTTTTTCTTCAGCTATAGTGTTGCATTCTGTCAATGGTTTCAATATATCTAGTTTTTTAGTGATAACCTCGGCTTTATAACCTTCCTTTCATTTACCTAAAATAACATAATGCAGGCTGCGAGACGTAAGCATTTGGTATGATGGGGGTATTATTGCATTAGTACACCGATTGTTCGTATCATATCCGCTTTGGTTTGGATTCTTGAAGTCTAGGATCTGCCTTAGAGACCTGCCAAGTGCCACCTGTGTTACTTTCGAGTAAGATAACATCCGATGAGTATTATCTGAAAAATCTTTATATTTACGAGTCACCTGATTTGGATCTATCATCTGAAATCAAGATCTGCCATATACCTGATGACATGGACATTATGCATAAAGCTGCAAGATCTGTTGTTGTCTCAGATGTATGTTCATATGTGAGTAATGCTAACCAATTTGCCTAATTATTTCGCACACAGAAGAAAGGTTTCCAATCTTTTCTGTTATTGCTAAGGTCAGAAGTGATCTTCTTGAACTCAATCTCTTAAAGTATTATTGGAAAACGATCAGTTTATGATAGATGATTTTATTCTTGAACCTGATGCTGATTTGGTGACTTCAAAAGGTTTAGTTGATATGCCATTCCTACCTTCCCTGTTTCAGCCAAAAGCCACATCTCTTGAGCTTCACGCACCTTGTCAGGTTTTAAATGCTTCGCCGTTTGCTCTCTATATAGCTGAAATTTGAGTAGTATCAACTTGTGGGGCCGTGTTGGATATAAAAGCATATCTATCAACCCTCATCGTATCTTTAGAGTTTTGTGCGGCTACTGGAAATTAAGGTGTTTCTAGAGCAACCTGGTTTCAAATACCACTGGGCATGTATCTAAAGCGGATTTTTTCAGAAAAAGAAAATATAACACTGAGCAAAGCATAGGGTTCAGCCCATAAAATGGTGGTTAACCTGTTTGGGCGTTTTAGAATATAAAAATATATACCCCAACCGACGTCATGCCTTTGGAGTGTAGTAATAGTGGCAGGGAAACTTGAGAAAAACCATTGCCGTTTTAACAACCTCCCTTTCTTATTTCTTGCAGAACAAGAACTTGATTTTAGGGTTGTACTTCTCCTGTTTGTTCTGCAAGAGATGGTTCCTTTCACTTAAAACCCAAAGCTTAAGATACTTTGTTGCAATGAAGAAACTGTAATGTATTTTAGTGAAAAATCATGATAGCTGCGGTTATTTTAGTGTAATTTACCCTGTGAACTTTTTCCGTTTACATAAAATCACATAACTATCAGAATGTGTTGGTTTTCCAGCTAGATTAATTCCAATTCTGTTTGACAAATATCTGTGCGCAGCATCATATTTGTTAATGTAAATAAATGTTTCTGATTGGTATCAGATGAATTCAAGGCGTCCGCGGCTTGGGAATGGATCGTTAAGGAGGAAGAGGTTGCTTGAGCTTAATGAGGTCTAAGAAAAGGATACTGTATACATTCTTTTCTCTCTTTATTGTTATTTTATTTTCCGGAAAATGATGAACAAACAGAGTATTTTTTTTAGTGAAATGTAGACATATTGGCAACCTTAAATCTTATAATTCCTGTTCTTGCTTTCCTATATGAGCATGAGCTGATATTTTAGTTTCTCTATTCTTTGAATTCTAAATTGCCTGAAACTCCACTCGCTTTTGTCTAATTAGCAGCAACCTCCCTCTATGAACAATTCCCCGCTCAGATGTCTCCAAGCGGAGAACGGTTGTGACTGTTGATTCTAGGTTGATTAGGGACGGAGAGCGTGCAGGGGCAAGCTCGGCGAAATTTTAGGGATTAGTACTGTTAATTAATCATTCCGTAAATTAATACCCTTTCTTAAGTTAGCTGCCTACAGTAGAATTAAGGTATGGAAATAATCAAATTATGGCCTCTAATCCGCCTCCAAAATATATGCACCCCACATCTTCATGTATTAGTAGTAAAGACTAATTTTGTCCTCGATTAAATGACAGATATGTAAATTTGTTACTGTTTATTTTTATAGTATAGTATTTAGAAAAGGAAACTCAACCATATATAATTTATGATTATGTATTCCTACTTTTTTAGGGTAGCGATATTGCCAGACCTTAAATTGATAAATTCACACCAAAAATTATGTATGGACAAAATTATCCCAACCACAACATCCTTTAATTATGGTGTTCATTTACTAAAATACCTTCATTGATATTCTCTCTACTAAACACGGATGAAATTAATAACTTAAAAAAAACTTGTCTACTACACTGGTAAATTAATATAAAAAAAACCTTCTCATTGCCCCCAAAACCCTCCTCCTGCAAAATATTATGATCTATCAAAAATATTTCTAGCATTTGAAAAAAAAAGTAATTTCGATCGGTTAAGAAATGAATTAATTATCCACAAAAAAATGTATTAATATGTCCTTGGTATGTGTCCTTGGTATGTGCTAGAGAAAAGTATTTTTTAAGTTATCAATGGTGTATTTTAGAAAATTAAACCAACAACATAATTAAAGGTTGTTGTAGTTGGGACTAGTTTTGCCCATACACAATTTTTGGTGCGGATGTACCAATTTAAATTTTGGCAATATCGCCACCCTTTATTTATCCATACTACTTTAAGCATTTGATAATTTTACCAATAGTTTGCTTTAAAGATTAAGATGTTAATAATTCCTTAATTCCTGCTAGACTCTAAAGCCATATTTAGGATTAAAATTTGTAGGATTTTATTTAGAAATGAAATGTCCCGGATTCCTAAAAGTGAAAATCCTATGGATTTTTTAATTTAATGCATGTTTGGATTATTCGGGATAAGAATATTTATAATCTTATAATTTACTTATTTTTTAATTACAACAATACAATACAATAAACATTTCTTAAATATAGTTATTAAACTTCAACCTATGAATGCTAAAGGATCATTCAACAATCTTTTTTCAAACAAATAAATAACAAAAAACAAAGGAAAGATGAGATAAGCCGAACATGCCCAACCCCAACTTTTCCTCTTTGCCGCTGCAAGAAAACTCACCATTAAATTTGGGGATCTTGATGATGAAACACCATATGAAATTGCCACGGCGAAAGATTCAAAGTTGGTAAAATCTAGAGACGAGAGATCGCAAAGAAATTCTTGAATAAACCAAGTCGATGATAAATCCAACGAGATCGATATAGATTAATATATGAGAGAATATTGACGAAGGTGGGTGATAGAAAAGAAGAGTTTTTTTGAAGGAAGGAGTGATGCATGAATGGATTTAGAGAGGGTTTTTTCTAGAGGGAGATATAATGCATGAAGAGGGGGGAAGAAGAACCGCAGGTTATTGAGAGAGAGAGAGAGAAAGAGGAAGAAGGAAGGAAAGAGCTCAGGAGAAGAAAATTTGAGTCTGAAGAGAGAGAGAGAGCGGAGGAAGAATGAACGAAAGAGCTCACAAGAACAACAATCTTCTAGGGCTTTTTTTGGGTAAAAAAACCAAAGAGATTTTGAGAGAAAGGAAGAAGAGAGATAGGAACCGAGCCGCACTCCCGAGATGAAGACACCAGTGAAAAAGTTGGGGAAAATTTAACTCAAACTCAATCTTTTCTATCCGGTGGATAACACCAAAGTAGAGGTTTTTCCGTCTGGATCAAAGAACAAAAAGCTCTTTCATACAGCCCTTTTTATGGGATTGGATCAATCCGGCAGAAAAATAGCATATGGGTTTTTTTTTTCCATGGGATAGATAGTATCCAAACTAGGCCTAATGGAGTTGCAACACCTTTATGGTGGTTCCATGAAATACATTAATGCATTACTGGTGATATAGCAGCATCAGTTTTTGGTATTATGTGGCAGCAGTAGGCATAACTGAGACTAAAAGCTTTTTTTAAATCTTTTGGTGTAATTTTCTCAAATTGACCTGTAACCTCCTTGTCACATTTCAGTATATTTCTTGATTCAGGTTTGAAGACGATAAAAAGCAGCTATCTTGTTTTGAACCTGATTCTCCAATATCAGAGTCTCAGCAAGTTTGTACTTGATCCCTATGAAATAGGATTGTGACAACTTTCAATTTGATAATACAAAACAGGAAATTGTGGTATAGCATGCAATGGTATTAATTTTATTGGTGTGCATCCGTTCTCTTGTTTGTGCATGTGTATACGATGTTTGGTGGCAATAAGTTAAGTAGATATCTCTTAATTTTTATTCATTTGCATGCATTAGATTTTAGATATCTCATAATCATCTCCATATATGATTAGATCTTTAGAGTCTGGACCTCTTGATGCTAATCTCTGGAAATATAATTCCAGCTGTTGTATAATAGTTTCCTTGGACAAAAATGTTTAATTACCAATTGATGTTTAGCTTGCTTTACAGTAGAACATTTCGAATCAGATTAAATTTATTTGAGAATTATACTATTTTATTATTCAGGTTATAAATGAAGATGTAGTATGGAATTCCAATGATGTTGGTGATTACGGCGAGGAAGGAGACAGGATGAACGATGATGAGATAATGGAGGGGACTCGGGTTGAAAATGGAGACAGTGGTAACGAGGTCAATGCCGGATATTTGGGTGATGTGGAAGAAGGTGACGAATCTTAAGATCGAGATTGGAAGTGACAAATCAAATGATGACAAAGATGATCCGGATGATAGTGAAAATGAGGATGGAGGTGACGAATCTGATTCATATGATGATGAAGACAGGGATGGAAATGAGAGTGACCATGAAGGAGCCAGAGTATATGATTCTGATGAAGAACGAAACGACCTGACAAGATTCGTGAGTTGTGAAAACTCTTTAAACGTAAGAAGAAGCCGCACGCACCGTGTGCGCTGAATGTTTTTAGAAGGATGGATACAGAGAGGTCTTCAATAAGAAACTTATGAAGGTCCACGCAGGGATGAGACATAAAACATTTCACAAGATTTGCAGAAGTTGTAATGCGCCCTTCAGGAATAGATCCAAACATTAGACACAGATCTCGCTTTCAAAGAGATTCTTCGAGGAGGATTTGGCCCGCCAATTATAGGTTTTTTTAGGGTTATTGTGTATATGTTTTTAGGTTTACTTCCATTATATATTCTCTGTTGCATAGAGTTGTAAGCATACGAGCTCATGAATTGCAAACCTAGATGTTGGACTTGTTACTATTAGCTCCTTCATCTCTTTAAACTAGAATGGTTTGTTTTTTTTTGAGGTTGTAAGTAATCTGGTTAAACCCCTTCTCATTTGGAGTTTAAAGTTTTTATGTGGCTGTTTTCTCAAGACAATCTACTTTCAAAGAATATTTTAAGAAAGTCAGGATGCATTGGAAATGGTTTTCCTCTGATATTTGTGCATGTTTGATGCAGTGTAGACTGTAGAGTTCATATTATTGTAAAATGCTTTATTGTTGATTTGGTATGTGAATCTATCTATTATGCTTTCAATTTGAGGAATTCGCTTTCAGTTGAAAGTACAAATTGCTGTATTTGAATCCTTTACATTCTTCTACCTTTTCTGTTACATGGAAGCTCTTGCTTCTTCGGTAATGTGGAATCTATGATAAGAGAGAATAGTAAGGGAGTTTAGACATAAAGTTAAGACCAAAGTTGAGAGTCGCTATATATACCCGTACACTAGTATTTTTGCACGTGTGATGCACGTTGAACATATATATCAACTGAAGGCGTGTAAATTTTTTTATCTTTAGACATTTTGATACACACACATAAGATAAAAAAAAATTACACGCTCTCAATTTGATGTGTTGTTCAACGTGTATTGCACGTGCAAAATACTAGTGTGTGTATAGGGACATTTAAATTTGGTCTTAACTTTCTGCCTAAACTCCCTTGCTATTCTCTCTTATCATAGATTCCACGGTACCGAAGAAGCAAGAGCTTCCATGTATTAGAAGAGGTAGAAGAATGTAAAGGATTCAAATGCAGCGACTTGTATATTCAACTTAAAGTGAAAATTCCTCAAATTGAAACCATAACAGATAGATTCCCATACCAAATCGGGAATAAAGCATTTTACAATAATATGAACTCTATGCTGCATCAAAAATGCACAAATATCAGAGGAAAACAATTCCATTACATCCTGACTTTCTCAAAATATTCTTTGGAAGTAGGTTGTCTAAATAAAACAACCACATAAAAACTATAAACTCCAAATGAAAAGGGGTTCGCCAAATTACTTACAAACTGGCAAAAAATAAACCATTCAAGTTTAGAGAGATGGAGCTAATAGTAACAAGTCCAACATCTAGATTTTTCATGATGAGTTTGTATGCTTATAACTTTAAGCAACAGAGAACATAGAATGGAAGTAAACCGCAAACCTAAAAACACAAAAAAAAAGCCCCAAAAACCACAAGACATACACACGAACCCAAAAAAAAACTATAATTGGCGCATTACAACTTCTACAAATCTTGTGAAAGGTTTTATGTCTCATCCTTGGTGGACCTTCATAAGTTTCTTATTGAAGACCTCTCTGTGTCCATCCTTCCAAAAACATTCATCACACGGTGCGTGCGGCTTCTTCCTATGTTTAAAGAGTTTTCCCAACTCACACATCTTATCGGGTCGTTTCATTCCTCATCAAAGTCATCTACTCTGGCTCCTTCATGGTCACTCTCATCTCCATCCTCGTCTTCATTATATGAATCATCCTCGTCATCTTCAGGTCCATCACCTCCATCCTCATTTTCACCATCATCTGAATCATCCTTGCCGTCATCAGATTCGTCATCTCCAACCTCGCCATCTTGAGGTTTGTCACCTCCTCCTTCCACATCACCCAAATATCAAGCATTGTCCTTGTTACCGCCGTCTCCATCTTCAACCCGAGTTCCCTCCTCTATCTCATCATCGTCCATTATGTCTCCTTTCTCTGCTTAATCACCAGCATCACCAAAATTCCCTACTACATCTTCATTTATAACCTGAATAATAAAATAGTATTAGTCTCACATAAACCTAATCTGATTCAAAATGTTCTACTGTAAAGCAAGCTAAATATCAATTGGTAATTAAACATTTTTGTCTAAGGAGACTATTATATAACAGCTGGAATTATATTTCTTGAGATTAGCATCAAGAGATCCAGACTCTAAGATCTAATCATATACGGAGATGATTATGAGATATCTAAAGTCTAATGCATCCAAATGAATAAAAATTAAGAGATATCTACATAACTGATTACCACCAAGCATCGCATACACATGCACAAACAAGAGAACGGATACACACCAATAAAATTAATACCATTGCATGTTATACCACAATTTCCTGTTTGGTATTATCTAATTTAATGTTGTCAACTTGAAGGTTGCCATAATCCTATTTCATTGGGATCAACAAATACACGCTTGCTGAGACTCTGAAATTGGAGAATATAAGCTATATCTTGAATAAAAGAAATTTTATAATTGTAGTTGAGACTTTAAACTCACCTTTGGATCATCAGGTTCAAACCAAGATAGTTGATTTTTATCTTCTAAAATTTCTTCAAACCTGAATCAAGAAATATACTGAAATATGACAAGGAGGTTACATGTTCAAGGTATGCAATTTGAGAAAATTACACCAAATGATTAAAAGAAATCTTTCAGTCTCGGTTATGCCTACCGCTGTCACATGATACCAAAAACTGATGCTGGCATACTACCAGTAATGCATTAATGCCTCAGTCACCACCATCACCCCTTCGCATATCTACTACCAGCAGCAGTGGTCATAAGCTTATTTCATGGAACCACCATAAAGGTGTTGCAACTCCATTAGACCTTGTTTGGATACTATCTATCCCATGGGATAAAAAAGCCCAAATGCCATTTTTCCGCTGGATTGGCTCAATCCTGCAAAATGAACTGTTTGGATGAGTTTTTTGTTCTTTGATTCAAAGGGGGAAACCCTCTACTTTGGTCCTATCCACGGAATAGAAAAAATTAAGTCAGGTCAATTTCGTCTCCATCTGGGGAGTGTGCCTCGGTTCCTCTCTCTCTCTCTCTCTCTCTTCTTCCCTTCTCTCAAAATCTCTCTTGCTTTCCTTCTTCTTCCTCTCTCTCTTCAGACTCAAATTTTCTTCTCCTGAGCTTTCTTTCCTCCTTCCTTTCTCTCTCTCTCTCTCTCTCAATAATTGATGTTATTCTTCTTTTCTCTCTCTCTCTCAACCCCTTCATGCATCATATCTCCTCTAGAAAAAACCCTCTCTAAATCCATTCATCCATCAGTCCTCCCTTATAAAAAAACTTCTTCTTTTCCATCATCCACCTTCTTCAATATTCTCTCATACACTATCTTGCTTTATTCAAGAGTTCCTTTGCAATCTCAAATATCTCTCATCTCTAGATCTTAACAACTTCGAATCTTTCGCCGTAGCAATTTCATATGGTGTTTATAATCAAGATCCCCAAATTTAATGGTGAGTTTTTTTGCAGTAGCAAAGAGAGAAAGTTGGGGTTGGACGTTTTTCTGATTATTGCATTTTCCTCTGTTTTTTTTGTTATTTATTTGCTTTGAAAAAAGATTGATGAATGATCCTTCAGAATTTATGGGTTGAATTTTACTACCTGTATTTAAGAAATGTTCATCGTATTGTATTATTGTAATTAAAAAATAAGTAAATTATAACATTATAAATATTCTTATCCCAAACAATCCAAACATGCATTAAATTAAAAAAAATCCATAGGATTTTCACTTTTAGGAATGCATATGCATTCCGGAACATTTCATTCCTAAATCAAATCCAACGAATTTTAATCCTAAATATCCAAACATGCCTAGTGGTTTCACAGCTACAATGGCTGTTGTACAAATAATGTAGTTACTACCTTTTTGAGCAGGCAATTTAGTAAATTCTATTTCATTTTCAAAAAATTTAGTAAATTCTATTTCATTTCTCAAATAATGTGGTTACTACCTTATGCTCTCATCCTATCCCGAATCCGAAAGTCCTCAAACTGGTCTTTGAGCTGGCCAACCACAATGCCTGCATAAGAAACCAAATAATTAGGCTATTTAGTTATATTTGTTTTTTTAACGGTTCATTTTTCAATTTATCGCTAATAAAATCCCTGAGGGGATTTCTTAGTTTTCTAAAGGAGGTGAAAGCATATCAAGGCTTCATGTGTTCATATCATCATACTATGGGCAGGTTCAGTTAAAAAGGTATGCAAAAAACAAGCAGCTTTCTCCTAAAGCAGAAGTCCTAATTTGACTTGACAGCAGAAGGGATGTTCACCATGCTCAAATATTGGTCTTGAGTCTCTTGACTGTTATAGAGTCTATCTCAGGAAATGAAATGCCAAGGCATTTCTTCTTCTCTATTTTCAGCTGGAAGGCATTATAGTACTATTATCATTTAAATAAGAAAAAACATACCCTACAGCTCCTATACATCCACAAAAGCATTGGCTCCTGGTCATCATTAACTTATGAAGACAGTAATAATCACCAAGAAGATAGAATACATGTTAAAGGAATAAGGTCACATATTTTAAAGACACACAGCGTCCATGCACCATGTAACAGCCAAAAACCATCCCATGGTAAAATCCACATTTGCATAGTCTAAGATAAACCTCTAGAATCAAAGCGAAGTGATTCGTGTTATGTTTCAATGAGAGTGTAAAGCAGTAAAGCTGAAAGGAACTTTATTAATGTTCAGATATAAATTATTTACGTTATTTAAATACCACTTTATCTAATCATATATACAAAAGTATTACACAAATAACTAATAGGAGAATCATTAAAACCATGCACCATATAGAAGGTAAAAACAAATTTAGGCGTTGCTAAGGCACACTGGTCAGGATGTTATATTTATATGCAATCACAACTTATAAAGAATCAAACGAAATTCCAAACCTTGCAGTGATAACCATGTTTAAGTTTTCAAGCAAATCATGGATGACTGAAGATTCACCAAGAACACCCCCTAAACAAGTATTTCTGATCAAACTTCCATTCCTGCACATTGAGAAAACGATATACCTTACTCATCCGGTAAATGTCACACAACAACATTATAATGCAGAAATACATGAATGGTCAATTTCCCTTAGCTAACTATTACTTACATCAAACAAAATGAACTGGATGACATTCTCTGGCCCATGAGCAGTGTCCATATATTGATAGCCGGGTTTCCTGTATATGTGAAGAAACAAAGAATGGAATTGCAAGATAAGTTACAGGTACAAAAGGAAATTGTGATTTGCTTTGGTAAAACTTCATACAATAAAGTCACTCTTAGTGCATTCAGGACTGATTCACTTTTGGGGCTGTCAAGATTGCCAATGTACAGAGTAGTAGATGGAGGATATTCCCAGCTAGACTGCAAAAATAAAGAAAATATGCTGATAAATAAAATGTAAGAAATGTAAGAAAAGAAAAGGTAAATAGAATCTAAAAGACTACAGTCTTTTCAGATTAGTTTGGTTAAAGCTTGAGTTACAAAAACATGGAAGATGTATGGAATGATGACTTGGTAGTTGTATACTTGTATATAGTCCGAGTTAGTTAAATGTAAATCAAGGATCTTACAAGGAAAGGTGATAAGTTTGTCGTAGGGAAATGCAATTGTCTCTAAGCACAACATATAACTTTCGAGCCATATCAAAAGCAGGATGCTACGTTAATGTTATTCGGAAGAAAATACAATCTGCCATTAAATATAGATGCCTCCTGATCTCAAGTTCTTTTTAATGTTCAGGACATGATGCATTTAAGAGATTTCACATTTTTTAAATCTAAAGTGGACAAATGAGCTATCAGACTGCAGGCTGGGTTGAACTAGTGAGTACAAGGTTGGACATGCTCCCCTAAAATTGGCCAGAATTACAATAAATTACACTTAACAATAACTTTTCACTAAACTACTTATAAAGGTTTTTTTTATCAGAGTCATTTCCCTACACTGCTGCATCTAAATATACTCTAGTGAAATTCAAACTCCCTAAAAACCAACAATACTTCATGTAGTTTAAGGAAACATGGCGTCAGTTAAGGGAAATCCTCCTTGTTTATAGATTATAGAGGAAAATCATGTCGATATTCTTGGAGGGATTCCTTTAACAAGTAAAATTCTTTGCTTTTAACTCTTCTTCAGTTCCTCCAGTCAAATATATTTTTTAAGGAGACATTAAGCATGTGAAGAGTACTACTATGTAATAGTTGCCAAAAATCCTTCATAGTTATCTTAAGGAAAAGTAAATCAGCAATCATGTTATTAAATAAATTGAATGACAGACACTACCCGGACACGATTGTGGCGTGGAGGTACGTGATAGCAGAAGTCATGTAAAGGCACATGAAAATGGGAATCCCGAGAAGTTACAACAGATTGAGAACTGCTTGCAGATTGGTTGTGTGAAGTACATGGAGCTATATCAAGGCAAAAGTGTGGGGATCAGAAAAAGAATTATGCACAATTAATCAAGCAGGTATAAGTTTCATACAGAGTGACCAGAGTTGCTTATTCACATGTTCAGTATGATCAAACAAGTGTGTCCCCTCGCCTTATCGGCAAAAACCTAAGCAGCTCCTTCCCCCGGCAATTAAAAGAAATCATTGAGGTTTTACCTTCCAATGATTGAAGGACAGAAAAGAAAACCACAAGCAAACCATCAATTAAAGAGAAAAAAAGGGGTTTTCAGTCACCTTAGATTGATTAGAAATAGAGTTCAAAGCTCAACAGAGGACCAATTACTCCCCACTTTTGTTAAAAAACAGTAAACCAAGTACAGTTAAGAATTGTTGCTGCTCGCATATTGTTTGTGTCCCTTTACGCAGGACTGGTTCATCACTTTTACCTAGGAAGATCCAAATAATTTTATCATGGTGTTCTTTCTAAAGAAAAGAAAAGCCGAACTAAAAGCATCAGACCAGCCATTTACGTTCCCAACATTGCTAGTTGATTGCCAAAATCTTGGATTCATCAGATGCATCACTGATGATATCAAGTTATACGTGTGGTGTAATAGTACCAAAATACATGGTGTAATAGTACCAAAATACACACGCATCATAGCTATTCTACAGTAATACCTCCATCATCATGAATATTAGATCCTGCCGTCTCAGCATGCAGAATAACATTGTCAGCCCTTACAATGGGATAGACCTGGAACCAAAACCAAAATGATCAGACACAGTATCAAGAAAAGAATTGAACTTATCAGTAAATATTTCTGAAACCAACCCTAAAATTTGCCCACAAATAAATTTTAAGAAATGTGCAAAGAAAAAACAAATAGAATCTAAAAGATTACAGCCTTTTCAGATTAGTTTGGCTTAAAGCTTGAGTTACACAAACATGAAAGATGTATGGAATGATAGACTCGGTATTTGTATCTAGTACGAGTTGATTGAAATTTCCTGAGGAATGCACAAATGCTAAATGTGAAATCAAAGGATCTTACAAGGAAAGGTGATAAGTTTGCCGTAGGGAAATGCAATTGTCTCAAAGCACAACGTATAACTTTCGAGCCATATTAAAAGCATGATGGTGCGTTAAAGTTATTTGGACGAAAATACAATCTACCGTTAATTATAGATGCCTTCTGATCTCAAGTTCTTTTTGATGAGTGTATTACAATTTGGAGACCGGCTGCACGGCTGGCGGTCACGATAGGACTTGAGGGTGATTTAGCTTATTCATGCCCGTGGATTGTATACGGCGCACGCGAAGCGTCGGACCCATAGGGAAGTATAGCGGAACTTGGTTAGGATGGGGATTATTTATGCCCGTGGATTATATACGGTAATCAATTCGGAGACCGGCCGCAGGGCTGTACAGTGGGACTTGGTTGGGATATGGATTGTTTGTACCCGTGGATTGTATACGGTAGTCAATTTGGAGACTAGGCGTAGAAAAGATAGGCTCAATAAGTCTATGACTTGGAGCATTCATGCGTGGTATTTCTTGAGATATCGGCCATTAATAAGTGGCATGGATTTTTCTCTCTCGGCACTTGTCAGTTGGTAGGATCCTCCATCAAACACTTTCTCGATGACGTACGACTCTTCCCAGTTCGGCTCGAATTTTCTTTTGGCATGTCAATTGGGAATCGGTCTTCTGAGGACCGACACCAATTCGCCTTTCTTGAAAGCACGAAAACGGGTCCTTGTTATAGGCCAGTGACATTTGGGCTCGGTACAACTTCAGATTTTGTTGCACTGTGAGTCTCTTTTCTTCGAGGGCGTTGAGCTCTTCGAGCTGAAAGAGAGTGTTTTCCTCTTCTGTCAGACTGTGCTGGACGGCCATTCTTAAACTTGGAATTTCGACTTCAAGGAGAAGAATTGCCTCCACCCCGAAGGGCAGTGAGTATGGGATAGATTGGATTGGAGCGCGGTGTGTAGTACAATATGCCCACAGCGTCTCGTGGAGTTTGAGATTTTGGTCTCTTTTGTTGGCTGAAGTATTTTTTTCTTAAGAGCTTGCAGAGAATTTTATTGAAGATTTCGGCCAACCCATTGACCTTTGGATTATAGATGGAGGAATACCTCTAGTCTATCTTGTGTCGAGTAATGAACCTTGAGATTTTGAAACTCTTGAAAGAATGCATCTTATCAGAAATGATTATTCTGGGTGTACCGAAACGGTACAGCACGTTATGCCGGAAGAATGTTAGAATATCTTCTGTCTTGACTTATTTAAGTGAGACGGCTTCAGCCCATCTGGAGAACTATTCAGTTGCGGCTAATATGAACTAATGGCCTTTTAATGACGGAGGATCAATTGGGCCAACTATGTCGGTACCCCATATTTCGAATGGCCATAACGTCACAACAGGATGCAGCAGATTGGGATGCTTATGAATGAAGTTGCTATGTATTTGGCAGCGATGACATTTCTTCGTATGTCTTTATCATGGTAGGCCAGTAATATCCAAGCTGTTTGATTTGAAGCCGCATTTTGGGGCCGGATTGGTACGCTCCGCAGACGTCTGAATGGACTTCTTTCATGACTTTTTGGGTTTCGACCGGAGATAGACACCTGAGCCAGAGCTGGTCGTATGATCTCCGGTATAGTGTGTCATTTACAAACACATATCAAAGGGCTCTTTTCTTCAGCTGAACCCTCACGGATTTTTCTTCGGGCGGCTTGTTATATCGGAGGTACTCTATGAAGGGTTCTCTCCAATCAGGCCGTCTTGAATGATTAGAGCTTTTTCGGCAGGATTGTTTTCTTCTACGCTTTCTTCTTCTCATAAAGAGACTGGAGGCAGAATTTACCGGTTTCTGATTGTGATCAGAATTTCATTCATGTCAGGATCACCCAGCTTTTTGGTTAGGCAAGCGAGTACGTCGGCTTTTCCGTTCAACGCCCTGGAAACTCTCATCGGTTCAATGTGGACGAACCGTTTTATGAGTTCCACCACCCGACTTCTGTGTCGAGCTAACTGAAGCTTATATATCTTGTAGTCACCGCTCACTTGGTTGACGACCAGCTCGGAATCACTGTAGACCCGTAGCTGAGGGACCTTCATTTCCATGGTGAGCTCCAGACCAGCTATCAGAGGTTCATACTCAACCTCGTTGTTTATGCGAGATTTGGTAAGAGCGAAGGAACGTCGCAGGGTTCCTTCCGCTGGCGGGATGAACACCAATCCAATCTCTGCTTTTATCTGCGGGATGCTTGATTTGCTTGAGGTCTTTATTGATGAGACTCCATCAAAATAGAGCTCCCAGTATAGCTCGTTACCTTCGAGGCACAGCATCTGTTCGTCGGGTAACTCGCAATTTAGCGGTGACCCTTCGGGTATGGGGTAAGCAGCGAGGAAGTCGGTTAGGGCTTTCCTTTTTCCTGCTTTTTGAGGGGTATAAACCATGTCAAATTCAAACAGCATGTCAGGCCATCCTGTCATTCTACCGGTTAGGCTTGCCTTGGCCATTAAATATTTGAGCGGGTCGACTTTGGAAATCAGCATAACCCGAGAAGATAGTAACTCAGCTTCTTCACGGTGAATATCAGGGTCAAGCATTGCTTTTCGATGGGAGAATAGTTATGTTCTGCCCCGACTAATGTTCGGCTGAGATAGCAGAGGGCATTTTCTTTTCCCTCCTTGTTATTTTGGGCAAGGAGCGTACCGAGAAATTCATCTAGTGCGGCAGTGTAGAGGATCAGCGGTTTATTTGGAATGGGAGCAGCAAGCACTAGAGGTTATAACAGGTACTGTTTGATATTTTCGAACGCTTCTTGACATTCAGCGTCCCAAACAAAAAGAGCATCTTTCTTCATGAGTTTTGAGAAAGGCCGACATCCCCCCGACAGGTTCGAGATGAACTTTCATATGTAAACGAGCTTGTCTTGGAAAGATCTTAGCTACGTCAGATTCTTTGGAGGAGGCATCTCCATGATAACCTTTATTTTTTGTGGATCAATTTCGATTCCTCGATATCGGACTATGAAGCCCAAGAATTTTCCTGATGACACGACAAAATCGAACTTTAGAGAGTTCATCTTCAGATTGTATTCTCTTAGTCTTGGTGAAAACGGTCCTGAGATCTTGGATGTGGTTGGTCTTGATTTTAGTCTTGACGACCAAATCATCAATGTAACATTCGACGACCTTATAGATTAAGTCGTCAAAGATCTTGGCCATTGCCCTTTGATATGCGGTACATGTATTTCTCGGTCCAAACGGCATCAACTTGTAACAGTATATGCCGATCAGGGTTCGAAATGTTGTGTGTTTCCCATCCTCAGACGACATTTTTATCTGATTGTATCCAGACGTACCATCCATGAAAGTGAACAGCTAGTAATTTGAGATATCGTTGACCATCATTTCCATGAGTGGAAGCGGGAAGTTGTTTTTAGGGCATGCCTTATTAAGGTTCCTGAAATTGACACAAACTCGGATCTGCGCATGTTTCTTCTTCACTGGGACAATGCATGCAATCTAATCCGTATATTTCTTTTCTCTGATGAAATCGGCATCGATGAGATTCTTAGTTTTCTCAATGACCTTTCTTCCATCTCCCTTCTTATTCTTCGAGGAGCTTGTTTGACTGACTTGGCATCAGCTGATATAGCCAGCTTATACACGGCCACTTCAGAGGACAGGCCAGGCATTTCTTTGTACGTCCAGAAGAAGCAGTCGACGAACTCATGCAGCAGGGCGATTATCTGCTCTTTCATTTCCTCTGACAAGAGCGAGCTGATGTAGATCGGCCTTGGATTATGAGGCATTCTCAAATCAATCTAGACTAACTCATCGAAGGATGATCTGCCATTTTCAAGTTCTTGAGGGGCTTCTTCTGGCTCGGCTAGCTCGTTGCCGTCACTTGACTTTCCGCTAACTTCACCAACATGGATCATGTAGTATGACTTGACATCGGGTTGAATGAAATCTTTACCCCGTCTATCTAGGACTCGCCCATCGATGAGTGATCAGATTTGAGGCGGATGTCATAGCCCCTCATAAAATTTTACTTCGAAGTCCGTTTGGTATAACCGACATCCGTACCTTTTAAAATATTTCCACATCTCAGGCGCAATAATATATGGGGTTTATGACGGCTTTTATGTCGCTTTCATAGAGAAGGCACGTGACAGACAAATCGTCCGGATGCACGATAGGGTTTGACCCATAAAACAGGTCCGGAAACGTAAAAGGTTTTCAGCTGGTTCTCGGTAGAGACTGACAACACGTCAAGCTCTTTGCACGTCTGCTCCGGTATCCTTATGATGGTTAAGAACCTTTCTGTGATTTCGAAAGTTTCTTTTAGTTTTTCTTTTTGCATGAGAGCCCAATCTGCACATCTACTGCAAGACGAATCCTCTTCATCTGATTCTTCAATATTGCTGCCAAAGTAGGGGTGAATTTTACTGCAGGACGGGCCCTCAATATTAGACTCATCTGTATCGGTACCGAAACGAAGACGAGTTTCACGGAAGGACGGACTTCCAAAGTCAGTGTCACCGCCGAAACGAGGACAAGATTTATGGAAAAACGGACTTCCAGCATCAAACTCATTAGTGTCACTGCCGAAACGCGGACGCACTTAGGGGTTTTTACTTTTGAAGATGACGACCAGTTCAGATTTGTTTTTGGAATTTTGGCCATCTTCCTTTAGTCGGTTGCGGCTCTGCATCATAGGAATTCATAAAGTACCGAGAATCTTCATATCGGACTTCATATACACCAAACGGCTGTATATCTCCATCAATGCGTCTTTCTTCACCGTCTTTGGTATACTTCATGCATTGATGGAGTGTTGATGGAACGATACCGTAATCGTAAAGCCACGGCTGCCCCATGAGAATCTTATAGGACGTGTCGGTATCGATCACATATATTTTTGCTTCAATTTGTAGGTCCCTAAACCTGATGGGCAGAGCTATGGATCTCAGGACTTACTGACAGTTTTGATTGAAACCTTGAATGACAATCATTTCTCTTGATAGGTGCCAGACGTCCATTGATAAACTCTTTAGAGTCCGCAAGTTCATGATGTTCACTGAGGACCCCGGATCAATCATTATGCAATTAATCCGATCTCCGTTGTTGTACTATGTCACGTAAAACGACCGGTTATGCTCAGCTGTTCCCAATAGCATGTTTTCATCCTTAATGTGACCGCGGCTGTATGTAGAGTGTACTGGGTTTCTTTCATATTAATTTTCGCAAAGTGAGCATGATACCACTCAGGATTTTGTAGAGCGTGAATGAGAACATCTCTAAGCTCCTTAGACATGACCAGAGCATCATAGATGCTTAGGAGAGACAGAAGGTTTCAGAGATGAGCCAATACATTGTAATCTACTGAAGAAAAACTCGGGTCTTCATGAGCCAGCTCTCCGCTGTCCCCTTCTTTCGCAACTTGCTTTTCATTCTCTTTTGGGGCATTGCCCTTGTTTTGGCGGTAGAACCTTGCCGCTTTAGAGCTGAGTTTGGTTGGCCTTTGTGACGAGCTAATCGTCCTCTTTGGGAAAACAGAACTACTCCTCAGAATCGCTGTCAAGATGGATGGCGTAGCAGGTCACAATAGGGACCTCATCATCATAATCTTCTTCTAACTCTTTCAAAATATCTACTGCTTCTACGGGAAAGAACTTCTTCAACTATATAAGGGTTCTTTCTTTTTGTTCATAATCTTCGAGAGAATCGATATACCTTTAAATGGTTGATCCCCTCGCAGACTCTTTTTCGTGTCGAGCAGCACTTTTTTTCTTCTTCTTCTTAAGCTTCTTGGACTTTGAGCCCGATCGGACCGAATTGGGAGCTGGAACGATGGACTCCTTTTACCCCTCCCATTCAATTCCGAGCTGTTTCTGAAGCAGCTTTAATATCTTCTTCGTCTTCTTAGATATGTATACGCTCCATGGAAGCTGCGGCGGGTCGGACTCATTTCTCAGGACAGCCAATTCAGCTGTCTGCTCCCAGAAGGCTTAATTTCTGTCTGTATAAAGTTGGTGATCGCAGCTTGGTTGTTCACCAACACGCTTTTGGACGGTTCGATTTCTCCGGTCTTGTATTGCTTCTTGATCCAGTCCTTGAAAATATAACAATTCTCGATTGTATGGTTCACTACTTTATGGTATGGGCAATACAGAGTATTGTCGGTCATTTTTGCTTCGTGAGGTCTTTTTGACTCCGGCAATTGTAGACCGTTATTCAGGACGTCTTTGAATATTTTGCTGACTTTATCCCTTCTGAAGGAGTAGGTCTTATTCTTTTTCTCTTCTAAATTCAATTCTTCTCCTCCCAGTACCGGCTTTCGAGACCAGCGGTTTTTGATCCACTCGCCTCACTTGTCTTCAGTTTCAGATGCTTTGAAAGCATCAGTATTGTTGGAACTCCCGTCTTTGCGGTTGTCATCCTTCCAGCTCTTCCAGGGTATGTCATTTTTGGAGCCAGGGATAGACTCTTGTTTCGAGCGCTCCAACATTTGAACTCTCTTGATCAACTTCGGGAACATTTTGAGACCGTGGTACATAGAAACTGGACCATCCAATTGCTGAGATCCCAATGAGGAGGCTGACGGATTGATCCTGTTCCAACGGCGGTTCACACTTGACAGTAAGATTGCACCATCAGACGATAAAGTCCGTATTGCTTTCGTTTTTCAACGCGGCTTGGTCCTCACAAGGTCAGCAATGGTTATCTTGTTGCTGACACTCATGAATTTTTGCCGAAACAGAGATTCCATTAAGGCGAAAGTAGTGACGAAGCCGTCCGGTATACTTGTGTACCAGTCGAAAACAACATTGGTTAGGCTGTTGACGAATTGGTGGAGAAAAAGCGCATCATTACCCCCTGTATTTCCACATGATACTTTAAACTGGGCAATATGCCGATTCACATTCCCAGTCCAATAGAATCTTTCGAATTAGGAATGACGTAACCGTTGGTAAACTCTATAAGATCATATTGTGCGAAGTACGGCCTCCCACTACTGCCAACATCTTTCTACGCTTCGGCTTCGGCCACCAATACTTTAACTTTTTCGGTGACCAAATCCATGATCCGATCTTGCGTTAGCGAAATACTACCATCAAGAGCCAAAGCATCCCTAGCAGTGCAATGCGGTCGGTTTTCGTGTAGCTCGCCCATGTTTGGACTTGGCATCGGCTGCTTCGGGTCGTTATCATCCAGCTCATGAGTGGAGACTTGCGCTTGATTGGAAGGCACCCGAACGAATTGAGACGTGAGCTGCATCACAACATTCGTCAAGTCATCAATTTTGGAGTAAAGTTTGGTCATCTCCTTGTCTTTACTTCGAAGTAGTTTTCAGAGCTCTGGGAGCAGCTCCAGTTCTGCGTCCTGAAGCGGAACGTCGGCTCTTCTTCGCTGTCTGAGCTTGATTTCATATGGACTGAAAGATCCTTCTGCTTATCAGCCTCACCGAGAAGGTTTTCATTATCTTGCGGGGGAGGCTGATCTTGGGAAATGGAAGCTACATTCAAGCCAGATTGGGCTTGGGTCGTGGCGGCCTCATCCTTACTTTTGCTGCGAAGGTTATCACTGGGGCGCGTGCCCACCATATAGATCATGTGGATCACACATCCGGCCATCCTTTTATCACTGGCAGCTAATCTTGTAGGCCGTTGTCGTAGCCCTTTCTCTTTGGGAAAGGAAAATTGACTAAAAACGATGGGCATGACCGGGTTCTTGGATGGCGTTGATACCCCTTTTCTAGATTTGTCTTGCTGCTTCGAGTGGCACAAAGTGCTTGGTAGACTTCCGAAGAGAGGGTATCATGCCTTTTGCATTGGGGCTTGGACACATCTCGTCGTAGCACCGTCTGAATCGTCGCTTTCTTAATTTTGACGGTCATCACATTTTTCTGAACCCACTTCAAGGGCTCAAAAGAGGTTGACTTTTACGGCTGACTCGACTGTTGTTGCGAGGCAACCCGGATCTTGAAACTACACAAAGTTCAAAGCTCTAGCCTTTTTGTTGCTCTATATCTGAGCCATTTCTGTCTTAATTTTTCTGCTTTGAGGGCTTGGCGGGCGGCCGCTCTTCGCGAGGCCGTCGTGGGTCAGTTAATAAAGAGCCTTGAAAAGACATCCGATCATGCGCTTGTCGAAGGCACCGCCTGAGCTTGCCCACAACGCCTGACGTTTTCTTTTGTTTTGACGGCCTTGCCCCCAGCTGGGGCTATAAAAAGCCGTTCAAAAACCGACTTGCGCTTGAGTTGTGGTTCCTTCACGACCACCACGTTCAGCCTTCTACCCTTGAAGTTGGCCTGGCCACTTTGCTTGACAAGGTTTCCACGATAGGAGCGCTGCCAGCTGGGCAGATTATGAATGAGCCGAGTTGATGCGGAGACTCCTCCCATTGCCCCATCAGATTCGCCGGGAGAGTCACGTGTGCATTCGTTTTGATCATGTAGGTCCCTAGAGTTGCACCAAAGACAAAGTTCATCTTGAGAGAGATGGTTGTTGAATTTAAGATTGCGGTTGAAAGCTGTTAATCTGCATAAAGAAGCATGATTTTAGTACAAACGATATATATATATATATATATAAATTGAGTTCGCATGAACGTTTGACCCGAAATATATATGGAAGGAGGGATAAGGTCTCACCGAATGTGTCAGAGTCTGTAGAGTGTTTTGCGTCACCCTATTGAGATAGAAATGCGCGTCGCTTATCAAGCGTGTACAGATTCTTCCTACATAGGGTAGACTGGGGTTTATTGATTGTGGGGATCCAAATCTCCAGCAGCTGTGGACAAAACTGCCGTTAATTACCTCTCGCTTTTGGAGCGAAGGAATCTCTGATAACGGGTCAAACATGTCATGCGAACTCAATGTGCTATATGCGTGTGCTGTGTTCTAAAAACAATGCGAAGAGGCATGTTCATTCATTTTTTTATTTATTTTGTAAGTATTTACAAGAAAAACTTTAAAATAAAATTTTAGTAAACATTTTTTCTTTCCTTTCCTTATTTTTTTCTTTTTTTAAAAAAAAAGTTGTGAATGTGAGAAGTAGCTGCACGCGGCACGAGTAAGCATGGCGGGGGTGATCGGTGTGGTGCGCACCTAGCCTGGCCCATGTGCACCTGGCCTGACCTAGTGCACATCATACTCGGTGCGCACCTGGCTCGGTGCGTACATGGCCCGGTGTGTGAGCGGTGGGAGGGTCGAAACCGGAATTTGGGGGCCTTCATCCAAGTTTTGGAGGTCTTCTCCCAAGTTTTGGAGCTCTAGCTCAAGAGAGTTTTTCTTCTCTTCTTTTGGCTTTAAGAGGCTCTCTTGAATCTTCAAACTTGAATCTTGGATGATAAAAAGGGGTTCGTCTTTCCTCTCCAAAGCCTTAGATCTTGTCTTAATGAGGGTTTTTGGAGGTGGGTTCTTCTTCCTCTTTCAAAATGGAATTTTGAAGAGGAAGAAGGTAGACAAAGATTTTCCTTTTAGGGATTTGATAGGAGATTGGTGTTCCTCTCAAAGGATTATGGCTAAAAATCTATTTGTTTTACAAAAAGAGAGATTTTCTCTTGATTTTTATTGAAAAAGAGAAGGAAAAAATGAACCTTGAAAAAAGTGGAGACACAAAACCCTAAAAATATTTTGGAAAGATAATAATATTAGTTATTGAGCTCATCACGATGCCTTTTATAGGCTTACACTTTTACATATAGCCTATTGGGCTTTACAAAATGGCACTTATACTTTTCTCATGCTTATGTGCCCATTTATTTTTGCACATAAACCATGAGCTTTTAC
Source organism: Agapanthus africanus (assembly GCA_030015575.1). Classification (NCBI taxonomy): domain Eukaryota; kingdom Viridiplantae; phylum Streptophyta; class Magnoliopsida; order Asparagales; family Amaryllidaceae; genus Agapanthus; species Agapanthus africanus. The sequence continues at coordinate 10,360,309 of JASDDO010000028.1, read as the reverse complement.
AAAATTGGCTTCTTGCCCATTTAATTTACATTCATTTTCTAAAAATTGCATTTATATTTATTCATTACATAATTTTTCCTTCATGGCATGGGCCGGCCCCTTCCATTCTCGGGCTTCACTTAGGCTTGGGCCCGCTTGCTTGGGTGTCGATGTTGATCTTTTGAATTTGACTTTAAATTTTTTTTATAAAAGGGATGTAAATTTTTACCCCAACACTCGCTTCAACTCTCAGCAGGTACAATTGCAGAATGTTTATCATGTTTCTGGAATAAAGAAAAATCTTATGTCTGTATCACAACTTATCATAACCGGTAATTATGCGGTATTTGGACCAGAAGGCGTAAAAGTGTACAATAACTTAAAGCCTGTAGATGAGCCAATTATGAAAGGACGGAAGCTAGAATCCATCGACGTAATGTCGGCTGAATCGGCATACGTAGAGAAGACTCGGAAGAACGAGACGGCGGATATGTGGCATGCAAGGCTTGGGCATGTGAGCTATCATAAGCTCAAGTCCATGATGGAGCGAGCAATGCTTAAAGGACTTCCAAAGTTGGAGGTTCAAGAAGACATAATATACGCAGAATGTCAGTATGGAAAGACACATCAACTGTCGTACCAGGAATCAACTTTCAAAGCTAAAGAACCGTTGGAGCTCATTCACTCCGATGTGTTTGGGCACGTAAATAAGAATCCATTGGTAGGATGCGTTATATAGTGACTTTTATCGACGACTTCTAAAGGTACGTTTGGGTCTATTTTGTAAATGAGAAGTTAGAAGTACTTTCCAAGTTTAAAGAGCTACAAAAAAAGGTTGAAGGAGAAGTTAACATCTGTTGTCTGCGTAGTGATAATGGAGGAGAGTACACGTCCAAGGAGTTCTTAGACTATCTGCGTGAATGCAAGATTAGTCGACAATTGACTTGCCCCAACACTCCACAACAAAATGGTGTTGCCGAAAGAAAGAATCGACATTTGGGAGAGATATGTAGAAGCATGTTACATGCCAAGGATGTTCCAGGACGTTTTTGGGCGAAATACATGAAAACTGCAACGCACGTGATCAACTGATTACCACAGCCAAAGTTCGGTTCGTTTTCCCATTTCAGAAGCTATGGAATATCAAATCAACAATAAGCCATTTTCAAGTTTTGGTTGTGTATGTTATGTGTTTGTACCAGAGCACATGCACATAAAGTTTGATAAGAAAGCAATTCGATATATTTTCGTGGGCTATGACAACGAAAGAAAAGGATAGAGATGTTGTGATCCTACTACTCAAAGATGTCACACCTCAAGAAATGTTGTGTTCGATGAAATGTCTTCCTGGTGGTCATCATATAAAGTTCTGCCAGATTCTAATGAGCTAAAAAGAAAGCGCAAAAGAAAATGGGAGAGCCAAAGTAAGATGAAGAGCTGCAACAACTTGAAGATGCAGAATCCAGCTCTCCTACTTCATCAAAGGAGAAAAGCTCTTGGCACACTGGTGTACATGGCGTCAAAAGAAGATCGTCCGAATCAGCTAAAAGACACCGCTGAAGATACAACGCATCTTCGGAGATCATCAAGACAGAAAACCAAATCCAAGATACGCTAGTGCAACTATTGAGGAAGAGGTTAAAGAGTAAGAACCATCCACATTTGAAGAAGCTCGCCAAAGTGGTAATTAGCGTAAGGCGATGGAAGAAAAAATTCAGGCTTTGCAGCAGAACCAGACTTGAGAATTGGTGTTGAAGCCCGAAAATGTTAAACCCGTCTCATGCAAATGGGTTAACAGACTCAAGACTTGACCAGACGGGTCAATTGAGAGGTACAATATGCGATTGGTGGCTCCAGGGTTTTTCAGCAATATGGACTAAATTACGATGAAACATATAGTATCGTTGCTAAGATTACAACTACACGGGTTCTTATAGCTCTTGCGGTAAGTAAAGGATGGAAACTCTAATAGATGGACGTAAAAAATGCATTCTTCCACGGCGAGCTCGATCAAGAGATATTCATAAAGCAGCCTAGGGGATTCAAAAGTAAAGAAAGGCACGGGTACGTATGCAAGTTAAGAAAAGCTCTGTATGGATTAAAGCAAGCGCCAAGAGTATGGTATGGAAAAATACGATAGTTCCTTATACAAAACGGATACTCTGTTGCTCCTGCAAATTCCAGCTTGTTTGTCAAGCAACAAGAAACAAGCTAACCACGGCACTAGTTTATGTCAACGATTTGATCATAACTAGAGATGGTGATGTTGAAATCAAAAGAACGAGAGAAAATATATCGGTTCGCTTTCAGATGAAAGAGCTCGGACAATTAAAGCATTTTCTCGGACTCGAAGTTGATCAAAGAAAAGAAGGAATGTTACTCTGCCTGCAAAAGTACGCGAAGGACCTACTGCTCAAATATGGCATGATAAATTACAGGCCGGCATCTACACCAATAGAGACGAATGTCAAGATAAGTGCAGAAGATTGGAAAGGCCTTAAAGATGCGACCATGTATCGACAACTAGTTTGAAACTTGATTTATCTAACGATAACGAGACCGGACATCTTACTCGCGGTTGGAGTGGTGGTCGCTATATGCAGAAACCAAAGAAATCTCATTTGGGAGCAGTTCGATGAATTCTAAGGTATGTAAACGGAACCATTGTCTATGGTCTTTTATAAAAAAAAAGATACGGAGTGCAAACTTGGTTGTTGTGATGCTAATTACACCGGAGATCATGGCACTCGAAGGTCAACAACCGGATAGGTGTTCAGCCTTGGCTCTACAGCTATCTCATTGTGCAGCAACAGAGACAGAGTACAGATCGACGACCATAGCAGCTCAAGAAAATGCGTAGCTTATGCAGCTGATGGAAGATCTACAGCAGCCAGTGGACTATGCAGTGGACCTATACTATGACAACAAATCAACCATCAGACTCAGAGGATCCTGGATTCCATGCACGAACAAAACATATAGAGAAACATTATCATTTTCTTAGGGAGAAAGTACTGCGAGAAGAGATTACGATGCAACCAGTCCGAACAGAAGAACAAATCGCAGATATTTTCACTAAAGGGCTGAACTTATCAAAGTTTTTAGAGTTCAAAAAGCATCTCGAACTTATGTCTAGAGAAGTTGGAGTTGAGGGGAGGTATTGAGAGGCTATGCATGAAACTCATAGATTCAAACCATAAAAAGGGATACTAAGGTCATGTTCGCATAGAATGGTGGCTAAGGTCATGTTCGCATAAAATGGTGGCTAAAATGTGTTTACATAGAATGGTGGCTAGGGTTGTATTCACATAAAGCTTTAATAGCTTCATTTGAGCACTATAAATAAAAGGTTGCTCTCTTCATTAAGCATCAAATAATTCAAGTATTAGTAATTCTCTAATAAGAGTGTAATAAAAGAATTGTGAGCGTATGTGAGAAGAGATTCGAGTGTCATTTGAGAGAGTTGTATGCTTTTGTATTAAGAAATAGTTGTGTAGTAGAAGCAATTTTAAAGTATTGCAAAGTATTTGGTGTCTATTTTGTCCTAACACCCCCCTCCCTCTTACACACACGCAAAAATCTTCTTCAACCTCCCATGTTCCTACAAGAACCCATTATCAATAAGTGGGTAGTTCAAGGAAATGGATTAAGCCTCTCATAACCCTCAAAAAATCAGCAAGCAATCTTCGGAAAGTAACTTATTTCTCGATATCATTATCGTAACCTTCTCCTTCTTCTCATATTCTCAGAGAGTTTCTTTCATGTGTCCTAATTTTTTTTGAAAGGAAAAGCTAGCTAGTGTTGGTAGTAGAATTGGAATGGAGGAACCCCTTTATTAAAGAGACAAGATGTAAAAGAGACAAGATGGGTTTCGATAGAAAAAGGGTAGAAAAGGTAATTTCTCATCTAATTTCAGCCCGGTTATGCTAACTAACCAACTAATCTAACCCTAAACTAATGAAGTTCTGTTTTAAGTTAGGAGAAGATTTGAGTATTGTTTTTAGAAATAGCAATTTTTGGGTGTGATTTTTCAGAATATGAGAGCTTTGGGTGTCTTCTATCAAAATAACCCTTTCATTTGTAGTGACCGGAGAGTTGTTGATATATAACAAACCAAAAAAAGGTCATATGCGGTCACAAAGCTAAGAACACCAAGGCAAAAGGCTATGGATCGACTATTAGAGGGTGACGGATGTCGGATGACGTCAAGATGTTGTCTTCCGTTGATCTGCTGATGGCGGCGATAGACGGCTGGGATTGAAGTTGGAGGTTGGCTCGCGTGTGGATCTCAATGGATTGAGGTTGTTGTTGTTACCGAGCTACCTGCAAAGAAGTCTCAGGGTGGTTGTACCACCGAGGACCCTCCGACGATCAAGTTAGAGAGGAAATCCGAGCAGAGTAACGGCTTAGTGGTGGAAAATGACTTACTTGAACCGTCTGAAGGAAGGATTTATATAGCGGTGGCAGCAGGCAGGCAGGCGCGAGAATCATGCCGGCCGTTACGCTCACGACGTCACGCCCACACGATGGACGGGATCCCGTATTAATGGCGAGACAGGCTCGTTAATGGGAGGATCGTGATAGCGTGAAACGTAGGATGTGGCCGGCGGATATCTCGCGCATGGCAAGAATCGCGGGAGTGAGTCGGTTGCACCTGTGAGTGGTGTCGTAGGTCGGTCAATGAGACCGAGGAAGATGACCTTGACGGGAGAGCTCGCGGACGAGCGGGAGAGCCGACGTATCTTGGTTTTGCGGTAGCCCGGAGACGAGCTAATAGGGCCGAGGTGGCCAATTGTACAGGGGGCTCGGAGATGAGCCAACAGTTGTTCGTCTGTAGGACGGGCATGGGAGTCGTCTGGTCGACCACTGTAGGTCCTTTCTTGCAAGCTTCGGGACATGTCATCTGTCACGTGTCGTCATCTAGGAGATCACCGATATCGAGCATCATCATTAGCCCCCCACGGGTCGAGAGTGGTCTGCTGGATCACCCGATGTGAGCTCCTTTCAGAAGATATCGTCGGGGCGTGTTCCCGGGCAATCTGTCGTGTTCTCTTGATGACGCCAGCGGATCAGGGATTAGATCTTCCATTAAATAGGATGCGCCGGATCGTGCGTACGTTCACCGAAGCGACTGCCCACGTGTCGGGTGCTGGTTAGCTGATGCGATGGGCCGCAGGTTTTCTGCACCCGATGTGGTGCGGCCAATGTGCGCATGACAGGTGGAGCGATGGTGGACGTTGAATGCGAAGAGTTGTTTTGGCGGGAGATGACTGTCGCCGTTGGATGAATACGCCGGTGGCTAAAAATAGAGGAGGATCCACATGAGGGCCTATACCTCTTCATAATTTCTTCATCTTGAGTCTTGTTAGCTCGGCGTTTTCCTCTTTAGGTCGGGATTTCCGCTTTTGCTCTTCCGAGGAATCCTCTTCATTAGGTTAGATGTCTTCTTCCGAGGAGTCTGTAGATGCAGTCGGGATAGAGTATAGGGAGCCCTCTGTAAATTCTTCCTCCTCCTCTTCTTCTTCTTCTTCTGGATCGGAGTCCTCCTAGGGAGTTAAGGTTAGGTCTTCTTCCCAGGGTCGCGTGACAGGGGCGGTTCCCAGAGGGGAGGTCGCGGATGCACCTGGCGTGTCGTCCACGGTGAGGTACAAGGAAGAGCTCGCCACCGTTTGGACTCGTTTCCATATTCCCTCCGGCTACATGTTGCGTTTGGCCGGGGAAGGGGAGAGTACGGGGCAAGGAGATTGCCCTGTACTTGGAAGCGTTTTGAGCCGGAATGCGCCTGCCCTTCTCCCCTGAGGTTGTCAGAGCGCTGAATCATTTCGGGTTAGCCCCGGGCCAGCTAGTGCCGAACTCCTGGAGGATTCTTCTCGGGTTCCTGGTCCGTTTGAAGTTGCAGCTGAACCCTTTCAGGCTGGCCACCCTTGCCTCCTCTCTCATTTACAAACGTCACCCCGGCACTCGCACGGACGACCCGGGGTGGGTTTACCTCTCCTTCAGGAAACAACAGGGGAGTGTTGCCGGGTCGGGAGTCGTCGTCGTGCCTTCTTCCATCCATGATTGGAAGAAGAAATTTTTCTTCATTAGGCCGCCAGAGGGTGAGGACTGGCCCGTGCCCACCCAGCGATCTAGGGATGGGTGCCGGCGGGAAAGTCAGTCCAACGATCCCGACGCGGCGAAAGTGGTGGAGTGGGAGCTCATTCCTCGGGACGACGTGCTGCTTTCTGAGCGGGCCCTTAGTTGGGCTAGGCTCAGCCCCGCCCAGTTCGTCGGTAAGTTAGGAGCTTGCAGGAGATCTGTTAAACTTGTGTTTATTTTCATTTCTACTTGTGTTGCTGACTCCAGTGTACCTTGTCTTGTGCAGAACCCATGGACCCAAGGCAATTTCGAGCGGCCATGCGCAAGTCAAAGAAGGGATCGAAGGCTGGAGGTGCCAGCTCCTCCCGTCCGACGTCGGCCCCAGCTCCCCTGGCAGCCGCCCTACCCCGGCGTTCGAGTGCGGGCCGTGCCCCAGAGCCAGCCAGATGCCGAGCCGAAAGCGGGTTCGGGAACAGGAGGCTCAGGCTTCGGAGATAGAGATCGAGTTCCCGGGGCCGTCTCTCAAGAGGTTCCCCCAGACAGTTCCGCGGACCCCGGCCTCCCCGATCTTGGTGGATGAGGGGGACCTCCGCTTTAAGGTGCCCTCGGGGCTTTTTGTTGCTGACAGCTTGCTGGAAGACATGGAGAGGTCGGCCATGGGCAAGGTCCCTCGGGGGACTCTCAAGACGCAGATGGCGGTCATCGCCCAAGAGGCCGTGCGGGTTAGTGCTCGGCCCTTGTTTTTTCCTTCATTTAGCATCTTACCATTCGTGAGATTTGGTGCCTCCCTTTTCTTGCTGACCCCCCTCCCTCTGATTTCTTCAGGTCCTCCAGCACGTCGCTCTCGTCTTCCATCTGGAGGACGAGGAGATTACCCCGGCGATGCGAGCCGCGGGCGAGCTCTCCTCGCTAAAGGAGAGCTCGATGTTGGAGCTGAAAACGGTGATGGCAAGGACCGCCGCCCTCAAGGGCGAGGTGGAGGCCAGGAAGCAGGAGGTTGCCAGGTACCGCGAGGCCGCCCAGGCCGCCGAGGTCAAGCTTCAGGACTCCAAGGTGCTCGTCGGCACCCTGAAGAAGTCGGCGAGCACCCTCCGGAAGGAGTTGGAGGCGGCGGTAGAGGGGACGAAGCGAGCCGATCTCAAAGCGGCGAAGACGGTGGAGAACTACAAGAAGTCGGAACATTTTTACACCGACCTAGCCGCGGCCACTACCCTCATCTGGCACGACCCCGTCAAGGCTCAGATGCCGGAGTTCCCTGACGCAGAGCTCCGAGCTGAATATCCTCGTGAGGATGACGAGCAGAGGGACGGCCCCAGAGGCAAGCCCGGGGAAGGGACTCCCGGCGAGAGCGACGTCGAGGCTCCTGTGATGGGAGTTGATCCTCCTCACGCAGCCTGAGTCGTGGTAGATATTGAGGTCCCCAGGGTTGCGCCTGGCCCTGAGGCCTGAAACCCCCCGTCTCCTCATTTCTTTTCTTTGCTCTGAAATTTTGTAAGCCTCCGGGCACTTTTGTTATGCTGGGAAGCCCACAATACCCTTTGTAAAGACTTGATTTATGCGAATAATAAAAAAATTTTGCAGTAGTATTTGCGCGCGTATTTTCCTTTGTCGGTAAACACTTATATTTGCACAGTACTGCCTTCATGTCAGGTCGGTTCTTCGAATAGTGATCACACGTCGAGTTGAATCTGTTCATTTGCCAAGTGCAAAGATCGGTGTGAAGACGGTATCTGCATGGCCCCGAAATCGAGGTGGAGATCGCTCAGACTAGATAGACCGGCTGCCTCTTGCCGAGGGCTTTATTCTTGAGTACGGGAGGGGCCGTACGAGGTCTACTAAGAATGGGCCGAGCAGGGTAGCTACTCGGTGCCTCTTAGCGAGGGCTTTGATCCCTGGCGTTGTGGGCTACCATCCAGGGATAACCGAGCAAGGGCGGGCCCGGTTGCCTCCTGGCGAAGGCTTTGATCCTTAGCGCGGGAAGGGTAGTGCGAGGCCTACTAAGGATGGACCGAGCAGGATAGCTGCCCGGTGCCTCTTGGCGAGGGCTTTGATCCCTGGTGTTGTGGGGAAAGGAGTTACCGGCCAGGGATAGCCGAGCCGGATAACCGCTCGGCTGCCTCTTGGTGAAAGCTTTGATCCCTGGCGTTGCGAGGTAGGGAACTACCAGCCTGGGATAGCCGAGCAGGGTAGCCGCTCGGCTGCCTCTTGGTGAGGGCTTTGATCCTTAAAGACGGGCCGGGCAGGGTTGCTGCCCGATGCCTCTTAGCGAGGGCTTTAATCCCTGGAGTTGCGAGGTAGGGAGCTACCAGCCTGGGATAGCCGAGCAGGGTAGCCGCTCAGCTGCCTCTTGGTGAGGGCTTCGATCCCTGGCGTTGTTGGGTAGGGAGCTATGAGCCATGGATAACCGAGTAAGGGCGGGCCCGGTTGCCTCTTGGCGAGGGCTTTGATCCTTAACACGGGAGGGGCCGTAAGAGGCCTGCCAAAGACGGGCCGAGCATGGTTGCTGCCCGGTGCCTCTTGGCGAGGGCTTTGATCCCTGGCGTTGTGGGGTAGGGAGCTACCAGCCAAGGATAACCGAGCAAGGACAGGACCGGTTGCCACTTGGCGAGAGCTTTGATCCTTAAGGACGGACCGGACAGGGTTGCTGCCCGGTGCCTCTTGGCGAGGGCTTTGATCCTTAAGGATGGGCCGGGCAGGGTTGTTGCCCGGTGCCTCTTGGCTAGGGCTTTGATCCCTGGCATTGTGAGGTAGGGAGCTACCAGCCTGGGATAGCCGAGCAGGGTAGCCGCTCGGCTGCCTCTTGGTGAGGGCTTTGATCCCTAGCGTTGTTGGGTAGGGAGCTACCAGCCAGGGACAGCCGAGCAAGGTAGTCGCTCGACTACCTCTTAGTGAGGCCTTTGATCCCTGGCGCTGCGAGGTAGGGAGCTACCGGCCAAGGATAGCCGAGCAGGGTAGCCGTTCGGCTACCACTTGGTGAGGGCTTTGATCCTTAGCTCGAGAGGGGCCGTACGAGACTTGCTAAGGATGGACCGAGCAGTGAAGTTGCTCAGTTGATTCGTCAGGTTCTGTCTGGCCTTCTCGGTGTGAGTATCGGGAAGAAGGACAGTCGCAGGTGACACGTGCCATGAACGCGTGGGGGGCAAAGCGCCGGAGCCACGTCGTTTCGATTTCGCCGAGAAAGGCTCGATGTATGCCGCGTAGCGGTCCAGTTGTGTGTGAAACGAGAAAGGCTCGAGCGATTGTTAGACTCCCTGGGCGTTTTTCGCTATAAAATGGAGGGAGTGTTGATCACTCCATCCTTCATACCCAAAACGTAAGAATGGAGGACTTCCCTTTCACCATCCCGAGATCGTAAGCTTTGAGGACGTGTACCTCTATGATCGGAACTGCACCGAGGACACGGTGCAGTTAGTTATAGGCCGCATTGAGGATCATTTCGGTCGACTGCTTCCCCGGCGCTCTTCCCTGCTCCAGCTGTTGATGTACTCTATTTGGAGGGCGTCGTTTGGGCTCTACAACCCCTTATCTGAATAGCTAAGGGACGAGGCGGTAAGCTAAAGTCTTTGCAGCGCTTCGGCCTGATCTCCGCGGCTCGGCTGGATCGCTCGGTGGCGCTCATCCTTGAGTGCTACCAATTGAGGCACGACGCCGACGTTCACGGGCGGCATCGAGGGCAGAAGTCTGAGGTCGCGAGGGCTCGTTTGGCGGAGATCTCCACGGAGTACCATGAGTAGTGTTCTCTGCACCCTTCCTCCTGCTATTGTAATTTTTCTTTTTTCTTTTTTTTCGATGTATGGCTGAGGAGCCTATAATACCCTTTTGAATAAACAAAACCTTTCTTTTTGCCATGTTTATTGGCCTCTTCTTATTATATAAACAGAAAGATCTTGAGGAAAGTTTACATTGCATCGGTAAAAGAAGTACACGCTAGTAGATGTTATTTTTAATGGTGCAACTTGAGCTCCTCGGATGTCTGTTGGCCTCCATGACCTGCGTAGGGTAAGCCTCGTAGGTACCCGACATACCCTCTGCTGACACGACCATGATTTGGCCGATTGTCAGCTTGCCGCTTGTCTCGCAAGTACGCTGCGAGGTGTCCCGAACGGATGAGCTCCTTGATGTAGTCTCGGAGCTGCTTGCAGCTCTCCGTGGAGTGGCCCTGCGACCTGTGGAAGCCGCAGTAGGGGCCCCGGATGCGCTTTGAGGCCATACGCAAGATCGGGGGAAGCTTGAAGAACCCTTCGCCCTTAGCCTCTTCTAGCAGTACAGTCTGGGAGACGTTGAGTGAGGTGTACTCCTGAAACTTTGGGGCGTAGGGCTTCGTCCGCTCGAGTCTCCTCTCTTCCCTCGCCGTTTTCTTTTGGTCGGTTTGCTCTGTCCTGAGGGGATTCGCGTTCACCTTAGACTCTAGTTGGACCTCACGTTCGGTCCAGACCTTCACCTCAGCCATGGTCTTAGATTGCGCTAATGCAAAGGAGCGTAACCACTCCTTGTGCCTAAGACCAGACCTGAGCGTTGTAATGACCGTCTCGTCCCGGTGCTCTGGGACCTCGAGAAGGGCGTTGTAGAAGCGGGTGACATACACTTTGAATGTCTCTTTGTCCCCGCTCTTGATCATGAAGAGGTGGCCGACGGTCCGTTTCTGCCGTCTGTTCCCGACGAAGTGACCGAGGAATTGGGTGGCCAGCTCGTCGAAGGTTGAGATCGAGCATGGCGTGAGTCCTCGGAACCAGTCTCATCCGAAGCGGATGAGAGTGGCCGGAAAGGCTCGGCATTGGGCGGCGTCAGAGTTGTCTTGGAAGCTCATTCCTGCGGTGAATGCGTCCAAATGGTCCTTCGGGTCAGATTTACCGTCGAAAAGAGAAACCTTTGCGGGCTTGTTCCAGGAGGAGACATGAACGGCGAGCAGCTCCTCGGTGAAGGGTTTGGTGACTGAGTCGGCGACGTATTTAGCCTCGTCGCTCCTTCGATCCTCTTTTCAAGGGCGTCGAGTCGGCCGTGGTATCCCGTCGATTCGGCACACTCTGATCTTTGGCCTCTGCTGTCGATGGCCCGTGTCTGGCCGTGACCCCGGTTCCTCTCGATGAGGTTTCTTAGGTCCCCGGGCGAGGTAGTCTTTGAGCTGTCATGACAGGCCCCGTCTGCGCGACCCCATCGAGGGAGGGGGTGTCGGTCATGCCTGGGTGCAGGCGAGCTGACTGACATCTCCTCGGGAGGGACAGGGACGCGATGGGGCTCGGGACGAAGCGCTTTAGCGACGGACCTCTGCGTTGAACTGTGTGGGGCCCAGCGGATCATAGAATGCGCTGGCCTGGGAGATATGCCGCCGTGGGAGGCAATGGGGCAGTGGTCGGCAGTGCCGACGCGAGCAGAGTCTTCCCTCTCTCGGTAGGGGTCCTGGCCCCGAGGTAGGGGAGCGGCGACCTGGGGATCTTGCCCCGCCATTTGCACGCAGATGAGCGCCTCTACGACGGACGCGAGTTGATCTATTTGGCCGGCTAGGGCATTGATAGCGTTCGGGGGAGGAGGTTCATCGGCGCCTCCGTTGAGGGGGAGGCGGTGGCTAGTGCTTGGATCGTCGTAGTGATCGCTCGCCATAGAGTTGGATCGAAAGACGAACTTTTGTTTTAGTGGAATCAAGGAGTTTCCACAAACAGCGCCAGCTGATGGATGTCGGATCACGTCAAGATGTTGTCTTGCGTTGATCTGCTGATGGCGGCGATAGACGGCTGGGATTGAAGTTGGAGGTTGGCTCCTGAAGCGTGTGGATCTCAATCGGTTGAAGTTGTTGCTGTCGAGCTACCTGCATGGAAGTCCCAGGGTGGTTGTACCACCGAGGACCCTCCGACGATCAAGTTAGAGAGGAAATCTAAGCCAAGTAACGGCTTAGTGAGTGGAAAATGACTTATTTGAACCGTCTGAAAGAAGGGTTTATATAGCGGTGGCAACAGGCAGGCAGGCGCGAGAATCACGCCGGCCGTTACGCTCCCGACGTCACGCCCACGCGATGGGCGGGATCCAGCATTAATGGCGAGACAGGCTCGTTAATGGGGGGATCGTGATAGCGTGGAACGTGGGATGTGGCCGGCGGATATCTCGCACATGGCGAGATTCGCGGGAGTGAGGCGGTTGCGCCTATGAGTGGTGTCGTAGGTCGGTCAATGAGACCGAGGAAGATGACCTCGACGGGAGAGCTCGCGGACGAGCGGGAGAGCCGAGGTATCTTAGTTCTGCGGTAGCCCGGAGACGAGCTGATAAGGCCAAGGTGGCCAATTGTGCAGAGGGCTCAGAGACGAGCCAACAATTGTTCATTTGTAGGACATGCATGGGAGTGGTCTGGTCGGCCACCGTAGGTCCTTTCTTGCAAGCTTCGGGACACGTCATCTGCCACGTGTCGTCATCTGGGAGATCACCGATATCGAGCATCATCAGAGGGATTCTCTATTTGATTTGATCAAACAGGCAGGTCTCCTCACCTTCCCATTGACTAAAAGAAATCATTGAGATTTACCACAACCATCAAAAGAGTAGGAAATAATGGGTTTTCATTCACCTTTAGATTGGTTAGAACCAAAGCTCAACAGTAGACGAGTAACTAGCCCTCCTTTTTAAGAACAGTAAATCAAAGGCCAGTTAGAAATTGTTGCTGCTTGCACTAGTATATTTTTGTTATGAACTATCCCACCTCTTCGCCTCATAACCCAAAACTCTAACCCAGAAACCAATAAATCGTTTGTCTCTTTATGCAGGACTAATACGTATTACCTATAGCTAGGTGATGAAGTTCACATAAAAATCCGACACCATTCCATCATGCTGTTATTGTTTAGTATATGCAGAACTAAAGGCATAGTCCATATATTACCAAGATTGCTGGTCAAATGCCAAAATCTTGAGATCATGAGATATATCGCTAGCCACTAGGAACATCAAGTTATAACTATTCTATAGTATATAAGTAGTACCTTCATAGTCATTAGATTTTGCCATTTCAGCAATGCAGAAGAATAATATGTTTATCCGTAATATTTCTTCAAACCAAAATCAAAAGAATTAGACATCAGTATCAAGAAAAGCACTGAATTTGAATTAATTAAGCAGTGATGGAGAAAAGAACACATAATTTACATGCAAACCAGAAAAGAGTTGAAGCTAAATCAAGTACTAATTAAAAAAAGATTCAAAAATTCACATCAAGAAAACAATGATACACCCTGATTATCCGGCGAGCTCATTGAACCCCATTGCATCTTTGAGTAGTGTGGTGCCCATACAATATATATAGTATATGAGAATAATGGAGGAAAGAGGCCCTAGGAGGCTTTTTGTGTTAAGCGGCGGCAAAAAGTACGTCATCTATCATTTTATTCGACGATCGGCACATTCCAACTTGATCTCCATCCTTGAATTTGTCGATACACCAAATTTCATATGATTACAACACCATTTCCCTATTGATTTAGCAATGTAAAAAGTTCTGTTGTCGGTAAACCTACTAAATCAAGGGTGGAAAGGTGTTGGAATCATATGAAATTTGATGTATCGACATGTTAGACGATGAAGATCAAGATGGCCGGTGCCGATCGTCGAATAAAATGGTGGAGAATGTGATTTGTGCTTCCACCTAACGCAAAAGGCCTCATAGGGCCTCTTTCCTCTGTTATTCTCATAGTATATACTATATATATGTATATTTGTGTGTATGTATGTATAGCGACCATAGATAAAGAATTATACAACATGATATCAGAATTTAAATATAAAATATTTAGGGCTTTATTTAAAATGATAACTAATTATAAAGAAAAGAAATGCACTTCATGCTTTTTAAAGTTAGTAAAGAGTACACCTCAAGCTTTTTGAGTTGGTGAGGATTTCTTTTTATTTGACACTTAGTTCTTTTATGCTTAGTAAAATGTATGTTTCACTTGCCTACATCATTCCTTAGAATGCCACCTCCTCCTTTCTCTACATTATATATACAAACCTAGCCTTTCATTTCTAAATCTTCTCTTTATAAGTTCTCTTCTCAAAGTTCTTCATTCTCTTGAAACCAATTGTAAGGAAAGCAATCAAGTTGAAGTCTAAGGCGACGACATTTGCAATAACTTCATAATTCGATAAGTGGATGTATCATATTTTGAAACTTATGATTCATTCATTTGATTCATTATTCGCCGTAATATCAAAATACCATCCAAATATCAATTTCATGTTGTTATTACATGTTGATTATTATATATCACATGCTCTTTATGAATTGTTACATGTTATGCGAATTGGATAATTGTGACCCTTGATCTAATTAGCTTATGGACTATTATATTGGTGTCATTATGCTCGTGTGTATCATTTTGTCGGTTATGTATCATTATCCTTTGATATTATAATTGTTGTGTTAAAGGTGTAAACCTAGAAATTTAAGTAATATATATTGTTACGGGTGCGATTTACCTGAGCCAGCGACCCGTGGATATGTCGGTGTATGCCCCGAAATTTTATATTACTTTTACCGCTGTAAGCGGACCGCGGTAGGTCACCCACCCATTAGTGAGTAAGTAGGAGCTCGTACCTTATAATACTGCTTAAGTTTCTTTTCCTTCATCATATATATTTAAATTGCGGATCTTGCATTCTCTTTTCGGATTTGTTAACGATATTCTCCATCATTATTATGTCGATACATCGACATGAGTATTATGATATGATCCATTCACATGCTGAGCGCATAGCCCATCCATATATTTAAACATTTTTCAGATTGTTACATCAAAAGCTGTGGTCCAGATTTGATTGAAGATCTTGTGAAGATCAATAGATGGTTGTTTGGAATTTTGGCCTCCTTAATATCTATCAGTACGTTGGCGCATTTTTTCCTGCAAAAATTAGTGCCCTATCATATTTTAAACCCTAACTTATGTAGTAAACGAAATTTTTGTACGATGGTGGCATCGTTAAGATGCTAGACCCGATCATGTATATGTAAACCATATTTTGATGATATATAAAAGTAAAGTTTAATCATGTATTCTTGGGACGTGGTCTTTATGTTCCGGTACTTACGAGTTAGGTCTTGCAGTTCTCTGGGTGTAAGGAATTGCAACCGGCTTGACTACCCCGTCTCGGGACGTGACAAGTAGTATAGATGGGGATGTAATCAACTCATTTCCACCCAAAGTCCCAATATTCAATATCCTTTATGAAGAAACTACCCAAATGAACTAATTGCAAGAACTAGATACAAGAATTGATAAAGATGTTACAATGTTGAAAATAACAATAGAGCAAAACGAAGAGCCGTCTCTGAAAAGCAAAAAGCACAAAAAACGTTGTGCAAAACGTAGGCTATATGGATTAATATTAATTAAGTTTAATAAATATATTTATTTACAGTAAATAACAGGTATAAGTAAATTAGCTTTGAAAATAAAAAAAAATAATTGAAAAAAATAATGCAAAGCTTGCCAGCATATTAATGTAACAAATTCCTAATTTTCAATTTTACAAATTTACATTCATACTTAGGTATTCAAAGTAATCGAGTGGAATTAGGTTTTCTTTATCTTTAGATTATGTAGAATTAAAAATTGGAGGATGTGTTACATAAATATATGGTTCCCTTGATCTAAAGTTTAAACCCAGTTTAATAACAAAAGTCCTATGTAATTTCCTGTTTACAAAATAGAATGGTAGGTTATGCTATTGCTATCAATGTGTAGCAAACCAGAAGCTATTTGTAGAAATAGAGTGAGGGCATGTTTGGATTGGATTATATTTGGTCAAGTGATTAAAAATTACATTAAGTTAGGCCCCAAGTAGATAGTGTGTTTGGATCTCTCTTTTACTATTCAATAAGTGATTATTTTACCATGGGTCCCACCATGATTAGCTTAAAAATGGCATCTTTTCCTACTTAAAAATAAGCTAGGAACTCCTAGCTTATTCCATAAGTGATTATGGAATGGTAGAGTTGATTAAGTAATTTACCATAATACCCCTTGTCTTTTCATCCAAATTTTAAAATGGTATTAATGATTCGTCCTTTTGGTCATTTTACACTCAATAATCACTTATCTATTTTTTCATCCAAACACACTATCTATTTACAATCACTTTTCGTATAAAATCATCCAAACACTACAACTTATTTGCCATAAGCACTTATAAGTGATTTTTTTTCACTTTTTCCAGAAATAATCACTTAAAATGATTATGGCAAATAATCGCTTAAAAATAAGCTCATCCAAACAGGCCCTAAGTTATTTTGTATTAAGTTATATTGTTGAGTTATATAGACAAATAGGTCGAGTTATGCCACGTAGCATAAAACGACGAGCTATGCAGCGAATTTTTTCTTCAACATTGAGATGCTGCTAAAGTGCTAAGAATCGCTAAAATCATTACAAGAAAACAGAATAACAACTGAAAGAAACAACTCATTTTCTAATCTTTGACCTCTCACTGTTTAGAATTATATAGAAACCTAGAATGAGCAAATTTCTTTTATATAAAAGCCATGCATCTATGTGTTAAAATTAAAGCATTGTTAGTATTTTTGACTATTTGATTATTTAGCTTTAATGGTTTTTATCTTTTATTAGGTTAAAGTGTATGGTTGTTAAGTTTATATAGTGAATTTGAATGTATGGTTGCGATGAACTCAAACTAAGTGTTATGATTTAAAAGGGGGGAAAACCCTACTTTTTAAAGATTATGGATGAATGTAAAGAGGATGATAACCACCATAGAGCTATCTACCTCATTATCTCTATTGTTCTTTCATCTTACACGAACCTACTAAATCTCTACCCAAAATCAAATATTCCTCCACAAATACCTACAAAATTGATCCTAATTCTATCAATTGGTATCAAGAGCAAAATTTCATCATCAATCGGAGAAAGTGCGGTGCTTCGAAGGGAAAACAAAACCCAACAAAGACAAGCTCAATGGCAACCGAAATCAACTTCGGCATGAGCTCACATCAACCCTAACTTCCAATCTTTGGTGGAGAAATTATGATTTTTGGCATGTGAAGATGAAGACCCTCTTTCTAAGAGTATAGGATTTGGTGGATGTTGGGTATGAAGAACCCGAATCCATAACAAATTTTACACATGCCCAAAAACAACAACTCAAAGAAAATCAAAAGGATGCCAAAGCCCTCGTCTTCATTCAACAAGGATATCGGAGACCATTTTTCCAAGGATCATCAATTGCACGAAATCAAGAGAAGCATGTGATATTCAACGAGCGGCATTTCGAGACTCTACAAAAGTAAGATCCATCAAACTTCATATTCTATGAAGAGATTTTGAAAATTTGAGAATGTCTGAAAATATGCAAGCTTATTTCACCAGAATAATGAACATTGTTAATCAAATGAAAACATACGGTGCAATTTTTGTACAGCAAAAAATTGTTGAAAAGTTGTTGATTAGTTTGACTCAAAAATATGATTCTATTGTTGGAATTATTGAGAAGTCCAAAGATGTGAGCAAGTTGAATGTTCGTGAGTTGATTGGCCCTCTTGAATCCCATGAAAAGAAGTTGCATGGACATAACGAAATTTCTTTGGGAAAAGCTTTTCAATCCAAATTAAATGTTTCTAACAAAAACGAACAAGATCAATCAAACTATGAGGTGAATCATGAAGAGGTGGTCATTTCGGAAGAGGTACAAATGCAAGAGGAAGAGGAAGAAATAATTATGATAGAAGACCGAATCCGGAGCCAAATTATCAAAGATGAAATATTTGAAAAAGGAGTAGCCATGTAGAGAGATTATTGGTTCAGAAGAAAGCCTCAATGTCAAAATTGCAAGAAATTTAGGCATCTTTAAAAGGATTGTCGCATCAAAAGCAATCAACAGGCAAATTTTTCCGAACAGCACAATAATAATGAGTACATGTTCTATGCTTGTCATTCCGCCTCCGAAGAAAAGAATGATGTTTGGTATATTGATAGCGGTTGTTGCAACCACATGACCGGCAACAAAAGTTTGTTCGTTGATATGAAAACTTCTTCGATCTCTCAACTCGGAAATGGTACCTTGGTGCAAACAAAAGGCAAAGGTACCATTGCTATAGAAACAAAGCGGGGAACAAGAACATCAAAGATGCTTGCTTGTGCCGGAGTTAGATGCAAATTTGTTAAGTGTTGGGCAACTTGTGGAGCATGGTTATTCTCTTCATTTTGAAAATAATGCTTGCAAAATATTTGAGAAAAATGCAATGGGCCAACTTGTGGTTAATGTAAACATGGAGAAATATCGTAACTTTCCACTCACCTTCTAATATGTTCATGATGTTGCTTTGAAGGCCAATATATAAGATGACTCATGGCTATATCATGTGGAGGTATGGCCATTTAAATTTTCATAATTTGAAAAGCTAGCATGAAAAGGATATGGTGTATGGTTTGCCTATTACTGAAGAAATGCAAGATGCATATGAAGGTTGTGCTCTTGGTAAACAACACTGAGATTCTTTTCCTAAAGATTATGTTTTGAGATCGAAATCTCCATTGGAGCTCGTTCACACCGATGAATGTGGTCCGATGAACACACCCACTCAATCTGGAAACAAATATTTCATTATCTTTGTAGATGATCATTCGAGAATGACATGGATGTACTTCATGCGAGAGAAAGCATTCACTATTTTCAATAAGTTCAAAAGTTTGGTTGAAAAGCAAAGTGAGTACTTTATTAAAGTGTTAAGTGATAGAGATGGGGAGTATAACTCCAATGAATTTGAAATTTTTTGTGAAGATATTGGCATTGATCGGCAATTAACGGCCGCGTACACCCTAAACAAAACGGCAAAGCGGAGCAAAAGATTCGAACTATAATGGAAATGGCAAGGTCGATGTTGCATGAAAAGAAACTTCCAAATAGCTTTTGGGCCGAAGCCGTGTACACCGCCGTTTATTTGATGAATCGGTGTCCTACAAAAGTGTTGGAAAATCAAACTCCATTTGAAACATGGACCGGAAGAAAACCATCAGTCAATCACTTGAACGTGTTTGGTTGCATATGCTATGCACATGTTTTGAAAGAGAAAAAGCACTAGCTAGATCAAGCAAGCGAAAAATGTATTTTCCTTGGCTATAGCACGATGTCTAAAGACTGTAGGCTCTTTAGCTTGAAGAAAAACGCTGAGATAATTAGTAGAGATATAGTGTTTGATGAAATGTCCCAATGGGATTGGAAAGAAAAAAGGTCAAAGATAATGCCATCTTTGTTGAAGCCTCACCAGAAAGTAAGCAAAATGAAAATTGTGATGTTCAAGACTTGCCAGCAAGTTCAGATTCTCCAAGTAGCTCAAGCTCATCATCTCCAAGTTCATCTCCTACAAGAATGTGCCACTTACCGATACTTATGCAAGCTGCAATTTTATGGTCATTGAACCGGAAAACTTTGAAGAAGCCGTCAAAGAAGTATGGAGGAAAGCTATGGAAGATGAAATCGCCGTGATTGAAAAGAACAAAACGTGGAAACTTGTAGAGAAACCGAAAGAAAAAGAGACTATTGGTGTGAAATCGGTCTTCAAAACAAAGCTCAAACCGGATGGATCCATTCAAAAACATAAAGTGAGGTCCGTCGCAAAAGGATACTCTCAACAACCCAGAGTTGATTTCCATGAAACATTTGCACCGGTAGCTCGACTCGACACAATTAGAGCTCTCATAGCCTTGGCCGCACAAAAGAGATGGTATTTATACCAATTGGATGTCAAATCCGCTTTTTTGAATGGCGGTGCTAGAAGAGGAATTATATGTGGAGCAACCTCAAGGGTTCATTCCTAAAGGAGAGGAAAAGTGTACAAGTTGAAGAAACCTTTGTATGGTTTGAAGCAAGCACCCGAGCTTGGTATAGCCAAATTGATGCATACTACAAAGAGAATGGATTCCAAAGAAACAAAAATGATCCTACTTTATATATCAAAAGAAAAGGTAACTCTCATATTCTCATTGTTTCTTTATATGTTGATTTGGTTTTTACCGGTAACGATGAGAATATGATTCTTGATTTCAAAAAGGATATGATGAAAAAATATGAAATAAATGATATAGGCCTTTTGCATTATTTTTTGGGAATTGAAACTCATCAAAAAGATGGAGTTTTCATTTTTCAAAGAAATATGCGCAAAACATTCTCAAAAGATTCCGAATGGATGATTGCAGTCCGGTTGATATTCCTTTGGTCGTGAGTGAAAAATTGAAAAAGGGGATGGGAGTAAAGAAGTTGATCCTACTCTCTATAGAAGCTTGGTTGGGAGCTTGATGTATCTCACGGCTGCGAGGCCGGATATTATGTTTGCCGCTTGTTTGTTGTCGCGATTTATGCATAAACCGAGTCAAACTCATTTTGGTGCGGCTAAAAGAGTATTGCACCATATAAAAGGTATTGAGCATGGGCTCATGTATTAAAGAAATGTGCAACCAAAGCTGGTTGGATTTTGTGATAGTGATTGGGCCGGATGTGTTGATGATATGAGAAGCACTTCAGGATTTAATTTTTCACTTGGATCCAGTGTCATCTCATGGATGTCCAAAAAGCAAGATTGAGTGGCATTGTCATTGGCCAAGGCCGAGTATGTATCGGCAACATTGGCCACGTCCCAAGCTATGTGGCTCGAGAGGATTTTGGAAGATTTTAGTGAGAAACAAGAAGCACCAACTCCGATATTTTGTGATAACAAATACGCTATTGCTATGTCGAAAAATAACACCAATCATAGTCGTACAAGACATATTGCGATCAAACATCGTTTCATCCAAGAGGCGGTTAATGAAGGTGATGTCGAAGTTGACTACGTCAAGACCGAAGGCTCTACCCAAAGCAAGGTTTCAACTCCTTAGAAAATTGATGGGTACCAAGGAACAATGCATTAGGGGGTGTTAAAATTAAAGCATTGTTAGTATTTTTAATTATCTGACTATTCAGCTTTCATGACTTTTATCTTTTATTAGGTTATAGTGGATGGTTGTTAAGTTTGTCATCTAGTGAATTTGAATATATGGTTGTGATGAATCCAAACTAAGGGTCATGATGTAATGCGACAAAAACCCTACTTGTTATGAATGTAAAGAGGATGATAGCCACCATAAAGCTATCTACCTCATTCTCTCTATTGTTCTCTCCTCGTACAAGAACCTATTAAATCTCTACCCAAAATCAAATATTCCTCCACTAAATACCTACAAAATTGATCCTAATTCTATCACAAAGGACCATACTTGCATCAATTAAGCAGCAATCAGGAAAACCCTAAAAAAACGCTCGTCACTAGCATCAATGAAGCAGTAATCAACAAGAGAAAACAGCTAAGAAAATCATAGCCATACATCTAACATCTCCGTGGAATGCAAGGCTGCGCCTCTGTTTGCGTAGAACGCGAAGCAAAGACCTCATCGTCAACGAAGATCCGACATTGACTGCATCCTGGAAGCAGATGCAAGAGAAAGACGCTGTTTTGCCAAAAATACGGGGGGGGGATCAAAAAATAAAAAGAAAATCAACAGTATAGATCAACTGATAGAGGAAAGCTCACCGTGTTAGACAAGGCGCCATCTTGTGGGCCCCATTCAAAGACGACGAAGCTGCCGCCAAGAATTTTGAAACCCTACGTTCTCCTTCTTCTTCTTCGTTGGCGATAAATTGAATTGAGCCTTGGAGTTCTTTTCGCTCGAGTAATTCAAAGATCAATCTTCATGTAGCCCCTCACCATAACTATTTATTTTAATACATGCCTCAACCATTTTACAACTGATGTCTCTTTCGGGGATTATTTTGTAAATAAAGAAAATAGGATAAATCAGACTAAACATTTTTTCCCCTAAAATACCTTAAACTTTCTTTTTATTATATTAAAATAGTTTGTAAGGGAATATTGTTCACTAAATACCCTAGATAAGGTATTTTATTGCAATATAAGAATTCTAGATATTTTACTGAAAATAATAGTTTAGGGATTGTGGTGTAATGTACCCAAAAAACTAACAAAAGTCAGCAGCCCTTGAGATGAGACCAGAGTGCAAAAATTTTACAAACTGTGGGCAATTTACTGCTGCTCGGGAAACATTAAGAAGGCGTCCAGCGATTTCTTTAAAGATGTCGATGCATCATGAGAGAAAATTCAATCAACGTTCTATGTCTTGGTACTGGAGACCAAAGTTATAGTCATAATGATTTCGGTTAATCGACCTAATGATGAGTCGAACGTTCTATGATCCCGATTTATAGAATTAAAGGCCTTTTGGAAGTTTAACTTGAGAAGCATAGATTCAGATTTTCTTCTCATGTAGCCACAAGTTCATGTGCAATGGAAAAACAATTCAATCTTAATTTATTCTTCATAAAGCAAACTGGGTATGACTCAAAAAGATAAGGGAGCTCTTGGCCTAATATACTAGCCAGGATCTTATTAAACATTTTAAAGATACCACATCCAATCTAGGTATTAAACAAATAATTGCATGGTTGATCCTATCAAGAGAGCAACCACCATTATGTATACGATTGAATATGTCCAGTAATTCATCTTTTAGAATGCCTCAAAAATATTCTTTTTAAAAAAAACAAAAAATCAGAAGGGGTTCCCAGCAATTGTTTGTAGAAAGCATGAAATTCATTGTGAATGCTAGTGTTATTACTTATAAAGAGTTCCATAAATAATGTTGGGATTTTTGTGGAAACTTGCGCTTTTATGAAAACAATTGTGTTCAAATCACCCTCTTGAAGTCATTGAAGTGTGCACCTTTGTTTCCAATATAGATTCCTCCATAGGGTTAATTTCCTGGAGGTTTCTGTGAAAAGCAAGAAGAGAGTATGATGATACTCGATATCGGTGATCTTCCAGATCATGACACGTAGCAGATGACGTGTCTTAAAGCTTGCAAAAAAGGACCTACAGTGGCCGACCAGACCGCTCCTATGCCCGTCCTACAGACAACCTTTGGCTCGTCTCCGAGCCTCCTGCACAACTGACCTCCTCGACCCTCTCAGCTAGCCTCCGGGCTCTAGCAGAACCAAGATAGCTCGGTCTCCCGCTCGTCCGCGAGCTCTCCTGTCGAGCTCATCTTCCTCGGTCTCATCGACCGACCGACGGCACCACTCGCAGGCGCAACCGCCTCACTCCCGCGAGTCCCGCCATGCGCGAGATATCCCCGGCCACGTCCCGCGTTCCACGCCATCACAATCCCCCATTAACGAGCCTGTCTCGCCATTAATGCCGGATCTCGCCCATCACGCGGGCGTGACGTCGGGAGCGTAACGGCCGGCGAGATTCTCGCACCTGCCTGCCTGCTGCCACCACTATTTAAACCCTTCGTTCAGACGGTTCAAGTAAGTCATTCTCTCCCCACTAGACCGTTGCTCTGCTCAAATATCTTGTCTAACTTGATCGTCGGAGGGTCCTCGGTGGTACAACCATCCCGGGACTTTCTTGCAGGTAGCTCGGCCCCAACAATCTCAAACCCATTGAGATCCACACGCTTCAGGAGCCAGCCTCCAATCCTAATTTCAGCCGTCCATCATCGCCAACAGTAGATCTACGGAAGGTAACATCTTGACGTGATACGACATCCGTCAGAGTCGTTCTCATCACAAGTTAAAATTCTCAACTCTTTGGTTTTATCTAACTCAGAGATTTCCAAAAGGATTTTCGCTTTTTCTGGGGGATGTTCACCCAATTGAAGTCTCGCTGTTCCATTTTTTGTAAAAATTAATTTCCTTAAAAACCCAAGTTTTTGGATAGTGTCTCCAGTAGTTCTGAAATCGGACCATTTGGAATTAGCCAAATCTTCAAATTGTTATGAACCAACCAAGCTTTCACAAATCCAAAGATTTTCCTTTGTGTAGGTGCGGTATTAGTTTCTTGAATGCCTATTAAATTATATTTTGAGAACATGATAGTATCTTTAACTAATCTCCTTTTAGCAGAAGATCCCAACCCTCAAACATTCCAACTAAGAAAAATCACTTGACATTGAAAACACCAGATACTAAGGAGGATCGGAGGAGTTCTGTTTAAACTCCCTCTCACTTCCCAAATTTCTAATAGGAATGCACTGCTCATCAGATAATAGTCTACATATTATTTATTTAGTTGTCTAAAAAATAATCTGTATTTTAATGCAAGTCTAGGCAGAACCAAATTAATAGGCAATTTTTCAAGTAGGATTAATTTCATAGGGATTCAACCATGTTTTATAACTAAGGAGCATTTTGCATGTGCGGTGCGCGTTTTATTAATAAAATGTGTAATACCTATATAGATCTGAATGAACTATGTAGTTTTACACAATTTTTAAAGTCCAAAAAAATTGTTGAGCCCATGGATAAATATAAAATGGGGGGCTTTTGGTTTAAAATTATTTTGAATGTTAATAAGTGAAGAAAATAACCATTTTAGTAACTTAGATCAAGAGTATTCTAGAAGATATTATAATATGTTATTTACTAGAAAAAAAAGTTTTGAGTAAATGAAAGTAGAAATTGAAAAGGATTAAAATAACTTCTGAAAAGTTATTTTAGGTCTTAAGTTTGAGTATTGTATAAATTGAATTTGGAATTCAAACTAGTTTCTAAAAAGTTCATTTTTGTCTCAGGTTTTAGAGAATGTGGAGTTGATTTGAAATTTAAATTAATAAAATATTTAATTATTTTTGTCTTTTTCTTTGATAGCGCGGAGGCTCTAAGATTTTGATAAATTTTCTTATTTTTTCTTTATTTTTCAAAAAATGGAGAAGGTGAACTCTAACTGATACCATTTGCATTATAGATTATAGTATAGATATAGATATAGATTGCCTATGGCAATTAATGTATCTACTTGGTCTTTTTTTCCGTTTTCAGAATCAACCGTCTTCAAGGATCGTACTTGCAATCTTTCATGTTGAAGAAAAAATAGATAAAGAATTGAGCTAAACCCAGACGATCATATTTCATAAAGAGAGAACTGCAGATCTTATTGAGCATATACTCATTGAAGGGAAATGCAGCGAGTATATAAGAGAAAATTAAACTTTTATTAGAGTGTTTTTATATTACAAGAACAGTAATATTGATTCTCTCAGACCTCAGCTACACTCCAACACTCACTGGCTCACTGCTACTGCTCACTACACACTTTTACCTTCTACTGCTCACTACCTCACTTCGCTCTTTACACTCACACAAACTTATTTGCTTTATGTTTTTGGATGATGAGAATGAGAGGGGATTGGCCCCTATTTATAGCCTTTCTAACCGGTTCACCTGGTGAGAACATTATAAAGAGAAAACACTCTAAAAAAAGTAAAGACCACAGTAAAAATATCTAGATATTTTCCAAGGTATTTTCTAGAGAAAGAAATCTCTAGAATACTTTATAAGAAAGTATCTAGTCTATAATTCCAGAATAGCAGTTGTTGACTTTTAATATCCTTCAACAACTACTCTCTCAAAGTGTTATCCTGCTGATCATATCAAGTTGTTGATCTCCAACACTCAGGGCGTCCCAAGATCACATTGATGCACATGGATGAGGGGAATCCATGCAAAAATACTAAAACAAACTTTGCAAGAATGTTCTTTTAAAAAGGGTTTATCTGAATAATATGGTTTTAAATTAAAATTTAAAAATCTAAAGTTTTTTTTATTAATTTATTGTGGTAAGCCTCGTTGTAGTCATGTGGGAGTGAAACTGGGTCCATTTGGATTGATTTTTGACAATTTTTACATCGATCCAATCTGAAATTGAAAACTTAACCACAAAACTTTCCCAAACCAAACAAATCTATGATGTTGTGTAACAAAACCCGCAAATTTGAGAGTTTGGCTAGGTTATCAAGTTTACATGGATGGGCGGGTGTTTGGAGGCTTTTCGGGCCTTGGCTATTATAAATTATGAAAAATATTGAAATTAAAAAAATTGAGGTGAGCTCTAGCAAATATATATGCACAAAATCTAAATTCTAACAAAACTTTATTGAATTATATATAATAATAATAATAATAATAATAATAATAATAATAATAAAATTTACACCAACTAAACTTTATATAACAAATACAACGCGTATATTACGATGTTGAGAACTATATCTATATGGTTTATATCGGTCGGATAGGTTTTATATCAAAACCATACGACCCGAAAAAGTTTGTGTTCTATCTTCTATCCGTCGATCTGGTTGGGATGAGTATGTAATAGTGAAAGAAAATGGAAATATCAGGTGCGTTACGAATGGCCTCGGTTCAAAGCCGACCCGACTTGCACCCCTAGAGCCATACTTGAGGGTAACCCAAAAAAACATAAAAAATGCAAACTGCAGGAAAAAAAATGGACACAAATTAAATTAGCAAAATTTAAGCGGAAAAGGGTTGAAAGGCGAGATCAACTGCCACGTGTCCTCATCCCTCATACATACCAGTTTCGCTCTCCCGCCTTCTCTCTCAACAGCAAATAAATAAACCCACGACTAACGAAAATCATTTCAGAGCTCCATCAGGAATTTTAGAGTTTGTTTATATTTTCTTTTCTTTAATCAAGAAAACGAAAAAGATCTCATTTTAAAACTGATTCCATGGGATTATTCTGATCGCATTTTTCGAACTCCGCAGAATCTTGCTCGTTCTTGAGGAATCGGCGATCGATCGTAAGTTTCCTTTCTTTCGAATTTTCATTTCATTCCCAGAAATTCTTTTTTAATTTGAGTAATTTTTTGATCGATAATCAAGAACTTTTAGTATTTGATGATTCTAGGGGTTTCCCCCTATTTTCCAGCAATTTTCGTTAATTCAGGACCAAGCTTTAGTAAATTTCATGATTCTACGGTTTCTATTCCAATTTTTCGTGATGAAGTAAGCCTTTTTGAAATTTTGCTAGCAACGTTTGTTTAATTTAGTTTAAGTTTCAAACTATGTTCTTGATTCTTGATCAATTTACCATTTAAAAAAAAGCTGCATGAGAAATCGGGGTTTTAGTTCCAAGATTGTATCAATTGAGAAACGAATGCTTTAGATTGCTCTTCTTTTCTTCTTTAGGAATCAGGTCTTCGCGATGTTTATATTAGAGATGTCCAATTTTGCTTATTCTAAGGTTTCTGAATTTTTGTATGCTTGTAACTGCATTTTTTGATGTAGTCGGAAGCTAATTTCCAATGAAAAGGAATAGACAGTAAATCTTCTTATTTCAGATAATCTATAAAAGTATTAAAGGCATAGCGATTTTGTTACGGATTACTTTGAACATAGATGAATATCCTTCAACGTTTCCTTGGAATGTATCAGCGCATATCAAACATACATATATATTGACTTTATGATAATCAGGCCCATTGTTATTATATTGTGTGATATGCACACTTGGTTAGCTTTCAAGCCTTCCTTTATTTTCAAATAATTAGAAAGCCTCGATGAGAAAAGGGGACCTTAGGTAAATAGATAGCAAAGAATCACGGTTAGAGGCGTGCGGTGTAGTTGGGATTGTTAGATGATAATGACCTAGATGTAAAGTGCGTAGACAATTAATTAGTTGGCGTAGTGAGGTAATTTCCTTGTATTTAGCAAGAACTGTTCCATGACCATACAATGAAGGAGTCCATATTTGGTGCTTGTAAATTATATTTTTAATTTGCATTTTGGCAAGATCAGATCAAATTGAAGATATTTACTTATTTAATTTTTGTGCCAATAACAATAACTTTATTGAATGACATGTTTTCTCCGAATTGTTTGTGTGAGGGTGGGTGATTAGCTAGATAAGTATATGGTTGGGTGTACGTAGTGTAATGAGCTGTGCGAACATTATACATTCCTATTGTATTTTTTTGTGAAACTTTTTGATGTTCGCATGCATGTTTTGAACTAGGACCCCACCTAAGCAATTTTACCATTCATTTAATTTTAAGAAACAGTGTTAGAATATAAAACTATAACATCAACAGTTATTCCTTTTAGATTACATCGAGATGCTAGGAGGTACGGAGTTTTTTCGGTGAGCTCGTCTTATGACATGATTGATTGTGTGGGGGAGGGTTCAAGTCGAAGGATGCGGCGATTATTTGGAGTACTCATATCCCTTTGAGGGTAAGAGTCTTTTTGTGGTTGTTGTCGGAAAGTGCGATTTTCACGAAGGATAAATTAATAAGAAGGAACATTTTGGTACCGAGCGTGTGTTCTTTGTGGGGAAGTGGATGAGACTATTGAGCATTTATTCTTCTCATGCCCGATGGTTATAAGTATAGTCACATAATTCGCGAATTATTCGGCGAATTCGCGAATTATTGATATGCCGATTAAATCTGCGAATCATTCGTCGTCGCCGAACGCGGCGAATTATTCGCGAATAATTACCGAATTATTTACGAATTATTCAAAAAAACAGCGAATTATTCAAAAAATAGCAAATAATTCATAAAATCAAAATCTAGCGTCTCATATATTAATTTTTTGCTCGAAATCCTTATACTTACCGAATCTTTCCCGAATACCGGCCGATTTTTTCCGAATAGTTCTCCGAATCCGAATTTTCGACCTCGCCGAATTATTGCCAAATCACGAATTTATGACTATGGTTATAAGAATGTGGATATGGGCTCTTAATAGATTCAGTATCATGGATAGGGATTTTGAGTGCTGATTTTGGTGGAGTGAGCGGCAAACAAATAATATTAAGCATAGCCGCAGAGGGGAATGGGATATTCTTGTGGGCTCGGTTATTTGGTCAATTTGGTTACAACATAATGATGTTTGTTTTAATTAGGCTCATAAACAGTTTGATGATTTTATTAATGCTATCTTTCGAAACTGTTCGCTTTGGGCTGGACTGACGAGGAAACAAGGGAATTTGCAGCCGGGACAACTCTTTGGAGCTGATGCGGGAGCTGATGACTGCGGGAAGTGAAGGGGAGGCAGGAGTTTGGGACCGGGGCTGCTGCTTGTTATGCTAATGCAGAGTGTTGGTCTCATTGCTTTGGAGTTGTTTGCTATCCTTTTGTGGCTCTTGTTTATGCTATGGCCTTATGATATTAGTAGGTCTTTTGTGTGTTATTTGGAGTTAGTTTCTTCTCATGCTTGAGAGGCACAACTCTTAAATATTTCTATGTTGTATTATGGTGCTGGGGACTTTGTTGTTTCATTATCCTCTTATTAATGAAGCAACGGTGGAAACATTGTTTATCTCAACAAAAAAAACAAACAAACAGTTATTCCAAACTTTTGGGTTGGTTAACATATCAATGCACCTGAAATGAGAATGTTTAGATTAAGTTTCAGTAGTTTTAGTATAAAAAAAAGGCTGCACGAGGAATTAGGGTTATGATTTACAACATATCATTTCTTATTCTGTCATTAAATATGGGGAGTTGGAGGGGGGCGGGGTGTGATTCTAAATAGGTTTTATGTTGAAATGCCTCACACCTTGCCTCACCCGCCTCACCCGTTTCTCTTTGGCCTTATGTGCCGACACATGCAAATAAAATGTGTGGAAAACTTCTCAAGGGTCCTTATGCATTTGGTGGGAGACAGAGCATTGAATGTTTTGTCTGCGGTGTGTTCTCTAACTTTCCCTCACATTCATTCGTAGAGAGAAAGACAAGGTGGAGACAAGGCTTTAATTACTTGTGGACAATATGAGGGGTTTTGAATCACTACAAATAAGAATGCATCACATGCATTCTGTATCGAGAAAAGAGAAAAGCAGGAGTTGTGTGTTTTGCCCATTGTTATTTGCTACTATTATCTAGAGAGCAAATTGTGAGAAGAGGAGTGTTTATAAAGAGAGTGATTTTAGCTCTCATTTCTTTTATCTTTGTTTTGACCTTTGAGTGTTCTCTTTTGTGAGTGTTCTCTTGTAGAGAGGTTTGGATGAGATTGAGAGTATTATAACTCTTTTGTGTTCTTCTGTTTGAGATAATGAAATCATGTTGCTGCTGTCCTCGTCCGTGGACGTAGGTCGATCTGGCCGAACCATGTTAAATCGAGTGTGTTGTCCAATGTTAATTTCGCAATTGGTGTTTGCTCTATTTTGTGCGGCGTATGTTTGTATTGGGACCCGTTTGGCGTAACATTTTACAACACAATACACGCCAAATTTTCATTGGAGTGTCAGCAGTAACATCATTTGCACCCGTTCTATTTGTTTTGCTTATTCTATGGTTTACTGATTTTGTATGCTTTTACCTGACATTTTGTGCTGCAGTCATACGCTAGTTCGAATGATGGTATAGATACTAAATTCCTTTTTGTGGATTATCTTACCTTTGCCATTGCTGTTGGAGCCATGATTTTACCTTGTTTATACTCATTTTGTTGGTGAGAGCTGCTGTGGCTTGTGGTAATAACATGAATATTCATTTTGTAGGTGAGTGCTGCTGTGGCTTTGGTATTGCTTTGTGTGTAAAGGAAGGCGTTGATAAGGCTTTGGAACATTTTGCCAGGTAAGAAGGCATGAGTCATGACTGCTACCTGATGCATCTGCATGCTTACTGAAAACATCGGGTTCACTTTTAGAATAAATTTGTGAAAGCAGACGACATAAAAATTATCATGACTATATTTTCCTTTTTATTATTCAATATCTGAATAATAAGTTTAGTGGTATACAGTATACTATTTCCAAGGATGGTATAGGTACTAAATTTCCTTCTTGTAGATAATCTATATAGTATTAAAGGTGCGGCGAAATTGTTGCGAGTGATTGCTATATTTTGAACATAGATGGTATCCTTTTTACGCTTTTTACTCACGCGTCAAACAAACAGCGGGTGCACACCACACCATGTCTTCAATATGAGAGGTCACAAATTCGATCCGAGGGGGATTGACTCCCAAAAATAGTTCCTTCTGAACTCTGCTTCTTTGGTATGTCTCAACACATGTTTGACCATACATACTATTACCTTATGATAACTAAGCCCATTATTTTATTTCAAAACTAAACCCATTATTAGTGTACTTTGTGATATGCACACTTGATTAGCTTTCAAGACAAATTACTATTTCAAATAAATAGTAAACGCTGATTAAAAAAGGGGACCACAGGCAAATCAATAGCAAAGAAACACAGTTAGAGGCGGTCTAGTTGGGAATATCACTAATTGTTTGTGATTTCTCTTGTCGATAATTTCCTTGAGTAGGAATTTAGAAATTAGTACAAATCAAGAGAGGGTTTGGTGCCACCTTCTTGTAAATTTTCCTTGACATGTCTTGGAGCTTTGCATATGCGACCACATTTTGGTGGAAAAAGTCTTGGCTGATAATAATGACAATGATCAAGTTGTAAATTGCATAGTCTATAATATATTCAGGACAATTTATTTAGTTGACGTACTGAGGTAATTTTCTTGTGGCTAGCAAGAAATGCTCCATGACCATACAAGGAAGATGCCATCTAATATTTAGAATGTTTGCTAAGAGACAGGAAGTATCAATTCTTCACCAAAAAGCACCGACAGTCTCCACAATTGTCCTTTGGCTGAGTGATGTAGCCAAATTTGGGGCCGACTTTGGCACATTCTATACTAAGGATCGATGTCTAACTAAATGAGACTCAATGATGTGAAACCTTAAGCTCCTGTTGAAATCTACAGAGGACTTATGTTGTCTCCTGCATGGGTCTATATGTTACTTATTCCATATGCTTTGATGCGTGTTATGTTACTTATTCCATATGCCTGGATGTGTGTGTGTATGTGTGTGTGTGTGTGAGAGAGAGAGAGAGAGAGAGAGAGTAAAGTCCAATCAAAGCCTTCTTTAGACAAAAATCCACAATCTAGCTGGCCATAGTTGATATTACTATAAACATAATAATACTCATTTTCCCATAAGAGAGAGAGAGAGAGAGAGAGAGATTAAAGTCCAATCAAAGCCTTCTTTAGACAAAAATCCACAATCTAGCTGGCCATAGTTGATATTACTATAAACATAATAATACTCATTTTCCCATCCTCTCCTGCCCACTTTATAATCTTTTTTTTGGAGTTGATTAATGGTAGTTTGAACCCCCTGGTATCTTTTAGATGTACCACTGTTTTTTGTGATTTTAACTTATGTGCACAATTCTATCTCGGACACCTATAGAATATATGTGGGCAGCTAGCAGCAATTAATTTCTACTTCCGGAAGAATTTTTACTAATTGTGTCTGTTGCAAGTAGCAAGCATACGGATGGAGACGGGGCATGGTACTAGATGAGAATTGAGACATGGGGGCATGGCACTATGAATCATCATAAGATTTTCCTCTCGCTAATTTCTCAAGCATTGTTGTGTTCGCTAGCACTTGTTCCTGAATAATGTTTGTATGTCTATATGCTGTTGGATTGTTTAACATTGAGATTTGTATCCATGGCAAGTTTTTTGTGGGTCCAAGGGAGCCTTTCCCTATGCTATTATGCTACAGTAATATACTACTGTTTTTGCATGTGCGAACGCACATACAAATAATAAAAATTATGGGTTTATATGGAAGTATCCGTTTATTTTTCAGCAATGCTTTAACTACCGGTATGGGTGAAAGCCGGCTAGGTCGGACCAGTTTTTGACAATTTTTGTACCTGATACGAAATTAAAAACCTAAACCCGAAATCTATTCGAACCCGTCGGTTTTGCAATGTATTACACCTAGGGGTGGTAATTGAATGAGCCAGCTCGGGTTTGTTTAGGGTTCGGCTCGATATTAGCCCGTTCAAGCTCGGTTCATTTATTAATGAGCTGAACATGAGCCAGAAAGCCTGTTTTGTTTATTAAACGAGTCGAACTCGAGCTCAGCCAAGCTCGTACGGTATTGGCTCGAGTTCGGCTTGGTTACACCGTTTTGGAAAAAAAGATTAGAGCGTAATATGTAATGTGAAGCAGATTCTATATAACGCTCAGGACACATAATTCAATTAAGAGGCAGTATATCAAGTGCAACAAAGGTGAATATAAAACCCAATACTTGACACATTCCATGTTCTAGATGTCAACTTTTTTTTATTAATCTTTACATATCTCAAAGCCTCGGGTCTTAGGCTCTGTGATTGCTATCCCCATCCCAGCTTCTCTTTGAAGTGAAGAAGTTTAGTCATCAACCTCCTCACAAAGTATTTTCATGTTTTCTTCTCAAGCTCTGTAATGGTCATTGATTCATTCTTGGCTTCCAACCAAACGCCTCTTTGTCGTTTACCTTTCAGAGAGCGCCTAATAAAAAGCTCGACTTGAGCTCGTTTAAGGCTCGGTAAGATCACGAGCTGAACATGAACCAGACCCGCTCAGCTCGAGACGAACTCGAGCCGAGCTTGAGCCGGCCTAAAATAAGCCGAGCCGAGCTTGGACAAGGGTCAGCTCATTCAAGCTCGGCTCGGTTACACCCCTAATTACACCCAAACTCGAAACTTTGAGTTTGGACGGGTTTTCGAGTTTAAGCGGACGGGTCGGGTTTCAAGGTTTTTCGGGCTTGGTCCATTGTACATTATTAAAATAATTGAAGAGGTAAAACTTATGCCGAATTCTACCATATATATACATAAAATCTACACATAGAAGAATGATTTTAAATCATAAGTAATAGATTATAATTTGAACGCAATATAATAAATTAAAACGGTTAATATTTTGTCTATAGTGTACTCATTGGATCGATTAGAGTTGAATTTAGAAAGCATGTTTTGTTTTGGCTGGACTTATGGTTCAGATGGACGGGTTTCGTACTAAACCCATACCCGGCATGAAAATATTTTATCTAATTTTAAATCCGTCCGTTTGGGCTCGGGCGAGTATAGCATGCCAAAAATATCCCTGGAAATATGGAATCAGGTTGGGTCGGGTTCAGGCAAACCCGACCCGACTTTCACCCCTACCAACCGGGCTTTAAATTCTACCACAATTATCTAAGAGACAATATGGTGGGACTCACAACATCTAGATATTATTGTCAAACAAATGAGTGCATGATGTTTGTCTTTTAGGCAGGATTTGATAGGATTAAAAGTGGTAAGCATTGTTCATCAAAATAAAGGGCCCTCTTATTCTTTGCTAATTACTAAATTGTCTTACTATACTAAGTATTTATTTATAAGATCTCTCATACATTTAAATTACACTAAAAAAAATCCCTCATTAGTTTTTCATCAAAAGTTAACGTTCGGTTAGGAAGATGAAACTGGAGTTTGTGTTTGAGATGTTCTTGTACCTTTTAGATATTTAGGTAAGTGTTTCTCTTATAAAAAGAACTCATTTTTTTCGCTTAGTTGACAATTGGGATTTACCGTAACTAAAGAATCGCTCTCCCTTTAAATGTGTTGTTCACGTGTTGGGGTGCCCGGTGCTTGCCACGTCCCGCTTCCCAGTGTATGGGGAAAGGGACGTGGCGGGATCCGCTATATATTTACTCAGAAGCAAACATGCTAAGCGCAAATAACCAATATAATAAAGTACACAAGAAAAATGACAAGAGATATAATTGAACAACAACTTTTATTTATTGAACATTCGTTACAATACAACTGGAAATTAAATACAATGTGGAAAGCAATGCCTAAATAATGGCATAAACTGAAAAGAAAAGTATATACAAGTGTCTATAGCTCAAGGTCTTCTATGAGCTGCTCCAAGTCTTCTGAGTTGGGCTTGATTTCTAGGGAGTCAGGTCCTCCTGACAACATTCCAAAGAAATAATAGAAAAGGAATGTCGTCAGCGAACAATCGCTCGGTAAGTCCCAAAAGAGAGATAGAATAGAATAGACAGGTAAGAGAGAATATAACTGTATAATCTTTGATTTTTATGATAACGCAGTTGTTTATAGCTTGTTACAGAATATGCCAGTGTATACGAGAGGAGTCCAACTTACACCGTGGACTGAGATAACCCGTAGTACAAGGCTCCGTCGATAAAATCACGGAACAATGGTAATGGATGTATAGTTACGTTTTTTAATGACCATCTCGTGCTACTTTTAACACATTCAGTACCAGTCTACTCCTTTAAAACCACATAATGTTTTATTCTATTGTTTGTATTGATTTGTAGATAGATGACTTGTCGAAACCATGATATCAATTGTTCATGTAAACGGACAGTCATGTAATCAAGTCAATGAATATCCATGGTTCGGTTAGTTCAAATCAAGTTGATATATATTGTATCTGATATAAATGGATTCATGTGGTATTGAGGTTATATATGAATTGTATTTGAAGACGTATTGTTTCAGATTGAATTTAGATTAGACCGAGACTCTGTCTGAGTCAGACACTTAAACAGAATTTGATTCCTGAATTAAATTTTGGAGTTATTGGTAACTACTGCACATGGACGGCAAGATTTGAGTATTTTTCCAAGACAATTACCGTATTGATAACCCTGTTTTTAGTTTGTTTTCATTAAATAGGAAAGCACTCTCATTCTCCAGCTCCCTAAGGCTTAATAGAACGGATTCCGTTTTAAACCTATATTTACTAGGGTCCTTATTGTAAATTAATAAACTTGAGGGGGTTTTATGAAAAAATAGTTTTGATATAATTTCAAAATAAATCTCAAGTATTTATTTATCGTCTTTAGAGTTTTTATAGATATAATTTTTTTTAATGTGAAGTTTATTCTAGTGGATATAAACTTAATTTGAATATTAATGGTATTTTGTTGTAAATTGAAATTATACGGATTTGTGGTGGTATTTTCATGAAATATGTAAATCTTTTCTTTTTGTTTAGAAAACATGGAATATATATATATATATATATATATAAGTAGATATTTTGATAATATATATATATATATATATATATATAATTATGAAAAATAAACTTTATTTATTAAGTAGAAATCACATTTTTCTTAAAAATTGCATTAAAATACTATCGAGATCGGATGCTCCGTGAGGAGGTCTGCATCTCGCTTTACTAGGGCCGAGGATGTGCGATAATCCGCACCATCCTGATCAGGATTCTCAAAAGTGGGTTGTAGAGGCGCATTCGCAAGGAATTATTTACTTTTAAAGAAAACGGTTTTTGATAGTTTATGGTATTTAAATGTAACTTCGTATTTTATCCCAAAATAATGTTTTGCAAGCCATCGTGCTATATCAAGAATGAGTGTTGTGATGAGGTAGGTCGTTACCTCGAGAGTTTTCTAAAGGTAATACAAAGGAATATGATGAAATATGTATAATGTAAAGTTTATGGTATTTAATCGTAAAAATATGATAAAAGTTGCATAACATGTTATTTTGAGATGAAACTTGTTCTAAAGTGTTTGGTTATGATTGCTACACAATATATGAAGAATTGGTAAGTTTGTTATTAAGAAAATTTGGGTTTTAAAGAAAAGAGAATCGGAAGTCGGAATAACTCCGCTTCCGACGAGTTTTGAAATGAGAGTGTTTTAAATTAGAATGAGAGGAGGGGAGAGGGGACTTACAGTTTGAAAGGAGAGGGGAGAGGTAGAGAGAACTTTTGAAGGCGTCGCTGCCAGATTTGTCCCGAAACGTCGCCGGAAATTTGACCTTGGTTAACTCCACTTGTACAACTTTTGGACTTAGAAATTTTAGAGAGTTTTGATGCTAATTTTTAGAATGAGGAGGCTAAAGTGTGATGTTTGTATTTATAGGAGAAATTAGGGTTTAGGATATTGAAGAAATGAATTAAAAATGCATTTAAAATTGGATTAATGCTCATTTTAATTCTCTGGAAATGTGCAGGGAAATCAAACAAACCAGGGTTAGTGGAGAAGTCCAAGGGGTGCTAGGGTTAAATTTGTGAAGCATTTGGGGCGGTTGGGACCGGCGGCGCCGGCCCCAAGAGGAATCTCGCCGGTCTGATTGGGGGTGAGGGGTGTAGGATTTCTGCCACGTGTCTAGGTCTGCGTGTGCAACATTTTCCACATGTTTGATTTCTTTATGACTTTTCATTTTACGTGCAGTGCACGTGCAAACTTTTGAGCTTCTAAAAGTTTAAAAAGAAAAATCGGCAAAAATAATATGTGGCCGGGAGGATTTGAACATAGGGGCTGTATCACAGCAGTGCAAGGCTTTACCAATGAGCTACAAGTGCTTTCTTGCTGTTTAAAAGCAAATTAATTTTATAACTTGTGCTCAGGCTTAGGTACTGTTTTCTGTATTTTGAAAAATTCTGTACAGAAAGTTTAGGGTTGTTACAGTGCTCGCGGCGAATGTGGAATCGTTTCGGCGAACAAAAATTTCGTGCAAGCACGAGGGAGCCAAAACCTATAATTCGTTCCAAAACAATAAACTAGAAAACTAAGCAAGATAGCCATAGGTTATAGAGACTATAACCTTTGTAGTGTGTCCACCCAATCATGGAAGACCCTTCCAAGCTCCGTAGGCCGTCGGGAGCGTGCTTAAGATGCAACTGTCCTTTCCGAAGATGATCCATCTGTAGGAAACCGATCCAAACTTTAGCTTCACTCAGTGAACCAACTAAAGAACACAATTCACTAGGTTGTGATGTTTAAGGATGTAGGGATTTTTCCATTTATCATAATCTCCCAAAATCAAACTCAAGAGAGCTTGAGGAAGAAGGAAGAGGAGAGGTGAGAGTGTGAACCATGACATAATGAGCTAGAGTGAAAATGGAACGAGAGGGATATACTTTTTGTCTTCAACCCTAAAATATGTCATACTCATTTTGAAATATAAAATGAAGCCCACCCCTCTCAAGCCTTGCTCTCATCCATGCCATCCTCCACCTCATTTTCTTTTCTTTTAATGAAAAGAAAATCCTAAATGAGGTGTTTTCTTTCTAGAAGTATTTCGTATAAATACGGAATGTAACCTCGATATATGTATCGTCTACATATACGCGTATTCGTATAAAAATATGGATAGCCAAGAGATCCTAGATGTATTTTGTATAAATACAAAATACATTT
This sequence comes from Agapanthus africanus, assembly GCA_030015575.1. Lineage (NCBI taxonomy): Eukaryota > Viridiplantae > Streptophyta > Magnoliopsida > Asparagales > Amaryllidaceae > Agapanthus > Agapanthus africanus. Next base: position 10,322,395 of record JASDDO010000028.1, on the reverse strand, counting down.
CCGGTATATGTGTCGTCTGTGGGCTATAGTGCCCTCAAGGCAATTATTGTAATCGCAGGCACGCGATTGTGATGATTGAGAGAGAACCTATAGGGTAGAACAGTCTTACTCGAGATGATAGTATGCTATCTGGTTTGTCTCTATCATCATGTACATGCATTATGTGGCATTACATATCATTATTACATGTTGATAGAGCCCATAGGATTCTTGCTTGACTATCAGCATTATGACGGCGATCATATACGTGGGAGCTGGGTGGTCTATAAGTACATTCTTAAATGTCTCTGGTCGAGGGAGTATCGAGATTGGGCATCGATACTCCGGAGTAGACCGGTGTATACTTTTCGAGACCCCAACGAGGGACGGTGGCCGGTCTCACAAGCCATTGGTGTCAGTTAGTCACCTAAGATAGTATACATGTGCTCATTGGGTTATGAGTTACACTGGACGGACTCGCCGAGAACATGCTAGATGGTATTATACCTAATGTCAGATAGCAGTTCTCAGGTGGCATGAATACAGGTTAGTCTGTCGACCTTATATCGTCATTTGTCTCATGTGAGTTCCCACTGTGCTTTGATTACTACCCTACCACGGCTCAAAAGAGTCGTCCAAATAGGTTTTAGTTGGATACAGTCCCGAGCCATATGGAGGCAGTGAGCGGATTGCCGGGGATTCGTCTTTCCTGGTATTGGGGGTTGATGTCGCGCTGTGCATGGGTGGCCATCACCAGAAATTCTTAGCTAAGATAGATGAGAATTACTGATTTGGATCATTAGTTTCTCAGTGGGTGATGGGCTTCACACCGACACGAAATATCGCATTATTAAGGGTCTGACTTTATCCACCCCCTAGACACGATATACGATACTCTTAGACGAACAGACATGACTATATGGAGATTATCACTTACAGGTTCAGTATGGGTTCGGATGGGTTTGCTCGTCGGGCTTCCTTTCGCTCAATACCTGGATAGCCGTTACGTACAGCTAGTGCTGCTGACGTGCTTATGGTTAAACCTACTGCCAGCGTATTGACGAGTCTTTAGAGTCCCACACAGAGAGTTTCCCTGGTTCTGGCGAAATGATGTAGTAGCCGTATTGGATACGTGCATGGTTCCGATCGAATGATTGTACTAGTTACCTGGACTTTCGATCGGACGATTGATAATATTAGCCAGCTCAGATTGAGCCGGATTATTAAATCAGGTATTGATTTAATAATTTACGTATATGTATTTCGATATGTATATTCTAGTATTATGTTCTTTTTGTTATTCTATCTCTTTGGGTATTCATATTTCGGTACGAATACATGTATGTATATATAGTAGAGTGTAATCCGTATTTATACGGAAAACATTATAGAAGGTGGACACCTCATTTTAGATTTATCCATTTTCTTTAAATGGAAAATGAGGTGTAAAAGAAAAAGGAGGGGAGTATGGTGAGAGCCATGCTTCAATAGTGTTGCACAAATGAATTAAAAATTCATTTGTGCAAACTATTCAAGCATGGTTGTTTTTTTTTAAAAATGAAAGATATGTTTTACAAAAACCTTTCTTCATTTTCTTCACTTGATGTGGAAAAAGTTTTGAGTTGGATGGTTCATTCTTACTTGAGTTTTTCACTCTCACCATTTTGCACCACTCTCCTCACTAGCTTTCTTGAGTTCCTCCATCTTCATCTTCAACCTCATTTCTACAATCTCATGTGTTGAGAATCAAGAGAGGAGGTGAGATAAATACACACATAGAACACGTCAGTGCATCCTAGGCACTCCAGATTAGCAACCTAGATTCCCTAGTTGCTTCACTAGATTCTCAGTGTGGAGCTAAAGCCATGAGCTACATTTCTCGGGTGGATCATCTTCGACAGAGAAAGACGGGCGGCCAAGTTCAGTCGAGGACGCCTCTAAGAGCTAAGGAAGATGGTAGAAGACCGAAGGACACGGTTCATTCGGTATAACGCTTCTATCACAGTAGATAAGATCTTCGTAGTTTGCTAGTTTCATATTTGGTTTCGATTCTAGGTAGTTGTTTCTAGCGCCAAGTTTTTAAACACCAAATTTTTTTTGTTCCGCAACGGCCGCGATCGACGGCCAGGGCGTTAGGAACCCCAACATGGTATCAGAGCCACCCAAACATTAGAAACTATAGTAGACGATACATTAGTTTCAAAACCGAAAAATTCAGATTTCAAAACCCACTCTCTGTTCTAAATTTTTTTTGATCTCTGAAAATTGTTAAAACAAGTGCAAAGACTTAGTTTAAACATGTGTATGACACACAATGAAAACGAGGCAATTCCCTTCAAGTTTGGCCGGCCAAAACCCTAAAATCCCCGACGTGGCCAGTTCATTGTTCACCTCTGGGCCCTATTTTCATTCTGTGTTTTGGGTTTTGTAAATTGGTATTTTTGGTCTTGTTTGATTTTCCCCGGATTTCACTTGGTGTTGTCTTTGCTTTAGGGGCAACTTGGAAAGTTTCAAAACTTGAAATTTTGCATCGTTGATATCTATGATGTGGTGTATGTGTTTTTCAAACATCGTCTATTTGCTATATGTCGTTTAGACGGGGTTGCACATACTTGCTTATACTGTTGTGATGTTGAGATCTGTGATGGCTATGTTTGGATTGTCGTGTGGGATAGCCTTGTTTCCTCCAATCAGAGCAAAGCTCTGCTGGAAATTCAAAATTCAAATTTTGAAGCAACGCTTCAAATCCCGGGCGCAACGCGCCACGTGTCCGGCGCTGATACGTCAGCGCAGCGCCCAAGAAGGCGCGCCCAATCAGAGCAAAGCTCTATTTTAAGGAAGCAACGCTTCAGTTGCGCAGGCACTGCGCTGCACGACACGTGTTAGCGCAGTTGCGCAAGCGCAGTTGTGCAAGTGCCGCGCTGCGCGACACGTGTCCGCGCAGATGCGCTAGAGCAGTTGCGCTAGTGCCGCGCTGTGTGACACGTGTCAGCGCAGATGCGCTAGCGCAGTTGCGCTGTGCGCTGCGCGATACGTGTCAGCGCAGATGCGCTGCGCTGTGCGCTGCGCGACACGAGTCAGCGCAGATGCGCTAGCGCAGTTGCGCTGCGCGATACGTGTCACGCGCTGGGGCATCTGCGCCAAACAGAATTAGATTTTAAAGAAATCTTTCTGTTCTTGTTAAAACAAGAAGATTTTCTTCTGCAAAGCAGAAGCTCTTGGATCAAAGATCCAACGGTGGGGAAAATTCCCCAAATCACTCAGAGAAAGATCTCTTTAACAAATTTAACTAATTCATGGGCACTATAAAAGAGACCCCAGACCTCAATTCAAAAAAAAAAAACATCTTTCTAAAAAAAAAGAAGAGAACTCTTGAGAACTCCTCAAGAACAATAGAAGGTAAAAACCTTTAGAAAGAAGAGAAAATTCTCTTATGGACAGATTATTGATCTAAGAACAAGATCAATAATCTTAAATAAAAAGAAAAATAAGTAATAATAGTGCTTTGCACTTTCTTATGAACCATTGGTTCTTTGAAAACAAAAGAAAACTTGTTTTCTTTTATTTAAAATCGATCAAAATATAAAACAGTGCTTTGCACTTGAAAAATTGTGCTGTTGCGCTCCTTTGTTGGCGCAAGCCACTAGGGAGCGCCACGTGTCAGCAGTGCAACAGCGCAGCGTATTGACATAGCGTACTGCGCTATTGCGCTTGCATTCATCAGAGTGCGACACGTGTCGCTCCCACTAGCGCTTGCGCTCATTATTTGGCGCAAAGCGCCTCACAAGTCACTGCCAAATAATTAATGCATTGCATTATTTGTAGAAGGGCCTAGCCTAATTAAAAAAGACCTAACAGGCAGAACTAAATGCTTTGCATTATTTTAAAAGGGGGGCATGGCCCAAGCAAAGACACATGCTATGCATAAAAAATAAATGGACAGAGCCCAAATCAGAAAGGCCCAGCCGACCAGAATAAAATGCTATGCAATACTAAACATGGGCAAAGCCCTAACACAGGTCTAACAGGCCAAATGCAAACGAAATGTGGGACGTTTCCAACTGGACTTAGCCCAATTTTGGCCGTAAGTCCTCAAATTAAATGACTGAGCAAGATTGCTCTCTTAAATCAATTTACGACCGGTTCAAGGGTACATCTCCGAACTCCTTTGACACATGTCGTTGTAATCATTCAACGTCGTCAGAGAGGTGACGGGTCCCGACAACCATACATCAATACGGACTGCGGGGACCTTAAAAACTCGCGGACCGAGACGTCCCTAAACTAATATCGGACCGAGACGTCCCTAAACTAATATCGGACCGAGACGTCCCTAAACTAATATTGGACCGAAACGTCCCTAAACTGGAACATGGACCACCACGTCCCTAAACTGGAACATGGACCGCAACGTCCCTAAACTGGACCAATAGAGCCTCTAAATGCTCTTTTGCCGGATCTAAACGATCCCGTTTAAGTTGATCTTAGCCCCCAAACACGGCTAACGTATCCTTAAACATTCAAACGGACTATAAAACTCCAAATCAACCTTGGTTCAAGGGTACATCTCTGAACTCCTCTGACATCTGCCGTTGTAATCCATCAACGACGTTAGAGAGGTGACGAGTCCCGATGGCCAGATATTAAATGGATTATCACGTTAAGTTGATCTTAGTCTCAAACAGGACTATCGTATCCTTAACAAACGTTTAAGTTGATCTTAGACGCAACGCGACTAATGCATCCTTAAACTAAAAACACCAAACCCAAATCTAAGTAAATACGGATTTGGACTAATCCACGTCCTACGGACGATGGCATTACTCAGTCTCCGTATACAATCCACGGGCAACCACAAACAAAACAAACACACACGACACGAAGTGAAATTCTAGAGAAGGAGAAAGTTGTTACCGCGATGCGGTAGCGTAATTAACTGCAGGGGCTTGCGCCTGCAGGGAAGAGCGTCCCCACAATCAAAAACCCCTCAAGCGAGGGGGAATCTGACGAAGTCTGCTACATCGGCCGCATCCGTCTAAACCTCCAATACACGGTGCCATAAATCAACTTGGCATCTTCGGAGAGGTGGACGGATAAAACCAAATAGCATCTGCCCCGAATCTCAGCGTCAGGACATCGCGGTCCTGTGCGCCGCCATTCGGAGGGGAACAGATTCTGGCATGCCCGGTGGGACCTTTTCCTCTTTCCACTCCACACTTCGTGTGTCGTCTTCGCGAACCAATCGCGGTTTGTTAATGGTTGCCTTCGAATTTCAAGTTACTAAGATTTGGCCTTTTGCCTGGCGCAGAACTCAAGATTCAATGGCCTTTAACTGCACCAACTGCTCGAAATGCCATTGCAACGGACGCTCCACCTCACCGGGTGGTGTAGCATATGGGCCCCAAGCGACTTCCTTCCTCGCTCTGCCGGTAGACCAGGTCACCCAAGCCACCACTGGCTTGTTCTTCGGGACCATGATCCCACCTACAAGCTTCTCTGTGCCAATACCTACACCGGAAGTGAACAAAAAGTCTGTCTTCGACCGGCTCACTGCTACGACGACCCCTGTCAACGGGTCGCCCAATGCCAAACCAACAGCCTCTGTTTTCGCCAGGCTGGATCAGAGCTTTAAATTAGTTGTCCCAAGGAAGGCAATAACTGCTGCTCCAGAAGTCGTCAAGGCGGCTTCCCCTGTCAGAGAGTCAGTCTTTTCAAGACTGGCGACTCATACCCCTGCCCCTGCTCGAGGATCCGTCTTCGACAGGTTGAATATCACCCCTCAAAAGACAACCTCAGTCTTTAAGAGGTTAACACCGGCGGCACCTCATTCAGACAGGGGGCAAAAAGAAGATGTCTCAATCTCCGAGCCAGTCCCAACGGCTCGTCATGCTCGACGTCGCCATTGGCAACGAGTGAGGAAGGCAGGGGGAAATTCCCCCTCAGGGCTAACTTCACCGGCCTCAGTGGTGGAAGTCAACGCTGCTGTTCCAACTGGGAATAGCTTTGAACTGCTGAGGAGGGTACATAAGAATTCTCCAACCGCTACACTAAAAAGATCTCCTCCGCCTGCGGAGATAGTTCCAGAAACGAAGCAAGAATAGCCCCATCAATGGCTGTCCTCAAGAATTTATAAAGTTTGGAGGAGGGTTCAAGACTCCGTGATCGACCCGGATCACTCCCGCCAACGAAAGAAGACGAAGGTGCAAAAAGGAAAAGACCGTCCTATTGAACAGCAAGGGACAACGATCGCTAGGGTACCCACTGCAATGGCCCCTTCAACTTCAACGGCCCACAAAAGAAGAAGGCCGGAGAAAACCCCCACGTCGGCGACAAATATCAGAGGTGATGAACCCAAACACCCTAAGTCAGGGGGCATGATAGTTCATACCGTCTACATGGCATCTGGTAAAGAAGATAGCCGCATATCTATGGGTCATCGACTGCTCACCCGATCAGTGACCAAGGCACAAGAGCAACAACAAAAGCTCCAAGAAATGATGAATGCTATGGTCGCACTTACAGGGCCAAAAGAAAACCCTGAAACGTCCTCGGACGAACGTCAGGAGGAAGAAACCGACGCTGAATTCCTTCGTCGGATATTGGAGTAGAAGGACAAAGAGGCTGCTGAATAAGCAGCTAACATACAGCGTATGGGCCTCCTCTTCCAGGACATGATAGGAATGATGATACAACAAGATCCCCCGGCTGAAGAGCCCCCGATCGTCCTTGGAGATGATAGGGAAGAGACACCAAATCCTCCGCCTGCTCTGTCGACGGCTAAAGAGGATACAATCTCCAAAGCTGATTTGGATGAATACATCGTCCAACAAATACGGGTTCATCATGTGACCGAAGCAGCCGGCCAGGTCGTAAAAACGGGGCGGCCATATCTAAGTTGGTACGATCAAATCAAGTACCCGCCCGGTTACACAATTCCCAAGTTTCATGTCTACAAGGGGACGGACAATCCTCACCAGCATGTTGCCCAGTTCAGGGCACTCTGCGGCAACACCGGCGGTGACGACAAGCTGTTGCTTCGCCAGTTTGTTGGAAGTTTATCAGATACGGCGTTCGAGTGGTACTCTGAGCTCCCGAACGACTCTATCAAAACCTTCGCGGAGATGGAGCTGTTGTTTACTCAGCGTTTTGCAAGCGCCAGTGAACGCACCCCGATGACAGCACTGATTAACGCCAGGGTAAAGCCAGGCGAGACGTGGGTTCAGTACGCTATACGATGGCAGAATTTATGGTCGAAGTGCGAGCAGCGCATTGAAGAAGCTCCCGCAGTGGGTATGTTTGTGGGAACCCTCGATCCACAAGCAACCATCTTGCAGTTTATGATGTTTTTCAAGCCGACTACCTTCCAAGCCTTGATCGACAAACTAGCACAGATGGATCAGATGGGCCATAAACCTCCTCTTCCAAGGCCGGACTCCCGAAATGACAAAGGGAAGGGAAAAGCGATCGTCGTCGCTAATGCTCAACAACAACCGAGCGACTCGAAGCCGGTTGCTCGTCAAAATAATATGCGCCCGTACGTACCCCTTGAGGATAGGATGGGGCGTCCTTATTCCTTTCCCCGCGATAAAACGAGGAGGTTATTCGAGCTGGCGTTGCGCAATAGACTCATAAATCTGCCGGATCCAAAACGTCCGTTGCAACCAAGTGACGTCAACGAGCCCAACTACTGTCCTTATCATCGAGTACTAGGCCATCCGATCGAAGATTGCTACGTTTTCAAGAATTGGCTTGAAAACCAGTACCGACAGGGTAAGTTCGCGTTATCTGACAAATGGAAGGTGAATCCCCCGCAGCCCCACACCTCTAAAGGGACGAATACGCCCGGGGCAACATGCTCCGTCATTGAAGAAGCTCCTTGGGAGGGTTGTATTATCATCCATGACAAAGAGGATGCTAAACGATCTTCAGACATGTCCAGCAATCAAGTGGAAGAACCCGTTGGAACCGCAGGTCATTGAGGGGATGTTGAAGCTACGTCCAACTCCAAAGACCGATGATGGTGGTTTAAGCACTTGCAGCCAGCCGTCAAAATATTCGAAAAAGAAGAAGAAGAAATCTAAGAAGCCCGTGAAGCCTGGCGACAAGCGCACGGACTTACAAAAGCAAATTGACGCGCTGGATGAATACAACCAAAAGGCACGGACTCCCATTACGCTCCAAAAGTTCCTCAATCACGTCTTTCAAGAAGAAGATGAGGGAGAAAGTTCATCGGATGAATCCGAGGAATATGTGGCGAACTGTCATGTGATTTCCCATTCAATCACGAACGATGAGGAAAATCCTTGTACCGAAGCGCTGGGGGCAGATCTTGAACCAAAAATTCCGGAACTATCGGTTGAAATGACTGACGCGTTCCTTAACGAAGCTCGATTGAAAAGTAAAGCTGATCGAGAACGCGAGACGGCTATATTTGAAAGGGCCAAGCGCCAGCGACTTGATGGAAGAGCTGAGACGATCCCGCTGGAGCAAAACACCTCCGTTACCGACAAAAGCCAATTCAAGATGAGGAAAAAGTTTGCTAAGGCCATATCAATGGGCATGAAGCTACCATCCTCTGAAGGAAACATCACTGGTGAAATGGAAACGCACCCCTCCTATTGCTTATATCATCAGAAGGTTTCGCACCCTACTCAAGAGTGCAAAGCTTTCGATAGATGGTGGCAAGGGTATGTAGCTCATCGACAACACTTTAAACGGAAAAAGCGTAAGACTCGTCGGGAGCGGAGAAATACGACCAAAGAGCTTAAAAGAACTACCGGCGATTGTCGCGTGGTTAACACCAGCGGGTCACAAGTGCCTACATTCGGGAGTGATTCTGATGGAGAGCTAGAACTTGCCCCTCTCTTTAAAGAGTCCGCTTCGAGAAAAGAAGAAGAGCTGAAGGTCTGCGAAAATATCCGGTTGCGGAATCGGACGCTGCCTGAAAAGAATCTCGGACCCTTGAACAGAAAAGATAAAGGGAAAGAAAAGGTCTCTGAAGATATCGTCTTAGATGACCAAGTTCTGGAAGAGCTAAACGCCAACAACCCGCCGAAGAAGAATAAGGTGGATTACAACGTCTTAGCACATCTGAGAAAGCTGCCCTCATAGCTCAGCATTCTCGACGCCTTTTTGATATCAAAGGAGGTGAGAGATTCGTTGATTAAGGAGCTCCAAGACCCAGAACAATTCCAAGCATGCCTGGCCGAGGAAAAGATGAAGGATGAATTGGAGGAAGTGCACACGGCCGATGTGACTTTTGGCGATGAAGACCTTTTACTTGGGACGTGCGAACACAATCACCCTCTCTATGTCTCAGGATACTGCCACGATATTAAGATAGGCAAAATCCTGATCGACAATGGATCATCCGTTAATCTCCTCAACGTGCGGGTGTTAAAAGAAATCTGCATGAGCGTCCAGCACCTTGCTCGTGACAAAATCACCATCTCCGGGTTCGACTCCCAGTCGTCAAGAACTCTTGGGTCTGTGATACTGACGCTATGCTTCGGGCTACTTGTCACGGATATTAAGTTTCACGTCATAGACGCCAAGACATGCTACAACGTTTTGCTCGGCCGACCATGGTTACACGAGTACAACATCATCCCTTCTACACAACATCAGTGTATGAAGTATTTTAAGGATGGTTTCGAGTATACCGTGACGGGAGAGCTGAACCCGTTCTCTGTGAACGAGGTCCGCAAATACGAAGATGCTAAATACTTCTTGCCGGATTTCGAAGACACAGAGAAGTGTCACAAGCCGGAGAACAAAGCTAATGCCACCATCCCTGTCTTCGGCAGTGATACCGAGGAGGAAGAGGAGATAGTGTATTCGGGTCTGCCCCAACACAACAAGCCAGGACCATCCACTCCTACGTTGATCTTTAGTAGCGGCTCGGAAGATGAGATCCGTGTTGTATTCTCTGCTCGACCTTCCATACGAACGTCCGCTGACGAAGAACAAAGTTTACAAGTCGCCATGGTGCCGCTTAAACACCATAAAGAACTGGATGCGCTTAATATTTACAATGTAGAAGAGTTGCGGACATTCTATATCCCTCCCAGGCGAGAAAGCGAGAAAGCAATTCTGTTCTACCGCTCTGAAGAAACCAAGGTGGAAAAAGAAATCTGGCATGGCGCGGATCCTACGCTTGACAGGCTTCAGCCTATCTGTCTTCCCAGATATTATACAGAGGGTTTGAAAAAGCTGCTGAAACGCTAGGGGATATCCTTCAAGCAAACCGTTCGAAAAGCCAAGTTCTATGACAAAGTCTGGAACATTCCCGGGACTCGACGCAAACTGCCTAATGGGAGAATGGAAACAATTGGGCTTGGATACGTCCGGTCAAAGAAACGGGAGCTACTAAACAGCTGCTATGTCGGGTACGACTTCAATGAAGAAGAGGATGCTCAATGGGAGGACGCTAATCCTAAGCTTGTGGAAGTTCCAGATGCAAAGGATCCCAGTCCGTCGTTCGAGGAACAAATGGACAAGCTTATAAGGGAAGCGGGGCAAAAAGTCCGAGACGATCATAACCGCGAAATGGTCATCTATGAGAAAGCCAAGACGCAACGCCTTCTCCAACAGGCCGTGAAAGATGAAAAGGCCGCTCCATGTCAACCTGTTATAAAGAAGGCTCGGCGCAAAAGCAGAAATAAGTCGAAAGGCCAAAAAGGCGCTCAACAATAACAAAGCAGGGCTAAGAAGCCACACAAACGGGAGTCGAGCGTCATTGATCTATCCCTCATGATGAAAATGGGTCGAGCGTACTCATTTCCTCGGGATAAGACGAAGAAGATACTTGACCTTACTCTAAAACATCAAATGCTTACATTGTCGGAGTTTAAACATCCCGTACGAGCGGGCAAAATCTCACACTCGGACTATTGCTCTTACCATCGAGTAATAGGGCACCCTCTCGAGGACTGCTTCACCTTCAAGAATTGGGTCAAAGATCAGTATCAGCTTGGCAAGTTCGCTCTGTCCGACAACTGGAGGGTAGCACCACCACAAAAGCACGAGCCCAAGGTCACGAAAGAAGAACTGGTTCCACATTGGGATTGGAAACGAATTCGCACCTGTCACATGATTATGATATCAAAAAGAGAGCCCGAGAACATGGATGATCTTCCTTGGTGCTTCGAAAACAGCAAAGACGAGATAATCTCAGAATTCCCACCAGCGCCAAAAGAGCTGGAAGATGGAATCCATACCACTGCAGATAACCTCAAGAAAATTGAGTTGGGGACGGCAAACGATCCACGACCGACATTCATCAGCGAGTTACTATCTGAAGAAAGGGTAGCTGCGTTAAAGGACGTGCTTCTACAGCATAAAGATTGCTTCGCATGGAACTATTCTGAAATGCTGGGACTGGATCCAGAAATTGCTGTGCACAGATTGGCGATATCTCCGGGCGTCAAGCCAATCAAACAGGCGCCGAGAAGAATGCGGCTCGAGCTTGAGATGAGCATCAATGCCGAGGTCAAGAAGCTGATCGACTCTGGCTTCGTCCAGGAGGTTCAATACCCTGAATGGATCGCCAACATCGTCCCGGTGATGAAGAAAAATAGGACAGTGCGTATATGCGTAGACTTCCGGGATCTTAATAAAGCTTGTCCGAAGGACGATTTTCCAGTGCCAGTCACCGAACTGATGATAGACAATACGTCCACTCATGAGATTTTCTCCTTCATGGACGGCTCGTCAGGATATAATCAGATAAAAATGCATCCAGAAGACCAGAAGCACACAGCCTTCAGGACCCCTTTAGGAATATTCTGTTACAAGGTGACGCCCTTCGGTTTAAAGAACGCCGGTGCCACCTACCAAAGGGCCATGACGAAGATCTTCGACGACCTTATACACGAAATCGTCGAATACTATATCGACGATCTCGTGGTTAAAAGCAAATCATACGAGGAACATCTCGAGCATCTGAAGACCGTATTTCAACGCCTTCGACAATACAACTTGAAAATGAACCCGCTCAAGTGTGCATTCGGAGTTTCCTCAGGCAAATTCCTGAGATTCATTGTTCGACACCGAGGTATTGAAATAGATCCGTCAAAGATCAAAGCGATTATGGAAATGCCTCCGCCGAGAACTCTCAAACAGTTGCGATCTCTCCAAGGGAAGCTCGCATACATACGGCGATTTATAGCCAATCTTTCAGGCAAGTGCCGTCCCTACAGCCACCTGATGAAGAAGGGGACCCCGTTTGTCTGGAACCAAAAATGCCAAAGCACACTAGACGAGATCAAGCAGTACCTGCAAAGTCCTCCAGTATTGGCTGCTCCAGTTAAGGGAAAGCCTCTCATTCTTTACACGACCGCCCTCGAAGGTTCTTTAGGCGCATTATGGGCACAAGAGAACGATCAAGGGAAAGAAAGAGCACTCTACTACTTAAGTCGAGTTCTGCTGGGGGCAGAAAGCAATTACTCTCCCATTGAAAAACACTGCCTGGCGTTGATCTTCACGATAACAAAGCTCAGGCACTATGCGTTGGCGCATGAGGTCCGTCTCATTTCAGAGGTGGACCCCCTTAAATACTTGATGTCAAAGGCTATATTGACGGGCCGACTCGCTAAGTGGGCCCTACTCTTGATGGAGTTTTCGATAATGTATCAACCTCTCAAGGCAGTGAAAGGCCAGGCCATCGTCGACTTCCTCGCTGAGCATCCGATATCCGCCGATTCTCCTCTGAATTGCGATCTTCCAGACGAACATGCGTTTGATGCGATCGACGGTGATAATAGCCGATGGGAGCTTTATTTCGACGGGCCATCTTCCATGAAAAAGCGCAAACAAAGTACCCCTATAATCAAATCGGGGGTAAGGCTTATCTTTATAACTCTACAAGGAGGGATAATGCGCTTCTCTTTCTCCTTAACAGAGCCTAGGACAAACAATGAAGCCGAATACGAAGCTCTGATAGCAGGCCTCGAGATCGCCATCGACATGGGAATTGAAAATCTCCTCATATATGGAGATTCACAACTGGTCGTTAGTCAAGTAAACGGCGACTACCAGACATGCAAACCAGAATTGGTAAAGTACGGGAAAAAGGTGCAACAACTGTTGACCCAAATTCCCTCCTATACTTTGGAAAACATACCGCGCGCGGAAAACAGCAAAGCGGACGCGTTGGCCAAACTTGCTAAAGAACTGGCTGACGAGAACCTCGACGACGTTAGAATCGTGGTACAAAGCCGTCGAGTTCTTGCCCCAGCAGAAATATCTCCGGAATCATCCGAAGAAAAGGAAACGACTGAGCGAATGGCTCTGCAAATAAAAGACCCGGAAAAGGCAGAGAATTGGAGGGAAGTCTTCATAGACTACTTTAAGTCCCACCGATTGCCCGAAGAAGCGTCCACAAGACATCAGCTCATGAAACGAGCGCTGTCTTTCGCCTTCGTCAATGATACTCTGTACAAAAGGTCATTTGATTCTCTGTGGATGAGATGCTTAAGACCTGACGAAGCGAAAAGGGTCGTCCAGGAAGTTCACGACGGACTCTGCAGTTCTCACCAAGTAGGCCCAAAGATGAAGTTGAAGATCAAACGGATGGGCTACTATTGGCCCACGATGATCCAGGACTGCCTCGAATATGCGAAGCAATGCCACTCATGCCAAATTCATGGGGACTTCATCCATCAGCATCCGAATCCACTACATCCAACGGTGGCTAGCTGGCCATTCGAAATGTGGGGGACTGATATAGTCGGCCCCATCGAACCAGCATCGTCTAGGGGACATCGTTTCATCCTAGCAACGACTGACTACTTCTCTAAATGGGCAGAAGCAGTACCGTTAAGAGAAGTGAAGACGGAAAATATCCTCCATTTCTTCAAGACGCATGTCATATATCGATTTGGAACTCCATGACGGATCATCTCCGATAACGGGCCAGCTTACAGAAGCCACAAGATCAATCGCTTTGCACAGCAGCACAATATAGACTGGAGATATTCCTCGGTTTATAATCCGCGAGCCAACGGACTAGCTGAGGCCTTCAATAAGACTTTAACAAAGATCATAAAGAAAACGGTGTCCCGAAATAAGAAGGACTGGCACGAAAGACTGCAAGAAGCTCTTTGGGCATATCGAACTACGTTCAAGACGGCCACGAACACAACGCCGTACACGTTGGTGTTCGGTACAGAAGCAGTACTCCCCCTCGAGATAGAGTTACCCTCTCTACGAATGGAAGTCCACTACGAGCTAACGGACGAAGAAAGTGCTCACCTTCGGCTTGAGGAGCTTGACGCCCTTGATGAAACCCGGCTCATAGCACAGCAAAATCTGGAAGCTTATAAAGCAAAGATGACGCGCTCATATGAAAGATTGACCCGACCGAGGACATTCCGCCAAGGCGAACTTGTGCTAGTGGTCAAAAGGCCTATGATCCCCAATCGCGCCAAGTGAGGAAAATTTGAGCCAAACTATGAAGGCCCATACATCATAGATAAGGTCTACCAGGGTGGGGCCTATCTACTCATGGACATGCACGGTGAAAGGCCTTTCAGGCCAATAAACGGTCGCTTCCTAAAAAAATACTATGCTTAATGAGCCACAGCCTAGGTCAATAGTAGATGACGACGACTATGTCCGCTCTCTATCTTCCTAAGCTCAAACTCTATCAGCAGTAGCCAGCCTTCTCAAACGTCGGACCGAAATGTCCTTAAACTAATAGCAGAGCGAAACGTCTTTAAACTACTACCGCAGCATCCTTAGGCTGACGAGATGAATAAAAAAAATAAAAATAAAAATAAAATAAAAAAATATAATAAATAATAATGGTATGTCCATAAGCAAAAAATGCACGGATGAAAACCTGAAAGGGCTCCGTGAGTAAAAACAGCAGGGCTACCGGCGAGTGTTCGTGAAAACTCGAAAGGGCGCGACCTCGTAAAAAAAAATATATATAAAAATAAAAAGAATAAAAAAAAACGGTATGTCCATAAGCAAAATGGGCACGGATGAAAACCCGAAAGGGCTCCGTGAGTAAAAACAGCAGGGCTACCGGCGAGTGTTTGTGAAAACCTGAAAGGGCGCAACCTCGTTAAAGGACACTTATAGGGTCCTCTCGACCTTGTAAGGAGAAACCACCTGCGTGAGATCCTTACGACTCACAAGGGAGCAACACACTTAGGGATCCTCACGATGCCTAAGGAGAAAATACACTTACGAGATCCTCACGACTCGTAAGGAGAACTCTCTTATGGGACCCTCACGGCTCATAAGAGTTGAAAGTCTTAAGTTACAGAGACCTAAACCTGTACTTAAGTAACCCCCACAACCTTCGATATTGCCCTACAAGTGGCTCAATACTGACCCTTGTATACAATCCACGGGCGCGAATAAAACATTTCCCTAACCAAGTCCCATCCATGACTGGGGATATGTTAGCATGGTACATGACCCTTGTAGGTCCTCTCGACTTACAAGGAGAAAACCCTACTGTAGGATCCTTACGACTTACAGAGGAACATACACTTAGGAATCCTCACGACTCCTAAGGAGAAAATACACCTACGAGATCCTCACGACTTGTAGGGAGAAATACCTTCGTGAGACCCTTACGGCTCATGAAGTTAAAAGCCTTAGCCAACAGGACCCTGACCCTGGTTGCTAAGCCACCTTTGTTCAACATTGACAGAGGCAGATGATGATTCGCTCCTGGTAATATCCCAGTTTTAGCGGTGCTGATGCCGAAATTGGTCTACAGCAAAAAGCCAATAGGCCGCACATGCATACGAAATAGCCGAAATGATAGGGCAACTTGCAATAAAAAGCAGCAAGTAAAAATGTATGCATGCAAAATAGCCGAAATGATTGGGCAACTCGCAATAAAAAGCAGCGACTAAAAATAAAATAAATAGCCGAAATGATTGGGCACCGCGAAAAATAGCCGAAATGATTGGGCAATCGCGACCTTCGCGATATAAAAGCTGAAATGATAGAGCATCGCGGAAATAAAATAAAAAAAAAAGAAATGATAAAACTTTGGCCCTACAGTTAAGATCACATCGATCCCTGTATACAATCCAAGGGCGTAAACAAAGAGGGAACCATACCTTCCTAACAGGCTCCGCCGGAAGACGAAGCCAAATCTTGACGGTTCAGTCCAAGTCCGAAGAAGCCAGTGTCTTCAGCCAATTCCTCGACTCACGGATACAAACACTCCTTGACGAGAGCCTCCTGATCCGCGTCGACTCGCAGAGCCACCAGTGCCTCCGTGGGAAATCCTCGACTCGTTTCAAACCCCAAGGAAACGAATAATCCTTGGCGCTTGGGAAACAAATAATCCCTAGCAAATTCCTCGACTCACGGATACAAACACTCCTTGACGAGAGCCTTCTGATCCGCGTTGACTCACAGAGCCACCAGTGCCTCCGTGGGAAATCCTCGACTCGTTTCAAACCCCAAGGAAACAAATAATCCTTGGCGCTTGGGAAACAAATAATCCCTAGCAAATTCCTCGACTCACGGATACAAACACTCCTTGACGAGAGCCTCCTGATCCGCGTCGACTCACAGAGCCACCAGTGCCTCCGTGGGAAATCCTCGACTCGTTTCAAACCCCAAGAAAACAAATAATCCTTGGCGCTTGGGAAAAAACTAATCCCTAGCAAATTCCTCGACTCACGGATACAAACACTCCTTGACGAGAGCCTCCTGATCCGCGTCGACTCGCAGAGCCACCAGTGCCTCCGTGGGAAATCCTCGACTCGTTTCAAACCCCAAGGAAACAAATAATCCTTGGCGCTTGGGAAACAAATAATCCCTAGCAAATACCTCGACTCACGGATACAAACACTCCTTGACGAGAGCCTCCTGATCCGCGTCGACTCACAGAGCCACCAGTGCCTTCGTGGGAAATCCTCGACTCGTTTCAAACCCCAAGGAAACAAATAATCCTTGGCGCTTGGGAAACAAATAATCCCTAGCAAACTCCTCGACTCACGGATACAAACACTCCTTGACGAGAGCCTCCTGATCCGCATTGACTCGCAGAGCCACCAGTGCCTCCGTGGGAAATTCTCGACTCGTTTCAAACCCCAAGGAAACAAATAATCCTTGGCGCTTGGGAAACAAATAATCCCTAGCAAACTCCTCGACTCACGTATACAAACACTCCTTGACGAGAGCCTCCTGATTCGCGTCGGCTCGCAGAGAAACTAGTGTCTCCGCGTGAAATTCCCGATTCGTCTCAACATGCAAATGAAGCCTCAGGCAGCAGGGACTAAAAAACTTGCTTCCTAAACAATGAGTCCCTGCAAGTCAATCCAAAATGGTCTCTTGCATACTATTCACGGGTCTCACTCTCCAAGGTCGAGTTTCAACGAGGAGGGAAACAACCGCTTGTGGGTCCTCTCGACTCGTAAGAGGGAAAAATTCTCTTATAGGATCCTTACGACTTATAAGAGAAAACCACACTTAGGAATCCTCACGATTCCTAAGGAGAAAACCCACCTACGAGATCCTCTCGATCCGTAGGGAGAAAAGTCTCTATGAGACCCTCACGGCTCATAGAGTTGAAAAGTCTTAGGCAGCAGATCTGAACCTGCGGCCTAAGCCATCGCTATCTCTTGGAAAAAACTAAGTTATCTGCCAATTATGTTTATGAAAGACTGCATGCTGATAATAAGAGAAGGCAGAAAGCAAAAGAGCATACAAGACATTGCAAAAGAAAATATGTATCTTTATTCATTGACTTCAATCAAATACAAGATGAATCGTACAAAAGAAAAAAGAATGGATACATATTATTTAAAAGGAAATTTTTACAAGTACATTGATACAAAGGCAGCTACTGGGAAGGAAGCGTCTTAAGTAGCTTTATCAGTTGTTCGCACACTTCCTTCCATGCCTTTTCCCGATTGGCCACCACTGCCAACTCCGCCTCCACTTGGGCCCGTTGCTGTGCGACAGATGCAAGTTGATCCCTGACGGCCTGATGAGCAGCTTCACGGCCTGGAGTGTCAAGCTCGGCGACATCAAGTGCCCGCTTCAGTCTCAGCCCATTTGAGATGCGCTCCAGAAGGCCCTCGAAGACGGCCTTCACCTCGGCGGCGTTTGCCTCAACTTCAGCACGCAGGCGAGCAGTTTCGCTTGAAGATTCTTGGCACTCCTTCAGCCTCAAAGCTGCTTCTTGTTCCAAATGACAAAAATGAGAAGTGCTTTGCTCGAGCCATGCTCCCCGTTGAGTGCTCATGGCCAAAGTCTCTAGGGATGGGCGCATCGACTCCAGCTCATGAAGGCAAGCCTCAATCTCCCGACAATGGTTAACCCAAGAGGCGACAATGCCCTCGTCATGGAAGGTGGCAAATAACACCAACATTGGGTTAACCGTCGTAGCGAAGTCCTCAGCAGATGTAGGAGCCTCAACGTTGAGTTCCTCGATGTAGTCACTCAACATGCGCAGACTGTTCGCCGCACCTTTTGAGGACGGACGTCTCTGGGAAGGGCCGTGCGGTATTGTAATACGAGACTCAAAAGGCACCGAGACTGGAACGACAGCTGAAAAGGACAAAATGTGATTAGATGATGATTCAATAGATACGGAGAAAATCATTGATAAAATAGTTTACTATACCGGTTGAAGCAGGTGGCAAGGCCGGGAGGGCCGGTGGCGCAACCGATCTTTCTTCTCCCCCTTCGATTTGTAACACTGCGGTCAGGACAAGAGAGAGTTAGAAATAATTCTACCACTGAAAAACAAAGATATCAATCGGGAACGGTACTCACCAGCGCCACCAGAGGACGAGGCGAATTCCGATGGGAAGGAGAAGTGTGGGAGCAACACTTGATAGAGATGGTCAAAAAGCACTCCTGAAAGACACAACAGTATAACTTTAATACACAAATTATGCGTCTGGAAGATAAGATTAATAAATTGCAAACCCATATCTTCTAACATCTTCGAGGGTATGAGAGAGGGTTGAGAGGTGACCACCGCCAAGACAGTCGTTGAAGGCGCTCCCTCGAGCAGTGGGGCATCGGCACTGGCTGCACCTGCTGTTCCCCCAATCAGAGCAAGGCTCTGTTTGAATTTTGAAAATTCAAATTTTTGAAGCAACGCTTCGGTTCCCGTGCGCTGCGCGCAACGCGCCACGTGTCAGAAGTTCAGAGCAAGGCTCTTTAAAAAAACATAAGCAAACACTCAACTGCGCAAGCGCACGGCAGCGCGACACGTGTCTGCGCAGTTGCGCAAGCACAACTGCGCAAGCGCACGGCTGCGCGCAAGCGCACGGCTGCGCAGTTGCGCAAGCGCTGTTGCGCAAGCGCTTCACTGCGCGACACGTGTCTGCGCAGTTGCGCAAACGCTGTTGCGCAAGCGCTTCACTGCGCGACACGTGTCACTCACTGGAAGAGTTGCGCAAAACAGAATAAATCTTGTTAAAACAAGAAGATTTCTTCTGTAAAACAGGGGCCTTTGGATCAAAGATCCAACGGTGGGGAAAATTCCCCAAATCACTCAGGAAAAGATTTATTGAACAAATTTAACTAATTTCTGAGCACTATAAAAAGGACCCCAGACCTCATTTTAAAGGACATCAAGATCTAAAAAAAAAAAGAGAAGAGAATTCTGCAGACCCTCTAAAAGAAGGTAAAAAACCTTTGAGATAAGAGAAAATTCTTTTAAAGAATAGATCATTGATCTAGAAAACAAGATCAGTGATCTTCAATAGACAAATAAATAAATAAAAATAATAAAAATAGTGCCTTGCACTTGCTATGAACCTCTGGTTCTCTGAAACAGAAAGAAAGAAAAGATTTCTTTCTTCTCTTTCTTTGATCTAAATTTAGATCAAGAAATTAAAAAGTGCTCTGCACTTCTTTTCCTGAATCTAAAAGATTCTTGGTACTTTGCACAAATGCAATGCATTATTTAAAGGGCTAGGCCCAAGTCAAAAAGACCTAGCAGGTCAGAATAAATTGCAAAGCAATAAAAGGGCTGGGCCCAAATAAAATTGATGCTCTGCATCCCTTTTGGGCAAAGCCCAAATAAAAGCAAAAGAAATGCAAAAGCAATGGACTTAGCCCAATCGTGGCCATAAGTCCTTAAATTAAATTGACTGAGCAAAATGGCTCTTCTGAATCAATGTACGTCCGGTTCGAGGGTACATCTCCGAACTCCTTTGACATCTATCGTTGTAATTCCTCAACGACGTCAAAAAGGTGACGGGTCCCAACGACCACACACCCATACGGACTGCGGGGTCCTTAAACTCGTGGACCGAAACGTCCTTAAACTAATGTTGGACCGGAACGTCCTTAAACTAATGTCGGACCACCACGTCCCTAAACTGGAATATGGACCCCCATGTCCCTAAACTAATATCGGACCGAAACGTCCCTAAACTAATATCGGACCGAAATGTCCCTAAACTAATAATGGACCACCACGTCCCTAAACTGGCGATGGACCACCACGTCCTTAAATTGGCGCAATAGAGCCCGAATGCTCTTTTGCCGGATCTAAACGGTCCCGTTTAAGTCGATCTTAGCCCCAAACACGGCTAATGTATCCTTAAACATTCATATGGATTATAAAACTCCCAATCAACTCTGGTTCGAGGGTACATCTCCGAGATCCTCTGATACATGTCGTTGTAATCCTTCAACGACGTCAGAGAGGTGACGAGTCCCGATGGCCATACATTAAATTAATCACTACGTTAAGTGGATCTTAGTCTAAAACAGGACTAACGTATCCTTAACGAACGTTTAAGTTGATCTTAGCCGCAACGCGAGTAATGCATCCTTAAACTAAAAATACCAAACCCAAATCTAAGTAAATACGGATTTGGACTAATCCACGTCCTACGGGCGACGGCATTACTCAGTCTCCGTATACAATCCACGGGCAACCATAAACAAAACAAACACACACGACACGAAGTGAAATTCTGGAGAAGGAGAAAGTTGTTACCGCGATGCGGTAGCGTAATTAACTGCAGGGGCTTGCGCCTGCAGGGAAGAGCGTCCCCACAATCAAAAACCCCTCACCCTGAGGGGGAATCTGACGAAGTCTGCTACATCGGCCGCATCCGTCTAAACTTCCGATCCACGGTGCCATAAATCAACTTGGCATCTTCGGAGAGGTAGACGGATAAAACCACATAGCATCTGCCCGAATCTCGGGCACGGACGTCCTAACGTCTCGGCCGCCGTTCGGAGGGGAACAGATTCTGGCACGCCCGGTGGGACCTTTTCCTCTTTCCACTCCACACTTCGTGTGTCGTCTTCGCGAACCAATCGCGGTTTGTTAAATGGTTGCCTTCGGATTTCAAGTTGCTAAGATTTGGTCTTTTGTCTGGCGCAGAACTCAAGCATCCATGGATTCTAACTGCACCAAATGCGCGAAGCACCACTGCAACGGACGCTCCACCTCACCGAGAGGTGTAACATATGGGCCCCAAGCGGCCTCTTTCCTCGCTCTGCCGGTAGAACAGGTGACCCAGGCCACCGCCGGCCTGTTTTTCGGGACCATGGTCCCACCTACAAGCTTCTCTATGCCGATATCCGCACCGGAAGCGAACAAGAAGTCGGTGTTCGACCGGCTCACTGCTACCACGACCCCTGTCAACGGGTCGCCTGCGACTAAACCGACAGCCTCCGTTTTCACCAGGCTAGGTCAGAACTATAAAGTGGCCGTCCCAAAGAGGGCAACGGCCGCTGCTTTGGAAGTCGTTAAAGCGGCTTCTCCCATCAGAGAGTCGGTCTTCACAAGATTGACGGTTCCCACTCCTCCCCCAGCTGGTAAAAAAGCATCAGTCTTCGATAGGCTGACATCGGCAGTTACCCCACACTCAAACAGGGGGCAACAAGAAACCATCTTGATTTCCGAGCCAGTCCCAACGGCTCGTCGTGCGCGACGTCGCCATTGGCAACGAGTAAGGAAAGCAGGGGGCAACTCCCTCTCAGGGCTAACCCTACCTGCTCCAGTGGTGGAGGTCAACGCTGCTGTTCCAACTGGGAACAGCTTTGAATTGCTGAGGAAGGTGAGAAAGAACTCTCCAATTGCTACATTGAAAAGATCTCCTCCGCCTATGGAAAAAGCTTCGGAGACAAAGCAGGAACAGCCCTCTCAACGGCTGTCGTCAAAAATTTATAAAGTTTGGCGGAGGGTTCAAGACTCCGTGATTGACTCAGACCACTTTCGTCGCTAGAAAAAGGCAAAGGTGGAAAAGGACAAAAACCGCCCCATTAAACAGCAGGGGGCAACAAATGCTAGGATGCCCACTTCAACGGCTCCTTCAACCTCAATGGTCCACAAAAGAAAAAGGCCAGAGAAAGCTCCTGTGACACTGACAAAGTTTAAAAGCGGTGAACCTAAACGCCCCAAGTCAGGGGGCATAACAGTTCATATGGTGTATATGGCTTCTGGAAAGGAAGAAAGTCGTACTTCTACGGGTCACCGACCACTTACCCGATCAGTGACCAAGGCTCAGGAGCAGCAACAAAAGCTCCAGGAGATGATGACTACAATGGCTGCACTCACGGAGTCAAAAGAGAACCCTGGGACGTCCTTATATGAACGTCAAGAGGAAGAGACCGACGCCGAGTTCCTCCGCCGAGTACTGGAAAAGAGAGACAAAGAGGCTGCTGAACAAGCAGCCAATATACAGCGTATGGGCCTCCTCTTCCAGGACATGATAGGGATGATGATACAACAAGATCCCCCGACTGAAGAACCCCCGATTGTCCTTGGGGATGATAGGGGAGAGACATCAAACCCTCAGCCCGTTCTATCAACGGCTAAAGAGGATACAATCTCTAAAACTGATCTGGACGAATATATAGCCCAGCAAATAAAGGTTCATCACGCGGCCGAAGCAGCCGGCCACGTCGTAAAAACGGGGCGGCCGTATCCAGGCTGGTATGACCAAATCAAATACCCGCCAGGTTACACAATTCCCAAGTTTCATGTCTACAAAGGGACCGGCAATCCCCATCAACATGTTGCCCAGTTCATGGCGCTTTGCGGTAACACCGGCGGCGACGACAAGCTTTTGCTTCGCCAGTTTGTTGGAAGCTTATCAGATACGGCGTTTGAATGGTATTCTGAGCTCCCCAACGACTCTATTAAAACCTTTACGGAGATGGAGCTGCTCTTCACCCAACGTTTTGCAAGTGCCAGTGAGCGTACCCCGATGACGGCGCTGATTAACGCCAGGGTAAAACCCGGCGAGACATGGGTTCAGTACGCTATACGGTGGCGTAATCTATGGTCTAAGTGTGAACAGCGCATAGAAGAAGCCCCTGCGGTGGGAATGTTTGTTGGAACCCTTGATCCACAAGCAACTATTTCACAGTTTATGATGTTCTTCAAGCCGACTACCTTCCAGGCTTTGATCGACAAATTAGCGCAGATGGACCAGATGGGCCATAAACCCCCTCTCCCGAAGCCGGACTCCCGAAACGATAAAGGAAAGGGAAAAGCGATCATTGTCGCTAATGCCCAACAACAACCGAGCGACTCGAATCCGGTTGCTCGTCCAAACAATACACGCCCATACGTACCCCTTGAGGACAGGATGGGACGTCCTTACTCCTTCCCCCGCGATAAAACAAGGAGGCTATTCGAGCTGGCGTTGCGCAACAGACTCATAAGTTTGCCAGATCCAAAACGTCCGTTGCAACCGAACGACGTCAACGAGCCCAACTACTGCCCTTACCATCGAGTGCTAGGCCATCCCATCGAGGATTGCTACGTTTTCAAGAATTGGCTTGAGAATCAGTACCGTCAGGGCAAATTTGCGCTATCTGACAAATGGAAGGTGAATCCCCCGCAGCCCCACACCTCTAAAGGGACGAATACGCCGGGGGCAACATGCTCCGTCATTGAGGAAGCTCATTGGGAGGTTGTATTATCAGCCAAAATGAGGAGAATGCTAAATGATCTTCAGACCTGTCCAGCGGTCAAGTGGAAGAACCCCTTGGAACCGCAGGTTATTGAGGGGATGTTGAAGCCACGACCGACTCCGAAGACCGATGGTGGTAGTTCAAGCGTTCATAGCCGGCCGTCAAAATCTTCGAAAAAGAAGAAGAAGAAATCTAAGAAGCCCGTGAAGCCTGGCGACAAGCGCACGGACTTACAAAAGCAAATCGACGCACTGGATGAGTACAACCAAAAGGCGCGGACTCCCATTACGCTCTAAGATTTCCTTGATCACGTCTTTCAAAAAGAAGATGAGGGGGAAAGTTCATCGGATGAATCCGAGGAATATGTGGCGAGCTGTCATATGATCTCCCATTCGACCACGAACGATGAAGGGACTTCCGGCACTAAAACGCTGGGGGCAAATACTGAGTCAAGGGTTCCGGAGTTATCAATCGAAATGATTGACGCGTTTCTTAGTGAAGCTCGATTGAAAAGTAAAGCTGATCGAGGACGCGAGACGGATATATTCGAAAGGGCCAAGCGCCAGCGACTTGAGGAAAGAGCTGAGATGATCCCGCTGGAGCAAAATACCTCCACCGCTGACAAAAGCCAATTCAAGATAAAAAAGAGGTTTGCTAAGGCCATATCAATGGGCATGAAGCTACCATCCTCTGAAGGAAAAATGACGGGTGTGGTGGAAATGCACCCCTCTTATTGCTTATATCATCAGAAGGTCTCGCATCCCACTCAAGAGTGCAAGGCTTTCGATAGATGGTGGCAAGGATACGTCGCTAATCAACAACGCTTTAAACGGGAAAAGCGTAAAATTCGTCGGGAGCAAAGAAACACGACCAAAGAGCTTGAAAGAACTGCCAGCAATTGTCACATGGTTAACACTGCCGGGTCACAAGTGCCTACATTTGGGAGCGATTCCGATGAGGAGCTAGAGCTTGGCCCCCTCTTCAAAGAATCCACTTCGGGAAAAGATGAAGAACCGAAGGCTTGCGAAAATATACAGCTACGCAATCGAACATTACCCGAAAAGAATCTCGGACCCTTAAACAAGAAAGACAAAGGGAAAGAGAAGGTCTCTGAAGACATCGCTTTGGATGACCAAGTTGCGGAAGAGTTAACCGCCAAGAACCCGCCGAAGAGGAGTAAAGTGGATTACAATGTCTTGGCGCATCTGAGAAAGCTACCCTCACAACTCAGCATTCTCGATGCCCTATTACTATCAAAAGAGGCGAGGGATTCTTTGATTAAGGCCCTACAAGATCCGGACCAATTCCAAGCTTTCCTGGCCGAACAAAAGATGAAGGATGAATTGAAAGAGGTGCACACGGCCGACGTTGCTTTCGGCGATGAAGACCTTCTCCTTGGGACGTGCGAACACAATCGTCCCCTTTATGTCTCAGGATACTGCCATGACATAAAGATAGGCAAAATCCTGGTCGATAACGGATCATCTGTCAATCTACTTAATGTGCGGGTGTTAAAAGAAATTTGCATGAGCGTCCAACACCTCGCCCGGGACAAGATCACTATCTCCGGTTTCGACTCTCAATCCTCAAAGACTCTTGGATCTGTGATATTGACTCTACGCTTCGGGTTGCTCGCCACAGACATCAAATTCCATGTTATAGACGCCAAGACGTGCTACAATGCTCTGCTCGGCCGACCATGGCTACACGAGTACAATATCATCCCTTCTACACAGCATCAGTGCATGAAGTATTCTAGGGATGGCCTCGAGTACACAGTGGCGGGAGAGTTGAATCCGTTTTCCGTAAATGAAGTTCGCAAGTATGAAGATGCCAAATACTTCTTACCGAGTTTCGAAGACACGGAAAGGTGTCACAAACCGGAGAACAAAACTAACGCCACCATCCCTGTCTTCGGCAGTGACACCGAGGAGGAGGAGGATATAATTTATTCAGGTCCATCCCAATCCACCAGGCCAGGACCATCCGTTCCTTCATTGATCTTCGGTAGTGATTCAGAGGATGAAGTTCATGCTGTATTCCCTGCTCGGCCTTCAATACGGGTTTCCGCTGATGAAGAGCGAAGTCTGCAGATAACCATGGTGCCACTTGAACATTACAAAGAACTGGATACACTCGACACCAACAGCGTAGAAGAATTGCAGACATTCTATATCCCTCCCGGACGAAAAGGCGAGAAGGCAATCCTATTCTACCGTTCTGAAGAAAACAAGGTGGAAAAAGAAATTTGGCATGGCGCGGATCCCACGCTCGACAGGCTTCAGCCTATCCGTCTTCCCAGATATTATACCAAAGGTTTGAAGAAACTGATGAAACGCCAGGGGATATCCTTCACACAGACCGTTAGAAAAGCCAAATTCTATGACAAGGTCTGGAACGTTCCCGGGACTCAATGCAAACTGCCTAACGGGAGAATAGAAACAAAAGGGCTTGGGTACATCCAGTCAAAGAAACGGGAGCTAGTAAACAGCTGTTATGTTATGTATGACTTCGATGAAGCGGCGGACGCTCAATGGGAGGACGCTAATCCTGAGCCAGCAAAAGTTCCTGATGCAAAACCGCCCAGTCCATCGTCTGAAGACCAGATGAGCAAACTTATAAGGGATGCGAGTCAAAAAGCCCGAGATGATCACGATCGTGAAATGGCAATCTATGAGAAAGCCAAGACACAGCGTCTCCTTCAACAGGCAGTAAAGAACGAAGATGCTGCCCCATGTCAACCTGAAACAAAAAGGGCTCGACGCGAAGGCAGAAATGAGTCAAAGGGCGAAAAAGGTGCTCAACAACCACAAAGCAGAGCAAGAAACCACGTATCCGAGAATCGAGCGTTATTGAATTAGCCCTCAGGAAGAAAATGGGTCGAGCATACTCATTTCCTCGGAACAAAACAAGGAAGATATTCGATCTCGCTCTAAAATATCAAATGCTTATGTTGCCAGAGTCCAAACACCCCGAGCACGCAGGCGAGGTGTTCAACCCAAATTATTGCTTTTACCATCGAGCAATGGGACACCCTCTTGAAGATTGCTTCACCTTCAAGAATTGGGTTGAAGATCAGTATCAGCTAGGCAAATTCGCGTTTTCTGACAACTGGAGGGTAGCGCCACCACAGAAGCACGAGCCCGAAGCCGCGAAAGAAAAACCAGTTCCACATTGGGATTGGCAGAAAATTCGCACCTGTCGTATGATAACGACATTGAAAGAAGAGTCCGAGAACTTGGACAGCCTCCCTTGGTGCCTCGAAAACAGCAGTGATGAGGTAATCTCAGAATTTCCCCCAGCTCCGAAAGAACTGGAGGATGGAATCCATACTACTGCAGATAACCTCAAGAAAATCGAGTTGGGGACAATAAATGATCCGCGACCGACATTCGTCAGCGAGCTGCTATCTGAAGAGAGGGTGGCTGCGTTAAAAGACGTCCTTGTGCAGCATAAAGATTGCTTCGCATGGAACTATTCCGAGATGCCGGGACTAGATCCAGAAGTTGCTGTACATAGACTAGCAATATCCCCGAACATCAAGCCAGTCAAACAGGCGCCGAGAAGAATGCGACCCGAGCTTGAGATAAGCATAAATACCGAAGTCAAAAAGTTAATCGACTCTGGCTTCATCCAGGAAGTTCAATACCCTGAATGGATCGCCAACATCGTCCCAGTGATGAAGAAAAATGGGACAGTGCGCATATGCGTAGACTTCCGGGATCTTAATAAAGCTTGCCCGAAGGATGATTTTCCAGTGCCAGTCACTGAAATAATGATAGACAATACATCCACTCATGAGGTTTTCTCCTTCATGGACGGCTCATCGGGGTATAACCAGATAAAAATGCATCCAGAAGACCAGAAGCACACAGCTTTCAGGACCCCTCTTGGTATATTTTGTTATAAAGTAATGCCCTTCGGTTTGAAGAACGCCGGTGCTACTTATCAGAGGGCCATGACAAAGATCTTCGACGACCTTATACACGAAATCGTCGAATGCTATATCGACGATCTCGTGGTTAAAAGCAGATCATACGAAGAACACCTCGAGCATTTGAAGACCGTGTTTCAACGCCTTCGACAATACAACTTGAAGATGAACCCACTTAAGTGTGCATTCGGAGTTTCCTCGGGCAAATTCCTGGGATTCATCGTCCGGCACCGAGGTATTGAGATAGATCCATTAAAGATCAAGGCGATCATGGAAATGCCTCCGCCAAGGACTCTCAAACAGCCGCGATCTCTCCAAGGGAAGCTCGCGTATATACGGCGATTTATAGCCAACCTTTCAGGAAAGTGCCGTCCTTATAGTCACCTGATGAAGAAGGGAACCCTATTCGTGTGGGATCAAAAATGCCAAGGCGCACTGGACGAGATCAAGAAATACCTGCAGAATCCGCCGGTGTTGGCTGCTCCAGTCAAGGGGAAGCCTCTCATTCTTTATACAACCGCCCTCGAAGGTTTCTTAGGCGCATTATGGGCACAAGAGAACGATCAAGGGAAAGAAAGAGCACTTTACTACTTAAGTCGAGTTCTGCTGGGGGCAGAAAGCAACTACTCTCCCATTGAAAAACACTGCCTGGCGTTGATCTTCGCAATAACAAAGCTTAGGCACTATGCGTTGGCGCACGAGGTCCGTCTTATTTCAAAAGTGGACCCTCTCAAATACCTAATGTCAAAAGCCATATTGACAGGGCGACTCGCTAAATGGGCCCTGCTCTTGATGGAATTTTCGATAACATATCAACCTCTCAGGGCAGTAAAAGGCCAGGCCATCGCCGACTTCCTTGCTGAGCATCCCATACCTGCCAATTCTCCCTTAAATTGCGATTTGCTAGACAGACATGCGTTTGACGCAATCGACAGTGGTGATACCCGTTGGGAGCTTTATTTCGATGGAGCATCTTCCATGAAAAAGCACAAACAAAGTACGCCAATGATCAAATCGGGGGTAGGACTCATCTTTGTGACTCCACAAGGAGGAATAATGCGCTTCGCCTTCTCCTTAACCGAGCCGAGAACAAATAATGAAGCTGAATATGAAGCTTTAATAGCAGGCCTCGAGATCGCCATTGACATAGGAATTGAAAGTCTCCTCATATATGGGGACTCTCAGTTAGTCGTCAGTCAAGTGAACGGCGATTACCAAACATGCAAACCGGAATTGGTAAAATACGGTGAAAAAGTGCAACAACTGCTAACCCAAATTCCCTCCTATACTTTGGAAAGCATACCGCGCGCGGAAAACAGCAAAGCGGACGCACTAGCCAAACTTGCTAAAGAACTGGCTGACGAGAACCTCGATGACGTTAAAATCGTGATACAAAGCCGTCGAATGCTCGCTCCAGCAGAAATACCTCCAGAATCATATAAAGAAAAGGGAGCAACTGAGCAGGCGACCCTCCAAATAAAAGACCATGAGAAGACCGAAGACTGGAGAGAAGTCTTCATAGATTACATCAAGTTCCACCGAATGCCTGAAGAAGCGTCCATAAGACATCAGCTCGTGAAACGAGCTCTGTCTTTCTCCTTCGTCAACGATACTCTATACAAGAGGTCATTTGATTCTCTGTGGCTGAGATGCCTAGGACCCGACGAAGCGAGAAGGGTCGTCCAAGAAGTTCACGACGGACTCTGCGGTTCCCATCAAGCAGGCCCTAAGATGAAGTTGAAGATAAAACGGATGGGCTACTACTGGCCCACGATGATGCAGGATTGCCTGGAATACGCGAGGCAATGTCATTCATGCCAAATTCATGGGGACTTCATCCATCAGCATCCCAATCCACTGCATCCAACAGTGGCTAGTTGGCCATTCGAAATGTGGGGAACTGACATAGTCGGCCCCATCGAACCAGCATCGTCCAAGGGACATCGTTTCATCTTGGCGACGACTGATTACTTCTCCAAATGGGCAGAGGCGGTACCGTTGAGGGAAGTGAAGACGGAGAACATCCTCCATTTCTTCAAAACGCATGTCATATACCGGTTTGGAACCCCGAGAAGGATCATCTCTGATAATGGGCCAGCCTACCGAAGTCATAAAATTAGCCGCTTCGCACAGCAACACAATATAGACTGGAGATATTCCTCAGTTTATAATCCGCGAGCTAACGGTCTAGCGGAGGCCTTCAACAAGACCTTGACGAAGATCATGAAGAAAACAGTGTCACGAAATAAGAGAGATTGGAATGAAAGATTGCAAAAGGCTCTTTGGGCGTATCGGACTACATTTAAAACGGCCACAAACACAACGCCGTACGCGTTGGTATTTGGGGCGGAAGCAGTACTCCCTCTCGAGGTAGAATTACCCTCTCTACGAGTGGCAGTCCACTACGAACTGACAGACGAAGAAAATGCTCACCTTCGGTTTGAAGAGCTTGACGCCCTTGATGAAATCCGACTCCTAGCGCAGCAAAATCTGGAAGCTTATAAAGCAAAGATGACGCGCTCATATGAGAGACTGACCCGACCGAGGACATTTCGCCAAGGCGAACTCGTGCTAGTGGTCAAAAGGCCTATCATCCCCAATCGCGCCAAACGAGGAAAATTCGAGCCAAACTATGAAGGCCCGTACATCATAGATAAGGTCTACCAGGGTGGGGCCTATCTACTCATCGACATGCACGGCGAAAGGCCTTTCAGACCAATAAACGGTCGCTTCCTGAAGAAATACTATGCTTAATGAGTCACAGCCTAGGTCAATGGTAGATGACGATGACTATGTCCGCTCGCTATCTTCCTGAGCTCAGGCTTTATAAGTATTAGCCAGCCTCTCAACGACGGACCGAAATGTCCTTAAACTAACAGCGGATCGAAATGTCCTTAAACTAATAGCGGACCGAAACGTCCTTAAACTACTACCGCAGCATCTTTTAGGTTGACAAGATATAAAAAAAAACATATAAAAATAAAATAAAATAAAAACGGTATGTCCATAAGCAAAAAGGGCACGGATGAAAACCCGAAAGGGCTCCGTGAGTAAAAACAGCAGGACTGCCGGCGAGTGTTTGTGAAAACCCGAAAGGGCGCGACCTCGTAAAAAAAAAAGGAAAAAGAAAATTAAAAAAAACGGTATGTCCATAAGCAAAATGGGCACGGATGAAAACCCGAAAGGGCTCCGTGAGTAAAAACAGCAGGACTACCGGCGAATGTTTGTGAAAACCCGAAAGGGCGCAACTTCGTTAAAGAACCCTTATAGAGTCCTCTCGACCTTGTAAGGAGAAACTACCTGCGTGAGATCCTTACGACTCACAAAGGAGCAACACACTTAGGGATCCCCACGATTCCTAAGGAGAAAATACACTTGCGAGATCCTCACGACTCGTAAGGAGAACTCTCTTATAAGACCCTCACGGCTCATAGGATTTGAAAGTCTTAAGTTACAGAGACCTAAACCTGTGCTTAAGCAAACCCCCACAAACTTCCAATATTGCCCTACAAGTGGCTCAGTATTGACCCTTGTATACAATCCACGGGCGCGAATAAACATTTCCCTAACTAAGTCCCATCTGAAACTAGGGATATGTTTGCATGGTAAACAACCCTTGTAAATCCTCTCGACTTACAAGGAGAAAGCCCTCCTGTAGGATCCTTACGACTTACGGAGAAACAAACACTTAGGGATCCTCACGACTTCTAAGGAGAAAATACGCCTACAAGATCCTCACGACTTGTAGGGAGAAATACCTTCATGAGACCTTTACGGCTCATGAAGTCAAAAGCCTTAGCCGACAGGACCCTAACCCTGGTCGCTAAGCCTCCTTTGTTCGACAACGACAGAGGCAAATGATGACTCGCTCCTGGCAATATCCCAGTTGTAGCGGTGCTGATGCCGAAATCGGTGTCTAATTTCAGGTTTACAGCGAAAAGCCAGTAGGCCGTCCATGCATACGAAATAGCCGAAATGATGGGGCAACTTGCAATAAAAAGCAGCAAGTAAAATGTATGCATGCAAAATAGCCGAAATGATTGGGCAACTCGTAATAAAAAGCAACGAGTAAAAATAAAATAAATAGCCGAAATGATTGGGCACCGCGAAAAATAGCCGAAATGATCGGGCAGTCGCGACCTTCGCGATATAAAAGCTGAAATGATAGAGCATCGCGGAAATAAAATAAAATAAAAAGAAGAAATGATAAAACTTTGGCCCTACAGTTAAGATCACATCGATCCCTGTATACAATCCAAGGGCGTAAACAAAGAATGAACCATACTTTCCCAGCGGATTCCGTCAGACGACGAACCCCAAACCTCACCGGTTCATTTCAACCGAAGAAGCCAGTGACTTCAGCAAAATTCCTCGACTCACGGATACAAACACTCCTTGACGAGAGCCTTCTGATCCGCGTCGACCCGCAGAGCCACCAGTGCCTCCGTAGGAATCCTCGACTCGTTTCAAACCCCAAGGAAACAAATAATCCTTGGCGCTTGGGAAACAAATAATCCCTGGCAAAATTCCTCGACTCACGGATACAAACACTCCTTGACGAGAGCCTTCTGATCCGCGTCGACCCGCAGAGCAACCAGTGCCTCCGTAGGAATCCTCGAATCGTTTCAAACCCCAAGGAAAT
The DNA here is from genome assembly GCA_030015575.1 of Agapanthus africanus. Taxonomy (NCBI): domain Eukaryota; kingdom Viridiplantae; phylum Streptophyta; class Magnoliopsida; order Asparagales; family Amaryllidaceae; genus Agapanthus; species Agapanthus africanus. The sequence continues at coordinate 10,289,957 of JASDDO010000028.1, read as the reverse complement.
AAATAATCCTTGGCGCTTGGGAAACAAATAATCCCTGGCAAAATTCCTCGACTCACGGATACAAACACTCCTTGACGAGAGCCTTCTGATCCGCGTCGACCCGCAGAGCCACCGGTGCCTCCGTAGGAATCCTCGACTCGTTTCAAACCCCAAGGAAACAAATAATCCTTGGCACTTGGGAAACAAATAATCCCTGGCAAAATTCCTCGACTCACGGATACAAACACTCCTTGACGAGAGCCTTCTGATCCGCGTCGACCCGCAGAGCCACCAGTGCCTCCGTAGGAATCCTTGACTCGTTTCAAACCCCAAGGAAACAAATAATCCTTGGCGCTTGGGAAACAAATAATCCCTAGCAAAATTCCTCGACTCACGGATACAAACACTCCTTGACGAGAGCCTTCTGATCCGCGTCGACCCGCAGAGCCACCAGTGCCTCCGTAGGAATCCTCGACTCGTTTCAAACCCCAAGGAAACAAATAATCCTTGGCGCTTGGGAAACAAATAATCCCTAGCAAACTCCTCGACTCACGGATACAAATACTCCGTGACAATAGCCTCCCAACCTGCGTCAACTCGCAGAGCCACCACAGTCTCCGTGAGAGAATTCCCGTTTCGTTCCACCTTGCAAGATAAAGTCCCGGGTAGCAAGGATTAAAAAACTTGCTTCCTGGGCGATGGGACCCTACAAGTCGATCTAAAATGGTCTCTTGTATACTATACACGGGTCTCACTCTCCAAATTCGAGTTTCGACGAGGAGGGAAACAACCACTTACGGGTCCTCTCGATTCGATAAGAGGGAAAAATTCTCTTATAGGATCCTTACGACCTATGAGAGAAAACCACCCTCAGGAATCCTCACGATTCCTAAGGAGAAAATCCACCTGCGAGATCCTCTCGATCCGTAGGGAGAAAAGTCTCTATGAGACCCTCACGGCTTATAGAGTTGAAAAGTCTTAGGCAGCAGATCTGAACCTGCGGCCTAAGCCATCGTTATTTCTTAAGAAGGTCGGGATACTCGTCCTAATCATCCATCAATCATGGTTACTAAGGTGGCATACAGATAATAAAAGAAAGAAAAGACGGAGAAATGACACAAGACATTACAAAAATGTGCATCTTTTATTCATAAATATTGATCGAGTACAGGATACATTGTGCTAAAGAATAAAAAAAATATATATACATATACTTTACAAAGACAAATGATACAAGGAGAATTATTGGGAAGGAAGCGTCTTGCATAGGTGTAACAATTGCTCGCATATGTCCTTCCATGCCTTCTCTTGGTCAACTACCACCGCCAGCTCTGCCTCCACTTGGGCTCGTTGCTGCAAGATCGACGCAAGATGCTCCCTGATGACCTGATAGGCAGCTTCCAGACTTGGGATATTGCGCTCAGCTATGTCAAGCTTCCGCTTCAAGTTTAGCCCATGGGAGATGCGCTCCAAGAGACCCTCAAAAATAGTCTTTACTTGGGCAGCATTTGCCTCGACCTCAGCGCGCAGATGAGCCGTTTCGTTTGAGGTCTTTTGGCATTCCCTTAGCTTTAGGGCTGCTTCTTGCTCCAAATGCCGGAAGTGAGAAGTGCTTTGCTCCAGCCAAGTTGTCCGTTGGGTGCTCAAGGCTAAAACTTCGGGAGAAGGGCGCGTCGACTCCAGCCGGTGTAGACATGCCTCGATCCCCCTGCAGTGACTAACCCAAGATTCGACGACGCCTTCGATATGAAAATTCACAAGCGCCGCCAACATCGGGTTAACCTCCACAGCGAAATCCATGGCAGAGGGGAGAGCGTCCATATTGAGCTCTTCAATGTACCCGCTCAGCATGCCCAAACTCATCGCAGCACCCTTTGAAGACGGACGTCTCAAGAAAGGGCCTGCTGGTGAAAGGACGCGAGCCTCAAAGGGGACCGGAGCCGGAACAATAGCTGCAAAACAAAATATGGTTAAACGATAGTTCAAGAGATGTTTAAGGGTTACCAAAAAAGGGAACTTGCTATACCAGCTGCAACGGACGGCAAAGCCGGAAGGGCCAGTAGCGCGGCAGGTCTTGCATCCCCTCCTTCGATTTGTGGCACTGCAATAAAGAAAAGGAGGAGTCAGAAATTATCCAATTGCTAGAAAAAGGGGGTAAACAAAGATATTATAATGAAAGTATACTCACCGGCGCCACTGGAGGGAGAAGCGAGTTCGGATGGGAAGGAGAAGTGTGGGAGCAACACTTGATATAAATGATCAAAGAGCACTCCTGCGAGGGCACAATGGTATAACGTCAGTTCAAAAGATAAATTTTTGAAAGATTAATGCGTGAGTCGTGAATCTATACCTTCCAACATCCGCGATGGTACAAGGGAAGGCGGAGAGGTGAACACCGCCAAAGCAGTCGTTGACGGTGCTCCTTCAAGCAATGGAGCGTCAGCACTGGCCGCACCTGTAAAGACAAACTTGTTAGAAGAGATCGCGGGATATATGAAAAGAAGAATGCTGGTAACTCGAAGTTTACCTGACGAGCTGCCAGCCGAAACTGAAGCAATCCCCTCTTCTGTTGACACGAGACCACCGCCCGTAGCCTCGTCACCCGACTCGATGGGAACCGTTGTCGTGCTCGCGAGCCCGGGAGACAGCAAGGAACCATACGCAGGGAGGGCTATGATCGGAGTATTACCAGATTCATGAGAAAGAGAGGTTCGCTCCTCCTCAGGAATCGTGGTCGCCTCACCCGAAACTCCCTCAGTTTCTGCGGTCGCGGTGGTCTCGTCCATCGGCACCGTAACGTCTCCAGCCTCAAGCGCCTCAACTTCTACTGCCTTCGGCTCCACAATCATCTCATCTGCCGCTGCTTCAGATGCGGCATCAATGACCTTCTCGGTGGCGGATCCTTCAACTTCTGTTTCAGGTACCGTAGCCCTGACGACGGTGCTCATTGTCGGCTCGGGTTCGGCAAGTGCCGTTTCCTCCATTCCCCTGGGTTCGACGGTCTCCGCCTCCCCCTCAGTTGGACTTGGCCCTGAAAGTTAGAATGCGTATGAGCCAATGGCTTGATAATTCTTACAACAAGGTTCTGAAAGAAATGTTACCTGAAGAGGACTTGTCGTTTGCACTCCGAGCCGCACGCGCCACTTGCCTCTGAGCAGTAGACAGGGCGGCAGGGGCCTCTTCAGAAGGAGTGTCAGCATGAGGAATAGTGCTAGGGCCCGCTCCCGTGGCCAAAGCAGCTCTGCTCGTCTCTGCTTCGGAAGGAGTGTCGGCACAAGGAATAGTGCTAGGGCCCGCTCCCGCGGCCAAAGCAGCTCTGCGCGCCCTTGCTGCGCGTCTCAATCGCTTCCGCTCCTCTCGAGCCGTTGAGACGGATGCCACTAAGGCTTCCTTGAGTGAGGCTTCCTCGTCCGTATATAGGGATGCCTCTAGATTCTTCAAGGCATCCCTCGTCGTTTTGTCAAGCCGAGGCTCTTGCGGCAACTTCGACGAAGCCGGGATTTCGGTAACGGGCTCGGGAAGGATCCCCGCGTCAACTGATATAACCTCTGCAATGAAACAAAAGAAGGTTAGGTTAACCGTCAGAGAAGATGACAAACTTTCATTATGAAAGGGAAAAGGGTAGGACATACCAACGCCTGCTGGGACACGCTTCTTCTCCTCCTCCTGGAAGGTCTTCAAAGAGGCAGCAATGGCCTCTTCAGTAGAAATGCCTGTTGAGAACGAAGCAAATATTAGCTAAAAGATAATAATGAAAATGCAGTAAAATGACAAATAAAGCGTCTGATGATTACCGGACTCAGCGAGTTTGCTTAACATCGCTTCAAGCCTCGCCGATCGCTCCGAAGCTGCAATGGCGGCAGCTAAATTGGTGTCCTCAGGGTCCACCACAAAGCCCTCATTGCTGCCATACTCACATATGGCCTCGGCAGGAGAAGCCGCAGGCTTTGAGCTGAGGATCGCATCGAGGGAAAGGGCGGACTTCTTCTTTTTCTGCTGTCCACCAGCTTTAGATCCACCCGGAGCGGATTTGCGCTTGGCAGCCACTTTAGGGCGGCGAGTCCCGATCTCTGCCCCTCCGCCAGATCCTGGCGATACCACATTAACCGTCTTCGTGGGAGCATGGGGTGCCGGCGGTGCATCCACCGTAGTGGGCAATGGCAATCCACGCGGGGGGCTCAACACGCGCGGTTGGTCGACTCTGGCATCTTTTATCGGGGGGATGACCTGGATCCTTGGCTGCAAGGGAGCCTTGCGATCACCGCCAGGAGGCGCAGCCCTACGGTCGACCAGCAGGCGTTTCTCCATTAAGATGATTGGACCCATAGCATGCGCATACCAGGCTATATACGGATGGATTATTTTAGGGACACAGCTAGGCTCACTGATAAAAAAATAGGAGCCTGTATTGAGCCGGGTGAAATGATGCATCGCATTCCTTATCCCCTCTGGGCCGACCGTGGGTGTTTCCAGAAAGGCTTCCATCGGGATTCCTTGATTGTAACTCGATTGTCGGGCAAATCGATGTGGGTTGTACCTCATAAAGAGAGCCGTCTTATTCTGCCTAAATACTAGGTAGCCCGGTCGAATAGAGTAAAGGTGGAGGATTTCCCGAGCCTTCAGTACCGAAGCCCCGCCCTTAAAGTCATCACGCAGCGACACCACTGACTTAGCGGTCTCGGAGCCCATGGTGATGACCTTATCCACAAAACAGGTCTTCGCTCCGACTAGATGTGAACGCAGGAGCAGTCCCCTAGACTCCCACGGAGATGCAACCACGATTGAAGCCCCGACCAACCGCATGATTCTTGGGAGTTTGAATTTCTCAAAGAACGGAGGAGTCTTATGGGCACCAAACACCCCTCGCACATGCAGCTCCATCCAAGAAGTGAAGTAGTGCATCGGAAAGTTAGCAGGCTGTACCCCAGGCTCATTAGCGTCCGCCGCTACGCTAATTCCATTATAAAGGTAAGCCTGCCCGGCAATCCCTACCGATAGCTGCAAACCAGCCGCCATTCGATGCGCCGGGTAAAAGACGGAAGACCGCATGAGGCATGGATGCATGGGGAGCGCAAAGCTGCATAGCCATAGACCCAAGAACCCTATAAAAAAAGTCTCCTCGTCCATGCCAGGAACGGCGATCTCTGAAAAAGGGACGCTGGCAGTGCCAGGGAGATAAAAATCCCGTTGGTCATTTTCCGATAAAGGTCGGCGGTCCAAGCCGAAACCAAAGGGATCAGCAAGCTGAGCGAACTTCTCGCCCTGCTCTGATAGGAACTCCGGGCGGATAAAACGAGCAATGAAATCCGCGAAACTGACGCCCCGGTCGCCCGATTCCAAATGGAGTTCCTCATAAATCTCCAACACCTTCACTAAGCCCGGGTGCTGATGCTGAATGGCATTTGCCGGAGTTAAGTCAAATACTAGCTGCTTGGTGGCGAAGACATACTCGTCAGGAGGAAGCAGCTCCTCGTAGTGTTCTCCCCTCATTGGCAAACCCGAAATCTCAGCAAATTCCTCCAGAGAGATGGAGACTTCCCTATCCGCTGTCAGGAAGGTATGGGTGGGGATATTCCATTGTTCGATGAAGGCCTTTATCCACCATGTTGGAGGAGAGGGATACTCGAAAAGCGAGACGTAGACGGCGGAGTATAAACCAATCTTCGTCAGGTGAGCCCTCTTCGTCGCCAAAATGTAACGGGCCCATTGCAAATATCCGGCAAGCGGCCGCGGGGTCAATCCAATATTATAAGCCTGTCCCCAAGGGCGTGCTTCACCCTGACAGATTCGCCTCCCCAAGATGTCTATAGCCGGCGGCGGCTGCACCGGAATGGCACCGATTGCAGGCTGAAGGAGGTCGTCGGAATTCCAATTTTTAACCTCCACGGCATACTCCACCGGGGGTTTGTCCGCATAAGGGATCGTAACTATGGGCTCGGAGGGTGAGGTGGAGCTAAAGCTGCGACGGCCTTGGATAATCTGGCTGTACCACCTTCCCCATAAGTGAAGTCTCTTGCACTCGGGATCGTGATCTTTGATCAGAGCAAACACCACCCGGTCCACTGGCGAATGTGGGAACCCTCCTTCTGAGCGAACGAAAGGGAAAGACAAATTTTCAGACATGTTCCCTGTAGAAAAAGAAAAATATATAACCGTTAGTGTTCCAATGCTTCAGATTTCAAAGTCCTACATCACACTACAATGCAGAGGGCAAAGGACCAAAGGGGGGCCCACAAAATCAAGATGACGGCGCATCATTCGATAAGACAGTCCCATCATTGGATGAGACTGTCAGTCAATGAAAAAGACCCCCAAGAGAATATCCTCATTGGGGGGGAAATCCCTAGAGACAAGGAGAAAATCTCCTCTTTTTAGAGCAAAGCTCTGTCACAGAGTGACATTTGTCAAACTCTGGTCTCAAAGGAATAAAACTTCTTAAAAAAGAGCCTAGCTCTGTAGTAGTAATGAAAAATTATAACTCCTAAGAATTAAAATTTTTGGGATCTTAAAGATCCATGAAAACTTTTAGGAGTTCTCTATTTGATCTATGAGCAGGGCTCTGTTCATGGGTTAAAACCCAGGAACAAGATCTCTGTAAATTTTTGAGAGCAAGGCTCTGCGGATGAAACCCCAAAGGGGTCTTCTTTAGATCAAAAATCTATGAGAGCAAGGCTCTGTTGAAGAAACCCCAAAGGGGTCTTTTCTTTAGATCAAAGATCTACAAGAGCAAGGCTCTGTTAATTAAAATTAATTTTTACCTAAGAGTGATTCTAAGTTCTGAACTTCAAAGTTCTTGGGAAGAAGCAAGAGCAAGGCTCTAAAAGTTTTTAAGCAAGAGCAAGGCTCTGAATCAAAGTTCTTAAAACGGTGAAATTTTTTAAGGACCAAGGGTCCCATTTATAGACGCCTGCGTCTCTCACCCTGACCTCCATGATCCAATGGTTGGGATCTTGCCACCGCTGCACTCACGTGCGCGCCACGTGAGCGCAACGGTGGGGGGAGGGCATTTGTTCCCCCAATCAGAGCAAAGCTCTGTTTGAATTTTGAAAATTCAAATTTTTGAAGCAACGCTTCGGTTCCCGTGCGCTGCGCGCAACGCGCCACGTGTCAGAAGTTCAGAGCAAGGCTCTTTAAAAAAACATAAGCAAACACTCAACTGCGCAAGCGCACGGCAGCGCGACACGTGTCTGCGCAGTTGCGCAAGCACAACTGCGCAAGCGCACGGCTGCGCGACACGTGTCTGCGCAGTTGCGCAAGCACAACTGCGCAAGCGCACGGCTGCGCGACACGTGTCTGCGCAGTTGCGCAAGCGCTTCGCTGCGCGACACGTGTCTACGCAGTTGCGCAAACGCTGTTGCGCAAGCGCTTCACTGCGCGACACGTGTCACTCACTGGAAGAGTTGCGCAAAACAGAATAAATCTTGTTAAAACAAGAAGATTTCTTCTGTAAAACAGGGGCCTTTGGATCAAAGATCCAACGGTGGGGAAAATTCCCCAAATCACTCAGGAAAAGATTTATTGAACAAATTTAACTAATTTCTGAGCACTATAAAAAGGACCCCAGACCTCATTTTAAAGGACATCAAGATCTAAAAAAAAGAGAGAAGAGAATTCTGCAGACCCTCTAAAAGAAGGTAAAAAACCTTTGAGATAAGAGAAAATTCTCTTAAAGAATAGATCATTGATCTAGAAAACAAGATCAGTGATCTTCAATAGACAAATAAATAAATAAAAATAATAAAAATAGTGCCTTGCACTTGCTATGAACCTCTGGTTCTCTGAAACAGAAAGAAAGAAAAGATTTCTTTCTTCTCTTTCTTTGATCTAAATTTAGATCAAGAAATTAAAAAGTGCTTTGCACTTCTTTTCCTGAATCTAAAAGATTCTTGGTGCTTTGCACAAATGCAATGCATTATTTAAAGGGCTAGGCCCAAGTCAAAAAGACCTAGCAGGTCAGAATAAATTGCAAAGCAATAAAAGGGCTGGGCCCAAATAAAATTGATGCTCTGCATCCCTTTTGGGCAAAGCCTAAATAAAAGCAAAAGAAATGCAAAAGCAATGGACTTAGCCCAATCGTGGCCATAAGTCCTTAAATTAAATTGACTGAGCAAAATGGCTCTTCTGAATCAATGTACGTCCGGTTCGAGGGTACATCTCCGAACTCCTTTGACATCTATCGTTGTAATTCCTCAACGACGTCAAAGAGGTGACGGGTCCCAACGACCACACACCCATAGGGACTGCGGGGTCCTTAAACTCGTGGACCGAAACGTCCTTAAACTAATGTTGGACCGGAACGTCCTTAAACTAATGTCGGACCACCACGTCCCTAAACTGGAATATGGACCCCCATGTCCCTAAACTAATATCGGACCGAAACGTCCCTAAACTAATATCGGACCGAAACGTCCCTAAACTAATAATGGACCACCACGTCCCTAAACTGGCGATGGACCACCACGTCCTTAAATTGGCGCAATAGAGCCCGAATGCTCTTTTGCCGGATCTAAACGGTCCCGTTTAAGTCGATCTTAGCCCCAAACACGGCTAATGTATCCTTAAACATTCACATGGATTATAAAACTCCCAATCAACTCTTGTTCGAGGGTACATCTCCGAGCTCCTCCGATACATGTCGTTGTAATCCTTCAACGACGTCAGAGAGGTGACGAGTCTCGATGGCCATACATTAAATTAATCACCACGTTAAGTGGATCTTAGTCTCAAACAGGACTAACGTATCCTTAACGAACGTTTAAGTTGATCTTAGCCGCAACGCGACTAATGCATCCTTAAACTAAAAATACCAAACCCAAATCTAAGTAAATACGGATTTGGACTAATCCACGTCCTACGGGCGACGGCATTACTCAGTCTCCGTATACAATCCACGGGCAACCATAAACAAAACAAACACACACGACACGAAGTGAAATTCTGGAAAAGGGGAAAGTTGTTACCGCGATGCGGTAGCGTAATTAACTGCAGGGGCTTGCGCCTGCAGGGAAGAGCGTCCCCACAATCAAAAACCCCTCACCCTGAGGGGGAATCTGACGAAGTCTGCTACATCGGCCGCATCCGTCTAAACTTCCGATCCACGGTGCCATAAATCAACTTGGCATCTTCGGAGAGGTAGACGGATAAAACCACATAGCATCTGCCCCGAATCTCGGGCATGGACGTCCTAACGTCTCGGCCGCCGTTCGGAGGGGAACACCTGCGTTACAAGAAAGGTGAACTTGTCAGAAAGGATTGTAAAATAAGAAAAACAGTAACCTAAGGTTTACCTGAGGAGCTCCCGGCCGAAACAGAAGCGACTCCCTCCTCTATCGACATGAGGCCACCGCCCGTAGCCTCATCACCCGACTCGATGGGGACAGTCGTCGTGCTCGCACGGCCAGGAGACGGCGGAAGATCGTAGACGGGGAGGGCAATGATTGGAGCATTGCCGGACTCTTGGGAGAGAGTGGCTAACTCTTCCCCAAGTGTCGTGCCTATCTCACCCGCTACGTCTTCGGGCTCCGCCGTCTCCATCGGCTCATCCACCGTCACCACGAGGTCGCCGGCCTCAAGCGCCTAGTCCGCTACCACCCTCGGTTCAGTTGTAATGATCATTTCATCTGCCGCCACTTCAGGCTGGGCATCAATGACCCTATCAGCTGTAGACCCCTCAACCTCTATCTCGGGCCCCGAAGCCTCGACGATGTTGCCCGCTGTCGGCTCGGGTTCGGCAGGCACCACCTCCTCTGTTCCCCTGGGATCAACGGTCTCCGCCTCACCCTCGGTCAGACTTGGCCCTGCAAAATAATATATGTAAGAACCGTCGGCATTATAACTTTCACGATAAAAATTCTGAAAGAAATGTTACCTGAAATGGACTTATCATTTGTGCTTCGAGCGGAACGCGCCACTTGTCTGCGAACAGTGGATAGGGCGACAGGGGCCTCTTCGGAAGGAGTATCTGCCCGAGGGACGGTGCTTGGGCCCGCTCCCGTAGCCAAAGAAGCCCGGCGCGCCTCGCGCCTCAGCCGCTTTCTCTCCTCCTGGGCCGTTGAGACGGACCTAACCAGAGCCTCTCGCATTGAGGTATCCTCGTCCGTATACAGGGATGCCTCCAAGCTCTTCAAGGCATCCCTTGTCGACTTGTCAAGTCGAGGCTCTTGCAGCAGCCCCGACGAGACCGGAACTCCAGTGACGGGTTTTGGAAGGATATCTTCGTCGACTGGTATAACCCCTAGAAAGAAACAAGGAAAGAAAGTTAGGTTGATCATCGAAAAGAACGACGGAATTTGTTTTAAAAAAAGGGGGGTGGGACATACCGGCGCCCGCTAAAGCGCGTTTCTCCTCCTCCTTTTGGAAGGTTTTCAAAAAGGCAGCAATAGCTTCTTCGGTAGAGACACCTGTTGAAAATGGGGAAAAGTATTAGTGAAAAATGCGATGAAATGATGAGGAGAGCAGCTAATAATTACCTGACTCAGCGAGTTTACTCAACCACGCTTCAAGCCTCGCTGATCGCTCAGAAGCCGCAATGGCGGCCGCTAGGTCGGTGTCTGCGGGATCTACCGCGAAGCCCTTATTGCTGCCATATTCACTTATTCCTTCGGTAAGAGAGGCCTCAGGCTCTAAGCCAAGAATCGCGTCAAGGGAAAGGAGCGATTTCTTCTTATTTTGCCCGTCAGCTCTGGATGCACCCGAGACTGATTTACGCCTAGCGAACGCCTTGGGGCGGCGGGTCCCGATATCCTCGCCTGCGCCAGACTCTGGCGGTACCACATTTACCGCCTCCACTGGAGCACAGGAGACTGGTGGCACATCCACAATATCGCGAAGCGGCAATCCGCGCGGAGGGCTCAACACGCGCGGAGGTCCGACTCCAGCACCTTTGAATGGTGAAATAACCGGGGTCCTCGGCTTCTAGGGAGCCTTGCGATTGCCACCGGGAGGCGCACCCTTGCGGTCAACCAGCATGCGTTTTTCCATTTGGATAACTGGACCCATAGCATGCGCATACCAAGCCACGTACGCGTTGAGGACTTTGGGGATGCAGCTCGGTTCGCTGATGAAGAAATAAGAACCCATGTTGAGCCGCATAAAGTGGTGCATTGCATTCTTTATCCCCTCTCGGCTAACCACGGGCTTTTCCAAGAAGGCTTCCATCGGGATCCCTTGGTTGTAGCTCGATTGCTGAGCAAACCGGTGAGGGTTATACCTCATGAAGAGTGCTGTCTCATTCTGCCTGAACACCAGGTAGCCCGGCCGAATGGAGTAGAGATGGAGGATTTCCCGAGCCTTCAGTATGGAAGCCCCGTCTTTAAAATCATCGCGTAGCAACACTACCGACTTGGTGGTCTCTGAGCCTATTGTTATGACCTTATCCAAGAAGGAAACCTTAGCCCCGACCAGGTGTGGTCGAAGGAGCAGCCCCCTAGCCTCCCGCGGAGGTACAACAACGATCGAAGCCCCAACCAACCGTATGACCCTTGGGAGCCTGCATTTCTCAAAAAAGGGAGGAATCCTATGGGCGCCAAACACCCCGTGCACGTGCATTTCCATCCAAGAAGTAAAGTAGTGCATCGGGAAGTTGGCGGGTTGCACCCCAGGCTCACTAGCGTCCGCCGCTACGCTAAGTCCGTTATAAAGATAAGCCAGCCCGGCGATTCCTACTGACAACTGCAAACCAGCCACCATCCGATGCGCTGGGTAGAAAACAGTCGGCCGCATATAGCGTGGATGCATAGGAAGCGCAAAATTGCACAACCACAAGCCCAGGAACCCTACAAAGAAGGTCTCTTCATCCATGTCGGGGACGGCGATTTCTGAAAAAGAGACGACGGCAGCACCAGGGAGGTAAAAATCTTTGGGGTCATCCTCCGATGTGGGTCGGCGATCCAAACCGAATCCAAAAGGGTCGTCGAGCTGGGCGAACTTCTCGCTCCGCTCCGATAAGAACTCCGGTCGAATGAAGCGGGCAATAAAATCTGCGAAACTGACATCCCGGATGCCCGATTCCAGATAGAGTCCTTCATAGATCTCCAGTACCTTAACCAAGCCTGGGTACTGGTGCTAAATAGAGTTCTCCGGCGTCAGGTCAAACACCAGCGGCTTGGTGGCAAAGACGTACTCATCGGGATGAAGCAGCTCCTCGTAAGGCTCTCCCCTCATCGGCAGACCCGAGATTTCAGCAAACTCCTCCAAGGAGATAGAGACTTCCCGGTCCGTCATCAGGAAGGTGTGGGTGGGGATATTCCATTGCTCGATAAGTTGGAGGAGTAGGATACTCAAAGAGCGAGACGTAAATGGCCGAGTACAAGCCAATCCTCATCAGATGAGTCCTCTTCGCTGATAGGATGTACCGGGCCCACTGTAAATATCCGGCAGGCGGTCGTGGGATCAATCCAATGTTATAAGCCTGTCCCCAAGGGCGTGCTTCACCCTGACAAATTCTCCTCCCTAAAATATCTATTGCTGGCGGCGGCTGTACAGGGATAGCACCAATCGCAGGGTGGAGGAGGTCATCCGAATTCCAATTTTTGACTTCCACGGCATACTTCACCGTAGGGGAGTGAAGATGTTGGCTCAGACGGCGTGGCGAAACCGAAACTTCGGCGACCCTGGATGATCTCATTGTACCACCTACCCCAAAGGTAGAGTTTCCTGTACTCCGGATCGTATTCTCTAATCATGGTCAGGACCTCACGGTCCGAGGGTGCCTCGGGAAACCCCTCCTCCGAGCGGACGAAAGGGAATGATGTGTCTAGAGACATGATCGCTGTAAATAGAACAATTTAGCCGTTAGTGTTGTAATTCCAACGTTTGGCATCTAAAAAAATGCATTAATTAAATTAAATTAAAATTAATTAATTACACCACACAGCAGTGCAGTGAGTAGGAGACCAAAGGGGGACCCACAAAATCTGGATGACAATACGTCAGACAACCTCATCATTGGATGAGATTGTCAGTTGGTCCCCAGGAAAACATTCCCATTTATAAAAAAAAGGGGGTGGGAAGAATCCCTAGAGACAAGAAGAGAATCTCCTCTTTCAGAGCAAAGCTCTGTCACAGAGTGACACTTGTCAAACTCTGGCCCCAGGAAAATAAGATTCCTTAAAAAAGAGCACAGCTCTATGGTAATAATGGAAAGGTCCATCAGAAAATTTCTACACCTAAAAGAATTAAAATTTTTGAAAACTTGGAAAATCCACGAAAAACTTGTGAAAACTTTTCATTTTTTAGATCTAAAAGATCCACAGATGATCTATGAGCAAAACTCTGTTCATGGGTTAAAACCTATGAACAAGATCCCTGTAGATCTACAAGTTTTTGAGAGCAAAGCTCTGTTTATGAAACCCCAATGGGGATCTCTTTAGATCAAAAGATCTGTAAGAGCAAAGCTCTTTGGTTAAGGTTAATTTAAGTTAATTTGATTTAAATTAATTTTACCTAAAGTTTTTAACTTTGGAAATGAGCAAAGCTCTGAAGTTCTGGAAACGAGACCAAAGCTCTGAAGTTCTAAGCAAGAGCAAAGCTCTGAAATCAAAATCTAGAAAATGGTGAAGTTTTCTAAAGGGCCATAGGTCCTATTTATAAGGCGCTTGCGCCCCTTCAGCTCACCCTTTGATCCAACGGTCAGGGGCTTGCCACCGCTGCACTCACGTGCGCGCCACGTGAGCGTAACGGTGGGGGGGGGGCATTTGTTTCCCCCAATCAGAGCAAAGCTCTGCTGGAAATTCAAAATTCAAAATTTGAAGCAATGCTTCAAATCCCGGGCGCAACCCGCCACGTGTCCGGCGCTGATACGTCAGCGCAGCGCCCAAGAAGGCACGCCCAATCAGAGCAAAGCTCTATTTTAAGGAACCAACGCTTCAGTTGCGCAGGCACTGCGCTGCACGACACGTGTCAGCACAGATGCGCTAGCGCAGTTGCGCAAGTGCCGCGCTGCGCGACACGTGTCAGCGCAGATGCGCTAGCGCAGTTGCGCAAGTGCCGCGCTGCGCGACACGTATCAGCGCAGATGCGCTAGCGCAGTTGTGCTGCGCTGTGCGACACGTGTCACGCGCTGGGGCATCTGCGCCAAACAGAATTAGATTTTAAAGAAATCTTTCTTTTCTTGTTAAAATAAGAAGATTTTCTTCTGCAAAGCAGAAACCCTTGGATCAAAGATCCAACGGTGGGGAAAATTCCCCAAATCACTCAGAGAAAGATCTCTTTAACAAATTTAACTAATTCATGGGCACTATAAAAGAGACCCCAGACCTCAATTCAAAAAAAAACATCTTTCTAAAAAAAAAAAGAAGAGAACTCTTGAGAACTGCTCAAGAACAATAGAAGGTAAAAACCTTTAGAAAGAAGAGAAAATTCTCTTATGGACAGATTATTGATCTAAGAACAAGATCAATAATCTTAAATAAAAAGAAAAATAAGTTATAATAGTGCTTTGCACTTTCTTATGAACCATTGGTTCTTTGAAAACAAAAGAAAACTTGTTTTCTTTGATTTAAAATCGATCAAAATATAAAACAGTGCTTTGCACTTGAAAAATTGTGCTGTTCCGCTCCTTTGTTGGCGCAAGCCACCAGGGAGCGCCACGTGTCAGCAGCGCAACAGCGCAGCGCATTGACACAGCGTACTGCGCTATTGCGCTTGCATTCATCAGAGTGCGACACGTGTCGCTCCCACGAGCGCTTGCGCTCATTATTTGGCGCAAAGCGCTTCACAAGCCACTGTCAAATAATTAATGCATTGCATTATTTGTAGAAGGGCCTAGCCCAATTAAAAAAGACCTAACAGGCTGAACTAAATGCTTTGCATTATTTTAAAAGGGGGCAGGGCCCAAGCAAAGACAGATGCTCTGCATCAAAAATAAATGGACAGAGCCCAAATCAGAAAGGCCTAGCCGACCAGAATAAAATGCTATGCAATACTAAACATGGGCAAAGCCCTAACACAGGTCTAACAGGCCAAATGCAAACAAAATGTGGGACGTTTCCAACTGGACTTAGCCCAATTTTGGCCGTAAGTCCTCAAATTAAATTGACTGAGCAAGATTGCTCTCTTAAATCAATTTACGACCGGTTCAAGGGTACATCTCCGAACTCCTCTCACACATGTCGTTGTAATCATTCAACGTCGTCAGAGAGGTGACGGGTCTCGACAACCATACATCAATACGGACTGCGGGGTCCTTAAAAACTCGCGGACCGAGACGTCCCTAAACTAATATCGGACCGAGACGTCCCTAAACTAATAATGGACCACCACGTCCCTAAACTGGAACATGGACCACCACGTCCCTAAACTGGAACATGGACCGCAACGTCCCTAAACTGGACCAATAGAGCCTCTAAATGCTCTTTTGCCGGATCTAAACGATCCCGTTTAAGTTGATCTTAGCCCCCAAACACGGCTAACGTATCCTTAAACATTCAAACGGACTATAAAACTCCAAATCAACCTTGATTCAAGGGTACATCTCTGAACTCTTCTGACATCTGCCGTTGTAATCCTTCAACGACGTTAGAGAGGTGACGAGTCCCGATGGCCAGATATTAAATGGATTATCACGTTAAGTTGATCTTAGTCTCAAACAGGACTATCGTATCCTTAACGAACGTTTAAGTTGATCTTAGCCGCAACGCGACTAATGCATCCTTAAACTAAAAACACCAAACCCAAATCTAAGTAAATACGGATTTGGACTAATCCACGTCCTACGGGCGACGGCATTACTCAGTTTCCGTATACAATCTACGAGCAACCACAAACAAAACAAACACACACGACACGAAGTGAAATTCTAGACAAGGAGAAAGTTGTTACCGCGATGCGGTAGCGTAATTAACTGCAGGGGCTTGCGCCTGCAGGGAAAAGCGTCCCCACAATCAAAAACCCTTCAAGCGAGGGGGAATCTGACGAAGTCTGCTACATCGGCCGCATCCGTCTAAACCTCCGATACACGGTGCCATAAATCAACTTGGCATCTTCGGAGAGGTGGACGGATAAAACCAAATAGCATCTGCCCCGAATCTCAGCGTCAGGACATCGCGGTCCTGTGCGCCGCCATTCGGAGGGGAATAAGCCTATAGTGCAATAGTTGTTGTACAGTTTAGACTCATTTGTATATTCATTATTGCGGGGTGAAGTCCGACATGTGGACTGCCGTTTCCGCCAGATTATATATTCTTTTATTGGGTCACGACTGGGTTAAGGTCGATGTCACCTTTGTATAATACTTTTCTTTTCTGTACTATGATTACCCCGTGGTGGAGTACTCGAATAGCCGGAGTATAGAGGGCAACGGGCCCGCATATCATGGCGTTGAGACAGAGGGGGACTCACTCTAGAATTGGTGGGCTATTTGCCACACTCGTAGGGAGTATAGGATGACCCATGAAGGGGTGCTCAAGTAACCGGATTCCGTGAAGTGCTGGTGGCCCATTCACTTTGTTGATTGGGGTTTCCTCGCTTCTGGGATTGGTGGGTAACTTGCCGCACTCGTAGGGGTCTTGGTTATACATTGCGTAGGCTATCCACACGACTGGGGAACGTCGGGTCTCATTTGCGGTTCAAATGAAACCCGAGGCTCCTAGATTATCCGTTGTTCTATGTTACTTATCGCTTTTCTGTGATGTTGATTATATCATACCTGGGACGAATGTTATATATATATATATATTTATATACTAGTAGATTTGTATATATTTTGCATCTGCGTTAGTTAAGTAATCTAACGGTGCATGACGGGGGCCCATGGCGAATGCGGATGGTATATACGTACATTGTATTTTCGTTCTTTTCTGGTATGATATGGATTAATTGATGGGACTGCATTAATTCTGATTAATGCAAGAAAAACAAACGTATATGATGTTGTTGGAACCAATTTTGAAAACTGAAATTACAGACGTTTCCTTTTGCTTTGCACAGCGGTATTCGGTTATGAATATTCAACAACTCATTCGACGGGGCAAGAGCCGAGATCCCTTCATATGGAGTGACCTCTTGGGCAAAAGTTTGCGTCTTTGTAATAACTTCACTATAGTCGATTCTCTTACTTTGCATCGTGGTATTCAGTTAGGAATATCCTACACTTCATTCGATGAGGAAAGAGACGAGATCCCTTACAGGGAGTGCCTCTTTAGCAAAAGTTTACGCTACTATATATTTGTAAAACCACTCAGTTCCTTCAACAATATCAAGTTCATTACGTTAAACGTTTTTTTGCCAAAAACCAGCTGTATCCCTCCGTCATTTCGGATGAGTAGTACATAGTATTCGTGCTGCGTTTGTTGGACTTTGTCAAGGCGTAGTGTACGGTAGCTAGATATTGCTTGTCTGTTGTATAGAAATGCGATTATCTAGGACAGTCTATAGCCTTGTTGGCCTTTGTCAAGGGTTTGTACGGGTGGGTCTAGATTAATCTAGGATAATGATGGGTTGAACTTGACTAGTGGTTTATGATTTGTTGGCCTTTGTCAAGGTCATAAACCGCTAGGAGCAAAAACCATATCGGGAGTTTTAAATATACAGGAAACTTGCCAGGCATGCACATACCTTCTGGAGTGTAGTGACTTGAGTGGCTTCCATCAAGTTATCATGCGATGATAGTTGGATCCCGATTCCCACTGATGAGTAGGTGTTACTCCTCGGGTGATTTTCAGATGATCCCGATTAATTCTTCTTTTAGGGTTTGAAGGAGAATTCGAGGAAACGGTGAGAGCCATCCTGATTAGATAAAGTGATTAACCAATCTAATTTAGGTTAGAGTGCACGCTGAGTGTTTCTTTTCTCTCTCTCTCTCTCTTTGGCAGTGATCATGACTTGACCTTAAACTAAAACTCATGAACCAAGTTAACCGAACCTTCTTAAAACACTTTGGCTTTCAGATTGTCATTAAGTCGTATATATCCCTGCCACTCCTACTTTTCCTTTGCATTTCTTCAGAACACTCTGTATCACTACGAAGGTCCATATTTCTTAGATATTCAATCGTATAGTTACATACGAATTCAAAGAAACTTGTTTCTGTTCGAGAATGGATTCCGGTTGTGGAGAAATTGAATAGGATTATTCAGTTGTCTTTTATCTTTACATTCTCTCAGGTTGCGAGGGCTCCTAGTATTAGGAGAGTACACTTATTACGCTTATTGGATAGTCTTCTTCCAAACCTTAGGCTGGTGCCGAAGGGTGGGGAAGAAAGAAAACCAATTAGCCTAAGTGTGGTGTACAGAAGGTAATAAGTAAAGACATATAAAGGGATTAGAGTGAGGGCAAAGGAAATTGCGAATACTATCATTCACGACGAAGCCGTGAATATCCCTGCCATTCCTACTTCCCTTTTGCATTTCTCCAGATCACTCAGTATCACTATGAAGATCCATATTGATTGGATAAGTCATCGTATAGTTATTTACGAACTCAAACGAACTTGTCTCAGTTCGAGGATGATTTCCGGTTCGGGAGAAATTGAATAGGATTATTCGGTTGTCTTTTCTCTTTACCTTCTCTCAGGTTGCGAGGGTTCCTAGTGTTAGGAGAGTAACCTATTACGCTTATTGGATAGTTTTCTTCCAAACCTTAGGCTGGTGCCGAAGGGTAGGGAAGGAAGAAAATCAATTAGCCTAAGTACGGTGTACAGAAGGTAAGAAGTAAAGACATATGAAGGGATTGGAGAGAGGGAAAGCAAATATACGGTTACTGTCATGAATCTGGATAGTGGAAGAGGCATTACTAGGAATACCCAGCCACCCCTTCGAAACATTTTTATGTTTCATTTTTACTGTACAGTGTTAATTGAAAACTGTTTTCCCAATTAGATTCTGACTCCAGGGTATGTATTTACCAGACTTGATCCTCATATTTGTATGGCGTTACAGATGCTGAGTGGGAGTAGAATATTGGGAATTAGGTGAATATATCCTCAATATATCAGTATTTGAGGAAATCACCTGGGTTTTGCCTAACGACAAATATTTGGTTTTGAATATCCGTTGTTATGCATCGGTTTCAAACTGATATATCTGTACGCTTATTTTATAAAGTGAGATATAACTTTTTGAAATTATTTTTATGATATTCACCAATATCAGTTGATGGTTAGGTAAGGTGCATTCAACAACGGTGTAATTCTTCTTAACCATAACACAGTTTTCAACCTACGACGCACAGAGTTTGAGTTATCAAACTCTGAGGACTTATACAAAGTGTTGTATGTTGTCCGATATCCATTAGGACAAAATAGTTGGCACTCGTACTATATTCTGTTTACTTATGACTTCTTTAGTTTTAGACACATATTTCATTGAAATACAAGGTCCAAGTTTTGAAAAGTTGTAGATATAAGAATAAAGTAGAGAACCATATGTTGCAAGTGTCAGGATTCTTCGAAGTGATCGAAGTTGTAGATACTTATGATAGGTCTTCCGTCGTAAGTAATATATTTGAGAACTTGCTTCTCTCTCAGGTTACTCATCCGTGAGTACGCTCATTGATGAGTAATACTGCTTGGCCTTGTTCCATTTAATCGATATGCGCTGGAAACAGCTGCATGTATTTTGAATTTGGTTCCAATTAAATTAGTGCCTTTGTTTCTATATTGGATATAGAATGGGTTCATATCTTAACGATGTTAATCTATATGGAGTTGTCCGGCTTATACTTAAAACTAGAATCTGGATAAACTCAAGGCATGTTTCAGTAGTGGCAGTTTGTGGGTTATCCCGGGCTTTGACGAGGGTTAACATTCTACCATTTGGAGGTTCAATAGTTATATTGTTCTTAACTCGCCACATCTTTAGTAAAATGAATTCTTTTCAGAAAATATTAACGTGAGTTTGGTAGAATTAGAAGTGATTCCAGAACCACAAACGATTACTGAAAATTTAGTAGAACTTAAAGATTCAATTAGATTCGACAATCCATTATCCACTCCGCAGATTTTGTGGGTAACCTCAGCCACCTGAGAGGTACTCTGGTCTCCTCAAAGACGGTGACAGGGAGGTTTTTGATGACCCAATCTTGCCACTACTGTTGTTCTAGACTATGAGATCTGGCATAACGTTGTTCTAAATTAGCTTTAGAAGTGCACATGTATATGACTCTGCCAGATGGTTGTTGTAGTCAGTGGGAGCAACAGAAGCATGGTGGGCAAGTAGCTTATGTCTGTTCATAGACTAAAACAAGTACAACAGAGATAGATCATCTAGTTTTGATGTGATTGTCATAAAGTTTGACTTCATCAGAACAACAGATGGACCTGGTAAGAAGGTAGCAGGGAGTGGTGTCTTGGTATTTGGATGACATACTCTTGATAGGAAGTGATCTTACTATACTACGGTCGGTTATACTGTGATTGTCACAAGGCGTTTCTCCACATAGGATCTGGATAAAATATCAGGGATTCTGGTGACTATATCTATGGTTTTAAATCTAGATTTGGGAAGTGTCCCAATTTGGGTACTTTGACACTATACTAAAAGTGTTTTAGAATGGACGACTCCTGGCGTGGTGGTGTACCCGCAGGTGAGGGAGTCACCCTCTCTAAAGAGATGTCTTCTAGACTGATGATGAGAGGGATTTGAATGATTGATATATCTCTTACTTAGACAATTGAGTCAATCATGAGGTGTCAAGTACCACACCAGATATTGCTTTTGCACTGGCTGCAATAAGCATATATTAATCCAATCCTGGAGAAATATTGGGAAGCAGTTATGAACATAAGAGGATGTTCTTGGTATATGGTAATGGCAGCCTCCTTCAGGAGGAGGTTATAATTTCAGGCTTTTAAGGTGACCTGGATGACAGAGTAACTGTCAGAGCTGTAGTTTTCTCTCTTTTGAGGGGCAATATGTTGTACAGGTGGTCCATGTGGATACTGAGGAAGGCATGGCGCAGGATACTGATTAAATCAGTAGAAAGTACGGTCTAAGAAGTCTGTTGGATTTGGAGTTCATTTATGAAATAGGTCCCATCAGATATCCAGATAAATTCTAAGACATGTACGCTCATTTCGGGAGATAGTCTTTCCCCGAGAAATTGATATATAGAGAGATAAAGATAGAAACATTGGAGTGGATCCACTCACTGAATCTATTTCTCGAGTGCAATAGTTTCGCAAACAAGCTTTGCGAGACTGATTAGTAGAGAAGTTGGGTGTTCGGTATCATACGAGCTGTGATTATGCGACACCGCAATAATTAGCCTTAAGTGCAAGTGGGAGATCGTTGGCTATAGTGCACTCAAGGCAATTATTGTAATTGCAGGCACGCGATTGTGATGATTGAGGGAGGACCTATATAGGTAGAACAGTCTTACTCGATATGATAGTATGCTATCTGGTTTGTCTCTATCATTATGTACATGCATTATGTAGTATTACAGATCACTATTACATGTTGATAGGGCCCATAGGATTCTTGCTTGACTACCAGTATTATGATGGCGATCATATACGTGGGAGCTGGGTGGTCTATAAGCACATCCTTAAATGTCCCTAGTCGAGAGAGTATCGAAACTAGGCATTGATACTCCGGAGTAGACTAGTGTATACTTTTCGAGACCCCGACGAGGGGCGGTGGCCGGTCTCACAAGCCATTGGTGTCAGTTAGTCACCTAAGATAATATACATGTGCTCATTGGGTTATGAGTTACACTGGACGGACTCGGCGGGAACATACTAGATGGTATTATACTTATTGTCAGATAGCAGTTCTGAGGTGACACGAGTACAGGTTAGTCTGTCGACCTGAGATTGTCATTTTTCTCATGTGAGTTCCCACTGTGCTTTGATTACTACCCTACCACGGCTCAAAGTTGTCGTGAAAACAGGTTTTAGTTGGGTACAGTCCCAAGCCAAATGGAGGCAATGAGCGCATCGTCGGGGATTTGTCTCTCCCGGTATTAGGGGTTGATGTCGCGCTGTGCACAGGTGGCCATCACCAGAAATCCTTGGCCAAGGTAGACGAGAATTACTGATTTGGATCAGTAGTTTCTCAGTGGGTGATGGGCTTCACACCGACATGAAATATCGCGTTATTAGGGGTCTGACTTTATTCATACCCTAGACACGATATGCGATACTCTTAGACGAACAGACTGGACTGTATGGAGATTGTCACTAACAAGCTCAGTAGGGGTTCGGATGAGTTTGCTCGTTGGCCTTCCTTTCGCTCAATACCTGGGTAGCCGTTACGTACAGCTAGTGCTGCTGACGTGCCTGTGGTTAAACCCACTGCCAGCGTATTGACGAGTCTTTAGAGTCCCACACAGAGGGTTTCCCTGGTTCTGGCGAAATGATATAGTAGCCTTATTGGATACGTGCAGGATTCCGATCGAACGATTGTACTAGTTACCCGGACTTTCGATCGGACGGTTGATGATACTAGCCGGCACAGATTGAGCCGGATTATTAAATCAGGTATTGATTTAATAATTTACATATATGTATATTCTATTATTATATTCTTTGTGTTATTCTATCTCTTTGGGTATTTGTATTTCGGTATGAATACATGTATGTATATACAGTAGAGTGTAATCCGTATTTATATGGAAAACATTCTAGAAGGTGGACACCTCATTTTAGATTTATCCATTTTCTTTAAATGGAAAATGAGGTGTAAAAGAAAAAGGAGGGGAGTATGGTGAGAGCCATGCTTCAATAGTGTTGCACAAATGAATTAAATGAATTAAAAATTCATTTGTGCAAACTATTCAAGCATGGTTGGTTTTTTAAAATGAAAGATATGTTTTACAAAAACCTTGCTTCATTTTCTTCGCTTGACGTGGAAAAAGTTTTGAGTTGGATGGTTCATTCTTACTTGAGTTTTTCAATCTCACCATTTTGCATCACTTTCCTCACTAGCTTTCTTGAGTTTCTCCTCCTTCATCTTCAACATTCTTTCTACAATCTCATGTGTTGAAAATCAAGAGAGGAGGTAAAATAGATATACACATAGAAAACTTCACTATATCCTAGGCACTCGAGATTAGCAACCTAGAGTCCTTAGTTGCTTCACTAGATTCTTAGTATGGAGCTAGAGCCATGAGCTATATCTATCGAGTGGATCATCTTCGACGAAGGAAGACCGGCGGCCAAGTTCAGTCGACGACGCCTTAAGGAGCTAAGGAAGATGGTAGAAGACCGAAGTACACGGTTCATTCGGTATAACTTTTCTATCACAGTAGATAAGATCTTCGTAGTTTGCTAGTTTCATGTTTGGTTTCGATTCTAGATAGTTGTTTCTAGCGCCAAGTTTTTTAAACGCCAAATTTTTTTTGTTCCGCAACGGCCACGGTCGACGGCCAGGACGCTAGGAACCCCAACAGTTTACATATACATGCATCCGTATAAAAATACGAATAGTCAATAGAAAGAAAATGAATAATAGTGAACATAATACTAGAATATATATATCAAAAAATATATATGTAAATTATTAAATCAATACTTGATTTAATAATCCGGCTTAATTCTAAGCCGGCTAATATTATCAAACTTCCGATTAAAGTCCGTGTAGCCAGTACACTTATTTAATCAAACTCCTGTATGTATCAACATACGTCATTTATGTCATATCGCCTGAACCGGAAAAACCCTGTGTGTGGGATTCTAAAGACTCGACAATACGCTGGCAGTGAATTAGGATAAATCCATAACCATAAGCACGTCAGCGGCACTAGCTGTACGTAACGGCTACCCAGTTATGTGTTGAAAGGGAGGTTGACAATCAAGTCCGTCCGTATCTCTACCGAGCCTGTAAGTGACAATCTTCGTACAATCTGGTCTTTTCATCTAAGAGTGTCACATACCTGGTCTAGGGGTGGTAAACGTCAGACCCCTAATAACCTGATAAGTCGTGTCGGTGTCAAGCTCATCACTCACCAAGAAACTACTATCAGTAAATCTCATCCACCTTGGTTAGGGATTTATGGTGATAGTCAACCGAACATAGCACGACATTGACTCCCTATACCAGGAAAGATGAATCCCTGATGACCGCTTATCGCCTCCATGTGGCTCGGGACTGCACCCAACTAAAACCTATTTGCATGACTCTTTTAAGACGTGGTAGGGTAGTAATCAAAGTATAGTGGGAACTCACACGAGACAAATGACGATCTCAGATCAAAAGACTACTCTGTACTTATGTCACCAGAGAACTGCTATCTGACGATAAGTATAATACCATCTAGAAGTTCTCGGTGAGTCCGCTCGGTGTCCTTACCTCTAGTGAGCACCTGTATACAATCTTAGATGCCACAACACCAATGGTTTGTGAGACCGGCTACCTCCCTTCTTCAGGGTCTAGAAAGTATACACTAGTCTACTCTGGAATATAGATGCCCAGTCTCGATACTTCCATGACTAGGAACATTTAAGGACGTGCTCATGGATTACCCAGCTCCCATATATATGATCGCCATCATAATGCTGGTAGTCAAGTAAGAATCCTATGGGATTTATCATTATATATTAGAGACACGTACTAAAACGTATACAAATAATGATAAAGACAAAAAAGATAGCATACTATCATCTCAAGTAAAACCGTTCTACTTGTATAGGTCCTCCTTCAATTATTATAATTTTCTACCTGCAATTAAAATAATTGCTTTGAGGGCACTATATACAACAATCTCCCACTTGCACTTAAGGCCAATTATTGCTGTATTGCATACTCATAACTCTATGTGCTCTCGAATACCCAACTTCTATACTAATCAGTTTCACAAACTGTGTTTGAGAAATAACCGTGTTTGAGAAATAGCCTCAGTGAGTGGATTCGCTATAATATTTCTAACTTTATCTCTCTATATCTCAACTTCGCGGATATCAACTATCTCCTGAATTAAGTGATACCCTGCCTTAGAATTTGTCTGGATATATGTCACGCTTCGCTTCCCCGTGTACGGAGAAGAGGACGTGGCAGGCACGCGACATATTTACTTAGAAGCAAACACGTTAAGCGTAAATAAGAAATATAAATAAATGCACAAGAATGACAAGAGATGTAATATAAACAACAACTTTTATTAACATTCATTCTTTACATACAACAGAAAAGAAAAGTACAATGATAGAAAGCAATGCCTAAATAATGGTATATAAACTGAAATAAGTACAAGGAAAGCTAGAAGTCTGGCTGCTCTGAGAACTGTTCCATGTCGTCCTGGCTGGGCTCTGCCTCTTGAGGATCCAGTCCTCCTGACGAACATTCCAAAGAAAGAAAGAGAGAAATGTCGTCAGCGAACTAGCGCTCGGTAAGTCCCAAAAGTAAGAATGGAATAGAACAAGTAAAAAGAAAGAACCGGTATTTTATACATGTATATGTTTGTTATACTATCATAGTTGTTTGTATTTTGGTACAGAAGCTATCAGTGTATATGAGAGAAGTCCAACTATCCCGTGGACTATGGTAATAGGTAAGTACAATGCCCCGTCAAAACCCACGGGACAACGGCACGAGGGTTCAGGTAGGTGTCTTTTAGTGTCCATCATCGTGCCACTTTTAATACATACAGTACCAATCTACCCTGTTAAAACCCTGTAATGTATTGTATTGATTCATAGTTATCAGACTTGCCGAGACCATGGATATAAGTCGTTCATGTAATCATGTTCAGAATGTAAACAAGTAGTCATGTAATCAAGTCAAGTTATAGCCATAGTTCGGTCAAGTCAAGTCATGTTTGCATGTTGATCTTGTTCTAGTATTCAGGTTCAGGTTCAAGTATACTGGTTAGGGTTTGGATTGAATTTAAATTTGATTTAGACTCAGATTTGAGTTAGAGACTTTAAACTGATTTGGATCCTAAGTTAGATTCGGGTGTTATCGGTAACTGCTGTATATGGACGTCAGGATTTGTGTCTTTTTCCAAGACAATTACCATTGATAACACCGTTAAGTTTTTCTACCTTAAATAGGCAAGCACTCACTTTCTCCGACTCCCCGAGGCTCAAGAGAATTGATCCCGCTTAAACCTATATTTACTAAAGTCCTGAGGATTTTATCAAAAATATTTTATATACTTTCAAAATAAAACTCGAGTATTTATTTATATTATTTAGGGTTTTCAAAATTGTGAATTTTAAGAATGTGAACTATCTTATTGCTAATAGTTTAGCTTGGATAGTTCAAGGTATTTTAGTGTAAAACTTGTCTTTTGGATAACTTGAGGGTATTTTGGTGAAACTTTTCATTCTTTTATTTTTTAGAAAACATGGAATTTTATTATATCTTGAAAATATGTGATTTGATAATATTTATATATTTATAAAAATTAATTTTATTATTAAATAGAAAATCTCGTTTTTCTTAAAAATCGTATTAAAAATCTTTTGAGACCAAATGCTCCGTGAGGAGCTCTGCATCTCGCTCTATTAGCCCAAGAATGTGCGATAATCCACACCATCCAATAGCGGGTTTCCTAAAGAGAGTTGTAGAGGCATAATCGGAAAGAGTTTTGATAATACAATTCAAAGAAAATTGGTTTTTTTTATAGTCCATGGTATTTTAATGAAATGTTGTATTTGCCACAAACATATGTTCAAAAGAGTATCGTGCTTGTAAACATGTGTGTATGTGAGGGGTAGGTCATTACCCCGTGATGTTTTCTAGAGGTATGTACAAACAAAGAAATAAAAATGACGTATATAAAGTTCATGATATTTTCATATAAAAGTGAGATTTAGGTTATTTAACATGATGTGTTAGAGTGAAAGTTGGTTCTAAACATTTATAATAGTGTTACAAATATTATGTGAAAGTTGGATGAACAATATGTAATTAAAAAGTGAGATTTTATAGTTTAGAAGATTTACATCGGTACTAACTCCACTTACCGATGTTTGTTTTGAAAAGAGATTTTAGAGAAGAAGGGTGGTGATGAGAGGGGACTTACTTTTGGATTTTGTTAAAAAGACTGAGAGAAAGGGGTTGAGATCGTCATGGCGTCGCGGGGTCGCCGGAACTTGCTCGATTCCACGCCGGAAGTTGGTCTCTTGCTAACTCCACTTGTACTCTTCTTGTATATAGAAATATTTGAGGGTTTTGGCTAGAATTTTCAGAATGTGGAAGGTTTAGGGTAACGGGTTGTATTTATTGTGTGGAATTAGGGTTTAAGAATTGAAAGAATGAATTAAAATGCATTAAAATTTGATTTAAAAGTGAAATTAAAGTCTCTGTTTGATTGCAGGAAAATCAAATAGTATAGGGGAGTTAGGGATAGGCCAAGAGTTGTGTGTGCAGAGCCCGAGGACTTTTACCCACAGACTGACCGTCGGCGCCGGCCGAAGAGCTAATCTCCCCGATCGTTTGTAGTTAAGGGGCCGGTGGATCTTGGCCACGTGTCCAAGGTTGTGTACACAACATTTTGCACATGTTTGTTTTTCTGTCTTTTCATTTCTATGTGCAGTGCACGTGTAAACTTTTATTCTTCCAAAAATTTTAAAAGAAAATTCAGAAAAAATATAATGTACCTGAAGGGATTCGAGCACAGGGCTACGTCACAGCAGTGCAAGGCTTTTACCAATGAGCTACAAGTTATTTCTTACTATTCTTAAACAAGAATAAGTTATAAATTCTACTCAGGCTTGCAAACTCCTTTCTGTATATTAAATTGAAAAATTTTCGTACAGTAAATTCAGAGTCGTTACATTCTACCCTCTTTATAAAAATTTTGTCTTTGAAATTTACAATTACATAATGACTAGTTTACAAATAAGTAAGGGTATCTTGCACGCATGTCATCTTCTCGTTCCCACGTTAATTCTTCTGGCGAATCTTTTCTCCACATCACTTGGACCAAGTTTACTTCCTTGTTCCGTAATGTCTTTATCTTTCGGTCCAGGATTTCAACAGGTTGTTGCTCGCAAGTCAGGTCAGTCTGTACCGTGAGCTCGGAGTTATCAAGTATGCAGCTGGGGTCGCTCACATATCTTCGAAGCTGGGATATATGGAACACGTTGTGCACTTCTTCCAATGAGGATGGTAGTGCTAAATGATATGTCACTTCTCCGACTCGTTCGAGTATGTCAAACGATTCTATATATCTCGGACTTAGCTTACCCCTCTTGCCAAAGCATATTACTCCTCGGTTTGGAGATATCTTTAAGAAAACATGATCTCCCGGTTGGAACTCTAGGTGTCGATGCTTTGCATCAGCCCAATGCTTCTGTCGATCTTGGGCTATGCGCATTCTTTCCCTGATCGTGTGAACTACGTCCACAGTTGCCACGATTATCTCTTGTCCTAGGAGTTCACGATCTCCGATGTCTTCCCAACTTAGTGGTGAACGACACTTCCTTCTATAGAGAGCTGCAAATGGTGCCATTCCAATACTCGTCTGATAGCTGTTGTTATATGAAAACTCTACAAGGCGTAGGTGATCTTTCCACGAACCTCCGAAGTCTAACATACAAGCTCTTAGCATGTCCTCCAGAATCTGAATTGTTTGCTCGGACTGTCCGTCCGTTTGTGGATGGTAAGCCGTGCTGAAGTTCAGACTCGTTCCCAGACTAGCTTGCAGACTCTGCCAAAACTGTGATCGGAATTTGGTATCACGATCGGAGACGATGTAAACTGGTACTCCATGTAATCTCACGATCTCCTCCATGTACTTCTTTGCTAACGCTCGGTAGATTGGCCAACTCGAAAGGGAATAAAGTGCGCCAATTTAGCGAGTCGATCCACAATAACCCGTACTGCATCGTTTCCTTTTCGTGCTGCGAGGGAGCAGTCACGAAATCCATGGTAATGTGCTGTCATTTGCATTCCGGTATTGTTAACGGTTGAAGTAGACCAGCAGTTCTGTGATATTTAGCCTTTACTTGCTGACACACCAAGCACTTGGCTACGCTTCTGGCTACTTCACGCTTTATTCCATAGATCCTTTTACATTTTGGTACCGCCGGGAGAGAAAACACTTCTGCATCCTTCGCTTTAGCGCGGTATTTCCCTGGCTCCAACGTTCTATCTCCACTCTTGAAATAAAAGACTGGGTGATCTGGTATCTTAAATACTACCCTCCTTTGATGGCAGTAAATTTTAGCATAGAAAACTCACAGCCAGTCCATTCCCAACACAACATCGAAGTTTGGAATGTCCAGTACTTTGAAATTCATGTAGAATTCTCATCCGCAAACTACAACTGGACACTGATCCAATCCTATAGTCTCCTTCAATACTCCATTTCCGGAACTGACATTCCAGCTTGAAATGAGTGATTTCATGGGAATCGTGTGTGTTCTTACGAATCGTTGCGACATGAAGCAGTGTGGCGCTCCAGTGTCGAACAGTGCAAGTGTAGAAATAATGTCTACTAGTATAGTGCTTAAGTTGTGTGGGGTTGGTTTTAGATACAAGAAAAAGTATAGGGTGCTATACAAGGATTTGAAAAGAAAAGGAAAGGTTAGGATAGATTCAAGGAATTTAAAATGTAAAGAATGTACAGTTACTAATTCTTATACTTCTTGTGATATATTGCTTAGGATTTCATGCAGAACTGACCTGCATGGGCCGCCAACAAAACCTGTCACGCCTCGCTTCCCAGTGTACGGAGAAGAGGACGTGGCGGGTACACGACGTCTTTACTTAGAAGTAAACACGTTAAGCGTAAATAAGCAATATAAATAAATGCACAAGAATGACAAGAGATGTAATATAAACATTAACTTTTATTAACATTCATTCTTTACATACAACTGAAAAGAAAAGTAAAATGATAGAAAGCAATGCCTAAACAATGGCATATAAACTGAAATAAGTACAAGGAAAGCTAGAAGTCCGGCTGCTCTGAGAACTGGTCCAAGTCGTCGTGGCTGGGCTCTGCCTTCTGAGGATACGGTTCTCCTGACGAACATTCTAAAGAAAGAAAGAGACAGGAATATCGTCAGCGAGCTAGCGTTCGGTAATTCCTAAAAGTAAGGATGGAATAGAACAAGTTAAAAGAAAGAACGGGTATTTTATACATGTATATGTTTGTTATACTAAAGTATTTGTTTGTAGCTTGGTACAGAAAGCATCAGTGTATACGAGAGGAGTCTAACTATCCCGTGGACTATGGTAATAGGTAAGTACAAGGCTCCGTCAAAACCTACGGGACAACGGCACGAGAGTTCAGGTAGGTGTCTTTTAGTGTCCATCATCGTGCTACTTTTAATACATTCCATACCAATCTACCCCGTTAAAACTCCATAATGTATTGTATTGATTTATAGTTATCAGACTTGCCGAGACCATGGATACAAGTCGTTCATGTAATCAGGTTCAAGATGTAAAGAAGTAATCATGTAATCAAGTCAAGTTATAGCCTTGGTTTGATCAAGTCAAGTCATGTTTGCATGTTGATCTTGTTCTAGTATTCAGGTTCAGGTTCAAGTATACCGGTTAGGGTTTGGATTGAATTTAAGTTTGATTTAGACTCAGACTTGAGTCAGACAATTTAAACTGATTTGGATCCTGAGTTAGATTCGGGTGTTATCGGTAATTGCTGCACATGGATGGCAGGATTTGTGTCTTTTCCAAGACAATTACCATTGATAACACCGTTAAGTTTTTCTACCTTAAATAGGCAAGCGCTCACTTTCTCCGGCTCCCTGACGCTCAAGAGAATTGATTCCGCATAAACTTATATTTACTGAAGTCTTTAAATGTAGTTTTATATAACTCGAGGGGGTTTTATGAAAAATATTTTATATACTTTCAAAATAAGCCTCGAGTATTTATTTATATTATTTAGGGTTTTCAAAATTATGAATTTTAAGAATGTAAAGTATTTTAGTGCTAATAGTTTAGCTTGGATAGTTCAAGATGTTTTTGTGCAAAACTTGTCTTTTGGATTACTTGAAGGTATTTTGGTGAAACTTGTCATTTTTTTATTTTTTAGAAAACATGGAATTTTATTATATCTTGAAAAAATGTGGTTTGATAATATTTTTTTAAAAAAATTAATTTTATTATCAAATAGAAAATCTCGTTTTTCTTAAAAATCGTATTAAAAATCTTTCGAGATCGAATGCTCCGTGAGGAGGTCTGCATCTTGCTCTACTAGCCCAAGGATGTACGATAATCCACACCATCCAATAGCGGGTCCACTAAAGAGGATTGTAGAGGCATAATCACAAAGAGTTTTGATAATACGATTCAAAGAAAACCGTTTTTTATAGTTCATGGTATTTTAATGAAATGTTGTATTTGCCACAAACTTATGTTCGAAAGAGTATCGTGCTATCTAAACATGTGTGTATGTGAGGGGTATGTTATTACCCCATGATGTTTTTTAGAGGTATGTACAAACAAAGGAATAAAAATGACGTATATAAAGTTCATGGTATTTTCATGTAAAAGTGAGATTTAAGTTATTTAACATGATGTGTTAGAGTGAGAGTTGGTTCTAAACATTTATAATAGTGTTACAAATATTATGTGAAAGTTGGATGAGCAATATGTAATTAAAAAGTGAGATTTTATAGTTTAGAAAATTTACATCGGTATTAACTCCACTTACTGATATTTGTTTCGAAAAAAGATTTTAGAGAAGAAGGGGGGGTGATGAGATGGGACTTACTTTTGGATTTTGTTAAGAAGAGAGAGAGAAAGGGGTTGAGATCGTCGTGGCGTCCCGAGGTCGCCGAAACTTGCTCGATTCCTCGCCGGAAGTTGGTCTCTTGCTAACTCCACTTGTACTTAGAAAAATTTGAGGGTTTTGGCAAGAATTTTCAGAATGAGGAAGGGATATGGTATGGGGTAGTATTTATAGTATGGAATTAGGGTTTTGGAATTGAAAGAATGAATTAAAATGCATTAAAATTTGATTTAAAAGTGAAATTAAAGTCTCTGTTTGATTGCAGGAAAATAAAACAGTGCAGGAGAGTTAGAGATAGGCCAAGAGTTGTGTGTGCAGAGCCCGGGGGCTTTTACCCACGGACTGACTGTCGGCGCCAGCCAAAGAGCCGATCTCGCCGGTCGTTTGTAGGTAGGGGCCGATGGATCTTGGCCACGTGTCCAAGGCCGTGTACACAACATTTTGCACATGTTTGTTTTTCTGTCTTTTCATTTTTATGTGCAGTGCACCTGTAAACTTTTGGGTTTCCAAAAAGTTTAAAAGAAAATTCAGAAAAAATATAATATACCTGAGGGGATTCGAACACAGGGCTACGTTACAGCAGTGCAAGACTTTTACCAATGAGTTACAAGTTATTTCTTGCTGTTTTTAAACAAGAATAAGTTATAAATTGTACTCAGGCTTGCAAACTCTTTTCTGTACATTAAATTGAAAAAATTCCGTCCAGTAAATTCAGAGTCGTTACAATACATGATGGGACCAAGTTCATAAATGAACACTTTTGTATAACAACTTTTTAGGCTGTATCCTCCGTTGAGTTATAATCAGAATCCAACACCATGTCTACCTCAGTATCCTGCTTGGAATCCTTTCCAGCATACTGCCCATCAGAAGAGGGTAAACTTATAACTCTGACAGCCACTTTGTCATCCAGGTCATCTCAGAAGCCAGACATGGTAACCGCCTCCCGTAGGAGGCAGCCATTACCATATTCTATGAACATCCACATATGTTCTTCGCTGCTTCCCTTTGTTTCTCCAAAATTGGATTAATATCTGCTTTCTACAACAATGTAAAAACAACATCTGGTATGGTACATGACATCACATGATTGACCCAATTACTCAATCAAGTCGTATGTGATTCATGTGAGTCCTTCTCCTTATCAGTCTAGAAAACATCTTTTTAGAGAGGGTAACTCCATCACCTGTGGGTACACTACCATACTAGGAGTCATGACCGGTCATATTTATTGCACATTTTTATGGTTATTTTCCCTATTATTATTAATTACTAAAAGTTGTTATTTGTAAATTAAGAACATATGCGGGTTTATTTGTAAAAAGATTCTGTTATATGTTTCTTAATTTATAATTAATATAATTGGGGAATATATGCATATCATATTTAAATAAAATATCCATGAGATTATTAATTATTAAAATATGCATATTATGCCATATCAAATATTCTTAACCAATATTATTAAGATATCATATCATTTAATTGGTTGGAATATTATCTCAAACAAGACAAATCCTACTGACAATTTGATTTGAGATATTGTGCAGCTATTATAATAAATCAGTTCAGGTCTGAAATATAAGTAGGAGATCCACATCAAATCGAATTACCAAACCAAATCTGCCGAATGTTATGAGCAAATTGAAGAATCTCGCAACTGTAGAGAGAAAGAGATTTTTTCAGAATATTTTTATCAGAAGGATCTTCAAATATCGAGAGAAGAAGGCACGAAAAATCTGGAGAAGCAACTCAACAAAAGGGCGACAGAACCGCGGTCTAATCGTGGCTGTTGGATATGAAAATTCAGGGGCGTGATCGTTTCAAATACTTTAAGATGACGTCTAGGGTTTCAAGTTCCAAAGGCTATAAAAAGGACCGAAAGCAATTAGGGTTATATTCTATCCACTGATTTACCGATCGAGCAATCTAGATGAGAAAACTATGGTTTGTAGTTTAGTTTTTTAGTGATCAAATTCTGTAATGCAATTGTTTATTCAATAAAAGGTAGTTTTTTTTATCTTGTCTCATTACTTATCGCACTTTTTCTGCATTTACTTTCCGCAATTTTAATTTTTTTTATTTCTTATGGGTTCATTAATTTTTTATCTTTCCTATTTTACTTCGTTTATCCCAATGAGCGAGTAAATTCTCGCCTGTTAGGATTTGCAGGATAGGATAGTATAATGGATGGATAAAATCTCCCAACTTCTTTTTAAGTTTTAATTTTTATAAACTTTAGCGTAGAGAGTCCTAACCTTTTTATCGGGCGTGCTATCAATACATGATAGTCACAACTACGATTTGAGATTCGTTAATACTTGCTTTGTTGAGGGCTTGAGATAAATAAGGATCAATGGAAGGACAAGGGTCAGTAGAGGGAAACTCTAATCCCTCTAAGAATCCTAATCAACATTCATCGCTATTTCTCTAGTATTAAATAATTAAAAGATAAAAAGAATTATTTTTAAAACTCCATTCATTAACTACTAAATCCTATAAAC
The DNA here is from genome assembly GCA_030015575.1 of Agapanthus africanus. Lineage (NCBI taxonomy): Eukaryota > Viridiplantae > Streptophyta > Magnoliopsida > Asparagales > Amaryllidaceae > Agapanthus > Agapanthus africanus. Next base: position 10,255,887 of record JASDDO010000028.1, on the reverse strand, counting down.
CCTACAAGCCCTTCTCTTATAAAATTTTCAAATCTTCTTAGTATAAAATGATAAAAATCCCATCTTTCTTTATTAACTCTTCTAAAACAAGATAAGTAATTCATCATTTCCCTGTGGACGACCCGTACACACTATCGGCTACTATTGCGACACCGTTATTGATAGCGGTAATTAGGAAACACAAAGACACACTTTTTCACATCAATCAGTAAGATGTGAAAATGTGTGTCTTTGTGTTTCCTAATTACCGCTATCAATAACGGTGTCGCAATAGTAGCCGATAGTGTGTACGGGTCGTCCACAGGGAAATGATGAATTACTTATCTTGTTTTAGAAGAGTTAATAAAGAAATGTGGGATTTTTATTGTTTTATACTAAGAAGATTTGAAAATTTTATAAGAGAAGGGCTTTAGGATTTATAGGATTTAGTAGTTAATGGATGGATGTCTTTGTGTTTCCTAATTACCGCAATAAAAAACGGTGCCGCAATATCTAGCTGATAGTGAGTACTGGTTGTCAACAGGGAAATGGTGAATTACTTATCTTGTTTTAGACGAGTTAATAAAGAAATGTGGGATTTTTATCTTTTTATACTAAGAAATTTTGAAAATTTTATAAGAGAAAGGCTTGTAGGGTTTATAGGATTTAGTAGTTAATGGATGGAGTTTTAAAAATAATTGTTTTTATCTTTTAATTATTTAATACTAGAGAAATAGCGATGAATGTTGATTAGGATTCTTGGAGGGATTAGGGTTTCTCTCTACTGACCCTTGTCCTTCCATTGATCCCTATTTATCTCAAGCTCTCAACAAAGCAAGTATTAACGAATCTCAAATCGTGGTCGTGACTATCATGAATTGATAGCACGCTAGATAAGAAGGTTAAGAATCCGTACGCTAAAGTTTATAAAAATTAAAGCTTAAAAAGAAATTATGCGATTTTATCCATCTATTATACTACCCTATGCTACAAACCCTAACAGGCGAGAATTTACTCGCTCATTGGGATAAACGAAGTAAAAGAGGAAAGGTTAAAGATTAATGAACCCATAAGAAATAACAAAATTAAAATTTCGGAAAGTAAATGCAGAAAATAAAGTGCGAAAAGTAATGAGACAAGATAAAAAAAAACTATCCTTTATTGAATAAACAATTGCATTACAGAATTTGATCCTTGAAAAACTAAACTACAAACCCTGGTTTTCTCGAGCGATCTAGATTGCTTGATCGGTAGATCAGTGGATAGAATATAACACTAATTGCTATCGGTCCTTTTTAAAGGCTCTGGAACTTGAAACCCTAGACGTCATCTTAAAGTATGTGAAAAGACGATCACGCCCCTGAATTTTCATATCCAATGGCCACGATTAGACCGCGGTTCCGTCGCCCTTTTATTGAGTTGCGTCTCCAGATTTTTCATGCCTTCTTCTCTCGATATTTGGAGATCCTTCTAATAAAAGTATTCTGAAAATATCTCTTTCTCTCTGCACTTGCGAAATTCTTCAATTTGCTCCTAACATTCGGCAGATTTGGTTTTATAATTCGATTTGATGTGGATCTTCTACTTATATTTCAGACCTGAACTGATTTATTATTATAGCTGCACAATATCTCAAATCAAATTGTTAGTAGCATTGTCTTATTTAAGATAATATTCCAACCAATTAAATGATATGATATCTTAATAATATTGGTTAAGAATATTTGATATGACATAATATGCATATTTTAATAATTAATAATCTCATGGATATTTTATTTAAATATGATATGCATATATTCCCCAATTATATTAATTATAAATTAAGAAACATATGACAAAATCTTTTTACAAATAAACCCACATATGTTCTTAATTTACAAATAACAACTTTTAGTAATTAATAATAACAGAAAAAATGACCATACAAATGTGCAAAAAATATGACTGATCAAATATCCCCAAACCTATGTTTGATCGTCCCGAGCAAAATATTTTTTTTTAAAAGAAAAAGAAAAAACCTAGCACACTTTCGTAGGCAACATGATTGCACTTAGCTCATACAACAAGCTTTTAAACCTCTAGGTATCCCTAATAGGATGAGTGTTGTCTCCTGAGGGTTTTCAGTGGGTTACACCCACAAAATCCCAAAATAAAAGAAAGAAGAAAAAAATTACATGCAAAGATAAGGAACGTATAAAAGAAAAACTTGAAAATAAGAGTTTCAAACTACACTAGCTTTTTAGTTGTCATGAGCCCTATCTTGATGGTCTTGAAAAGATGTCAGAAATCACACCCTCTCTCAATAAAATATCGTTTTTAGTCTTCCTCCCCACCTTTCCTCTAAACATTGATCATATATCCCACTTGTGTGTAAAATTTATCCTTACACATGGAGAATTCAATTCATGCTATCATACTCTTTGTCCATATTCCTTAGTACTTTTTAGTCGGTGATATTTTAAATGGATTTTCTCACACATTCTTCATGCGACCGTTAATACTTCTTGAGGCACTAACCAACCGATTACCGAATGTGCTCGCTTATTAAGGCGTACTTAGCAATATCCTAATCTTGCAATACCTAAGGCTTATCGGTGACTCCCAAACTAGTTGGTCTAAGGAACTAGGTGATAAGACACCCTTGTTGTATTTTTTTATGTTGCCTTAAGTAATTACAAAACCAGTGTTCATTTTTCTTTTAAATTTTAGTTACATGTCATTTATATTCTGTTGATTTTTTTCATACTAAGGTTTTCAGGCAAGAGTATTTCAAGGTATCCTCTACTATCCTAAGTTTCAAGATGCGTGTAAGTGCATATAGTAGGATATCAACGTTCAGATGTTTGGACTCAAGAATATGGACCATCTTTCAGACTTATTTTTATCCGCATATTTGTGATTTCTTTATCTTACTAACCCTTGGGACAACAACTTATGACCACTTATTACTAGCTCCGTTCTAAAATATCTAATTTTTTTGCATTTTTTAAATCTCTTCCTCTCTTTCATATGTATTTTTCACTTTTTAACTTTTATTTTCAAATTTTTTTATACAATGCAAAATTTACATATGATGTATTGATATATACAAATCATCCATACAAACCTCCCCCCTAACTTGTTTGCAGCAATGTCCTCACTGATATCATCCTGTAAGCTCAAAACCTATAGACTTGAGTGGAGAATGATAGGGGCAATAGTTAGTCAAATGGAAAGCCTCCCCCAAACTAGTTTTTGGCTTATAATCGTGCGAAAATTTCCTTTCATTCAAGAGCCATTTAAAAATATTTCCCCCCCTAAATTTAATTAAAACAGTGTTTCCATTATTTAAGGATTTGAAGTTCAAAATATGAGAGGAGAAAATCTCATTAGTATATACAAGGCTTTATAAAGCCCAAAAACCAATACCAACCATTCAAATATTTTATCAAGGTAACACCATGGTTGGTGAAAGATAGTGTAATGGATATATATGAAGAAGACTCGAGAATGTATAAGAATGGAGGTTGTATCATATCTTGAGTAGAAGAAACAGAAATGAGAGTAACGATAAGAGATGATGTGGGTGGAAGATAAGAGGTGCACTCAAAAGGTTTCACGTCTCGGTTAGTGGAGACGAAAAAATGAGTGTGAATAAAAACGAGAATGTGAAAGATAAGGAATGTGTGGAAAAGTCGTATTCTCGTATGTGATAAGAAAAAGGAGTGGCGGTTCAACTTCTTCGGCCTCAATGAAAGGCGCACGAATTTCCGGTGGAGCTTGATTCATTACAGCATCCAAGCCTTCAAGGAACGCGAGTTTTTCGGCGAAAATATTTTTGAAACTTTCATCGATGGTCCAATTGATGATCTCATCGGAAAGAAAAGAATAACTAGAATAGGCAGATCCACTAAAAAGATTGAAAGTTTCAAGGTCAATGTGTTGCGCACTAGGATTCAAAACACTTGATTCGTCAGAAATTATGGAGGTAGAAGACTCGAAAAACTCATCTACTTTATTCTCAAAAGAGTCTAACTCGAGTGGTCTTTCAAGAATTATAGAACTTGAAATATCGGAGTGTGGTTCATCAATACTCGAAGGAATTAAAAGAAAGTGAGAAGAACCAAAGAAAATGTGTAATGAAATGGTTAAACGAACTTGGATTTCGAGTATTGTTGAACCATATATGGGAGATGAAGGCTGAATATCGTTTTGCATATCGGATAGGTTTGTGCTAAAAATAGGATCGGTTAAATGTACAGGAAGATATTCACATTCAATGGAAGGGACATGATAGGTCGGGGAATCCAACTCATCCAACATAGCGAATTCATCTTCAAAGATATTCTCAATACTGATCTCACTAGCACTGTCAGTCAAATCAAACGAACAGTTCCTTAAAAAATCATCAATTATATCATCCTCAATCGATGGATCATTAGGTTCACTTGATGGAATGGGAAGGTTTAAAATGTCAAGTTTAGTCGGATAAGGATCGGTTTGATTTGAAATGATGTAAGGTTCTCTTTCACACTCACGATTGGGCAAGGCAAACATGTTATTTTCAGACACCTCATCAATTAGATTAGTAAGCGGTTGATCATCAAATACATTCGGTTGGGGTTCAGTATGGAAGGTGTTGAGATCAAAAGATTTGGTTTTGGTTTGACTTGGAGGATCCCTGGTTTTTTCTACCTACTCAATTCCAACTCTACTTCAAGACTAGACATGGTTTGTGAAGAAGTTTCAATGAAGGATTCTCTTTAAACCGTGGAACTTCCTATTTGATGTTCAGAAGCACTGTCTAGATAAGGTGCACAAGTTGAGTATGGTTGGAATGTGCTTAATTGTTAGTTACGGGCTAGTTCAATGTGTTTCGCAATAGAAATGGGTTTACGAATTTCCACATTAGCCTCAAGAGAAGTATCAATATGAGAGGGTGTGAAAGTTTGGTACTGTTGATAAGAGTTAGAAGGGTGGATCCAATTTTCATAAATAGGATTAGGATCAACATTATGATATGAAGAAGATTGAGATTGGTTAAATTGTTGGCGACTGGCTTTTGCAATTTGCTCAGAAATGGTCATGGGTGTAAAAGTTGCTATATTCGACTCAAAAGGAGTATCAACATGTTCATATGGAAATGATTGTAATTGTTGTCCTTAGGGTTTTAGGGTAGTGAAAGTTATGAAACTTTGGCTACGGTCTTTCGCAATATGCTCAACAATAGACATGGGTTTAAAAGTTTCCTCACTGGCCTTAAAAGGGTTAACAACAAAAGAAGGTGTTGAATTTTGATACGGTTGATAGAAATATGAGTGAGGTGTCCAACTGTTATATCTAGAGCCCTCTATCCTATCTCTTAAAGAAATGGTGGGGTTGAAAGTTTTACCAAAGCAATAACGATATAAAGAAATATCTGGTTGTGTGTATCAAAACTCGCCAAGATTTGGTCGGTTTGGGTATCCCATCATAAGAGAAGGAAAAGAATTTGAGATGAAAAGAAAAGAAGGTAGGTTTTTTCTTATTTTTAAAATTGTTTTGCTTGGAAAGAGGGACTCTACTCAACCAATTATAAACGTGCACAAACAATCCCTAGAGGTGGGGGTCACTTAGATCAAATCTGTAATGACTCTAAAATCTCGGTACATAAATTTTTCCTGAAAAGAGTATAACAACCTGAGTTTGAGTTATAAGTTACTTTTATTAAATAAAAGCAAGAAACAACTTATATTTTACTGGTAAAACCTCTGCACTGCTGTGACGTAGCCTATGTGTTCGAGTCCCATCAGACATAATTATTTTTCTGATTTTTCTTTTTAACTTTTTAGAAGCCCAAAAGGTTGCACGTGCAATACACGGGGAAATGAAAAGTTCAGAAAAATTAAACATGTGGAAAATGGAGTAAACAGATAATTAATCATGTGGCACGAATCTCGAGGCATTTGACTTAAGATTGGCCGGCCAAAATTCCCTATGGGCCGGCCCCGACAGTCGGATTTGCTCCAATGAGCTCCGTGCTTTGCACACTTGTCTCTTCAACTCCCCCCAACTCCTCTACACTGTTTGATTTCCCTGCAATCAAACAAAGACCCTTCATTTCACCATTTATCATCTTTTTTAAAGCTTTTTAAGCCAAATTTTTAATTCCCAAACCCTAATTCTCCACTATAAATACCACCCCACACCCTAGCTCTTCACCATTCTGAAAATTCTAGTAAAAACTCTCTCAAAAGTTCCTAAGTGCAAGTGGAATAAAGTGGAGTTAGCAAGCAAACTTCTTCCGTCGAAGATCGAAGCCGATTCCGAAGCTTCCGCAACGCCACGAAGACACTCTTTCCTTTCCTCACCCTTTCTTAAGTTTTCCAAACCACAAGTCCCTCCTAAACTCTCATTCTTTTCATTGAATTTCATCCTTAAATCCTATATCGATAAAGTGGAGTTATTACCGATACTCTTTTTCTGAACCCTAGAAACTCACCTTTTCTTTATAATTTGGTCAATCTAAATTTACACAATACTTGTAATCTTAAATACCAATGTTTAGAATCAAATTTAACCAAGAATCTCATGTGAAACAACCGTAATTGAACTTTTTGATTAAAATACCTTGAATTTTATTATCACTTCTTTATGTTTTCGATAAAACTATACTTTTAGGAAAAACTTCATGGGGTAACGACCTACCTCACATGTACACTTTGGTTTCATAGCACGATGCCTATTTGTATGTATTTTTGTTTCAAAGAATAATCTTTACAATAAAATACCACATACTTTAAAACCGGGTTTCTTTTAAAACGGTATTTCGTATTCCTTTGCAATTATGCATCTACAACCCTTATTAGGGGACCCGCTAATGGATGGTGCGGATTATCGCATATCCTAGGGATAGTAGAGTGAGATGCAGCACTCCTCACGGAGTATTCGATCTCGAAAGGATATAAATACGGTTTTAAAGAAAAATGAATTTTTCTAAATAAAACAGAAAATTTTAAATTAAAATTATATAAATATTTTAAATCCATATTTTCATTATATTATGAAACTACTTTTTTAAAATGAAACATTAAAATGTTAATAAAATACCAACAAGTTACTAAAAAGAACTAGTTTTCAATAAAATACCAACAAGTTACTAAAAAGAACTAGTTTTCAGTAAAATACCATAAACTTTTAAAATCTGGGTATTCATCATTAAAATAACTCAATACTTAAAAACACATGCTCATGAAAACCCTAAGTAATACAAATCACCTTCGAGGTTTTATTTTTATCTATATTAAAATATTTTTCATACAACCCCCTCGAGATATATGAAACAATATTTGAGGACTTTAGTAAATATGGGTTTAAGAGGGATCCATTCTCTTGAGCCCCAGAAAGCCGGAGAAAGTGAATGCTTACCTATTTAGGTTAGAAAACTTAACATGGGTTATCAATGGAAATTTCTTAGAAAAAGACACAAATCCCGCTGTCCATGTGCAGCAGTTGCCGATGACTCCCGAACTAAAGAATTCAAGAGTTAAATCCGTTGCAAGTATCTGACTCAGTATGAGTCCAACCTCAAACCTGAATCCAAAATCAAACATAAATACTTGATCATGAACATGAATACTCGAATTCAAACATCAATTTCAAACATGTATACTTGACTTGATTTGACCGAACCATGGTTATAACTTGACTTAAACTTGACATGACTACTTGAATACATGATTACATCCTGAATATGAACCTGAACTTTTCATATCCATGGTTTCGGCCAAGACTTGTAAACATAATCTATACGATACATTATACGGAGATAAATGGGTAGATTGGTACGGAACGTATATCGTGGCACGAGAAGTCACTTAAAAGACACCTACATGAATTCTCGTGTCGTTGTCCCGTGGGTTATGACGGAGCCTTGTACTCCATGTTACCATAGTCCATGGGGTAAGATGGACTCCTCTTGTATACATGAATACTTTGTTTACCAAACTACAAACAACCACATTATAATAACTATCATATACCAGTAATCGGTCATATACAACTTTACCTTTTCATTTCATTTTATATACTATCTTCTATTTCTCTTTTTGGGACTTACCGAGTGTTAGTTCGCTGACGACATTCCTTTTTGTTTCTTTCTTTGGAATGTTCATCAGGAGTACCGGGCTTTGAGGAGATAGAGCCGAGCCAGGAAGACTTGGACCAGTTTACCGCTCAGCCTGACTACTAGTTCCTTTGCACTTACTTTCAATATGCCATTGTTTAGGCATTTGCTTTTGATTATTGTATCTTTTATTTCAAATAGTTGTATGTAAAATTGAATGTAAATAAAAGTTGCTGTTTCATTTTATTCTCTTGTTCATTTTTATATATTGCTTAATTACGTTTAACGTATTTATTTCATAGTAAATACGTTGTGGCTTGCCATGTCAGCGTTTCCGTCTACTGGGAAGCGGGGCGTGACAGGTTTTGTTGGCGGTCCATGCAGGTCAGTTCTGCATGAAGTCTTAAGTATTATATCAAAAAAATTATGAATTATACATTCCTTACATTTCAAATTTCTTGAATCTACTCTAACCATTCCTTTTCTACCAAGGTAATGGTTTCTCCGAATAACACCAGCACGAACGTCAACGGCAATAATCCACCGCTTACTCTACCACCACCACCTACAGTTACGGCTCCTATCAATGAGCAAACGGTTATGCTTGAGGCTATCAAGATCCTATTGGAGGGTCATCAGCATCAGAATGCTATTCGGGCAAAATTCTGCCTCTTCATGAAAAGTCCAAACTATCCCTGAAACATCAGCACCCGAGGAGGTCGTACGGCCGCGGTTCCGCGGCCTAAGCATGCTTATGCCACGGAACCGCGGCGCTTTAGAAGAGTTGGCTCCTCGGATTTTGTGGGGTCCCCTGGTTTGATGTTGTCTGCTGTTTGGTATATGTTTTTTCTCAGAAACTCTTCACAATTTTTCCAGAATTCCATCAGACCAAAAGGTGAGTCATGATTTCCTCGAGCTCCGCGTAGATATGTTGGATCTTGTGTTGCCATTGAGCTTTGTGCATGAAAATGACATTGATTTGCCATTTTGTCTCTTAAACTGGTGTGCGGCAACATACGGATAGAGGACGGAGACCCGTGTTTTATCTGTGGTTGGCAGGAATCCGGATTTTGTCGTGCTTTTCCATGAATTTCACCGTTAAGAGCCGAGAACCTGTATCCTGCAATTGACTAGCAAACACGGCTCAATAGTACCTACCGATAAGCAATGTGATAAAAATTGGGCGGTATAAAAATGCAAAAATCTGATATGAACAAATACCCCCAAACTTATCATTTGCTCGTCCCAAGCAAAGCCAATTTATTCACAAAAATTCCTGATCTCACTTTCGCAGGGAACGCGATTGCACTGAGCATGTGCAACAAGCCGTTAAACCTCTAGGTGTCCCTAGTAGGAGGAGTGTTGTCTCCTGAGGGTTTTCAGCGGATACTACCCACAAAATCCGGTCAAACTAGTTTTGCAAAATAACTTTGATTCAAAACCCCTAAAGTTTTGTTTCAGAAAATAACAATTTTATTATCCTGAGTCTAGACTTTCGAACCTTTATTTTTCACACCTCGCTTCTTTTTTTTAACTTAAGATTTTATATGTCTTTACGTGCAGTGCAAATAGTGTCGTTAAGTTTCCAGAAGGATCGATTAAAGTCATCATGTCACACAATAAAGCCCAGATAAAATTTTTAAAAGGATCACATAAGTTTTATAAAGAGTTAAGCATTTTCAAGTTTCGTTTTCCAGTAAGGTTTCAACTTCAGAATTTCTATCTTTCTTAACAGGAAACTAGGTCTTATTTTTTACTCCACCTTTTTCTTGTTTTCATTTCATACACACCTCTGTGAACGTGCAATAGTCTTTATCATAGAATAAACCCTTCATATCTCCGCTAGAAATATTTTTTATAAAAACCTGTCTTTTGTCAAGATTATTCTCACACAAAGAACCGTTACGAATTTTAACTCGGAGAGAACACTTGCTTGACTTTGTTTTAATCTGGACTTTCTAGGCTTCTTAACGAGCTTTGGGCCAATGCACCCAAACCAGTTGGCTTTAGGGCATTAGGTGTAGAGACACCCCAGCGGACTTAATTACTCAAGTTACCTAGGCCCAAAAACAAAAGACAATTTAACGTGAAAATCATGATGATTCAATGCGAACGGAGATATAACCGGCAGTTCAGTTATTTTTTGGATAAAAGACGTGTTTAGTGGGTTATCTGTTTAATCATTCCAGTCAAGTTTCAGATGGGTTATTTTTCAGACTTAGTTCCAATTAAGGCATCAATAACATTCCTTCATATTCACTTCACTTCATAAACTATTCTTGATATTACTTATTTCAGAACAAACCTATTTGATCCTCAGAAAATCATTTATCCATTTAAAAGTTCTTAGACATAAAAGACTTGTCATCTAATTTCCAAAACTCACGACACGTGTAGTGTGATGTAAAGACGTATATCGGCTATAGTTAACTTCAAAGGAGAGTTATCTTTCAGGTTTTCAAAATCTAAAAATAAGATTTAGTTATTCTTATGTTATCAAACAAAACCGTCAAAATGTTGAATCAGAGTTCTCCCACTAGCTAACTTGACAGAAAAGTTTTTATAGTTTTAGAAAATTTTCTGATTTTTATGGATTTTATGGATTTTAGTATGCAGATGCAAAATATACATATGAATGGGAAGGTTAGAAATACATACCGAGCGTACCCCCAAAATTAAACTGGACAGTGTCCTCACTGTTATTGCATGAAGATATCATTTGAAGGGTCAAAATTGTCGGTTAGATATACACAATTTTTTTTGTTTATGTTTTTAAAGAGTAAAAATAGACCACAAATAAATACAAAATGGTATATGCATACCCCCAAACTTATTTGGAACAGTGTCCACTGTTCTTGGCTGGATAACCGAAGTTTGGTGGTAGGCAGAGGAAGATTATGCAGGGTAAACCGGTTCCTGTATGACCAGGAGCTCCTCTGTTGGTTCGGCGCTAAGGTACGGTTTTAGTTGGTGTCCGTTCACTTTGAAAAATGAACCGTCCTTTGGATTCTCCAAATCCACAGCGCCCTGCGGATACACATTCCGCACAAAATACGGCCCTTTCCAGCGAGATCTGAGCTTTCCTGGATGGAAGTGTAGCCGGGTGTCGTAAAGCAGTACCTGTTGATCAGGTAGCGCAAAAGGTGTTTATCGTGAAACACCTTCGTTCGGTTCTTAACGACAACCGCATTATCGTAAGCCTCATCCCTAAGCTCGCTCAATTCGTTCAACTGCAGCTTCCGATGGCTGCCCGCATCTTCGAGAGACAGATTCAGCTCCTTTATCGCCCAAAATGCGCGATGCACTATTTCGACAGGGAGGTGGCAAGCCTTTCTGTACACAAGCCGATAGAGAGACATACCAAGATCGGTCTTATAAGCCGTTCGAAATGCCCAAAGGGCATCAGTGAGTTTCAACGACCAATCCTTTCGGTTCTTTGAAACCGTCTTCTCCAGTATCTGCTTGATTTGCCAATTTGAAACTTCGGCTTGCCCACATGTTTAGGGATGGTATGGCGTAGATAGCTTATGATTGATGGAATATTTCCGCATCAAGGCCTCGAAAGTCTTATTGCAGAAATGAGTTTCATTGTCGCTAATGATCGCTCGGGGGTGCCCAAACCAGGAGAAAATGTTTTCTTTAAGAAACCTAACGACAACCTTGTTGTCGTTAGTCCGGCTGGGCACAGCCTCGACCCACTTAGAGACGTAATCAACAACGAGAAGGATGTACAGGTTCCCAAAAGAGCTGGGAAACGGCCTCATGAAATCTATCCCCCAAACGTCGAAAATCTCCACAACCAAGATTGGTTGGAGCGGCATCTCGTTCCTCGGGGATATCCGGCCCAAGTGTTGGCACTGGGAGCAAGTCTTGCAATATTCATGAGCGTCCTTAAAGAGTTGTGGCCAGTAGAAACCACATTGCAAGATCTTCTCAGCTGTCTTTCTGGGGCCAAAATGCCCGCCACATGCTTGATCGTGGCAAAATGACAGCACACTCTTGAATTCATCGTCAGGGACACACCGACGAATAATTTGGTCGGGATAGTACTTGAATAGATAGGGTTCGTCCCAGTAATAGTGTTTTACTTGGGATAAGAATCGAAGTCTGTCCTGACTTGACCATTTAGTCGGCAGTAACCCTGTGGCCAAATAATTCACAATATCTGCGAACCAGGGTTCGCGAGATACTGTCAAGAGTTGTTCATCCGGAAAAACGTCGTTGATCGGAAGTTGAGGCGACGGCGAAGAAGGAAGTCGTGAGAGATGGTCGGCGACCACGTTTTCACATCCTCTTTTGTCCTTAATGACAAGGTCAAACTCTTGAAGCAAGAGGATCCAACGTATTAGCCGAGATTTTGCATCTTTCTTCGCAAAAAGATGGCGCAGAGCAGAATGTACTGTGTAGACAATGACTGGAGAGCCGATGAGGTATGGCCTGAACTTTTCTAAAGCAAATACAACAGCTAAGAATTCCTTCTCAGTTGTTGTATAATTAAGTTGGGCGTCGTTCAGGGTTCGGCTAGCATAATAGATTACGTGCGGCATCTTGTTGATGTGCTGTCCAAGGACAGCACCAATGGCAAAGTCGGATGCATCGCACATAATCTCAAATGGGTGCGTCCAGTCAGGTGAAGAAAGAACGGGAGCAGAAGTGAGTGAGCTTTTTAATGACTCGAACGCAGTCACACAGCTCGAGTTGAAGTCGAATGGCGTGTCCTTGGCCAGTAGAAGAGTCAAGGGCCTAGCAATCTTGCTAAAGTCCTTGATGAACCGTCTATAGAAACCGGCATGGCCAAGGAAGGCTCGGATGTCTCTGACGCATCTGGGAGGAGGGAGATTGGAAATGACCTCAATCTTCGATTTGTCAACCTCTATGCCATTTTGCGAAATGATATGTCCTAAGACAATACCTTCGCGCACTATGAAGTGGAACTTCTCCCAATTCAAAGTGAGGTTCTTGTCCTTACATCGGGTAAGGACAACGTCAAGATGCAGCAAACACTCGTTAAAGGTATCGCCGAAGATGGAGAAATCGTCCATAAAGATCTCCAGGAATTTCTCCCCAATGTCTGAGAAGATTCCCATCATACACCGCTGGAAGGTAGCGGGCGCATTGCATAACCCAAAGGGCATGCGACGATATGCGAACGTGCCGAAAGGATAACTGAATTTGGTCTTGTCCTGGTCTTTTTCGGCGATGGGAATCTGATTATAGCCGGAGTAGCCATCAAGAAAGCAGTAGTACTCGTGTCCGGCCAATCGTTCAAGCATTTGGTCAATGAAAGGTAGCAGAAAGTGGTCTTTCCGCGTTGCGGCGTTGAGTTTTCTGTAATCGATGCAGACTCGCCACCCAGTTTGGGTGCGAGTAGGGATTAACTCATTCGCCTCGTTAGTAATGACCGTTATGCCTGATTTCTTGGGGACAACGTGAATGGGGCTAACCCACTGGCTATCAGAGATAGGGTAAATGATACCACTATCCAGATACTTCACGATTTCCTTTTTCACAGCCTCCTTCATGACTGGGTTGAGTCGCCTTTGTGGATCCCTGGCTGGTTTGGCATCATCCATCAGATGAATATGATGTTCAACGATCAGGGGACTAATCCCCTTGATGTCCGCCATGGACCAGCCAAAAGCTTGCCTGTTGCTGTGCAAGACCGTAAGAAGGGCTTTCTCTTGCTCTGGAGCTAAAGAAGACGAGATGATGACAGGGAGGGTCTTGTTCTCACCTAAGTAAGCGTACTTAAGGTGAGATGGCAAAGGCTTGAGTTCGAGCGTTGGAGGTGAAACGATAGAAGGCAAGATTGGTGAAAAGGTCTCGAACTTAAAAGATTCCAGCAAAGGTTCAAAACGAGTGTAAGAGACCGAGTTGGATGGTTTAGGTAACTCATCCGGAAATTCGAAGGATTCAAACTCGGGTGGTGAGAGGCTAAGATCGTTCGAGAAAGTGAAACGCTCGTAGTCATTGTCGGGCGCAGAAACAGCAGCAGGTTCGAAGAGGAATGCACTAGTGGCGTTAAGGTTATCGTGATTGAACAAAAACTCCTCGAATTCACACTATTCTGGGATGATCTCCTGGATTGAGCAAACGTCTAGTATATGAGGATTAGGTTCGGAGGGCTGATTCCCCAACCTAAAAATGTTGAGTTCAATTGTCATATTTCCAAAAGATAGGTTCATCGAACCATTGCGACAATTGATCACAGCATTTGAGGTTGCAAGGAATGGGCGACCGAGTATCACTGGAATTTGATTCCGGGGGTTAGCTACATGCTGTGTGTCTAATACAATGAAGTCAACGGGGAATATGAAGTCCCCAACCTTGATTAACACATCCTCTAGCTCACCCCTAGGATGGGTGATTGATCGATCGGCCATTTGGAGAGTACAGTGTGTGGGTTTCGGCTCTCCTACACCTAATTGCTCATATACTGAGTACGGAAGCAGGTTAACACTGGCACCAAGATCTAATAGTGCGCGGTTGATGTTCTTATCCCCAATGGTAATAGAAATCGTAGGACAGCCAGGTTCCTTCCGTTTTTGTGGTAAAGATTGGGTAAGATCATCACTCACAGCACTAGCCAAGAAAACTTTCTTGGGTACCTGAGACTTCCTCTTTTTCGTGCACAAGTCCTTTAAGATTTTCGCGTAGGACGGGACTTGTTGAACAGTATCTAAAAGGAGAATGTTGATGTTAACCTCTCCATTTGTGGATTTTGTTTATTGGACCTCAACCGGTTTGGAAATGGAACGTTTTTAAAATTGGTTGAGTCCAATGCTTGTGGAGGAGATTGTAGAGCTGGAACGGATCCCAGAGCTGGTGCTTTCGTGGAGTGAGAAGTGGGTCCGTTCAGAGAAGAAGAAGAAGAAGAAGAGCCTTTTGAAGAATGGAGAATAGGCTCAGAAGACGAAGAAGGAGAAGGAGAAGAAGAAGCGTCCGGGGTGTCATCGTTGATTGCTGTGCCGATGTTGTTGTGCAGCATCCTTCCCGATCTCAATGTAGTCACGACACTCACATTATGGTTCTGTTGTTCAAGAGCAACATGTACATTATGTGGGTGACCGGGATTTGGGAGTGGTTAAGATGGAAGCTTCCCTTTTTCTTGCTCGCTTAACGCCGCATTCAGCTGTGCAATCTGGGCTTCGATGGTCTTGATGCTTTGCCCGTGTGCAGCAGTGTGTTGCACCAAAGACTGAATAGACGACTGGATGTTGGCGGTGGATTGTGTCGATTGTTTAACGAACGCCTCCAGACTTCGTTCTAGCGAGGAAACCTTATCGTTGTTTAACGGAACAAAGTTGTTTTGTGGAAAAGAATTGTTGGGTGCAAAGTTGTTCGTCTGATTTTGAAAAGGTTAGGGTTGGAAGGGCTGCTGAAACTGATGTTGAGTTTGTTGTTGCGCTTGTTGTTGCGGAGGAGGGGGCCTTTGGAAATTGTTGCCTTGGAATTGTTGCTGATTCTGATTCCAGGCGAAATTGGGGTGGTTCCTCCAACCGGGATTGTAGGTAGAAGAGTATGGATCATTTCTCGGTCTTTGCTGAAATGCAGCATTAACCTGATCCTGTCCTTGAGATGGTGGATTGTAAGGACACTCTTCGGTTAAGTGAGAAGGATCGGAACAATAAGCACAAATGGTACGAAGGGGAAGAACAGGGGCAGGAGCAGGAGATGAAAATTTGCTCTCTATCACTTCAAGTTTTCTCGTTATTGCAGCCATTTCAGCTTTCATCGCAATAGAGACATCAAGTTGGTGAATTCCTACCCTAGACTGACCAGTAGAGGTGGAGGAAGAAGAAGAAGAAGTTGGTCTGGTGCTCTCCCATTGAAGCGTTTATTCCGCAAGGTCGTCGAAGAATTGCCACGCTTCCTCGTCAGATTTCGATAGGAAGTGGCCCTGACAAATGGTTTCCAACAACTGCTTGGTTGCTGGGTTCAGGCCCTCGTATAAGGTTTGGCAAAGTTACCATTTCTCGATACCATGGTGAGGACACTGAACAAGAAGGTCTTTATACCGGTCAAAGCACTTCCAGAAGGGTTCAGAAGGAAGCTGAGAGAATTGGTTGATTTTGTTACGGATCCTTGCGGTTTTATGATTCGGATAGAATTTCTTGAGAAACGCTTTCACAAACTCGTCCCAACTGGTTATGGAGTGGGAAGCGGTGCTATACAGCCATTTTTCAGCAAGATCGCATAAAGTGAACGGAATGACCCATAGCTGTATAGCATCGTCCGACAGCTGGGTGGTTTTCATCATGGCACAAACATTTTGGAACTTGTTGATGAAGATATATGCATCTTCAGATTCAAGCCCATGAAATTTCGGAAGCATGTTAATGAAGTGGGGCTTAATTTCAAAATTATCCCCATTGGCCAGTAGAAGAGAAAGACAGGTGGGAAGTGCAGAACGGGTGGGATAGAAATGATCCTGGAGCGCGATTCGCTGCGGCGCTACAACAGGTGGTGGTGGTGGGTTATTTGCCTCCATAGGAGGTGGAGTCAATCCCGGGGGAGTCAAAGAGATGTTTGGATTAAATCCTGACATCGCGGAAGAAGAGGCCGGCAAAGGTAAGGGTGAAAGAGGCGTGGATGGAGTTTCGACGTCTGAGTCGATCGCGTAGTCGGTAGCGACTAACGTAACGCGGACTAGACGGGCGCTAGTGTCCCGAGTCCAAACGGACATGCACTAAACGAGTTTAGTATAGTCAAAACGGAGAAGGTGAGGGTAAGAAAACGTCAATGGAAAAATACGATGGGTGGTGGGTGAAAAAATGGATTCTGGCGACAAAGGGCAAGTTTTTATAAAAGTTTTTGGTTTTGTGTTTTTTTTTTCTTTTCTTTTTTTTTAGAAAGAGCTTTACAGAAATATATACGGGCTTACGGCTTCAAGCAATCACAAACAAGATATGCACAATCACACCTAGATCTAGGGTCACCTAGGTCAGCTAGACAGCTCCTAACTGTTCCAAAGGGCTAGAAATAGGATCTCAAACCGCCTCTTCTCCAACAATTTCGGCCAGGTAAGTGGGAGGATCCCCATTACGTAAGTAGTGGTCCTAATTAAGTAACCACTTGCCTTGGACACACTTGTCTAGACACCGCAAAAGTCAGGATAGGATAAACGGCCGATGCCTGTAACTAGTCCTCTGTCCTATTGAGCGCGAAGTCCTTAGGGCCGAGTCTAGTATTTTTTAATTAATCAATGGTCAATGCATATGCTTTTTGTGATTTCTGGGGTCCTGGAAAGGGTGATGAAATCCCCACCCAATCTGAATTGGTTTCAAGCCCCTTAAAGTCCGTATTAATATATGCAAAGCAGTAACAATCAACTGCAAACAATTTTTTATTTTAGCGCGGCGCAAAGAATCCTGCACAAAAACAATTTATTGGAAGGGGGAAGAGAGTTTGCGCAAAGAATGCTGCAGAAAACACAGTTCAGTGGAGTCCAGAGGAGTGGGGGAGAGACAAGAGACACTTACAGGGAATTTGGCACCCTGATGGCACCAAACGGCCGCGGTTCCGCGGCCTAAGCTTGCTTATGCCGCGGTTCCGCGGCAGTAAGGTAGGATTGGGCCTTCAAAAATTTTGTAGATCCTTCTTTGGCTGTCCTCTTCTTGTCTGGATTTCCTGAATCTTGATTTGCTCACTGTATCTGCTCCAGATTTTTACAGTAGACCGTTGGCTCCTTCTTGATCCGTCGCGGTGTAGCCGCGAAATATGGGTCTAACTTCTCACGTCTTTGGCACTGAACTCGAACTTCGTTTTATCCTGCACACTTGCACAAAAACTAATCAAAAATAACAAGATGATTTTTTTACAATGTATATTTTTTTTTTGTTTTTCGGTTAGATTTATATTCACAAATTAACCCGAAATTACACAAAGAAATAAACTACCGTCTCCCCGGAAACGACGCCATTTGATTGGTAGAGTTTTTGCGTGCTAAGTTTGTTACCGCAATCAAGACGGTTTCGCTTGTGGCTAGCCGGTTGAGTACGGGTCGTCCGCAGGGAGATGGGAATCTTTTTCTATGCGCTTTAACGAGTTAAGTCCAAATGTCCAGGTTTGTTTTTAGATTACTTATGTACTAAAATGATATATAAAGAGAGCTTGTTAGGGTTAGGATTAGGTTAGTTTGAGTTAGGAGTCGCTCACTTCTTTCGTTGCCACTCTTAATATCGGTGTTACGGTAATCGGCAATAACGGGGATTAGCACGACTAGGAAGGAACTTGCGAGTATAAGCTAGGCTTTCCAACGCATAAGTTCTTCCTTTTGGTTCTTGTCCATTCGTTCTTGGCTCTTAGCCTTTGTAACACCCAAGCCCAATAATACTATTTCTATTATTGATTGAGTGTTTGACATTGCTCATTTCATTTATCTTGCTTATTTGGTTCTTATTGCAAAATTTTAACCGGTTAAGTCATTTTTGCATATAACAAATTTTAGCACCTAAAATGAAATTAAAAATATCCATATTGGCCTACTCGTCACCCCTAGCCGCGTGGTAGCGTCCGCGCGTCGAGTTTTCATCCCGTTCGGTGAAACGGGCGAGTTTGGACGGCTACGCGCGCGTGCAAGTGTCCGACTTGGGGGCATACTTTTTAATCATAAAGCATCTCATTTTAAAATTTGGAACCCGCTTAAAATCCTATTTTTTTAAATTTCAAATTTTTGGGCACGACCCGGGCGCGATTTGGAAATGTTTCATTTAGCGCCAAAATCCCAATTTAATTAAATATACCAAAACTATAATATATATTCAAAACTCTAATCTGTTACATATTTTAACCAATTAAATATTTATGAAATCTTTTTAAAACTCTTTCTTTTCTCGCCTCAGCCAATCACGAGGGGTTTAAACCCTCGTGGGCCCCGCCTCCTTCCCTCTCTCTACCTCTCTATCTCTCCTCTCTCCGTCCCTGTCTCTATCTCTCTCTTCCTCTAATCTCTCTCTCTCTAACCCTCTCTCTCAGATCTCGCGAGGACTGTTTATTCCTCGATTCCCGTCACCGCGATTAAGATCCCGTCACCTCCCTTCGTATTTCCCTCTTCTCCCTCCTTTAAAAACCCACGCGAGAACCCCAGCACCACCTTCTTAATCGCCGCCACCGCCGATCCCCTCGTCTCCATGTCCTCATTATCATCACCTCCCAACCTCAACCTGCTCACCCTCATCCTCACAACCTCTACCTCCTCTCCTCCTTTTCCACGACCATGACCCTGCAAACACCCCGTCGCAACCCAACCCAAGAACCCACGACGCCCGAGCCCTATCCCCTCACTGCCGATCGCCGGCAACCCCTCATCGTCACCATCTCCGTCTTCTCACCTCTTTGCAAACCCCCGACACTACGACCACCACTACCTTCATCCCTGCACCTGCAACCTATCACCGAGAACCCTAACCCGACGCCTCCTGTAGAAACCCCGCACCCAACCTCGACGGAGAAACCCAACCCATGCTTCCTTCCTCGCCTTTGCTGAACCCGAGCACCGCCCAACACCATCATCTCTCTTTTCTTCTTCTCCATCTTCTTTCTTCTCTTTTCGTCGGCGTCGACTTCCTCTGGAAAGTCAAGAACCCCATCACCGGGCACCCTGTCGCAGCAACCCAGAACTCGACATCTCTGAAGTCCAGAGCATGAGCAGACCACCCCATCGTTGTCGTCGTATCCCTTGCCTCGCCTCTGAATCCAGATCACAACCCCAGCCTTTTCCTTCTTCTTCTTCTTTCTTCTTCTCTTGCTTTTCTTGATCTCGTACTTTTTCCGGTGATCGCCGGAGCCGTGCCGCTGCCGATAATCCGAACAATCCAATTGACGTGCCCAGCCAGCGTGGTCGTGTTCTTGCTTTGCTTGGTTCAGTTTTGTACGCCCGCGTGTGCGTCGCGAATTTTACCGACGTCGGACGTGCCGTGCACCCGTCGTGCGATCCGCTCAGGCAAGTATCACTTGCTACATGCTATACTAAACAGTTATATATATTTTGACTCGTTAAACCTACAAACTTAACTCGATGTAGCTAGTTTCTCATTTTGGCTGCACTAGAACATATATCATTTTACAATTAACCTAAATTTACAGCTTGCCACTTTAACCCTAATAACGAAGTTACCCGTTAACCACATTTTACTGTTTAAAGGATGATAGCCTATACACTGGTAGTTCTATTACATTCTGATATTGATATAACGATATTGCACCGCAAGGGGTGCTCGAAACTTGCTAATATGATGAAACGTCTGTACTATACCAATGCACTAATGTGATTAAATAAATTGCTTACTGTTGTTTAATTCATTGCTTATTTCCTGCTGTTATTCCTTGTTCGATTTTTATACCTGTTGTGAGCACACCCTCGATTATGTTACATATTGACCTGACCTTGCTACACATGACATATGTATATACCGATGCACCGGACATGGTACCCTTTACTATCGACTTAACCTGATGTACCATGACCTGACCTGTTACCTGATCTCATGCCTAATGCCAACAAACCTGACATGGAGTCCTCATGGACCATTCCTGTTGTCTATCCAGACAACCTAACCTGTTACCTGATCCTGTGTTGGCATTAGTCCTTGACTACTGAATACCCGACCTGACACATATAACCTGGGGGTATGGGGAAATCAAACGGGTAATCTAAAGTGTAACTTAAAAGGGTATTACTTGATCCGTGGTCCCGGGGGGTAACGGGACAGAGCCATTCGTGACTCTTACATTTCCTGATCCGTGGTCCCGGGGGGGCAACGGGACAGAACCATTATTGGTTCCCATTTTCCTGATCCGTGGTCCCGGGGGGTAACGGGACATATTCTTTGAGTTACATGGAGGATTACTCGAATTGATTTCAAAGACTTTAGAATAGGAAACCCGATAGAACAGTTTAGTTACCCACTGCACACTACCCTGCACTGCTTGTTTCATACTATTGCTTTATTCATGTTTATTTCTGCATTGCTTATTACCATGTTCATATTATATTATTGGTTGACATAACGCGCTGACGTCTGGGTTTTGCATGGCCCAGATTCTTTACCACTGTCGCTGACCGAGCAGGAGTACTTCAGCCAGCAGGCTGATCTGTGAGTTCTGTAGTGATTAGTTTATTTCCTGCATTCTTATCTCCAGATGTGAGCCCGCATTATGGGACATACTTTTCTATTATTGTATTGGATCATTTGCTTCCGCACTTATTTATTATTGACTCTTGTTATTCTGGATTTGGACATGTGTTAGTTAGTTTTTATCTTGTTCTTGATATCTCTACAGCCGTAATGTGACTGTGGATGGATACTTCCTACCCACAGGTAGCATGGTTGGCTATGTCACGTGCCCAATCTTGCGTACTCTGGGAAGCGGGGCGTGACAACCTTAACCTCCGGTTAATTCAACTACAACCGGTCTCACTAAGGAATCACCGCTATCATGTAGGATAGGGTGCCGTAGGGAGCGGATTGTGGTTCAATTAACGGGAGTCTGAATCAAGATGTTGGACAAGAAAAGAGTGAGAGAGATTTCCTTCTCTCAAACTTTCCTTATCCTACCCTAACAAGTATGAAAACTACTCACCCATTATAAGAAAAAGAAAATAAAACAAAGGAGGAAGATAGAAAGAAAGAGATTAGAAGATTACAACTAGCTATTTGAGACCTCACCTTGGCAAGGATCAAGCTTAAGTATCATAGTTGTTTTAAGGATAAAGAAAAAGAGAACAAGAAAGAAACAAACAACAAATAATAACAACTAGATTAGCAAATGAAAAATACAAGCAAATATAATTAACAATTATAACAAGATAAGCATGGTAAGAACAAGAACTCCTTTATTCATTCTTCACTCACAAAAGCTCACTACAAGTTTTTAATGGAGAAGAGATGAGAGGAGGAAGAAGAACAACACATGTATTCTAAAATCTAAATACAAGAATATGGACCCTTGGCTTTGACAAGTTCTGGACTATTTATCGGCAGGGAACTGGAAACCTAAGGCAAAATTCTGTCTCTTCATGAAAAGTCCAAACTACCCCTGAAACATCAGCACCTGAGGAGGCCGTACGGCTGCGGTTCCGCGGCCTAAGCATGCCTATGCCGCGGAACCGCAGCGCTTTAGAGGAGTTGGCTCCTCGGATTTTGTGGGGTCCCCTGGTTTGATGTTGTCTGCTGTTTGGTATATGTTTTTTCTCAAAAACTCTTCACAATTTTTCCAGAATTCCAGCAGACCAAAAGGTGATTTGAAGTGGATCTTTTTGTCATGATTTCCTCGAGCTCCGCGTAGATATGTTGGATCTTGTGTTGCCATTGAGCTTTGCGCATGAAAATGACATTGATTTGCCATTTTTTCTCTTAAACTGGTGTGCAGCAACATACGGATAGAGGGCGGAGACCCGTGTTTTATCTGTGGTTGGCAGGAATCCGGATTTTGTCGTGTTTTTCCATGAATTTCACCGTTTAGAGCCGAGAACCTGTATCCTGCAATTGACTAGCAAACACGGCTCAAGAGTACCTACTGATAAGCAATGTAATAAAAATTGGGCGGTATAAAAATGCAAAAATCTGATATGAACAAACGCCGAGCTAACGAGACTCAAGACGAGGAAGTTATGAAGAGGTATGGGCCTTGGTGGGGACCCCACCTCTATTTATAGCTGCTGGCATGCATATCCAACGACGGCAGTCATTTCCTGCTAAGACTACTCATCGCACTCAACGGCCACCATCGCTCCACCTTTCATGCGCACATTGGCCGCACCCTATCGGGCGCGGGAAACCTACGGCCCGTCACGTCAGCCAACCAGCGCCCGACACGTGGGCCATCGCTTCAGTGACGTACGCACAAACTGGCGCATCCCCTTTAACTCAAAGATCTAACCCCTGATTCGCTAGCGTCATCCAGAAAATACAGCTGATTGCCCGGGAACACGCCCCGACGATATCGTCGGAAAGGAGCTCACCTCGGGTGACCCAGCAGACCACTCTCGACCCGACCTATGAGCTGGTCGGGACGAGAGTGGGGGGCTGGTGATGATGCTCGATATCAGTGATCTCCCAGATGACGACACGTGGCAGATGACGTGTCTCAAAGCTTGCAAGAAAGGATCTACAGTGGCCGACCAGATCACTCCCATGCCTGTCCTACAGACGAACAACTGTTGGCTCGTCTCTGAGCCCCCTGCACAATTGGCCACCTCGGCCTTATCAGCTCGTCTTCGGGCTACCGCAGAACCAAGATACCTCGGCTCTCCCACTCGTCTGCAAGCTCTCTCGCCGAGGTCATCTTCCTCGGTCTCATTGACCGACCTACGACACCACTCACAGGCGCAACCGCCTCACTCCCGCGAATCTCGCCATGCGTGAGATATCTACCGGCCACATCCCACGTCCCACGCTATCACGATCCCCCCATTAACGAGCCTGTCTCGCCATTAATGCGGGATCTCGCCCATCGCGCGGGCATGACGTCGGGAGCGTAACGGCCGGCGTGATTCTCGCGCCAGCCTGCCTGCTGCCACCTCTATATAAACCCCTCTTTCAGAAGATTGAAGTAAGTCATTTTCCACTCACTAAGCCGTTACTCTGCTCGGATTTTCTCTCTAACTTGATCGTCATAGGGTCCTCGGTGGTACAACCATCCCGGGACTTCCTTATAGGTAGCTCGGCAATAACAACAATCTCAACCTATTGAGATCCACACGCTTCAGGAGCCAACCTCCAGCTTCAATCTCATCCGTCTATCGCCGCCGCCAGCAGATCAACCGAAGACAACATCTTGACGTGATCCGACATCCGTCAATAATCAACATAAATTTTCTGGCAGAAGTGTGTATGAATCAACAATCTGGAATCCAAATAATTGCAAAATTAAATTTCATATAGACAACCAGATCATAACATTCACATAGCTTCAGATTTTCAACACCAAAAAGATCACATAGCCACATACACTGCAATTCTTCACTTCCTCAAAAACTCCAGAATATGAAAAAAACACAAACAAACTACTAAAATAGATACAACCCTGAGCCACATCCATTGTTCAGCACCTAAACCTACAACACAACTCTAGCATTTCCATTTTCTATCCTACCAATTCTCACAACTTGTTCCAGTTGCGCTATTCTTCTTTGAAGCGCTTGATTCTCTTTCTGCGGTTCTTGAACATACTGTACAACCCTAGGTCCCGTCTTAAGTTCTCTCTACACAAAAAATTACATTTTCGAGGGAAATGATAGCAAGCGTAGAATCTACGACCCGCGTTCTCCTCGGTCGTAGCAACAGGCAATGGGACAGGAAGACCGCAATAGCAAAGGACTTAACCATCAGGATCGACACTCCCTAAACTCTTTAATGGATTGTTTCCCTTCTTCGTGAGGAATTCACCATCTTCGTCGTTGATTGCCCCTTCTTTGCGAACCCTAGAAAAGAAAAGAAAGTGAGCTGAGATATGGAGGAGGGGCTATAAAAAAGTGATGGAAGGATAGTGTTAGAATTAAAAAAGTATTAGTTACGAGACGGGAGTATTTTTTATTTAAAAATTGATAAAACTAACGGGAGGAAGGTCGCAGGGGGTTCGGGAGTAACGGAGTGAAACGTTGGGGGAAGCTGTGATGGGGAAATAACTTAGGACAGGAGTGGGAACATATGCCGAACCAAAGGGTGGTTTTGGGAAAATTTCCCTTTTGTTATTACAATTTATCGGTTACTCTAAAAGGTTTTGTAAGAGTTGAAAATTTATTTATGGCATTAAAAATTAATTTTCTTGAACTTATGAGAACTTTTATAACATTTGTCAGCATGGGAATCAAAGTGATGATTTGACGAAAGAGCAATAGCTCGATTGGTATGACACTTTTTCTGTAAAGAAGAGTGCAGGGTTCGAACCCCAAGAGGGAAAGTGCCCACAAATTTAAGGAGGTCGGGACAGGATGGCACATGTGATGACGGCGCTTGTGATTCACTTCCCAAGAAGAAGAAGGAAAGATTTATTTTTATTTTTAATAATTTTTTGAAATTAGCTTTAGTGTTAGATAGGAGTATTTTGAAGGGTTTTAAAAATTTTTGTTGACACGACAACTTAAGTGACGTGGCACGTGCTGACGTGTCGCCGTTAAATTTGATAATTTCTTGATAGTTTCAAAGATAATGAGATTTTTTTTTATTCTGGACCAAACCGGCCGGGAGTTTTTAGTAAATAAGCCTTATATCGTTCGAATGGAATGCAGGTTGATTCCTGCAAAGCGATAGTTAACAGTTGTTAGTTCTAGCCTATTAGACATTCGAATTTACTATTATAAGGATAACTTCCAAATAAAATTCATCTATCATGATCTACTATAAGAAGCTAACTTTTCGTGGGACCAGATATTTCGGGATTTGGTATATTTTTTCAATTTTGCTTCATGCAACAATGCTTCTTTCAAATTATAATGCTGCAGACATCCTTATGAACGGAGTATACCAAATTATTCTCACCTGGTCAAAAATAGGAAAGGTTAAAATCAATCATTTTCTCTGTTAATATTTTCTCAAATTTTCAAATAAGTTCAGGTTTGTTAATATTTTATCTCCCGTTAAGCATATTTTCCTTAAATCTAATCTAAAATCATATCTCAGTATAAGGAGACCTTTGAAGTTAAAATCCCAAAATAAAAACGGCAAAAGAAAAAGAAAAAGTAAACAGCTTGTGAATCCGATCTAAAGCAAAAGCCTTCAATGTGGTCCGATCTCCCTCAGGATCTCCTCCGCCTCGTCTCTGAAACCCTAACCCTCCTCGATCTCGTCCGCTTCGCCTTCGTGTGCCGTTCCTGGCGATCCGCCGCTGCCGTGAAAGACCGCTGCCGCCGCGAGGCCCCGTGGCTCCTCTTCGCCGGAGAAGACGATTCCGCCGCCTCCAACTTCTACAGCCTCTCCGATGACAAGATCTTCTCGATCCCAAACCAGCCGGGCCCACCCATGCTCAACCGCCTCTTCATCGGATCGGGCCACGGGTGGCTGATCACCGCCGACGAAAGGTCCGAACTCTCCCTTCTCAACCCGATAACCCGCCAGCAAATCAATCTGCCTCCGATCTCCACCTTAGAGCAGATCTCTCCCCACCGCCGGAACCCTAACGGTGAGATCACGGAATACCTTCTAGACTCAGATCACAGCGGGAGATACATCATAGAACGCGCGGCTGAAGTAATCCGCTTCTGTATCTACGTGAAGGCGACGGTCTCATCCTCGCCAGGCAGCGGAGATTACATCGTCGCGCTCATCTTGCGTCAACCCTGCTGCCTCGCCTTTGCTAGATCTGGGGATGACAAATGGACAATTTTCCGTTACGATACAATGGCGTTTGACTTAGTGTTTCACGATGACGGTAGGCTGTACGCTACTATGTGGTCAGGTGAGGTTCGGTCTTGGGATTTCAGCAAAAGTAGCAGCTTGATGGAGCCGAGTTTATTTATAAGTAGACCACCAAAATTCAAGCTTGGGACCGGTTACCTGTGGTACCTTGCACGCACGCCTAGGGGCACACTCTTTCAGGTCCGGAAAGCACGAGATGAGGAAATGATGGAGGATTATGGCATTGGAAAGATCGAGGTTCACAAGATTGATCTTGAAAAAAGGAGGCTGGTGAGGATGAAGAGCATTGGGGATCACATAATCTTCGTGGGAGCCAACCGCTCTATTTGTGTCTCTTCCAAGGATGTTCCTGGCCTGAAAAGGAATTGTGTCTACTTTACCGATGAGTTCCTGGAGTTTACCCAATTTGATAGGGATTCCCGGCGAGACATTGGTGTTTTCCATTTGGAGGATGGAAGCACTGAACCCATTTTGCCCGACAAACCGCAATTGAATTGGCCACCTCCTATTTGGTTCATGCCTAGTTTTCCTTGAGCCATTAAAGGTATGTTTGTTTTGGTTTAACATATTTATGCATAATTTATTTGTATTTGAATACCTCTTGGTTCATGGAAAGAAATATAACTGAAATTCCGCATATTGCAAGGAAAAGTTACATTAATGTGCATAGTAAAATTTGATCATTGCAAGTAGCGTATATGCGCAACGATTGTGGAAAACGTTAATTGTGGTGGATGGTGCAGTCAATGTGTAAGGCACGGTATGAGGCGCTATGTGTGTAATTTACCCTGCCCGAGGTGCAAAGCGCATGAGAGACATGCTCGAGTGTGTAAGGTGCACAAGGGTTTATAATGTTTAGAAAATAATTTAGACACATTTTCACATAATTAACAACTACACTATATAATACATGCAAATTCTTCATTTCTTTGAAATAAATGAAGAAAGGGGCGTACGTAAATTCGGATTATCATAACTCACAAACAATATAAACATACGAATCAATAAAATTTATATTAGTTTCATTAATTATTAACTATATAAATAGTACCAAGTAACTAAAGCAAAATTTGACAACCAACTATAATAAATGTCTATTAGTAAAACATACAACTTAATACAAGCTACATGTCCGCAATCCATATAAACTATTAATTAGGTACTATAACCAAATACCAACCACAAAAACTCAAATCAATCGAGTTGAGAATGAAGGGAAAATTATCGAAGTCTCGGGATCTGAGAAGGCAACAAAATAGAGGGGAGAAGGATGAGGATAAGCCAATGAGGGCGGGAAAACAATTCCCAAGGATCCGAATGAGGGCGGGAAGCCAATAAGATTCCCACGATTTGAGGGTTTCCAATTCTCAAGGATCCTAAATTCTTAAGAAAAACAAACATGAAGATATTTTATGGAGATCTAGGATAACTCAAAAACTACTTACCAAGCGAGCCTCAAAGGCATTTTAAGTTACGCTATTAGATATTTGTTTGTTTATGTTCTATCATACATATTTTGATTGTTGATTAAGATACATGTTATGTCTTGGATAAAAACTTGACATTATTTGGACAAAAACCATTACCAATGATATGCACACAAACATACTTAAACTTCCAACTCAAAATAGTTATATAGTGGTATTTTTGGATAAACCCAATTTCAACCTGCAATTCCTTTACATATAGCTAAGTTCTTCATCTCCTCTTGTGCTTATCCTAGGTTGTGCTTTAATTTATAACATACCTTTAGAACTCAGCGATTGAATTTATGAAGTTAGGCTTTCTTAATCTATAACACCTCAGCCTCTATGTTAAGGCATATAGCCTTACATTGAAATTGCATCATTGTGCTCCTCTTCTAACTCGTCTAACGTACTTTTACAAAAACTTGACGATGGAAAGTGAAAATGCTTTATGTTGATCGACTATACAGTGCCATAACCTATCGTGGTAATGGTGAGTTGTATACTTTTTTTTAGGAAATGGTGAGTTATGTACCGTTCTTGGGTTAGGAAAGGCCAACCTATTAGTTTTTACTAAAAAGTTTCAATTTTCTCGAGACCCCGTTTTTGGATTTGTACATGGGAAAGATCTTAGGATCATTTACTTGTACTTCTTTCCTATGTAGCATGAGTTTCCATACATTTTAAATGTCGTAGGTCGGTTCAAGGCCCGAAATATTCCACATCATAGAGTAGATGTTGGGGGTATTATTAGGGCCTTTTAGTAAAATATTGGTTATTATAGCGGATGAAAGTTTTGTGTCATATAAGTTCTAAATCAACCAATTTTTTTAAATATCACCAATCTAATTCAATACAACATAAATTCATTGCTACACACACAAATTAAAAATAAGTATTTAATAATTATATCATCATTAATGATTTAAACATAACAATCAATGAAAATTTACAATATTACAAGTAATTGCATGTAAACTTATCCGGAGTTCTCGAGGCATTATTATGAAGGTACAAGTAATAATACAATAAAAACGAATAAACAAACAAACAAATAACAAAGATACTTAATTCATACTTGTGAATCCAAATCAAATGTTATGTTGAGGAAGAAGGAATTGTTGGGAAATATTGGGCAATGTGTCACATCATCGTCTCGACATTAACCGAAATTATTATAAACTACATTTGCTTTCATTCTGGTGGTTGCCAAAGCTCAAAAATGATATTGTGGACAATATATCATATATGTCGGGAACATTTAATACATAGATATAAATGCAGTTCGGATATGGTTGTCTTCTCAACGACGAATCCGTGTGCACCATAGCATTCCCCCCGCCTTGGTCAATTTCTTACATGTTTGAAGGGAAAAAGACGGGGTAGTAGTTTATTACTTTAATAGAATTCGAGGCCCATGATTGATTTTAGGACTTTCAAGTTGGTATTGATTAATGGATTGGGTGATCACAATTATTTCTTGAAAGGCAACCTCTTATTTTGCATCTCTTCGAAGGATTTAATGATTTAAGAATGGATTATGTCTAAATTATAAACAAGTTATTAGAGTTGTCATATTGGTTCAGACATTGTTGCAGAGACATCAATATATTTGACTTGGAAGATAGAATCATGAAAGGACCAAATTCGTCTCGCCTGACAATCCATGGTTGAATTGCCTCATCTAATTTGGCACATGCCTCCAAACCTTGCTTGTTCTGCCAGGACATATTTGTTTATGTATTTGTTATTTTCGTTCAAAAGTATATATAATTTTGACATATAGCCCATTGGATGTATGTTTCTTCAGCCATAGGAAATCATCTTTTAAACGATCTATCCAATATTTTTTTTTCTAATACGATGAAATATGTATATTTCTGTTTTGTCCAAACTTTCTATTGACCGTCTTAGTAAAAAATTCCATGATGGGCCTCCACATTATAAAAATACACCTAGTTTCATTTCTCTGTCTTTGTTCAGTTATTGTCCTTATATTTCATTATCTAGCTTAATTATTAATTATCGTCTCAGTAAAATAAATCCATGTTATTATGTATCCATCTTGAAGATAAAATCCAAAACACCAATCTCTCCCTTATTCCATTTTTGTCTTTTATGAAAGCAAAACATATTATTTCCCTTGATTTCATATCCACGTAATTAGAAATCATTTCGAGAACAGAACTTAAACCCTTCTCATCCTCCTCCTAACTAAACCTGTATCTCCTAAATTTCTTGAAATTTTATAGGGTTTGAGATTCTTTAATAAATTTGGAGAATTTTTTTGGAGAACTTAAATCTGTCATCATCTCCTAGCCATCCCATTTTCGTTTTCTTTAAAGCAAAAACTATTATCCCCCCTGCTTCCTATTCCATGTAATAAAAACTGTCATTTCAAGAAATCCCTCTCATCATCTGCAGTATGAAACCTATATTACCTCATGAACTTTGATAGGGTTTTGGGATTTTTTTTAAATAAATTTTTAAGGTTAAATGCAATTGCCCCTTGGGGTTTTCTTGGTCATGAACTTAAGAATTTCTTAAGTTCGTCATAAGTATCAACCAAAATCCAAATTTCAATTTCTTACCTTCATGAATTATCTATTAATTATAATATTATATATATATAATGGGTAGTTTTATTTCGGCAAAATTGTGTGTTAAAAATATCTATCCTAGAATTGCAGAGTTGGTATCAGCGTAGTAACAATCAGGTCTCCCAATGTATTTGAACATATAAATACGAGCATAAGCTTTAATAGCTGCGGCCAATTGAACAACCAATATCCTTGGAGGATTCCAGTCTGAGTCATCAACATGTCCTGTATTGCTAACTTTTTAACTAAAGGTGCCAGGCTCACACTGAGCTAGCTTTTCCTTGAACGTGGGAACAATATAACAACATTACAAAGAAAAACTGAAATAGTTCTAAAAACAAAAGCACTATACAGAGTGATAAGAGACTCTAACATATGGCAAGGAAGATAGGTCAAGCATGACTAATCTTTGAAGTTCCTCAGGCAAGTTGTATCTGACATGTGAACTGGAGACATGTGAAATGAGAGTAGCCTTGGCTATATAATCAACAAACCTGTTGATCTCCCTAGAAACATGAAGCACCTCAGCATCAAGGATCTGCAGCATCTTTTTTACTGCTTTGACAGTACATGAAACAATCCAAGGTACAAATTTATGCCCCTGAACGTAATCAACTAAAAGTCTAGAGTCAGTTTCAACTATTCTACTATAATCCCTATAAGATGACATTGCTAAAGCCTATCAAGCAAAGATTTTCCTTCAGCTTCAATCACACTACACTTGCCATAATAAAACTTGCTGGCAAAAACAAATTTGCCTCCTGAATCCCTGAGAGTAGCACCACCTCCATTTTCTTGAGTATCATTGGAATGAGAACCATCAATGTTTAGCTTATACTTTCCATCAGGAGGTTTGTCCCTGTGAACAAGATCAATTTTCTTTGTTATGCTAGAGTCAGAAATATCGAACTGCACCTCCAGATTTTGTAAAATAACACCATCAGCTGCAGATTTCATATGAGGCCTATAATTTTTTGCCAAATATCTGATATCTGGAAGATCTCTCAGCCAAGTAGAAGTGGCAGATATAGAATGGCTTTCGTATTTTGCTTCACATGTCATTTTCGACAAATTTCAGACAATTAAGTGAGACAACAACTGAGAAATATCAGGAACGACTTGATTTGAATACCAGAATTCAAAGGGATCATCAACAGTGCTCCATGCACTGATATTCACATGAACTTGAAAATTCATAGCAGCTTTATCCCCAAGATATTAAGCCAAATCACTGAATAGAGATAGACGAGCAAAGTTTTCTTGAGAATGAGATTTGCAACATACACATTTACTTGGTAAAGAAAAGCCAAGCTTTTGAATTGCAGAATCAAGAGGCAATGATTCTGTTAATAACCTCCAAGTCAATAAACGAATATTTTTTGGCACATGCTTATTGGAAAGATATTTAGCATACCTCACCTTGGTGCAAACATTTCTAACCATTTTCCAAGCAGATTTAAGAGTGAAGTGACCATTGCTAGTAGACTTCCAAATTAGATGATCAGGACAAGAATTGGTGATATAATTCATTGCAGAAATGTCATCCAATATTCTCTGTGGAAGGTGATTTTTAATATCTGTCAAGGATGCTCTTGATAAGGAGGGGAGAGACTGGACCAATAGCAAACTCCTTAAGAGGTTTTACACAATGCCAAAATGTCTTTCAGAAATCAATGTTTCCTTCACCAATCAACCATTTCTTGCATTGCTAACTTAACTGACTACATAGTAATTCTCGCTCAGCTTGTCCCCAAAGATGAAATTGTCCCTCTGTATCAAAAGAATCATATCTTTTTTTATCGCATACCTCTGTTATAGTGCTTTCTGGATTTATACCAAATCTACCGTAGAGTGAGTCCATTAGTATCTTTGTATACATATACCATTGCTTTATTACCAATTTTCTTAGCTTCTTGATTAAGTGAGTAGACGGATGACACAAAGTTTTCGAAAGGGCTAGGCATCTTCTCAAACAAGTAGCCCCTTAGTGGGTAAATCTTATAACCCACGCCGCGGATATTAATTTATATGCACATACTGCTAGTCAGTGAATGTTGTGTGTTTCAAATGTAGACAGCATGTGGATAGCTATGAACAATAAATATATAGATAATTGTAAACAGTTTGATCGTTTGATTCTTTGTGGGCAAGTCTTGAATGTACGTAGATATTGTAGACTGCTTTTTTGATAACTATCTACCGTTTTCTGTCAATTTTAGATAATGATTTTGTAACAGGTTGGTTCAATTTTGATACAAAGTGTAGACGGTTTGTTGATGTGTGGTTGTCTGCTAGTATAGATTGCTTCCCTCAAATACTATGAATTAGGTTTAAATGTTGTCAAAACATGTGTCGGTGCAATTAACACGACCGGAAACTTCTTATAATCAATTGTTGACATATATACATATGAGTAATACTTATCTACCGGGTTTGAAATCCTACCACAATCTACCCAAGAGACAAAATGGTGTGACACACGACACCTAGATATTAGTGTCAAACAAGTGGTAGATTGTGGTAGGATTCCAAACCCGGTAGGTTAGGCATTTTTCTTATACAAATTTACACATTAACCATGATTGCTTCCAACCTCATGAAATAAAGTTACTGACACATGCCTAAAGCTGAATCCAGCCTATTTTGAGCATTTGTTTGCCCAGTATAAATTCTTCAGAAGCCCGTAGCACTGGATGAAGTCTTAAGAGCCACAGGGACTTTGATCCATAGGGTTAAAATAGATTAATATCCTCAATGCATTGAGGTATGAAACTTGTGGTTGACTTGGTATTATGTAGAGGTTGTTTTTAATTTATATCTTTAAAAAAACATATATTTGTATCTAGCCAAGTATATTCTCTTGTACTTATTTGGACTTTGGAGCCACTATAATCTTCTTGAAGTCTATTACATAAATCCTAGTCGATGAATCCTTATACTATATGCTTCAGGACTTTATTTGTTTGATGACTTTTGTGGCTTTCATGTTTGATATATCCGTGTATGTCGGTTGCAGTTCTCGTATCTGATTCTTTATTGTTAGGCTCTGGCTTCCCATCATTGCTAGACATTTGCATGATTCTTAGGCACCATCGGCGAAAAGCCAAAAACTAAGCTTACATTGCGCAACTTAGTGACTCAAGCCGTTTGGTATCCCCCAGTGTTTCGAATAGAAATGTTCGATTTTTTTAATCTTTTGTAATTCATCTTTTTGAATCTCCCACTTGCTATCTAACTCGTGATCTATTGCACATTCCAAATCTTACCAAAAGCTAATTTTATTTTTATTATATAAATTTGATGATTGCAGGTTTCCATGGCTGGTTGCTGGAGATATCAACATTTGCGACCATGCACTCATTATGGAAGTTTGAGAACTTTTGTTGGTCAAGGATTTAGGCATAGAGATTTGCTAATTTTGTTATTTAAACATATATGCTTTATTATTTTAAATTGTTATCAATGTGTTATTTTAAAATATTTTGTAAGATTTGACAATTTAGTTAGGAGATTTAAAAATTAACTTTAAAAATAAAAGGATTTGTTAATTTTGTTATTTACGATTATCTTCTCCTCTAAAAGGTTTGGTAAGAGATGAAAATTTATTTATGGCATTAAAAATTAATTTTTTCGAACCTACGTAAACTTTTTTAACATTTGTCAACATAAGAATCAAATTGACGATTTCACCATTAAGCAATAGCTTAATTGGTATAGCACCTTTGCTCCTAAGGAGAGTGCAGGATTCGAACTCCCGGAGGGGCAGCGGGCGGCCACAAATTAAGAGGGTCGGGACAAGGTGGCGCCGGTGATTCACTTCCCTAGCCCAAGAAGAAGAAGAAGATTTATTTATTTTTTTTTAATTTTTTAATATTTTTTTTTGAAATTTGGTTTAGGGTTAGATAGGGGTATTTTGAGGGGTTTTAAAAAAAAAATATTGACATGGCAACTTAAGTGGCATGGCATAGATGATGCTGATGTGTCATTGCTAAGTTTGGTAGTTTCTTGACAGTTTCAAAGACAATAAAAGTTTTTTTTTATTCTGGTCCAAACATGTTGGGAGTTTTCAGTAAATAAGCCTTTACTTATACGTTGGTTCTTGCAAACTGATGGTTAACAGTTGCTAGTTCAAGCCTACTAGACATTCGAATTTACTATTATATGGATAACAGCCAAATAAAATTCATCCCTCGATCTACTTTAAGAAGCTAACTTGTCATGGGAAGAAATATTTATTCGGGCATTTGGTATGCTTTTCCAATTTTGCTTCATGCAAAAATTCTTCTTTCAAATTGTAATGCTACCGACATCCCTATTTTTTGGCTGGACGCATTGAATCCAGTATACCGAATTATTTTCCCCTTGTCATAAATAGGAAAGGTTAAAATCAAGCTTTTTCTTCGTTAACATTTGCTCAAATTTTCAAATAAGTTCAGGTTTGTTAATATAGGAAATTTCTTCAAAACCAACATGAGATTTAGCATATGTTTCCAGGCCCATCCTAAAAAAATTTCCTATCACAAAAACTCCCATAAATCCGTTAAATTCAACCCCCGCAACCTCTACCGTTAATTCAATTATAAAATGACCAAAATAGCCTTATATATTCCATATATTTTCAAAAGGGTTCTCATCTAAAGAAAGAGAGAGGAGAAAGGAGTTCTTAGGTACCAAACGTAATTAACTTTTTTGGTAGCGTTTTCAACGCTTTCGACGTTGATTTCTTCGAAGTGGAGCGATCTTTCAAAGTGGAGCATGTGAGGAATTGTTTGATCGGCGATCCGGAAGAATTGAGCATACAGATCATCGATTTTAGCAACCAATATGAGTTCATTAAAAATGAAACCCTAACTCCTTAATTTCCCTAATTTAGCATCGATTTCGGCACTTTTGGAGGTTTTTCTTAGGGCTTAGCATATGTTTTGCATCAGACATTAATATGCAAAATTGTTACAAAAATGTAAAGGGTCTGGAGCTATCAAATCTCAATTTCACGGTTGTGCCAATGCATACACTGTTGATGATTTTAAAGAGTGGATGGAATTACATAAAACTAAAGACTTAAAAACTTACAACCAGTTATAGAGACAGTATAATCCTTCTTATTGGTGCAAAACTTCACTATATTTATGAAATGTGATTTATTTTTTAACAATTTATCACTTGGAATGGGACCATCACAAAGGCTAGGGATCAGCCAAAACTTGGCAAGTTAGAAATGCTTAGGAAGAAAGTTAGACAAGAATGTTTAGGAAAAGAGAATGGATACAAAGTCAGGTTAGAACTATTTGTCCTATGATTATAAAGAAACTTGATAAAGAGTGTGAGGAGGCTAGAGATTGCCATGTGCTGTAAGGTGGAGGGCAAGAGTTTGAAATGATAAAGGAATGCATGTAGTATATTGTCAACCTAGAGAACAAGACATGTTGTTGTAGAAAGTTTGATTTGGCAGGGATTCCATGTTGTCATACCGTTGCAGTTTGCGTGAAGACAAGAAGAAACCAGAAGATTTTGTGCACCCCCGTTATTCTAAAGAATCTTATATGAGAACTTATCGATTTTCAATTAACCAAATTCCACATTGTACCAAATGGGAAAAGACCAACTTTCCAGCTCCATTAGCCCTATACTATAGAAACAAACCTGAAAGGCCACCAAAAAAGAGAAGAAAAGGGATTGATGAGCTAGCTCGAAACGTGTCGGTTAGAGCATCCACTAGATTACTTATGTGCTCAAAATGCAAAGGTAATATTAAAATTATTAACTGTTAAATTAGTGTATGGCTTTTCTTTTAACGAAGTTGGATTTATCTTGTATATGTCCATTTTTAACTTGATTTGTTGGGGAAAATATAAAAACTTGCAAGAATGAAGCACCCACATCAACTTGGAAGGGGCAACATGCAACAAGTCAGGGAGACCAAAGAAAGCAGTCTCAAATATGGCTGATTGTGGTGAATTTCCTACCACAAGCTCCCAAGTTTAGACTCAAAATGTTGTATCTTCATTAGGTCAAACCAATGAACAAGGAGAAACAGAATTAGCTGTTGGGGATGTAGGGAGTCAAGCCAATCCATTACCTGCAAAAAGAAGATTAGGGTTGGGCAAAAAGAAGATTACCGTAAAACTCCATCGCAAGAACAACATCCTAGAGTGAGTGATCCTGGATACTGATTTTGTATATTTGCTTTCATAAATTTCTTCATATAAATTCGTTTAGCTTTTCTTTTGCAGAAAAAATTAGCACTAAAGAGAAAGTCAGCTGCTGCAACTGATTCGGAGGGGCAAAAATAGTTTCTTGTGCTAGTACCGCTTTAGAGAGATCGTATGTTTCAAGACATGCAACTTAAAGAAATTTTCACCACATTTTTGTATGGGGTTTTAGTCAGTGTATGTATGACTTTATTGAAGTTATGTAAAATTTGTTTTATGTACAAGGTTTATATGACTCAATGGTTAGTACATGGATGATATTATAAGGTCTATAAATGTAATTGTTGTTGTAACTGCTCCAGAACTTGGTTATTATTGTTTATTGTTCATCTTCGAAAGGGCCTTGGGGAGCCTTGCGACTCTTGGGGAGAGCTTACGGGGTTAGATCGATGCAGACCCGCCTGGCCCCTCGATGCAACGCGTTTTCGCGATGCAGGTATGGCTGAGAGTTCAAGCAAATGCAACCGATGTAGCATGACTTCTCAGATTCACCTTTCGGAAAGAGTTTTTTTTTTATTATGGAGACTAAATTTCCTACAGGCGCAAACCCCTATTGTTAATTACTTTTCTGTATTAAACGGAGAGAACTTTCTACAAGTAGTTTATTTCTACAAAGCATTAAATGGCAAGAACAACACAAATGCATAGATAAAAGATAGTAGTTATATCATTTATTTCATATTATCATTTATAATGGAATACATCTCAATTTATATTTATTTCATTGCATTACATATCTCATATTATGTACATTTATCATGCGACAAAAATGATATAGCTTCCACCATGCACGTCTCAGTCGCCTAGGAGGTGTATGTTCGCTCCGCTACTCGCTCCCGTGGGTTGTGTATGGATGGACTCAACGTTTTAACTTCTTGCAAGCACTTCAGACATGGGTTTCACATTTCGGATATGGGTATTAGTTTAAAGTCATTGCAGACATGGGTAGTAGTTTAGGGTCATTTTGAACCATGGGTAGCGAGATATTGACTTCTATGTCACAACAGATACTTAGAAGACAGTGATGGTAAACCAGCACGTCCGATGAGACCTGGTGAGGATGGGGTATGTCACAGGGTGCACGCCTGATGGGGTGAAAGGGACAGTTAGCTTCTACGCCACGATGGATGCCTGTGAATTGTATATGGTAAGTTATTTTACTTGCTATAGGGCAAGTTTGACATGCTTGGTGAGACAATTGACTTTTATGCCATGAATAGTTGCCTTTTGATAGTATACGATAAGCTATTTTGCTTACCATAGAGTTATTTTATATGGCTGTTCTTCGGTGCTTTAACTTCAATGCCACATATCATTAGCTTCTATGCCATGACGGTTGCCCGTTGATTTTATATGGAAAACTGCTATGATGCAGTCCCCAATAGGGCAGATTTGGATAGACGTTCGACTTCAATGTCATGATGGTAGGATAGTGTATGGTAGGTTGATATAAGATAGCCCACTGTAAGGCAACTTTCTGTAGGTGGGTATATTTGTTGACTTCTATGTTACGACGATTGGTTTCTATGCCACGATGGTTGCCCGCGAATTGTATATGGGAGACTAATATAATAGCCTGCCGTAGGGCAGGTGAGGCGATTTCGGGTGGACTTGACGACTTCAATGTCATGAGGGTAGCCCATGGATTGTATATGGCAAAATATTCATAATTTTCCATAGGGCAGGAAGTTTATAAGGTTTATATGTGTCAGAGTTGTTGGATATGTATGCCATAGAGGCCTGTATTGTATAGGATGCTAGGGATATATATGTACAGGACAATCTTTCTCAGTTGTATATAGTATATTATCTGAGTTATCTTTGTTTTAATATGTGTATTTCTTTCTCTTGCTGCTTTATATTGTTTACACATATTGATAAAAACTCAATATAGTAGTATACTATTTTGGTTTCTTTTTATCTTAACTTGCGCATATGTTATATTCGATATCACATATGGCGGATACATATTGATAAAGCCCGTATGATTTTGTTTAACTACCAACGTTATGATGACGATCACACTAGTAGGAGCTGGGTAGTCCATAAGCACATCCTTAAAGATCCTAAGTCGCAGGAATATCGAGACCGGGCATTGATATTCCAGAGTGGATTTGTGTATACGTTTCTAGACCATGACGAGGGGCGGTGGTTGGTCCGACAACCATTGGTGCGATCACCTAAGATTTTATACAGGTGCTCACTGGGGGTGAGTACACTAGACGGACTCGCCGAGAATCTCTAAATGATATTATACCTATCGTCAGATAGCGGTTCTCAAGTGACATGAGTACATACTAGTCTTTAGACCTGAGATCATCATTTATCTCGTGTGAGTTCCCACTATACTTTGATCACTACCCTACCACGGCTTTACTGAGTCATGTAAACAGGTTTTGGTTAGGTACAGTCCCAAGCCACATGCAGGCAGTGAGTGATTGTCAGGGATTCGTCTCTTCCGATATTGGGAGTCGATATGGCACTGTTTCTGGTGATGGTTAGATCGGTAGTTTCTCGGATTGATCCTGATCCAAATCGACACGACTTATCGGGTTGGTAGGGGTCTGAAGTTTACCATCCTCTAGACCCAGTATGCGATATTCTTAGACGAAGAGATCAAACTGTACGGAGATTGTCACGGATAGGCTCAGTAGGGATCCGAATAAGCTTGCTCGTCGGCCTTCCTTTTCGACAGGTGCCCGGGTAGCTGTTACGTACAGCTAGTGTCGCTGACGTACTTGTAGTTAAACCCACTGCCAGCATACCGTCGAGTCTTTAGTGTTCCACACAGAGGGTTTCTCTGGTTCAGGAGAAATGATATGGTAGTCGTATATTTATACGTGCGGGGTTTCGATCGAATGATAATACTAGCCGGCTTAGGAATAAGCTGGATTATTAAATCATGTATTGATTTAATAATTAACAATATACACATTTCGATATATATATTCTAGTGTCATCCATGTTTTCGATCGAGCAGCGTTCCGATCGAATGATAATATTAGCCGGTTTAGGATTAAACCGGATTATTAAATCATGTATTGATTTAATAATTATTAAATCATGTATTGATTTACATATACATATTTTGATATGTATATTCTAGTGTTATCCAGATTTTCGATCGGACGGTTGATAATACTAGCGAGCTTAGGATTAAACCGGTTTGTTAAATCAGATATTGATTTAATGCTAGTATTATATTAGTGGTATTATTCTATCTCTTGGGTATTCGTATTTTGGTACGAATACAGGCGTGTATATACGGTAGAATGTATTCCGTATTTTTACGGAAAATATTCTAGAAGGTGGACATCTCATTTTTGACTTATCCATTTATTCTTTTAAATGGAAATGAGGTGTAAAAGTAGTAAGGAGAGATATGGTGAGAACCATGCTTGAATAGTCTTGAAAAATAAATTTATAATTCATTTGTGCAAACTATTCAAATATGGTTGATATATTTATATTGCAAAATATGTTTTATAAAACCATGATAGCATTATTGTTTTCAAGTGATGATTTATTATTCTCACCATGAGCTTCTCTCTTCTCTCTAGCCTTTCTTGTGTTCCTCCACCTTCTTCTTCATCTTCCTCCCTACCATCTCATGTGTTGAGAATCAAGGGAGGAAGAGAGATAGAAATACACTCGAAAATTCACTACATCATATTGGCAACCGAGATTAGCAAACTAGGTTGTTGAGTTGCTTCATTAGTGAAACTAAGTTTGGATTACAAACTCTCAGGTGGATCATCTAGGACCGAGAAGACCGGCCATCAAGATTGATCTAGGAGATCCTTATGAGCTTAAGAAAAGGAGTGAAGACCCGAAGGACACAAATCTTCCGGTATAACCTTCTCTCATAGTAGATAAAACTCGCAGTAGTTGATAGTTTAGGGTTATGGTTTGATCACTTGGATTAAGTTGGTTGTGTTTGCTTAAAAATTTAATTTTTATGCATTCCGCCTCTCTACTTCAATGTAAAGTGAGCGCAACTCACCAACAAGAGTGAGTTTGATAGCAAGAGCAGAGACCTCTAGGGGTGCTCGACATTGGTTTTTTTGTTGAGGAGGTTGTTGGGGTCACTGCCATGGGTTTTAGTGAATTGAGGAGGCTGTTGGGGTCGCCGTCATGATTTTTGAGGGTGTGGGGACCTATAAAGGGCGCTGCCATTGTTATATAGACATGGGGCCACTAGAGGGTTCCTCCACGTCAGTTTTGATGAGCGCAGAGGCTTCTAGGGGTCTCCGCCAAGGACTTGA
Organism: Agapanthus africanus; assembly: GCA_030015575.1. Lineage (NCBI taxonomy): Eukaryota > Viridiplantae > Streptophyta > Magnoliopsida > Asparagales > Amaryllidaceae > Agapanthus > Agapanthus africanus. Next base: position 10,214,920 of record JASDDO010000028.1, on the reverse strand, counting down.
TTGGTGTGGGGCCCACTGGGGGTCTCCGCCAAGGATTTTAAGAGCGGGGTCCGCTGGGGTCTTCGCCATTGGTATTGATTGACATGGGACCCGCTAAAGGGTCTACGACATGGGTTTGTAGACATGAGGCCCATTAAGGGTGCCACCACTTGAGTTTTGGGGGTGTGGAGGCCTATAGGGGTCTCTGCCATGGTTTGATCTTCGTGGGTAGGTTCCCGCAGTTGGTTGTTTTGCCAACAAGAAAGTTCAAGTCTTCATCATCTTGTTCAGGTCCAATATGCATGTACGTGTGTTGTTCATTTTACACCCATATATACATCCACGGAGTCCATTTCGAGGACAACATCGTGGGGGATAGTTCGAACGAACATCCGTATATATGAGGATAATTCCGAAGAGCATCCGGCAGGGGATACCTTTTGGAAGCATCCCGTAATTTAGTTTTGAAGCTGTCATAGCTTATTATTATAAAATTTCAAGTTTACTGAGCCGTTCATAGCTCGTTGGAGATAACTTTTTACAGGCATCCTTTTAATCTCACATTTTAAAGTATCAGAAAAGGGCATTGCTTGAATCGAATGAGAGTTTTCAGAGAAAAGGAGCCTTGCTGCTCATACTTACATGAGTTCAGACTCTTCTCTTCTTCTTCTAGGAAACTTTATCTTTTAAGTGCCTCTGGTGTTTTCTAATGATTCAACTGTGGCCTTTTTTTTTTATTTAAATTTTTTAGTAATCCTGAGAGACAACCATGTGAAATGCCTATCAGGAACATCATCCCTCGTTTCGCTGTGCGTCTAGTAAACCCTACCTACACGAATGATTAGTGCAGCATGGTCATGCACAAGCTTGTGACCCATAGAGGGTCTTCTCTTCCCCTAGATTCCATTTCGTTTCGAATGGTATTCCTTGCTATTCTCGGTGATATCCTTCATCATCTAGAAGAGATGACTCGGGCGATACTCGACGCTGCGGAGAGCAAGATAGACGCCATTCAAAAGGCACGCCTGATCAAGAGGCCTCCTAGAGACCGCTCCGTCCATCTTTTGACCGAGATGCGGGCTCGACGAGCTGTCATATTTTCCTTCGCTCATGGATGTGGTGTTGATAAGTGGGGAGAGACTCTTCGTGAGAGTCATTGTCATGACATGGTGGAAAAGGCTAAGCGGGGACTCCAAAATTGTATTTACTGTTTTGTTAACCCCTGTAACTTAGATCCCATGCTTGGCGATCTCTTTGTGTGGCCCGAAAAGTGGCCTGAAAAGGGTGTTTAAATATTCAGTCTTGTTTAATGGAACAAATGTTTTATGTTTATTTGGTGAATTTTTCACGTCAAACATTGATGTGTTATTTTCTACTCTATTTTGTTCAATGTGCAGCTCAGTGTTACCACATGCAGAAATTTTGTTCAAATTCTGCTCAAATTTGTCCTCAATAATATATTACTGTATCAATATCAATATCTTTAGTGTCAGTGCTGCTATATCATATTTTTTAAAATTTCTTCTCAATAGAATTTTTGTTTTTTTTCTGCGTTCAAATTTGAGCATTGCATCAGAATTTTTAGTGTTGCATTAGTATTTTTTGTGTTGCAGCAGAAATTTTTGGTGTTGCATCAGAATTCTGAGTGTTGTATCATAAATTTTCGATGCTGTAACAGAATTTTTGTAATGGAGAATCAAAAAAATTTGTTGCGAGAGGTGTGCATGAATCAAAATATAAACTGGAATTCACAGAACTGCAAAAAAAATTCATATATATTATTGGATCATAACAGGTCATACATTCATATTTTCAACACAAAAAGTTCACAGAGCCACATCCACTACATTTCTTCACTTTCTCAAGAGCTCCAGAATATGAAAAAACACAAACAAACCACTACATTTGACATAATCCTAAACCATATCCGTTGTTCAGCACCTAAACCAACAACACTAACTCCAGCATTTCCATTTTCTACCCTACCAATTCTCATATCTTATTCCAATTGCATTATTCTTCCTTGAAGTGCTTCATTCTCTCTCTGCAATAGTTGAACAAACTGCACAACCTTAGGTCTTTTCTCAAGGTCTCTCCACACAAAGAACTTACATTTTGAGGTAAATGATAGCAAGCGTTGAACATTTGACCCGCGTTCTCCTCAGTCGCAGCGACAAGCATTGGGACAGGAAGACCGCAGCGGCAAAGGACTTGGCCATTAGGATTCACACTTCCTGAGCTCTCTAATCTCCGATGGATTGTTGCCCCTTCTTCGTGAGGATTATGCCATCTTTGTCGTCGATCTCCGTCTCAAATGAACCCAAGAAATGAAAATAAAGTGAGCTGAGAGGAGGGGGGGCTGTAAGAAGGGAAGGAAGGGTAGTTTTGGGATTAAAGAACAGTCACGTGAGGGGAATAAATAGATTTCAAAATGCTAAAATTAATGGTAGGCGGTCAAGGGGGGTCGGGTTTAACAGAGAGTAACGTTGGAGAGTTTCTGTGATGGGAAAAAACCTTAGGATGTGTATGAGAATATATGCTAAATCTCATGGTGGTTTTGGTGAAATTTTCCAATATTTTATCAAAATTTCCCCTTATGGTAATTTTCCTTAAATCTAATCTAAAATCATATCTTATTTAAATTAGAAAAGAATCCCCAAAACAGTGACATAACAATCATGATAACAAACTACAAATTGAGAAAGGAAAGAAAACCCAATAAAGAGCGTAAAACTTTGGTTCCTTGATCAATTGAAATATGTATGCTTTACTGTTCATGGATGCTATGCTATTTCAAGTGTTATCTTTTACCCATGATTTTCCATTCACATTTCTCACAATTATATAACGTAACATTTATGTACCAAAAAAACAAAGAAAGAAAGAAAAAACCTCACACTATAGGAAATCGAAGGTTATTTCGACAGGCCCTCCTGAATGGCGACAAAAGACCGCGGTCACAATAAACCACGCCGCGATAGGATTATTTCGACAAAGAACCATGTCACGCCCCGCTTCCAAAGGTACGCTAAAGTGGGCACATGACATAGCCAACTATGCTACCCGTGGATAGGAAAAATCCTTCCACAGTCATATTACGGCTGTGGAGATATCAAGAACAGGAAAGTAAACTAACTATCTAGTACATGTCCATAAACCAGAGTAAAAGAGTCAAGAGATAACAATATGCGGAAGCCAAAAAATACAATAAATGAAACACCTGGAGTGAAACTACGTACCGACAGGAATCTCACCGCTCGTCTAACAAAAGAACCATGTCACGCCCCGCTTCCCAAGATACGCTAAAGTGGGCACGTGACATAGCCAACCATGCTATCCGTGGATAGGAAAAATCCTTCCACAGTCACATTACGGCTGTGGAGATATCAAGAATATGAAAGTAAACTAACTATCTAGTACATGTCCATAAGCCAGAGTAAAAGAGTCAAGAGATAACAATATGCGGAAGCCAAAAGATACAATAAATGAAACACCTGGAGTGAAACTACGTACCGACAGGAACCTCGGGTTTAATACGCGTCAAAATAAACTGAAATTTTCGACAGTTTTGTCACATCGAAACAGGGTTTATTTCGACGCGTTAGATGCGTCGAAATAAACCTTATTTTATACCAAAAAAGTATTCTAAAATATATATTATATTTTTTTTACTCTGTTTTCATGCGTCAGGTGCGTCGAAACAGAGTTTATTTCGATGGGTATATGTATTAATTGCAGAAAAAAATAATTAAGGACAAAAAATTTGGAATTTCAATTACATTCAAATATCGATTCAAATATCGAATACAATCCAATTTCGATTCAAATATCGAGTACAATTCAATATCCATTCCATTCCAATATCAATTAAAATCTAAATATCAATTATCATCCAAATATCGATTACAATCGAATATTCATTCCAATACAATCCTAAAATCATATATTTAAAAAAGCGGGAAATAAAATCACGAGGGAGGACGATCACGGGAAGGGAGGGTCGATCACGAGGGAGTCGCATCTGGATCTCCGGGATAAAGCCCCTGCGATTAAAAGTTTAAAATACATAATTTAGTAAATATGATATTTATATATTTATATATTATTAAGTTAGGGTTATCGAACTTACCGGAGATACTGGCATCCCTCGTTCGATGTGCATGGCGATAAGATTAAGCCTCTACTCGATTGTCCAGCCACTAAATTGATCGGCAGCGGGAGCGGGGGTGGAAGCAAGAGCGAGAGCGATCGCGGGGGCCGATCGGTGAGAAGAACCGCCGGCATTCGGTGTCTGCTCCTAGGAAGAACCATGGAATTCAGAAGGTCCTGGTCCTAAAGGTCCTGGTCAGGCGCGACGTCTGCGATGCCATGTCGTCTGCCTAACGATACCTGGGAGGTAGATGCCTAGTCGGCTGGAAAGGAGCGTTATACAGGCGAAGATAGATCTTGGAGGACACACATTGGACTCTCCCGTGATGATCTGTTCGATACGGGTGAAAGCCCTATCTGCAGCGTAAAATCTCTGCTCGTCATCAACCGGGTGTCCATGTCCCCTCTCCATTTCCTTGATCAACCGATCTCTCTTAGCAGCTATCACCAACTGTTTGGATAAGAAACATATTACTGTCGTTCTAATAGTTGCATAATAATTATTTCGAAATAATTAAGAAACACAACATTACTGGAGTTCACGGTTGAGGAGGGGAAGGGGGTCGGTGACGGGTGCTCGGTGCAGGAGGAGTGGCTCGGAGGTGGAAGGGCTAGGAGACGAAGGGGCTCAGAGGCGGTTTGGAGGCGGAGGGCTCTAAGGCAGACGGGGGGCTCTGAGGTGAGGGGGCTTGGAGGGGATAGGAGGCGGGAGATTGGAGGCGGGGGCTCGGCGGGGGAGATCGGGGCGAGTACGTTGGAGGATGAGGGAGGATTGAGGGAAATAAAATTTTAAGGGATAGGGAAAATAAATTTTAGGGAAGGGAAAAGAGAGATGGTACCGGGGATAAGTTGTTGGCTTCGGTCAACATTTTTTTCGACGCGAGACTCGCGTCGAAATAGGTGTTGACCAAAGTCAATAAATTCTCATAAATTGACGACTTGTTTCGACGGCAGAAACGCGTCGAAATAAGTTCCTCGTTGAAATAGGTCACAGTTTCTTGTAGTGTCAGATCAAAATAAGAAAAAATGGCACACGATATTTAAAATAGAAAAGGATTAGTACTGTATTCTCGATAACATACAGATTTGTAGAGATGTCAAATAACAACACTAAACTCTCTAAAGCCTGACCACATTTCAATCAACAAAAGTTATTACTCCGTATAGAAACTTGAAGACGATGAAGTTTAGGGTTTGAACTTAGTTAATTTTTATTGAATATCAATTGTGTATATATACACTTTACATGATGAAGAATAAAATAAAACAAAATCTTTCCTAAACAAAATCTTTCCTAAACAAATTAAACCATAGAAGTTATGGAAATATTTTGTTTAGAAATTAAATCACAGAAATTAAATCTTGCCTAATACACCCCCGTAAGATTGACGCTCCGTTGGAGACTCTGATCTTAGAGCGAACTTTGAGAAATTGACTGCTTCCAAATGCTTTTGTGACAACATTCGCAAGTTAATATGAGTGCTGATGTGATGAACACGAATAGTGCCATCTTCAATGTATTTCCAAACAAAGTGATAGTCAAGAGCAATGTGCTTCATCTAAAAGTGGAACATTGGGTTTTTACTAAGATAGGTAGCCCCAGTATTATCACAGTATAGAGAGGGTGGTTGTCTGAGAATTATCTTAAGTTCATGGAGAAGATTTTTTATCCATAGTATCTCGGCCGTGGTATTCGTAAGAGCTTTGTATTCAGTTTCAGAAGAGAATCGAGAGACAGTCTTTTATCGAGCTAATTTCCATGATATTGGATTCGATCCTAGATAGAGAATGTAGGCAGTAGTAGAGCGGATGGCATCGCGACTTCCACCCCAGTCAGAGTCACTGAAGGCCTGAAGAGTTAGAGAAGATCTTCTGCGAAGGTACAGACCATGATGTATTATACTTTTAAGATAACAAAGAACATTTTTGAGTGCCGTCCAGTGAAGTTCTATGGGAGAGTGCATTAATTGGGAGAGACAGTTGACGGCAAACGAAAAATCGGGGCGAGTGAGAGAGATGTGTTGAAGAGCACCAACTAGCTGACAGTATGGCGTAGGGTCGACAGAAGAAGACTCGTTATGACGGAGTAGAGGAGTAGTATCGGTGGTAACTTCTTTAGCTTCTTCCATAGAGAACTTTTGCAGGAGATCGACAATATGGCAATGTTGAGATAGAAAGAGTCTTTATGTCGTGGGAATAACTTCTACACTAAGCAAGTGATGAAGGTCGCCAAGATCCTTCAGAGAAAAGCGTTGCCCAAGTTGACTAACTGTAACACTCTATTACGTATATACAATATTAATCAGTATTTTAAGGCTTGCTTCATGATTCTTTTATTTTTATTCATTTGGGTTGTGAGTTATTTGAATAAGCAGTAGTGGTTATCCAACCCGACCCGCATGTGTGGAACCCAGTATGATGCTAGATTGTATATGCTATTTATCACTAAACTGAATATATATGAATCTAGTATTATACACACACACACACACACACATTTAAATCATTATATATATCTATTAATAGCCACAAGTTATGGATAAGATATATTTTGCTAACTGACATCATGTGGTTAATCATCTCATATCTTAGGTTGCTTTCATCTATCCCGTCTAAATCTCAAAATATCAATATCAAATATTTATTAAAATCTTTATATATTTATTTAAATCCCTTTTTAAATATTATTAGGGGGTATATGTATTTAATATTAAATTGTTGCATTATGGCTTAAATCTTTACATATATGTGTTATTCTCTAAAATATATTGACGAGATTCTAGTAAAGTTTGGTAATAATTTGATATTACCAGTAAAACCATAAAACTATAATATATACCTATTACTATACTATATATATAAATAGTTTATATATATATTTTTATATTATAATATATATAACACACACACACTCTCTCTCTTCTTATCTTTCTCTGTCTCTCTCCCTTATCTTTCTCTCGTCTCTCTCCCTCGCATTCCTCGTCTCAGAGCCCTAACCCACGCCGACACCACCTCTGATCTTCCTCCTCTCGCCGTCGAAGCCAACTCTCCTCCCTCGTCCTTGCCTGATGTAACAACCATAATTTTTCTATACAAATTTTTTCAAATATTTTTTCAAAATCCATAGAGGGTATTTTAGCCTGAGCATAAGAGATAAGTAATTATTTTGTTTTTTTAGTTATAAGTTAAAAGAATGTAACAACTCCATTTTTAGTGTACAAAAATTTGTTTTAAAATTAATGTATACTTGGGGTATTTACATTTACTGTTATTATTTTAAGTAATTAATTAGCTCCATAATTACAAGAAAGAGCTTGTAGCTCATTGGTAATACCTTGCACTGCTGAACCAAGCCACCAGAGTTCAAATCCCATGCCCCACATTATTTTTAATATTATTTTGTTTTAAATTTTATAGAAGCCCAACAGTCCATACACAATAACTCCCAAATTTCCCACTACACCCACTAACTTAAATACACCAGAGGCCCCACCTGACGACCCCCCACCTTCTGCCACCCTGACTCGGCCGGGAATCGGCCAAATCGGCCCCGACTCGGTCGACTCAGTCCTCCGGCCGAGTCACGGCCGAGTCGGCCAATTCCGGCGACGACCCCAACATGAAAGTTGTATCTTTTCATATTCTCTATGCACCTGCAAAATTTCAGCCTCAGACCATTTCCAGAGCTCTTTTAAAACCCTAATTACTCCACTTTTAATACATTTTATCACATTTTTCATTTTAACCTTTCACCTACCCTAACCCTATAAATACCACCCCTACCTTCTACCCTCTCACCCCTAACTCTGAGCCCACTCTCTCAAATTTCCAAGAATCTTGTGCACTTTGAAAACGAGCTCGAGGTGAAGCTCCGACAAATTCCCGACGGAACTTCCGGCGATCGTTCTAGGAACTCCCGGCGACGACGCAACACATCGGTGATTCTAATACTTCCCTCTCACCCTCTTGTGTGTCCTAAAACTCGTAAGTCCCTTTTCTATCTCTCTTTTCTATTATAAAAATATGAATTTACAAAACCCGACGGAATCGGAACAAATCCGATTTCCGATTCGGTTTCTTACTAATACAATCATACTTAAACTTCCTCATGTTGACTATTAAAAATTAATCAAACAATTTGATCAAGTTTCATCACATGAAATGATAGCTATTTCAATTTATCGTATTTTTTACTTAAATACCACATTGTTTCAATCCTTCATTTAACTCTATCAAACTTGCTATACATTTAAAGTAGAGCATGAGGTAACGACCTACCTACTCACACACTCATATACAACCTAATCCGATACCATCGAAAACTTGGAATACGAGAAAACAAATATTTTCATTTAAATACCCTTTACTTAATAAAACTATTTCTAAAAGATTTAGTGTCGATACACTTTTAAATAAATACCATTTATTAGGAAAATAGGACAAGATTGTGGACATCAGTCGTTTATCTAAACCTGACTTTATGGTGTCTAGGCTAAGCAAGTGAGAAAGGTAACTTTAAAAGGCCTGTCTCACAGTGATTCGTGAGCGGATCCCTCCTTTTCTCACTTGTACTTACCTGGCCGCAATTAGCGGTGAATAGGCAATTTGAGATATCTCACAACTTATCGTTTTGGACCAGTTAGGGATAGTCTAGTTGATTTAGGAGACCCTAGAACATAGAATACGGAAAATTGAAATCTTTACAAATAAATACCATTTACTACATAAAACCGTTTTCTAAAGGATTTAGTATTTTACAATCTTTGCAAAGTGCCGCTACAACTCATTTTGGGGAACCCGTTCGGGATGGTACGGATTATCGTATATCCTCGGGCTTAGTAGTGCGAGATTCAGACCTCAGCAAGGAGCATTCGGTCTCGAAAGATTTAAATTACGACATCTTAAAAAAATAAGATTTTTAGAATATAAATTATTTATTAAAATTATTTTTTTATAAATATATGTATATTTATCATTAAAATACCTATTTTGTTATGATATAAATATTCCACCTTTTTTAAAAAATCACAAGAATAAATTTTACACTAAAATACCATAAATTCCACACAAATCAATATTATAAATAAATACCTTTATTTATGAAATTAGGATATTTTCACTAGAAATATCACAATATAAAATCTACATTCATTACAATTCTAAAGACGAATAATAAATACTTGGGGTGCATTTTGAAAAATATATAAAAGTATTTTTACATAAAACCTCCTCAAGTTCTATAAATTACCCTAAGGACCCTAGTAAACATAAGTTTAAGCGGAACCAATCTCTTGAGCCTCAGCGAGCCTGAGAAGTGGATGCTTGCCTATCTAAGGTAGACAAATTAATAAAAACAATCAGGACTTCAATTTATCTTGCTAATTGTCTGACTCAGTTTGAGTCTCAGTATAATCTGACTTGAACATGATCTACAGTCTACAATTTATAATTCTACAATCTTCAATATTACAATGCAACATGAATCCATGAATCCAATTATCAATCTATTCAACTTGACTGAACCAAACCATGAATATACATTCCATTTACATGGTTCTCCAGATATTCCATTTACATGATTATACAGTTACATCCGTTTACTGATATCATGGTTTCGGGTCAGTCAACCAATTATACAATCAATACAATTTACAAGACAAATAATACAATCAAAACACTACCGGGTTTAAGGGGTAGATTGGTACGGAAGGTGTTAAAAGTGGCACGAGACGGTAAGATTAAGACACCTGACCTATATTCCGTTGCTGTTGTACCGTGGTCCAACGGTTCCTTGAGTTTCTGATACCTTAGTTTCCGGGGCAAGTGAGACTCGTCTCGTATACACCGGCATCCTTCTGTACCAAGCTACAAACAACAGTGTTAACACTAAATACAACAATATAACAATATAATACAACTGTAAAAGCTACTCTCTCACTCTCTTACTCTCTGTCTATTCTATTTCTCCTCTTATCTTTGGGACTTACCGAGCGACCCGTTCGATGACGACATTCTATTTCTTTCTTCTTTGAATGTCGTCAGGTGATTTAGACCCGTCAGAGAACGAGCCCACTGCTGAAGACTTGGACCAGTCTAGTGAAGACCCCGAGCTCTAGTCATTGTATAATTTCCATTCAGTACTTTCATTTCTGTTATGCCATTATTTAGGCATTACTTTTTATTCAGTTGTATTTACTTTTCATGCATTGTACAAAATAATGTTAATAAATAAAATTTTTGTTCAGTTTATATCTCTTATCTCTTGTGCTTACTTTTATATTGCTTAGTTACGCTTAGCGTATTTGCTTCTGAGTAAATACGTAGCAGACCAGTCGCATCCCCTTCGCCGTATACTGGGAAGTGGGGTGTGACACCTGAATCCTGAACACCCCCACCACCGGCAACATCTTTTTCTTTTCTCTCCTCACCTAGCTATAACCCATCACCACGCCTCAACCTCGCTTCGCCGTTGACCTCGCCTTCCACATCTCGCCGTCGCTGACCTAATCTCACCTTTATAGGGTGTTTTTCGTCACCCTATTAAGATAGGAATACGTGCGCGCTTGTCAGGCGCAGTACAAATCCCCCCTGCTTAGGGTAGGCTGGGGTTTATTGATTGTGGGGATCCGAATCTCCGGCTGCCGCGGAATAAACTGCCGTTAATTACCCCTTGCATTTGGAGCGAGAGAACTTCCGATTAACGGGTTAAACTGGTCATGCGAACTCAATGTGCAGCGTTGCGTTTTGGATGTATCGGGGGCCCCGCAGAGTTTTTACGAGGGCCCTGCTATCCGGATAGCGGGCTAAGGGTCAAGGGGGCTACCAGCCCCCTTGCGGGGCGCGGGGTAGCGCCCCGGCCAAATTTTTTTTTGGGAAGGAGAGTGTTGTAGAGTATGTGTGTGTGTGTGTGTACATATATATAAAAAAAGAAAAGGAAAGGGCATCCAGAGGATGCGTGGGAAAAAACGCCAGTGCTTTGGGGGCTAGCGCTTTGAGCGCAAGAGCGCTAGCGCCCCACGTGCCAGGCACGTGGGCGCTCGGGCGCTAGCATTCCGGGCGCTAGCGCTCTGAGCGCAAGAGGGCTAGCGCTTTGAGCGCTAGCGCCCCATGTGTCACCACGTGGGCGCTCGGACGCTAGCGCTCTGAGCGCTTTGAGCGCTAGCATCCCACGTGTCAGCTCGTGGGCGCTCAGGCGCTAGCGCTATGAGCGCAAGAGCGCTAGCGCTTTGAGCGCTAGCGCCCCACGTGTCAGTACGTGGGCGCTCGGGCGCTAGCTCTTTAGGCGCTAGCGCTCTGAGCGCAAGGAGTTGTACTCCCAGAAAGGAGCACTTATTATTCTGTATATATATATGAGGATTTAAACTCCTAAAATATTTTGAATCCGATGAAGGGGTTTCTCCCCTTGAGCCCTAGTTCTTCCCCAAAGTGGGGTCTCTGGAGATGGGTCCCCTCTTCCTCCTCTGTTGGCAGGATTCTGAAGATCAAGAGATGTGAGATTTTAAAAATCTCTTCTTTTTGAGATCTAATGGTAGATCCAAGTTCCCCTTTATGGGTTTTGTGGTGAAAAACTATTTAGTTTTGAAAAAAGGAAGAGTAAAACTCTTGATTTAATTCAAAAGAAAGAAGAAGGTTTTAGAAGCTTGAGGAAGGAGAACGAGGCACATGCCCTAATTTTTGGGGAATGGAAAGTCTATCCTTTTTCAACATCATGTTTCCTTATATAGGCTTACATATTTACATATAGCCCCTTGGGCTTTACAAAATGGCATTTTGCTCATCCCATAGCTCATGTGCCATTTCTTTTTGCACATAAGCCATGGGCTTTACAAAAAATTTGGCGTTATGCCCATTTTGCATACATTCATGCATAAAAAATTACATAAAAATTATTTATTACATGATCTATATTTTGGCATGGGGAGGCCGGCCGCGGGGCTCGACTTGGGCATAGGCCCACTTGCTTGGGCTGGGTCCCGCTTACTCGGGGTTGACCATGATTTTGACCCGGTCAACTGAAGTGCAAATTTTGACCCCAACAAAGTGCCCCCCATCAATGAATGCACATCGCATTCATGAGTTGTGTGCACGAAATTGATGGAGCTTGAAGTTGGACTTCGAGGTGGAACATCATTCCAGGGGCGGAGCATCATTCCGGGGAGCATAATTCCTGGGGATCGGAGCATCATTCTGATTTGCGGAGCATAATTCCAGGGTCGGAGTATCCCTCGGGAAGCATGATTCTCGGGGATCGGAGCATCATTCCGATTTGCGGAGCATAATTCCAAGGATCGGAGCATCATTCCGAAGAGCGGAGCATGATTCCAAGAATCGGAGCATCATTCCGAAGCGCGGAGCATGATTTCAGGGATCGGAGCATCATTCCGAAGGGCGGAGCATGATTCCAGGGATCGGAGCATCATTCCGAAGGATGGAGCATGATTCCAAAGATCAGAGCATCATTCCGAAGGACGGAGCATGATTCCAGAGATCGGAGCATCATTCCGAAGGGCGGAGCATGATTCCATAGATCGGAGCATCATTCCGAAGAGTGGAGCATGATTCTAAAGATCGGAGCATCGTTCCAAAGAGCGGAGCATGATTCCAGGGATCAGAGCATCATTCCGAAGGGCGGAGCATGATTCCAGGGATCGGAGCATCATTCCGAAGGGCGGAGCATGATTCCAAAGATTGGAGCATCATTCCGAAGAGTGGAGCATGATTCCGAAGATCGGAGCATCATTCCGAAGGGCGGACCATGATTCTAGGGATCGGAGCATCATTCCGAAGGGTGGAGCATGATTCCAGGGATCGGAGCATCATTCCGAAGGGCGGAGCATGATTCCAAAGATCGGAGCATGATTCCAAAGATCGGAGCATCATTCCGAAGATCAGAGCATCATTCCGAAGAGTGGAGTAGATTCCAAAGATCGGAGCATCATTCCGAAGAGCGGAGCATGATTCCAGGGATCGGAGCATCATTCCGAAGGGTGGAGCATGATTCCAGGGATCGGAGCATCATTCCGAAGGGCGGAGCATGATTCCAAGGATCGGAGCATCATTTCGAAGGGCGGAGCATGATTCCAAAGATCGGAACATCATTCCGAAGGGCGGAGCATGATTCCAAAGATCGAAGCATCATTATCATTCCGCGGAGCATGATTCCAGGGATCGGAGCATCATTCCGAAGGGCGGAACATGATTCCAGGGATCGGAGCATCATTCCCAAGGGCGGAGCATGATTCTACGGATCGGAGCATCATTCCGAAGGGCGGAGCATGATTCCATAGATCGTAGCATCATTCCGAAGGGTAGAGTATGATTCCAAAGATCGGAGCATCATTCCGAAGAGTGGAGAATGATTCCAAAGATCGAAGCATCATTCCGAAGAGCGGCATACATTTTGACCGAAGCATAATTTCGATACAGAGGTTGATTCCCAGGCGAAGCAAAATTCCGACAGGGAAAGCAAATACTCCGAGGCGAAGCATGATTTCAACACGGATTACATTCTTAGATGAAGCATGATTTCGATGCAGAGCTTGTTAGTCGACTTGATTCCGAGGCGGACCTTAATTCTGACGGGGAGGTCGTTGGTTGATTCCGAGCCGAAGCATAATTCCGACAGGGAAGGCAGATACACCGAGGCGAGGCTTGATTTCGATGCGGGGGACACTCTGAGACGAAGCATGATTCCGGCGCAGAGCTTGTTGGTCGACTTGATTCCGAGGCGGGGTTTAATTCTGACGAGGAGGTCGCTGGTTGATTCCGAGCCGAAGCATAATTCCGATAGGGAAGGCAGGTACACCGAGGAGAAACTTGATTTCGACGCGGGGTACACTCTGAGACGAAGTATGGTTCCGACGCAGAGCTGGTTGGTTCATTTGATTCCGAGGCGGAGCATAATTCCGGCAGGGAAGGTAGATATCCCGAGGCGAAGCATAATTTCGACACGGGGTAAATTCTGGGACGAAGCATGATTCCGCCGCAGATGTTGTTGGTTTGATTTGATTTGGGTTGACATCAGCATCGCTACACTGGAATATGGTACCAGGAGAGAATCATCATTTGCCATGTGTGGATTTGAGGATTTCGGTTTTGGTTTGGCATCTGCATTGCTGCACTGGAATAATGCCAGGAGCAACTCATCATTTGCCCCGGGAGGACGTGGGAACTGTTTTTTTTGTTTGGCATCAACATCGCTACACTGGAATATGGTACCAGGAGCGAATCATCATTAGGAAATGATGTCTTAAGAGACAGGTTTTAGATCCCTATCACCTAAGACTTTTCAATTTTGTGAGTCGTAAGGGTCTCATAAAGCATTTTCTCCCTACGGGTCATAAGGATCTCGTAAGTGAATTTTCTCCTTAGGAGTCGTGGGGACTCCCAAGCGTATTGCTCCTTTGTGAGTCGTAAGGATCTCACACAGAAATTTTCTCCTTACAAAGTTGAGAGATCTTTGCGAGTGCATTTCATCTCTTTTTCATGAGTTTGCGCCCTTTCGGGTTTTCACAAACTCGCCGGCAGTCCTGCTGTTTTTACTCACGGAGCCCTCTCGAGTTTTCATCCGTGCCCATTTTGCTTGTAGACATACCTTCTTTTTTTCTTCTCTTTTTTTTTAAATCTTTCCCGCCGGTGGGACTTTGAATATGGTTTCGCCGGTAGGACTTGGGAGAGATTGGGATCGTTTTACACCCGTGGATTGTATACGGTTTTGCAGGATGTATGATCCAGACCGTAGGGCTGGAAAAATTTCGGGACTTTGTTGGTGTCTGCATCGCTGCACTAGAATATGGTACCAGGAGCGACTCATCATTCGCCCTTGGGGTATGGGAGTTGGAATTTTGTTGGCGTCTGCATCGCTGCACTAGAATATGGTACCAGGAGCGACTCATCATTCGCCACTTAGGGTTTGGGAGTTGGAATTTGGTTGGCGTCTACATCGCTGCACTGGAATATGGTACCAAGAGCGACTCATCATTCGCCATTAGGATTTGAATTTGGAATTTGGCTGGAATCTGCATCGCGCACTGAAATATGGTACCGGGAGCGACTCATCGTTCGCCACTTGGGAATTTGAGTTTGGAATTTGGTTGGCGTCTGCATCGCTGCACTGAAATATGGTACCAGGAGCGACTCATCATTCGCCATTGCCTATTGGGAAGCGATGACTTAGGAAACAGGTTTAGATCCCTATCACATAATACTTTTCAATTTTATGGGCCGTGAGGGTCCCATAAAAGCATTTTCTCCCTGTGAGTCGTAAGGATCTCGCAGGTGTATTTTCTCCTTAGGAGTCGTGAGGACTCCTAAGTGTGTTTTTCCTTTATGAGTCGTAAGGATCCCACGAAGGTTTGTTCTCCTCATGTATCGTGAGGATACATGAGTGGGTCTTCCCAATGGACCATAATTCCAAGGGTGGAGACCAGCCACTGGACTTGTGATTGCAGTGGGGCATGGGTATGACGAGAATTATTTGAGCCCGTGGATTGTATACGGTAGTCAATTTGGGGACTAACCGTACGGTCGGAGAATTTTAGGAAATTGAATTTTGGTTGGCGTCTGCATCGCTGCACTGGAATATGGTACCAGGAGCGACTCATCATTCGCCGTTTTTTTTTGTTTTTGTTTTTTTGTTGTTTTTTTGTTTTATCGCGGTTGCTCTATCATTTCAGCTTTTCTTATCGCGAAAGTCGCGATTGCCCTATCATTTCGGCTTTTATTCACGGTTGCCCTATTATTTCGGCTTTATTTTTCATCTTTATTTTACTCGCTGATTTTTATTGCGAGTTGCCCCATCATTTCGGCTTTTCTTTATTTTTCTTTTATTTACACATTTTTTGTTTATTTACATATATATATTTTTACATTCCCATTTTAGCGACTTAGAGGTCGATTGTTCCCAGTTTAACGACGTGGTGGTCAACTGTTCCCAGTTTAATGACGTGGTGGTCAGCGGTTCCCAGTTTAAAGACTCAGAGGTCTATCATTCCCAGTTTAACGACGTGGTGGTCAGCGGTTCTCAGCTTAAAGACTTAGATGTCTATCATTCCCGGTTTAACGACATGGTGGTCAGTGGGTGTTCCCAATTTAACAACGGGGCGGTCCTCTATTTCCAGTTTAACGACATAGAGGTCATTTGTTTCCAGTTTAACGACATAGAGGTCATATGTTTCCAGTTTAACGACGTGGTGGTCATCTGTTTCCAGTTTAATGACGTAGAGGTCATCTGTTTCCAGTTTAACGACGTAGAGGTCATCTGTTTCCAGTTTAACGACGTGGTATCTGTTTCCAGTAGAACGACGTGGTGGTCATCTAACCGGGAGCTTAGAGAAGATACCCGATTGAGCAGTTGTCAAGAGCACCACTGGAGCTTGAATGAGATGCCTCATTATTTTGTCGGTGTTGATGGCCTTGCCCCCAGCTGGGGCCGAGGAAAGTTGTTCAAATGCCGACTTGCGTTTGAAGATGGCAACTGAAAATTGTTAACCCCTGCAAATAGAAACATGATTTCGGTATATACAATCGATATGTACAATGATTGAGCACGCATGAACATTTAACCCGAAATATGGGGGGGAGAGAAAAGTCCCACCGGGCGTGCCAGAATCCGTAGGGTGTTTTTCGTCACCCCATTGAGATGGGAATACACGCGCGCTTGTCAGGCGCAGTACAGATTCGCCCTGCTTAGGGTAGGCTGGGGTTTATTGATTGTGGGGATCCGAATCTCCGGCAGCCACGGACTAAGCTGCCGTTAATTACCCCTCATCTTTGGAGCGAGGGAACCTCCGATTAACGGGTTAAACTGGTCATGCGAACTCAATGTGCAGCGTTGCGTTTTGGAGGGGTTTTGGATGTATCGGGGGCCCCGCAGAGTTTTTACGGGGTTCCCGCTATCCGGATAGCGGGCTGGGGGTCAAGGGGGCTAGCAGCCCCTTGGGGTGCGGGGCCCAAAATTTTTTGGGGAGGGAGAGTGTTGTAGAGAGAGAGAGAGAGTGTATACATATATATAAAAAAAAGAAAGGGAAAGGGCATCCAGAGAATGCGTGGGAAAAAGCGCCAACGCTTTGGGTGCTAGCGCTTTGAGTGCAAGAGCGCTAGCGCCCCACGTGTCAGCACGTGGGCGCTCGGACGCTAGCGCTTTAGGTGCTATGAGCGTAAGAGCGCCAGCGCTTTAAGCGCTAGCGCCCCACGTGTCAGCATGTAGATGCTCGGGCGCTAGCGCTTTGGGCGCTAGCTCTCTGAGCGCAAATGCGCTAGCGCTCCACGTGTCAGCACGTGAGCGCTCGGGCGCTAAAAGGGACTTGGTCCCTGCAATGGGAGTTATACTCCCAGAAAGGAGCACTTATTATTCTCTCTCTCTCTCTCTGTGTATGTGTGTGTGTGTGTGTGTGTGTGTATGAGGAGTTAAACTCCTAGGATATTTTGAAGCTGATGAAGGGGTTTCTCCCCTTGAGCCCTAGTTCTTCCCCAAAGTGGGGTCTCTGGAGATGGATCTCCATCTTCCTCCTCTGTTGGCAGGGTCCTGAAGATCAAGAGATGTGAGATTTTAAAAATCTCTTCTTTTTGAGATCTAATGGTAGATCCAAGTTCCCCTTTGTGGGTTTTTTTGGTGAAAAACTATTTAGTTTTGAAAAAAGGAAGAGTAAAACTCTTAATTTAATTCAAAAGAAAGAAGAAGGTTTTAGAACCTTGAGGAAGGAGAAAGAGGCACAGGTCCTAATTTTTGGGGAATGGAAATTCTATCCTTTATTCAACATCATGTTGTCTTATATATGCTTACATATTTATATATAGCCCCTTGTGCTTTACAAAATAGCATTTTCCCCATCCCATGGCTCATATGCCATTTCTTTTTTCACATAAGCCATGGACTTTACAAAAAATTTGGCGTTATGCCCATTTTGCATACATTCATGCATAAAAAATTACATAAAAATTATTTATTACATGATCTATATTTGGCATGGGGAGGCCGGCCGGGGGGCTCGACTTGGGCATGGGCCCACTTGCTTGGGCTGGGGCCCGCTTACTCGGGGTTGACCTTGACTTTGACCCGGTCAACTGGGGTGCAAATTTTGACCCCAACAACCTTCCTCCATCGCCCTCAACCCAGAACCCGAGAGACCACAGCTTCTTCTTCTTCTTCTTATTTCCTTTACCGGAGCCGACCCCAACAACACCGCCGCCTCCACCTTAGTTCCTCTCACCTTTGATCCAAACCCAGACCTTCACTCTATCATCGCCGTCCTCATCATTACCTCGTCACCATCACAGCACAACTGAGACCTTTTCTCCCCGACCTCTCGTCGTCATCATTATCGCTTCCACTATCTCCATCTTACTTCTACTCTAAAACCCATCATTACCATCCCTTCCAAGCACCCACAACCCTTCACTGCAGCCATCCAGTCGAACCCATCATCATCTCCGACCCCAAAACCCGCAGCCACATCACCACCATGCCACCACCGTACCACCACCATGCCATCTCCGTACCCAGACCGCGCCAAGCCCCGTGCTCATCTCCGAACCCATCATCATCCCTGCTCCTATGCCACGCCCCGTGCTCTGCTCCTATGCCACGCCATGCCCGCTTCGTGCCCACTTGCGTGCCACCTTCGCATCAGCCCCATGTCACCGCAATGCCCAGCACCGTGTTGTGCCGCTCCATGCACTGTTGTGTCGCGCCAAACCATTGCACACCTTCATTATTGTTGACGCCATTGTCTCATTGATTCTCTGTGTAGCAACAGTCGATCAACCTATTAACGTCATCGCCTGCACATCAACCGTAATTTCCGAGGCAAGTTTCTAAACTTGCAACATGCTATGTTACATATACCAATATATATATATATTTAGAAAATTAATATCAATATGCAATTTTTATAGTAGTAAACCGTATTCAGTAACAATTACAAGTTTATCCTACTGCGGGCTAATTCACTATAGTTTCAATATAATTCCATTGTAGTTTCATTATGTTTTACCTAGACTAAAATATATCAAGTATAATATAATTACTTAAAATTATAGTATGGCGAATGAATATCGATATACAACTAATCCATGTTACTGACACTAGCACGTGTTTAGACACAACCATTGAAGTCATGCAAAATTACTTATTTGAACCATTTTAGTAGATACCGTGGATTAAATAAATTGGGTACTGTTATTTCATTGAATAGTTCTCATGTTTAATACATAATACCTGACATGTGCACGAAATGTTTCTTTCCATTGCTATATTATTTATACCTGTTACTTGAATAACTACTATGCCAGCAGTATTGACTAGTTATTGTAATACCCAGTTTTTTGTACGCCAATATCCGTATTTAGATAAAGTGTTGCTTATAAATTTTGTTTAATTATATTTATAATTATTTTATTTATTTTAAAACCCTAACCTTTAAACCTAATACAAACCTAATCCAAACCACAGCCTAAGCCCAAGCCCACTCCCTAAAACCCCAAACCCGTTCCCTTTTCTCCCCCGAGCCCGGCCCAACTTCCCCCGACCCGACCCGCTTCCTCCCCTTTCTTCCTCCCTCGTTTCACCTTCCCACCCTTTTTCCCCTCCTCGACCCGCTTCCCTCGTGCCCACGACTCGCGCCCGTTCACTCATTCTTCACACGCTTCTCTCGCCTAACCTTAACTCCCTATGTCGAGCTCCCCTCTTCGTCCAGCAAACCCCAACGGTCGCCTCCCCACGACCCGCTCACCTCGTCATTCCTACTTCCTCGCCACGACCCAACCATGCCCCTCTTTTCACAACCGCCGCAACCCCTTCGCCTGCAGCTCCACACTCCCCTCTATCCTCCTCACTCCCTCCTTCTTTTCACGTCTCTCTCTTCTCCCTCTCCTCCATCTCTACAACCCATCGCCATCGCCTCCCCCGAGATCCTACCCCATAGCCGATGAGCCACCCTGCCCCACTATCGTGCGACCTCCCCCGACACCACCATCATCACCACCATTGCCTGCCTGCGTCACCTGAACCTCGTCTTCGACCTTCCTTTCCACCTCCACCATCATCATAAACCCACTCCTCCAAGCTCCCAACCACTCACCCAAACCCGGGCAACCTTGCTACCTAGCCGAGCCCTTACTGCCACCTCCGCCGGCCGAGCACCATCGCCGACACCACTCCCTATCTCGAACCCATCACCACAGTCGTTGCCTCATCTTTCCATCGAGTCCGACCCCCTCATAACCTCTTCTCGTCGCCGCCCGAGTTCCCTACCTCGTCGAGGTTGTCCCTGGATCGCCGGAGCCTCCTCTGACCGCCACTATTCCCAAGCCTCATCAACTGCATAGGTAGCACAAAGCCACTGTCGTACCACGTCGCTAAAGCCAGAGCCCATTGCCTCCAGCCGACGTCCAAGCTCGCTGCCACCGCTTTGCTGTTGCCGTGCCGCGCGTGTGTCGCGATCGCACTGCTGACGCTCCTGTACCGTCGTCAATACTTCATCAGGAAAGTTTAATACTTGCTTCATGCTAATTATACCTATTCAATTCGATTGCACTTCAATGTCATATATACATTTCGATTGCGAATCAAGTAATGCAAGTGTTCGATGCAAAACACGAACTGAAAACCCCCTTTAAATTGACGGAAACTAATCATGACTAATGGACCGAGTGATAACAAATGCTGGGTTATGATTTGGCTTGAAAATATGGTTTTAACAACGTGATATGTCCTTCCCTGTTAGACCCGTCAAAACTGAAATTTCCTGTACCTGAACTTTGTATAAATCACAGTTATTTGGTTAGAAATCGTAATGTTGTGTTCGAGGGCTCATATCGAAGACGAATCGACGAACTAGAACCCTATAAGAGTTTTAATCTATTTCTATTCTAAAAAGGTGACAGGAACTAGTTCGGAGTGCGACTCTGGACTGCAGTCCAGAGCAGCACTGGCTATCGATTCTAGTTTTGTAATACTTTCACTCTGCCGTATGAAAATGCCATGATGCGGAACCCTATACCATAGTGAAGATAAATCTGTTATCTAATCATTGAAAGTGGTTTCATTCATTTTAACTGTGGTTTATTATTTAAATTATATTTTAAATCAACAGAACACATAGCAGTCCCAAACAGGGACAAAACGCATACCCCTTCATTTTACAATGTATAACTTCCAGTACGCCATGGATATTACTGATCCGCAAATTGAGTTGGAAACCTAACTGATAACCCTAAATATTGTTCAACTATAGTGTCGCCTAATTACGATTGCAACTGAGATTAAAATGTGTTACGAAACAGACTTCCAGTTCTGAAACTGGATTTCCAGCATTGAACACTTAAATTGAAATGGCCATATATAGCGAACCTGAAACCCGATTGACGCGAAACTAATTTTTATGGATAGATAATTAAACATACTTCTTACCCCCTTTTCATTGTTTCGCTTAATTCTGCATATATGATTTATAGTAAATTATGCAAGTGGTAGGACACTGGCTGATGATATTTTATTCATATCATAATTATTGCATTCTCATCATATCATGTAGATGTCATATACATTGGTAACCTAGTGATCGTGTACATTACCCAGTGATAGATATTAGTGATTGGATTTTGGCAAGTACGTTAGTGTTAAAGTATGAATGAATAAGTGAAGTGACACGTACTTGTACACAATCAGCGAACCCAGTTAATTTATTGTATTGTCGACGTCTATGGGACATATATAAGTGTAACCATAACTGAAATGGGACAGTTATGGAGCACTTATATTAGTGTCATAGGTAAGACGTCAAACACTATCCGTTTGTCTTGGGTACCAGTCGAGACATGCTTGATGGAGATCCTGTCTCCAGTTCTCACGTAGACTTGTCATGGACCGACTAGTATTTGGGTTTATGGTCGGGGTTTGATGTAGACCACGGGGTGTGGGGTTGTTTGAGTGTGAGTTCAACGGAATCTCGGGAGGCCCATTGCTGGCATATACCATGATTTTGGGAGTTGTATGGATGGAGTTACTGATTATTATCGTGCGTGATTCGGGCCTGTATTCTCTTGCCCTTGGGGCCCTACCCTTGGGTTGGGGATACTCCTGCATGGTTGACTCTCACACTTGGACTAACGATAGGTTTAGCGACCTGGACAGTGAGACTTAGAGACTGATAGGGTTAGTGACATTGACATACATTGCTTACTGATTTGATATACATACTTTACTGTTTACTTGTACCGATTATTTCATGTGCGTATCATTCTATATTTACTGCTTCATGTTCATCATCATTGCACGTGTTTACTTTTGTGTTATATATATTGCTATTGTGTCGCTCTGACGACCTGAGTATGCATGCTCAGAGCGAGAAGTGGACTTAGCTCGGATCAACACCTGTCGTACCTTGAGGATATTGCGGACACCTAGATCAGCGACGTCAGCGCCATCTTTCCTTGATCACTATCTGGTTAGTTTTTATATCTGTTTTGATTTAGTGATTGCATTTCTCATTACCTGTGCATTGATTACTGATTACCACGTAATGCTAGAAGCCGAAGTGTGACTACGGCAGGATATTTCCTTGACTGTAGGAGCATGGCTGGTCTTGTCAACCCCTCGTATTCCGTATTTTGGGAAGCGGGGCGTGACAGTTATCCTGATTGACCTGACTTGTTGTCTGTTAGACAAGACTTGTACACAACTTTTTCAGTGTTGGCATTAGGTAGACATTCTATTGATACCTGAGTTGAACACGAAACCTAGGGGAAAAGTGAAAATCAAGAATTTAACCAAAAAGCAACTCAAGAAGATATTATTATTATTTGTCGTGATTTCGGACATGAATGGAATAACTATTGTTTATTGTACCGAGGTTCCGTGGAGAATGAACGGGATATATTGTGCCTGGTCCCGTAGGGAATGAATGGGATATATACTGTTGAGTTACGATAAGAATTATATTAATTTGTTTCAAATACCGTTAGGATAGATAACTTAGAAACACAGATTTTAGGATACACATGACATACCTATAGCCTACGGTTATATCACTTGCTCTTGTTTATTTGTAATCATATATCATTTTGCACATAACACTTTATAGTACATTGCTCAGTTTATTATTATGTTATTTATGACGCACTGACGTCTGGGTTTTGCATGGCCCAGTTCCTTTAACTTTGTCGCAGCAAGATCAAGAATATTTTGGTAAGCAAGCTAAGTAGTGAGGAGCTTTGCCGATTAGTTTAGAAATGTTTAGTTTATTTTTATTTTCTAGTTAAAGTTTTAACGTTGTGATCCCATAAGGGATATGATTAGGATATTATTTACTTGTTGGATCTTTATTCATTTCCGCTACTTTCTCGTTATTATTTTATTGTGGCGGTTGGACATGCGTTAGTTATATTTTATTTACTGTTCTTGATATCTGATTGACAGCCATAATACGACTATGAAAGGATTTTTCCTCGCTATAAATAGCATGGTTGGTTTTGTCGCGTACCGTATTTACTTATTTTGGGAGCGGGGCGTGACAAGATTTTGTTGGTATCAAAGCATAGGTTTTAGGTTAGCTGGGGCTTGGTTCAATTTGTACTTAGGTATGGTACCCAATACATTGTTCTTAAGGCCCAGAATTTTAGGAACATATCTTGCCATATTATTGTCTTGTTATTCAAATTCTTGAATCTTATTTTTCGCTTAAACTCTTTTATCTCAATGATATGGAAATAATATTGCACCTCAGCTTGGAATCCTCTTGATTCCTTATTATTTCTCCCCTCTTATTTCTTTGATTCTGATACTAGGATTTGGGCGACTTGAATAGAGTCATGTGATTGTAACTATATACCGCGGTATGGTTACAATGAGGTGCTCTATTTAATTAACCCGGATCCTATTTTGACCCATTTTTTTTCTTATTGACTTATGATCGTTGTACTACCTTGTTTTCTCTCGACGTCATTGCTTATGAGTTTATATCTTATCGTGAGCTTGAATCCGGCAACCACGTTATATCTTTGCTCTTGTTCCGTAGGAACCAATACGTTTGCATTTTGAAGAACAAGGAGAAATACATGAGAGCTTTTGATGATTGCAGTAGTTCGAGATTAACCCTAAGGGGAGTTGGTACAGACCGCTTCAAGGCCGATCAGATGTAGGTAGCTCTGACAAGACCCGTCTCAGTTTATTAGAGTAGCGTAGTGGAAGTGAGGTGGGCTGATAACTCATAAGTCTTAAAGCAAACTTGAAAATTCATTATAAGGGAACCGTTTACTAAATGTGAAGTTCATAAACAAGTTACAAATAAAGCACTGATAGCTGTTCGGGATTTCATGGATGTGTTCAAGGACATTTTGAGTTTACCGTCAAAACGAGATGCAGAGTTCACGATTGATCTTATTCCTGGAGCAGCGCCGATTTCAAAGGCTTATTATCCGTTGACACCGGTGGAACTGGAAGAAGTAAAGGGACAAGTTACCGAATTACTAGAGAAGAGCCGGATTCGCAGCAGCGGTTCACCATGGGGAGCTCCAGTTCTTCTAGTCAAAAAGAAAGATGGCACGTGGAGGATGTGCATCGACTATCGAGAGTTAAATCAGGTGACTATTAAGAATAAGTACATAATCTCTCCTATAGGCAAATTATTCGATCAACTCAGTGGCACGAGAGTTTTCTCGAAGTTGGATTTGCGATCAGGGTATCATCAAGTTCGGGTGAAAGAAGGAGACATTTGCAAGACGGCGCTCCAAACTCATTATGGGAATTATGAGTATTTGGTTATACCATTTGGAGTTACTAACGCACCAGCGATATTTATGGACTTGATGAACCAAATCTTTTCACCATTTCTAGACCAGTTCATGGTAGTATTCATTGATGATATTTTGGTCTATTCAAGGAGCAAAGAAGAGCATGAAGAACACTTGAGAATCGCACTGCAGACGTTGAGACAAAAAAAGTTATATGCTAAGATAAGCAAGTGCGAGTTTTGGCTCGAAGAAGTCAAGTTTTGATCCCGAAAAGATTGCAGCTGTTCATGATTGGCTAACTCCAAAGAATGTAGGGAAGATCAGAAGTTTTCTTGGGCTTGCTGGATACTATAGAAGTTTTGTGGAGAACTTCGCTCGAATGGCGGAACCATTGACTAAGCTAATACGAAAGAAGGTACCGTTTGTATGGACTAAGAAGTGTGCATCAGCTTTTGAAACGCTGAAGCAAAAGATTGACAGCTGCTCCTATCTTAACAGTGCCAGATGGTTCTGGGAGACTAGTTATTCACAGCGACGCATCTGGGAAAGGCTTGGGATGTGTCCTGATGCAGCACGACAAGGTTATAGCTTATGCGTCAAGGCAATTGAAGACTCATGAGAAGAACCACCCAACTCATGACTTTGACCTAGCAGCAGTGATTTTTGCGCTAAAAATTTGGAAACACTACTTATTGGGCGAAAGAGTAGAAGTATTTACTGATCACAAGAGCCTAAAATACGTGTTCATACTGAAAGAGCTCAACATGAGGCAGTGTAGATGGTTGGAGCTGATGGCTGACTATGATCTTGATCTAAAGTACCATCCAGTGAAAGTTAATGTAGTACCGGATGTTTTAAGTCGGTTCCCAGCAATACGGATGTTGACAACACAGAAGGAGATTATAACAGATTTTCAGAGATTTGAGTTGGAGATCGTACTACCAGATTCTTTGGGACAATTGATGCAGTTGCAAGTACAGTCATCTTTGATCGATAGCATTAAGACAGCACAATCGCACAATTCTAGATTGCAGAAATTTCGAGGAAAAGTGGAAGCGGGACTTCGAACAGATTTGTTAATTCTTGAAGATGGTTCGTTAAGATATGGAAGTCGTTTATGTGTACCTAAAGAATATGTTCATGAAAAAGTCATAAAGGAGGCTCATAGTTCCATATATATTCAGTACATCCGGGAGGTACGAAGATATATATAGATTTGCGACAACACTTTTGGTGGGAAAGCATGAAAAGGGAGATTGCTCCCTACGTATCAAGGTGCTTGGTGTGTCTATAAGTCAAGGCTGAAGATCAATGGGTAGTCGATTTGTTGCAACCACTTCCGATTTCTCAATGGAAGTGGGAACATATAACCATGGATTTCATGAAAGCCTGACCATGGAGTCCAAAGAGCAATAACGCAGTTTGGGTGATTGTCGATCGAATGATCAAGGCAGATCATTTCATACCATTTCGAGTTGGTCAGTCGACGGAGGCTTTGGCAGATTGGTACATGCAGGAGATTGTGAGCTTGCACGGAGTACCAGTGAATATCGTTTCTGATCGTGATACTCGGTTCCTATCACACTTTTGGAGGTATCTATAGGAAAGTTTGGGAACTCGCTTGAAATTTAGTACGGCCTATCAACCTCAGACAGATGGACAATTCGAGAGAACGATCTAAACTCTTAAAAATATGTTGAGAGCTTGTATGTTGGACTTCAAGAGTTCGTGAGAGGATAATTTACATTTAATGGAGTTTTCATAAAATAACAATTTCTAGGCGACTATACAGATGGCTCCATTCGAAGCGTTGTACGGTCGTAAGTATCGCTCTCCTGTTTATTGGGACGATGTTGGAGAAAGAAAATTGTTAAGACCGGAACTCATTATGCAAACTGTGGAGAAAGTTAACTTAATTCGTGATCATATGAAGATGGCACAAGATCGACAAAAAAGTTGGGCTAATACTGAAAGAAGACTTTGGAGTTTGTTGTTGGTGATCTTGTGTTCTTGAAGATATCACCAACGAAGGGAGTAATCTGATTTGGAAGTCGAGACAAGTTTAGTCCTCGATTCGTGGGGCCTTTCGATATCATTGAGCGTGTTGGAAACGTAGCTTATCGATTGGCTTTACCACCATTCCTGGCTAGTGTTCATGATGTGTTTCATGTATCTTAACTCCGTATGTATGTTCGAGATGAGACGCATGTACTTGATCACTCGGAACTGACAATAAGAGAAGATTTAACTTATGAAGAGAACCCGATGGCTATTATAGATCGACAAAAAAAAGTTCTCAAGAATAAAGTAATCCCATTGGTATTTGTTTCATGGGGAAATCGTTCGCATGGAAAATCTACTTGGTAACGTGAAGACGAGATTCGACAAAAGTTTCCACATCTCTTTTCTTAGATCCGTATCTTCTTGTATTTTCCTGTTTCTTGAATTTCAGACAAAATTCTTTTGTAGTTAGGTATAATATAACACCCTAGTACGTTTATAAAATATTAATTGGTATTTTAAGACTTGCTTCATGATTCTTTTATTTTTATTCATTTGAGTTGTGAGTAATTCGAATAAGTAGTAGTGCATGTGTGAACCCCAGTATGGTGCTAAATTGTGTCTGATATTTATCAGTAAACTGAATCTATATGAATCTAGTATATATATATATATATATATATATATATATATATATATATATATATATATCAAATACATTTAAATCATTATATATCTATTAATAGCTACAAGTTATGGATAAGATATATTTTGCTAACTGATATCATGTGGTTAATCATCCCATATCTTAGGTTGCATTCATCTATCCCGTGTAAATCTCAAAATATCAATACTAAATATTTATTAAAATCTGTATATATTTATTTAAACCCCTTTTTAAATCTCATTAGGGGTATATGTATTTAATGTTATATTATTGCATATGGATTAAATCTTTACGTATATGTGTTGTCTAAAAAATATATTTTTCACGGGATTCTGGCAAAGTTTGGTAGTAATTTGATATTACCTGTAAAATCCCATAACTAATATATATATAAACAGTTTATATAATTTTTTCATATTATAATAACTCTCTCTCTTCTCTTCCTATGTCTCTCTCTCTCCCCCTATCTCTCTTTCATCTCTCTCCTTCGCATACCTCATCCTCGAGCCCTAACCTACACCGACACCACTTCCGATCTTTCTCCTCTCGCCGTCGACGTCAACTCTCCCCCCTCTTCCTTTCCTGAATCCCGAACACCACCACCACCAGCATCACCTTCTTCTTCTTTTTTCTCCTCACCGAGCTATAACCTATCACCACACCTCAACCTCGCCTCGCCGTCGACCTCACCTTCCCCATCCCACTATCGCCAACCTAACCTCACTTTCCTCCATCACTCTCAACCCAGAACCCGAGCGACCACAGCTTCTTCTTCTTTTTTCCTTTGCCGGAGCCGACCCCAACAACACCGCCACCTCGACCTTAGTTTCTTTCACCTTTGATCCAAACCCAGACCTTCACCCTATCATCGTCTCATCATCATTACCTCGTCGCCACCATTGCACAACCGAGACCCTTTCTCCCTGACCTCTTGTCGTCGTCGTTATCGCCTCCACTGTCTCCATCACCCTTCGACTCCAAAATCCATCATCACTATCCCTTCCAAGCACCCACAACCCTTCACCGCAGCCATCTAGTAGAACCCATCATCATCTCCAACCCCAGAACCTGTAGCCACATCACCACCGTGCTACCACCATGCCACCATCGTACCACCACCATGCCATCTCTATACCCAGACCGCGCCATGCCCCGTGCCATGCCCCGTGCCATGCTCCTATACCACGCCATACCCGCTTCATGCCCACTTACGTGCCACCTTCGCATCAGCCCCGTGTCATCGCAATGCCCAGCATCGTGTTGTTCCGCTCCACGCACCGTGTTATTCCAAACCATTACACACCTTCATCATTGTTGACGCCATTGTTTCATTGATTCTCTGTGTAGCAAAAGTCGATCAAGCTATTGATGGCATCGCCAACACATCAACCATCATTTCAAAGGCAAGTTTCTAAATTTGCAACATACTATGTTACATATACCAATATATATGTGTATATATATATATATATATATATATATATATATTATTTAGAAAATTATTATCACTATGCAATTTTTATAGTAGTAAACCATATTCAGTAACAATTGCAAGTTTATCCTGCTACGGGCTAGTTCACTATAGTTTCAATATAATTCCATTGTACCTTCATTATCTTTTACCTAGACTAAAATATATCAAGTATAATTATAACGACTCTGATTTTACTGTATGAAAATTTTTAAGTTAATGTACAGAATAGAGTTTGCAAGCCTGACTACAATTTAAAAGTAATTTTTGTTTAAAAATAGCAAGAAGCAATTTGTAGCATATTGTTAAAGCCTTGCACTGCTGTGACGTAGCCCCTGTGTTCGAATCCCATCAGCCATATATTATTTTTTTATAATTTTTCTTTTAAAATTTTTAGAAACCCAAAATTTTACACGCGCAATACACGTAAAAATGAAAAGTCAAAGAAATCTAACATGTGCAAAATATTGTATGAACTGAGGTGAACACGTGGCAACAATCCAACGGGCCCCCTCACACAATGGACCGGCGAGATCGGGTATTAGGCTGGCGCCGACGGTCGTCCGTAGGGGAAAAGTCCCCGTGCTGTGCACACAAACCCTTTGGCCTCCCCCTTTATCCCTACACAGTTTGTTTTCTCTGCAATTTAACAGAAAATTCAATTTCCCAATTAATCGAATTTTTAATGCATTTTAATTCATTCTTTCAATTCCAAAACCTTCATTCCACACTATAAACACAACCCCATACCCTAACCCCTCCTCATTCTGAAATCCCTATCCAAAATTATCAAAATTTTCTAAGTACAAGTGGAGTAGAAGTGGAGTTAGCCCAAGATCAACTTTCGGCGAGAAAACGAACCAATTCCGGCGACCCCACGACGCCACAGTGACTACACCATCTTCTTCTACCTCCTTTTCATTCAATTAGCTAGTAAGTCTCACCCCTTTTCTTCTCTTTCTACATAAAAAGTCTCTTTTTATAAAACATGTCGGTAAGTGGAGTTATACCGTCATCTTATTCTAAAATCCTTGAAACTACACTTTCTAATAAGCCTTGCTCATTCATATTCTATACCTTGCTTGCTAATTCATGAAACTAATAATTATAAATAACTTTCACCCTAAATCATCATGTTAAATAACCATAAATTGTGTTTTACGTTTAAATACCATGAACTTTATATCTACCGTATTTAGTTGCTTTTCTTACTATTCCCTTTAAAAAACTTCACAGGATAATGACCTACCCCTCACATACACACATATTGATATAGCACGATACTCTTGGAAACCTATTTTTGTGGCGATTACAACTTTTCATTAAAATACCATGAACTATAAAAATCCGGTTTTCTTTAGAATTGTATTTCAAACTCTTTGCGATTATGTCTCTACAACCCATTTCAGAGAACTCTCTATTGGATGATGCGGATTATCGCACAGTCTCGGGCTAGTACAACGAGATGCAGACCTCCTCACGGAGTATCCGGTCTCGAAAGAATTTTAATATGATTTTTAAGAAAAACGAGATTTTCTAATTAATAATAAAATTAATTTTTATAATTATATAAATATTATCAAACCACATATTTTCAAGATATAATAAAATTCCATGTTTTTCTAAAAAATAAAAGAATGACAAGTTTCACTAAAATACCATCAAGTATTAATATAAGACAATTTTTACATTAAACTACCTTGAACTATTCAAGCTATATAAATATTCACTAATATACCTCACTCTTTAAAATTCACATCAATGAAAACCTTAAAGAACATAAATAATTACTTGAGTTTATTTTGAAAGTATATAAAATATTCTTCATAAAACCCCCTCGAGTTATATAAAATTATATTTAAGGAATTTAGTAAATATAGATTTAAGCGGGATTAATTCTTTTGAGCCTCAGGGAGCCGGAGAAAGTGAGTGCTTGCCTATTTAAGGTAGAAAAACTTAACAGAGTTATCAATGGCAATTGTCTTGGAAAAAGACAAAAATCTTGCCGTCCATGTGCAGCAGTTACCGATAACTCTCAAACCTAATTCTGGATCAAAAATTCTGTTTAAAGTGTCTGACTCAAGTCTGAGTCTAAATCAATGTAAGTCTAAATCAATCTGAATCCAACCAGAATTCAATCCAAACATGAATCGAATACAAACATAAATCCAATTCAACATGAATCCAAACTATAATATGTATGCTTGAACCTGAACTTGAATACCAGAACAAGATCAACATGAAAACATGACTTGACTGGACCGAACCATCGCTATGACTTGAATTGACTACATGACCACTTGATACATCCTGAAATAGTTTACATGAATAACTTGAAACCATGGTGTAGGGTGTTTTTCGTCACCCCATTGAGATGGGAATACGCGCGCGCTTATCGGGCGCACTACAGATTCCCCCTTGCTTATGGTAGACGGAGGTTTATTGATTGTAGGGATCCGAATCTCTGGCAGCCGCGGATTAAGCTTCCGTTAATTACCCCCCGCCTTTGGAGCGAGAGAACCTCCGATTGACGGGTCAACTAGTCATGCGAACTCAATGTGCAGTATTGTGTTTTGAAAGGGTTTTGGATATATCGAGAGCCCCGCAGAGTTTTTACGGGGGTCCTGCTATCCGGATAGTGGGCTACGGGTCAAGGGGGATAGTATCCCCCTTGCGGGGTGCAGGGCAGCGCCCCGTTAGAAATTTTTTCTAACGGGGGAAGTATATTTAGTGTGGAGTGCATATAAAAATGGGGGAGCGTCTTAAAGATGCGTGCATGGAACGTAGGGGCCGGACGTCCACGGGTCACATGCCTGACGCGTGGGCACTGGCGCCCGCGGGTTACGTGCCTGGCGTGTGAGCGCTTGGCACCCACGGATCACGTGCCTGGCACATGGGCGTTGGGCGCCAGCAGGTCACGTGTGCAGCACGCGTCCGCTGGGCGCCAGTGGGTCATGTGTGTTAGTTGTATATATGCCCTAGAGGCCATTTTTGTACATATGATGTATATTATAGTGGATGCTTGGATATATATAGTGAGGACTTTCTTGCTCGATATGATAGTATTCTATCTGGTTTCACTTTATCTTAACATGTTGACTCGTATTGGTTTACTGTCTTGCTCTCATATGTTGATAAAGCCCTTAGGATATGTACTTGACTACTGGGAAAATGATGAGACCATACTAGTAGGGCCAGGGGAGTCAACGAGTACATCCTATAACTGTTTCTAGTCGAGGGTGTATCGAGACAGGGCATCGATACACCAGAGTAGACTAGCGTATACGCATCTTGACCCATATGATGAGCGATGGATGATCCCATATCCATCGGTGTTTGACATCAAAGATGGTATACGGGTGCTCAGTGGAGACTGGGTACACTGAACGGACTCGCCGAGAATTACTAGATGGTATTATACCTATCGTCAGATAGCAGTTCTCCGGTGACACCGGTACAGGTTAGTCTGTAGACTCGAGATCGTCATAGAGTCTTGTGTGATTCCCACTGTGCTTTGATTTCCACCTTACCACGCCCAAGAGGGCGTGCAAAATGGTGGCTTTTGGGTACAGTCCCGAATCGCATGGAGGCAATGAGCGATAGGAGGGGTTTCGTCTCTCCCGGTATAGGGAGTTGATGTTGTGCTGTGTTCGATTGGCTATAACTGGAAGTCCCTGGCCAGGGCTGATATGGAGTGCTACTGGTAAGAGTTATCAGTAGTTTCTCGACCTGTTATGAGCCTCACATCGACACGACTTATTGGTTACTGGGGTTTGACGTTTACCACCCCTAGACTTGATATGCGACATATGAGACGAAGAGACCGGACTGTACGGTAGTGTTACTGATTGGATTCACAGGAGAATGTAAAGGCTTGCTTGTTGATCTTCTGATCGCTCAATACCTGAGTGGCTGTTACGTTTAGCTGACCGCTTGCAGCTTGTGGGTGTTTGATATGATCATCACCTACTGCCAGTATATTGACGATTCTTTAGAGTCCTACACAGAGGTTTCCTGGCTCAGGCAAAACGGAGTAGGAGCATATATGTGATATGTGCGGGACCGAGAATAATACGATATGAGACACCATATTCTATTCTCGCGATATGAGATATCGGCCGGGTGTATGTGATATAGCCGGGTCATCGGATCAAGTGTTGATTCGATGAATTGGTATATGTTTTGTTAGTCGGTTATATGCAATATAGCTTGATTGTCAGATCAAGTGTTGATTCGATAATTTGATGTATAATTATATATGTGATATATTACATTACGTCAACTAATATAAGCTCGCTTTATTGATTCATTTTCTCACTGGATAATACATTGATGTATATGCGATATATGTTAATTGTATTATTTTCTTTTGTTACAAAATATATTGTATATGTGATATATAATATTGTAACATGTTAGGGTTACAAATACAACATGGTTTTAGAGTTTAAACCTAGTTAGGGCTTGGATTAGGGTTAAGCTTTGGATGAGCTTTCATGAAGCTTCATGAAGGTTTAACTTTTGTCTTCATCCTTTGATATTTTGTGAAGATATTTGTTAACCCAACCCAAACCCTTAACCTATGGTTTATTCTCTACAAGGGTTAAGCCTTTCATTCTTAGCCCATGATTGCAATTGTAACCATAAGAATAATTCATTATTCATCACAAAAGGTTTAGCTTCTTCTTCTTCTTCTTCTTCTTGCTCTTGAAAAAGCTTCACTAGGTTTTATGTTTGTGATGATTAAGTGTGAGAAATTGAAAACAAAAGAGAGCAAAATTCCCACTTCATCATCCTTATCTATTCTAGCCACTTATATTAGGGTGTTCATTTCTTTAATAAGTTCATTAGTGAAGTGTAAGCTTGGATTAGAGATTCTTCAAGGTAGATTATCTTAGATCAAGAAGACTTCAAGCAAGATGCATCATTCACCTCTTGGAGCCTCATGAGAGTCGGAGTTCTTGATGATCGCGGCGAAGGGACCTCAACACGGAGCTTATGAAGCGAAGGAACGGACTACAAAGGTTGCAATCCTAATCTCTTTAGTTCTTTGTATGTGATACAAACTTGTTACCCTAGAATTTCTAGTAAAGATTCATGGTTTGCTTGCTTTGCACCTCTCTAAATTTTAAAGTGGCATGAGTGATGCTACCAAACCCTAGACTAGGTGCAAGGAAAGCCCAATAATGGTATCAAAACCAAACTAGAATTCTAGATACGGTGTTAAAACAATTACGAAAACGAAATCGACTCCGAAATACGGTATTTTGAAACCCCCATTTTGCTCTCTGGAAATTTTCCAAAAAGTCCTTTAAAATTTTTTCAAATAGATGCAGAATGATATTTGGCACATTCTAAGAACATGGGAGAAATACGGAGGGAGGGGCTCGGATTTTGGCCGAGCCCCAGGCCTAAAATTCCGGCCAGGCCGGCCCCATGGGCTCCTCTCCCCGCCGTATTCCCCCTGTGCTCTCATGTCTTCATTTTGGGTTTCCTAGTATTGTTTATTTAGCCCAATTTTCATGTGATGATTAGTTTGGCCTGGGGCTAATTCGTAGTGCTTCGTAGTCGTATAATTTAACACTGTATTGGTAACCTTGACTATTTTTAGCAGTTCGATCGAATTTCGCACACCACATTTTGTACCCCACTGAAATTTCCAAGTGTTGTAATTTTCCGAAGTTGATTATATTCGTAAAATCGTGCAAGTACCCCTATGGATCCCCTAGAAGACTATACTAACATTAACTCGATTCTATGCCCACGGAACCACGAACGAACCCTAGGGTTTGCAGTAGTTCCGTGGTGTCATAGGTGAGGCATTGGTTAACTCCTTCTACGTCTGGTCTATGGACACTGTGGCATGGTTTTTGAGTGTTTCAACTTTGCTCAAGTATTGAGCTCACAGGGGTAAATTGTGAGTGTATGTTGATTCGATCGAAACGTTAAACATCGTCATGATATTCTGCGATTGTGATACAATATGTGGAATTCATATAGTTAGGCATGAAATCCGTAATATGTGATATTTCGGGTTTACGATGTCTAAGGCGGCCGAGGATTCCAAATGCTGTAGTTTTTCACTTTTTCTTTTCTGCGACCGTAAGTGTAGTATGTGGGGTATTACCGGCTTCGTTGCTATACATCAACGACAATCGGGATACGCATACTTGCTTACGTTGATGATATGAGATATTATGTGTTGCTGTGATATGTTATATTGGATTGTCATGTTCTGAATAGCCGGGGGTTTTATGTGAGATGAGGGTTTTTATTTTCATTCATGTAAAATTCATTGTATGTAATATTCTTTTATTGGGGCACTTCCGGGATGAGGTTGATGTCACCATTATATATTATTTACTTTTCCGCATTAGCATAGACCCGAGGAGGGGAGCACAAGTAACCGGGTTCTAGGGTCTAATGGGAGGCCATCTTGAGGAGTCGAGACTGGGTTTCCTAACCCTAGAATTGACAACGTTACTTGACGCTCTCACAGGGGTCTAGGGATGTGGGTTTGGCTATTCATCGCGGCCGTGGAATCCGTGTTTTATACAGGCTCGATATAAAATACGGACCTCCTAGTATATCTAATATTTCATATGTTTCTTCTGCTGCCGATGTACTGTGATGTGATCATATTATATGTGTGAGACGAATGCTTTATTATTATATATATGATATATAATAATCGTTGCTTATGTTTTGCACATGCGCTAGTCCCGTCCTGGTATGCCGTTAGTTAAGTAACCTGACGGTGCATAACGGAACATTGTGGCGAATGCGGATGACATAAGCGTACGTTGTATTTTCGTTTCTTCTGTGATGCTTAGGAAGCATAAATGATGGGATTTATTAATGAGAGTAATAAAAGAAAAGAAATCTAAAAGATGTTGTAGAATCAAATTTTCAAAAAGGGTAGCTACAGTTTTTGCTTTGCCTAGTGGTATATGTGATATACCCTACACCTTATTCGATGAGGAAAGAGCCGAGATCCCTTCACCGGGAGTGACTTCTTTAGCAAAACTGGCAGATGCTATAAACTCACGGTTTAGTTTTTTGACTGCTTCTATAGTTCTTGCTTTGCACAGTGGTATTTGTGAAATATCATGCACCTTATTCGATAAGGAAAGAGCCGAGATCCCTTCACCGGGAGTGACCTCTTTAGCAAAACTAGAAAAGCCTCAAAAACACTCCTTTTCAAAATCACTTATTTCTACAATGATATCAAGTTCATTACGCTTATGGTTTTCTGAAAAACCTGCGTAGCCCTCCGTCATTTCAGATAAGTATTATTTAGTATTCGTGCTACGGTAGTTTGGCATTCATCAAGGCGTAGTGTACGATAGCTATTTACTACTTATCTGCAGCATATGATGCGATTGGATTAGAGTATTCGTATGGTGTTGTTTGGCATTCGTCAAGGGTCGTGCGGGTGGGTTTAATTCAATCAAGAAATGTACGGGTTGAACTTGACTAGCGGACTATGGGTTGTTTGGCATTCGTCAAGGTCATAGCACGTTAGAGGCTTAAGTATTATTGGGAATTTCAAGTGTTGAAATTTGCAATGAGATTGCATACCTCCTATGAGATAGTTGGATCCCGATACCCACTGCGAGTAAAAGTTACTCTTGGGAAAATTTTACACAGGACAATTAGCCGATCAAGTAGGTGTCTAGAAAGGTGTTAACAGGGTTATGCCTCTGGGAAAACGAGGTTTATTATAATTAGGTCCGTGCGAAAGCACGGGGAACTTCCCTCAAAGTACTAACACTAGTCTGGCCGAAAGATTGGCAAACTTTTAAGGTGTAATTAATCCCGGCTAATCTTACCTTTTAGGGTTTTAAGGAAGATTTGATAAAAAGCAGTGGGAGCCATCCTGATTAGATAAGATAATAACCAATCTAATCTTGTAAGAGCATACGCTAAAATATTTTCTTCTCTCTCTCTCTCTCCAGGTAGCGACCATGTCAGGCCCTAATCAAGATAATAATATGGATGTATTGACTAAACCCACTTTTTATACTGAGTAGGGAACGTTGGTCCTGCTCCAACTTATAATTGTTATAAGTCCGAGCAGGGAATAGGAGAATATCTAGATTCTCACGCCGCCCAGACGAAGAACAAGTATGCTGATGTATCTTCTTCGGGTGTGTTAGTTATCGAGAAACTTTTCTCAGTTCACTCTATGTCCTGGGTATTAGATACTGGATCGGGATCCCATATATGTAATATATTACATGGGCTACGTAAAGGTAGGGAACTGAGAGAGGGTGATCATTCCGTAAGAGTTTGGAATGGTGCAAATGTTGCAGCCAAAGCAGTTGGCGAATATCACCTTGTGTTGCCAAATGGTAATACACTGATTCTGAACGAATGCTATTACATTCCGAGCATGATATGAAATATTATATCAGTTTCTTTATTGAGTAAAGAAGGATGTAATCTTGTAGTACAGGATAATGTTATGAACATCTTCCTGAATCAAAAGTTGATTGGATCAGGTTCGTTATTTAATGGCATATACGTTCTCAATCTGTCACGCCCCGCTTCCCAGAGTACGCAAGATTGGGCACGTGACATAGCCAACCATGCTACCTGTGGGTAGGAAATATCCATCCACAGTCATATTACGGTTGTAGAGATATCAAGGAACAAAATATTAAACTAATCTAATACATGTCCAAATCCATAATAACAAGAATCAATAATCAAAGAGTGCGGAAGCAAATGATCCAATACAATAAATAAACAGCCCGTCCCATAATGCGGGCTCACACCTGGAAATGAAATGAAAATAAAAAAACTAAACCCTAAGAAACTCACAGTTCAGCCTGCTGGCTGAAGTACTCCTGCTCGGTCGTCGATAGTGGTAAGGAATCTGGGCCATGCAAAACCCAGACGTCAGCGCGTCATGTCAACCAAATAATATAATATCAACATGGGAATAAGCAATGCAGGTATGAACATGAATAAAACAGTACTAAGAAACAACAGAGCAGGGTAGTGTGCATTGGTGACTAAACTGTCCTATCAGGTTTCTACTCTACAGTCTTTGAAATCAATTGATGAATCGTCGATGTAACTCAATAGTATCCCGTGCGTGCCCGGGACCACGGTCAAGGTCCTCGGGGCTGAATCCGAGACGTGCCGCTAAGCAGTAATAGGTAGTAGGATGGATGAGTGATGTCAGCATCATCACTCCCGGACTGGCCAAGCCCGTAAGAATGATCAGAACAAGTATCGAACTATTGAGTTACAAGTCGGTTTCACCTTTGATTTCCCCATACCCCCAAGTTATGTATGTCAGGTCAGGTATTCAGTAGTCAAGGACTAATGCCAACACAAAATCAGGTAAAAGTAGGTTTGTCTGGATAGACAGCAGGAATGGTCAGGTTTATCGGCATTAGACACAAGATCAGGTAACAGGTAAAGCCATGGTACATTAGGTCCAGCCAGGTAATGTATAAAGGTGTCATGTTATGTCAAGAGTGTACGGTACCATGTCATGTCAAGTAGGAAGTGTAACAGGTCATGTCAGGAAGCACAAGATGTCATGTGGGTGCTCATAATCAAACTAACATAAGCATGTGTATAAATAAACAAGCATGAGTACTATCAGAACAATAAACTGGAACATATAATATGATATGCAAATAGATATAATTTCAAGGATATGGATGCACAGTTATCGATTAGGGTTACATTTATAGTTCCAATATTAATTAGGATGCAATTTATTAAACATGGAGTGTTAATATCACATTATTATGTAGTAATGTGATCTATGGATGCAATTATATGTATCCTAAATGCGATGGATGCAAACGGGTATTCGAAAAGTTATAAAACTATAAAATGGTAATGTGGGATGTGCAACTAAGCAATATGTGATATAAATATTGATATAATAATATTAATATGGATAGCATATTCAAAGCGATTAGTAACTATAAAAGATGTATTGATTAACCATGCACAAGAAGGTTCCGTTCAGAAATTTAGCGTCACCCTAATTTGTAAAATAGCTTAAAAATAACAAACGTTCTCCAAAAGGGACGTGTCTTATACCAAAACAAAGATAATTCAATAAGGTTTTCAGTTTTATAAGTATAAGCATCTCAGGTTATCCCTACAAAAAGTTATGAATCTTCAAAGTTGAAAGTTTGCTGCTGGAATTTCCCTGGACAGCAGTCTAGAGACGTGTTCATCTGCATTTTACGTTAATTAAAAAATTTATTTTGCAAGTAAATATTTCATAGAGTTATATAATTCTGAATTAGATTCGTAACGAACTAAAGAACGTATACTAATGATTTTTCTATGATTTATAATGAATTTTATAAGATAAGGTGTACAGTAAATTTCAGATTTGTCATATCCGATTTTTCAACGACATTTCATATGTAAACTATAAGATTTTCAAATGTATAACATTATAAAATGAAGATTATAAAAGTATATAGCATGTAGCAAGATTAACTTGCCTCGATGGGTCGCGAATCGGGAAAACGGAACGTTAACCGTCGGCGGGGAAAACTCGCGACGGCGCACGGTTCACGGAATGAACCCAAACGACGAACAAAGGAACCACACGGGTCGGGGTATCTCGCTGGAACGTCGAGAAACGTCACCGGCACGACGGAATTCCGGTCACAAAAGAACAGTTCAAAAAAAAAAATGAGAAACGAGACATGAAGGAAGAAGAGAAAGAATGATAAAGAGAAGTACGAGAGAATATATGAGGGAGAGGGAGAGAGAGAAAAAAGTGGAGAGGGAGAGAGAAAGTAGGGCCCACGGGATTAAAGGGGAGGTTGTGATTGGCTGAGAGAATAAATTGAGAAGGATATAAAAGATTGTAAAAATATTATATGGTTAACTTAAAGATTTAAAAGATAGGTAATGAACAGTAAGATATCAAGTTAGTTAGAAAAAATATATGTGATGGTTTTAATAATATTAAAATTTGGGATTTTGGCGCCAAATAAAACATTTCCAAATCGCGTCCGGGTCGAGTCCAAAAATTTGAAATTGAAATAATAGGATTTTAAGCGGGTTCCAAATTTTAAAATGAAATGTTTTATGATTAAAAAGCATACCCCCAAAACGGACACACGTGCGTGCACGTAGCCATCCAAACTTGCCCGTTTTACTGAACGGGACGAGAACACAATGCACGGACGCTACCACGAGGCTAGGGGTGTCAAGTAGGCCAAGATGAATATTTTCAATTTTATTTTAGATGCCAAAATTTGTTATATGTAGAAATGACTTTGCCGGGTAAATTTTACAGTAAGCAACAAACAAGCAAGTTAAATGAAATGAGTACCACATTATGCTCAAACAGTAACTGAAAATAGTAGCATTGGGCTCGGGTGTTACATTATACCCAACTACAAAAAGAATTTCTTCCTCGAAATTCCAAGAATTCAAGAAAGATAACTACGGGAAAAGGTGAGGAAACTTCTGCCGGATCTCGTCTTCTCGCTCCTAAGTGGATTCTCCATGCGATCGATTACCCCAAGAAACTAGCACAAGAGGGGTAACCTTGTTCTTAAGAACCTTTTCTCTTCGATCCTTGATTTCAACCGGTCGCTCCTCAAAAGTTAGGTCCTCCCGTACAGTCAACTCCGAATGATCCAATACGTGGGTTTCATCTCGAACATACCTCCGTAGTTGAGATACATGAACCACATCGTGCACACCTGCCAAGGACTGTGGTAACGCCAAACGGTACGCTACCTCTCCAACACGCTCCAATATCTCGAAGGGTCCAACGAATCGAGAACCAAGCTTTCCTCGACTTCCAAAACGAATCACCCCTCTAGTCGGTGATATCTTCAAGAACACCAAATCACCCACGGTGAATTCTCCAGAGGTCTTCTCGACGTACCTGCCCAACTCTTCTGTCGGTCCTGTGCTGCCTTCATATGATTTCTGATAGGGTTAACCTTCTCAACTGTCTGCACAACCAAATCTGGTCCCAATAATCTTCGTTCACCGACATCGTCCCAACAAACAGGTGAACGACATTTACGACCATACAAAGCTTCAAATGGAGCCATCTGAATAGTTGCCTGAAAACTGTTGTTGTAAGACAACTCCACCAAAAGTAGATGATCCTCCCAAGACCCCTTGAAGTCCAACATGCATGCTCTCAACATGTCTTCAAGAGTTTGGATCGTTCTCTCCGACTGACCATCTGTTTGAGGATGATAAGCTGTGCTAAACTTCAATCGAGTCCCCAAACTTTCCTGTAAACTCCTCCAGAAGTGTGATAAGAACCGAGTGTCCTGATCGGACACGATGTTCACCGGCACTCCATACAATCTTACCATCTCCTTCATGTACCGCTCTGCCGAAGTCTCCGTTGATTGACCAAC
The DNA here is from genome assembly GCA_030015575.1 of Agapanthus africanus. Taxonomy (NCBI): domain Eukaryota; kingdom Viridiplantae; phylum Streptophyta; class Magnoliopsida; order Asparagales; family Amaryllidaceae; genus Agapanthus; species Agapanthus africanus. Next base: position 10,173,540 of record JASDDO010000028.1, on the reverse strand, counting down.
CCGGAAAGGAATAAAGTGAGCTGCCTTGGTCAATCGGTCAACAATTACCCATACTGCATTGTTGCCTTTTGGACTCCGCGGTAAGGCCGTCACGAAATCCATGGTTATATGTTCCCACTTCCACTGAGGAATCGGAAGTGGTTGCAATAAACCAGTAACCCTTTGATGTTCAGCCTTAACTTGCTGACACACAAAGCACTTTGCCACAAAGCGAGCAATCTCCCGCTTCATGCCCTCCCACCAGAAATGCTGTCGAATATCTCGGTATATCTTTGTGCCTCCTGGATGTACAGAATAAGCTGAACTGTGTGCCTCCTTCATAAGCTCTTCACGAACATCACCCTTTAGCACACACAAACGGCTACCATACCTCAACGAACCATCTTCGTGGATCAATAAATCTGTTCGTATCCCGGCTTCAGCCTGCTCTCGAAACTTTTGCAGTCTAGGATCCTGCGATTGTGCCGCTTTAATCTTCTCAACCAAGGACGACTGTACTTGCAACTGCATCAACTGTCCCGTAGAATGTGGTAGCACAACCTCCAAGTCGAATCTTCGAAAATCTGCAATGATCTCCCTCTGCGTAGTTAACACCTGAATTACTGGTAACCGACTAAGTGCATCCGGCACAACATTAACCTTCTCCGGATGGTACTTAAGATCAAGATCGTAGTCAGCCATCAGCTCCAACCATCTACGCTGCCTCATGTTAAGCTCCTTCTGTATGAACACATACTTCAAGCTCTTATGATCTGTAAAAACTTCGACTCTTTCGCCCAAAAGGTAGTGTCTCCAAATCTTCAAGCGAAAATCACAGCCGCAAGCTCCAAGTCATGAGTTGGATAATTCTTCTCATGGGTCTTCAACTGTCTCGATGCGTATGCTACAACCTTCCCATGCTGCATCAAAACACATCCCAATCCTTTCCCAGATGCGTCGCTGTGAATCACCAATCCTCCGGAATTGTCTGGCACGGTCAGAATAGGGGCGGTTATCAACTTCTGCTTCAACGTTTCGAAAGCTAACGCACACTTATCCGCCCATACAAAAGGTACCTCCTTGCGCGTAAGCTTGGTCAACGGCTCTGCCAGACGAGCAAAGTTCTCCACAAATATCCTGTAGTATCCGGCTAATCCAAGGAAACTTCTTATCTCAGCAACATTCTTTGGAATAGGCCAATCTCGAACTGCTGCAATCTTTTCTGGATCGACGGCAATGCCATCGCCAGACACAACATGCCCCAAAAACCTTACTTCCTCCAGCCAAAACTCGCACTTACTCATCTTCGCATACAATTTCTCCTGTCTCAACGTCTGCAGTGCGATCTTCAAATGCTCAGCATGCTCTTCAAAACTCTTCGAGTAAACCAGAATATCGTCAATGAAAACCACAATAAACTGGTCTAGGTATGGTGAAAAGACCCTGTTCATCAAATCCATGAATACTGCCGGCGCATTCGTTACTCCGAAGGGCATCACTAGATACTCGTAATGTCTATACCGAGTTCAAACGCCGTCTTGCAAATATCCTCTGCTTTCACTCGGACCTGATGATATCCGGATCGCAAATCCAGTTTCGAGAATACCCTCGCGCCACTAAGCTGCTCAAAAAGTTCTCCAATGCGAGGGATCGGGTACTTGTTCTTAATAGTTACCCGGTTTAATTCTCGATAATCGATGCACATCCTCCTCGTGCCATCCTTCTTCTTTACTAGAAGAACTGGAGCTCCCCAAGGCGAGTTACTGCTTCGAATCCAACCCTTCTCAAGCAATTCAGTAACTTGTTTCTTAACTTCTTCCAATTCTACTGGTGCCATTTGATAATACGCTTTAGATACTGGCGCTGCACCAGGAGTAAGGTCAATTGCGAACTCCACGTCTCGCTTCGGCGGCAAGCCCGATATATCTTCAAACACATCCATAAAATCGTGAACAGCCGCCGGCTCTTCACTATTATCAACTTCCATTGCTGCAAGAACATTGTTAGTCGGCCTAGCCCTAAACTCGACTGGCCCGATAGAACTGCTTCCTTAACGCAGCTGCTGTCTGCTGCAAACTCCCTTTCATCCCAGATAAACTCTGCTGCTCTTGGCTGCTGCAAGTATTTATGAGAAAGTGGTCAAACCCAGAGAGACATTCTGCCTCTGGATGTCCACGTCCAGCCTGCGCATGAACCTCCGTGCCCTGTCTGCATCGTTGGCAACTAAAGGTCCAGCGAAACTACTGAGTCTCGTCCATTCTGCTACATGCACAGCTACGGGTGCTCCCTTCTGCTTTAGTCCGATGAACTTCTCTTCCATTTCCTCCCGTGCAGTCCGCGGGAAGAACTTCTCCAGGAAACTCTTAGAAAAAATCCGCCCACTTGATCGGCTTGGGCAAGCGGGTCTCCTCAACAAGCCACCATTCTCGGACGTAGTCCACTAGCTGAATGTGTACCACAACAACTTTTTGTCATCTGGAATCTGTGCCGCAAAAAGCAAGTTCTCTGTGTCAACTAGCCACTGCTCCACTGGCAATGGCTCCTTTAAACCAGTAAATGTAGACGGACCCAACCGCCTGAAATCTGCTACGGTCCCTACTCGGTCAACTGGTCTAGCTCCAATATTGTTCACAGACTACTGAACGATCTGCAAACCTTCCCGAAACGAGTCCGCTTGCTGCTGGATCAGCTCGGTCTATTTCTTTGATTCTCCAGCATTCATCTTATCATTCTAAGCATGGCGGCTTCATCCACACGCCTCTGGTACGTCTTCACATTCTTACTTGCCATAATCCTGAACTCAAAACACCCAACATTAGCATGATGATAGATTCTGAATATAGATCAAGGCTAGAACTCCAAGATACTTAAATAGAGTACCGCATTGTAACTATGCCGCGGTATCATAGCCACAATTACATAACTCCATCCAAGTCGCCTAAGTCCTAGAGATAACAAGGAATCAGGTTTTCGGATCGATATGCAAAGGAAGTTTGCACATCGTAAAAATATAATCAGGAAGAATGTGATTCAAGAATGGTAAAACGTTCAAGGTGGCCGGACATATTTCCTAAACACAGGTATTCTGATTCGTGTATTGGGTACAATACCCAACTACAAAAAGAATAAACCCGACTATCATATGGCTCTGATACCAAAAGAACCATGTCACGCCCCGCTTCCCAGAGTACGCAAGATTGGGCACGTGACATAGCCAACCATGCTACCTGTGAGTAGGAAATATCCATCCACAGTCACATTACGGTTGTAGAGATATCAAGGAACAAAATATTAAAATAATCTAATACATGTCCAAATCCATAATAACAAGAATCAATAATCAAAGAGTGCGGAAGCAAATGATCCAATACAATAAATAAACAGCCCGTCCCATAATGCGGGCTCACACCTGGAAATGAAATGAAAATAAAAAAACTAAACCCTAAGGAACTCACAGTTCAGCCTGCTGGCTGAAGTACTCCTGCTCGGTCGTCGATAGTGGTAAGGAATCTGGGCAATGCAAAACCCAGACGTCAGCGCGTCATGTCAACCAAATAATATAATATCAACATGGGAATAAGCAATGCAGGTATGAACATGAATAAAACAGTACTAAGAAATAACAGAGCAGGATAGTGTGCATTGGTGACTAAACTGTCCTATCAGGTTTCTACTCTACAGTCTTTGAAATCAATTGATGAATCGTCGATATAACTCAATAGTATCCCGTGCGTGCCCGGGACCACGGTCAAGGTCCTCGGGGCTGAATCCGAGACGTGCCGCTAAGCAGTAATAGGTAGTAGGATGGATGAGTGATGTCAGCATCATCACTCTCGGACTGGCCAAGCCCGTAAGACTGATCAGAACAAGTATCGAACTATTGAGTTACAAGTCGGTTTCACCTTTGATTTCCCCATACCCCCAAGTTATGTATGTCAGGTCAGGTATTCAGTAGTCAAGGACTAATGCCAACACAAAATCAGGTAAAAGTAGGTCTGTCTGGATAGACAGCAGGAATGGTCAGGTTTGTCGGCATTAGACACAAGATCAGGTAACAGGTAAAGCCATGGTACATTAGGTCCAGCCAGGTAATGTATAAAGGTGTCATGTCATGTCAAGAGTGTACGGTACCATGTCATGTCAAGTAGGAAGTGTAACAGGTCATGTCAGGAAGCACAAGATGTCATGTGGGTGCTCATAATCAGACTAACATAAGCATGTGTATAAATAAACAAGCATGAGTACTATCAGAACAATAAACTGGAACATATAATATGATATTCAAATAGATATAATTTCAAGGATATGGATGCACAGTTATCGATTAGGGTTACATTTATAGTTCCAATATTAATTAGGATGCAATTTATTAAACATGGAGTGTTAATATCACATTATTATGTAGTAATGTGATCTATGGATGCAATTATATGTATCCTAAATGCGATGGATGCAAACGGATATCCGAAAAGTTATAAAACTATAAAATGGTAATGTGGGATGTGCAACTAAGCAATATGTGATATAAATATTGATATAATAATATTAATATGGATAGCATATTCAAAGCGATTAGTAACTATAAAAGATGTATTGATTAACCATGCACAAGAAGGTTCCGTTCAGAAATTTAGCGTCACCCTAATTTGTAAAATAGCTTAAAAATAACAAACGTTCTCCAAAAGGGACGTGTCTTATACCAAAACAAAGATAATTCAATAAGGTTTTCAGTTTTATAAGTATAAGCATCTCAGGTTATCCCTACAAAAAGTTATGAATCTTCAAAGTTGAAAGTTTGCTGCTGGAATTTCCCTGGACAGCAGTCTAGAGACGTGTTCATTTGCATTTTATGTTAATTAAACAATTTATTTTGCAAGTAAATATTTCATAGAGTTATAGTATTCTGAATTAGCTTCGTAACGAACTAAAGAACGTATACTAATGATTTTTCTATGATTTATAATGAATTTTATAAGATAAGGTGTACAGTAAATTTCAGATTTGTCATATCCGATTTTTCAACGACATTTCATATGTAAACTATAAGATTTTCAAATGTATAACATTATAAAATGAAGGCGGGTTCCAAATTTTAAAATGAAATGTTTTATGATTAAAAAGCATACCCCCAAAACGGACACACGTGCGTGCACGTAGCCATCCAAACTTGCCCGTTTTACTGAACGGGACGAGAACACAATGCACGGACGCTACCACGAGGCTAGGGGTGTCAAGTAGGCCAAGATGAATATTTTCAATTTTATTTTAGATGCCAAAATTTGTTATATGTAGAAATGACTTTGCCGGGTAAATTTTACAGTAAGCAACAAACAAGCAAGTTAAATGAAATGAGTACCACATTATGCTCAAACAGTAACTGAAAATAGTAGCATTGGGCTCGGGTGTTACACAATCAGACTACAGTACTTAATGTACAAAACACACACAAGAGGAAGAGTTCAGAAATGAATGAATCCTTCTTGTGGTATTGTAGACTAGGTCATATCAATGCGACACGACTAGCTAAGTTGCATAAGGATAGATATTTGAATCCGTTCGAACTTTTATCTTATGACACTTGCTAATCATGTCTCAAAGGCAAGATGACCAAAACTCCATTTAGTGGACACAGAGAAAGAGTTACAGAACCTTTGGGACTGATACATAGTGATATATGTGGTCCCATATCTACACATGCCAGGACCGGTTCTTCCTACTTCATTACATTCACTGACGATCTCTCAAAATACGGACATGTGTTCCTGTTGAAACACAACTCTGAAGCTTTTGAGAAATTCAGAGAATATAAGAACGAAGTAAAGAACCAAACGGGCAAAAGTATTATGATCTTTCGATCTGATCGAGGAGGAGAATACTTGAGCAATGAGTTCCTAAATTATCTAAAAGAGAATGGGATTCTCTCTCAGCTTACTCCTCCTTATACACCACAGTACAACGGTGTATCGGAGCGGAGGAATCGCACCCTATTAGATATGACACGCTCTATGATGAGCACTGCTGAGTTACCTATTTCCTTCTTAGGGTATGCGCTTTAGACAACCAAACACCTGTTGAATATGGTTCCTACCAAATCAGTGCCTACCACTCCATATGAGACATGGAAAGGGAAGAGACCATCTCTTAGTATGTTAAGATATGTGGTTGTTCGGCCTATATCAAAAGGCACAATCTGGACAAACTCGAGGCAAGGTCTGTCTTGTGCAAATTTGTAGGATATCCCAAAAAATTTTAAGGGTATATCTTCTACCACCCCGAGGAACAAAAAGTGTTTATTTCTCGACATGCCACTTTCTTAGAAAAGGGTTTTCTTATGAAACAAATTAGTGGCAATAAGGTAGAACTGGAAGAGGTTCCAGCGACACAAACTAAGTCAGAAGATTTGATGGAACCAGAGGATTCAGTAGTTCCTGACGAACTCCAGCCTCTTCGCCGATCTAGTAGGGTTCTTCATCCACTTGAGAGATACTAAAGTTTTCTCATAGACGGTGGGAGTAAGGATTGCATCATGGAAGATGATGACCCAACTAGTTTCAAGCAGGCCATCACGAGTGGGGACTCTGTGAAGTGGCTGGATGCAATGCGATCTGAGATGGAATCCATGTACACTAACAAAGTATGGACTTTGGAAGTTGCTCCTGAAGGGGTAAAACCCATTGGGAGCAAATGGATCTTTAAGAAGAACTTGGTGTAGATGGAAAAGTGGAGACTTTCAAAGCTAGACTTGTTGCAAAGGGTTTTCGTCAACGACCAGGTGTGGATTATGACAAAACCTTTTCTCCAGTGGCTATGCTTAAGTCCATCCGGATCTTACTTACCATTGCTGCATACCATAACTACGAAATCTGGCAAATGGATGTTAAGACTGCCTTTCTAAATGGTGATTTAGAGGAGTGCGTGTACATGACTCAGCCAGAGGGTTTCGTAGATAGTGGGAGCAGCAGAAAGGTGTGCAAGTTGTTTAAATCCATCTACGGGTTAAAGCAGGCATCACAGAGTTGGAACATCTGTTTTGATGTTGTAGTCAAAGAGTTTGACTTCATCAAAAACGTAGATGAACCTTGTATATACAAGTAGGTTGCAGAGAGTAAGGTTGTCTTCCTCGTATTGTACGTGGATAACATACTCTTGATAGGAAATGATGTTCCTATGCTGCACTCGATCAAGCTCTTCTTATCACATAGATTTTCAATGAAAGATCTAGGTGATGCCTTCTGCATTTTGGGAATCAAGATCTATAGAGATAGATCTAAACGGATACTGGGATTGTCCTAATCCAGGTACATTGACACTATACTAAAGAGGTTTAGTATGGAAGAATCCAAGCGTAGGAACCAACCCACTATCTCTGGACTCACTCTCTCCAAAGAGATGTCTCCCAAGAATGATTTAGAGAGAGCTCGCATGAAAGGGATACCCTATGCTTCGGCAGTAGGCTCTATCATGTACGCGATACTATGTACCAGACCCGATGTAGCATACTCACTAAGTGTAGTGAGTAGGTATCAAGCAGATCCAGGAGAGAGTCATTGGACAGCTGTGAAGAACATTCTTAAGTACTTGAGAAGGACTAAGGAGATGTTCTTGGTGTACGGTAACGGTGAACTCCGGGTGGAGTCCTTTACCGATTCAAGCTTCTAAAGTGATAAGGACGACTCTAAGTCGCACTCGGGATATGTTTTTATCTTAAATGGAGGGGCGGTTTGTTGGAAGAGTTCCAAGCAAGAAACTGTGGCAGACTCGACGATGGAGGCTGAATACATCGCTGCCAACGATGCTGCCAAAGAGGCTGTCTGGATGAAGAAGTTCATCACTGAACTTGGTGTGGTTCCGTCCATTGAGCATCCAATACCTTTGTATTATGATAACAATGGAGATATGGCTTTGGCCAAGGAACCCAGGTCCCATCAGAAGTCTAGACATATTCTGAGATAGTATCACTTGATCCGGGAGATAGTTGATCGCCGCGAGATCGAGGTCAGGAGAGTTGACACGAAGGACAACACTGCGGATCCACCCACGAAGGCCATTCCTTAGATACAATTTGAGAGACTCTTCAGGATGTTGGGTATGAGATACTACAACAGCTGGCCTTAGTGCAAGTGGGAGATTTATAGTTGTATATATGCCCTAGAAGCCATTGTTGTACATATGATGTATATTATAGTGGATGCTTGCATATATATAGTGAGGAATTTCTTGCTCGATATGATAGTATGCTATCTGGTTTCACTTTGTCTTAACATGTTGACTTGTATTAGTTTACTGTCTTGCTCTCACATGTTGATAAAGCCCTTAGGATATGTACTTGACTACTGGGACTATGATGAGATCATACTAATGGGGACAGGGTAGTCAACGAGTACATCCTATAACTGTTCCTGGTCGAGGGTGTATCGAGACAGGGTATCGATACACCAGAGTAGACTAGCGTATACGCATCTTGACCCATATGATGGGCGATGGATGATCCTATATCTATCGGTGTTTGGTATCAAAGATGGTGTACGGGTGCTCAGTAGAGACAGGGTACACTGAACGGACCCGCCGAGAACTCCTAGATGGTATTATACCTATCGTCAGATAGCAGTTCTCCGATGACACTGGTACAGGTTAGTCTGTAGACCTGAGATCGTCATAGAGTCTTGTGTGATTCCCACCGTGCTTTGATTTCCACCTTACCACGTCCAAGAGGGCATGCAAAATGGTGGTTTTTGGGTACATTCCCGAATCGCATGGTGGCAATGAGCGATAGGAGGGGTTTCGTCTCTCCCGGTATAGGGAGTTGATGTTGTGCTGTGTTCGATTGGCTATAACTAGAAGTCCCTGGCCAGGGCTGATATGGAGTGCTACTGGTAAGAGTTATTAGTAGTTTCTCGACCTGTTATGAGCCTCATATCGACACGGCTTATCGGTTACTGGGGTCTAACATTTACCACCCCTAGACTTGATATGCGACATATAAGACGAAGAGACCGGACTGTACGGTAGTGTTACTGATTGGATTCACATGAAAATGTATATGCTTGCTTGTTGATCTTCTGATCGCTCAATACATGGGTGGCTGTTACGTTTAGCTGACCGCTTCAGCTTGTGGGTGTTTGATATGATCATCACCTACTGCCGGCGTATTGACGATTCTTTAGAGTCCTTGTCACGCCCCGCTTCCCAGAGTACGCTAAGATAGGCACGTGACAGAGCCAACCATACTACCTGTGGATAGGAAATATCTTTCCACAGTCACATTACGGTTGTAGAGATATCAAGAACAATAATAAACTATCTAACATATGTCCGTAAGCCAGAATAAACGAGTCAAGAATGAAATAATGCGGAAGCAAAAGATCCAATACAAGAATAAACTGGAATGTACGTCCCATAATGCGGGCTCACATCAGGAATGAAATACTGAAAGGGAAAATAAACTAACTACTAACAAGTTCTCACTGCTCGGCCTGCTCACTGGAAAACTCCAGCTCGGCCTGCAACAAAGATAGAGAATCTGGGCCATGCAAAACCCAGACATCAGTGCGTCATAATATCAAGCAATAATATAAACAGGGGTAGCAAGACATACATGTATTAGTATGAACGGTAAAACAGGTATAACAGTAATATAAATGAGGACAGTGAGGGTAATGTGTAGTGAGTAATCTAGACAAGTCTATTGGGTTAACTACTCTCAAGTCTTTTGAAATCAATTTGATGAATCATCGATGTAACTCAATAGTATCCCGTGCGTGCCCAGGACCACGGTCTAAGACTCTCGGGCTGAATCCGAGACATGCCGCAAGTCAGTAAAAGGTAGTAGGTAACGACGAATGATGTCAGTAGCATCATCCTGGGGCTGGCCTAGCCCGTAAAACTGATCAATAAAAGCATCGAACAGTCGAGTTACAAGTCAGGTTTCATCATTGATTTCCCCATACCCCAAGTTATGTGTTCAAGTCAGGTATTGATAAATCTGGAGTTAATACCAATACATGATCAAGCAAGTACAGGTTTGTCTGAATAGACAACAGGAAATGTCCGTAGGGACAACAGATCAAGATTGTTGGCACTAGTAACAAAATCAGGTAACAGGTCAAGCTGTGATACATCAGATCAAGTCAGGTAGTGTATGTGGATCCAAACATGTCAAGTAGTGCACAATATCAAGTTGTGTCAAGCAGTAGTGTATCAAGTCATGTCAGGGGGTGCCTAAGTATCACGTGGATACTCATAATCAAACCATAATAAGTATGGGTACACAAAAAAAAGTATGGGGTACCAATGTAACAATAAAATGGAAAATGTGATGTGGTATGCAAAATAGGTATAGATTCAAATATATGGATGCACAGTTATCGATTAGGGTTAAAGTTATAGTTCCAACACTAATTAGGATACACTTTATCAAATATGGAATGTTAATATCACATTATTATGTCTTAATATGGTCTATGGATGCAATTATCTATATTCTAAAAGAGATGGGTGCAAATAAGTATCCGAAGCATTATAAAAACTATCAAATGGTAATGTGGGATATACAACTAAGCAATGTGTGATATAAATATTAGTATGGATGCATTGTAATGTAATCTACTAGGTAACAAGATTATTTTCAAGATCTAGATCTAACATGATATGAGCGAATGCAAATGGAACATCAAAACGTGATAAAATGAAACATGTGGTACTAGATTTACACTACAGGTATGATATATATTTAAATAGGTATATAAAAATTTAAATAGCATGTAGCAAGATTAACTTGCCTAGACGGATCAAGAAACGGGTGTGTACGGAATGTCACGTCGGCGAAATGTCGCGACGTGCGCACGGTATACGGAACGGATCCAAACAACGCACAAAGGTGATCACACAAGTCAGGTACGTTCGCTGGCTCGTCGACGTCACGTCCGGTTTCCAGCGAACTAAAAAGGCAGAGAACTATTTAAGGGAAAAAGAACAGAATAATAGAGAAAGGAAAGGAAAGGAAAGGAAAGGAAGAAGGAAATAGGGGAAGAGAAATGCTCACTGTGGTGTATTGGAGTCGGAGAAATAAGGACGAGATCGCCGGCGGCGATCAACTCCAGCGGTGCAAGGTGTGCAGGGCTTGCTCGGTTCTGTTCTCGGGTGTGTGCAGGGCTCGGGGAAGGAGAGAGAAGGTGGAGGTGTTGATGAGGATGAGGAGGCGGCGGCGAGACGGCGACGGTGATGATGACGGCGACGAGGTAGGCGAGGGGCGACGGCTGCGGAGGCAGGCGGGTTAGGGTTCGTGAGTTTGTAAAATAGGAAGAAGGAATATATATATATATATATATATATATATATATATATATATATATATATATATATAGAAAGAAATAAAGTGAGAGGAGAGAGAGAGAAGATCGAGAGGAGAGAGAGAGTGTGCGGTGAATAGTGAGGAGAGATTGTTTTGTTTTTATATCGGAGAGAGAGAAAGGGATAGCGGGTGAGAGAGAGAGGGAGAGAGAGAAAGAGATGAAGAAAAAGAAAGAGAGAGAGGAATGGGGGGCCCACGAGACAGAGGAGGGAGAGCTGGAAGGAGCTGTAGCAGTTGGAGAGAAGATTTTTTTTTATAAATATTTAAGATTTGTAGATTAAAGATTATTTTAGTTGGTTATATAATTCGTAGATTAAATTTAATTAAAAATTGGATTTTCAGGTAAATACAAATCTAGTCCAAAATACGTCCGGGTCGGGTCTAAAAATTCAGATTTAAAATATGAAAAAATATATGCGACTTCCAAATTTTAAAATGAATGCTTAGGTAACGAAAATGCATACCCCCAAGAACGGATGCACGTACGTGCGTGTAGCCATCCAAACACATCCGTTTCACTGAACGGGATGAGAACAAGATGCGCGGATGATGCCGCTGGGTTAGGGGTATCATGCAGGCTATGAAATGCAATTTTAATTTATTTTACATGACCTAAAATGTTATATGGTAAAAGATGCAATGCCAGGTAAAATTCCAGGATGCGGTATACATGAGATGCACGTGTCTAAGTAATAAGTCAAGGTAATTTATAAATATGAATCAACAAGTTCAAGCAAGCGGGTTGGGTCGAATGCAATGTAAAATATAAAATATTATTCGCACCCAAACACGATAAATCAATAAAATGCTACAGATAAATAAATACGGGAACTGAAATTGGTATAAATGAACTCGGTTGTTACATTATACCCAACTACAAAAAAGAATTTCGTTCTCGAAATTCCAAGAACAAGAAAGGATAAATAATCAAGAAACTACAAGAATAGATGTAGAAACTTCTGTCGGACATCATCTTTTCGTTCCCAAGTTAATTCTCCATGCGAGCGATTTCCCCAAGAAACAAGTACAAGAGGGATAATTTTGTTCTTAAGAACCTTTTCCCTTCGATCCACAATCGACATCGGTCGCTCCTCAAAAGTCAAATCTTCTCGTACAGTCAGCTCCGAATGATCCAACACATGTGTTTCATCTCGAACATACTTACGGAGTTGAGATACGTGAAACACGTCATGACCATTCGCCAAGGATTGCGGTAATGCCAATCGTTACGCCACTTCTCCAACACGCTCCAAAATCTCAAGAGGTCCAACGAATCGAGGACTAAGTTTTCCTCGACTTCCGAAACGAATCACCCCTCTAGTCGGTGATATCTTCAAGAATATCAAATCCCCAACGGCGAACTCTAGAGGTCTTCTCGATATATTTGCCCAACTCTTTTGTCGGTCTTGTGCTGCTTTCATATGATTCCGGATAGTGTTAACCTTCTCAACTGTTTGCATGCTCAAATCCGGTCCCAACAATCTTCGTTCTCCAATATCGTCCCAACAAACAGGTGAACGACACTAGCGACCATATAAAGCTTCGAATGGAGCCATCTGAATAGTCGCATGGAAACTGTTATTGTAAGAAAACTCCACCAAGTGTAGATGATCCTCCCATAAACCCTTGAAGTCTAACATGCAGGCTCTCAACATATCTTCAGGAGTTTGGATCGTTCTCTCCGACTGGCCATCTGTCTAAGGATGATAAGGTGTGCTAAACTTCAATCGAGTCCCCAAGCTTTCTTGTAAGCTCTTCCAAAAGTGATAAGAAATGAGTGTCACAGTCAGACACGATGCTCACCAGTACTCCATGCAATCTTACAATCTCCTGCATGTACCGCTCTGCCAAAACTTCTGTTGATTGACCAACTCGAAATGGTATGAAATGAGCTGCCTTGGTCAATCGATCAACAATCACCCAAACTGCACTGTTGCCTTTTGGACTCCGCGGTAAAGCCGTCACGAAATCCATGGTTAGATGTTCCCACTTCTATTGAGGAATCGGAAGTGGTTGCAACGAACCAGCAACCCTTTGATGTTCAGCATTAACTTGCTGACACACCAAGCACTTTGCCACAATGCGGGCAATCTCCCGTTTCATTCCTTCCCACCAGAAATGTTGTCGTAGATCACGGTATATCTTCGTGCCTCCTGGATGTACGGAATATGCTGAACTGTGCGCCTCCTTCATAACTTCTTCGTAGATATCTCCCTTTGGCACACACAAACGACTACCATATCGTAATGAACCATCTTCATGAACCGGTAAGTCCATTCGAAGTACAGCTTCAACTTGTTCCCGAAACTTTTGCAATCTAGGGTCCTGCAATTGCGCTGCTTTGATATTCTCGATCAACGATGACTGTACTTGCAGCTGCATCAACTATCCTGAAAAATGCGGTTGTACAATCTCCAAATCGAATTTTTGAAAGTCTTCAATAAGTTTCTTCCGTGCAGTCAACATGTGAATTGCTGGCAACCGACTAAGCGCATCCGGCACAACATTAACTTTTCCCGGATGGTACTTAAGATCAAGATCGTAGTCAGCCATTAGCTTCAACCATCTACGCTGCCTCATATTAAGCTCCTTCTACGTGAACACATACTTCAAGCTTTTATGATCGGTGAATACTTCGACCCTTTCGCCCAATAAGTAGTGTCTCCAAATATTCAAAGCGAAAATCACAGCTGCTAGCTCCAAGTCATGAGTTGAGTAATTCTTCTCATGGGTCTTCAACTGTCTCGATGCATAAGCTATAACCTTCCCATGCTGCATCAAAACACATCCCAATCCTTTCCCAGATGCGTAGCTGTGAATCACCAATCCTCTGAAACTGTCTGGCTCGGTTAAAATAGGAGCGGTTATCAATCTCTGCTTCAGCGCGTCAAAAGCCAATGCACACTTATCCGTCCACACAAATGGTACCTCTTTGCGCGTGAGCTTGGTCAAAGGCTCAGCCAGACGAGCAAAGTTTTCCACGAACCTTCTGTAATACCCCGGCAAGTCCAAGAAAGCTTCTGATCTCCGCAACGTTCTTCGGAATCGGCCAATCTCGAACTGCTGCAATCTTTTCGGGATCAACGGCGATTCCATATCCGGACACGACATGCCCCAAAAACTTCACTTCTTCAAGCCAAAACTCACACTTGCTCATCTTTGCATACAATTTTTCTTGCCTCAATGTCTGCAGTGCGATCTTCAAGTGTTGTTCATGCTCTTCAATACTCTTCGAGTAGACCAGAATATCATCAATGAACACCATTATAAACTGGTCCAAGAATGGTGAAAAAATTCGGTTCATCAAGTCCATGAATATCGTCGGTGCATTCGTTACTCCGAAGGGCATCACTAAGTACTCGTAATGTCTATACCGAGTTCGGAACGCAGTCTTGCAAATATCTTCTGATTTAACTCGGACCTGATGATATCCGGATTGCAAATCTAGCTTCGAGAATACCCTCGCGCCATTAAGCTGCTCAAATAATTCGCCAATGCGAGGGATCGGGTACTTGTTCTCAATAGTCACCCGGTTTAATTCTCGATAATCGATGCACATTCTCCTTGTACCATCTTTCTTCTTGACTAGAAGAACTAGAGCTCCCCAAGGTGAGTTACTACTGCGAATCCAACCCTTCTCAAGTAATTCAGTAACCTGCTTCTTGATTTCTTCCAACTCCACTGGTGCCATTGGATAGTATGCTTTAGAGACTGGCGCTGCACCAGAAATAAGATCGATCGCAAACTCCACAACTAGTTTCGGCGGTAAACCTGAGATGTCCTTGAACACGTCCATGAAATCTCGAACAACAGCTGGCGCTTCATCCTTATCAAGCTCCATCGACGAAAGAACATTAGTTGTCGGCCTAGCCCTAAACTCGACTGGCCCGACAGAACTGCTTCCTCCAGTAAAGATAAACTCTGGATGTCCGGGAATCTGGAAAATTACTTTCTTTGCCCTACAATCAATGTGAGCGTGGAAAGTGCCGAGAAAATCCATTCCCAAGACGACTTTATAGCTGCCTGTAGCAATCATCAAGAAATCTGCAAACAGCTCCCATCCGCAAACAACAACTGCACAATCCTTACATTCTCTACTAGATATGATTCTCCCATTCCCAGTGTGTATGTCCCAGCAACTAGACAGGGTCGTGTAAGCAATCGAGTGTGTAGCAATAAACTTGGATGATATAAAACAATGGGATGCACCAGAATCAAATAACGCTAATGCGGGAAAACCATGAACAAGTAGAATACCTGAAACAACTTCTCCTGAAGCCTTAGCTTCCTCAGCCGTCAGGGTAAATGCTCGAGCTTGATTGGGTCCCTGAGTCAGCTGCTTCTATCCCTGAAACTGCTTCTGCGGTGGCCTTTGAACATCATATTTCATGCAAAGCTTCGACGGACAAGCGTTGATAGTATGATCCGCCGATCCACAAACCAAACAGAGTCCCCGCATCCTTCGAAATTCCCTTTGCATGTGCCCAGGTAAATGGTAATAATCACAAATCACGGTCCTTCTTTGATCAACAACAACAGGCTTCTTCATCGGTGTTATTCCACGACGGTTCACCGGAATACCTCTGCATGCATGCGCTCGGTTCGGTGCAAATGCCAGCTTCCGCACTGTAACTGCTTGCTGCTGCGTACTCCCAGTCTTCATAGATAGGCTCTGCCGCTCTCGGGTCGCTGTAAGTACTTGTGAGAAAGTGGTCAAACCCAGGGATACAATTTGCCTTTGGATGTCCACATCCAAACTGCGCATGAACCTCCTTACCCTATCAGCATCGTTGGCAACCAAAGGTCCAACGAATTTACTGAGCCGCGTCCACTCTGCTGCATGTACATCCACAAGTGCACCGTTCTGTTTCAAACTGATGAACTTTTCTTCCATTTCCTCCCGTGCAGTCTGCGGAAAGAACTTCCCCAAGAAACTTTTCGAAAAATCCGCCCAACTGATCGGCTTGGGCAAGCGGGTCTCTTCCACAAGGCATCATTCACGGGCATAGTCTACCAACTGGATGCGTACCACATCCATCCTCTTATCTTCTGGGATCTGTGCCGCAACGAGTAAATTCTCTGTGTCAACCAGCCACTGCTCCGCTGACAACGGCTCTTCCAGGCCAGTAAAGACGGATGGACCAAGTCTCCTGAAGTCCGCCACGGTACCCACACGATCAACTGGTCTAGCCACAACGTTGTTCATGGACTGCTGGACGGTCCGCAAACCTTCCTGAAAAGTTTCAGCTTGCTGCTGGTTCAGCTCGGTCTGCCGCTTATGATTCTTCAGCATCCCACGGATTACTCCAAGCAAAGCGGCTTCGTCAACACGCCTCTGGTACGTTTTCAGATTCTTATCTGCCATGTTCCTGAAATCAAAACACCGAAAGGATTAGTATGATAACAAATTCAAAATATAGATCAAGGATATGAATCAAGGCTAGAACTCCAAGTTACTTAAATAGAGTACCGCATTGTAACCATGCCGCGGTACATAGCTACAATCACATAATTCTACCCAAGTCGCCTAAGTTCAAGAGATAAACAATAAGAAACCAGGTTTCGAATCGAGATGCAAAAAATGTTTGCATATCGTCAAAGTAGAATTAAGAGGAAGTTAAGATTCAAAAAATGGTAAGATGGTAAGGTGGCATGACATGTTTCCTAATCACGAGTATTCTGATTCGTGTATTGGGTCCAATACCCAACTACAAAAGAATCAAACCCGATTAACCTAGATCCTATGGCTCTGATACCAAACAAACCCAGTCACGCCCCGCTTCCCAGAGTACGCTAAGATAGGTACGTGACAAAGCCAACCATGCTACCTGTGGATAGGAAATATCCTTCCTCAGTCACATTACGGCTGTAGAGATATCAAGAACAATAATAAACTATCTAACACATGTCCATAAGCCAGAATAAACGAGTCAAGAATGAAATAATGCGGAAGCAAAAGATCTAATACAAGAATAAACTGGAATGTACGTCCCATAATGCGGGCTCACATCAGGAATGAAAATACTGAAAGGGAAAATAAACTAACTACTAACAAGTCCTCACTGCTCGGCCTGCTCACTGGAAAACTCATGCTCGGCCTGCAAAGGTAGAGAATCTGGGCCATGCAAAACCCAGACGTCAGTGCGTCATAATATCAAGCAATAATATAAACAGGGGTAGCAAGACATACAGGTATTGGTATGAACGGTAAAATAGGTATAACAGTAATATAAATGAGGACAGTGAGGGTAATGTGTAGTGAGTAATCTAAACTAGTCTATTGGGTTAACTACTCTCAAGTCTTTTGAAATCAATTTGATGAATCATCGATGTAACTCAATAGTATCTCGTGCGTGCCCGGAACCACGGTCTAGACTCTCGGGCTGAATCCGAGACGTGCCGCAAGGCAGTAAAAGGTAGTAGGTAATGACGAATGATGTCAGCAGCATCATCCCGGGGCTAGCCTAGCCCATAAAACTGATCAGTAAAGGCATCGAACTGTCGAATTACAAGTCAGGTTGCATCATTGATTTCCACATGCCCCCAAGTTATGTGTTCAAGTCAGGTATTGATAAATTGGGAGTTAATGCCAACACATGATGAAGCAAGTACAGGTTTGTCTGAATAGACAACAGGAAATGTCCGTAGGGACAACAGGTCAAGATTGTTGGCATTAGTAACAAAATCAGGTAACGGGTCAAGCTGTGGTACATCAGGTCAAGTCAGGTAGTGTATATGGATCCAAACATGTCAAGTAGTGCACAATATCAAGTTGTGTCAAGCAGTAGTGTATCAAGTCATGTCAGGGGATGTCCAAGTATCACGTGGGTGCTCATAATCAAACCATAATAAGCATGGGTACACAAAAACAAGTATGGGGTACCAATGTAATAATAAAATGGAATAATGTGATGTGGTATGCAAAATAGGTATAGATTCAAATATATGGATGCACAGTTATCGATTAGGATTAAAGTTATAGTTCAAACACTAATTAGGATACACTTTATCAAACATGGAATGTTAATATCACATTATTATGTCTTAATATGATCTATGGATGCAATTATCTATATTCTAAAAGAGATGGGTGCAAATAGGTATCCGAAACATTATAAAAACTATCAAATGGTAATATGGGATATACAACTAAGCAATATGTGATATAAATATTGGTATGGATGCATTGTAATGTAATCTACTAGGTAACAAGATTATTTTCATGATCTAGATCTAACATGATATGAGCGAATGCAAATGGAACATCGAAACGTGATAAAATGAAACATGTGGTACTAGATTTACACTACAGGTATGATATATATTTAAATAGGTATATAAAAATTTAAATAGCATGTAGTCGGAGAAAAAAGGAAGGAAGAAGGAAATGGGGGAAGAGAAATGCTCACTGTGGTGTATTGGAGTCGGAGAAACGAGGATGAGATCGCCGGCGGCGATCAACTCCGGCGGTGCAAGGTGTGCAGGGGGTGCTCGGTTTTGTTCTCGGGTGTGTGCAGGGCTCAGGGAAGGAGAGAGAAGGTGGAGGTGTTGATGAGGGTGAGGAGGCGGCGACGAGACGGCGACGAGGTAGGCGAGGGGCGACGGCTGCGAAGGCAGGCATGTTAGGGTTCGTGAGTTTGTAAAATTGGAAGAAGGAATATATATATATATATATATATATATATATATATATATATATATAAAGAGAAAGAAATAAATAAAGCGAGAGGAGAGAGAGAAGATCGAGAGGAGAGAGAGAGAGTGCGGTGAATAGTGAGGAGAGATAGTTTTGTTTTTATATGGAAGAGAGAGAAAGGGATAGCATGTGAGAGAGGGGGGGGGGGGAGAGAAAGAGAGGAAGAAAAAGAAAGAGAGAGAGGAATGGGGGGCCCATGAGACAGAGGAGGGAGAGCTGGAAGGAGCTGTAGCAGTTGGAGAAAATATTTTTTTTTAAATTTTTAATAGATTTGTAGATTAAAGATTATTTTAGCTGGTTATATAATTCGTAGATTAAATTTAATTAAAAATTGGATTTTCAGGTAAATACAAATCTAGTCCAAAATATGCCCGGGTCGGGTCTAAAAATTCAGATTTAAAATACAAAAAAATATATGCGACTTCCAAATTTTAAAATGAATGCTTAGGTAACGAAAATGCATACCCCTAAGAACGGATGTACGTACGTGCTCGTAGCCATCCAAACACGTCCGTTTCTCTGAACGGGACGAGAACAAGATGCGCGGATGATGCCACGGGGTTAGGGGTATCATGCAGGCTATGAAATGCAATTTTAATTTATTTTACATGACCTAAAATGTTATATGGTAAAAGATGCAATACCAGGTAAAATGCTAGTATGCGGTATACATGAGATGCACGTGTCTAAGTAACAAGTCAGGGTAATTTATAAATATGAATCAACAAGTTCAAGCAAGCGGGTTGGGTTGAATGCAATGTAAAATGTAAAATACCATTCGCACCCAAGCACGATAAATCAATAAAATGCTACTGATAAATAAATACGGGAACTGGAATTGGTATAAATGAACTCGGTTGTTACAGTCCTACACAGAGGTTTCCTGGCTCAGGCAAAACGGAGTAGGATCACATATGTGATATGTGCAGGACCGAGAATAATACGATATGAGATACCATATTCTATTCTCGCGATATGAGATATCGGCCGGGTATATATGATATAGCCGGGTCATCGGATCAAGTGTTGATTCGATGAATTGGTACATGTTATATTATTCGGTTATATGCAATATAGCCGCATTGTCGGATCAAGTGATTCGATAATTTAATATATAATTATATATGTGATATATTACATTACGCCAACTAATATAAGCTCGCTTTATTGATTCATTTTCTCACTGGATAATGCATTGATGTATATGCGATATATGTTAATTGTATTATTTTCTTTTGTTACAAAATATATTGTATATGTGATATATAATATTGTAACATGTTAGGGTTACAAATGCAACATGGTTTTAGAGTTTAAACCTAGTTAGGGTTTGGATTAGGGTTAAGCTTTGGATGAGCTTTCATGAAGCCTCATGAAAGTTTGACTTTTGTCTTCATCCTTTGATATTTTGTGAAGATATTTATTAACCCAACCCAAACCCTTAACCTATGGTTTATTCTCTATAAGGGTTAAGCCTTTCATTCTTAACCTATGGTTGCAGTTGTAACCATAAGAATAATTCATTATTCATCACAAAAGGTTTAGCTTCTTCTTCTTCTTGTTGCTCTTGAAAAAGCATCACTAGGTTTTATGTTTATGATGATTAAGTGTGAGAAATTGAAAACAAAAGAGAGCAAAATTCCTACTTCATCATCCTCATCTATTCTAGCCACTTAGATTAGGGTGTTCACTTCTCTCATAAGTTCATTAGTGAAGTGTAAGCTTGGATTAGAGATTCTTCAAGGTAGATCATCTTAGATCAAGAAGACTTCAAGCAAGATGCATCATTCACCTCTTGGAGCCTCACGAGAGCCGGAGTTCTTGATGATCGCAATGAAGGGACCTCAACACGGAGCTTATGAAGTGAAGGAACGGACTACAAAGGTTGTAATCCTAACCTCTTTAGTTCTTTGTATGTGGACTTGTTACCCTAGAATTTCTAGTAAAAATTCATGGTTTTCTTGCTTTCCACCTCTCTAAATTTTAAAGTGGCATGAGTGATGTACCAAACCCTAGACTAGGTGAATGGGAAGCCCAACAATGTGCGCTGCACACGACTGCTGGGCGCTGAGCGCCCGCGGGTCGCGTGAGGCGCACGTAGGCGCTGAGCGCTCGTGGGCCACGAGCCTTGCATGCAACCGTGGGGCGCCGGCAGGTCATGTGCGCTGCACGCGACCGCTGGGCGCTGAGCGCCTTCAAGCCGCATGAGGCGCACGTGGGCGCTTTATCGCCCGCGGGTCACGTGCCATGCACGCGACCGCTGGACGCCCGTGGGTCACGTGCACGACACACGACTGCTGGGAACACCAGCGGAAAATGGGCTTAGCCCCTGGGTTAGGAGTTAAACTCCCAAGGGATTTTGAGTGGTGTTAAACTCCAAAAGATTTAGATTTTGAGTTAAATTCCTAAATGATCTGGAATAGGAGTTAAACTCCTTTGAGGATTTGGGTCTTGGAGTTGAACTCCCCAAAGATCTTCAGCGGTGATCAAAGGGGTCCCGTCTCTTCTCTCTTTAACCTTGGAGTTTCTTTTAAGCTTTGGATCTGTCCAAAATTGGATTTTTGGAGATGGGTCTCCTTCTTCCTCCTTTTGATCGGCTGGATCTTGGAGAAAAGGGGGTGAGACTTAAAAGTCTCCCGTTTTCGAGATCTGATTGAAGATCCGAGCTCCCTTTTAAGGGTTTCGTGGTGAAAAACTATTTTTTTTTTGGAAAAGGGAAGAGTTAAACTCTTGATTTAATTTAAAAGGCGGGAAGGTTATAGAACCTTGAGAAAGGAGGAGGTACAAACCCTAGTTTTTTTTAGAATGGAAAAGTTATATTTTATTTTATTATCATGTTGCCTTTTATAGGCTTACAAATATACATATAGCCCCTTAGGCTTTATAAAATGGTATTTTGCCCATCACATGCCTCATGTGCTTATTTCTTTTGCATATGAGCCATGGGCTTTACAAAAATTTGGATTTATACCCATTTTTCTTACATTCATATATGAAAATTACATCAAAATTATTTATTACATAATTTTCATTTTGGTATGGGGGAGGCTGGCCACGATGCTCGACTTGGGTATGGGCCCACTTGGTCTGGGCTTGGGCCCATCTGGCTTGGGGTTGACTTTGACTTTGACTTGGTCAACCAGGGTGTAATTTTCGACCCCAACACATGGTTTCGACAAGTCTGATAACTGCAATTTATACAATATACATTACGGGGTTTTAACGAGGTAGATTGGTACAGAATGTATTAAAAGTGGCACGATGATGGACACTAAAAGACGTAGATTAACATCCATTGCTGTTGTACCATGGGTTTTGATGGGACCTTGTACTTTCCTGTTCCCATAGTCCACGGGATAGTTGGACTCCTCTCGTATACACTGATACATTCTGTACCAAGTTACAAATAATTACGTTAGTGTAACAAACATATACTTGTACTAATTACCTGTTCTATTCCCTTTACTTAATCTATTCCTATTTCTCTTTTGGGACTTACCGAGTGCTAGTTCGCTGACGACATTCTTGTTTCTTTCTTTCTTTGGAATGTTCGTCAGGAGGACCCGACTCTCAGGAGATCGAGCCCAGTCAGGAGTACTTGGACCAAATTGAGGCCCATCTTCGAGTTGGGGATCCATACTCAATTGGACGAACTTCTGAAGAAAGGTTGGATTCGTCCCAGTATTTCAAGTTGGGGATCTCCAGTTTTGCTCGTAAAGAAGAAAGAGGGTTCATATAGAATGTGTATAGATTACCAAGCTCTGAATGAAGTAACGATAAAGAACAAGTATCCACTACCGTGCATTGATGATCTGTTCGATCAGCTAAGTGGGTCTTGTGCTTTCTCAAAGTTAGATCTTCGTTCGGGTTATCATCAGGTGAAGGTCAAAGAGTCTGATATTCCGAAGACGGTATTCAGGACTCGCTATGGTTATTATGAGTTTCTCGTAATGCCAATTGGAGTGACCAATGCACCTACTATATTTATGAATCTGATGAACCAGGTTTTCTGAGAGTACCTAGACAGGTTCGTTGTTATTTTTATCGACGACATCCTGGTGTATTCAAAGAATCGGAAAGAGCACGCTGAGCATTTTCGGATTTTCCTGGAGACATTACGACAGCATCAACTCTATACCAAGTACAACAAGTGCGAATTTTGGTTAGATCAAGTCGGATTTCTCGGACACATTGTTTCGGGCGAAGGAATCTCGGTAGATCCAGCTAAAGTGGCAGCTGTCAGAGAATGGCCGACACCAAAGACGGTGAAAGATATTCAAAGTTTCTTGGGTTTAGCAGGATACTACCGAAGATTCATTGAAGGGTTCTTGAAGATTGCAGCACCCCTGACCAAGCTCACACGTAAAGATAAAGTGTTCGTGTGGTCAGAAGCATGCGAACAAGATTTTGTAGAACTCAAGTCAAGATTGACATCAACTCCTATTCTTGTAATACCAAACCAATCTGGAGGTTTCTTTATGCATTTCGATGCGTCCGGTGAGGGATTAAGATGTGTTCTACACCAGCATGGAAAAGTTGTAGCCTTTGCATCAAGACAGCTGGAGGTTCATGAGCGCTATCCAACACATGACTTGGAGTTGGCAGCCATTATCTTCACACTTAAGATTTAGCATCATTATCTGCTTGGAGAACGAGTGGATATACGCGGACCACAAAAGTCTGAAGTATGTATTTACTCAGAAGGAGTTGAATATGCGGCAGAGAAGATGGCTAGAACTTATGGCGGACTTCGACATCAACCTGTAATATCATCCAGGGAAGGTGAATATAGTTTCTGATGCACTTAGTAGCCAGCCGTTATCAATGAATCTCACCGCAAAGTGGAAGCTACAGCAGGAACTGCATGGGATGGATATAGAAGTGGTTATGCCAGGTAATACTTTAGAGTTGATGAACTACAAATTCAATCTACTATTATCAATCAGATCAAAGCAGCTCAAGCAGGTGATGCCAAGCTGCAAAAGATCCGAATAAGTAGAAAGTGGACTGCGAACAGAATTTATCATCCACGAAAATGGATCTTTGAGATATGGAAGAAAGTTCTGTGTACCACAAGGTTTTGTTCGGGAAGAGTTGATGAAAGAAGCTCACAGCTTTCCTCACTCAGTACATCCTGGTGGTACAAAGATATACAAAGATCTACGGCAACATTACTGGTGGCATGGAATGAAGCGTAAAGTAGCCAAAAGAATAGCCAAGTTCTTAGTGTGTCAGCAAGTAAAGGTTGAACATCACAGAACTGCAGGTTTACTTCAACCGTTACCTATCTCAGAATGGAAATGGCAACAAATCACCATGGACTTTGTGACTGCCCTTCCTCGCAGCACGAAGGGTAACGATGCAGTATGCGTTATTTTGGATCGACTCACCAAGTCATCTCACTTCATCCCATTTCGAGTTGGCCAATCTACCGAGACGCTAGCAAAGAAGTATTGTTCTCCGTCGAAAAGACGCGACCGGGACGTTGGGACGTCTAGCCTGAATTTTGGGGGAAGATGCTATTTGGTGCTATCCGTCCACCTCTCCGAAGATGCCAAGTTGATTTATGACATCATATATCGAAGGTATAAAAGGATACGGCCGATTTAGCAGACTTTGTCAGATTCCCCCTCATTGAGGTGTTTTTGATTGTGGGTACGCTCTTCCCTGCAGGCGCAAGCCCCTACAGTTAATTACGCTACTGCATCGCGGTAACCACTTTCTCCTTCTCCAGATGGTCACTTCGTGTCGTGTTTTTTTTTAGTTGCCCGTGGATTGTATACGGAGACTAATTATGTTGTCACCCATAGGGCGTGGATTAGTCCAAATCCGTATTTTCTTAGATTTGGGTTTGGTTTTGGTTTAAGGATCGTTAATCTCATTGAGATTAAGATCAACTTAAACATTTGTTAAGGATACGTTAGTCTAATTGTAGACAAAAATCTACATAACAGGGTTTTGGGATCATTTAGATCCAACAAAAGAGCATTTGAGCTCTATTGTTTTAGTTTAGGGACATTGCGGTCCATAAGTTTAAGGACATCATAGTCCATAGCAGTTTAGAGACATTATAATCTGTAAAGTTTAAAGACATCATAGTCTATGAGTTTAAGGACCACATAGTCCATGGGGTTCTGATTTAACCAGTTTGGGGGTATGCCAAAAATTATTGGTTATTGGGACCTTCCATCTCTCTAAAGACATTGAAGAATTACAACGACATGCATCAGAGGTATTAAGAGATGTACCCTTCAACCAATACTGGTTGGAAAATCTATGGCCAAGTTTGGGACCAAAATCAATTAAAAGATTGTGAGCATATGGGCTCAGTTAATCTGAATTAGAGATTTGTGGCCAACTTGGGCTCAGCCCATTCAGTATTGAATAAAATGTTGGACATTTATTTGGGCTCAGTCCCTTTTTATTTAACAATGCTGAGCATTGATTTGGGTTCTGGCGTCCTTTTCGTCTCTTGCTGAGTGTTGAACACTTTTTATGGCTCTGGGCTTTATTTTTTAAAGAACACTTTGTGTTCACTCAGCACCCACATGAGTAGCAAGTGGAGCGCTTGGCACTGAGCGCCAGACTTGGAGCGCTAAGGCGCTTCTTATGAAGTAGCGCATACGTGAGGAGCACGTGGCGCGCTTGGCGTTGATCGCCAGATTTGGAGCGCTAAAGCGCTTCTTATGAAGTAGCGCACATGTGAGGAGCACGTGGCATGCTTGGTGCTGAGCGCCAGATTTGGGTGTAGAGCGCTCTTTATCAATTCTGTGCTCTGAGAATTAAGTTCTCGTTTATGAGAGACTTTGTCTCGTGGATCTAAGAACAAAGTTCTTATTTTATAGGAGATGCTACGATCTCTTCTGTTCTTTGTAAAAAAAACTTTGCTCTTTCTAGATCATGGATCAGAAAAAGAAATCCATTTTAGGGTTCTTTTAACCCATTAACAAAGAACTCTTAGAGTTCGCTTTACAGATTCTGAAGTTTTTACTTCTGTAAAAATCTTTGCTGTTAGGGTTTTTGATAGATTGTTCCATCTTCTTCACAGAGCATAGCTCTTAAAATTTTTAAGGAATTTTATTCCTCTCATGATTAGTGTTGACATATGTCACTCTGTTGCAGAGTGCTTCTCTCAAGGAAGTTTTACTCCTTGGCCCGAGGGACCCTCATTAAATGAGAATCCTTTTAGGATTTCCTCATTAATGAGTGACTGTCTCATCAGTGATGAGCAGTCATCTAGATTGTGTGGGTCCCCTTTGGACCCTTTGCATTGCATTGCAGTGCGGTATGATTAAAGTACCAAGTGCCAGAACTTAAACTGCAGCATTGACTGCTAACTTTTGTTCCTTTTCGCACAGGTACTATGTCTTTCGACACATCCTTCCCGTTTGTTCGTTCGGAAAGCGGATTCCCTGAAGCGCCCGTGGATAGAAAAGTTTTCGCGTTAATCAAAGATCACGACCCAGAGCAAAAGAACCTTCATTTATGGGGGACGTGGTACAATCAGATCATCAGGGGTCGGCGTAGCTTTTCTTGCGCAGCACCTTCGGAGCCCATTTCGGCTATCCACTACACCGACCCACCTCCAGTGAACTATACCGTGGAGGAGGTCAACTGGACTTCGGAAGGTTGCCTTCAGCCCTCTATGGCCGCGATACCCATACGGCCTCCAATGGCTTTGGATATCTTGGGGCGACGTATATGTCAAGGTGATTCGCTCCCTTGGGGACAGCCATATATGATAGGCTTGACTCCCCGCCATCCAGCTGGATATTTACAGTGGGTCCGATACATTTTTTCGGCCAAGAAATCGCAACTACTGAAGCTTGGGCTGTACCCCGCGATTTATGCATCTCTCTTCCAGTATTCCATGCCCCCTGTATGGTGGGTCAAAACTTTTCTGGAACAATGGAACGTTCTGACTCATACCTTCCTTTTATTAGATCGGGAAGTCTCAATCTCTTTAGAGGAGTTCGCGGAAATCTCCGGCTTGCCTGTCAGAGGGGAGCATTATGAGGAACTACTTCCTCCTTATGGGTACGTCTTTGCTGCCAAGTCAGTGATGATGGGCCTTACTCCGGAGAATGCCATTCAACATCAATTCCCAAGTTTGATTTAGGTGTTGAATATCTATTAGAGCCTATTTCTCGAATCCGGAAGCTATGGGGTTAATTTCATAGATTTCATCGCCCGTTTTCTCCGCTCAGAAGTCTTGTCGAAGGAAGTCACGAAATTCGCCAAACTCGATGATCCTTTTGGCTTTGGTTTGGACAACCAGCCGGCAGCGGAGGCGGCTCAGAGGAGTTTCTTTCTCCCCGACACCCCGGTCGTCTCTTTCGCAGAGCTTGCAGCTCCTGGGATCGATGAAGAAGCGTTCTTTTTGGGGTTCCTCGGGCTATGGTTAAGCTGGTTTGTGGTTCCGATGCACCCTCGCCATATGAGGCCATCCGTTTTCTACCCAGCTCATCGAATGGTTGTTGGGATGTAAATGGCCATCGGGATCGCTAGGTTAGCCCATTTGTATCACGGCCTCAGCTTGGCGACATACACTACTCAACCAGGGGTGCAGCTCGTAAACTTCCCGATGTATTATTTCACTTCGTGGCTTGAGCTGCATATACTTGGCGCTTTTGGAGTTCACAAGAGGCCCCGTTTCTACGAAGGTTACAACTTTCATTGGGTTATGCGGTTAGTTGATGCTTCCATTTTGGAACCGACTCAGCGAGAGGCTTGGGGTCTGATTCTCCACCCGCGTACGGTCGGGGATGGCATGACCTTCGTCGATAAGGTCATGAATGTCGGCAAGGAATCCGCTAAGACGGTACAGCCGTTGCGGGACACTTTCAAAGATGTGGTTTCTATCCTGAAAGATCGGGAGATTCTTCACTTATATTCAATCAGGCCGGGCTTCTTAGTGTTTAGGAAGAACGATGCGGCGCTGTTCATGAGATACAACCGGCACCGCTTTGCTCAACAATCAAGCTATAATCAAGGTGTCCCGCTTGAAGCTTTCCTAGCTGAGCCGGCTGCCACTGAAGAGGGTATCCGGAGCGCGTTGCACCACTTTATGCACCTAAACACCGGGTCCAATTTCTTTATCAGTGAGCCTAGTTGCGTTCCAAAAGCCCTGAACGTATATGTGGCATGGTACCAGCACGCGATGGGTGCTGTCATTAGGGAGGAAAAGAAGTTGCTGCTCGATCGTAAAGGTGCAGCCCCTGCTGGTAATCCAGCTGTTCCTTTAAAGCGACGGACCATCGTTCGTCCCCCTTTGAGAGAAGCTGCTGTGGTTGTGGTCCCGCGAGCTATGCCTAAGATGCCGCTACCTCGTGCTTCTGTAGGAGTGGTAGATGCAGCGTCTCCTGATTCTGGCGTGGGTACAGAGATCGGGACTCGTCGCCCAAAGTTGCCTGCCAAACGCAAGCTCCTACTTCCGGTGTTAAGTCGCAGAAGAAGAAGAATTCGCTATTTTTTGCTGACGTCCCATTCGGTCAGGAGCACCATGCTCCTTACAGTGAAGGCTTAAGCGAATACGGGCCAATGAGGGCCTATTTATTACGCCGGATGATACCAATCTGGAGGTTGTCATCACGGTTTCCGAGCAGCTGGCTCACGATGAAGCAGCACTGATCACCATCGCACAGTCAGGTAGACTTCAGTCATATCTTTCCACGGTTATATTTTTTATTACTATGCTTTGACTGACGCTTTCTTCTTCAACAGGTATCTCCGCCGAAGAGGCTCTTGCGGCTTCCTTCAAGGCTTTTGAAGAGGAAGAGAGGCTCCGTGCTTCTTTAGGCCTTGGTATACTTCGGCTCATTGTGCCTTTATTCTCTTTTTCTTTATTCGTGGTTTAACCCTCTCCTTTATTTTATTGCAGGGATTATCTCGACTCAGGTTATTCCAAGTGCAGTACCGATCGCGAGTGGTGATGCGGCGACGCTTCCAAAGTCGGCTGTTGAGGCCCCAGCTCCCCCAGTATTGCTGCAAGAGGCTTCGCTTAAGCAGCTGACGACGGATACCGTAACGGCTCCAGAGGTAGATTTTGGATCGGACGATGACGTCCTTCTGACGTAGGTCTTGAAGAGATCATTTCTGACTGCTAAGGCTGACAATAAGCGTAGGAAGCGTGCGGCGACGGAACGCGATGCTAGCTTGGCTGTGGGTGCAGGTTCAAGCACCACCTCTTCTGTCGCTATTCCTCCGGAGGATGCTCCAGCTGCACTGTCTGCCGCTCATAGACAGGTCGTGCGCGTGGCTCGGGAGGCAATCCAGAATCCACCGTCAGGTAATGTAATGCCCGGTCTTCTCATTTTCACTCGATTCATAAACTCAAATGTACCATATCTTGCAGGGCCAAGCATTGGCGATGAGGTGGCAGGTGGGAAGACGGCGACCACAGAGCCTGAAGCAGCTACTCTCTCTCGAGAGTCTGGGATTGCCCCAACCGCCACTCTTTCTCCTCAAGGCTCCCAGGTATCGGCGGGCATCACAAGCGTCACAACGGCTCTCGTCGAATCAGAGGACGAAGCCATGGGCACAGAGACTATACCTTTGTGGGAAAGCGAAGAAGCCGCAACGACTGGTGATATTTCCGTCGCGGTTTTGGTTGATGACCCATCAAGTAGGTCTTGGGGCGCTGTTTACTTTTTATTTCGCAATACCTTTCAGTCATTTTGCAACCCCTCATGTAGGTGTGGTAAGCGCTGAGGTTGTACCACCCGAAGAAGCATCACCAGTTGCTGCTCTGACGGTCGCGGACCATTCACCTTCTCTCTTGTCCTCTCAAATGCTGGAAGGTATGGGTTTTCGATTTACCTGGTCAAATTATGGATACCATGTTCCTTGTACTAAAAATACATTGTCTCAATTGTTAGTTATATGTATGCCCTAGAGGCCATTACTGTACATACGATGTATATTGTAGTGGATGCTAGGACATATATAGGGAGGACTTTCTTGCTCGACATGATAGTATGCTATCTGGTTATACTTTATCTTAACATGTACTCTGATTGTCTCTATGTTACATGATGATAAAGCCCTTAGGATATGTACTCGACTACTGGGATTATGATGAGATCATACTAATGGGGCCACGGTAGTCGACGAGTACATCCTATAACTGTTCCTAGTCGTGGGTGTATCGAGATAGGGCATCGATGCACCAGAGTAGACTAGCGTATACGCATCTTGACCCATATGATGGGCCATGGATGATCCTATATCCATCGGTGTTTGACATCAAGGATGGTGTACGGGTGCTCAGTGGAGACTGGGTACACTGGACGGACTCGCCGAGAACTCCCAGATGGTATTATACCATACGTCAGATAGCAGTTCTCCGGTGACACTGGTACAGAGTAGTCTGTTGACCCGAGATCGTCATAGAGTCTTGTGTGATTCCCACTGTGCTTTGATTTCCATCATACCACGTCCAAGAGGGCGTGCAAAAAGGTGGCTTTTGGGTACAGTCCCGAATCACATGGAGGCAATGAGCGATAGGAGGGGATTCGTCTCTCCCGGTATAGGGAGTTGATGTTGTGCTGTGTTCGATTGGCTATAACCGGAAATCCCTGGCCAGGGTTGCTGAGATTTACTGGTAAGTGTTATCAGTAGTTTCTCGAACTGTTATAGACCTCATATCGACACGACTTATCAAGCTACTGGGGTCTGACGTTTACCACCCCTAGGCGAGATATGCGACATATCAGACGACGAGACCGGACTGTACGGGAGTGTTATTGTTTGGATTCACAGGAGAAGTTACAGGCTTGCTTGTTGATCTTCTGAGCGTTCAATACCTGGGTAGCTGTTACGTTTAGCTGACCGCTTGCAGCTTGTAGGTGTTTGATATGATCATCACCTACTGCCGGCGTATTGACGATTCTTTAGAGTCCTACACAGAGGTTTCTTGGCTCTGGCAAAACGGAGTAGGGGCACATATATGATATGTGCGGGACCGAGGATAATACGATATGAGATACCGTATTCTATTCTCGCGATATTTGATATCAGCCGGGTCATCGGATCAAGTGTTGATTCGATGAATCGGTATGGATAAATATTAGTCGGTTATATACGATATAGCTGGATTGTCGGATCAAGTGTTGATTCGATAATTTAATGTATAATAATATATATGATATATTAAATTGCATTAACTAATATTTTCTCACTAAAAGATTCTTTTTCTCACTCGGGTAATACATTGATATATATGCGATATATGTTAAATGTATTATTTTATTTTGTTATAATAAATATTGTATATGTGATATATAATATTGTAACATATTATAATTATTAATGCAATATGTTTAGAGGAGTTTAAACACGATTAGGGTTTGGATTAGGGTTAAACCTTCTAGTTGATTCTAGAAGCTTTACTTTGTCTTTGTTAAGATATTATGATAGATATTTACAAGTGACTCACCCTTTGACCTAACCCAAACCCTAACCCTAGGAAACTCTCTACAATGGTTACTACAACCATGGTTGCATAAATGATTATGATAACATTTTATTATTCATCACAAATAATATTGTTCATCTTCTTCCTTCTTCTTCTTTGCTTGAAATGCTTTCTTGCTTTGATTTTTGTGATGGATAAATATGAGAAAAAGATAAATAAAGAGAGCAAAAATCCTACTTCATCATCCTCATCTTCCCTTGCCATTTAGATGAGGGTGTTCACATCATTTCATGAGTGTTAGTTTGTGTTAAAGAAACTTCAACGTAGATCATCTTAGTATCGAAGATCGGAAGCAAAGGTTGCGTCTTTCTCTTCGTGGAACCTCTCGAGAGTCCGGATCCCGATGATCGCAGCGAAGGGACCACAACACGGAGCATATGAAGTGAAGGACCGGATCTACAAAGGTTGTAATCCCTCTCACTTAGTGTTAAAGTGTTTAGCATGCTTGTTTTCGCCTAATCTCTAGATTAAAGTTCCGTATTCGGGTTGTTCGGCACGGCTAAATTTTAAATCGGGCATGGTTGATACCTCATAGACCCTTGTGCGCGTGCCTAGCAACCCTACAGTGGTATTAGATCCAAGCTAGAGCTTTAGGCGAAGTCTAGACGGAGTTTGAAGTCCGATCGACCCGAAATCCCTAACTCCAAATTGCTCTCTGTCCTTTTTTGAAAATTGTGGATTTTTCAATATTAAAAATATGCAGAAAATTAAGCAGGGTTTTTTATGAATTACTGTGCAAAACGGAGCCTCTAATTCCTCTACATGACCGCGGAACCGCAGCGTTGACCCCCTTTAGCGGCGGTTCCGCGGCGTATTTATTGCATTTACGACGGTTCTTTGCACAGTAATTCATATCTCTGGTTTTTATATTTTCTGGGAATTTTTAATACTGATTATAGAGTTGAATTTTCTGGGGTTGTTTAGGGATTCGATGATTCGATCGGATTATCAGATTTTGTCTATGTGTTTTCCGGGTAATTTTTAGAAACTGTTAAAAAGTTCGAACGGATATCAATAACTCACTTTTTCCCCTGTCGGAAATTTTTTCAAAAGTTGGATTTTTCCTCGTGTTTAAGAATGTTCTAAGTCGTGCAAGTAACTCGGTGGACCCTCTA
This sequence comes from Agapanthus africanus, assembly GCA_030015575.1. Lineage (NCBI taxonomy): Eukaryota > Viridiplantae > Streptophyta > Magnoliopsida > Asparagales > Amaryllidaceae > Agapanthus > Agapanthus africanus. The sequence continues at coordinate 10,140,925 of JASDDO010000028.1, read as the reverse complement.
GAAGACAACAAACCTTAACTCGATTATGTGACCGTCTTGAACTGCCCTTTGAACCTTAGGGTTTGGGGCAGTACGGTGTGCCACATGTGAGGCGTTGGCTTGACCCTTCTACGGCTGGACCTTTGGTACTGTGGCATGTGATGGATGTTTTTAAACTGATTTCAAGTGTTGAGATATATTGGGGAAATCTTGGGTGTTTGATGATTCGATCGGAAAGTTTAACTTTATCTATTTATCTGGAATGTGATACAATAATTGGAATCCACAGGTAGTTATGAGATAACTGTTTTGAATATTATAGACATAGCAGTTTAGTCTCAGATGATCGGTTGCCACGGAATTTTGATGCGATCAAAAGTCCGTCGCAATCACGTAGTGTACGCGGATACTCGCCGGGTAAACTTAATAGACAGCTACGCCCCATAGCCCCGACCAAGTGACTGTAGGAGAACCCCATCACCGAAAGCATCCGTTTGGGTGCTCGCGGTAGTGGTGTTCCGCCTTGGTGTACTTTGTCGACGGCTTCAGGGGTGCGGCTGTCTACTAAAGTTTGCGACGAGCATTCGATCAGGACGTCGGGAATCCTGTTGAATTGCCCAACTTGACATTGAAAAGAGTTTTCGATAATGAGACTAAAATGCGGAGTTTATAATTGTTAGGCATGAGATGTCTAAGGAATTCATCTGGTTAGGCATGCGATGTCTAAAGAGGTTGCGGATTCCAACTGTTGTAGTTTTACACTTTCTTTTCTGTGACCGTAAGCGCAGTATGTGGTGTATCGCCGGCTTCGTTGCTATACATCAACGACAATCGGGATACGCATACTTGCTTACGTTGATGATATGAGATATTATGTGTTGCTGTGATATGTTATATTAGATCGTCGCGTTTGAATAGCCGGGGGTTTTATGTGAGATGAGAGTTTTTCTTTTTCATTCATGTAAAATTCATTTGTTTGTAATATTCTTTTATTGGGGCACTTCCAGGTAGCGGAAGCTGTCACCATTGTATATTATTTACTTTTCCGCATTAGGTAGACCCAAGGCGGGGAGCACAAGTAACCGGGTTCTAGGGTCCAGTGGGAGACCATCTCGAGGAGTCGAGACCGGGTCTCCTAACCCTAGAATTGGCAGTGTTACTTGCCGCTCTCGTAGGGGTCTAGGGATGTGGGTTTGGCTATTCATCGCGACCGTGGAATCCGTGTTTTATACAGGCTTGTATTGAAAACACGGACGTCCTAGTATATCCAATATTTCATATATGTTTCTTCTGCTGCAATGTTCTGTGATGAGATCATATTACTGCCTGAGACGAATGTTTATATTATATATATGAGATATATGTTATATTGCAGATTTCGTTTCAAAAGAGATGCTTACGAAGCATAATAAAATAGGACTTCATTAATGAGATTAATGAAACTAAAAGAAACCTAAGATGTTGTAGAAACTTGTTTATAAAAACTGGTAGCTACAGTTCTTGCTTTGCATAGCGGTGTTCCTTGTAGAACATCCAGCACCTTATTCGATAAGGAAAGGACCGAGATCCCTTCACCGGGAGTGACTCCTTTAGCAATAACTGGCAGATGCTACAAACTCGGTTTGTCTTTTGATTGCTTCTATAGTTCTTGCTTTGCATAGTGATATTTGTGAAATATCCTGCACCTTATTCGATGAGGAAAGGGTCGACGATCCCTTCACCGGGAGTGACCCCTTTAGCAAAACTAGAAAAGCCTCAAAAACACTCCATTTAAAATCACTCGATTCTACAACGATATCAAGTTCATTACGCAAAGGGTTTTCTGAAAAACCCGTCGTATCCCTCCGTCATTTCAGATAAGTACTAGTTAGTATTCGTGCTACGTTTGTTGACCATGTTAAGGCGTAGTGTGCGGTAGCTGATTAGTGCTTATCTGTATAAGCATATGATGCGATTGGATTAGGGTAGTCGTGCGACTTTGTTGACCATGTTAAGGGTCGTGCGGGTGGGTTTAATTCAATCGGGAAATGACGGGTTGAACTTGACTAGCACTTATGATTTGTTGACCATGTTAAGGTCATATAGCTGCTAGGGGCAAAATATTATTGGGATTTTCAAGTGTTGAAATTTGCAATGAGATTGCATACCTTCTATAAGATAGTTGGATCCCGATACCCGCTGCGAGTAAGAGTTACTCCTAGGAGAGTTTTACACATTACAATTAGCCGATCAAGTAGGTGTCTAGAAAGGTGTTAACGGGGTTATGCCTCTGGGAAAACGAGGTTTACATTAATTAGGTTCGTGCGAAAGCACGGGGGACCTCCCTCAAAGTACCGACACTGGCCTGGCTGAAAGATTGGCGAACTTGTAGCATGTAATTAATCCCGGCTAGTCTTTCCTTTTAGGGTTTGAAGGAAGATTTGACTAAAACTGTGGGAGACATCCTGATTAGATATATTATATAACCAATCTAATCTTGCAAGAGCATACGCTGAGTGTTTTCTTCTCTCTCTCTCCAGGTAGCGACTATATCATGCCTTAATCAAGATAATAATATGGATATATTTGACCGAACCCGCTTGTTATACTGAGCTGGGGAACGTTGGTCCTGCTCCAACTTATAATTGTTATAAGACAGAGCAGGAAATTGGGGAATACCAGATTTCCCGTGCCGTCCAAACGAAGAAAGTGCATGTTGATGCATCATCTTCGGGTGTATTCATTACACAGAACTGTTTCTCAGTATCCTTTACGTCCTGGGTATGTGATACCGGATCAGGATCCCGTATATGTAATCTGTTACATGGGCTACAGATAGGTAAAGAACTGAGAACGGGTGATAAGTTTCATGAGACAGAAAACGGTGCAAGTGTTGCAGCCAAGTCTGTTGGTCACTATCACCCTGTATTACCGGAATACATTGATTCTGAACAAATGTTATTAGATACCGAACCTGATATACAAAATCATATCAGTCTCTTTATTAGTAAAGAAAGGATATAATTTTGTATTGTTGGATAATGTTTTGAACATTTCCTATATCAAGAGTTGATCGGTTCAGGCACGTTATCTAAAAGCATTGACGTTCTAAATCAAACTACAGTTCTTAGTATATAGAACACACACAAGAGGAAGAGTTCAGAAATGAATGAATCCTTCTTGAGGCATTGTAGACTAGGTCATATCAATGCGACCCGACTGGCTGAAGTTACATTTAGATGCATATTTAAATTAGTTTGAATTTACATCTTATGAAACTTGCCGGTCATGTCACAAAGATAAGATGACCATAGCTCTGTTTATTGGAAACAGAGAAAGAGTTAGTGAACTCTTGGGATTGATACATGTTGATGTATGAAAGGTCCCCTGTCTACACATGCCAAGACCGGTTCTTTGATAATCTCTGATAATCTCTCAAGATTCAGACATGTGTTCCTGTTGAAACATAAGTCCGAAGCTTTTGAGATATTCACAGAATATAAGTTAGAAGTAGAGAACCAAAATACGGGTAAAAGTATTATGTCCTATGATGTGATCAAGGAGGAGAATACTTGAGCACGGAATTCCTGGATTATTCTAAAGGAGAATGAGATTCTCTCTCGGCATTACTCCTTCGAATACACCACAGCACGTCGGTGTATCGGGGCGGAGCAATAGCACCCTATGTGATATGGTGTGCTCTATGATGAGTACTACTGAGTTTCCTATTTCCTTTTGGGAGTTATGCACTTGAGAAGCTGCATACCTATTGAATAGGGTTCAAATCAAATCAGTTGCCTACCACTTCATATGTGATATGGAAAGGGAAGAGCCCATATCTTAAGTTGGTTAAGATTTGGGTTGTCCGGCCTATGTCTAAAAGCAAAATCCGGACAAGCTCGAGGCAAGGTCTGTTATGTACAACTGGAAAGGTTCCAGCTATACAAAATGCAGCTGATGATTTGGTAGAACCAAAGGATTCAATAGTTTCCAACGAACCTCAGCCTCTCCGCCGATCTAGTAGGGTTCCTCACCCACCTGAGAGATACTTCGGTTTCTATATGACAGTGGGAGCGAGGATTGCATCATGAGATGATGACCCAACTAGTTTCGAGCTGGCCATCAGGAGTGGGACTCTGTAAGAATGGCTGGGTGCTTATCGATCTGAGATGGAATCCTTATACACCAACAAAGTATGGACTTTGGTTGCTTTATCTGAAGGGTTAAATCCCCATCAGGAGCAAGTATATCTTGAGAAGATTACTTGGTGTACATGGAAAAGTTGAGACTTTCAAAGCTATGCTTAGGTCCATCCAGATCCTACTTGCCACGGCTACATACCATGACTACGATATCTGGCGGTTGGGTGTCATGACTGCTTTTCTAAATGATGTTTTAGAAAAATAGCATCTATAAGTACACAGCCAGAGGGCTTCGTAGACAGTGGGAGCTGCGGAAATGTGTGCAAGATGTTTTATATGATAAAACAGGCATCGCGGAGTTGGAACATCTGTTTTGATGTGATAGTCAAAGTGTTTGACTTCATCAAAATGGTAGATGAACCTTGTATATACGAAAAGGTAGTAGAGAGTATGGTGGTGATCCTCGTAGAGTATGTGGATGACATACTCTTGATAGGGAAGAAGTTTCCTATGCTACGCTCGGTCAATCTCCGCTTATCACAAGGATTCTCCATATAGGATCAAAGTGATACCTCCTAAATCCTGGGTTTTGGATCTATGAGATAGATCTAATTGGATGTTAGGAAACTCACTAGTAGTAGTGAGATGGTATCAATCGATCCTGGGGAGAATCACTGGAAGGGTTCCAGGGTGATAAGGATGACTGAATGTCAGTCGCAGGCTTGTCTATACCCTCAGTGGAGTGACGGTATGTTGGAAGAGTTCCAAGCTAGATACCGTGACATACTAGACGATTAAAGGCAAGATACATCGTTACCAAGGATGCTACCAAAGAGGCAGTCTGGATATATATAAGTTCATAAGATGAACTTCGTTCCTACCATTGTGTGACAATGGAGTTGTGGCTTTAGCCAAGGAACTACCGTCCCATCAGAAATCCAAATATAATTCTTAGGCAGTATCACCTGATCATGGAGATGGTTGATCTTCAAGGAGATCGAGGTTAGGAGAGTAGACACAGAGGACAACAGCGCGGATCCACTCACAAAGGCCTTTTTCCCAGTAGAGACTTTTACGGGATGGTTGAGTATGAGATACTTCAACCGCAGCTAATTGTTGGGTATGCAATACCATAACAGATGGCCCTAGTGCAAGTGGGAGATTGTTAGTTATATGTATGCCCTAGAGGCCATTACTGTACATACGATGTATATTGTAGTGGATGCTAGGACATATATAGGGAGGACTTTCTTGCTCGACATGATAGTATGCTATCTGGTTGTACTTTATCTTAACATGTACTCTGATTGTCTCTATGTTACATATTGATAAAGCCCTTAGGATATGTACTCGACTACTGGGACTATGATGAGATCATACTAGTGGGGCCACGGTAGTCGACGAGTACATCCTATAACTGTTCCTAGTCGTGGGTGTATCGAGACAGGGCATCGATGCACCAGAGTAGACTAGCGTATACGCATCTTGACCCATATGATGGGCGATGGATGATCCTATATCCATCGGTGTTTGACATCAAGGATGGTGTACGGGTGCTCAGTGGAGACTGGGTACACTGGACGGACTCGCCGAGAACTCCCAGATGGTATTATACCATACGTCAGATGGCAGTTCTCCGGTGACACTGGTACAGAGTAGTCTGTTGATCCGAGATCGTCATAGAGTCTTGTGTGATTCCCACTGTGCTTTGATTTCCATCATACCACGTCCAAGAGGGCGTGCAAAAAGGTGTCTTTTGGGTACAGTCCCGAATCACATGGAGGCAATGAGCGATATGAGGGGATTCGTCTCTCCCGGTATAGGGAGTTGATGTTGTGCTGTGTTCGATTGGCTATAACCGGAAATCCCTGGCCAGGGTTGCTGAGATTTACTGGTAAGTGTTATCAGTAGTTTCTTGAACTGTTATAGACCTCATATCGACACGACTTATCAAGCTACTGGGGTCTGACGTTTACCATCCCTAGGCGAGATATGCGACATATCAGACGACGAGACCGGACTGTACGTGAGTGTTACTGTTTGGATTCACAGGAGAAGTTACAGGCTTGCTTGTTGATCTTCTGAGTGCTCAATACCTGGGTAGCTGTTACGTTTAGCTGACCGCTTGCAGCTTGTGGGTGTTTGATATGATCATCACCTACTGCCGGCGTATTGACGATTCTTTAGAGTCCTACACAGAGGTTTCTTGGCTCAGGCAAAACGGAGTAGGGGCACATATGTGATATGTGCGGGACCGAGGATAATACGATATGAGATACCGTTTTCTATTCTCGCGATATTTGATATCAGCCGGGTCATCGGATCAAGTGTTGATTCGATGAATCGGTACGGATAAATATTAGTCGGTTATATGCGATATAGCCGGATTTTCGGATCAAGTGTTGATTCGATAATTTAATGTATAATAATATATATGATATATTAAATTGCATTAACTAATATTTGCTCACTAAAAGATTCTTTTTCTCACTCGGGTAATACATTGATATATATGCGATATATGTTAAATGTATTATTTTATTTTGTTCTAATAAATATTGTATATGTAATATATAATATTGTAACATATTATAATTATTAATGTAACATGTTTAGAGGAGTTTAAACACGATTAGGGTTTGGATTAGGGTTAAACCTTCTAGTTGATTCTAGAAGCTTTACTTTGTCTTTGTTAAGATATTATGATAGATATTTACAAGTGACTCACCCTTTGACCTAACCCAAACCCTAACCCTAGTAAACTCTCTACAATGGTTACTACAACCATGGTTGCATAAATGATTATGATAACATTTTATTATTCATCACAAATAATATTGTTCATCTTCTTCCTTCTTCTTCTTTGCTTGAAATGCTTTCTTACTTTGATTTTTGTGATGGATAAATATGAGAAAAAGATAAATAAAGAGAGCAAAAATCCTACTTCATTATCCTCATCTTCCCTTGCCATTTAGATGAGGGTGTTCACATCATTTCATGAGTGTTAGCTTGTGTTAAAGAAACTTCAAGGTAGATCATCTTAGTATCGAAGATCGGAAGCAAAGGTTGCGTCTTTCTCTTCGTGGAACCTCTCGAGAGGCCGGATCCCGATGATCGCAGCGAAGGGACCACAACACGGAGCATATGAAGTGAAGGACCGGATCTACAAAGGTTGTAATCCCTCTCACTTAGTGTTAAAGTGTTTAGCATGCTTGTTTTCGCCTAATCTCTAGGTTAAAATTCCATATTCGGGTTGTTCGGCATGGCTAAATTTTAAATCGGGCATGGTTGATGCCTCGTAGACCCTTGTGCGCGTGCCTAGCAACCCTACATCAACTTTACAGGTGTCCTTTTTGACTACCTATATCTGGTGTTGAGCCCGCATTTCTCCTTCCAGTCGGAGATTGCTCCATCTGGTTATGTTGGTGAGTATAGTCTTTTGTTAATATATCTTTTCCTTTCTTTTACGGGCAGCCAAGTCGTTGCTAATTCTTCTTTGCATTGATTGCAGCATTACAGATTGAAGGAGGGGACGAGAGAATAGTCGCACCACCGGTACTCCTAACTTCACCACCTGTCGTAGTCGGTATAGTAGCCTTCATCACCCGTATGGTTTCTTTATTTCGCGAGTCAGCTTTTAACCGTAATTCATCTTGCAGCAATCACGCCGGCTCATGCTCCCTTTGAGTCTCGCATCCTAATGCTGGCAGGGACCTTTTCTAGACGTCCATCTTCCAAAGGCGCTGTGACCAGCCTGCGTATGTTGAGTGAATCCATCGAAGAGCTTAACGCGGAGGCCCCTACATTCGCTGCAGATTTTGCTGCCAAGGTTAATCCAATGCTAGCGATGCTCGTGAACTTCCATAACGAAGTCATCGTTGAGTCTTGGGTTAATCACTTCAGGAAGATTGAGGCCTGCCTGCATGAGCTTAAGCTCAGGCATCCTGCTCTCGGGGTTCTGGCTCTGAACTCCCAGCGGACTGCGTGGGTTGAGCAAAGTGCCCTTTTCCTTCGCCATTTTGAACAAGAGGCGACCTTAAAGCGAAAGGAATGTGAGGTGACTTCCACTGAGTCTGTCGAACTGCATGCCCAAGTTGAAGCGAACGCTGCACAGCTGAACTCTATTTTTGAAAACCTCCAACGATGTATTTCTGATAGGCTAGTGCTGAGGAAAAAGCTTGACTTCACTGAGCAGGTTACGCAGAGTCAGGAAGTTGCTCAGCAAGAAATCGATGAGAAGCTTTCATCCTGCTTACAGCAACGGACTCGAATTAAAGTGGAGTTGACCGCGGTGACTGATGATGAGAAGGAGTTGAGAGGAGTGCGCGAGTGGCTTGCTGACTTACTGAAGATGCCTCCTTTTTAATAGCCGCTTTTGTATCGACCGCAAATTTGTAATTTATGAATAACATCCCCTTATTCATTTTTTTATTCTTTACATGATGTATCTTGTATTTGATTGAATTCATGAATAAAAGACCCATTTTTTCCTATCTTGTACTATCGCCTTCTTCTCTTTGTTGTGTTATTGGCATGTTACTTTAGCAAATGTGGCTTGTAGATAGTAGATAATAGTCCATCTTAGCCTCTTTGTAGGGTAGCGATGGCTTGGGAAGCAAGTTCGGGTTTGCTGCCTAAGACTTTTCAACTTTATGAGCCATGAGGGTCTCATAAAAACTTTTCTCCCTACGATTCGAGAGGATCTCGTAAGTGTATTTTCCCCTTATGAATCGTGAGGATTCCTAAGTGTGCTTTCTCTTGAGATTCATAAGGATCTCACAAGAGAATTTTCTCCCTTACAAGTCGAAAGGACTCTTAAGTGGTTGATGAGTTGACTTGTTCCCGAGTCGAAGCGTTGCATCGACGGGGAGGTCGAGGGTTGACTTTCTCCATTTTCTACAGTGTCAGGATTGACTTTCTCCGTTTTCTATGGTGTCGGGGTCGACTTACTCCATTTTCTACGGTGTCGGGTGGACTTTCTCCATTTTCTACAGTGTCGGGGATCGACTTTCTCCGTTTTCTACAGTGTCGTGATCGACTTTCTCCATTTTCTACGATGTCGGGGATCGACTTTCTCCGTTTTCTACGGTGTCGGGGATCGATTTTCTCCGTTTCCATTTTCTACGGTATCGGGGATCGACTTTCTCCGTTTTCTACGGCGTCGGGGATCGACTTTCTCCGTTTTCTACGGAGTCGGGGATCGACTTTCTCCGTTTTCTACAGTGTCGGGGATCGATTTTCTCCGTTTTTTGCGGTGTCGGAGATCGACTTTCTCCGTTTTCTACGGTGTCGGAGATCGACTTTCTCCGTTTTCTACGGTGTCTGGATCGACTTTCTTCATTTTCTACGGTGTCAGGGATCGACTTTCTTTGTTTTCTACGGTGTCGGGGATCAACTTTCTCCGTTTTCTATGGTGTCGGGGATTGACTTTCAGTTGTCTGTGAACCGCAAAGTCTTGGAATTAGGGACTTTGCCATGACTCCGATTGGTGGCGTCGCGTCCGTATCCTGCAGGAATGAGGGGGGTCACCGTTGCTGATCTCTAGGATATAGATGTTGCCGTCGAGATCTGGAACTAGGGGATTTGCCATGGCTCCGCTTTGTTGCGACCTTGAGGTCGGTTGTTGACGTTACATTTGTATCTTGCCGGAGTTGGGAAGGAATGCCGCGTTGCTCTTCTGAGATGCAGATGTTGCCGTCGAGATCTGACCCTCCCTTTGACAGAGTCTGATGGGGAAATGCGGTTCCCTTTTGTTTATGCCCATGGATCGTATACAGGGGTCAGTGTGGACTTACCTGCATGGCGGAAGTTTCATTCTTTCATTTTTTTTTATTTCTTCCCGCGATGCTCTATCATTTCAATTTTTATATCGCGAAGTTCGCGATTGCCCAATCATTTCGGCTATTTTTTGCGGTGCCCAATCATCTTGGCTAGTTTTCTTTTTACTCGTTGTTTTTTTATTGTGAGTTGCCCAATCATTTCGGCTGTTTTCCTATGCATATATTTTACTTGCTGATTTTGTCGCAAGCTGCCCTATCATTTCGGCTATTTCATATGCATTTATGGCTCGCTGACTTTTTGCCGCGAGTAAGAGACTTGGGATCTGATACTGATTTTAGGCATCAGCATCGCTACAACTGGGATATTGCCAGGAGCGAATCATTATTTTCCTTTGTCGGTTCGAACAAAGGTGGCTTAGCAAACAGGGTCAAGATCCTGTCGACTAAGGCTTTTGACTTCATGAGCCATAAGGGTCTCATAAAGGTATTTCTCCCTATGAGTCGTGAAGATCCCGTAGGTGCGTTTTCTCCTTAGGGGTTGTGAGGACCCCTAAGTGCGTTTTCTCTTGAGAGTCGTAAGGATCTCCCTGGAGTGTTTTTTCCTTATAAGTCGAGAGGACTTACAAGTGTTGTTCACCACATGAGGATATCCCTCGTTGCTGGTGGGACTCTGTTGGGGAGATGTTTGTTTGTGCCCGTGGATTGTATACAATGGTCAATGTTGAATCACTTGTAGGGCAATATTAGGGTGTATGACGGCTTAAGAATAGGTTCAGATCCCTGTAGCTTAAGGCTTTTGAATCTTATGAGCCGTGAGAGTCTCATAAGAGAGTTCTCCTTATGAGTCATGAGGATCTCATAAGTGTAACTTCTTCTTAGGAATCGTAGGGATCCCTAAGGGTGTTGCTCCCTTGTGAGTCGTAAGAATCTCACATAGGTATTTTCTTCTTACAAGATTGAGAGGACTTTGCAAGTTTCTTTTAACGAGATTGCGCCCTTTCGGAAACTCGCGAGTCGCCTTGCTGTTTTTACTCACAGAGCCCTTTCGGATTTTCATCCGTGCCCGTTTCGCTTATGGACATACCGCTTTTTTTTTGCTCGTTACTTTTTATTGCGAGTTGCCCAATCATTTCGGCTATTTTTGAATGCATATATTTTACTTGCTGATTTTGTTGCAAGTTTCCCTATCGTTTCGGCTATTTCATATGCATTTTTGGCCCGCTGATTTTTATCGCGAGTTTAGACTTGGAATTTGATACCGATTTAGGCATCAGCATCGCTACAACTGGGATATGGCCAGGAGCGAATCATCATTTGCCTTTGCCGGTTTGAACAAAGGTGGCTTAGCAAACAGTGTTAAGATCCTGTCGACTAAGGCTTTTGACTTCATGAGCCGTAAGGGTCTCATAAAGGTATTTCTCCCTACGAGTCATGAGGATCTCGTAGGTGCGTTTTCTTCTTAGGGGTCGTGAGGACTCCTGAGCGCGTTTTCTCTTGAGAGTCGTAAGGATCTCCCAAGAGTGTTTTCTCCTTATAAGTCGAGAGGACTTACAAGTGTCATTCGCCATATGAAGATATCCCTTATCAATGGTGGGACTCTTTTGGGGAAATGATTATTTGTGCCTGTGGATTGTATACAAGGGCCAGTATTGGACCACCTGTAGGGCAATCTGGGGAATGTGATGGCTTAAGAATAGGTACAGATCCCTATAGCTTAAGGCTTTTGAATCATATGAGCCGTGTGGGTCTTATAAGAGGGTTCTCCTTACGAGTCGTGAGGATCTCGTAAGTGTAATTTCTCCTTAGGAATCATGGGGATCCCTAAGTGTGTCACTCCTTTATGAGTCGTAAGGATCTCACGCAGGTAGTTTGCTCCTTACAAGGTCAAGAGGACCCCGCAAGTGTCTTTTAACGAGATTGCGCCCTTTCGGGTTTTCGCAAACTCGCCGATAGACCTGCTGTTTTTACTCACGGAGCCCTTTCGTGTTTTCATTCGTGCCCATTTTGCTTGTGGACGTACACTTATTTTTTTTAACGAGATTGCGCCCTTCCGGGTTTTCACAAGCTCGTCGGCAGTCCTGCTGTTTCTGTTTTTACTCACGGTGCCCTTTCGGGTTTTCATCCGTACCCATTTTGCTTGTGGACATACCGTTTTTTTTGAACGGGCATTCCACTAGATTGTGTGACTTTTTTGTAGGCCCCTTAATATCCTTCTTGTCCTTTGAGAAGAAAGGCCCATTCTATATAGAGATTTTTCCGCCAGAGAGAAATATGCCCCCTGCGTATATCCCAGGGGGGGAACGAGTACCCACGTCATCGCTATTTTGGCGACAGGTTGCTTCAGAGCCGCTTATTTTGGTAAGCGTAGGCGACAAACGACATCTTGCCTCTGCTTTTCACTCATCATCATTGGATGAGAAAGAATCTTGACCCATTTGATCTAATCGAGCCATTTTATCCATGAGTTCTTGGAAAGTCGTCGGCTTGAAGAGGGCCATATACGAGGACACCTTTGAATTTGGGTCAAGGATGGCTATGAGCATTCCCATGTCTGCAACTTTATCGATGCATTGTGGGTAACATATTGAACCCAAGTCTCATTCGGTTTAACCCTTTCGTTGACTAACGTCGTTACAGTAGTGCGTTTATTCACACTAGCGAATCTCTTGACAGAAGAGCATCTCCATCTCGTCGAAGGTATTCACGGAGTCATTCGGGAGTTTCGCATACCATTCGAAGGCAATGCCAGCCAGACAGCTGACGAACTGTCAGAGGAGAAGTATATCATTCTCTCCATTGTTACCACACATAGATTTAAATCGCGCGATGTGCTGGTGAGGATTCCCGTTTCCTTTGTATATATGGAGTCGGAAGTATGTATTTTGACGGGTACTGTTTTTGATCGAGCACGCTGGATACGGTCGACCATTCTTGATTGGCCTATTTGCGGCTTCACTGGCATAGTGAGCTTTGATTCGCTGAGCGATATATGTGTCCATCTTTTCTTTTAGGAATCATTTCCTTCTCAACTATTGATGAGGTTTGCAGAGGATTTGAAATATCATCTTTTTCTTTAAGACCGACTACCGGCGGTTCATCTGCCAGTGGTTCCGATTGAACCATCTTTTCAGCCATATTCTGAATCAGAAGGGCCATCTGGTTCATTTTAATGGACATTTCTGCCACTTCTTCATCTCTCTTTTTCAGAGCGCACTTTAGGAAATCATTATCCGACTCCTTCTCTATTCTTTCTTCAGGTGCGCCCTTGGGATTTTCCTTAGACGGTGGATTAACGTTTGATGCCGCCTGAGCGAGCATCTTCTGCAGCTTTTCACGTTGCAGTTAAACTTTTGTCATGGACCGAGTTTGAGGTCGGTGAGTAGTAGAAGCTCGAACTTCATCTTTGGAATTTACCACGTAGACTATGTGAACTACCATGCCTCCAGGCTTGGGGTGTTTGGAGTCTTGGCCTTTGGAGTTTGCTTCGGGCACTTGAGCTTTATTAAGCCTCTCTTTTTTTTGTGAAAAGCCGCTTTGGTTTTGAGAGGAACCGCTGTATCAACATCCGTCTTGGGGTGAGTCCCCTTCACCTGCTTCCACACCTTATATATAGATGAGGAAAGTTGTCTCAGGGAGCGAACTTGTTTCTGCTCTTGTGGGATCTCCATAGGTTGCGAAGACTTCTTCAGTATTGCGGTAGGAGAATTTTGTTTGACCCTTCACAACAGTTTGAAGCTGTTCCTAGTTAGAACAACAACATTCACTACTGGGGTTGAAACAGGACCATATGGAGGACTACCCCCAGCTCATTTTGTATGACGCTGATATCGACGTTGGCCGTTTCTTATGGCCGGGATTAATTAGCTTCAGAATTTTGCAGAGCCTGCACCCTGTTTCCTTTGAGAGCTTGAATATTCTGCCCCTTGCATCGACATTGGTCCTTGGCATGTGCTAGTTGTTTGAGGACTGATTCCATCGGCAAAGCTGCTGCTTGGGGAACCGGCCTGTGGAAGACAGACTTCCTCTGGGATTCCTCCATCGGTGTTGAGGCACCGAGGGTGGGAGGTGGGAGTATCGATCCAAAAAGAAGCTCGTTGATTTCTTAAAGAGCCGCATTGCAGAGATTTGAGACTGCAAGTGGCTCGTACTTGACTCCACCAGATATGACAGAGCCTGAGTTGATAAGGTGGGAGAAAACGCCATGCTTCATAGAGACGAAACGCCGGCTTCAGTATCCCCTCCCCTAAGGGCAACCACAAACATATATACCGCGATTATTTGATCGCAGAAAAATACTACACACGAAGTATGGAGTGGAAAGAGGAAAAGGTCCCACCGGGTGTGCCAAAATCTGTTCTCCACCGAAAAGACACGACTGGGACGTTGGGATGTCTGCCCTGAATTTTGGGGGCCGATGCTATTTGGTGCTATCCGTCCACCTCTCCGAAAATGCCAAGTTGATTTATAACACCATGTATCAAAGGTATAAACGGATGTGGCCGATATAGCAGACTTCGTCAGATTCCCCCTCATTGAGGGGTTTTTGATTGTGAGGACGCTCTTCCTTGCAGGTGCAAGCCCCTCCAGTTAATTACGCTACCACATGACGGTAACCACTTTCTCCTTCTCTAGATGGTCACTTCGTGTTGTGTGTGTTTGTTTTTTTTTGTTGCCTATGGATTGTATAAGGAGACTAATTTATGTTGTCGCCCGTAGGGCGTGGATTAGTCCAAATCCGTATTTTCTTAGATTTGGGTTTGGTTTGGATTTAAGGATTGTTAATCTCATTGAGATTAAGATCAAGTTAAATGTTTGTTAAGGATACGTTAGTCTAATTTTAGACTAAGATCTACTTAACAGGGTTTTGGGATCATTTAGATCCAACAAAAGAGTATTTGGGCTCTATTGTTTTAGTTTAAGGACGTTGCGGTCCATAAGTTTAAGGACATCATAGTCCATAACAGTTTAGAGACATCATAATCTGTAAAGTTTAAAGACATCATAGTCTATGAGTTTAAGGACCTCATAGTCCATGGGGTTCTGGTTTAACCAGTTTGGGGATGCACCAAAACTTATTGGTTATTGGGACCCTCCATCTCTCTGAAGATGTTGAAGAATTACAACGACATGCATCAGAGGTATGAAGAGATGTACCCTTAAACCAATACTGGTTGGAAAATCTATGGCCAAGTTTGGGACCAAAATCAATTAAAAGATTGTGAGCACATAGGCTCAGTTAATCTGAATCAGGGATTTGTGGCCAACTTGGGCTCAGCCCATTCAGTTTTGAATAAAATGTTGGATATTTATTTGGGCTCAGTCCTTTTTTATTTAACAATGCTAAGCATTGATTTGGGTTCTGACACTCTTTTTGTCTCTTTCTGAGTGTTGAACACTTTTTATGGCGCTGGGCTTTATTTTTTAAAGAACACTTTGTGTTCACTCAGCGCCCACGTGAGGAGCACGTGGAGCGCTTGGCAATGAGTGCCAGACTTGGAGCGCTAAGGCGCTTCTTATGAAGTAGAGCACACATGAGGAGCACGTGGCACGCTTGGCGCTGATCGCCAGATTTGGAGCACTAAGGCTCTTCTTATGAAGTAGCGTACACATGAGGAGCACGTGGCGCGCTTGGCGCTGAACGCTAGATTTGTGTGTAGAGCGCTCTTTATCAATTCTGTGCTCTGAAAATTAAGTTCTCGTTTATAAGAGACTTTATCTCATGGATCTAAGAACAAAGTTCTTATTTTATAGGAGATGCTACGATCTCTTCTGTTCTTTGTAAAAAAAACTTTTTTTTATAGATCTGTGATCTAGAGAGAACTACGTTCTTCTCCCTCCCTTTTTATGATGAGATGCTATGATCACTTTGTTTTATTTACCTTGAAGAAATTCTTCTTCCGAGAGCTTGCTCTTCTCTTTGAAATTTCTCATAGTTTGTGGGGGGTTCCTCTGTGCAAGACTTGAAGTCTTGGGTCCTTTATTTAGGGGGCTGATTTGTTGAATCAGTTAAGGAGATTTTCTTCTGATTGATTTGGGGATATTTCCCCACTATTGGATCTTTGATCTTAGGGCTTCTGTTTTACAGAAGACAATCTTCTTGTTTTTAACAAGATTAGGAAATTATTTTCCCATATAGAGATTGTTCTGTATCGTTGTGATTTTTAATCACCATTGGATCTTTGATGCAACGGTGCTCTGATTTACAGATCACAATCTTTCTAATTTGGAAAGATTCTGAGGAGTATTTCCTTAACAGAATTTTATTCTGGTAATTCGATGATTTATCATCTTCGTTGGATCTTTGATCCAACGGTGGTGAACATTTAGTTCTAGCGCTTGGCGCTCTCATGCCTTGCATGTGAGCGCTGCTTCAGAGTCTTTGACTCTTAGCGCTGGCGCACTTGGCGCCAGTGCTCTCATGCTTTGCACGTGAGCGCTGCTTCACAGTCTTTGACTCTTAGCGCATGCGCTCTTGGCGCTAGCGCTCTCGTGCTCTGCACGTGAGCGTTGCCTCAGAGTCTTTGACTCTTAGCGATGGCGCAATTTGCGCCAGCGCTCTTATACTCTGCACGTGAGCGCTGCTTCAGAGTCTTTGAATCTCAGCGCTGGCACACTTGGCGCGAGCGCTATCGTGCTCTGTACGTGAGCGCTGCCTCAAAGTCTTTGACTCTCAGCGTTGGCGCACTTGGCTCGAGCGCTCCCTTGCTCTGTACGTGAGCGTTGCTTCAGAGTCTTTGACTCTCAGCGCTGGCGCAATTGGCACTAACGCTCTCGTGCTTTAAACGTGAGCGCTGCTTCAGAGTCTTTGACCGTTACCGCTGACGCACTTGGCGCTAGCGCTCTCGTGCTTTGCACGTGAGTGCTGCTTCAGAGTCTTTGACTCTTAGCGCTGGCGCACATGGTGCTAGCGCTCTCGTGCTTTGCACGTGAGTGCTGCCTCAGAGTCTTTGACTCTTAGCGCTGGCACACTTGGTGCTAGCGCTCTCATGCTTTGCACGTGAGCACTGCCTCAGAGTTTTTGACTGTTAGCGCTGGAGCACTTAGCTTTAGCACTCTTATGAAGCGCCGCTTTATTTCAAATTTCAAAATTTGAACAGAGCTTTGCTCTAATTGGGGGAAACAAGTACATGGGGTAAGCATGAATCTAATCTAAGATTTAACCTCAAGATGTATTATTTCTGATACCCATTAACTCATGTATGAGATCGTGAGATTATATGGAGTACCAGTTTGCATCGTCTCTGATCGTGATACCAGATTCCGATCGCAGTTTTGGAAGAGTCTGCAAGCTAGCCTGGGAACGAGTCTGAACTTCAGCACGACTTACCATCCACAAACAGATGGACATTCTGAGCGAACAATTCAGATTCTAGAAGACATGCTAAGAGCTTGTATGTTAGACTTCAGAGGATCGTGGGAACATCACCTATATCTTGTAGAGTTTTCATACAACAACAGCTATCAGGCGAGTATTGGAATAGCATAATTTGCAGCTCTTTATGGAAGGAAGTGTCATTCACAACTAAGTTGGGATGACATCGGAGATCGTGAACTCCTTGGACTAGAGATGATCGTGGCAACTGTGGACGTAGTTCGCACGATCAGGGAAAGAATGCGTATAGCCCAACGCAGACAGAAGCACTAGGCTGATGCAAAGCGTCGACACCTGGAGTTCCAACCTGGAGATCATGTGTTCTTGAAGATCTCTCTAAACTGTGGAGTAATTTGCTTTGGTAAGAGGGGTAAGCTCAGTCCAAGATATATAGGACCGTTCGACATACTTGAACGAGTCGGAGAAGTGGTATACCGTTTGGCACTACCACCCTCATTGGAAGGAGTGCACAATGTGTTCAATATATCCAACTTCAAAGATATGTGAGCGACCCCAGCCACATCCTTGATCACTCCGAGCTCACTGTACAGACAAACTTAACTTGTGAGCAACAACCTGTTGAAATTCTGGACAGAAAGGTAAATTCACTAAGAAACAATGAAGTAAACTTGGTCCGAGTGATGTGGAGAAAATATTCGCCAGGAGAATCAACTTGGGGACGAGAAGATGTCATGCGTACAAGATACCCTTCCTCATTTGTAAACTAGTCCTTATGTAATTATAAATTTCGAGGACAAAATTTTTGTAAGGTGGGTAGAATGTAACGGCTCTGATTTTACTGTACGAATTTTTTTAAGTAAATGTACAGAATGGAGTTTGCAAGCCTGACTACAATTTAAAATTTAATTTTGTGTAAGAATAGCAAGAAGCAACTTGTAGCTCATTGGTAAAGCCTGGCACTGCTGTGATATAGCCCTTGTGTTCGAATTCCATCAGCCATATATTATTTTTTTCTGATCTTTTCTTTTAAACTTTTTGGAAGCCCAAAAGTTTACACGTGCAATACATGTAAAATGAAAAGTCGGAGAAATCAAACATGTGTAAAATGTTGTATGAACTGAGGTGAACACGTGACAAGAATCCAACGGGCCTCCTCACACAATGGATCGCCGAGATCGGGTATTAGGCCGGCGCCGACGGTCGTCCATAAGGAAAAAGTACCCGTGCACTGCACACAAACCCTTTGGCCTACCCCATTTACTCCTACACGGTTTGTTTTCTCTGCAATTTAACAGAGAATTCAATTTTCCAATTAATCGAATTTTTAATGCATTTTAATTCATTCTTTCAATTCCAAAACCCTAATTCCACACTATAAATACAACCTTATACCCTAGCCCCTTCTCATTCTGAAATCTATAGCCAAAATTATCAAATTTTTCTAAGTACAGGTGGAGTAGAAGTGGAGTTAACCCAAGGTCAACTTCCGGCGAGAAAACGAAGCAATTCCGGAGACCCCACGACACCACGGTGACAACACCATTTTCTTATACCTCCTTTTCATTCAATTAGCTAGTAAGTCCCACCCCTTTCTTCTCTTTCTATATAAAAAATCTCTTTTTATAAAACATGTCGGTAAGTGGAGTTATACCGACAACTTATTCTAAAATCCTTGAAACTACACTTTCTAATAAGCCTTGCTCATTCATATTTTATACCTTGCTTGCTAATTCATGAAACTAATAATTAGAAATAACTTTCACTCTAAATCATCATGTTAAATAACCATAAATTGAGTTTTACGTTTAAATACCATGAACTTTGTATCTACCATATTTAGTTGTTTTGCTTATTATTATCTCTAGAAAACTTCACAGGGTAATGATCTATCGCTCACATACACACATACTGACATAGTACGATACTCTTGGAAACCTATTTTTGTAGGGATTACAACTTTTCATTAAAATACCATGAACTATAAAAACCCGGTTTAGAATTGTATTTCAAACTCTTTACGATTATGCCTCTATAACCCATTTTGGAGAACCCGCTATTGGATGGTGAGGATTATCACACATTCTCGGGCTAGTAGAGTGAGATGCAGACCTCCTCACGGAGCATCCGGTCTCGAAAGAATTTTAATACGATTTTTAAGAAAAACGAGATTTTCTAATTAATAATAAAATTAATTTTTATAATTATATAAATATTATCAAACCACATATTTTCAAGATATAATAAAATTCCATGTTTTTCTAAAAAATAAAAGAATAACAAGTTTCACTAAAATACCATCAAGTATCAATACAAGACAAGTTTTACATTAAACTACCTTGAACTATGTAAATATTCACTAATATACCCCACTCTTTAAAATTCACATCAATGAAAACCCTAAAGAACATAAGTAATTACTTGAGTTTATTTTGAAAGCGTATAAAATATTCTTCATAAAAGCCCCTTGAATTATATAAAATTACATTTAAGGACTTTAGTAAATATAGGTTTAAGCGGGATCAATTCTCTTGAACCCCAGGGAGCCGGAGAAAGTGAGTGCTTGCCTATTTAAGGTAGAAAAACTTAACGGAGTTATCAATGGTAATTGTCTTGGAAAAAGACACAAATCCTGCCGTCCATGTGCAGCAGTTACCGATAACTCCCATACCTAATTCAGGATCAAAAATTCTGTTTAAAGTGTCTGATTCAAGTCTGAGTCTAAATAAATCTAAGTCTAACTCAATCTGAATCCAACCAGAATCCAATCCAAACATGAATCCAATACAAACATAAATCCAATTCAACATGAATCCAAACTATAACATGTATGCTTGAACCTGAACTTGAATGCCGAAACAAGATCAGCATGCAAACATGACTTGACTGGACCGAACCATCGCTATGACTTGAATTGACTACATGACTACTTGATACATCCTGAAACCGTTTACATGAACAACTTGAAACCATGGTTTCGACAAGTCTGATAACTAAAATTTATATAATACATATTACGGGGTTTTAACGGGGTAGATTGGTACGGAATGTATTAAAAGTGGCACGATGATGGACATTAAAAGACGTAGATTAACATCCATTTATGTTGCCCCATGGGTTTTGACGGGGCCTTGTACTTTCCTGTTCCCATAGTCCACGGGATAGTTGGACTCCTCTCGTATACACTAATGCATTTTTTACCAAGCTACAAACAATTACGTTAGTGTAACAAATATATACTTGTACTAATTACCAATTCTATTCCCTTTACTTAATCTATTCCTATTTCTCTTTTGGGACTTACCGAGCGCTAGTTCGCTGACGACATTCCTATTTCTTTCTTTCTTTGGAATGTTCGTCAGGAGGACCCGACTTTCAGAAGATCGATCCCAGTGAGGAGTAGACGGAGTAATCCAGGCCTGACCATTGATGGAAGCCTTTGACCATAAGACGAGCTTTGTATTGTGTAATGGTGTCATTGGAGTTGTGCTTGATTCAAAAGACCCATTTGCAACCTAAAAGATTTTGATTTGATTTGGGAACAAAATCCCATGTTCCATTCTTCATAAGTGCATCAAACTCTTCAGGAAATGCAGCATGCCAGTTGGGATCCTTCACGGCTTGAGATACACAGTTGGCTCAAGGGTTCGAGTATTGGGTGTACAGTGGTATGGTTTATAAATTGGGAGTTGAAGTATTTGGGATTAGGTTTTCGTTCAGTGTTTGTCACGCCCCGCTTCCCAGTCTACGGAGACGGAGACAGGGCAGGAACGCAACGTATTTAATCAGAAATAAATATGTTAAGCGTAAATCGGCAATATATGAAATGCACAAGAAATGACAAGAGATATCATGTAAACAGCAAATTTTATTAACATTCATCTTTACAATACATCGCTTTAAAGAGAAAAGTAGATGATATAAAGCAATGCCTAAACAGTGGCATATGAAATGAAAAGTAAGTACAAGGAAACGCTAGAAGTCCTGCTGCTCGGTGAACTGGTCCACGTCTTCCTGTCTAGGCTCGATCTCAAGATAGTTCGGTCCTCCTGATGAACATTCCAAAGAAAGAAAATACAAGAATGTCGTCTGCGAACTAGCGCTCGTTAAGTCCCAAAAGAAAGAAAGGAATGCAACAAGTAATGTGGAAGGAAACTGTTAAGTTATACAGGTATCTGCTTATTATTCTAACGTAGTTATTTGTAGCTTGGTACAGAAGATATCGGTGATACAAGAGAATTCCATCTTACCCCATGGACTATGGTAACATGTAGTACAAGGCCCCGTCAAAACCCATAGGACAACGGCACGAGAGTTCATGTAGATTTCTTTTAGTGATCATCTCGAGCTACTTTTAATACATTCCGTACCAATCTACCCCGTCAACCCCGTGTAAGGTTTTATATAGATTATAATTATTAGACTTGCCGATACCATGGATACAAGTTGTTCATGTCACTACTACAAAGAAGGGTTGCCCCTACGGATTTATCCATAGGGGCAACCCACTGCCCCTACGGATATATACGTAGGGGCGAAAAAATACCCCGTAGGTGCAAAGGCCGCAGGTGCAAGTTGAGGCCCTGAACTTGCCCTACGGTTAAATTTTTGCCCCTACGGATATGTGTGTAGGTCCAGTTTCCCCTACAGATTAAGCCGTAGGGTATAAGATTTTATATTATTTACGGTTTATTTTAATAAATTACTTGGCCGTACGGATATACCCGTAGGGGCATGTACTACCCCCTACGGATATATGCGTAGGTACGTTTCCGTAGGGGCATAAATTCAGGATTCCTGATATTTTGCCCCTACGGATAACGCCGTAGGGGAGAGTCAGTGGCCCCTACGGATATATCCGTAGGGGCTTTCCCAACCCCCTGGCACTGAGATCTGGGGGAAATATCAGTTACTGCTGATATTTTGGCCCTACGGACATATCCGTAGGGGTAACATGTGTGCCTACGGATTAATCCGTAGGTATATATTGTCTGTAATTTTTTTAAAAAAATGGGCTGCTTGATTTTTTCCCGCCCTGTGCACAATAATATATACATCAATTAAATCATATATTGCAGTATTCATAATCACATCTCACGCATATATATAATATACAAAAGAAACACAAAAACTGAATATGATATAAATACAAACCAATATCAATATCGTTTCAAAATGTAGTACAATGTGTATGATATAAATAAATACATATTTCAAAAAAAAAGAACCAAAAATCTACCCTAGCTCGGTCCAGCTCCACCTCTGAATAACGATAGAATAACGCGCGCCTGCTCCTCGGTCAATAAACTCTGCAATTCGTCGAGAGCGGGAGTCTGAGCGGCATGTGGAGCCGGCGATGTGGTCTGCGCAGCTTCCTTCGAGGTAGTCGCTTGCGGAGCCGCGGCTGCGGGAGTCTGAGTGGGCGGTGGAGCTACAGGAGCTGTCTGCGGAACCGCAGCCGATGTAGTGGCTTGCGGAGCCGCAGCCGAAGGAGATGCGTGTGGAGGCTCGGCCGATCTACCCTGTCGCGTCTGGATATAACGTGTGTAAGAAGCGTGTAAGAACTGTTTATTATTCGAATTCGTATCATTATTAAGTTATTTCGAAACCCTGTTTGGATATCTAGTTTGGAAAAGAGTTGTTTATTTCAATTACATATGTATGTATGATTAATCAAACTTAAGTCTAAAACCAAATAAGCTCAAGCTACGTACTAATTATGGATATGTTGATATGTATATAATATGAAATGATATTTTACTATAAAGTAGTATACATACCAGCATCTCCTTCAACTCCTGAACGCTGGCCCTCAAGCTATCCAGTTCATGATGGACATGCCAGTCACTGGAGACAGAGGAAGTAACCACCGGGATGGAGTCCAACCTCATATGGGCCCTGCTAGGGCCCAATCCCCGGCCTCTCCCAACCTCCGTGGTGCCCTCCGTGTGCGGCGTCCAGAACTGGGGTCAGCAGCCTCGGATCGTTCTGTCCGGTAAAATCGATCCTCGAGGCCTGGGCCTGCTCAACCACCCGCTCCTACACCCACATTCGAATTCTTATCATTATCGAGTTATTTCGAAACCCCATTTGGATATCTAGTTTGGAAAACTGTAGTTTATTTTAATTAGATATGTACATGTATGATTAATAAAACATAAGTCTACAACCAAATAAGCTCAGGCTATGTACTGATATTGGATATGTTGATATCTATAATATGACATTATATTTTACTATTAAGTAGTATACATACCAGCATCTCATTCAACTCCTGAACGGTGGCCTTCAAGCTCTCCAGTTCCTACTGGATACGTCGCTCACTGGAGACGGAGGAAGTAACCACCGGGGTGGAGTCCAACCTCATTTGGGCCCTGCTAGAGCCAAGTCCTCGGCCTCTCTCCCAACCTCCGTGGTGCCGTCCGTGTGCGGCGTCCAGGACTGGGGTCAGCAGCCTCGAATGCTGCCTTCCCCCTAGCAACTGTCAGAACATTATATTTAGCACATACTGGTCTATAAAATTGACAAGAAATACCAAAATCAACAAATTCAAAGCCTTACCTACAGAGATAGAAGATGTGCTCCTCTGGTATCTGCATGTATCAAAATTTGAATAATATTAATTAATTTCAGTACATACATACTAACAAGGTAAACTCGCATATAGCGCTGCTTACACATATGACAGGGAGTGAACAAGCTCTTGTAGATCATCAGGCGCAAATCTAATCTCATCAAGCAGCCCATGATAATGAGTTTGACGACTAAGAGCAAAAGGAATGTGTGTATATTTATGATATAGCATTCTAAATCAATATACATGCCCTATATAATATATAAACATACCTGGAGGAACGGGAGTGGCCTCTGTCCCTGATATGGACGCATCACCAACAACTAGACAATCAAACATTGACAATATAAGTAATTTTGACATAAACAGGCATGGATATCTATAATATTACATTCAAAATGGATATTAGAGAGGGCACCTGCAGTGAGAAGTGGTATAAGTATCACCCAACTAGGGTGTAATTTACAGAATCAGTTGAGACTCTTGAAAGTCATAGAAGAACCTGACCTGCACAAATCTGATGTATGCTTTCCATTGGACACTAAGAAGTCTCTAAAGGGAAAAGCCTATGTGAAAGCCATCATTAGTTCATATCAGAAGATTGATGCTGAAACAGAGAACAAGGAATGTCATTTTTTTCTTCTTCTGCCACATTACTGTCTTCTCCTTCTGCCACATTACTGTCTTCTCCTTCTTATTATGTGCGCGTGCAAATTCAATGACTATATTGAGAATATGGATTAATAGTGGGTAGGAAAAGTATTTCTCAAATGGCTTTTGCGTCTAAAAACCATAAACTACTAAGTAATGGCATACATAATTTTTTTAGTATAAAGGTTGTTATTTTAAGTTTTCCCTTATAGAGATATGATCTAACTGCATCTATAAACTATAAGTGTGCAGAAAATTATGATAAGAAACCATAAGAAAGGGTCGCAGCCATGCATAACCTTGAATCTACATACCAAATCATGCAAAAGCATGCACTTATTGTCACCTTGCCTTGGAATATAAAATATCTTGGAAGATTATAAGCGAGCATTTAAATCTTGATAGCTTTTGACTTCAACATATATTTTTCTCAAGTACCATGAAATATACTTCCTCCGTATAAACCGTTTTCAGGAAGATGGATTAATAATGACAAATTATCCATTGTGGCTCACTAGGTTAGCATTTTCTCTTCTATTGACCATCTTACTAATCTGCTTGGTAAATTTATTCGGAACCGGCTGCGAATCATTAAAAGACATGCATAAGAAAGAAAGCTAAAATACAGATATATAGCATACCGATACATCGAAACTTCATAGTTGCGATGCCAATCCAGAGATATTTATTTCTACACACGTGGTGCGCGTGCGAATGCGTCAGGCATCATGGACAAATATTTCAGAACATGGAAAGTATTATTCGTATAAAGTAATTAAAACTTTTAAACACCTTGGGTAGATATTTTCTTAGTTGATGCAATCATATCATGAGGACTAAATTTAAGCTATTATACATATGCATATGCATTTTTCTAACCTAATATATCACACACACACACACACACACAGAGAGAACACCAGGTAGGTAGAGAAATCAGGTAGCAGGATCCTGAAGAAATGGAGTCCATAGTATTGCTTATCATCATCATCCATGATCCCTTTGATAATATTTTTTCAATGGGATCATGGATGATGATGATGAGCAATGCTATGGACTCCATTTCTTCAGGGTCCTGCTAGCTGATTCCTCTACCAAACTGGTGTTCTCTCTCTCTGTGTGTGTGTGTGTGTGTGAGATATATTAGGTTAGAAAAATACATATGCATATGTATAATAGCTTAAATTTAGTCCTCATGATATGATTGCATCAACTAAGAAAATATCTACCCAAGGTGTTTAAAAGTTTTAATTACTTTATACGAATAATAAAATCCATGTTCTGAAATATTTGTCCATGATGCCTGACGCATTCGCATGCGCACCACGTGTGTAGAAATAAATATCTCTGGATTGCCATCGCAACTTTGAAGTTTCGATGTATCGGTATGCTATATATCTGTATTTTATCTTTCTTTCTTATGCATGTCTTTTAATGATTCGCAGCCGGTTCCGAATAAATTTACCAAGCAGATTAGTAAGATGGTCAATAGAAGAGAAAATGCTAACCTAGTGAGCCACAATGGATAATTTGTCATTATTAATCCATCTTCCTGAAAACGGTTTATACGGAGGAAGTATATTTTATGGTACTTGAGAAAAATATATGTTGAAGTCAAAAACTATCAAGATTTAAATGCTCGCTTATAGTCTTCTAAGATATTTTATATTCCAAGGCAAGGTGACAATAAGTGCATGCTTTTGCATGATTTGGTATGTAGATTCAAGGTTATGCATGGCTACGACCCTTTCTTATGGTTTCTTATCATAATTTTCTGCACACTTATAGTTTATAAATGCAGTTAGATCATATCTCTATAAGGGAAAACTTAAAATAACAACCTTTATACTAAAAAAATTATGTATGTCATTACTTAGTAGTTTATGGTTTTTAGACGCAAAAGCCATTTGAGAAATACTTTTCCTACCCACTATTAATCCATATTCTCAATATAGTCATTGAATTTGCACGCGCACATAATAAGAAGGAGAAGACAGTAATGTGGCAGAAGGAGAAGACAGTAATGTGGCAGAAGAAGAAAAAAATGACATTCCTTGTTCTCTGTTTCAGCATCAATCTTCTGATATGAACTAATGATGGCTTTCACATAGGCTTTTCCCTTTAGAGACTTCTTAGTGTCCAATGGAAAGCATACATCAGATTTGTGCAGGTCAGGTTCTTCTATGACTTTCAAGAGTCTCAACTGATTCTGTAAATTACACCCTAGTTGGGTGATACTTTTACCACTTCTCACTGCAGGTGCGCTCTCTAATATCTATTTTGAATATCGATAATATTGCATTCAAAATGGATATTAGAGAGCGCACCTGCAGTGAGAAGTGGTAAAAGTATCACCCAACTAGGGTGTAATTTACAGAATCAGTTGAGACTCTTGAAAGTCATAGAAGAACCTGACCTGCACAAATCTGATGTATGCTTTCCATTGGACACTAAGAAGTCTCTAAAGAGAAAAGCCTATGTGAAAGCCATTATTAGTTCATATCAGAAGATTGATGCTGAAACAGAGAACAAGGAATGTCATTTTTTTCTTCTTCTGCCACATTACTGTCTTCTCCTTCTTATTATGTGCGCGTGCAAATTCAATGACTATATTGAGAATATGGATTAATAGTGGGTAGGAAAAGTATTTCTCAAATGACTTTTGCGTCTAAAAACCATAAACTACTAAGTAATGGCATACATAATTTTTTAGTATAAAGGTTGTTATTTTAAGTGCGCGTGCAAATTCAATGAAAGTTAGATTTGAGGATACCCATGTATGAGTTGTATTCTATATATGTGTGTTTCGATTTATGATTTCGCTTAAGTGTAGGGTTGTTTTTACTTAAAGAAGTATCACCATCTACTATATATAAAAAAATGTAGCAAACTAGGATTGGTATTCAAATCCCAGTCCAGATTGGTATTCAAAATTTATTTAATTAGTTTGTGATCCACATCATTTGATTCGTTGCTTGAGGCATCAATGTAGGCACAAATATCACTGAAGCAGCCGAAATCACCATATGAACCGGTTATCGGTTTCAATTCCACCAGAATTAGAATTTCATCCGAACAACTTTCACACAGTAATCGGAACCTGGTCAACAAATTTGTCATGCCCGTTGTGGTTTTACTTATGTACAGTACTTCCACAAAATATGTGCTGTCATTTCTAAATGGAAGTTTCTCAGTGCCACCATAGTAGCAGAAGATGGAATTGTTTATCGCAACTAGATTATGCTAAGCCTCGGATAGATTAGGCAAACATGATCTAGAAGAATATAATTAGCAGAGGAAAAATATAATAAAACAAAACAAAGCGTAGCAGATAAGATAAAATAAAATAAAAGAGAAATAAGTTTTCGAGAGGAGAGGTGCAAGATATCATGTGCCACGAAGAAAAGGAGGGCAAAAACAGTGTTGGCATTCATAAGAGGAAAGCTAGACTAACAGGAAGAAACATTACAAATATTACTATGTTTATGAATTATCACAGAAAATCAACCTAGAATCTGCAAGAAAATCAAAAGTATGGCTCAAATATGAGACGGACAAATATCTTTTCCTCTCTTATCTTTTCTTTTTGAAAACAAATACCAGAAGATGTTGACTTTCTGGATAGATAGGAGTGGATATGATAAAAACATGTAAAGGGTGCATGGAAGTGCTAACAGAGACTCTTTGTTGTAACTTTATAGTAAACGGAACAATAACTGGCATATTCAAGTTAAAAGAATTGAAAGAATAATGAACATGGCTTACAAACTTGGGTGAGAACGATGTGACACTCAGGAAAACATCTAAAAGACAAATTCATAAATGCGGTTAGGCCAAAATCGGACTAAATCCTGCCATGCGACTGATATTCCTTGATGTAGAAGTAAATATAACTGTGGCACACACGCACACATGCACACAAAAACTATGGCACAAACAAGTGGAAATATGCAAATAAACATGCATGCATGCAGACATTAAAAGATTAATATAACAGAGATGTCTACTGATGATTTGTAAGATGTTATCGCAGGTAGGACAACTGCCAATTCTATGGCTTGTGGCCACCAGCGACTGCTTTCTCACCACAGTAAAAATAATGAGGGACTATAACATATCATGAATTCGATATGCACCGTGATTTCATAGCATATGTCTATTAACCTATAATGTACAAGTTCTCGGCGTTGATTGCAGAGGTGCATACAGTCTGAACTAGTAAATATACGTAAGAAGGAAAAAGAAGAAACGATTCATAAATAAGGTTGGGCCAGAAACAGACTCAGTCACTGGATGACATATAACTGATATTCCTTGATGTAGAAGTCAATACACCTTTGATAACAAACTCATTCTTTTTTGGGAGATATATGAATAACCGACTCTGACCCTCAGCATTCCATTGAACACATGGAAATCCATCGTATCTCATATCCAGCCACCTCACTTCACCGATCCTATGATCGCCCTCTGGAGGACGCACAGCCCTAGCCGCAGCCCCAGCCCCAGCCCCAACCCTAGCCCTAGCCGCAGCCCAGCCCTAGCCCCAGCCCGCAGCCCCAGCCGCACCCCCAATAAAAAATTTGATAAATTAACCCTTCCCCGACCCCGACCCCGACCCCGACCCTAACCCTACCCCGACCCCGAACCCGACCCCGCAGCCCAGCCCCTGCCCCAACCCTAACCCGACCCCGACTGCGACCGCGACCCCAGCCCAACCCCAACTCGCACGCCATGAACCCTAAGCCCAAAATAATCCAATAAATTCTTTAACTTACCTCGAGATTTACTCACCTGAACGGCTGCTGGGGCTGGGGCGATGACCTGAACGGCGGTGGCGACGACCTGAACCGCGGTGGCGACGAGAACTGCAGTGGCGACGAAACCGGCGGTGGCGACGAGGAGAACAACCTTGGCTTGAAGCCCTAACTTGGGAAAAACTAAGATATTACAAATTACCATTTTTTTATCAAATCAATGTTTATCAAAACTCATAAATCCAATAATTCTACAATTTCTTGATATTCGGCTCACCTATAATATAACAATCCATATGCCTAATTAACTAATTAACCTGAAATTTATCGATACAAGGCATCAAGGTATTTCTAGGAGATTATATAAAATTTAGACACATTCATCAGATCACCATGCAGATCAACATGATAGTATGATAGTTCTAAGTTGATACTCTTTTTCATAATTATAAACATAGATCCATATATAATTAACCATGCTTGAAGCCAAACTCCTATTGTTAACATGAAACATATGCTTTATATTTAAATAAAAGGGATTTCTTAATTTTTATATTAGAACATTGTACATACCTAATTTCCACTTGAAATCGGTTTTTTCTTTTATCAGTACTCGTTGACATACAGTAACAAACAATGTTTGATTAGAAGGACCCAAGATTTTCTCGATCAACAATAATTATAGTAATCAAACTAGGCTAAAATTGCTGGAAATTCTTCTCAGGTTTGCCAAATTCAGCAAACCCCAACCCCAACCTAATCCTAACCCCAGCCTCAGCCCAGCCCAGCCCCACCCCAACCCCAACCCCAGCCCCAACCTAACCCTAACCCCAGACCCAGCCCCAGCTAAACCCCAACCCCAGCCCCAGCCGAGCCCCAACCCTAACCCTAACATAAACTGAACCCGATGCCTAACCTTAACCCTCATCCCTACCCGAACCCTGAACACTAGCCCTAACATCATCACAATTATGTTTAATTGGAGATTTACTTACCTGTAGACAGTGGAGGAGACGACGGCGACGCTTGGCGGTTGACGACGCACGCAATCGGCGACGAGGAACTCGACGAGGAAGAACGAGGGCGGTGGTGGGCCGAGAACGGAAGGCGGTGGCGGGCTGAGAACGGAGGGCGCACGGTGGCGACGAAGAGAAAATTGGAGACGTGGGAACGAGAGAAAATTTTGGGAACGAGAGGGAAAGAGATCGAGGCGTAGGGCATTTCTGTGCCTTTATTTATTAAATTCCCATTTAGATGCCCCTACAGACATAACCGTAGGTTATTGGTTTGCGGATCCGTAGGGCCAAACAACAAATTAAGATTTAATATTTTTAAATTAAAATGTCGGGCACCGTAGGGACAACCATTTGGCCCTACGGCTTAGTCCGTAGGGGCAAGAAAAATCTGCCCCTACGGATTTCATCATCCGTAGGGGCAACCCCATATTGTAGTAGTGTGTAATCAGGTTCAGGATATAAAAAAGTAGTCATGTAATCAAGCCAAGTTATAGCCATGGTTCGGTCAAGTCAAGTCATGTTTGCATATTGATATTATTCTGGTATTCAGGTTCAGGTTCAGTATACATGTTAGAGTTTGGATTCATGTTTGAATTGGATTCTGGTTTGGATTGAATTCAAGTTTGATTTAGACTCAGACTTGAGTTAGACACTTATAACTGATTTGGATCCTGAATTAGCTTCGGGAGTTATCGGTAACTGCTGCACATGGACGGCAGGATTTGTGTATTTTTCCAAGATAATTACCATTGATAACACCGTTACGTTTTTCTACCTTAAATAGGCAAGCACCCACTTTCTCCGGCTCCCTGAGGCTTAAGAGAATTGATCCCGCTTAAACCTATATTTACTAAAGTCCTTAACAGTGTTTTATATAGCTCGAGGGGGTTTTATGAAAAATATTTTTAATATATAGTTTCAAAATAACCTCGAGAAGTTATTTATATTCTTTAGGGTTTCCATGGATGTGTATTTTAAGAATTTAGGTATTTTAGTGATAATTACCTTTACTTGAATAGTTCATGGATTTTATTGTAAAATTGTCTTGGATTGATATCTTGATGGTATATTGATAAAACTTGTAATTCCTTCCTTTGAAAAATATAAGGTTATTATATTTTGAAACTATATGGATTTATAATATTTATATAATTATAAAAATTAATTTTGATTATTAAGTAGAAAATTTCATTTTTCTTAAAAAATCGTATTAAAAACCTTTCGAAACCGAATGCTCCGTGAGGAGGTCTGCATCTCGCTCTATTAACCCACGGATGTGCGATAATCCGCACCATCCAATAGCGGGTCCCCTAAAAAGGGTTGTAGAGGCACAATCAAAAAGGGATTTTAACTACAATCTAAAAAAAACCGTTTTTTAGTATATGGTATTTTGATGTAATATGGTAACTGTCACGCCCCACTTCCCAGAGTACAAGGAAGAGGACGCGGCGAGGCTCGCTACGTATTTACTCAGAAGTAAATACGCTAAGAGTAAATAAGCAATATAAAGTACACAAGAAAAAAATTTGAAAAGAGATGTAATTGAATAACAAGTTTTATTTATTAAACATTCTTTACAATACAACTGGAAATATAAATACAATGTGGAATAGAAAGCAATGCCTAAATAATGGTATAACTGAAATGAAAAGTATATACAAGTGTCTATAGCTCGGTGTCTTCTGTGAACTGCTCCAAGTCGTCAGCAACGGGCTCTATCTCCAGTGAGTCGGATCCACCTGACAACATCCCAAACAAAGAAGAGAAATAGGAATGTCGTCAGCGAACAATCGCTCGGTAAGTCCCAAAGAAAGAAAGAGAAGAATAAACAGAGAATAGAATAGGTGATGATGTTATATTTGTTATACTAACGTAGTTGTTATAGCTTGGTACAGAATATGCCAGTGTATACGAGAGGTGTCCAACCTACACCGTGGACTTTGGTAACCCCTAGTACAAGGCTCCGTCGATAATACTACGGAACAACGGTATGGTTGTAATTACGTCTTTTAATGACCACCTTGTGCTACCGTTAACATGTTCCGTACCAGTCTACCCCTTTATAAACCCCGTAATGTCTTGTGTATTGTATTGAATTGTTTTGTGTAATAAATTGTTCGACTTTCCGAGACCATGATATCATATAAAAGGAATAGATATAAATGGATAGATATGTAATTAGAGTATATCCATGGTTCGGTTCAGTCGAGTCAGATTGATATAGATTGAATTCTGGTATAGACTGATTCATGTTGAATTGAAGTTATGAAGTTATACTTGAATTGTATAGATTGTTTCCAGTTTGACTGAGACTCAAACTGAGTCAGACATTAAAGACAGTATTGAAGTCCTGAGTTAGTTTTAGTGTTATCGGTAACTGTTGCACATGGACGGCAGGATTTGTGACTTTTTCCAAGCCAATTACCGTATTGATAACACTGCTTTGGTTTGTCTATCTTAAATAGGTAAGCAATCTCGTTCTCCGGCTCTCTGAGGCTCAAGAGAATGGATCCCGCTTAAACCTATATTACTAGGGTCCTTATTGTAAATTGATAAACTTGAGGGGGTTTTATAAAAAATTAGTTTTGATATATATTTTCAAAATAAATCTTAAGTATTTATTTATCGTCTTTAGGGTTTTCATATATGTAGCTTTTATAAAAATGAAGTTTTCTTTAAGTAGAACCTAGATTCCATTGTATAAGGTATTTTAGTGTAATATTGGAATTGCATTGATTTTTAAATGTAGTTTCATGAAATGTGTGATTCTTTTGATTTGGAAAAACATGGAATATATATATATATATATATATATATATATATATAATATTTAAGGTAGGTATTTTGATAATATATATATATATATATATAGTAAAAATAAATTTTATTTATTAAATAGAAATCTCATTTTTCTTAAAAATGCATTAAAAATTCCATCGAGATCGGATGCTCCATGTCACGTCCCGAAAAGTACGGAACATGACCGTCACTTAAATTACGAAACATCTCGAGGTGTACGTAATTTAAGTAAGCCAAAAGCCAGAAATCAAAACCAAGTAAAGCAGTAGAGTGAAGAAAAACCAATTTAAATCAAGTAGTTTAGCAACATAAGCCGAAATATGCATTTTTTAAAAATCACAAGTCTTTCCTGAAAATTTCGGCAGAGTTTCCTTTGTAAAAACTGGCCCCGAACGGGGTACAACATGATAAATATATGCATCAACGATAAAAGGCATCCCTAAGCGGGAGCTAGCTCTTCGTCAATCGACGGCCACAACCACGCAAGCAATATAATATACAACGCCGAAAGGCAAGGATCAAAACTGAAAGGAAAACTCTAAAACAACATAAATTCCATCATAATACAATGCGCGACTCTAAGGTCGAAAGAATAAACATCACTGGTCTGCTTGGTCAATAAAATATACATGTCTGGTTGATAGAGTTTACTAGATACAACTGAATGTAATAAAATACAATAGCGGTCACGATGCAAGTGAACCCACCTACCAAAGCAATCACCCGGAAAGGGAGCAGTGTGCCAGCAAAGCCGTAACGAAACCTGTACGGCAAAACCTGCAAGAAAATGTGGCACAACGGGGGTGAGTTGCCAACTCGTGAGTAGAAAACATCACCGAGCAGAAATCGTATGTATGACACAATCCTAAGTCAATACGATCAATACAAATATATCCTCAACATGATAAAGTCTGAAGTATGAAAAGGCGGCAAGGGTAAACATCTAAACATAAGTGTAATCCCATGTGCTCATGTCAGTGCCTCGGGTAGCAAAATATCATATGAATGAGGTATGAATGCATGAATACAGAATACATGTAAATGAAGAAACTGCTTTCATAACTTAGTGAGATTTCTGTATATTTTAAACGGGGTATCATCAATGAAATCAACATAAAAAGTGTTTAGCATCGACACAAAATATAAATCCCAATATCTCAATATCTCAGGCTCCGGCTATCCAGACTGGCCTGTATCATCAAATCTCAATATCTCAATATCACAAATCTTAAAATCTAAGTGTCTTAAATCACACTATCTAGGGCTCCGTAAGTCCAGATCGGCCCCTATCATCAATCACACGACCACGAACGGTATCCTCTGGATATCCGACGCGCCAGGTAAAATCACCAGTAGGCAGTCTTCCCCTGCCAGGCTCATCGTCTACACCTCGAGCTTCTTAACTCGGGGTATCTTACCAGGTCCACCATGTACCCGCAGACGGTTCATCCAACTCCTCGAATCGGGTCTCAAAATCCATCTCATAACCGAGAAAACATCATGGTGGACGACTCATATATCACGAGAAAACCACACTTTTCATTTTAAAAAGAGAGAGAGAGAAGTTTATATATATTCTTGCGGTTTTCTCCCAAATCCAGGAAATCTCATGAAAATCCGAAATCCAATCATCAATAGCAAGTAAACAGTGAATATCGGCATAAAACTCCATAATACTGCATAACGGTGAATAATAATATGCATGCAGTAGCAATTAATAACTGCAATGTCTAAACTAGCATATAAAGACGAGTACACTAATACCATGTCGAACTATCGGTTAACAAGCTATGTTAATGAGTAATATTCTCCAAAGTGTTCGTGACATGGCAATTACCGATGTTGATGTGTGTGAGCCGGCAAGTAACTGTATGTGGAACATACGCATCATCGGTAATGGTGCCGGTGTCCTGACAGCATGATCTCAATAATGGCATATGAAAATTCAATATAAGCATGCGGTGCGATGCGAGCAGCAAGAATATGCGGGAGCTGAACAATAAACACAATGATAACTAATCTGCAATTATATAAATATGAGTCATACAGTTTTGCCATTTGAAATAACACGAATCGTGGTGTTTTGAAAATAAGGGCTATAGTGTTTTAAGAAAAGATACGCCCTTTGAAATATCCGTAGAGTCCCTTGGACTGTCTTTAAAATACTCACGATTCGTTAGTTTTGAAATAGGTATGACTCGAGTCTAATCCATCATTTACAAGTAAACTACCAGGCTAAACTAGCAGGTGATCGAAAGGTAAGGAAACCGCCTAACATCTGAGTCGATACATATATACATACATACATATGTGTGTGTGTGTAATAGTCGGTGATCCCGTCTCAATAGTATCCCATACGATACCCTAATACAATATGACATTCTCGAGTCAAGAGTGGGGATCTAACATCAATATAGCTCGTACGGTAAATCCGTCGTACGGCATTCCAAATCTGGGTATGGGTCAATGTCACATCAATCACATTATTCATCTGGTATCCTCTTTATCAAATATCATGATCGGGGGTACTGAGCTATGTCTAGTACAATACTGATACCACATATGTACATGCATGTGTGTGTCTGAAAACACCACGTCGAAAGGACCCGCTAAAACACCACGTCGTATCTCAAATACGAACCATATCCCATCACCGATCTCACGGCCTTAAGCCCAGTCTCATCGACTCATCTCCAATTCCAAGTACTATCCTCATAATCCATATATATATATATATATATATATATATATATATATATATATATATATATAGACACACACACACACATAGTCCCATACCCATGTGTGTGTATATATATACATATCCCCATATACGCACAGGTAATAAGATGAATGCAGGTGTGTGCGTGTGGGTGTAAACCTATTTTAGGGTTCGCGACTAAGAAGCTATGCTAGCTCACTTCTAATAACCCCAAACCAACCATTAACACATAAATATATCTTGAATATCCACGTATCATGAATCACATATATAAACATATATATCATAACTACACTACGAATTGCGGGGGTGCTATACGCCATCCACCCAACTTTCCCCTTAGATATATATCTACTCACCTTGCTTCTTGTGTGCCGATGCCGATGTCGCCATCTTCATCTTCAACGTCTCGACATTACGTGGGGTACCTACACATATAATCCAATCGCAATGCGTATTAAAATCCAATCGGAAAAACCCAAAACGGCACACGCCACGCTTATAGGTAAAAACCTATAGCCTCACATGCAAACACGACTAATAACCCTAGTCGTTGACGTTCAAACGCCACACGACAGAAATGAATTATCAAATACCAAAATCCATGTTAAAACAAGTCGTAAAACAATGTGTCAACACGAGAAAATGATCCCAGATTTTACCCTAGGTCAAGTCAGCCAATTTTGCATATGCCAAGGGTCTAGTTTACAGAAGATAAAGCCCTGGAACAAGCACGAACCTAAACTGGAATGCCCAGGCCGCAAATTGCGGCCTAAAGGGATAAATTTGCAGCCAAAATAGGGAATTGGGGTCCTGGGTTTTGGTGGTACACTCCAGGTTTCCTGCACATCACTCTGTGTTTGCTAAATAATTTTCAGGTCACCCGGGTGTTAACAGATTTCAATATACACTCACAGAATCCAAAATTCTTTCGATATCGGTTTTCTAAGTTTGCTAAAATGGGTTCTAGTCTCTGGTTTAGGTCTCCAATCAATCACCACAAGGGTTGTATACCCTCTACTAACCTTAATTTCACCTTTGGGTTCAACTTAAACCCTAATTCTCAACTTAAAGTTTTCAAAGTTCCCAAAACCACACAATATCGATTCTAATATAACATGGATGCTAAAGGAATGGAAATTCTACACTAATGATGGTAATTACCTCATTTTGCACTCATGAATCCTTTACAGCGCCAAAATTCAAACTTTCTTAGTCCAAAGGGTTGCTTGAGAGCTTGTGCACATTTTTTGTAAAGTGGGAATGGGGTTTTGGGTTTGTTTTGGTGATGAAGTGAGGTGATTTGTGGAGGAGGAGATGAGGGCAACAGCACATGAGGAAATGGGGGGAGAAAATGATGAAGGAAGAAGAAGGGAACAAGTGGGCATGGCTCTCTCTTGAACCATCACTTTCTCTCACTTGCCCATACCTCATTATTCTATCATTCCTTTTTCTTTTCTTTTGTTTTCTTTTCTTCTCTTCGCAATAGTAAACCCAAAACAAATAACCATACACCATGTAGGAAAAAATGTAACAAGTGTGAAAATGATATGTGCATATCATGTGCACAAAACACGCTTAAAACCCGATTAGCGATTTTTAATCGCGATTAGCACAAAATTAGTGTATAATAAATCATAAAATTTCCTAATTTGCTTAAGTCACATAAAACACCCATTTTGTAATTTCTATAATTTTCCAAATTTTTCCTAATTTATCGGTATTTAATTATACCGCCTTATTAAAATATTCAATATTTTAATATTTAATTACAAAAATTCCCAAAAATAATTTTTTTTTTGAAATGTTACAATATTCCCCCCTTAAAGAAATTCGGTCCCCGAATTTAAATTTAAACCCCTCAATACTAAAACATTTCAGTAAAAGACTAAGTCGTCGGGGTCCCGAAACATCGATACATAAAACACGTCGTAGCACAATGCGTGCGCATGAACAATGAGCAGATAACTCAAAAACAAAACCCCGTCAAGCATCCCGCAATCATCGGAGTCATGGTAAAGACATCAATGTCTAAATCCAATACGAAAACCAATATGATATACATCAACACTATACATATAAACACCTGAAGGAAATGCATGCTAAACCGTGTTAAGTCGCTGTGCGATGCGCATAACACTGCACAGTGGCGGACGTCTCTAGTAAGAAAAGAACTCTCTATATATATCCTTTGTTTACATGCACATACCGCCGTTTTGAAAACAATTTAGAAGGGTTTCCTTGTTTTAAACGTTTCGTGTCATATCAGACACGTAGGTAAATACTGAGACTATAGCTCTCTTTTTGGAAATCCCTTCGATAACTATTAATGCATGCAAAATACATCCAGGTACTGTCCTCTGACTAGTCCTGTTCAGTACGAAATAATAGTAAATATCATAAAAACGTATTTCTCCATAAAAAAATCAATCCCAAAAGGTGCATAAGAACACCGCGTGCGTCTGGTGAGCACGGAAATCAAAATCCATGAATGTATTATACATGTGCATAGAACAAAATCTAAGTGAAACGGGTGTGCACGAAACACCTGTCAAAGGCAACGGTGTGCCTGACAGCAAAATCATGTGCATCTGATATGCACAAAGAATCCCGATTTAGTGCATCTGGTGTGCACCAAAATCGCATCTCATAACATGCGCCCAACATGCGCGAAAGTCCAAATCAGGTGCATCCATCATGCATGAATAAAAATCTAAATCATATGCATCCAACATGCACGAAATCATGAAATCTAATATCAAGCACCGACCATGCGCAAAAATCCAATCAAATGCACAAGGTGCACAAAACAAATATCGTGTATCACAATCAAAATCCATATCTCAAATGATATCAAATCATAGTCCAGTGCAACTGCGGTGCACAAATACGTATCAATGCACTGCAAGCATATGTGAACTATACCGAGTGCAAAAACCAAATCGTGTGCGTACATATGCACAAAATCAACTCAACTGTATGAAACCCTTGAAATCATAAACATGTGCAACCAAGGCACGAAAACGATATCGAGTGCAATAGCTGTGCACAAATCGTAAATACTTAGTAGGTGCAACCATGGTGCACGGAAACAACTATCATGAAACTCAATCATCAAAACTCAATCATGCGAATAGATCGTCTAAAGTTCCGAAATCAAGTATGGCGGAATAGTCCCGCTCAAGCACAACCTCTAAAAATCTCTGACCAACTGTCATGGTCACTCATAACATGTTTCGTCGACGATACCGAACTCTGGCCTGCTGGTGTGTGTAAAATGACCACTCCTGGGTCCAAGTCTTCTCGTAATTTATTCCAGAAAGGTCCTGTCGAGGTCTCTCCCAATTATCGTCTCTGCCGAACTGTCCGGAAGTTATCACCCTTCACTAAATCTGTTTCTTGTTCCGGAACAGCTGCATACTCATCGCGACTCCTTTTGGAAGATATATCTATATACAACGCCTCTACATGCGTATCATATCTCTGATGTCGGCGGAATGGAACGTCGTCTCATCAAGATCTCGTACGAACCTCTTACTCCACTTTTATCTAATGTCGACAGCTCCGGACTCGTCTCTTCGTGGCTGCATGGACTATGCTCCAACGACTATACTCGTATCTAGAGTCTCCCACGCAATGCATCCCACCATATAGCATCCGAATGAAGTCGAACCATTCGATCGATTCTTCAAAACCTCATAATCCCCCAAGAGCTTAATATCTTAGGTACGGTTTAATAGTATCGAGTACATACCACAGTATCGGTGGACCAACCGTAGAAGGGCGAACCCAAGCCTCACTAATGGCACCGCGGAACTGCCGCAAACCCTAAGGTTCAAAGGCTTTCACACGGTCATTATGTCGAGTTAGGGTTTCATTCTTCTAGAGGGTCCATAGAATTGCTTGCATGTCTTTCCGAATACTTTAAACTTGGAGTATGGGTTTCTGACATTCGATCGCCTCTATCGACTTTCATCATACCTGTGTGAAGTCGTCTCTAGCTGGAATCAATCTATCTAATGACCTCGCATCGGGGTAAGCAAACGAACCACATGTCCTAGTCATTCATCCTCGGGTGACTAACGACCTTCTATCATATCTCTAAGTACAATTCGTACTACAATAGCTCCAACATCTGGGGCAATATCTCGTCGTTCGCAGCAACAACTGACTCATTCATCTGCATACTGAACAGTTCCTCAATCATCATGAATAAGCGATACATCAATGGTCATCACATTCTGGCTGGCCTCTATCAGTGGCTCAATCCTCTGGTGCAATTCTGCATGCCCGGGAAATCTCATAACAGTGATCCATCAAATGCTCATGGCGCGAAAACACAATAACACGGCGCATCTATGCAAATCGTATGTCCCTAGAATCACGCCCTGGTCAGTCCTCGTTCGTGACGAGCTCGTGCTGACCGCAACTCTAGCCGTATCTCTCAACCCGTAATCATGGCAGCAAAACCATAAACTGGTACTGATGATGATAGATCATAGGAATGAATATAATACTGTACAAAGAAATGTACATCCTAAGACTTCTTAAGCGGAGTATCGTATCGTAAATATGCCGCGGAACATACGTACGGTACGTCACTCTACTCAAGCTACCTAGTCCATCAACCAAGGGTCATCCTACACTCCGAAGGTAAAACCTAACGCTCTGATACTAACTTTGTTACGTCCCGAAAAGTACGGAACATGACCGGCACTTAAATTACGAAACGTCTCGAGGCGTACATAATCTAAGTAAGCCAAAACCCGGAAATCAAAACCAAGTAAAGCAGTAGAGTGAAGGAAAACCAATTTAAATCAAGTAGTTTAGAAACATAAGCCAAAATATGCATTTTTTTAAAATCACAAGTCTTTCCTGAAATTTCGGCAGAGTTTCCTTTGTAAAAACTGGCCCCGAACAGGATACAACATGATAAATATATGCATCAATGATAAAAGGAATCCCTAAGCGGGAGCTAGCTCTTCGTCAATCGACGACCACAACCACGCAAGCAATATAATATACAACGCCGAAAGGCGAGGATCAAAACTGAAAGGAAAATCTAAAACAACATGAATTCCATCATAATACAACGCGTAACTCTAAGGTCGAAAGAATAAAAATCACTGGTCTGCTAAGTCAATAAAATATACATGTCTGGTTGATGAAGTTTACTAGATACAACTGAATGTAATAAAGTACAATGGCGGTCACGATACAAGTGAACCCACCTACCAAAGCAATCACTCGGAAAGGGAGTAGTGTGCCAGCAAAGCCGTAACGAAACCTGTACGGCAAAACCTGCAACAAACCGTGGCACAGCGGGAGTGAGTTGCCAACTCGTGAGTAGAAAACATCACCGAGCAGAAATCGTATGTATGACACAATCCTAGGTCAATACGATCAATACAAATATATCCTCAACATGATAAAGTCTGAAGCATGAAAAGGTGGCAAGGGTAAACACCTAAACATAAGTGTAATCCCATGTGCTCGTGTCAGAGCCTCAGGTAGCAACATATCATATGAATGAGGTATGAATGTATGAAAACAGAATACATGTAAATGAAGAAACTGCTTTCATAACTTAGTGAGATTTCTGTATATTTAAAATGAGGTATCATCAATGAAATCAACATAAACAGTGTCTAGCATCGACACAAAACATAAATCCCAATATCTCAATATCTCAGGCTATGGCTATCCGGACTGGCCTGTATCATCAAATCTCAATACCTTAATATCTCAAGTCTCAAAATCTCAGTGTCTCAAATCTCACTATCTAGGGCTCCGTCAGTCCGGATCGTCCCCTATCATCAATTACACGACCACGAACGGTATCCTCC
Organism: Agapanthus africanus; assembly: GCA_030015575.1. Lineage (NCBI taxonomy): Eukaryota > Viridiplantae > Streptophyta > Magnoliopsida > Asparagales > Amaryllidaceae > Agapanthus > Agapanthus africanus. Next base: position 10,099,350 of record JASDDO010000028.1, on the reverse strand, counting down.
GGATATCCGACGTGCCAGGTAAAATCACCGGTAGGCAGTCTTCCCCTGCCAGGCTCATCGTCTACACCTCGAGCTTCTTGCCCCGGGTTACCTTACCGGGTCCACCATGTACCCACAGACGGTTCATCCAACTTCTCGAATCGGATCTCGAAATCTATCTCATAACTGAGAAAATATCATGGTGGACGACTCATACAACACGAGAAAACTGCACTTTTCATTTTAAAAAAAGGGAGAGAGGGAGAAGTTTATATATATTCTTGCGGTTTTCTCCCAAATCCAGGAAATCTCATTAAAATCCAAAATCCAATCATCAATAGCAATTAAACAGTGAATATCGGCATAAAACTCTATAATACTGCATAACAGTGAATAATAATATGCATGAAGTAGCAAGTAATAACTGCAATGTCTAAACTAACATATAATGACGAGTACGCTAATACCATGTCAAATTATCGGTTAACAAGTTATGTCAATGAGTAATATTCTCTAAAGTGTTCGTGATATGGTAATTACCGATGATGATGTGTGTGAGCCGGCAAGTAAGTGTATGTGGAACATACGCATCATTGGTAATGGTGCTGGTGTCCTGACAGCATGATCTCAATAATGGCATATGAAAATACAATATAAGCATGCGGTGCCATGCGAGCAGCAAGAATATGCGGGAGCTGAACAATAAACACAATGACAATTAATTTGCATTTACATAAATATGAGTCATACAGTTTTGCCGTTTGAAATAACACGAATCGTGGTGTTTTGAAAATAAGGGCTACGGTGTTTTAAGAAAAGATATGTCCATTGAAATATCCATAAAGTCCCTTGGCCTGTCTTTAAAATACTCACGATTCGTTAGTTTTGAAATAGGTATGACTCGAGTCTAATCCATCATTTACAAGTAAACTACCGGGCTAAACTAGCAGACTGATCGAAAGGTAAGAAAACCGCCTAACATTTGAGTCGATACATACATACATACATACATATATATATATATATATATAATAGTCGATGATCCCGCCTCAATAGTATCACATACGATACCCTAATACAATATGACATCCTCGAGTAAAGAGTGCAGATCTAACATCAATATAACTCGTACGGTAAATCCGTCGTACGGCATCCCAAATCTGGGTACGGGTCAATGTCACATCAATCACATTATTCATCTGGTATCCTCTTTATCAAATATCATGATCGGGGGTACTGATCTACGTCTAGTACAAAACTGATACCACATATGTATATGCATGCGTGTGTCTGAAAACACCACGTCGAAAGGACCCGCTAAAATATCACGCCGTATCTTAAATACGAACCATATCCCATCACCGATCTCACGGCCTCAAGCCAAGTCTGATCGACTCATCTCCAATCCTAAGTGCTGTCCTGATAATCCATGTATATTTATACGTATGTATGTATATATATATGTATATATATACATAGTCCCATACCCATATATGTGTGTGTCTATACACACACACACACACACACACACACACACACGCACGCACGCACGCACGCACAAGTAATAAGATGAATGCAGGTGTGTGCGTGTGGGTGTAAACCTATTTTAGGGTTCGTGACTAAGAAGCCATGCTAGTTCACTTTTAATAACCCCAAACCCACCATGAACACATAAACATATCTTGAATATCCATGTATCATGAATCACATATATAAACATATATATCATAATTATACTACGAACTGCGGGGTTGCTATACGCCATCCACCCGACTTCCCCCGTAAATATATATCTACTCACCTTGCTTCTTGTGTGCCGATGCCGATGTCGCCATCTTCATCTTCAACGTCTCGACATCACGTGGGGTACCTACACATATAATCCAATCGCAATGCGTATTAAAATCCAATCGGAAAAACCCAAAACGGCACACGCTATGCTCATAGGTAAAAACCTATAGCCTCACATGCAAACACGACCAATAACCCTAGTCGTTGACGTTCAAACGCCACACGACGGAAAAGAATTATCAAATACCAAAATCCATGTTAAAACAAGTCGTAAAACAATGCGCCATCATGAGAAAATGATCCCAGATTTTACCCTAGGTCAAGTCAGCCAATTTTGCATATGCCAAGGGTCTAGTTTACAGGAGATAAAGCCATGGAACAAGAACGAACCCACAAACTGGAATTCCCAGGCCGCAAATTGCGGCCTAAAGGGATAAATTTGCGGCCAAAAGAGGGAATTGGGGTCCTGGGTTTTGGTGGTACACTCCAGGTTGCCTGCACATCACTCTGTGTTTGCTAAATAATTTTCAGGTCACCCGGGTGTTAGCAGATTTCAATATACACTCACAGAATCCAAAATTCTTCCAATATCGGTTTTCTAAATTCGCTAAAATGGGTTCTAGTCTCTGGTTTAGGTCTCCAATCAATCACCACAGGGGTTGTATAGGCTCTACTAACCTTAATTTCACCTTTGGGTTCAACTCAAACCCTAATCCTCAACTTAAAGTTTTCAAAGTTCCCAAAACCACATAATTTCGATTCTAATTTAACATGGATGCTAAAGGAATGGAAATTCTACACTAATGATGGAATAATTACCTCATTTTGCACTCATGAATTCTCTACAGCGCCAAAACTCAAACTTTCTTGGTCCAAAGGGTTGCTTGAGAGCTTGTGCACATTTTTAGTGAAGTGGGAGTGGGGTTTTGGGTTTATTTTGGTGATGAAGTGAGATGATTTGTGGAGGGGGAGATGAGGGCAGCAGCACATGAGGAAATTGGGGGAGAAAATGATGAAGGAAGAAGAAGGGAACAAGTGGGCATGGCTCTCTCTTGACCCCTCACTTTCTCTCACTTGTCCATACCCCATTATTCTATCATTCCTTTTTCTTTTCTTTTGTTTTCTTTTCTTCTTATTTTCTTTTCTTCTCTTTGCAATAGTAAACCCAAAACAAATAACCATACACCCAAAAATCATGTAGGAAAAAATGTAACAATTGTGAAAATGATATGTGCATGTCATGTGCACAAAACACGCTTAAATCCCGATTAGCGATTTTTAATCGTGATTAGCATAAAATTAGTGTATAATAAATCGTAAAAATTCATAATTTGCTTAAATCACATAAAGCACCTTTTTTTGTAATTTCCATATTTTTCCCAATTTATCGGTATTTAATTATATCGCCTTATTAAAATATTCAATATTTTATTATTTAATTACAAAAATTCCCAAAAATAATATTTTATTTTTTTGAAATGTTACACTCCGTAAGGAGGTCTGCATCTCGCTCTACTAGGCTCGAGAATGTGCGATAACCCGCACCATCCCGATCGGGGTTCTCCAAAATGTGTTGTAGAGACACAATTGCAAGGAATTGAATAATACGCTTTTTAAAGAAAACGGTTTTTTAATGTTTAAGGTATTTAAAAGAAAACTCGTATTTTCTCATAAACTTTTGTCCCAAAATTCTTCGTGCTATGTCAAAATGTTTGTTGTGATGAGGTAGATCATTATCTCGTGAGTTATCTAAAAGTAATACAGTTAAATTGAATAATTATAAGTTGTATGTAACATGATGGTATTTTCCTGTAAAAGTGAAATAGAAATTGCAACATGAATTATTTTGAGATGAAACTTATTCTAATGTGTTTATTTATGTTTGTTAAACATTATGAGAGAATATGGTATTTTATTATTTAAGAAAAATGAGTTTTTTTTAAAGAAAAATGAATTCGGAAGTCTGAATAACTCCGCTTCCGATGAGTTTTGTAACGCCCCACACCCCAGTACAGATGGTATTATCCGCTCTGGCCGAAACTGCACGGTTTTTCCCTTAAGAGCGAACCGGACCCGACCAGGGGACACTTCCCAGGAGGTCACCCATCCCAAGACTTCCCTGGCCCGAGCACGCTTAACTACGGAGTTCTCAAGCTCGTGTAGTTCCGGTTCACTTAAAAGGCGCCTCTGAAATTGAGGGTGGTATCATTATATTTATAATGCGGTCGGTCCTCTTTCGGAATGTTTCGAAAATTCCCCATTGTTCTACAGTGGGTCCCACGAACTCCAGAGGTGGCCCCTACAGATTCAAGAGGTGGCCCTCGCGCTCTTGGTATGACAATTGGCGTGGCACTTTGTTCTATGTGGCATTTTGCTCCGTGAACAAGAACCGAGTCCCGATATTCTACCACCTTTGAACAATAGTTCGTCCTCGAACCACAGACCTACTACTGAGGGACCTGCATGGACCACTATAAATATAACGCCCCACGCCCCAATACAGATGGTATTGTCCGCTCTTGCCGAAACTGCACGGTTTTTCCCTTTAGAGCGAACCGGACCCGACCAGGGGCCACTTCTCAGGAGGTCACCCATCCCAAGACTTCCTTGACCCAAGAACGCTTAACTACGGAGTTCTCAAGCTCGTGTAGTTCCGGTTCACTTAAAAGGCGCCTCTGAAATTGAGGGTGGTATCATTATATTTATAATGCAGTCCGGTCCTCTTTCGGAATGTGTTCCGAAAATTCCCCATTGTTCTACAGTGGGTCCCACAGACTCTAGAAGTGGCCCCCACAGATTCAAGAGGTGGCTCCGGCGCTCTTGGTATGACAATTGGCGTGGCACTTTGTTCTGTGTGGCACTTTGCTCCATGAACAAGAACCGGGTCCCGACAAGTTTTGAAAAGGAGAAGTTTTAGAATAAAAATGAAGGAGAGGAGTGAGGACTTACTGGTTATTAAGAAAGAAAGGAGAAGGAAGAAGCTTTCGGAACCGTCGGGACGTCGTTTCGTCCCCGGAATCTCCTTGAAATGGCGTCGGAACTTCGCCTCTTGCTAACTCCACTTGTACAACTTGTGACTTGGAAATTTTAGAGAGTTTTTATAATGAAATTCTGAATGAGGAGATATGAAATGTGGTGTGGTATTTATAGGGAAAATTAGGGTTTAGGGTAATGATGAATAGAATTAAAATGTGGATTAATGCCCATTTTTAATTCTCTGGATAATTACAGAGTAAACAAACATAATGGGAGTTAAGGGGGAGGCCAAGAGGTGTGGGGTAAAATTTTGGGAGCAATACCTACGGGGGGCCCAGCGGTACCGGCCCCATAGGCATTCTCGCCGGCCTAGAACCGGTGATGGGTGTGTGGGATTTGGCCACGTGTCCCTATCGTTTTGTATACTTCAATACATATGTTTGTTTAATCTGTGACTTTTCATTTTACGTGTAGTGCACGTGTAAACCTTTGGGCTTTTAAAAGATTAAAAGAAAAATCAACAAAGATAATGTGGCTGAGGGATTTGATCACAGGGCCTACGTCATAGCAGTGCAAGGCTTTACCAATGTGCTACAAGTACTTTCTTGCTGTTCAAAAGCAAATTAAATTTATAGCTTTTGCTCAGGCTTAGATATTCCTTTCTGAATTTTTGGAAAAAAAATTCTGTACAGGAAGTTCAGGGTTGTTACAGTAACAAAAAAATATGTTCAAGGTACATCATGCTATGGAAACATATGTGTATATGAGGGGTAGGTCATTACCCTGTGAAGTTTTCTAAAAGTATGATTAATAAAAATTACTAAAAGAGATATATGTGAAGTTCATGATATTTTAATGTAAAAGTTAAATTGTGATTGTTTTACAAAAGATTGGATAAAATTTATTCTAGACATGAGTATTAAATTTATAAATGAAGTGTTACAAATTGTTTGATCAAAAGTTAAAGGAAGATGGAGTTATATGCTTTAGAAAAAGGAACATCGATAATAACCCAAAACGGCACACGCCACGCTCATAGGTAAAAACCTATAGCCTCACATGCAAACACGACTAATAACCCTAGTCGTTGACGTTCAAACGCCACACGACAGAAATGAATTATCAAATACCAAAATCCATGTTAAAACAAGTCGTAAAACAATGTGCCAACACGAGAAAATGATCCCAGATTTTACCCTAGGTCAAGTCAGCCAATTTTGCATATGCCAAGGGTCTAGTTTACAGGAGATAAAGCCCTGGAACAAGCACGAACATAAACTGGAATGCCCAGGCCGCAAATTGCGGCCTAAAGGGATAAATTTGCAGCCAAAATAGGGAATTGGGGTCCTGGGTTTTGGTGGTACACTCCAGGTTTCCTGCACATCATTCTATGTTTGCTAAATAATTTTCAGGTCACCCGGGTGTTAACAGATTTCAATATACACTCACAGAATCCAAAATTCTTCCGATATCGTTTTTCTAAGTTTTCTAAAATGGGTTCTAGTCTCTGGTTTAGGTCTCCAATCAATCACCACAGGGGTTGTATACCCTCTACTAACCTTAATTTCACCTTTGGGTTCAACTTAAACCCTAATTCTCAACTTAAAGTTTTCAAAGTTCCCAAAACCACACAATATCGATTCTAATATAACATGAATGCTAAAGGAATGGAAATTCTACACTAATGATGGAATAATTACCTCATTTTGCACTCATGAATCCTTTACAGCGCCAAAACTCAAACTTTCTTGGTCCAAAGGGTTGCTTGAGAGCTTGTGCATATTTTTTGTGAAGTGGGAATGGGGTGGTTTTGGGTTAGTTTTGGTGATGAAGTGAGGTGATTTGTGGAGGAGGAGATGAGGGCAACAGCACATGAGGAAATGGGGGGAGAAAATGATGAAGAAAGAAAAAGGGAACAAGTGGGCATGGCTCTCTCTTGACCCCTCACTTTCTCTCACTTGCCCATACCTCATTATTCTATCATTCCTTTTTCTTTTCTTTTGTTTTCTTTTCTTCTCTTCACAATAGTAAACCCAAAACAAATAACCATACACCATGTAGGAAAAAATGTAACAAGTGTGAAAATGATATGTGCATATCATGTGCACAAAACACGCTTAAAACCCGATTAGCGATTTTTAATCGCGATTAGCACAAAATTAGTGTATAATAAATCGTAAAATTTCCTAATTTGCTTAAGTCACATAAAACACCCATTTTGTAATTTCTATAATTTTCCAAATTTTTCCCAATTTATCGGTATTTAATTATACCGCCTTATTAAAATATTCAATATTTTAATATTTAATTACAAAAATTCCCAAAAATAATTTTTTATTTTTTTGAAATGTTACAATCTTCCCCACTTAAAGAAATTCGGTCCCCGAATTTAAAATTAAACCTCTCAATACTAAAACATTTCAGTAAAAGACTAAGTCGTCGGGGTCCCGAAACATCAATACATAAAACACGTCGTAGCGCAATGCGTGCGCATGAACAATAAGCAGATAACTCAAAAACAAAACCCCGTCAAGCATCCCGCAATTATCGGAGTCATGGTGAAGACATCAATGTCTAAATCCAATACGAAAACCAATATGATATACATCAACACTATACATATAAACACCTGAAGGAAATGCATGCCAAACCGTATTAAGTCGCTGTGCGATGCGCATAACACTGCACAGTGGCGGACGTCTCTAGTAAGAAAATAACTCTCTATATATATCCTTTGTTTACATGCACATACCGCCGTTTTGAAAACAATTTAGAAGGGTTTCCTTGTTTTAAACGTTTCGTGTCATATCAGACACGTAGGTAAATAATGAGACTATAGCTCTCTTTTTGGAAATCCCTTCGATAACTATTAATGCATGAAAAATACATCCAGGTACTGTCCTCTGACTAGTCCTGTTCAGTACGAAACAATAGTAAATATCATAAAAACGTATTGCTCCATAAAAAATCAATCCCAAAAGGTGCATAAGAACACCGCGTGCGTCTGGTGCGCACAGAAATCAAAATCCATGAATGTGTCATACATGTGCATAGAACAAAATCTAAGTGCAACGGGTGTGCACGAAACAGCTGTCAAAGGAAACGGTGTGCCTGACAGCAAAATCATGTGCATCTGATATGCACAAAGAATCCCGATTTAGTGCATCTGGTGTGCACCAAAATCGCATTTCATAACATGCGCCCAACATGCGCGAAAGTCCAAATCAGGTGCATCCATCATGCATGAATAAAAATCTAAATCTTGTGCATCCAACATGCACGAAATCATGAAATCCAATATCAAGCACCGACCATGCGCAAAAATCCAATCAAGTGCACAAGGTGCACAAAACAAATATCGTGTATCACAATCAAAATCCATATCTCAAATGATATCAAATCGTAGTCCAGTGCAACTGCGGTGCACAAATACGTATCAATGCACTGCAAGCATATGTGAACTATACCGAGTGCAAAAACCAAATCGTGTGCGTACATATGCACAAAATCAACTCAACTGTATGAAACCCTTGAAATCATAAACATGTGCAACCAAGACACGAAAACGATATCGAGTGCAATAGCTGTGCACAAATCGTAAATACTTAGTAGGTGCAACCATGGTGCACGGAAACAACTATCATGAAACTCAATCATCAAAACTCAATCATGCGAATAGATCGTCCAAAGTACCGAAATCAAGTATGGCGGAATAGTCCCGCTCAAGCACAACCTCTAAAAATCTCTGGCCAACTGTCATGGTCACTCATAACATGTTTCGTCGACGATGCCGAACTCTGGCCTGCTGGTGTGTGTAAAATGACCACTCCTGGGTCCAAGTCTTCTCGTAATTTATTCCAGAAAGGTCCTGTCGAGGTCTCTCCCAATTCTCGTCTCTGCCGAACTGTCCGGAAGTTATCACCCTTCACTAAATCTGTTTCATGTTCCGGAACAGCTGCATACTCATCGCGACTCCTTTTGGAAAATATATCTATATACAACGCCTCTACATGCGTATCATATCTCTGATGTCGGCGGAGTGGAACATCGTGTCATCAAGATCTCGTACGAACCTCTTACTCCACTTTTATCTAATGTCGACTGCTCCGGACTCGTCTCTTCGTGGCTGCATGGACTATGCTCCAACGACTATACTCGTATCTGGAGTCTCCCACGCAATGCATCCCACCATATAGCATCCGAATGAAATCGAACCATTCGATCGATTCTTCAAAACCTCATAATCCCCCAAGAGCTTAATATCTTAGGTACGGTTTAATAGTATCGAGTACATACCACAGTATCGGTGGACCAACCGTAGAAGGGCGAACCCAAGCGTCACTAATGGCACCGCGGAACTGCCGCAAACCCTAAGGTTCAAAGGCTTTCACACGATCATTATGTCGAGTTAAGGTTTCATTCTTCTAGAGGGTCCATAGAATTGCTTGCATGTCTTTCCGAATACTTTAAACTTGGAGTATGGATTTCTGACATTCGATCGCCTCTATCGACTTTCATCATACCTGTGTGAAGTCGTCTCTAGCTGGAATCAATCTATCTAATGACCTCGCATCGGGGTAAGCAAACGAACCATATGTCCTAGTCATTCATCCTCGGGTGACTAGCGACTTTCTATCATATCTCTAAGTACAATTCGTACTGCAATAGCTCCAACATCTGGGGCAATATCTCGTCGTTCGCAGCAACAACTGGCTCATTCATCTGCATGCTGAACAGTTCCTCAATCATCATGAATAAGCGATACATCAATGGTCATCACATTCTGGCTGGCCTCTATCAGTGGCTCAATCCTCTGGTGCAATTCTACATGCCCGGGAAATCTCATAACAGTGATCCATCAAATGCTCATGGCGCGAAAACACAATAACACGGCGCATCTATGCAAATCGTATGTCCCTAGAATCACGCCCTGGTCAGTCCTCGTTCGTGACGAGCTCGTGCTGACCGCAACTCTAGCCGTATCTCTCTACCCGTAATCATGGCAGCAAAACCATAAACTGGTACTGATGATGATAGATCATAGGAATGAATATAATGCTGTGCAAAGAAATGTACATCTTAAGACTTCTTAAGCGGAGTATCATATCGTAAATATGCCGCGGAACATACGTACGGTACGTCACTCTACTCAAGCTACCTAGTCCATCAACCAAGGGTCATCCTACACTCCGAAGGTAAAACCTAACGCTCTGATACCAACTTTGTCACGTCCCGAAAAGTACGGAACATGACCGACACTTAAATTACGAAACGTCTCGAGGCGTACGTAATCTAAGTAAGCCAAAACCCAGAAATCAAAACCAAGTAAAGCAGTAGAGTGAAGGAAAACCAATTTAAATCAAGTAGTTTAGAAACATAAGCCAAAATATGCATTTTTTTAAAATCACAAGTCTTTTCTGAAATTTCGGCAGAGTTTCCTTTGTAAAAACTGGCCCCGAACAGGATACAACATGATAAATATATGCATCAATGATAAAAAGAATCCCTAAGCGGGAGCTAGCTCTTCGTCAATCGACGACCACAACCACGCAAGCAATATAATATACAACGCCGAAAGGCGAGGATCAAAACTGAAAGGAAAATCTAAAACAACATGAATTCCATCATAATACAATGCGTAACTCCAAGGTCGAAAGAATAAACATCACTGGTCTGCTAAGTCAATAAAATATACATGTCTGGTTGATGAAGTTTACTAGATACAACTGAATGTAATAAAGTACAATGTCGGTCACGATACAAGTGAACCCACTTACCAAAGCAATCACCCGGAAAGGGAGCAGTGTGCCAGCAAAGCCGTAATGAAACCTGTACGGCAAAACCTGCAAGAAATCGTGGCACAGCGGGGGTGAGTTGCCAACTCGTGAGTAAAAAACATCACCGAGCAGAAATCGTATGTATGACACAATCCTAGGTCAATACGATCAATACAAATATATCCTCAACATGATAAAGTCTGAAGCATGAAAAGGTGGCAAGGGTAAACACCTAAACATAAGTGTAATCCCATGTGCTCGTGTCAGTGCCTCAGGTAGCAACATATCATATGAATGAAGTATGAATGTATGAAAACAGAATACATGTAAATGAAGAAACTGCTTTCATAACTTAGTGAGATTTCTGTATATTTAAAACGAGGTATCATCAATGAAATCAACATAAACAGTGTCTTGTATCGACACAAAACATAAATCCCAATATCTCAATATCTCAGGCTATGGCTATCCGGACTGGCCTGTATCATCAAATCTCAATACCTCAATATCTCAAGTCTCAAAATCTCAGTGTCTCAAATCTCACTATCTAGGGCTCCGTCAGTCCGGATCGTCCCCTATCATCAATTACACGACCACGAATGGTATCCTCCGGATATCCGACGTGCCAGGTAAAATCACCGGTAGGCAGTCTTCCCCTGCCAGGCTCATCGTCTACACCTCGAGCTTCTTGCCCCGGGTTACCTTACCGGGTCCACCATGTACCCACAGACGGTTCATCCAACTTCTCGAATCGGATCTCGAAATCTATCTCATAACTGAGAAAATATCATGGTGGACGACTCATACAACACGAGAAAACTGCACTTTTCATTTTAAAAAAAGGGAGAGAGGGAGAAGTTTATATATATTCTTGCGGTTTTCTCCCAAATCCAGGAAATCTCATTAAAATCCAAAATCCAATCATCAATAGCAATTAAACAGTGAATATCGGCATAAAACTCTATAATACTGCATAACAGTGAATAATAATATGCATGAAGTAGCAAGTAATAACTGCAATGTCTAAACTAACATATAATGACGAGTACGCTAATACCATGTCAAATTATCGGTTAACAAGTTATGTCAATGAGTAATATTCTCTAAAGTGTTCGTGATATGGTAATTACCGATGATGATGTGTGTGAGCCGGCAAGTAAGTGTATGTGGAACATACGCATCATTGGTAATGGTGCTGGTGTCCTGACAGCATGATCTCAATAATGGCATATGAAAATACAATATAAGCATGCGGTGCCATGCGAGCAGCAAGAATATGCGGGAGCTGAACAATAAACACAATGACAATTAATCTGCATTTACATAAATATGAGTCATACAGTTTTGCCGTTTGAAATAACACGAATCGTGGTATTTTGAAAATTAGGGCTACGGTGTTTTAAGAAAAGATATGTCCTTTGAAATATCCATAAAGTCCCTTGGCCTGTCTTTAAAATACTCACGATTCGTTAGTTTTGAAATAGGTATGACTCGAGTCTAATCCATGATTTACAAGTAAACTACCGGGCTAAACTAGCAGACTGATCGAAAGGTAAGAAAACCGCCTAACATTTGAGTCGATACATACATACATACATACATACACACACACACACACACACACATATATATATATATATATATATAATAGTCGATGATCCCGCCTCAATAGTATCACATACGATACCCTAATACAATATGACATCCTCGAGTAAAGAGTGCAGATCTAACATCAATATAGCTCGTACGGTAAATCCGTCGTACGGCATCCCAAATCTGGGTACGGGTCAATGTCACATCAATCACATTATTCATCTGGTATCCTCTTTATCAAATATCATGATTGGGGGTACTGATCTACGTCTAGTACAAAACTGATACCACATATGTATATGCATGCGTGTGTCTGAAAACACGACGTCGAAAGGACCCGCTAAAATATCACGCCGTATCTCAAATACGAACCATATCCCATCACCGATCTCACGGCCTCAAGCCCAGTCTGATCGACTCATCTCCAATCCTAAGTGCTGTCCTGATAATCCATGTATATTTATACGTATGTATGTATATATATATATGTGTATATATATATACATAGTCCCATACCCATATGTGTATGTGTCTATATATATATATATATATATATATACACACACACACTCACACACGCACAAGTAATAAGATGAATGCAGGTGTGTGCGTGCGGGTGTAAACCTATTTTAGGGTTCGTGACTAAGAAGCCATGCTAGTTCACTTTTAATAACCCCAAACCTACCATGAACACATAAACATATCTTGAATATCCATGTGTCATGAATCACATATATAAACATATATATCATAATTATACTACGAACTGCGGGGGTGCTATACGCCATCCACCCGACTTCCCCCGTAAATATATATTTACTCACCTTGCTTCTTGTGTGCCGATGCCGATGTCGCCATCTTCATCTTCAACGTCTCGACATCACGTGGGGTACCTACACATATAATCCAATCGCAATGCGTATTAAAATCCAATCGGAAAAACCCAAAACGGCACACGCTACGCTCATAGGTAAAAACCTATAGCCTCACATGCAAACACGACCAATAACCCTAGTCGTTGACGTTCAAACGCCACACGACGGAAAAGAATTATCAAATACCAAAATCCATGTTAAAACAAGTCGTAAAACAATGCGCCAACATGAGAAAATGATCCCAGATTTTACCCTAGGTCAAGTCAGGCAATTTTGCATATGTCAAGGGTCTAGTTTACAGGAGATAAAGCCATGGAACAAGAACGAACCCAAACTGGAATTCCCAGGCCGCAAATTGCGGCCAAAAGAGGGAATTGGGGTCCTGGGTTTTGGTGGTACACTCCAGGTTGCCTGCACATCACTCTGTGTTTGCTAAATAATTTTCAGGTCACCCGGGTGTTAGCAGATTTCAAAATACACTCACAGAATCCAAAATTCTTCCGATATCGGTTTTCTAAATTCGCTAAAATGGGTTCTAGTCTCTGTTTTAGGTTTCCAATCAATCACCACAGGGGTTGTATAGGCTCTACTAACCTTAATTTCACCTTTGGGTTCAACTCAAACCCTAATCCTCAACTTAAAGTTTTCAAAGTTCCCAAAACCACATAATTTCGATTCTAATTTAACATGGATGCTAAAGGAATGGAAATTCTACACTAATGATGGAATAATTACCTCATTTTGCACTCATGAATTCTCTACAGCGCCAAAACTCAAACTTTCTTGGTCCAAAGTGTTGCTTGAGAGCTTGTGCACATTTTTAGTGAAGTGGGAGTGGGGTTTTGGGTTTATTTTGGTGATGAAGTGAGATGATTTGTGGAGGGGGAGATGAGGGCAGCAGCACATGAGGAAATTGGGGGAGAAAATGATGAAGGAAGAAGAAGGGAACAAGTGGGCATGGCTCTCTCTTGACCCCTCACTTTCTCTCACTTGTCCATACCTCATTATTCTATCATTCCTTTTTCTTTTCTTTTGTTTTCTTTTCTTCTTCTTTTCTTTTCTTCTCTTTGCAATAGTAAACCCAAAACAAATAACCATACACCCAAAAATCATGTAGGAAAAAATGTAACAAGTGTGAAAATGATATATGCATGTCATGTGCACAAAACACGCTTAAATCCCGATTAGCGATTTTTAATCGTGATTAGCATAAAATTAGTGTATAATAAATCGTAAAATTTCATAATTTGCTTAAATCACATAAAGCACCTTTTTTTTGTAATTTCCATATTTTTTCCCAATTTATCGGTATTTAATTATATCGCCTTATTAAAATATTCAATATTTTATTATTTAATTACAAAAATTCCCAAAAATAATATTTTATTTTTTTTGAAATGTTACACTCCGTGAGGAGGTCTGCATCTCGCTCTACTAGGCTCGAGAATGTGCGATAACCCGCACCATCCCGATCGGGGTTCTCCAAAATAGGTTGTAGAGGCACAATTGCAAGGAATTGAATAATACGCTTTTTAAAGAAAACGGTTTTTTAATGTTTAAGGTATTTAAATGAAAACTCGTATTTTCTCATAAACTATTGTCCCAAAATTCATCGTGCTATGTCAAAAATGTTTGTTGTGATGAGATAGATCATTATCTCGTGAGTTATCTAAAGGTAATACAGTTAAATTGAATAATTATAAGTTGTATGTAACATGATGGTATTTTCCTGTAAAAGTGAAATAGAAATTGCAACATGAATTATTTTGAGATGAAACTTATTCTAATGTGTTTATTTATGTTTGTTAAACATTATGAGAGAATATGGTATTTTATTATTTAAGAAAAATGAGTTTTTTTAAAGAAAAATGAATTCAGAAGTCTGAATAACTCCGCTTCCGATGAGTTTTGTAACGCCCCACGCCCCAGTACAGATGGTATTGTCCGCTCTGGCCGAAACCGTACGGTTTTTCCCTTAAGAGCGAACCGGACCCGACCAGGGGACACTTCCCAGGAGGTTACCCATCCCAAGACTTCCCTGGCCCGAGCACGCTTAACTACGGAGTTCTCAAGCTCGTGTAGTTCCGGTTCACTTAAAAGGCACCTCTGAAATTGAGGGTGGTATCATTATATTTATAATGCAGTCGGTCCTCTTTCGGAATGTGTTTCGAAAATTCCCCATTGTTCTACAGTGGGTCCCACGAACTCTAGAGGTGGCCCCCACAGATTCAAGAGGTGGCCCTCGCGCTCTTGGTATGACAATTGGAGTGGCACTTTGTTCTATGTGGCATTTTGCTCCGTGAACAAGAACTGAGTCCCGACATTCTACCACCTTTGAACAATAGTTCTGTAAGTGCACGGCGGCGCCCCGGCCGTCAACCCGACGGCCAAAACGCGAAAGCGGTGAATAACTTAAATTTTTGCGGACTTTGCAAACCGGCACCACCGCGCACTAAACTCCGGATCGTAACCATTAACAAGTCTAAGCTAACAAGAAGAAGGGTTAGAGATATACCGACTGATCCGAGTCCTCCGGTCTTCATCTCCACTCCGATCTCCTCGCGGGATCTCCGTCCGTCTCCTCCTCGTCGGAAGGGCACCACATCGTCTGCATCTTTTACGGGCTCCCGCCTCAATACCGAGGCAACTCGGGCGCAAAGTTGGCTAGCCGACGCGCCCAAGATTTGCTGTAGAATAATGTAGAAGCTTGTCTTTTTGGGGCTTAAGAGGTTGCCATGTATGGAGGAATTTTTGCAAGAATAATCATGGATGAAAACTTGATGAAGAATGGAGTATGCTCTCAAAAGAAAATGAGCATTCCCAGCAAAAGGGCTCGGCCAAGCCATGAATTGTGCCCACTGGAAAATTAATAAGAATCAAGCAAGCACTCACTGATTCCCTCAATGCAACCAAATGAATTTATATGTATATATAAATTAATCCCTCATGAAACTTCCAGCACACTCATGTTTTATTCATTCCTTACAAGGAAATGAATTCACACAATTAAACAATGCACACTCCATACTACAAACAGTGGCCGGCCAAACTCTTTCACAATTCAATTTCCAACACAAAATCACAAACCCATACCTACACATGTCATAATTAATGCAAGAATGGTGCAATAGAAAAGATTCTCTCATAATAAAATCTTTTGCAATAAACCCCCTCCTCAAAGTGTTATTTGCAAACTTGCAATTAACACCCCCAAACGAAAAGTCCGACCGGGAAGGAAAAAGAGAAAACCGGCCGGAACGGAATGCAAACTGGCAACTCCAGAAAACTGGTCCCGTAATAAATTACAGGAAAACCCCATACTGTGCATACACACCCGCATCTGTATTCCGTCCGGATACAAATGCAAAGAGACAAAACTACACAATCAAATACTAAGATCCGGCTTAAGCCAAAGCCGGCTAGTAAAAACCGTCCGATCACGATCCGTGCAATACCGCACGTATCTGATCGAACCCTGCCATATCTCCATACGGCCTCTACAGCGTTTCGCCCGAAAGCTTGAGTAACTGTAAGTGTGGTGGACTCTAAAGACTCGTCAATACTATGGCTGTGGATTTAACCACTAGCACGTCAGAGGTATAAGCCAATACGTGACGGGCCACCAGCTATTGACTAAAAGGGACGTCGATGAGGAAGCTCACCCCGACACCCAACTGAGCCTGTCAGTGACAATATCCGTACAGTCCGGTCCGTTCGTCTATGAGCATCGCATGGCGGGCCTAGGGGGTTGGTAAAAGTCAGACCCCCAAAAGCGGTACAAGTCGTGTCGGAGTGTAGCCCAGAACACCCTGAGATACTACTGGAATACCTACCAGTAAATCTCCTGCCTTGGCCAAGGTCTTTGTGTAATGGCTCTCCTAGACACAGCGCGACCTCACCCCCAATACCGGGAGAGACGAAACCCCTGAAGATCCGCTCACTGCCTCCATGTGGCTCGGGACTGTACCCAACTAAAACCTGTTTGCACGACTCCTTTGAGCCGTGGTAGGGTAGTAATCAAAGTACAGTGGGAACTCACACGAGACAAACGACGATCCCCAGGTCGATGAACTAACCTGTACACATGTCACCTGGGAACTGCTATCTGACGTCAGGTATAAGACCAACTAGCATGTTCCCGGCGAGTCCTGTCCGGTGTACTCATAACCCAATGAGCACCTGTATACATCTTAGGTGAACCTACTGACACCAGTGGCTTGTGAGACCGGCCACCGCCCCTCGTCGGGGTCTCGACTGTATACACTAGTCTACTCTGGAGAATCGATGCCCTGTCTCGAAACTCCCACGACTAGGGACCTTTTAAGGATGTGCTTATAGACTCCAGCTCTCACTTATATGATCGCCCTCATACTGCCGGCAGTCAAGCAAGAATCCTAGGGGCTCTATCAACGTGCAATAGCAACATGTCAGGTCGCCTAAAGCAGTACACGATGATAAAGGTAAACCAGATAGCAAACTATCATCTCGAGTAAGACTGTTCTACCGGGATAGGTCCTCCCTTAATCATCGCAATCACGTGCCTGTGATCCAATAATCGACTCTGAGGGCACTATCTCCAACAATCTCCCACTTGCACTCAAGGCTAATTATTGCGATGTCGCATACTCACAGCCCGTGTGATACCGAACACCCAACTCCTCTACTAGTCAGTCTCACAAATCCCGTTTGTGAAACTATTGCGGTCGAGGAATAGCCTCAGTGAGTGGATCCGCCTAGAAGTTTCTTTCTATGTCTCTCTATATCTCAAGTTCGCGGAGAAAACCATCTCCCGAAATGAGCAATACCTGCCTTAGAATGTCTGGATGTCTGATGGGACGTAGCTCATAAATGAACTCCAAATCCAAACCTCTTAGACTGTATCGTCAACTGAACTTAATCAGTATCCTGCGCGCCATGCCACCCTCAGTATCACCTTGGACCATCTGTCCAAAATACTGCCCCTCGTCAGAAGGATAACTATAACTCTGACAACCTCCTTGTCGTCCATGTCACCTTGGAAACCTGGAATGATAACTGTCTCTCGAATGAGGCTGTCGTTATCATATCCCTAGAACATCCACTTATGTTCTAAAACTGCTTCCTACCGTTTCTCCAGGATTGGATCAATATCAACTTGTTGCACCTACTGCAAGAACAACATCTGGAGTGG
Organism: Agapanthus africanus; assembly: GCA_030015575.1. Taxonomy (NCBI): domain Eukaryota; kingdom Viridiplantae; phylum Streptophyta; class Magnoliopsida; order Asparagales; family Amaryllidaceae; genus Agapanthus; species Agapanthus africanus. The sequence continues at coordinate 10,081,189 of JASDDO010000028.1, read as the reverse complement.
TACTTGACATCTCATGATTGACTCAATTGCCTAAGCAAGTGATCTGCCAATCATGAACATTCCTCTCCCCTTTAGTCTGTAAGACACCTTTAGAGAGGGTGACTCCATCACCTGCAGGTACACTACCATGCCAGGAGTCGTCCATTCCAAATACTCTTAGAATGCTGTCTAAGTACCCTGATTGGGAAACCACCCAAATCTAGATCAAAAACTATAGATCTAGTAACCAGAATGTCTGATATAATATCCAAGTCCTGTGTGGAGAAACCACTGTGTGACGACCAAAGTATAACCGATCGTAGTAAAGGAATATCACTTCCTACTACCTTCTCAACAGATCCATCTCCTATTCTGATGACGTCAAACCTATGACTGTCACATCAGAAATAGATGATCTATCTCCGCTACATCTGCTTTAGTCTATAAATAGACATAAGCCTGATGTCCACCAATGCTTCCGCTGCTCCCACTGACTACGACAACCCTCTGGCAGAGTCATATACACGTACACTTCTGAAGCTAGTTCAGAACGACGCTATACTCATCTCCTGCCTGCGGTCTCGCAGCCTGGAACAACAACAATGGCAAGTGTGGGTAAACAAGAACTTCCCTGTCACCGTCCTTGAGGCTACCGAAGTACCTCTCGGGTGCCTGAAGTTACCCACCTTATCTGCGGAGTGGCCAATGGAATGTCAAATCAGATTGAATCTTCAGGTTCCTTATCAAATCTTCAGTAATCGTTTGCGGTTCTGGAATCACTTCCAGTTCTACCATACTCCCACTGCTGTTTTTGAAAAAATCCATTTTTAGTAAAACTGTGGCGAGTCTAGATGATAGAAAATCAACCCTCGTCATAGCCTGGGTCAACCCACAAACAGCCATTACAGAAACGTGCCTAGAGTTATCCAGAGTCTGGTTTTAATCATAAGCCGGACAACTCCCCGTACCTTAACAACGTTAAGATATGAACTGTTCTACATCCAATATAGAACCAGAGGCACTGATTTAATTGAACCAGATTCAAATCATGCAGATGTCTCCATTGCATGTCAACTAATGGAGAGAGGTCCGATCAGCGTTACTCAACTTAGGAATACTTCCAATTATGAGTAACCTGAAAGAGAAGTAATTTCTCTTTATCATTACTATTAACTGAATACCATACACAAGTATCTACATCTTCGATCACTTTGAAGAATCCCGATACTTGCTATACCTGGTTCTCTACTCTATTCAAATACCTATAACTCCTCAAAACTTAGACCCTGTGTTTCTACGAAACACATGTCTAAGAACTAGAGAAGTCAAAAGTAAACAGAATACAGTACGAGGACCAACCCCTCTGTCCTGATGGACACTGGACAACATACAATACTCTGTATAAGTCCCTTGAGTCTAGTGACTCATTCACTGTGTGTCGTAGGTTGAAAACTGTACTTTTGGTTAAGAAGAATTACACCGCTGTTTAATGCTCCTTACCTGACCATCCACTGATATAGGTAAATGTCATCGACATAATATCAAAAGGTATATCTCACTCTATGAAAATAGACGTACAGATATATCAATTTGAAATTGGTGCATAACCGCGGATATTCAAAACCAAATAATTGCTAACTTGCAAACAACCCAGGTGACTTCCTCAAAAATGAGGATGATCACCCAATTCCCAATAACTCACTCCCACTCATCATCTGTAAAACCATACAGATGTGAGAATCATACCTGGTAAATACATACCCTGGAGTAAGTGTCTAATCGGGAAATCAGTTTTCCATTAACAGTACACAGTGAGACTGAAACATTGAAATGTTTCGATGGGGTATCCCGGTATTCCTAGTAATGCCTCTTCCAGATTCACGACTGTAACCGTATAGTTCTTTGCCACCTCTCCAAATCCCTTCATATGTCTTTAGTCTTTACCTTCTGTACACCCCTTTAGGCCAAATGGTTTTCTTCCTTCCCTACCGTTCGGCACCAGCCTATGGTTTGGAAGAAGACTATCCAAAAAGCATAAAGGGTGTACTGTCCTAATCCTAGGAGCACTCGCAACGCGAGAGAAGGTGAAGATAAAAGACACCTGAATGTACTTTATTCTTATTTCTCCTGAACCAGGATCCATCCCCGAACTGGAACAAGTTCCTTTCGAGTTCGTATATAACCATACGATGGATTATCCAATAAAATGGGATCTTCGTAGTGATACGGAGTGTCCTGGAGAAATACAAAGGTGATTTAGGATTGGCGAAGAAATACTTGGTTTGGTCGTGAATAGCAGTCGCAATTTACTTTGCCCTCTTACTAATCCCTTGCTTTGTCTTAATCTTAATACCTTTCTGTACACCGTTTAGGCTAACTGGTTTTCTTCATTCCCTACCGGTCGGCACCAGCCTATGGATTGGAAGAAGACTATCCAATTTGCGTAATAGGTGTACTACTCCTAAACCAAGGAGTACTCGTAACTTGAGAGGAGGCAAAAAGGAAAAGACAACTGAATAATCCTATTCGTTTTCTCCAGAACCGGAAACCATCCTCGAATTCCTTCGAGTTCGTATCTAACCATACGATGGTTTTGTCCAATGGAAGTGGACGTTCGCAGTAATACGGGGTGTCCTGGAGAAAAGGGTAAAAGTAGGAGTGGCAATGAGGTCTGCAACTCTGACAATCCAAAAGCCAGTGTTAAGAAGGTTCGGTCAACTTGGTCACTGAGTCATAGTCTTAGGGTCGGGTCAATGGTCGCTGCCAGAGAGAGAGAGAAAAGAAACACTCAGCGTGCACTCTATCCTAGATCAGAATGGTTACCAATTTATCTAATCTGGAAACCTCCCACTGTACCTCAAATTCTCCTCCAAACCTGAAAGAAGAATTAGTCGGGGTCACCCGAGGAGTAAACCAACTCATCAGTGGGAATCGGGATCCAACTCTCATCGCATGATAACGTGACGGAATCCGCTCACGGTATCACACTCCAGAAGGTATGCGCATATCTGGCAAGTTTCAGTTCTTTTGAAACTCCCGATGTGATTTCTGCCCCATGCTCTTATGACCTTGACTTTGGCCAACAAATCATAAGTCACATGTCAAGTTCTACCCGTCATTCTCCAGGTTGATTCGAATCCACCCGCACAAGCCCTTGACTTTGGCCAACAAGGCTATACGACTGTTCCAAACCAACGCATCTATCTATGCTGCATATGAATAACCAACAGCTACCAAACACTGTGCCTTGACTTTGGCCAACAAACACAGCTTGAATACTATTGACTACCCATATGAAACGACGGAGGGCTACGAATTGTTTCTGGCGAAAACCTTTAACGTAGTGAACTTGATATCGTTGAAGGAACGGATAGCTTTTTAGAAAATATAGTGACGAAAACCTTTACTAAAGAGGTCACTCCCGGTGAAGGGATCTCGGCTCTTTCCCCGTAGAATGAGGTGCAGGATATTCCAACTGAATACCACGGTGCAAAGCAAAAGTAATCGGCTATAGTGAAGTTAATGCCCTGACGCAAACTTCTGTCCAAGGGGTCACTCCCGGTGAAGGGATCTCGGCCCTTGCCTCGTCGACTGAGGAGCAGGATATTCCAAATGAATACCACGATGCAAAACAAAAGTGAACGTCCTTGCAATAACAGCTTTTTGAAAAAGTGTTCCAACAACATCAGAATAGGTTTGTTTAACTTGCATTGATCCGAATCAACGCAGTCCCATCAATTAATCACACCACAAAGAACGAAAATATACCGACGTACGTATATGCCATCCGCATTCGCCACTGGGTCCCGTCATCACTCGTTAGGTTAGCTTACTAACGACAGAGCGGGGACTGGACTAGCGCGGATGAAAAACATATACAACATCTACTAATATATATACCAATATATTATATTTCGCTCAAGGCGTGAAAAGAAATACAACATCACAGAAATGTACAGCATCACAGAACAATACAGATATCTGGGATCCCCGGGTTTCACAGAGCCACTACTGAAACCCGACGTTCCCCTGGTCGTGTGGATAGCCTGTGCAATGAAATCCTAGACCCCTACGGGCGCGGCAAGTTACCCGCCAAAACCTGAAGCGAGGCAGCCCCCTTCAGCTCCGTGAATGGACCACCCAGCACTTCACGGAATCCGGTAACTTGGGCACCCCTCCTGGGTCAACCTGTACCCCCTACGAGTGCGGCGAATAGCCCGCCAATCCTAGAGTGAAGCCCCCTCCGTCCCAATGCCATGAGATGCGGGCTTGTTGCCCTCTAGAACCCGGCTACCCGTGCACCCCTCCGCGGGGTAATCCTAGTACAGAAAGTAAAATATACATACAACGGGTACATCGACCGCAACCAGGTCGTGCCCCAAAAGAATAATACAAACAGGCAGTGACGGCAGTTTACAAGTCGGACGCTCGCCCCGCAAAATCAAATGTACAAAATACAACAGCACAGTACTAGCATTGCATCCAGGCTATCCCCCACGACCGATCCGCAACATCACAGCATAAACATAGAACATCAACGTGAAAGTCACGTTCGCAAATCCGTCTAACCGGGCTATAGCAGTTAGACCGGATTTACCGATCGAGTGACATTCACGGTCGCAGATATAATGTAAATACTGTGAAAAAATGTGTTTAAAATATCCGATCGATCAAAAAATAACAAGTGGGCCCCAAATCAAAACTGTAGCACTCACAGAAACACTGGGCCCAATTTTAATATCCCAGAAACCACATTTCTAACTCAGGAACATACTGCAAAATTTTGGGGGGGTGAACAGTAAACATTGCGGCGGAAGAGCGGCCAAATCAGGGGTTTGGCCGCCCTTCCGCGGCGGAACAGTGAGATCAGGTTACCAAATTTTTACAGTATGCTTCTATTTGCCTGCACATCACTCTGAGACAACCTGAAAAATTTTTGGACTCAAAAAAAAAAAATTCGACAGAAACTGATGTGGTTGAAATACGTGTTTTCGGGATTTTGTTCGATCGGAAAAGTAAAACACATCAAACGAAGCTAGACGAAGTTAATGGCGAGGCTCTGATACCACTGTAAGTGCACGGCGGCGCCCCGGCCGTCAACCCGACGGCCAAAACGCGAAAGCGGTGAATAACTTAAATTTTTGCGGACTTTGCAAACCGGCACCACCGCGCACTAAACTCCGGATCGTAACCATTAACAAGTCTAAGCTAACAAGAAGAAGGGTTAGAGATATACCGACTGATCCGAGTCCTCCGGTCTTCATCTCCACTCCGATCTCCTCGCGGGATCTCCGTCCGTCTCCTCCTCGTCGGAAGGGCACCACATCGTCTGCATCTTTTACGGGCTCCCGCCTCAATACCGAGGCAACTCGGGCGCGAAGTTGGCTAGCCGACGCGCCCAAGATTTGCTGTAGAATAATGTAGAAGCTTGTCTTTTTGGGGCTTAAGAGGTTGCCATGTATGGAGGAATTTTTGCAAGAATAATCATGGATGAAAACTTGATGAAGAATGGAGTATGCTCTCAAAAGAAAATGAGCATTCCCAGCAAAAGGGCTCGGCCAAGCCATGAATTGTGCCCACTGGAAAATTAATAAGAATCAAGCAAGCACTCACTGATTCCCTCAATGCAACCAAATGAATTTATATGTATATATAAATTAATCCCTCATGAAACTTCCAGCACACTCATGTTTTATTCATTCCTTACAAGGAAATGAATTCACACAATTAAACAATGCACACTCCATACTACAAACAGTGGCCGGCCAAACTCTTTCACAATTCAATTTCCAACACAAAATCACAAACCCATACCTACACATGTCATAATTAATGCAAGAATGGTGCAATAGAAAAGATTCTCTCATAATAAAATCTTTTGCAATAAACCCCCTCCTCAAAGTGTTATTTGCAAACTTGCAATTAACACCCCCAAACGAAAAGTCCGACCGGGAAGGAAAAAGAGAAAACCGGCCGGAACGGAATGCAAACTGGCAACTCCAGAAAACTGGTCCCGTAATAAATTACAGGAAAACCCCATACTGTGCATACACACCCGCATCTGTATTCCGTCCGGATACAAATGCAAAGAGACAAAACTACACAATCAAATACTAAGATCCGGCTTAAGCCAAAGCCGGCTAGTAAAAACCGTCCGATCACGATCCGTGCAATACCGCACGTATCTGATCGAACCCTGCCATATCTCCATACGGCCTCTACAGCGTTTCGCCCGAAAGCTTGAGTAACTGTAAGTGTGGTGGACTCTAAAGACTCGTCAATACTATGGCTGTGGATTTAACCACTAGCACGTCAGAGGTATAAGCCAATACGTGACGGGCCACCAGCTATTGACTAAAAGGGACGTCGATGAGGAAGCTCACCCCGACACCCAACTGAGCCTGTCAGTGACAATATCCGTACAGTCCGGTCCGTTCGTCTATGAGCATCGCATGGCGGGCCTAGGGGGTTGGTAAAAGTCAGACCCCCAAAAGCGGTACAAGTCGTGTCGGAGTGTAGCCCAGAACACCCTGAGATACTACTGGAATACCTACCAGTAAATCTCCTGCCTTGGCCAAGGTCTTTGTGTAATGGCTCTCCTAGACACAGCGCGACCTCACCCCCAATACCGGGAGAGACGAAACCCCTGAAGATCCGCTCACTGCCTCCATGTGGCTCGGGACTGTACCCAACTAAAACCTGTTTGCACGACTCCTTTGAGCCGTGGTAGGGTAGTAATCAAAGTACAGTGGGAACTCACACGAGACAAACGACGATCCCCAGGTCGATGAACTAACCTGTACACATGTCACCTGGGAACTGCTATCTGACGTCAGGTATAAGACCAACTAGCATGTTCCCGGCGAGTCCTGTCCGGTGTACTCATAACCCAATGAGCACCTGTATACATCTTAGGTGAACCTACTGACACCAGTGGCTTGTGAGACCGGCCACCGCCCCTCGTCGGGGTCTCGACTGTATACACTAGTCTACTCTGGAGAATCGATGCCCTGTCTCGAAACTCCCACGACTAGGGACCTTTTAAGGATGTGCTTATAGACTCCAGCTCTCACTTATATGATCGCCCTCATACTGCCGGCAGTCAAGCAAGAATCCTAGGGGCTCTATCAACGTGCAATAGCAACATGTCAGGTCGCCTAAAGCAGTACACGATGATAAAGGTAAACCAGATAGCAAACTATCATCTCGAGTAAGACTGTTCTACCGGGATAGGTCCTCCCTTAATCATCGCAATCACGTGCCTGTGATCCAATAATCGACTCTGAGGGCACTATCTCCAACAAGTTCGTCCTCGAACCACAGACCTACTACTGAGGGACCTGCATGGACCACTATAAATATAACGCCCTACGCCCCTGTACAGATGGTATTGTCCGCTCTGGTCGAAACTGCACGGTTTTTCCCTTTAGAGCGAACCGGACCCGACCAGGGGCCACTTCTCAGGAGGTCACCCATCCCAAGACTTCCTTGACCCAAGAACGCTTAATTACGGAGTTCTCAAGCTCGTGTAGTTCCGGTTCACTTAAAAGGCGCCTCTGAAATTGAGGGTGGTATCATTATATTTATAATGCAGTCCGGTCCTCTTTCGGAATGTGTTCCGAAAATTCCCCATTGTTCTACAGTGGGTCCCACGGACTCTAGAGGTGGCCCCCACAGATTCAAGAGGTGGCTCCGGCGCTCTTGGTACGACAATTGGCATGGCACTTTGTTCTGTGTGGCACTTTGCTCCATGAACAAGAACCGGGTCCCGACAAGTTTTGAAAAGGAGAAGTTTTAGAATAGGAATGAAGGAGAGGAGTGAGGACTTACTGGTTATTAAGAAAGAAAGGAGAAGGAAGAAGCTTCCGGAACCGTCGGGACGTCGTTTCGTCGCCGGAATCTCCATGAAATGGCGTCGGAACTTCGCATTTTGCTAACTCCACTTTTACAACTTGTGACTTGGAAATTTTAGAGAGTTTTTATAATGAAATTCTGAATGAGGAGATATGAAATGTGGTGTGGTATTTATAGGGAAAATTAGGGTTTAGGGTAATGATGAATAGAATTAAAATGTGGATTAATGCCCATTTTTAATTCTCTGGATAATTACAGAGTAAACAAACATAATGGGAGTTAAGGGGGAGGCCAAGAGGTGTGGGGTAAAATTTTGGGAGCAATACCTACGGGGGGCCCAGCGGTACCGGCCCCATAGGTATTCTCGCCGGCCTAGAACCGGTGATGGGTGTGTGGGATTTGGCCACGTGTCCCTATCGTTTTGTATACTTCAATGTACATGTTTGTTTAATCTGTGACTTTTCATTTTACGTGTAGTGCATGTGTAAACCTTTGGGCTTTTAAAAGATTAAAAGAAAAATCAACAAAGATAATGTGGCTGGGGGATTTGATCACAGGGCCTACGTCATAGCAGTGCAAGGCTTTACCAATGAGCTACAAGTACTTTCTTGCTTTTCAAAAGCAAATTAAATTTATAGCTTTTGCTCAGGCTTAGATATTCCTTTCTGTATTTTTGGAAAAAAAAATCTGTACAGGAAGTTCAGGGTTGTTACAGTAACAAAAAAATATATTCAAGGTACATAATGCTATGGAAACATGTGTGTATATGAGGGGTAGGTCATTACCCTGTGAAGTTTTCTAAAAGTATGATTAACAAAAATTACTAAAAGAGATATATGTGAAGTTCATGATATTTTAATGTAAAAGTTAAATTATGATTGTTTTACAAAAGATTGGATAAAATTTATTCTAGACATGAGTATTAAATTTATAAATGAAGTGTTACAAATTGTTTGATCAAAAGTTAAAGGAAGATGGAGTTATATGCTTTAGAAAAAGGAACATCGATAATAACTCCACTTTTTACTGATTTTGATTGAAAATAAATTCAAGAGATAGAAAGATTTGGAGGGACTTACAAGTGAATTAGGTCAAGGGAAAATAGAAGAAAAGAGATTAGTAGTCGTGGCGTTGCGGGGTCGCCGGAATAGCCTCGATTTCTTGCCAAAAGTTGGTCGTTGACTAACTCCTCTTCTACTCTACTTGTACTTGAGAAAAAAATTGAGAGTTTTGATTAGAATTTTCAGAATGAGGAAGGGCTAGGGCACGGGGTAGTATTTATAGTGTGGAATTAGGGTTTTGGGATTAAAAGAGTGATTTAAAATGCATTAAAATGTGATAAATTGAGGAATTGAGGGGTCTCTATTTGATTGCAGAGTAATCAAACAGTGCAGGGGTAATGGGGGTAGGCCAAGGGACTTGTGTGCAAAACCCGGGCTTCATTGCCTACGGGTGACCCATCGGCGCCGGTCAAAAAGCCTATTTCACCGGTCGTTCATGAGGAGGGGGCCGGTGGGTTGTTGCCATGTGTCCATGTCTGTATTTATACCCATTTGCACATGTTTCTTTTTCCAGACTTTTCATTTTTATGTGCATTGCACGTGTAAAATTTTGGGCTTCCAAAAAGTTTAAAATAAAAATCAGGAAAAATATATTGTGTCTGTTGGGGTTTGAACACAGGGGCTACGTCACATCAGTGCAAGGGCTTTACTAGTGAGCTACAAGTGCTTTCTTGTTGTTCTTAAACCTCCTTTCTGTACATTAAATTAAAAAATTTCGTACAGTAAATTCGGAGTCGTTACAGTGTTGGTGCAGAGATATGGGGTTTGGGGAGAAAGGTGTAATAAGGGAGAGGGTAAATGTGGTTGATCAGTTGGGGGGATAGGGGCTGGGAGATTGGCGATGATATCAAAATTGGAGGGTGATGATTGTAAAGAGTCGGTGGAGGGGACGAGGTCGAAAGTATGAGATGTTAATGACTTGGCTTCTGTGGAAGTTGGGTTAGGCAATGGAGGAAGGATGTGAAGTTTAGTGGGTTGGGAGGACGTGATTGGTTGCGATACTACGCCGGGTGAATCCAAATCTTGCGGAAGAGCCTCTTGATGTCTACTAGATGCCTATATGGGAAAGTTGGTTTCGACGAATTTGACATGATGAGAAATGTAAATTTTATGAGTGACGGGATCTAAAAATTTATATACAGATTGAGATGTTGAATAACCTAGAAAAATTCAAGGAGGGGATCTAGGTTGAAATTTAGAGAAGGTGTACGAACTTAACCAAAGATAGCAAAGACATCCAAATATTTTGAGACGTTTATAGTTTGGTGGACGTTGAAATAGTTTTTCAAAAGTGGATTGGAAATTAAAAACTGATGTAGGAAGACGATTGATTCCAATACTTAGAAGGAAGAGAGATCATATGCTCGAGTGTGAGACCGGTTTCGACAACATGATAATGACGACGTTTTAATGTGTCATTGTATTCAGGGGTGTGTGGAGGAGTGGTGAGATGAGATACACTGTAGGATTTGAGGATCAAGGCAAGAGTTGTGTATTCACCGCCATTGTCAGAGTATATTGATATGAGTTGTAATTGAAAATATTTTTTGACAAGATTTTTGGATCCCCAAATATCAGTGTAAATTAATTACAAAGGTTTAGAAGTACGAAGTGAATTTTTAGAAAAAAAAAGTTTATGAATTTTATTGCAATAACAAGAATTACATTGAAGATTTTTAACTACCAAGATATTAGACACTAACTTATTTTTTCTAACAACTGACTGAAGGATGCAGATGGAGAGATGACTGAGATGACAATACCACTCACTTATTTCTGATTTGGAGGTAGCGTGAATTTGAGGCTAGATGGAGCGTGGAAGGTAATAGACATTATTATGGCTATCCCCGCGAAAAAGAGGTGCCCCGTGCAAAGATTCTTCACCAAAAAATTAGAGGGAAAAAACTCAAGTGAGACTTTGTTTGATATGCAAAATTTGGCAACATATATTAAGTTTTGAGTAATAAAGTTTTGAGTAATAGATAGTGCATAAAAGGCATTATCTAAAAGAAGTGGTTTTTGGGGTGAGTTCAGTGTTATGTCATCGATGTGAGAAATTTTCAAACCTGAATCATCATCTATATTGATCTCATCGGGATCACCATAATCAGTGTAGCCGTGAAGAGTCCCAACATTGGACGCAAAATGATGAGAAGCATCGGTGTCCAATATCCAGGAGGAGAGAGCTGGCATGTTGGTATTTGTGTTGTTTACCACAGTTTGAGGGAGCATTTGCACCAAGTGTTGTAGTGAATTGGTTTGCACCGCGTTCTCACAAAGAAAGCAAGCGAGTTGCCGAAATGGTGTTGTGACCGGGACACTTGTAGAAGTTGCAGTAAAAGTTGGAGCGGGGCAAGTTGTTGTTGCGTGTGCCGGAGTTCTAGCTGTTATTGCTGTTTTGAGCGAAGTTGTTATTGCGATTGTAGGAGATACTTCTACGCTGTTACGGAAGGCAATGGGAGAAGTGATCGAGTTGGTTGGTATAGTTGGCAGTTGCAAGAGAGAGATACGCACTCATGCCTTCCTTCTTCAGATGGCGTTCATAGTCTATGAGTTTGTCATAGAGCTCGTCAAAGGTGATAGCGTTATCACGAACTCGGATAGCAGCGTCGACTTCTATGAATTCAGGTCCAAGGCCGGAGAGGATGTGAAAAACAGAGTCATCTTCGGAAAAAGGATGGTCGGTAAGAGCGAAGTCGTTGAAGATAGATCACATCTCTTGTAGGTAGTCGCTTATACATCGTGAACCGCGTTGATTGTTGATCAGACGTTCCTTGAACGACATAACTCGTTAGCGGGATTTAATCGCAAGGAGCATAACAAGTCGATCCCATGCTTCGTTGGAGGAAAAAAGATGTGGGGATGGATCGTCTCGGCACAGCTGCCGAGAATAGCATTGAGAATAAGTTGATCCTGATGATACCATTGATGGTAGTTTGGATTTTCGACACGCTTGGTAGTGCCATTGATGTCAGCGATAGTTCTCGGAGAAGGAGACTTGGAGTTGTCGATATGGCTAAGAAAATCGTGGCCGATTAAGGTCGATTGAATTTGGGATCTCCACACGGTAAAGTTTGTGTGGAGAATTTTGTTGGGAAAGTGAATTTGGAGATGATAGAGGTTGAGTTTTGAGAGGAGGTCATGGGTCAAAAATTAAGTTTTTAATCGTAGGGCTCTAATACCATATAGAAACTTGAAGAAGATGAAGTTTAGGGTTTGAACTTGGTTAATTTGTATTGAATATCAATTGTGTATATATACACTTCACATGATGAAGAATAAAATAAAAAAAAATCTTTCCAAAACAAATTAAATCACAGAAATTATGAAAAGATTTTGTTTAGAAAAATCACAAGAAATTAAATCTTTCCTAATTAAACTTCCTAGCCGGGTGTCTGGGTGTAAACTGACTTGATCATGATATCACATACAACCAGCCATATATGTCTGCATACGATGACCATCAAAGAATTGGAAAGTGCGATGTACATATCACAAGTGGGTATATCTAATTACGTATTACAAAGACGACGAGAAAGATTCCATTTGATTGGCTGGCAAGATATCCTCAGATGATGCATGTTTCATCTTTCTACATAAATAGATATACCGATCACAAAAGCAAGAAAATTCATAGAATAAACAAATCCAGAAACAATTCATTAAATCAAAGAAAATTCAAAAATTATTCACTCGTGTATGCATGAACAATTTACCTATTCACCAAGGAAAAAGTAAAACTGAAACTAAACCTAGAGCTTCCATATTGTATGTAAATTTTCCATTTGCCATGTTTTCCATCGATTCGTTCAATTCCTTTCCACCAGTTTCTAATAGTGCATCATGCACAACTTGCTTGATTCGAGATAAAGATCTGGATGGCTCCAAAGTCTAAATACCTGCAAGAGAATACTTGGCCTGGATACAAAATACGTGTAGAAAAATGCTTGGCAAAATACCAAGCTAACCACAAGTTCCATAACCCTGAACAATTAAAGGCTTTAATATATATTTAAGCTGCGCCTACGTACATACATACAACACACAACTTGCCTGAAGCTAAGAAATACTGTCACTGTAAATTTAATCCTTTTGGAATGATATACCGATCTCAAACTCGATAGCTGGATCGGGAGAAAATTTGCAAACCAATATGAAAAGAACTTGGAAACTTGAAGCTGGAATTTCACATATGTCTCAATTCTTAAGAAGTAAATATTCTAAAAATGGAACTAATATCCCCAGCATCTTCTCCTCCCTGGAAGAAAATCTACGCATTACTACCTAGAATTCAAGCACATTCAAGATGGCAACTTGGCAAAGGTGAAGTAGATTTCTGGAATGTTATCTGGCATGAAAATCAGCTCCTAAACAATTATGTCACTGGTCCTTTCACTTCTCTTCTAGTAAAAGATGTCCTCATGGGACTTTTTAAACACTCAGTACAAAATTTCTCCAGGAATTCTTTCAGATGTCAAGGCTAAAAATTTATAAGAACTTGAAGAAGAAGATACAATTTAGGGATTGAACTTAATTGATTTGTATTGAATCTTAAAGATGTATATATTCACTTTACATGATGAAGAAATAAAACAAAATAAAATATTTCCTAACAAGTATAAAATCTTTCCTAACAAATAAAATTGGAGAAGTTATGGAAATATTCACAAAAATCTGCATTAGTTATGAAAATCTTTCTTAATACACTCCTGCAAGATTGAGGCTCCACTGGATACTCCGATCTTGAAACGAAGTTTGAGAAATTGACCGTATCCAAATGCTTTTGTGAGAACATCCGCAAGTCGATCATGAGTGCTGATGTGGTGAACACGAATGGTGCCATCTTCAATGCACTTCCGAACAAAGTGACAGTAAAAAGCAACGTGTTTCATCCGAGAGTGTAAAGCTGGGTTTGCACTATGATAGGTAGCCCCGGTATTATCATAGTATAGAGAAGGTGGTTTTCAAAGAATTACCTTGAGTTCATACAGAAGATTTTTCACCCATAGTATCTCGGTCGTGGCATTCGCAAGGGCTTTATATTCAGCTTCGGAGGAAGATCAAGATATAGTCAGCACAGGATTAGCGGTTGCCCTGAGCGAGCAGAGATACAGGGAGGTTTTGGACCGCCGCAGCAGAGGCCACAGGAGCAGAGGCAACCCTTTACAGGTCGCGGTCAGGGACGGACTTTCACCTTGACCGCCGAGCAGGCAGAGGCGTCAGGAGACGTTGTTTCAGGTACTCTACTCGTACATTCCTTACCAGCTAGAGTACTATTTAATTCTGGGGCAACGCACTGCTTCATATCGGAGCATTTCATTGATACACACTCCATACCACATGAACCACTAACCAAGGGATGGGAGATACATACGGGTAATGGCATTATAATATCTAGTCGAGAATGTAGATCATGTCCGGTTGTAGTGTGTGGCAGGGAATTCTATGCGAATTTCCTTCTGATTGGGACAGGCAGTTATGACGCAATTCTCGGGATGGATTGGATGAGTATCTTCCATGCAGTTATTGATTGTCGTGCAAGGAATATGATCTTCCGCATTCCCAATCACCCGGAGTTTATTTTCGAGGGCGGAAGCGAATGTTTGGAGCCAGCCAAGTACAGAGCCAAGCCCAAGGAGCTGACGGCTATGGAGATTGATGAGAGCCCAGCCCTAGAGATTGTTCGGGACTTCCTGGACGTATTTTCTGAAGATCTACCAGGTCTACCACCTCCTCGCGTCTTGGAGTTCTCGATCGATTTGACTCCAGGTACGGCACCAGTATCCAAGGCCCCATATAGAATGGCACCGGTTGAGTTGGCGGAGTTGAAGAAGCAAATTGAAGAACTTTTGGAGAAAGGATTTATCCAGCCAAGTGTCTCACCGTGGGGTGCACCAGTCCTGTTAGTAAAGAAGAAGGATGGATCGCTGTGGATGTGTATAGATTATCGGGAGCTGAACAAGGTCACAATAAAGAACAAGTACCCAATCCCGCGCATCGACGACTTATTCGATCAGCTAAGTGGGGCTAAGGTATTCTCGAAATTGGATCTCCGTTCTGGATATCATCAAATCAGAGTGGCAGCCGAAGATGTATGCAAGACGGCTTTCAGGACCCGATACGGACATTACGAGTTCCTTGTGATGCCGTTCGGTGTTACCAATGCCCCGGCGATATTCATGGACTTGAAGAACATGGTGTTTGCAAAGTACTTGGACACGTTCGTCGTTGTATTTATCGACAACATACTTGTTTACTCGAAGACCCGGGAGGAGCATGTTAAGCATTTGCGCACGGTTCTACAAATTCTTCGGGAAGAGAAGCTGTATGTGAAATTAAGCAAGTGTGAATTTTGGCTCGACAAGGTTCAGTTCTTGGGACACATCGTTTCGGGCGAAGGCATCTCAGTGGACCCGGCAAAGATAGAATCTGTCCAGGATTGGCCAACGCCGAAGTCAGTGGCCGAGATCAGGAGTTTTCTGGGATTGGCAGGTTATTATCGGAGGTTCGTCCAAAACTTCTCGAGAATCGCTGAACCTTTGACGAGGCTTACACGGAAGGATGTACCATTTGCGTGGACAGAGGAGTGTACTCAGGCATTTGACACACTAAAGCAGAAGTTAACCACGGCGCCTATCCTTACAGTACCAGATGATTCCGGCGGTTTGGTGATACACAGTGATGCCTCGGGGAAGGGTTTAGGCTGTATTCTGATGCAGCACGGCCGAGTGGTTGCTTACGCCTCTCGACAACTGAGAAATCACGAGAAGAACTATCCTACGCATGACTTGGAGTTAGCCGCAGTAGTCTTTGCGTTGAAGATTTGGAGGCACTACCTATTGGGCGAGAAAGTGGAGGTATACACGGATCATAAAAGTCTGAAGTACGTCTTCACTCAGAAGGAGCTAAACATGAGGCAGCGCCGATGGCTAGACCTGATAGCAGATTATGATTTGGACCTTCAGTATCACCCGGGAAAGGTGAATGTTGTACCAGATGCGCTCAGTCGCAAGCCAGCGGTCATAATGTTGTCTAGTCAGAGGAGCATTATTGAGAATTTTCAGAGGCTCGAGCTTGAAGTCGTTACACCGAGCGCACTCAGTCAACTTTGGCAACTACAGGTGCAGTCTTCCCTGGTGGATCGTATCAAGGCTGCACAAGCGGATGACCCCCGATTGCAGAAGTTCAGAGCGCAAGTAGAAGCCGGGCTGAGAACGAACTTGATCATACATGAAGATGGCTTTCTGAGATTCGGTATCAGACTCTGCGTACCCAAGGGAGGTGTTCGAGAAGAGGTACTGGCTGAAGCGCATAGTTCGGCTTATTCTGTGCATCCGGAAGGTACGAAGATGTATCGGGATCTAAAGCGGCATTTCTGGTGGAACGGGATGAAGTGGGAAATTGCGAGGTTCGTATCTAGATGCTTAGTATGCCAGCAGGTGAAGGCGGAGCATCAGAGGACAGCGGGATTGTTACAACCACTTACAATACCAGAATAGAAGTGGGAGCACATTACCATGGACTTCGTGACGGCCTTACCATGGAGCCCAAGGAGAAATAATGCCATTTGGGTTATCGTCGATCGCCTCACGAAAGCTACACACTTCATACCATTCCGAGTGGGACAGTCGACAGAGTCACTGGCAGAGAGATATATGCAGGAGATAGTGCGACTTCACGGTGTTTCAGTCAGCATTGTGTCGGATCGGGACACCAGATTCGTATCGCACTTTTGGAGGAGCTTACAGGAGAGCTTGGGTACCCGCCTCAAGTTTAGCACATCTTATCACCCGTAGACGGATGGACAATCCGAGCATACGATTCAGACGCTCAAGAATATGTTGAGAGCCTGCATGTTAGACTTTCAGGGTTCCTGGGAGGACCATCTGCATCTAGTCGAGTTTTCTTACAACAACAGTTATCAGGCTAGCCTCCAGATGGATCCTTTCGAAGCGCTTTACGGGCGGAAGTGTCGATCCCCGGTATCTTAGGATGATGTGGGAGAGCGAAGATTACTGGGCCCCGAGCTCATTGTTCAGGCAATCGACAAGGTCAAAATGATCAGGCAGCGTATCAAGACTGCTCAGGATCGACAGAAGAGTTGGGCAGATACCAGCAGGAGGGCACTAGAATTCGAAGTCGGAGATCACGTGTTCTTGAAGATTTCCCCTACCCGTGGAGTTATCAGGTTCGGAGGTCGGGGAAAGCTCAGTCCCTGTTTCATCGGACCTTTTGAGGTGCTAGAGCGAGTAGGAGAGGTGGCCTACCGACTTGCCTTGTGTTCATCGCTAGCTGGTGTGCACAATATCTTCCACGTGTCACAGTTGCGGTGCTATGTTCGGGATGAGAGCCATGTCCTGGACTATTCGGAGCTAGTTTTGGGTACCGATCTATCATACGAGGAGCAGCCCACTACCATCCTCGACCGCAGAGAGAAAGTGCTGAAGAACAAGTTCATTCCGTTAGTCCGAGTATCTTGGGGCGGTC
The DNA here is from genome assembly GCA_030015575.1 of Agapanthus africanus. Lineage (NCBI taxonomy): Eukaryota > Viridiplantae > Streptophyta > Magnoliopsida > Asparagales > Amaryllidaceae > Agapanthus > Agapanthus africanus. Next base: position 10,063,808 of record JASDDO010000028.1, on the reverse strand, counting down.
GTTCCCCAGGGGAATCCACCTGGGAGCGGGAGGAAGATATCCGTGCTCGTTATCCACATCTCTTTGTTTAGTACTTTGCTTCATTGTATCCTTGTTAAATTTCGAGGACGAAATTTTTGTGAGGGGGTATGATGTAAATCCCTGTTTCCGTCAATGAACATCCTTCTCTATTTTTCCCTACGTCCCCGAATACTTCTCTTATCATTTCCCTCGTAATGATTGTAGGTAATTGATTGCTTAAGTTTTGTATTGGGAATTTTCCAACTAAAAAGTCAAAACCCAAAACTTGAAACCAAACCATAAAATATATCCCATTTCCAGCCCAACAAATAAACCCAAAACAAAATTTAAATTCAATTAAAATCTTAATAAAAGTTCCCAGCCCAAGCTTTTGTCCTCAGCCCATTTCTTTTTTTTATTAAAATAAAAACCTCACTACCCCTTCGGCCCAGCACTCCAAGCCCATCAAGCCCCAGCCGCGCCCCGCTTCACCCGACCTGACCCACTACGACTTCCTCTTCTCTTCCCCAACGTCTCTTTCCTTTTCCCGCGCACTCTGTTCTTCGATCATCTTCTCGTGCCGACGCTCACGAGGCCACGTCGCGTGCCGTTGCCCCACGACTCGCGCTTTCCCCCTTGCGATCTCCTCAACCTCTTCTCGGCCCCTTCCTCCTCTCACCCTCATACTCACTTCTCGCATTCCTCAGAGAAAAAAAAAGAGAAGAAAGGGAAAGAACCCACTGCCAACTTCACTCGTCGCTCCCCTCCGACGACGAACCACCTCATCCTCCTCCCTCGTTTCTCCTCCACCAGCAGAACCCTTCACGGCTCTTCCTCCACCAACCGAGAACCCCTGCACATCAACCTCCTGTACACCCGAGCTCCCCTGCACCCATTCGACCACCACCTACCCTCGACGCCGGCGAGCCTGAACCGCCTCAGTCGACACCCCCTTCATCCTCAACGTCATCTTCACCATCACTACAACCTTAAATCCACACCCGAGCTATCTCTCTCTCTCTCCCCCCAAGATACCAAAAACAGTAACTTTCCCTCACTACAACCCACTATTGCCCTTCGCCGGAGCGCCGCTGCCGACCGTCGTCGACCCCAGCACACTCGCAGAGAACCACTGAGCACCCCCTCCGCTTCCAGCAAGCACAAGACGTCTCCGGGCCACTCCAACGTCAAACCTGAATCGTGAGCCAAGGTCGTGCAAACCAATTCACGCCGTTCGTCGCGCACTTCGTGACGTTGCCGCTGTCATACATCACTCAAAACGTTACCAGGCAAGTATTTTACTTGCTACATGCTAATCTATTCGTGTTACAAACTCAAATCGTATAAATTACAAATTTACAATTTCCGATAAATTATATGACATACCTGTTCGATGCATGATCCCAATGAAAATATTCATCTAATTTGACGGAATTGGATTTCCTATTCTGGCCCGTATGATAATGAATACTTTGTATAACTTTCACTGGAAAATAAGACCGTTAATGACTAAAACGAATATCCCCAAATACACCCGTGAAAACTGGAAATTCCCGCATCTGAAAATTGTCAAAATCACCATAAATTATGTACATACTGAAATGATGTGTTCGAGGGCTCAAATCGAAGCCGACTCGACGAAATATAACTCTATACAAGTTTCTAATGGTTTCTGTACTGAAATTGTGACGATAGTTGGATCGGAGTGCGGCTCTGGACTGCAGTCCAGAGCGACTCTGGTTACTGTTTACTGTCCCGTAATGTGTACCACCTCATTTCCTGAACTTTTATGTTGCGGAACTCTGCAGTTTATTAAAGGTGAATCTGTTATCTAAATAACACAAGTGGTTTCATTCCATTTTAGCATCGTTTGCTATTTAATCTGTAATTTAAAAGTACAGGATGTATAACAGTCCAAAACAGAATCAGAATTGACATACTAGTGTTGAACAGTGTGTAACTTTTGACGTACAGATGAGATTGAGAATCCATCTATTTTGTTGAAAACCCTATTGAAAACCCTAGATTTTATTCAACTGTAGCGTCGGTAAATTCTGATCCCAACTGGGTGAAATTCGTGCCGCGAAACGGATGTTAAGTTCAGAAACTGAGTTTCCTGCAGCGAGCACTTAAAATGGAACGGTTGTAACTTGAATACCGGAAACCCGATTGAACTGAATCAAATTTTGATGAACTTCTGACAGAGTGTGCTTATTATCGTATTTGTATCATTTCGTTGAATTCTGAACATATGAATTAATGAAATTTTTGTAAGTTGATGACGTGCATATTAGTTCATAACATACATGACTTGTTAATGGCATACATACACATATCTTACCCAATTGCCATATACATAGTGTTAGTGCGTGCTAGTGTTCAGTGGACATTGCATTATCGTGCGTGAATGATATTGGTTTAGGAGTGTCGAGTACACCAATGGAAAATGAATGATTCGTGACAGTGATTAATACAGTAAACAGTGATAAAACCGTGCCATTGGTATACTTGTACACGGCTAAATCAAAATCATAAATAGTGTAAACCTGGGGAAAAAGGGGAAATCGAAGTGGAAAGAGTATCGTATTTAGCGGGACCGTGTTTTAGAGGATGATCATTCGAGCAGTGATATATATATTAGGTAGGATCTAGCAATCCGGCTAACAGGGTTATGTCCCGGGCATGTGGGCTGTTGTCGCGGGTATGTACGAGACTCCTATTAAACATGATCCTCCTTTCCACTATACGATTTCAAACATGACCTAGAGACTGATAGGGACACAGATCATACTTTGCATCATATAGCGACATAGTGATTACACGCATTGTACTTTCACTGTTATCACCATGATTACCTGTTGCATATCATTATTATATAAATTGCTATTACGTCGCTCTGACGACCTGAGTATGCATGCTCAGATCCCGTGGAAGAACCAGCGCAGGAGACGGATTTACCTTTCGAGCTGACGGAGATCTAGTCTGGAGTGCTTTTCTTTCTTTTCTGCTTTCCATAAAGAGATCGTGTAATTGAATTTGGTTAGTAACTCTTCTTGTTTATTTGTAATTTGTGAACAATGGATTTTAATGTAATAATTTAGTGATGTAATTCCTTTACTGATGTGCTTTGTTTACTGATTACTATGTAATGCTAGAAGCCGAAGTGTGAATACGGCGGGATTATTCCTTGACCGTAGGAGCATGGCTGGCCTAGTCATCCCCCGTTTTCCGTATTTTGGGAAACGGGGCATGACATAACTAGAATATTAGGGTTTACCATGATGATATCAACTAAACTATAAGAAGTGAAAGAGATTATACCCTCATAGATCGAGTCATTCACCTCTCAAACACCGGGTTGTAGTCAACGCGACTCCACTAGGCTCCATTTGGAATTAGATCGAGCTTGCTCCGAAAACCTTCGTGTCGAAGATGATCCACCTGAAGCTCCGCAATCCAAACTACATCTTCACTAAGCACTTTAGTGAAGGAAACACGCTACACTTGATTGCTAATCAAGTGTAGGATGGTGAAGTAGGGGTTTTGTTTAGCTCACTAGGCTACTCACAGGCTCAAGATTTCACAACACATGTGAGGGATTTGAGCTTGGAGGTTTGAGGAGAAAGATGATGGGAGCTAGAGAGCAACTCAAGAGAGCAAGCATGAAAAAAAATGATCAACCGTTGAAGAAATGAGGTGAAGAATGGATTATCAATTCTCACAATAATTGAAGCATCCAATTTTCATCAATAAACAAAAGCAATCATGCCTCAATAGTGAGTCAAGACTAATAGAATAATGATAAAAACCCATGCTTCATCCATGCTCCTCATTTCCACCTCTTTTTCTATTTTCCAAAAATAGAAATCATGCCATGCTTCACACACACACACACACACACACACACACATATAAGAAAATATTTAGTGAGCTAATAATATTAGTTTAAGATATTTCTGGTCTCTTCGTCTGATATTTCGCATATCATATCTAGGAGTGGAATCGTCAGACCCCAGTAACGTGATAAGTCATGCCGATGTCTGGCCCATAACGGTTCGAGAAACTACTGATAACTCTTATCAGTAAATCTCAGTATCCGCGGCCCTGGCCAGGGACTTCCAGTTATAGTCAATCGAGCATAGCGCGACATCAACTCCCAATACCGGGAGAGACAAAACTCCTCCTATCGCTCATTGCCTCCATGTGACTTGGGACTGTACCCAAAATCCACCTATTTGCACGACTCCTTTGAGCCGTGGTAGGGAGGAAATCAAAGCACAGTGGGAGCCACACAAGACTCTATGACGATCTCGGGTCTACAGACTAACATGTACCAGTGTCACCAGAGAACTACTATCTGACGATAGGTATAGTACCAACTAGGAGTTCTCAGCGAGTCCTGTTCGGTGTACCCATTCTCTAATGAGCACCTATGTACAATCTTTGATGTCAAACACCAATGGATATGGGATCAACCATCGCCCTAATACAGGGTCAAGAAACGTACACACTAGTCTACTCCGGTATATCGATGCCCTGTCTCGATATATCCTCGACTAGGAAAAATTAAAGGATGTGCTTGTGGACTACCCATGTTCTAGTAGTACGATCCGCATCAAAGTCCTGGTAGTCAAGCCTACACCCTAAGGGCTTTATCAACATGTATATGAGAGACAGTATAATAATACCAGTGAACATGTTAAGATAAAGATAACCAAATAGCATACTATCATGTCGAGCAAGAAAGTCCTCTATATATATGTCCAAGCATCCACTATAATATACATCAATGTACTATAATGGCCTCTAGGGCATACATATCCCTAACACCGTCATCGCGACTTCCACCTCAGTCAGAGTCATTGAATGCCTGAAGAGTTAGAGGATATCATCGGCGGAGGTAAAGACCATGATGTATCGTATCTTTGAGGTAACGAAGAACGCGTTTAAGTACCGTCCAGTGAAGCTCTGTGGGAGAATGCATGAATTGAGAGAGACAGTTGATGGAAAATGAAACATCGAGCTGAGTGAGAGGGAGGTATTGAAGAGCACCAACTAGCTAACGATATGGCATAGGATCGATAGATGAAGACCTGTCATGGCGAAGTATAGGGGTGGTATTGCAAATTGGGGTGGTAACTTCTTTAGAGGGAAAAAACTCAAGTGAGATTTTATTTAATTTGCAAATTTTGGCAACATAAATTAAGTTTTGAGTAATAGATTGTGCATATAGAACATTATCTAAATGAAATAGTTTTTGGAGTGAGTGCATTGTTGTTTTACCGATATGGGAAATTTTCAAACTTAAACCATCACCTGTGTTGATCTTACCGGGACCACCATCATCAGTGTAGCTGTGAAAAGACTCAACATCAGACTTAACATGATGAGAAACACTAGTGTCCAATATCCAGGAGGAGGAGCGAGCTGGCCAGTTGGCATTTGTGTTGTTTGCCACAGGTTGAGAGAGCGTCTGCGACGGGAATTGCAGTGAATTGGTTTGCACTGCGTTCTCACAAAGGAAGTGAACGAGTTGATGACAATTTTTGGTATTGTGACCGGGACGCTTGCAGAAGTTGCAGTAGGAGTTGGAGCAGGACGATTTATTGTTGCATGCACCGGAGTACTGGTTTTTATTTTTGTTGCGAGTGAAGTTGCCGTTGTTGGTGTTGCGATTGTAAGAGGTGCTTCCACGTTATTGCGGAAGGAGATAGGAGGAGCGATTGGGTTAGTTGGCATAATTGGCATTTGCGAGAGAAAGACGCACTTATGTCTTCCTTCTTGAGATGACATTCATAGTCTATTAGTTTTTCATAGAGCTCTCGAAGGTGATGGAGTTATCACGGACTCGGATAGCAGTTATGACTTCTTTGAATTCATGTTCGAGACCAGCGAGGATGTGGAGGACCTGATCATCTTCAGGAAAGGGGTGATCGGCGAGAGCGAGATCGTCGGAGATAGATCATATCTCTTGCAGGTACTCGCTTATAAAGCGTGAGCCTCTTTGGTGGAGTTATCACGGACTCAGATAGCAGCTGTGACTTCTTTGAATTCATGTTTGAGGCCAGCGAGGATGTGAAGGACGAGATCATCTTCAAGAAGGGGGTGGTCGGCGAGAGCGAGATCGTCGGAGATAGATCACATCTCTTGCAGGTACTCGCTTATAGAGCATGAGCCGCTTTGGTTATTTATGAGGCGTTTATTAAGCGGCACGACTCTTGAACGAGATTTTTTCGCAAGGAAAGTAACAAGTCGATCCCATACTTTCTTGGATGAGAAAACATAGGAGATATGGGGATAGATCGTTTCGACACAGATGCCGAGGATACCGTTAAGAATAAATTGATCTTGACGGCAACATTGATGGTAGTCTGGATTTTCAACAAGCTTGGTGGTGTCGTTGACATCAGTGATGGTCATCGTAGGAGGGGATTTGGAGCTGTCGATGTGACCAAGGAGATCATGGCCGATTAGGGCTGATTGAATTTGGTATCTCCACACAGTGAAGTTTGTATACGATAGTTTTGTTGGAAAGGAGAATTTAGAGATTATGGGACTTGAGTTTGAAGAGGAAGCCATGGATCAAAAATTGGGTTTTTAATCGCAAGGCTCTGATACTATATAAGAACTTGAAGAAGAAACAATTTAGGGATTGAACTTAATTGATTTATATTGAATCTCAAAGGTGTATATATACATTTTATATAATGTAGAAATAAAACAAAATAAAATTTTCCTAACAAGAATAAAATCTTTCCTAACAAATAAAATCTTTCAAAACAAATAAAATCAGGAAAGTTGGAAAGATTTATAATCATAAAAATTTATGGAAATCTTTGCTAATAAAATTATGTTACTAAATCCTGACTATTTGATCTGGAAACCAAACAGCTTGGGAGATGGCTAGAGCAACTAATGTTAAAGTTTATTTTGCTAAATTCTTAACTAGCCCTAGGCTATCAAGTCTAAGGGTTGTTATCCCGACTTACATTTCTGTAAGTCTTCCTCTCGTTCAATTGTTCTTCGCAACTTCGTAGCCCGACTAAATATTCATACTTTCAAATAGATACCTTCGCCCGTTCCTATAGCTAATCGGGATCTAAATTCTCACATACGTCCGTGCGGTCTATTTTGGACTTTTTTGCCTCTCTTTCTCGTCTAAATATTTTGGACTTTTTTGCACAGTATTTCTCATCTAAATGTCGCACTCATGACTTCCATAAATTTTTCCATGGCTTCCTCCAAAGATAAATCAGAATCTGAGATCCATCATAAATAATGGATTGCAGCTTTGATTAATTCTAAAGATGTCGAATTTATGCACAAACGCAAATTTTATCATGGCAATTTTAAAAAAATTTCAGGGTATCTGATGATGCTCGATATCGGTGATCTCCCAGATCGTGACACGTGGCAGATGACATGTCCCGAAGCTTGCAAGAAAGGACCTACAGTGGCCGACCAAACCACTCCTATGCCCGTCCTACAAACAATCGTTGGCTTGTCTCCGAGCCCCCTGCACAACTGGCCTCCTCGGCCCTCTCAGCTCGCCTCCGGGCTTTAGCAGAACCAATATACCTCGGCCTCCCTCTCATTCCCGAGCCTCCCGCCGAGCTTATCATCCTTGGTCTCATCAACCGACCAACGGCACCAATCACGGGCGCATCCGCCTTACCCCCGTGAATCTCGCCATGCGCGAGATATCCGCCGGCCACGTCCCGCGTTCTACGCCATCACTCCATTAACGAGCCAGTCTCACCATTAATGCGGGATCCCGCCTATCACGCGGGCGTGACGTCAGGAGCGTAATGGCCGGCGTGATTCTTGCGCCCGCCTGCCCGTCGCCACCACTATATAAACCCTTCCTTCAGACGGTTCAAGTAAGTCATTTTCTCCTCACTAGGCCGCTACTTTGCTCAAATATCCGGTACAACTTGATCGTCGGAGGGTCCTCGGTGGTACAACCATCCCGGGATTTCCTTGCAGGTAGCTCGGCCTCAACCACCTCAAACCCATTGAGATCCACACGCTTCAGAAGGGAACCTCCAACTCAATCTCAGCCGTCCATCGTCGCCAACTACAGATCTACGGAAGATAACATGTTGACGCGATCCGACATCTATCAGCTGGCGTCGTCTGTGGGAAACTCTTGATTCCACTGAACAAATTTTATCTTTCGATCTCCACTCAATGGCGAGCGATCACCGTGACGATCCAATCACTAGCCGTTGCCTCCCCCAAAACGGAGGCGTGGACGAATCTCCTCCCCCGAACGTCATCAACGCCCTAGCCGCCCGGATAGATCGGCTTGCGTCCGTCGTGGATGCGCTCGTCCATGTCCAAACGGCGGGGCAAGCTCCCCAGGTCGCCGCTCCCCCACCTCGGGACCGGGACCCCTAGAGAGGGAGAGAAGACTCCGCTCGCATTGGTACTACCGACCCCCGCCTCACTACCCTCCACGGCTGCAGATCTCCAGGGACAACGTATTCTATAACTCGCTAGGCGCCCCACGGCTCAACACCGAGGTTCGTCGCCAGAGTGCCTCGCCCCGAGCCCCTTCGCGCCCCTGTCCCTCCCGAGGAGATGTCGGTCATCTCGCTTGCTCCCAGGCATGACCGACACCCCCTCCCTCGACGGGGTCATGCGGATGGGACTCGTCACGACAGCTCGAAGACTACCTCACCAGGGGACCTAAGGAACCCCATCAAAAGGAATCGAGGCCCATCAAAAATCATGGTCATGTCAGCGGGGGGTACGTCGAGTACTTATGAGACTCAGCACTTCACACCAGCCGTATTGGCCAACAGCCGTCCGAGGAAGAAGGCCAGAGAGACCGAGCCGATCATCTTTGACGACGGGGACCTCCACGGCATATCCCTGACCCACAACGACCCTCTGGTGATAACGGCTCGGGTCCACCAATACGAGGTGCACATGATATTGGTCGACTCGGGAAGCTCGGCGGGCATTCTCTTCTACGACTGCTTTCTGTGCATGGGGCTCACCCCAGCAGACCTAAGGCCGACCTCCCACGTCCTTTCAGGATTCACCAACTACTCCATCCCGGCGGAAGAGTTAATCACTATGCATTTTAACGTCAGGGAGGCCGGCCGTACGCGGACAGTGCCTGTGGAATTCATCGTAGCGAGAATACCATCGGCCTACAACATCCTCCTCGGCCGCCCCATGCTGAACTCCCTCCGGGCCCAGATATCAACCTACCACCTGGCGATGAAGTTCCCACTCGATCAGGGCAGGATAGGTCGGGTCTATGGAGATCAGCGGATTGCGAAGGTTTGCTTCACCGCAACATCTTCGTCTGAGCGGCCAACCGATGATGTCGAGGGTGAAGGTGACATCAGGGGTTCCCTGGACACTCGAGAAGAACAAAAAGAGGTTCGAGGGACCCTAGTGGAGCCACAGACAGAGGTCCCCCTTGTAGAAGGGGATGACAAAAAAATCGTTCAGATCGGATCGCTTCTAACAGGAACTCAGCGAGATGACCTGGTTCATTTCCTCAGAAACAACTCCGACGTGTTTTCCTGGGCGCCTGCTGACATGCCTGGGATCGACCCCAAAATCATATCTCACAAGCTTTGGGTAGATCCTACGGCCCGACCCGTCAGGCAAAAAAAGCGAAGCTTCATCCCGGTCAAACAGAAGGCTATCGAGGACGAAGTAGATTGGCTCCTCGCTGCCAACTTCATTCGGAATGTGCCCTATTCGGAGTGGCTGGCGAACGTAGTTATGGTCAAAAAGTCGAACGGGAAGTGGCGCATGTGCGTCGACTTCACCGGTCTCAACAAGGCCTGCCCCAAAGACAACTATCCCCTCCCTCGGATAGATCAGCTTGTCGACAGCTCGGCAGGACACGAGCTATTGAGATTCATGGATACCTTTTCCGGCTACAATCAGATCCGTATGAACCCGATAGACGAAAATCTTACTGCATTCACAACGGACCAGGGGGTATACTGCTACAAGGTGATGCCCTTCGGCCTCAAGAACGCCGAAGCTACGTACCAACGATTGGTCAACCGCATGTTCAAACTGCAGATCGGCAGGAACATGGAAGTTTACGTCGACGATATGCTCATCAAATAAGTCTCATCGGTAGACCACGCCAAGGATCTAAGCGAGGCCTTCAAAGTACTCCGCAAGTTCAAGATGAAGCTGAACCCCGCCAAGTGCGCATTCGGGGTCGCCGGGGGAAAGTTTCTCGGTTTCATGGTCATCCACCGTAGAATCGAAGCTAACCCAGAGAAAATCGACGCTATCCTCAATATGGCCGTGCCCAAGACCAACGTTGAGATCATGCGACTAACAGGGCGGGTAGCCGCTCTGAGCCATTTCATGTCGAGGTTGGGGAGAATTGCCTCCCGTTCTTCAAAGCTCTAAAGAAGATCCCGAGGTTCGAGTGGTCAGAGGAGTGCCAGACCGCCTTTGACCAACTAAAGAGGCACCTTGCGACGTCACCGCTGCTCACCCGACCAGTTGAAGGAGACGAGCTATCACTATATCTGGCGATATCCGACCAAGCAGCGGGCTCAGTACTCGTCCGAGAAGTCGACATAGTGCAGAAGCCGGTATACTACGTGAGCCATATCTTCAAAGACGCAGAAACGAGGTATCTAGCAATAGAGAAGATCGTCTTGGCACTCATTGTGGCCTCAAGGAATCTACGGCACTACTTCCAGGCGCACACCATCCTCGTTCTTACCGAGCACCTGCTGGGGGCTATCCTCGCCTCACCTGAATCCTCGGGCCGCTTAGAGAAGTGGAGGTGGGAGTTGTCCCAGTTTGACATAAAATACCGCCCAAAGCAGGTCATCAAAGCATAATCCCTGGTCGATTTTATCATCGAGTGCACCATCCCCAGTAAGGAACCGGAGTCCACGCCGACCCTTGCGGCCTAACACCCGATCGAGGGGAAGCCCGACTCAGTCCCTGAGTGGGTCATTTACATCGACGGGTCCTCAACCGAGGAAGGATGTGGTGCCGGCCCATCATTCGAGGCCCGAACGAGGCAGAAATGGAGTATTCTCTGAAGTTCGGGTTCAAGGCCTCAAATAACACGGCAGAATACGAGGCCCTGTTGGCTGGACTGCGCATGGCCTCCGAGCTGGGGCTGAAAACAATTCGGATCCGAAGTGACTCAGCCGTAGTCGTTGTCCAAGTGACCGTCCACTTCGAGGCTCGAGAACCTCTAATGGTGAAGTATTTGGCCGAGGTAAGAAAACTTCGAAAGAACATCGACGAAGTCCAGGTAGAGCAAATACCCAGACAGCTCATGCCCAAGCCGACGCCCTGAGTAAGCTGGCTTCATCGTACTCAGCCAACAACAAGCGATCTATCCTCTTCGAGGCCTTTCCACGGCCCAACGTGGAAGACGGGATGACAATACTTAATGTGTACACAGCCCAGTAAGAGGACCGAGACCGGAGGAAGCCCCTCGTGGAATTCCTAAAGGAAGGTACGCTCCCAGAGGATCGGGAAGCAGCCCACCGTCTTCGAGCCAAAGCCCGTCACTTCGTCTGGAGCAATGGGAACCTTTACAAGAAGTCTTTCACTCAGCTCCTGCTCCGGTGCGTCGATCCCCACGAAGCCGAATATGTCCTCCGTGAAATCCACGAAGGGGTCGGCGGTGTACACCAAGGGGCCCGCACCTTAATCCAGAAGGCATTGCTCCAGGGGTACTACTGGCCAACTATTCACCAAGACGCCCAGAAGCTCGTCAAGAGATGCAAAAGTTTCCAACTCCACGGAAGCATACCTCGCCTTCCGGCTACCGAGCTGACCGCCCTAATCTCCCCATGGCCGTTCGCCCAATGGGGATTGGACATGATAGGCCAGTTCCCTACCAATATGGGTGGGCCCAAATATGTCATCGTCGCAGTAGATTACTTCATGAAGTGGATTGAGGCCATCCCCATCAGGAAACCGGATGCCACCACGACTATCAAGTTCCTACAGAACAACGATATACTCCGGTTCGGCATCCCGAGGTGTATCATCACCGACCATGGGACTAACTTCGAAAATGAGAAAGTGAAGGAATTCTGCAATGAGTATCATATCCTCATGAAGTTTTCCGCGGTCGCACATCCCCAATCCAACGGGCAAGCCAAAGTTGCTAATCGGGACGTTCTCCGAGGTCTCCGGACCCGTCTAAAAGGAAGCCAAAGAAATTGGGTCGAGGAATTGCCCCGAGTCCAATGGGCCCTGCGCACGTCAAAGAAGACCCCCACCGGGGAAACCCCTTTCAGCCTCTGCTACGGGATCGAGGCAATGGTCCCAGCGGAGATCGGGCTACCCAGTCACCGGATCGAACAATTCGACGACGAAACAAACACTATGGCACTACGGACCAACCTGGACATCTTGTTGGAGAAACGAGACCAGGCTTAGATCAGAGTTGCCGCATATCAACAACAAACCGCCCGATACTACAACGCGCGAGTCAAGCATCGCTTCTTCAAGGACGGAGACCTGATCCTGCAGTGAAACGAGTTCGTCGATCAAGGCAGGCTGCATAAGTTTTCCCCGAAATGGGACGGTCCTTTCCTCGTCTCCGAGGTACTTCCCGGCGAAGCCTACCGCTTGCAAGACATGGACGGGCGTAAGTTTCCACGGCCTTACAACGCTGAAAAGCTCAAGCTGTACCAGTGAGGGGAATACCTAAGAGTGTGTATCTCTTCTTTCACAAAGACAATGTAAACTTTTCTAAAATTCCTTGCCATTTAAATAATAAGAAGGGAACGCTAGAACATTGCAAAAAGAAGAATCTTATTCATTCAAAAAGGTATTATGGGCTTCTCGGCCTTACAAAAAAAAGGAAAGTGTTACAACAGAGGTGGAACGGAATAAAGGAAGTACTCCTGGTGATACTCGGAGTAGATTTCCGTTAGCCGGGCCCTGGCTGCTGCAGCCCGCTCCTACCAACGTTGCACGCGGACCCGGGACGCCACAGAAGCACCCGACGCTCCGTCCTCTGAGCTCTGGCCAACAATGTACCTCATCTTGAAACACTCCAGAATGAGAGCCAAGGATCGGATGCGCCTGGCTTTTGAGATGAGGCCGAATAGGAAGATCGAATGCACCTTGTCGAGCGCCCCATCCAGAAGATCCTCGGTGAAGGGGTTATCCAGACTCGGGGACCTCCTCCAGATCGCGTACATCAACATCTGAAGCAGGGACGACCGCCGAGGGAGAAGCCGGCCGAAGTGATCCTCGAGGCACTGAACCACTCCCCGGTACCCCTCCTCGGCCATAGATTGGTCGTACAAAGATGCATCACCAAGGGAGATGAACTCTTCGATCAAACACACACGCCCAGTCATCTCAAAATAAGGCGGTGCCGAAGGAGTTTCCATCTCCTTCCCTATTTATAACCTCAAACAGAATCTTCAAGGACCCGGATTCTTGCGCGTACCGGTGCGAATCTTGGGAATCGCAGCAGCTACTCCAATGCCACACCGCCATGTGGCGAAACTGATGCGGCTTCCCGAAACTTTCCACCTTCCTCCGTACGTCCCTGACATGTGTCATCCGTGACTATTACCCTTCCCGATGTTCACATGTCGGGAGGGTCGGACGAATCCTTGCGTGACCAGGAAACAACCCTACTCGGTCCGTCCTTAGCAGGCCTCTTACGGCCCCTTCCGCGCTAAGACCGAAGCCCTCACCTAGAGGAAGCTGAGCGGCTGCCCTGCTCGGCTATCCTTGGCTGGTAGTTCACTACCCCCACGACGCCAGGGATCGAAGCCCTCAACAAAAGGCAACCGGGCAGCAACCATGCTCTGTCAATCCTTAGCAGGCCTCTTACGGCCCCTCCCGTGCTAAGGATCGAAGCCCTCACCAAGAGGCAGCCGAGCGGCAACCCTGCTCGGCTATCCCTGGCTGGCAGTTCACTACCCCCACGATGCCAGGGATCTAAGCCCTCGCCAAGAGGCGACCGAGCTCGCCCTTACTCGGTTATCCCTGGCTAGTAGTTCCTTACCCCCACAATGCCAGGGATTGAAGCCCTCACCAAGAAGCAGCCGAGCGGCTACCCTGCTCGGCTATCCCTGGCTGGCAGTTCACTAGCCCCATGATGCCAGGGATCTAAGCCCTCGCCAAGAGGCGACCGAGCTCGCCCTTACTCGGTTATCCCTGGCTGGTAGTTCCTTACCCCACAATGTTAGGTCCACGTTACCTCTCCCGGTACTTTCGGGGTTGCGGAAACGGTTAAACAAAATTTTTTCTAAACTTTGTAACATGGACCGTAAAAGCCGGATCTTTGCTAAACAATACACTAGCTACCTAACATGAGATGTGTCTACTCGGTTAGGGGTTATACCTCAACTTGAACTCATTCTCTTCTTATTGTCCTTCTTCTTTGTTGTTCTTCTCTTCTTGTTTTTCTTCTCTTCTTGTTGTTCTTCTCTTTGCTTGCTCAATGGTTGATCCGGACTTCGGTCACCTCCGCGGCCTCCTTGAGTCGAAGACGATCCACCCGAGAGATGTACACCGAGCTTCACCTCAAGCCGAGGTAACTAGGGAAAGGAGATTGCTAATCTAGAAGCCCTAGGATGTGTAGAGGAGATGTATGGATGTGTTTGTCAAGTGGAATCCTTTTTCTCTTAACACATGAGATCAAAGGAGAAATCAAGAGGAGGAAGAAGAAGGAGTTTTCTTGCAACCATGGAGCTTCTCATTTCAAGAGAGAGAATGAGAATAATATATTGATCAAAAGAAAAACAACCATGGTTGCAAATAATGCAAAACAACATCATTACTAATCCCATCAAGATAAAGTTGATGGCTACTTTTGAAATGACCATTATCATAATCCAAAAGAAAAAGGAAAAGAAAAGAAGAGTGTGGAACCCTCTTGAAAGTCAATGGTCAACCCGGTCAACCGGTCAACAAAGTCAAGAGAGGTCAACGGGGTCAAATGGTCAATGCAATTAGCCATCATAAGATTATCACTAATAGGATTAGTAAATGATGTTCGCGGCTCATAATGGTTTTGACCAAACGAACTGTCAAAACCCTAATGAGTCCGCCTCAAAATGGTTTTGACCGAATCAACTGTCAAAACCCTAATGAGCCTGCCACATAACGGTTTTGGCCGAAACAACTGCCAAAACCCTAATGAGGCACATCCTCCTTCATCACTCCGAAAAACTGTGCATACACACCTGCATCCGTATTCCGTAGAATGCGGATGCACAGAAGACAAAACAAATCCATCCGTGCAATACTAGGATCCGGCTTAAACCAAAGCCTACTAGTACTGCCTGCCCGAACACCATACGCACACAAGTGTACGTAAGTGATCGCAGCCCTGCCGTAAAACCATACGGCCTCTACACGTTTCGCTCAGTGCAGGGAAACTCTCTGTGTGGGACTCTAAAGACTCGGCACTACGCTGGCAGTGGGTTTAACCACAGACCGCAAGCGGCACTAGCTGTACGTAACGGTCCCCAGGTAGATGTCGATAAGAAGGCCGATGAGGTAAACCCATCCGAACTCCTACTGAGTCTGTATGTGACAATCTCCGTACAGTCCGGTCTGTTCGTCTGATACATCGCATGTCGGGCCTAGGGGGCGGCAAGCGTCAGACCCCTAATAGCGGTACAAGTCGTGTCGGAGTGAAGCCCAGAACACCCTGAGATAACACTGGAACCTACCAGTATATCTCGCTTGCCCTGGCCAGGGACTACTTGTGTAATGGCTCTCCTAGACACAGCGCGATGTCAACCCCCAATACCGGGAGAGACGAATCCTGTCTAACCGTCACTGCCTCCAAGTGCTTCGGGACTGCTCCCAACTACTACCTGTTTGCACGACTCAATAGAGCCGTGGTAGGGTAGCAATCAAAGAACAGTGGGAACACACTCGAGGCGAAGTGACAATGTCAAGTCAGCGGACTAAGCTGTACTCATGTCACCTAGGAACTGATAACTGACGATACGTATAATACCAACCATCAGTTCCCGACGAGTCCTGTCCAGTGTACTCGTAACCCAACGAGCACCCGCATACTATCTCAAGTACGACGTACCGACGGCTGTGGGACAGACCGTCTCCCGTGCTGGGATGAGAAGCGCATACGCTAGTCTACTCCGGAGTATCGATGCCCTATCTCGGTACTCCCACGACTAGGGACGTGTATAAGGATGTGCTTGTAGATTACCAGCCCCCACGAGTGTGATCGCCATCACAACGCCGGTAATCAAGCAAAGATCCTAAGGGCTCTACTAATGCGTATAGGTGATATAATAAATAAACACATATGTACACATTAAAGCAGAGACAAACCAAGTAGCATACTACTATATTGAGCAAGATTGTCTGTACAACTGTGAATATCCTAAGCTTCCATCAAGTAATATACATACTAGTATGATACAGTAATGGCCTCTAGGACATATACACTAACAATCTCCCACTTGCACTAAGGCCATGTACTGGCGTATCGAAGACCTATCATCTCGATCAGCCGCTCGAACTGAGTCTGGGGTAAAGCCTTCATGAATGGGTCCGCAGTGTTGTCCTTTGTGTCCACTCTCCGCACCTCGATCTCCTGTCGATCAATGATCTCCCTGATCAGGTGATACCGCCTTAAGATGTGCCTGGATTTCTGATGGGACCTTGGTTCCTTCGCTAAAGCTATAGCCCCATTGTTATCGCAATACAAAGGTATTGGGTCAACAATGGACGGAACCACCTGAAGTTCACTAATGAACTTCTTCATCCAGACCGCCTCTTTTGCGGCATCGCTTGCAGCAATGTATTCAGCCTCCATCGTCGAGTCTGCGACGGTTTCCTGCTTGGAACTCCTCCAACATACCGCCCCTCCGTTGAGGGTAAACACAAAACCCAAGACGGACTTGCTGTCATCTTTGTCACTCTGGAAGCTTGAATCGGTAAAGGACTGGACCCTGAGGTCTCCATTACCGTAAACCAGGAACATCTCCTTAGTCCTTCTCAGGTACTTGAGAATGTTCTTCACTGCTATCCAGTGGTCCTCCCCTGGGTCTGACTGATACCGTCTTACCGCGCTCAACGCGTAAGCTACATCTGGTCTTGTACATAGCATCGCATACATTATAGATCCTACCGCCGAAGCGTAGGGTATAGTGCTCATGCGAACCCTCTCCTCGTCAGTCTTAGGAGACATCTTCTTGGAGAGGGTAATTCCGTGCAATGCGGGTATGTTACCGCGCTTGGAACCCTCCATACTAAATCTCTTTAGTACGGTCTCTATGTACCTGGACTGCGAAAGTCCCAATAGTCTCTTGGATCTATCTCTATGGATCTTGATCCCCAGAATGTACGAGGCATCACCCAGGTCCTTCATGGAGAACCTTTGTGACAAAAATAGCTTGACCGATTGTAGCATAGGAACATCATTTCCTATCAAAAGAATGTCGTCCACGTACAAGACTAGGAATACGACAGTTCGTCCTACAATCTTCTTATAAACACAGGGTTCATCTTCGTTCTTGATGAAATCAAATTCCTTGATTGCCTCATCAAAACAGATGTTCCAGCTCCGCGATGCTTGCTTTAACCCATAAATGGATTTAAGCAACTTACACACCTTTCCGCTGCTCCCACTGTCTACGAAACCTTCTGGTTGATCCATGTAAACGCACTCTTCCAAACAACCGTTTAGGAAAGCCGTTTTAACATCCATCTGCCAGATTTCATAGTCATGGAAGACAGCAATGGCAAGTAAGATCCGAATGGATTTGAGCATAGCCACCGGAGAAAAAGTCTCATCATAGTCCAAACCAGGTCTTTGACGAAAACCTTTTGCAACGAGTCTAGCTTTATAGGTTTCCACCTGCCCATCTACACCAAGTTTCCTTTTGTAGATCCATTTGCATCCAACGAGTTTTACCCCAGGTGGAGCAATATCCAAGGTCCACACTTTATTGGCGTACATGGACTCCATTTCGGATTGCATTGCTTCCTGCCACTTATCAGAGTCCCTACTGATAATGGCATGCCTGAAACTGGTAGGGTCATCTTCTTCCAAGATGCAATCCTCTCGATCCCCGTCAATGAGAAAACCGTAGTATCTCTCGGGCGGATGAGAAATCCTACCAGATCTGCGGAGTGGCTGAGGTTCGTCTGGGGTTATTGAATCCTTGGGTTCTGTCAAATTTTCAGTTTCAGTTTGTGGTCGCTGAATTTCTTCCAATTCTACCGTGCTCCCACTAATTTCTTTTGCAAGAAACTCCGTTTCTAAGAAAACGGCATGCTGAGCAACAAACACCTTCTGTTCCTCGGTGTGGTAAAATAGATATCCATAACCATTCTTTGGATATCCCACAAACTTACATAAAACTGACCGTGCCTCTAGTTTATCCGGTTTATGCGATTTAACATAAGCCGGACAACCCCATATCTTAGATCTTTTAAGATATGGCCTCTTTCCATTCCATATCTCGAACGGAGTCTTAGGCACTGATTTAGACGGAACATCATTCAATAGGTATGCTGTTGTCAATAGCGCATGTCCCCAAAATGAAAGAGGCAAATCGGCATTACTCATCATGGAGCGAACCATATCCAGTAGGGTACGATTCCTCCGCTCCGAAACACCGTTGTGCTGTGGTGTATAAGGAGGAGTAAGATGAGAGAGAATACCATTCTCTTTTAAGTAATCTAGGAATTCCGTGCTTAAGTACTCCCCTCCCCTGTCAGACCGGAGGATCTTGATACTTTTGCCTGTCTGGTTCTCTACTTCGTTTCTGAATTCCTTGAATTTCTCAAAAGCTTCAGATTTGTGTTTCATCAGATACACATATCCGAACCTAGAGAGATCGTCAGTGAATGTGATGAAGTACGAGAACCCACCCCTTGCATGTATAGACATCGGACCACATACATCACTATGTACGAGTCCCAAGAGCTCGGTTGCTCTTTCTCCATGTCCGGTGAATGGAGATTTGGTCATCTTCCCTTTGAGACAAGACTGACAAGTTCCATAAGATGAAAACTCGAACGCATTCAAGAGTCTATCTTTATGGAACTTACCCAGTCTTTTCTCTCCGATATGACCAAGTCTACAATGCCACAAGTAGGATTCATTCGTATCTGAATTCTTCCTCTTGCGTGTGTTTTGTATATTGAGAACTGTATTCTGATTTAGAACGTAGATACCATTACACAGTGTACCCTCTGCAACCAGTACCTTATGAAGGTAAATGTTCATGATATTCTTTTCAAGAACAAAGTTATATCCATCTTTATCGAGTAAAGAAACTGATATGATGTTGCAAACCATGGAGGGTACATAGTAGCAATCGTTCAAAATCATAGTCTTGCCATTTGGCAATACTAGGTGATATTCACCGACGGCTGCCGCATTAACTTGTGCTCCGTTCGCTACTCTGAGCGACATATCACCCGGTGCAACTTTCCTACTTTTTCTCAGTCCCTGCAATAAATTACAGATATGAGATCCTGATCCGGTATCAAGTACCCAGGAGGTAGGGCTGACCGTAAAACAGTTCTCAATTACAAGAACACCTGAAGTAGATGCAAAACCATACTTCTTCTTCAACTGGGTATCCTGGAAATCCATACAATCCCCTTTCCCATTCTCATGACTGTTGTCACAAGTTAGAGCTGAACCAACTTTCCCCAGTCCCGAATAAGAATTCGGATCGGTCAAGCGATACATTTTATTATCTTGATTAGGGCGTGAAAAGGTTGCTGCCTGGAGAGAGAGAAAAGAAACACTCAGCGTATGCTCTTGCAAGATTAGATTGGTTTATTAATTTATCTAACCAGGATGTCTCCCACTGTTTCCTCAAATTCTTCTTAAAACATTTTTAAAAGAAGAACTAGCCGGGTTTTAATTCACGTCACAATACTTGCTTAACCTTTCAGCCAGGCTAGTGTCGGTACTTCGAGGGAGGTTTTCCAACGCTTTCGCGAAGTTCCTTAATTAAAGAACCTCTTTTCCCTGGGGGCGTAGCCCCGCTAACACCTTTCTAGACACCTACTAGGTTTATAGCATTGATTGTTAAGTGAAATAATCTCCCGAGAGTAAACCAACTCATCAGTGGGATCGGGATCCAACTGTCATTGTGTGATAACCTAGATGGAATCCACTCTAGTCACCACACTCCAGAAGGTATGCTAAATCTGCAAGTTTCAGTTCTTTTGAAACTCCCGATGTGGTTTTCGCCCCTAACTGTTCATGACCTTGACTAGGTCAACAAGCCACAAACTGTTAGACAAGTTCTACCCGTCATAATCCTGATTGCATTAGACCCACCCGTACGTGCCCTTGACTAGGTCAACAAGGCCGCACGACTGTCCTAACCAATCACATTTGCAATCCACAGAAAAATATTATTTAGCTACCGTTCACTACGCCTTGACTAGGTCAACAAACTCAGCACGAATACTGAATAATATTAATCCGAAACGACGGAGGGCTACGGCTGGGTTTTTGGCGAAAAACCCGTTAACGTAATGAACTTGATATCGTTGAAGGAACATGATTGCCCTTTTTGAAAAAATAGTGGCGAAAACTTTTTGCTAAAGAGGTCACTCCCTGTGAAGGGATCTCGGCTCTTTCCTCGTCGAATGAGGTGCAGGATATTCCAAACTGAATACCTCGATGCAAAGCAAGAATAATCGATTATAGTGAAGTTATTACCCTGACGCAAACTTTTGTCCAAGGGGTCACTCCCGATGAAGGGATCTCGGCCCTTGCTTCGTCGACTGAGGTGCTGGGCATTCACAACCGAATACCGCGATGCAAAACAAAAATGAACGTCCTTGCAATAACAGCTTTTTGAAAAACTTGTTCCAACAACGTCTTTTAGGTTTATTTTCTTGCATTAGTTCTTTTAATGCGTCCCATCATTTAAATCCTACCATTGCAGAAAACAACCAAAATATGACGTACGCTTATGTCATTCGCATTCGCCACTAGGCCCCGTCATCACCCGTTAGGTTACTTAACTAACGACAGAGCGGGGGCTGGGCTAGCGCGGCTGTAAAACATAAGCAACGCCTAAATAGTTATTATATATAGATATACTGCAATGATAACCAATCCAGATCACAGATGAACACTTTGGATATACTAGGAACCCGCGATTCGTTCGAGCCTGCAACGAAAAGAGGATTACACGGTCGCGATGAATAGCCAATACCCCACCCAAGACCCCTACGGGTGCGGCAAACTACCCGCCAAGTACCCGAAGCGAAGCAACCTCCCTCAATGCCATGAGTAGGCCACTCGGCACTTCGAGATACCCGGTAGTTTGTGCACCCCCTTCATGGGTCTATCCTAGGAGCAAAAACAGTAAAAAGAATATACAATGACGGCTACAACCCCGACCCGGTTGTGCGGCCAAACAAATAATATTACATCAATTTACAAATTTATTACATGAATGAAAGAAAAAGAAACTCTCATCTCACATCCACCCCGGCTATTCATCCGCGACAATCCAACGAGTTCATATACACAAACCATCAACAACAATCACAGATCACAGATATGTATAACCCCGACTAATCGACATATAGCGATTAGCCGACGTTCAATACATAAGAACATCACAGATATAACCAACATAGTCAAAGTGTAGTGAAGTTCGGAAAAAATACGGAATTATAGGCCCCCAAAAACAAATTTCTATTCTGGAAAATCTGGGCACATATAATATATCTCAAAAATCCTAAAACAAATCAAGAGATACACTGCACCAAAATCGAGGCAGAGAGGAGACAAGACGGCCGCGGATCCGCGGCAACATAGCTTGCTGTTGCCGCGGAAACGCGGTCGTTTGGTCAGATCTCTGGCTCGTTTTTGGTGGTTATCTTTAGAAAACCCTGAGATGATTTTAGGTGCATGACAAATTTTGTTTTGACCAGAAAAAATTTTAACAGAAACTCAGGTTTTCGCAACTTGGTTTTATCGATTTTTCCATTTCGAACTTCGATACACTTCACTACCAAGCTAGTTTATGTTTAGTTAGGCTCTGATACCACTGTTAGGTCCACGTCACCTCTCCCGGTACTTTCGGGGTTGCGGAAACGGTAAAACAAATTTTTTTCTAAACTTTGTAACATAGACCGTAAAAGCCGGATCTTTGCTAAACAATACACTAGCTACCTAACATGAGATGTGTCTACTTGGTTAGGGGTTATACCTCAACTTGAACTCCTTCTCTTCTTGTTGTCCTTCTTCTTTGTTGTTCTTCTCTTCTTGTTGTTCTTCTCTTTGCTTGTTCAATGGTTGATCCGGACTTCGGTCACCTCCGCGGCCTCCTTGAGTCGAAGACGATCCATCCGAGAGATGTACACCGAGTTCCACCTCAAGCCAAGGTAACTAGGGCAAGGAGATTGCTAATCTAGAAGCCCTAGGATGTGTAGAGGAGATGTATGGATGTGTTTGTCAAGTGGAATCCTTTTTCTCTCAACACATGAGATCAAAGGAGAAATCAAGAGGAGGAAGAAGAAGGAGTTTTCTTGCAACCATGGAGCTTCTCATTTCAAGAGAGAGAATGAGAATAATATATTGATCAAAACAAAAACAACCATGGTTGCAAATAATGCAAAACAACATCATTACTAATCCCATCAAGATAAAGTTGATGGCTACTTTTGAAATGACCATTATCATAATCCAAAAGAAAAAGGAAAGGAAAAGAAGAGTGTGGAACCCTCTTGAAAGTTAATGGTCAACCCGGTCAACAAAGTCAAGAGAGGTCAACGGGGTCAAATGGTCAATGCAATTAGCCATCATAAGATTATCACTAATAGGATTAGTAAATGATGTTCGCGGCTCATAATGGTTTTGACCAAACGAACTGTCAAAACCCTAATGAGTCCGCCTCAAAATGGTTTTGACCGAATCAACTGTCAAAACCCTAATGAGCCTGCCACATAACGGTTTTGGCCGAAACAACTGCCAAAACCCTAATGAGGCACATCCTCCTTCATCACTCCGAAAAACTGTGCATACACACCTGCATCCATATTCCATAGAATGCGGATGCACAGAAGACAAAACAAATCCATCCGTGCAATACTAGGATCCGGCTTAAACCAAAGCCTACTAGTACTGCCTGCCCGAACACCATACGCACACAAGTGTACGTAAGTGATCACAGCCCTGCCGTAAAACCATACGGCCTCTACACGTTTCGCTCAGTGCAGGGAAACTCTCTGTGTGGGACTCTAAAGACTCGACACTACGCTGGCAGTGGGTTTAACCACAGACCGCAAGCGGCACTAGCTGTACGTAACGGTCCCCAGGTAGATGTCGATAAGAAGGCCGATGAGGTAAACCCATCCGAACTCCTACTGAGTCTGTATGTGACAATCTCCGTACAGTCCGGTCTGTTCGTCTGATACATCGCATGTCGGGCCTAGGGGGGCGGCAAGCGTCAGACCCCTAATAGCGGTACAAGTCGTGTCGAAGTGAAGCCCAGAACACCCTGAGATAACACTGGAACCTACCAGTATATCTCGCTTGCCCTGGCCAGGGACTACTTGTGTAATGGCTCTCCTAGACACAGCGCGATGTCAACCCCCAATACCGCGAGAGACGAATCATGTCTAACCGTCACTGCCTCCAAGTGCTTCGGGACTGCTCCCAACTACTACCTGTTTGCACGAATCAGTAGAGCCGTGGTAGGGTAGCAATCAAAGAACAGTGGGAACACACTCGAGGCGAAGTGACAGTGTCAAGTCAGCGGACTAAGCTGTACTCATGTCACCTGGGAACTGATAACTGACGATAGGTATAATACCAACCATCAGTTCTCGACGAGTCCTGTCCAGTGTACTCGTAACCCAACGAGCACCCGCATACTATCTCAAGTACGACGTACCGACGGCTGTGGGACAGACCGTCTCCCGTGCTGGGATGAGAAGCGCATACGCTAGTCTACTCCGGAGTATCGATGCCCTATCTCGGTACTCCCACGACTGGGGACGTGTATAAGGATGTGCTTGTAGATTACCCAGCCCCCATGAGTGTGATCGCCATCACAACGCCGGTAATCAAGCAAAGATCCTAAGGGCTCTACTAATGCGTATAGGTGATATAATAAATAAACACACATGTACACATTAAAGCAGAGACAAACCAAGTAGCATACTACTATATTGAGCAAGATTGTCTGTACAACTGTGAATATCCCAAGCTTCCATCAAGTAATATACATACTAGTATGATACAGTAATGGCCTCTAGGGCATATACACTAACACACAATGCCAGGGATTGAAGCCTTCACTAAAAGGAAACCGGACCCGCCCTTGCTCGGTTATCCCTGGCTGGTAGTTCCCTACCCCATAACGCCAGGGATCGAAGTCCTCACCAAGAGGCAGCCGAGCGGCTACCCTACTCGGCTATCCCTGGCTGGTAGTTCCCTACCCCACAACGTCAGAGATCTAAGCCCTCGCTAAGAGGCACCGGGAAGTAACCCATCTCTGCCCGTCCTTAAAGATTAAAGCCATCGCCAAGAGGCACCGGGCAGCAACCCTGTTCGGCCCCATCCTTAGCAGGCTTATTAAGGCCCCTCCCGTGCTAAGGATCAAAGCCCTCGCCAAGAGGCACCGGGCAGCAACCCTACTTGGCCCATCCTTAGCAGGCTTAAGCCCCTCCCGCGCTAATGATCAAATCCCTCGCCAAGAGGCACCGACCAGCAACCCTGCTCGGTCCGACCTTAAGGATCTAAGCCCTCACCAAGAAGCAACCGGGCCCTACCTTGCTCGGTATCCCTGGCTGATAGTCACCTACCCCACAACGCCAGGGATCCAAGCCCTCACCAAGAGGCAACCGGGCCAGCCCTTGCTCGGTTATCCCTGGTTGGTAGTTCCTACCCCCACAACGCCATGGATCCAAGCAATTGTTTCCTGACTTAAAATCAGGAAAACCTACAGGAGAGGCATCACGTGCTAGCACGTGACCAGCAGTCACGTGTTGACACGTGATGACCAAGCAGCGGCAAAGAACAAAGCGCAGAAGGAAGAGAAGCCCATCTTAGGGGGGTCTCGTACCTACACATGACCAGGGGTCACATGCGTACACGTGACCAACGGTCACGTGGCCACACGTGACCAGCCTCAAGAGCCTTATTTTTATGACAGAATTAAATTCTAAGAAAAGATCTCTCAAATCTTTCCAAAATGGAAAAGAATTATTTGGAACCATTGGATTAAAATCTGAAGGTGATTAAATACCACCAATTTATGGAAAATTCTTGGACTTGGAAAGATTTCCCCCCTAAATCTAACCGAAATAACAAAGGAATATTTTTGGATTTAAAATCCAATGGTGATTAAAATTCACCTAATAATCCAAAGGCCCAGATGATTGATAAATATAAATCAAATCTCTCAATAAACAAATCAAATCTTTCAATTGAAGATTCACTAAAACTGATTGATTTTCTTCCTTCTCCTATAAATAGGAGCCAAGAAGAATAAAACAAAAAAAAAGAAAAAAGAGAGAAATATACAGAGACATATACAAAGAGAGAGAACTAGAGCTTTGAGATTTTGGGAAGAATTCGATCCTCTGCAAAAGAAAACCTTAGGTAAGAGGAAAGAGGTTTAAAAAGGAGAATTTAATTCTCAAAGAGTTTAACTCTTATACAAAAAGAAGAACTTAGTTCTTTCTCTAGCAGAGGATCTGCAAAGTGCACATCTCCCCACGAATTGAGAATTTAATTCTCATTGGGTTGAGATCCTGCCATGCAGATCTAAAGCATAAAAGGGGAATTGAAGTTTTAGAATTTAATTCTCACAGAACTATAGGAATTCAATTTCTTTGAGATAAAATTAGGGTTCAACCTTATGATTATAGGAATTTAATTCCTTCAAAATGGACAGAACCAGGGTCTAACCCTAATTAAGAACTTAATTCTATTAAATTAACAGGAATTTAATTCTATGATAGAATTTAGTTCTTTACATCTATGGGGAATTTAATTCTTACAGAAAAGAAATCAGGGTTTAACCCTATCTAAGAATATAATTCTTCAGGAGAAAACAGGAATTTAATTCCTCTAAAGTTTATTGTTAGAGTTTAGCCCTATGAAGAATTTAATTCTTAAAAAGATAAACACATTTTCAAACAGGCAAAGAAGCAGGGTCACGTGCTACCACGTGATCCTTGAAAAGTTCCACAGAGAAGGGCTTTGAGGCAACGCCTCATGTGACCCCTTGGCAGAAGCTTTAACAGACAAACGTTTAAATGCCCATCACGTGACAGCACATGATGCTCCCAAGTATGCAATACTTTTGGCAGAATAAAATGAATTGAAGGCGCTCTCACGTGCTACCACGTGACCCCTCTTGCCTTAGTGTTTAATACTAAAGTTGAAACCTCTATATCCAGTGTTCAACACTGATTTTCTTAGTGTTTAAACACTAATTTGGAAAACTCTATTTACAGTGTTTAACACTGACTTTCTTAGTGTTGAACACCAACTTGGAAGACCCTGCTTCCAGTGTTTAACACAGATCTGCCTTAGTGTTAAACACTAATTTGAAATCTCCATCGCCAGTGTTTAACACTGATTTGCTTTAGGGTATTGTTTCCCCCAATCAGAGCAAGGCTCTGTTTGAATTTCAAAATTCAAAATTCGATGCAACGCTTTAGATTCAATGCGCTGCGCGCAATGCGCCACGCGCAATGCGCCACGTGTCAAAAGCTGATACGGCAGCGCAGCGCCCAAGGCAGTGCGCCCAATCAGAGCAAAGCTCTATTTGCGCGGTTGCGCTGCGCTGTACGCTGCACGACACGTGTCAGCGCAGATGCGGTTGCGCTGCGCTGCACGCTGCGCGACACGTGTCCCGCGCTGATGCGCTAGCGCGGTTGCGCTGCGCTGTGTGCTGCGCGACACGTGTCACGCGCTGGGACATCTGCGCCAAACAGATGTAAAATTCTAAAGAAATCTTTTCTGTTCTTGTTAAAACAAGAAGATTTTCTTCTATAAAACAGAAGCCCTTGGATCAAAGATCCAACGATGTGGAAAATTCCCCAAATCACTTAGAGAAAGATCTCTTTAACAAATTTAACTAATTTATGGGCACTATAAAAGAGACCCCAGACCTCAATTCAAGGCATCAACATTTTCTGAGGAAAAAAAAAAGAACTCTGAAGAAATTTCAAGAAGAAAGGTAAAAGACCTTTTAGATAGAAGAATTTCTTCTGATAGATCATTGATCTAAGAACAAGATCAATGATATTTAATAAAAAACAAAATAAAAATTGTGCTTTGCACTTACGAACCATTGGATCTCTAAGATCAAGAAAAATAAGAAACACTTGTTTTCCTTGATCTAAATTAGATCAAGAAACCAAGTAGTGCTTTGCACTTATGAACCATTGGTTCTGGAATCTAAAAGATTCTCAAGTTAATAGTGCCTTGCACTTGCAAAACTGCACTGTTGCGCTCTTGGGTTGGCGCAAGCCACCAGAGAGCGCCACGTGTCAGCATCTGAACCAATTGCGCTATGCGCTTTTGAAACAGAGCCTTGCTCTCTAAAACTGGCGCAATTCACCACAGTGCGCCACGTGTCAGCAGCGCAAGCGCAGCGCACTAGAACAGCGCTGTTGCGCTTGCGCTCGCCAGAGCATGACACGTGTCATCACCATATGAACTTGCGCCCATTACTTGGCGCAAAGCGCCAGACAAATGCACTGCATTGCTTACAAAAGGGCCAAGCCCAATTAAAGAAGGCCTAACATGCCTAATAAAATGCAATGCATTATTTTAAAAAAAAGGGCAGAGCCCAAACCAAAACAGATGCTCTGCATCATAAATAAAGGGACAGAGCCCAAATCAAAGAGGCCTTGCAGGCCAGAATAAAATGCAGTGCATTATTAAATATTGGAAAAGCCCTAGTACAGGCCTAATAGGCCAAAGATCAAGAAAAATGTTGAATATTCTCAACGGGACTTAGCCCGATCATGGCCGTAAGTCCCCAAACTAAATTGACTGAGCAAGAATGCTTTCCTAAGTCAATTTACGACCGGTTCAAGGGTACATCTCTAAAATCCTCTGATATATGTCGTTGTAATCATTCAACGTCGTCAGAGAGGTGACGGGTCCCGACGACCACACGCATCAATACAGACTGCGGGGTCCTTAAACTCGTGGACCGAAACGTCCTTAAACTAATATTGGACCGAAACATCCTTAAAACTAATGTCGGACCACCACGTCCCTAAACTGGAATACGGACCACCACGTTCCTAAACTGGAGTATAGACCGCCATATCCTTAAACTGGAACATGGACCACTAAGTCCCTAAACTGGAACAATAAAGCCTCTAAGTGCTCTTTTGCCGGATCTAAACGGTCCCGTTTAAGTCGATCTTAGCCCCAAACACGGCTAACGTATCCTTAAACATTCAAATGGATTATAAAATTCCAAATCAACTCTAGTTCGAGGGTACATCTCCGAGCTCCTCTTACACGTGCCGTTGTAATCCTTCAACGACATCAGAGAGGTGACGAGTCCCGATGGCCATATATTAAATGGATTATCATGTTAAGTTGATCTTAGTCTCAAACAGGACTAGCATATCCTTAACGAACGTTTAAGTTGATCTTAGCCACAATGCGGCCAATGTATCCTTAAACTAAAAACACCAAACCCAAATCTAAGTAAATACGGATTTGGACTAATTCACGTCCTACGGGCGACGGCATTACTCAGTCTCCGTATACAATCCACGGGCAACCACAAACAAAACAAACACACACGACACGAAGTGAAATTCTAGAGAAGGAGAAAGTTGTTACCGCGGTGCGGTAGCGTAATTAACTGCAGGGGATTGCGCCTGCAGGGAAGTGTTGGAGATAGTGCCCTCATAGTCAATTATTGGATCGCAGGTACGTGATTGCAATGATTGCGGAGGACCTATCCTGGTAGGACAGTCTTACTCAAAATGATAGTATGCTATCTGGTTTGCCTTTATCAGTTGTGTACATGTTCAGGTGACTGATTGCATGTTACACTTTGATAGAGCCCTTAGGATCTTGCTTTACTACCAACTGTATGAGGGCGATCATATACGTGAGAGTTGGGTAGTTTAGATGCATATCCTTAATTGTGGTCCCTAGTCGTGGGAGTTTCGAGACAGGGCATCGATACTCCGGAGTAGACTAGTGTATACAGTCGAGACCCCGTCAAGGGGCGGTGGCCGGTCTCACAAGCCACTGGTGTCAGTTGGATCACCTAAGATGTATACAGGTGCTCATTGGGTTATGAGTACACTGGACAGGACTCGCCGGGAATCTGCTAGTTAGTACTATACCTATCGTCAGATAGCAGTTCCCTGGTGACATGTGTACAGGTTAGTTCATCGACCTGAGGTCGTCATTTGTCTCGTGTGAGTTCCCACTGTGCTTTGATTTCTACCCTACCACGGCTCAAAGGAGTCGTGCAAACAGGTAGCTTTTGGGTACAGTCCCGAGCCATATGGAGGCACGTGAGCGGATCGGCAGGGGATTCGTCTCTCCCGGTATTGGGGGCGAGGTCGTGCTGTGTCTAGGAGAGCCATTACACAAAGCCCACGGCCGTGGCAGGAGATTTACTGGTAGGTACTCCAGTAGTATCTCAGGGTGTATTGGGCTTCACTCTGACACGACTTATACTGCTTCTGGGGGTCTGACGTTACTAGCCCTCTAGGCGGATATGCGATACTCATTGACGAACGGACCGGACTGTATATTCATTGTCACTGTTAGGCTCAGTAGGGTTTTCGGAGGAGTTCGCTCATCGGTCTCCCTTGAGTTCGCTCCTCGGCCACCCTTGAGGTCAGTCCGTGGGCAGCCGTTATGCATTGCTAGTGCCGCTGACGGTTTGTGGTTAAACCCACTGCCAGGGTGCTGACGAGTCATTAGAGTCCCCCACAGGCAGTTTCCCAAGTTCGGGCGAAACGTTGTAGAGGCCGTATGGTTTTATGGCAGGGTTCGGAAAATGCACGTGCGTTTACGCACGTGTTATTTTTCGGGCAGATAATACTGGTCGGCTTTGGTTTAAGCCGGATCCGAGTATTATATTGAGTAGGTATAATATCTTTGTCTCGGTTGCATTTGTATTCGGTCGTAATACAAATGCGAGTATATTTATACAGTTTCGGGGTTGTCCTGAAATTCGTTTCAGGATCACTTTTGGAAGTTGCCAGTTTCCAGTTTTCTATCAGCCGTCTTTTAACATTCTGTTAAAGACGGATTTATCTTTTCTTCAGTTGGAGTGAGTCATCATTCTAGAAGGTTCTAGAAGTGATGAAGTGGCTTTGTGACTCATCTTTGCATTAATGGTTCTTTAATGTTAAAGCATGACTAGGTTTGTTCTAATTGGTTCTAATTTGTGATTCATTCTTTCATAATTGTTTAGATAACTATGATTGTGATATGGTCACCTCCCTCCTCCTACGGTCACCTCCCTCTTACTTATAAGTTGGCCGGCCCCCTCCTCTCCCCACTTCACTTGGTTGTTGATTTCATCGGTTAGAAAAGATATGATAGTATTTGGGGTGCATGGAATTTTACAGTTCATTTCATTCCATCACCCAACTCTCTCGGCAACTTCATTAACCGATCGTCCACGGATTTGGACGAAGTGAGACAAAGTCATCTACTCATTCTCTACATCATTCTTGGTCGTCTCTTTTGGCAAACTTGACGATCGAGTTGCCTCGAGTCAGAGGCGGGAGCCCGTTTAAAGAACCGATCATGTGGTGCCACTTCGACGAGGACATCGGAGATCGACGAGATCGGAGCAGCCGCAACGGAGCGTGGGATGATGGTTGAAGAACGAAGGACTCGGATCGTTCGGTATAACCATTCTACACTCTTTACAGTTTGTTAGTTTAGCAATAATGGCAGATCCGGGTTAAAGTATACGATAGCGCCAAGTTAAAAGTTTTTGTTCCGCTTTTGGCGTCTGTTGACTGCCGGGGCGCTAGCGTAGACTTACAGTGGTATCAGAGCCTAACCATTTTGCTATACTAACTTGTGCTAACGCGTTTAAAACATCGATCCGACCGAAAATCGAAAACTGCAAAAATCGCATTTTTTTCACTTGACAGTTCTGTTAATTTTAAATGGTGTCAAAATTGATTTCTGTACATCTTAAAAATCACAGCAGGCGATTCTAAGAACCACGAAGAAATTTGGGGTCATGATCACTCTATGGAGGCGCGGAAGCGCGGCCAAACCCATGGTTTGGCCGCCCTTCCGCGGCCACGTGGGGAGCACGTGCCTCCAAATTTTTCCAGTGGGTTCTTGGTGGGATTTTGTGGTTTTTGGTATATAAAGTTTTGGCCCAGATTTTGTTACTGTTCACCAGTAAGCAGTGGGGCCCACTTTTTGATATTTGGTCTTTGGTCGATCGTAATTTAAACACGTTAGTTTACAGTGCTTACATTATATCTCCGACCGGGAATGTCATTTGATCGGTAAACCGCGTTTGATTGCTATAGTTCTTTTAGACGGGTTTGCGAACGTGACATTCGCGTTGATGTTCTGTGTTGTGCTGTAATGTTGCGGATTTGTCGTGGTGGATAGCAGTGTGCAATGATAGTACAGTTTGAGTTTATTTGTACATTTGATATTGCGGGGCGAGCGTCCAACTTGTGGACTGCCGTCACTGCCTGTTGTATAATATTCTTTTGGGGCACGACCAGGTTGCGGTCGATGTACCTATTGTACTATTTTTCATTACTGTACTAGGTTTTGCCCCGCGACGGAGTGTACGGATAGCCGGGTTCGGGAAAGCAACGGGTCCGCATCTCATGGCTTTGAGAGGCAGAGGAGCCCCACTTCAGAATTGGCAGACTATTCGCCGCACTCGTAGGGGGTACAGGTTGACCCAAGGAGGGGTGCTCAATTTACCGGATTCTGTGAAGTGCCGGGTGTTCCATTCACTATGCTGTGGGGGACTGCCTCGCTTCAGGTTTTGGCGGGTAACTTGCCGCACCCGTAGGGGTCTAGGTTTCATTGCACAGGCTATCCACACGACAGGGGAACGTCGAGTTTCAGCAGCGGCTCTGTGAAACTCGGGGATCCCAGTATATCTGTATTGTTCTGTGATGCTTATTACTTTTCTGTAATGTTGCATATTATCACGCCTGGAGCGATTATGTATATTGGTTTATATACTATTAGATGTTGTATATGTTTTACACCCGCGCTAGTCCAGTCCCGGCTCTGTCGTTAGTTAAGTAACCTAACGGGTGATGACGGGACCCAGAGACGAATGCGGATGGCATATACGTACATTTTATTTTCGTTCTTTTCTGGTGTGATAATTGATGGGACTGCGTTGATTCTGATCAATGCAAAGTAAAACAAACCTGTTTGAGTTGTTGGAACAATTTTAAAAAGTGTTGTTACAAAGACGTTTCCTTTTGTTATGCGTAGCGGTATTCGGTGTGAATATCCAGCACCTCATTCGACGAGGCAAGGGCTGATATCCCTTCACCGGGAAAGACCCCTTGGACAGAAGTTTGCGTCAGGGTAATAACTTTATTATAGTCGATTACAAGTTGCTTTGCATAGCGGTATTCAGTGGAATATCCTGCACCTCATTCCACGAGGAAAGAGCCGAGATCCCTTTACCGGGAGTGACCTCTTTAGCAAAAGGTTTTCGCCACTATATTTTAAAAAGCTATCAGGTTCCTTCAGCGATATCAAGTTCACTACGCTAAAGGTTTTTTCGCCAAAAACCAGCCGTAGCCCTCCGTCATTTCATATGGATGGTCAGTAGTATTCAAGCTATGTTGGTCTAGCCCTTAGCTAGGACATAGTGATTGGTAGCTGCTGGGGTGTTCACATGTTGCATAGATAGATGAGTTGGTTTGGGACAGTCGTACAGCCTTGTTGGCCCTTAGTCAAGGGCGAGTACGGGTGGGTTCAAATTAACAAGATAATGATGGGAAGAACTTGACATGTGACTTATGGTGGGCTGGCCCTTAGTCACGATCATAAGAGCATGGGGCAAAAACTATATCAGGAGTTTCTAAAGAAACTGAAACTTGCCGAGTATGCGCATACCTTCTGGAGTATGAGTAACGTAGATGCATTCCATCACGTTATCATGCGATGAGAGTTGGATCCTGATTCCCACTGATGAGTTGGTTTACTCTTCGGGTCATCCCGATTGATTCTTCTTTAGGTTTGGAGGAGAATTTGACAGGACAGTGGGAGGTTTCCGGATTAGATAAAATGATGACCATTCTGATCTAGGTTAGAGTGCACGCAGAGTGTTTCTTTTCTCTCTCTCTCTTTGGCAGCGACCTTTGACCGACCCTAGACTATGACTCAGTGACCAGGTTGACCGAACCTTCTTAAAATACTGGCCTCTGGATTGTCTGTGTTGCATAAGTCATTGCCACTCCTTCTTTTACCCTTTGAATTTCTCAGAACACCCGTATTACTACGGATATCCACTTCCATTGGATAGAGCCATCGTATGGTTATATACGAACTCGAAGGGACTTCTTCGAGGATGGATCCAGGTTCAGGAGAAATAGAATTGGTTTATTCAGTTGTCTTTTATTATCACCTTCTCTCAGGTTGCGAGGGCTCCTTGGTTTAGGAGAGTACACCTATTACGCTTATTGGATAGTCTTATTCCAAACCATAGGCTGGTGCCGAAAGGTAGGGAATGAAGAAAACCAATTAGCCTAAGTAGGGTGTGCAGAAGGTAATATGTAAAGACAAAATAAAGGGATTAGAAAGAGGGCAAAGTAAATTGCGACTGATATCATTCACGACCAAAACCGCGTACTTCATCGCCACTCCTATTTCACCTTTAAAAAGAATAAGGTATTATTCAGTTGTCTTTTATCATCACCTTCTCTCGAGATGCGAGTACTCCTTGGTTTAGGAGGGTACACCTATTATGCTTACTGGATAGTCTTCTTCCAAACCATAGGCTGGTGCCGAACGGTAGGGAAGGAAGAAAACCATTTAGCCTAACGATGGTGTACAGAAGGTAATGACTAAAAACAAATAAAGGGATTTGGAGAGACGGCAATAAAATATACGGTTGAAGTCATGAATTGGATTATGGAAGAGGCATTGCTATGAATACCAGGATACCCCTACGAAACATTTTCATGTTTCAGTGCATTGTTAAAGGAAAACTGTTTTCCCGATTAGACACTTACTCCAAGGGTATGTATTTGCCAGGTTTCATTCTCATATCTGTATGGTTTTACAGATGATGAGTGGGAGTAAGACATTGGGAATTAGGTGATCATCCTCATTATATCGGAATTCGTTGTAATTGGTGATATCTGAGGAAATCTCCAGGGTACAGTTTTCCACCTACAACGCACAGGTTTTGAGTTGTTTAACTCAGCGGACTTATACAGAGTATTGTATGTTGTCCAGTGTCCATCAGGACAAAGGGGTAGGTCCTCGTACTATGTTCTGTTTACTTATAACTTCTCTAGTATTTAGACGAGTGTTTCGTAGAAATACATGGTCTAAGTTTTGAGAAGTTGTGGGTATAAGAATAAAGTAGAGAACCAGGTATCACAAGTATCGGGATTCTTCAAAGAGATCGAAGATGTAGATTCTTGTGATTGGTATTCAAATAATATTCTAATGGTTTTTGAGAAACATGTTTCTCTTTCAGGTTACTCATAATTGAATGGATTCCTAAGTTGAGCAATGCTGATTAGCCTCTTTCCATTAAGTTGATATGCACTGGAGACAGCTGCATGATTTGAATCTTGGTTCCAATTAAATAAGTGCCAAAGTTTCTATATTGGATATAGAATAGTTCGTACCTTAAAAGAAATTAAGGTACGGGGAGTTGTCCAGCTTATGCTTAAAACCAGACTCTGGATAACTCAAGGCACGTTTCTGTAATGGCTGTTTGTGGGTTGACCCTGGCTATGACGAGGGTTGATACTCTACCATTTGGAAGATCAATAGTGATATTGTTCTTGACTCGCCACAGTTTTAGTAAAACAGATCTTTTTCAGAAATCAGTAGTGGGAGTATGGTAGAACTGGAAGTGATTCCAGAACCGCGAACGATTACGGAAAATTTAATAGGACCTATATATTCAATCAGGTTTGACATTCCAATAGCCACTCCGCAGGTATGGTAGGTAACCTCAGACACCCGAGAGGTACTTTGGTAGGCTCAAGGACGGTGACAGGGAGGTTCTTATCTACCCAGACTTGACACTACTGTTGTTCCAGGATATGAGACCCGGTAGGAGGGTTGTCGTAGTCAGTGGGAGCAGCAGAAGTATAGTGGGCAAGTAGCTTACGTCTATTTATAGACTTGAGCAGTTATAGCGGAGATAGATCATCTAATTTTGATGTGACAGTCATGGGTTTGACTTCAATCAGAGTAGGGGATGGATCAGTTAAGAAGGTAGTAGGGTGTGATGTCATGGTATCTGGATGACATACACAGAGTGGGAAGTAAAATTCCTATACTACGATCGGTTGTACTATGGTCGTCACACAGTTGTTTCTCCAGACAGGATATGGATATAATATTTGACATTCT
Source organism: Agapanthus africanus (assembly GCA_030015575.1). Taxonomy (NCBI): domain Eukaryota; kingdom Viridiplantae; phylum Streptophyta; class Magnoliopsida; order Asparagales; family Amaryllidaceae; genus Agapanthus; species Agapanthus africanus. Next base: position 10,028,272 of record JASDDO010000028.1, on the reverse strand, counting down.
GGTTTCTGGATCTATGGTTTTAGATCTGGATTTGGGTAGTTTCCCAATGTGAGTACTTTGACAGATATTCTAATGGTTTTTGGAATAGATGACTCCTAGCATGGTGGTGTACCTGCAGGTGATGGAGTCACCCTCTCTGAAGGTGTCTTACAGACTAAAGGGGAGAGGGATGAGCATAATTGGCAGATCACTTGCTTAGGCAATTGAGTCAATCATAAGATGTCAAGTACCGCACCAAATGTTGTTTTTGCACTAGATGCAATAAGTTTGTATTAATCCAATCCTGGAGAAACATAAGGAAGCAGTTTTAGAACACTAGTACATGTTCTATGGATTTGATAACGGCAGCCTCTTTCGGGAGACGGTTATCATTCCAGGCTTCAAAGGTGACATAGATGACAGAGTGATTGTCAGAGTTTTAGTTTTCCCTCTGACGAGGGACAGTATTATGGACAGGTGGTCCAAAAGGATACTGTGGGGAGCAAGGTGCCCGATACTGATTAGGTTCAGTGATCGATACAGTCTAAGAAGTTTGGATATGAAGTTCATTTATGAACTAAGGTCCCATCAGATATCCAGACATATTCTAAGACAGGTACTCCTCAATTCGGGAGATGGCTTTCTCCGCGAACTTGAGATTAAGAGAGATATTGAAAGATACTTCTAGGCGGATCCACTCACTGAGGCTATTTCTCGAACACAATAGTTTTACAAACGGGCTTTGTGAAACTGATTAGTAGAGGAGTTGGATGTTCGGTTTCACACGGGCTGTGAGTAGTCGACATCGCAATATTAGCCTTGAGTGCAAGTGGGAGATTGTTGGAGATAGTGCCCTCATAGTCAATTATTGGATCGCAGGTACGTGATTGCAATGATTGCGGAGGACCTATCCTGGTAGGACAGTCTTACTCAAAATGATAGTATGCTATCTGGTTTGCCTTTATCAGTTGTGTACATGTTCAGGTGACTGATTGCATGTTACACTTTGATAGAGCCCTTAGGATCTTGCTTTACTACCAACTGTATGAGGGCGATCATATACGTGAGAGTTGGGTAGTTTAGATGCATATCCTTAATTGTGGTCCCTAGTCGTGGGAGTTTCGAGACAGGGCATCGATACTCCGGAGTAGACTAGTGTATACAGTCGAGACCCCGTCAAGGGGCGGTGGCCGGTCTCACAAGCCACTGGTGTCAGTTGGATCACCTAAGATGTATACAGGTGCTCATTGGGTTATGAGTACACTGGACAGGACTCGCCGGGAATCTGCTAGTTAGTACTATACCTATCGTCAGATAGCAGTTCCCTGGTGACATGTGTACAGGTTAGTTCATCGACCTGAGGTCGTCATTTGTCTCGTGTGAGTTCCCACTGTGCTTTGATTTCTACCCTACCACGGCTCAAAGGAGTCGTGCAAACAGGTAGCTTTTGGGTACAGTCCCGAGCCATATGGAGGCACGTGAGCGGATCGGCAGGGGATTCGTCTCTCCCGGTATTGGGGGCGAGGTCGTGCTGTGTCTAGGAGAGCCATTACACAAAGCCCACGGCCGTGGCAGGAGATTTACTGGTAGGTACTCCAGTAGTATCTCAGGGTGTATTGGGCTTCACTCTGACACGACTTATACTGCTTCTGGGGGTCTGACGTTACTAGCCCTCTAGGCGGATATGCGATACTCATTGACGAACGGACCGGACTGTATATTCATTGTCACTGTTAGGCTCAGTAGGGTTTTCGGAGGAGTTCGCTCATCGGTCTCCCTTGAGTTCGCTCCTCGGCCACCCTTGAGGTCAGTCCGTGGGCAGCCGTTATGCATTGCTAGTGCCGCTGACGGTTTGTGGTTAAACCCACTGCCAGGGTGCTGACGAGTCATTAGAGTCCCCCACAGGCAGTTTCCCAAGTTCGGGCGAAACGTTGTAGAGGCCGTATGGTTTTATGGCAGGGTTCGGAAAATGCACGTGCGTTTACGCACGTGTTATTTTTCGGGCAGATAATACTGGTCGGCTTTGGTTTAAGCCGGATCCGAGTATTATATTGAGTAGGTATAATATCTTTGTCTCGGTTGCATTTGTATTCGGTCGTAATACAAATGCGAGTATATTTATACAGTTTCGGGGTTGTCCTGAAATTCGTTTCAGGATCACTTTTGGAAGTTGCCAGTTTCCAGTTTTCTATCAGCCGTCTTTTAACATTCTGTTAAAGACGGATTTATCTTTTCTTCAGTTGGAGTGAGTCATCATTCTAGAAGGTTCTAGAAGTGATGAAGTGGCTTTGTGACTCATCTTTGCATTAATGGTTCTTTAATGTTAAAGCATGACTAGGTTTGTTCTAATTGGTTCTAATTTGTGATTCATTCTTTCATAATTGTTTAGATAACTATGATTGTGATATGGTCACCTCCCTCCTCCTACGGTCACCTCCCTCTTACTTATAAGTTGGCCGGCCCCCTCCTCTCCCCACTTCACTTGGTTGTTGATTTCATCGGTTAGAAAAGATATGATAGTATTTGGGGTGCATGGAATTTTACAGTTCATTTCATTCCATCACCCAACTCTCTCGGCAACTTCATTAACCGATCGTCCACGGATTTGGACGAAGTGAGACAAAGTCATCTACTCATTCTCTACATCATTCTTGGTCGTCTCTTTTGGCAAACTTGACGATCGAGTTGCCTCGAGTCAGAGGCGGGAGCCCGTTTAAAGAACCGATCATGTGGTGCCACTTCGACGAGGACATCGGAGATCGACGAGATCGGAGCAGCCGCAACAGAGCGTGGGATGATGGTTGAAGAACGAAGGACTCGGATCGTTCGGTATAACCATTCTACACTCTTTACAGTTTGTTAGTTTAGCAATAATGGCAGATCCGGGTTAAAGTATACGATAGCGCCAAGTTAAAAGTTTTTGTTCCGCTTTTGGCGTCTGTTGACTGCCGGGGCGCTAGCGTAGACTTACAGGAAGAGCGTCCCCACAATCAAAAACCCCTCAAGCGAGGGGGAATCTGACGAAGTCTGCTCCATCGGCCGCATCCGTCTAAACTTCCGATATACGGTGCCATAAATCAACTTGGCATCTTCGGAGAGGTGGACCGATAAAACTAAATAGCATCTGCCCCAAATCTCAGGCAAGACGTTTATCGCGTCTCCGCCGCGCCATTCGGAGGGGAACAGATTCTGGCACGCCCGGTGGGACCTTTTCCTCTTTCCACTCCACACTTCGTATGTCGTCTTCGTGAACCAATCACGGTTTGTTAATGGTTGCCTCCGGATTTTAAGTTACTAAGATTTGGTCTTTTGCCTGGTGCAGAACTCAAGCATCAATGGCTTCTAACTGCACCAACTGTTCGAAGTGCCACTGCAACGGACGCTCCACCTCCCCTAGAGGTGTAGCATATGGGCCCCAAGCGGCTTCCTTCCTCGCTCTGCCGATAGACCAGGTGACCCAGGCCACCACCGGCCTGTTTTTCGGGACCATGATCCCGCCTACAAGCTTCTCTATGCCAATACCTACATCGGAAGTGAACAAGAGATCGGTCTTCGACCGGATCACTGCCACGACGGCCCCTGTCAACGGGTCGTCCACCACCAAGCCGACAGCCTCTGTCTTTGCGAGGCTGGATCAAAAATCTGAAGGGCCCGCTAAGAAGCCCAGGAACTCTAAAATGGTTGTCCCAAAGAGGGCAACGGCCGCTACTTCGGAAGTCGTTAAGGCGGCTTCCCCTGTCAAAGAGTCAGTCTTTTCAAGACTGACGATTCCTGCTCCTGCCCCTGCTCGAGGATCTGTCTTCGACAGGTTGAATATCATCCCTCAAAAGACAACCTCAGTCTTTAAGAGGTTAACACCAGCGGCGCCTCATTCAGACAGGGGGCAAAAAGAAGCTGTCTCAATCTCCGAGCCAGTCCCAACGGCTCGTTATGCTCGACGTCGCCATTGGCAACGAGTGAGGAAGGCAGGGGCAACCCCCCCTCAGGGCTAACTCCACCGGCTCCAGTGGTGGAAGTCAACGCTGCTGTTCCAACCGGGAACAGCTTTGAACTACTGAGGAGGGTATGTAAGAACTCTCCAACCGCTACATTGAAAAGATCTCCTCCACCTATGGAGAGAGTTTCAGAAACAAAGCAAGAACAGCCCCCTCAACGGCTGTCCTAGAGAATTTATAAAGTTTGGCGGAGGGTTCAAGACTCCGTGATCGACCCAGATCACTCTCGTCGACGAAAGAAGACGAAGGTGCAAAAAGAAAAGGACCAGCAGATGACAACCATCGCTAGGGTACCCACTGCAACGGCCCCCTCCACTTCAACGGCCCACAAAAGAAGAAGGCCGGAGAAAACCCCCGCGCCCGCGGCAAATGCTAAAGATGGTGAACCTAAACGCCCTAAGTCCGGGGGCATGGTAGTTCACACCGTCTATATGACATCTGGTAAGGAAAATAGTCGCATATCAACAGGTCATAGACCGCATACGCGGTCAGTGACCAAGGCGCAGGAGCAACAGCAAAAGCTCCAAGAAATTATGAGCGCTATGGCCGCACTTACAGGGCCAAAAGAAAACCCTGAAAAGTCCTCGGACGAACGTCGGGAGGCAGAAACCGACGTTGAATTCCTTCGTTGGATATTGGATAAGAAGGAAAAAGAGGCTGCTGAACAAGCAGCCAACATACAGCGTATGGGCCTCCTCTTCCAAGACATGATAGGGATGATGATACAACAAGATCCTCCGGCCAAAGACCCCCCGATCGTCCTTGGAGACGATAGGGGAGAGACATCAAATCCTCCGCCAGCCCTATCAACGACTAAAGAGGATACAATCTCCAAAGCTGATTTGGATAATACATCGCCCAACAAATACGGGTTCATCATGCGACCGAAGCAGCCGACCAGATCGTAAAAACGGGACGGCCATATCCGAGTTGGTACGATCAAATCAAGTACCCGCCAGGTTATACAATTCCCAAGTTCCATCTCTACAAGGGGACGGGAAATCCTCATCAGCATGTTGCCCAGTTCAGGGCACTCTGCGGCAACACCGGCGGTGACGACAAGCTGTTGCTTCGCCAGTTTGTTGGAAGCTTATCAGATACGGCGTTCGAATGGTACTCTGAGCTCCCGAACGACTCTATTAAAACCTTCACGGAAATGGAGCTGCTGTTTAATCAACGTTTTGCAAGTGCCAGTGAACGTACCCCGATGACGGCACTGATTAACGCCAGGGTAAAACCGCACGAGACGTGGGTTCAGTACGCTATACGATGGTGGAACTTATGGTCGAAGTGCGAGCAGCGCATTGAAGAAGCTCCCACGGTGGGTATGTTTGTGGGAACCCTTGATCCGCAAGCAACCATCTCACAATTTATGATATTTTTCAAGCCAACTACCTTCCAGGCCTTGATTGACAAACTAGCGCAAATGGATCAAATGGGCCATAAACCCCCTCTTCCGAGGTCGAACTCCCGAAATGACAAAGGGAAGGGAAAAGCGATCGTCGTCGCTAATGCTCAACAACAACCGAGCGACTTGAAGCCGGTTGCTCGTCAAAATAATATGCGCCCGTACGTACCCCTTGAGGATAGGATGGGATGTCCTTATTCCTTTCCCCGCGATAAAATGAGGAGGTTATTCGAGCTGGCGTTGCATAACAGACTCATAAATCTGCCGGATCCAAAACGTCCGTTGCAACCAAGTGACGTCAACGAGCCCAACTACTGTCCTTACCATCGAGTACTAGGCCATCCGATCGAAGATTGCTACGTTTTCAAGAATTGGCTTGAAAACCAGTACCGACAGGGCAAGTTCGCGTTATCTGACAAATGGAAAGTGAATCCCCCGCAGCCCCACACATCTAAGGGGACGAATATGCCGGGGGCAACATGCTCCGTCATTGAAGAAGCTCCTTGGGAGGTCGTATTATCGGCCAAGACAAAGAGGATGCTAAACGATCTTCAGATATGTCCAGCAATTAGGTGGAAGAACCCGTTGGAACCGCAGGTCATTGAGGGGATGTTGAAGCCGCGTACAACTCCAAAGACCGATGGGGGTGGCTCAAACACTCGCAACCAGCCGTCAAAATCTTCGAAGAAGAAGAAAAAGAAATCAAAGAAGCCTGTGAAGCCTAGCGACAAGCTCACGAACTTACAAAAACAAATTGACGCGCTGGAGGAATATAACCAGAAAGCACGGACTCACATTACACTACAAGAGTTCCTCAATCACATCTTTCAAGAGGAAGATGAGGGAGAAAGTTCATCGGATGAATCCGAGGAATATGTGCCGAGCTGTCATATGATTTCCCATTCGCTCACGAACGATGAGGAGACTCCTTGCACCGAAAAGCTGGGGGAAGATCCTGAACCAAAAATTCTTGGGCCATCAGATGAAGTAATTGACGCATTCCTTAATGAAGCTCGGTTGAAAAGTAAAGCTGATCGGGAGCGCGAGGCGTTTATATTCGAAAAGGCCAAATGCCAACGCCTTGACAAAAAAAATTGAGATACTCCCGCTGGAGCAAAGCACACCCACTGCGGATAAAATCAAATTCAAGATGAGGAAGAGGTTCGCTAAAGCCGTGTCAATGGGTATAAAACTACAATCCTCTGAGGGAGGCGTTACTGGTGAAGCGGAAATGCACCCCTCCTACTGCTTATATCATCGGAAAGTTTCGCACCCCACTGAAGAGTGCAAAGCTTTTGATAGATGGTGGCAAGGATATGTTGCTCACCGGCAGCATTTTAAGCGGAAAAAGCGCAAGACTCGCCGAGAGCAGAATGGTACGACTGAAGGCCTAAACAGAACTATCGGCGATTGTCGCATGGTTAACACCGGCGGGTCACAAGTGCCTACATTCGGGAGTGATTCTGATGAAGAGCTGGAACTTACCCCTCTCTTTGAAGAATCCACTTCGGGAAAAGAAGAAGAGCCGAAGGTCTGCGAAAATATCCGGCTGCGGAATCGGACGCTGCCTGAAAAGAATCTTGGACCCTCAAACAGAAAAGATAAAGGGAAAGAAAAGGTCTCTGAAGATATTGTCTTCGATGACCAAGTTCTGGAGGAGCTAAGCGCCAAAAACCCGCCGAAGAAGAATAAGGTGGATTACAACATCCTAGCGCACCTGAGGAAACTACCCTCACAGCTCAGCATTCTCGACGCCCTTTTGCTATCAAAGGAGGCGAGAGATTCGTTGATCAAGGCACTGCAAGATCCGGAACAATTCCAAGCATGCCTGGCCGAGGAAAAGATGAAGGATGAGTTGGAGGAAGTGCACACGACCGATATCACTTTCGGCGACGAGGACCTTCTCCTTGGGACGTGCGAACACAACCGCCCCCTTTATGTCTCAGGATACTGCCACGATATTAAGATAGGCAAAATCCTGATCGACAATGGATCCTCCGTTAATCTCCTCAACGTGCGGGTGTTAAAAGAAATCTGCATGAGCATCCAGCACCTCGCTCGTGACAAGATCACCATCTCCGGGTTCGATTCCCAGTCATCAAGAACTCTTGGGTCTGTGATACTGACGCTACGCTTCGGGCTACTCGTCACAGACGTTAAGTTCCACGTCATAGACGCCAAGACATGCTACAACGCTTTGCTCGGCCGACCATGGTTACACGAGTACAACATCATCCCTTCTACACAACATCAGTGTATGAAGTATTTTAAGGATGGTTTCGAGTATACCGTGACGGAAGAACTGAACCCATTCTCTGTGAACGAGGTCCGCAAATATGAAGATGCCAAATACTTCTTACCGGATTTCGAAGACACGGAGAGGTGTCACAAGCCGGAGAACAAAGCTAACACCACCATCCCTGTCTTCGGCAGTGATACTGAGGAGGAAGAGAAGATAGTATATTCGGGTCCTCCCCAACACAACAAGCCAGGACCGTCCACTCCTACGTTGGTCTTTGGTAGCGACTCGGAAGATGAGATCCGTATTGTATTCTCTGCTCGACCTTCCATACGAACGTCCGCTGACGAAGTGCAAAGTCTACAAGTCGCCATAGTGCCGCTTAAACACCATAAAGAACTGGATGCACTTAATATTTACAATGTAGAAGAGCTGCAAACGTTCTATATCCCTCTCAAACGAGAAAGCGAAAAAGCAATTCTATTCTACCGCTCTGAAGAAACCAAAGTGGAGAAAGAAATCTGGCATGGCGCGGATCCTACGCTCGACAGGCTCCAGCCTATCCGTCTTCCCAGATATTATACGGAAGGTTTGAAAAGGCTGCTGAAACGCCAGGGAATATCCTTCAAGCAGACCGTTCGAAAAGCCAAATTCTATGACAAAGTCTGGAACGTTCCCGGGACTCAACGCAAACTGCCTAATGGGAGAATGGAGACAAAAGGACTTGGATGCATCCGGTCAAAGAAACGAGAGCTACTAAACAGCTGCTATGTCATGTATGACTTCGATAAAGAAGAGGATGCTCAATGGGAGGACGCTAATCCTGAGACAGCGAAAGTTCCAAATGCAAAAGAGCCCAGTCCGTCGTTCGAAGAACAAATGGACAAGCTCATAAGGGAAGCAGGTCAAAAAGTCCGGGACGACCATAACCGCGAAATGGCCATCTACGAGAAAGCCAGAACGCAACGCCTCCTTCAACAGGCCGTGAAAGATGAAAATGCTGCTCCTTGTCAACCTGTTATAAAGAAGGCTCGACGCAAAAGCAGAAACAAGTCGAAAGGCCAAAAAGGCGCTCAACAAAAAACAAAGTAGGGCTAAGAAGCCACACAAATGGGAGTCAAGTGTTATTGATCTATCCTTTATGAAGAAAATGGGTCGAGCATACTCGTTTCCTCGGGACAAGACGAAGAAGATACTTGACCTCGCTCTAAAACATCAGATGCTTACACTGCCGGAGTCCAAACACCCCGAACAAGCAGGAGAAGTCTCATACCCAGACTATTGCTCTTATCACCGAGTGGTAGGGCACCCTCTCGAGGACTGCTTCACCTTCAAGAATTGGGTCGAAGATCAGTATCAGCTTGGCAACTTCGTTCTGTCCGACAACTGGAGGGTAGCACCGCCACAAAAGCACGAGCCCAAGGCCACAAAAGAAGAACCAGTTCCGCATTGGGATTGGAAGCGAATTCGTACTTGTCACGTGATAATGATATCAAGGGAAGAGCCCGAGAACATGGATGACCTTCCGTGGTGCTCCGTGGTGCTTCGAAAACAGCAACGACGAGATAATCTCAGAATTCCCACCAGCGCCAAAAGAGCTGGAAGATGGAATCCATACCACTGCAGATAACCTCAAGAAAATTGAGTTGGGGACGGCAAATGATCCACGACCGACATTCATCAGCGAGTTAATATCTGAAGAAAGGGTAGCTGCGTTAAAGGACGTGCTTCTACAGCATAGAGATTGCTTCGCGTGGAACTATTCCGAAATGCCGGGACTAGATCCAGAAATTGTTGTACACAGATTGGCGATATCCCCGGACATCAAACCAGTCAAACAAGCGCCGAGAAGAATGCGGCTCGAGCTTGAGATGAGCATCAATGCCGAGGTCAAGAAGCTGATCGACTCTGGCTTCATCCAGGAAGTTCAATACCCTGAATGGATCGCTAACATCGTCCCAGTGATGAAGAAAAATGGGACAGTGCGCATATGCGTAGACTTCCGGGATCTTAATAAAGCTTGCCCGAAAGACGATTTCCCAGTGCCAGTCACCGAACTGATGATAGACAATACGTCCACTCACGAGGTTTTCTCCTTCATGGACGGCTCATCAGGATATAATCAGAAAAAAATGCATCCAGAAGACCAGAAGAACACCGCCTTCAGGACTCCTTTGGGTATATTCTGCTACAAGGTGATGCCCTTCGGGTTAAAGAACGCCGGCGCCACCTACCAGAGGGCCATGACAAAGATCTTCGATGACCTTATACACGAAATCGTCGAATGCTATATCGACGATCTCGTGGTTAAAAGCAAATCATACGAGGAACATCTCGAGCATTTGAAGACCGTATTTCAACGCCTTCGGCAATACAACTTGAAGATGAACCCTTTCAAGTGTGCATTCGGAGTTTCTTCGGGCAAATTCCTGGGATTCATCGTCCGACACCGAGGTATTGAGATAGATCCATCAAAGACCAAGGCGATCATGGAAATGCCTCCGCCAAGGACTCTCAAACAGCTGCGGTCTCTCCAAGGGAAGCTCGCGTATATACGGCGATTTATAGCCAACCTTTCAGGAAAGTGTCATCCTTACAGCCACCTGATGAAGAAGGGAACCCCGTTCGTCTGGGATCGCAAATTCCAAGATGCACTAGACAAAATCAAACAATACCTGCAGAACCCGCCGGTGTTGGCTGCTCCGATCAAGGGAAAGCCCCTCATTCTTTATACAACCGCTCTCGAAGGCTCTTTAGGCGCATTATGGGCACAAGAGAACGATCAAGGGAAAGAAAGAGCACTCCACTACTTAAGTCGAGTTCTACTGGGGGCAGAAAGCAACTACTCCCCCATTGAAAAACACTGCCTGACGTTGATCTTCGCGATAACAAAGCTCAGGCACTATGCGTTGGCGCATGAGGTCCGTCTCATTTCAAAGGTGGACCCCCTTAAATACTTGATGTCAAAGGCCATATTGACGGGACGACTCGCTAAATGGGCCCTGCTCTTGATGGAGTTCTCGATAACATATCAACCTCTCAAGGCAGTGAAAGGCCAGGCCATTGCCGACTTCCTCGTTGAGCATCCGATACCGCCCGACTCTCCTTTAAACTGCAATCTTCCAGACGAACATGCGTTTGATGCGATCGACGGTGATAATACCCGATGGGAGCTTTATTTCGACGGAGCATCTTCCGTGAAGAAGCGCAAACAAAATACCCCTATAATCAAATCAGGCGTAGGGCTCATCTTTGTAACTCCACAAGGAGGGATAATGCGCTTTGCTTTCTCCCTAACAGAGCCGAGGACAAACAATGAAGCCGAATACGAAGCTCTAATAGCAGGCCTCGAGGTCGCCATCGACATGGGAATTGAAAATCTCTTCATATATGGAGATTCCCAACTAGTCGTTAGTCAAGTAAACGGCGACTACCAAACGTGCAAACCGGAATTGGTAAAATACGGTGAAAAGGTGCAACAACTGTCGACCCAAATTTCCTCCTATACTTTGGAGAACATACCACGTGCGGAAAACAGTAAAGCGGACGCGTTGGCCAAACTTGCTAAAGAACTGGCCGACGAGAACCTCGATGACGTTAGAATCGTGGTACAAAGCCGTCGGGTGTTGCCCCAGCAGAAATATCTCCGGAATCATCCGAAGAAAAGGGAACGAGCGAGCAGACGACCCTGCAAGTAAAAGATTGGAAAAATGCCGAGGATTGGAGAGAAGTCTTCATAGACTACTTTAAATCCCACCGAATGCCTGAAGAAGCGTCCATAAGACATCAGCTCATGAAGTGGGCTCTATCTTTCGCCTTCGTCAACAATACTCTGTACAAGAGATCGTTTGATTCTCTGTGGTTGAGATGCCTGGGACCTGACGAAGCGAAAAGAGTCGTTCAGGAAGTTCACGACGGACTCTGCGGTTCTCACCAAGCGGGCCCAAAGATGAAGTTGAAGATAAAACGGATGGGCTACTACTGGCCCACGATGATTCAGGACTGCCTCGAATATGCGAAGCAATGCCACTCATGTCAAATTCATGGGGATTTCATCCATCAGCATCCAAATCCACTACATCCAACGGTGGCTAGCTGGCCATTCGAAATGTGGGGGACTGATATAGTCGGCCCTATCGAACCAGCATCGTCTAGGGGACATCGTTTCATCCTGGCGACGACTGACTACTTTTCTAAATGGGCAGAAGCAGTACCGTTAAGAGAAGTTAAGACGGAGAATATCCTCCATTTCTTCAAGACGCATGTCATATATCGGTTTGGAACTCCGCGACGGATCATCTCCGATAACGGGCCAGCCTACAGAAGCCACAAGATCAGTCGCTTTGCACAGCAGCACAATATAGACTGGAGATATTCCTCGGTTTATAATCCGCGAGCTGACGGTCTAGCTAAGGCCTTCAACAAGACCTTGACGAAGATCATGAAGAAAACGGTGTCACGAAATAAGAAAGACCGGCACGAAAGACTGCAAGAAGCTCTCTGGGCGTATCGAACCACATTTAAAACGGCCACGAACGCAATGCCATATGCGTTGGTATTCGGTACAGAAGCAGTACTCTCTCTCGAGATAGAATTACCCTCTCTACGAGTGGCAGTCCACTACAAGCTGACGGACGAAGAAAATGCTCACCTTCGGCTTGAGGAGCTTGACGCCCTTGATGAAACCCGGCTCATAGCACAACAGAATCTGGAAGCTTATAAAGCAAAGATGACGCGCTCATATAAAAGATTGACCCGACCGAGGACATTCCGCCAAGGCGAACTCGTGCTAGTGGTCAAAAGGCCTATGATCCCCAATCGCGCCAAGCGGGAAAAATTCGAGTCAAACTATGAAGGCCCATACATCATAGATAAGGTTTACCAAGGTGGGGCCTATCTACTCATGGATATGCACGGTGAAAGGCCTTACAAGCCAATAAACGGTCGCTTCCTAAAGAAATACTATGCTTAATGAGCCACAACCTAGGTCAATGGTGGATGACGACGACTATGTCCGCTCGCTATCTTCCCAAGCTCAAGCTTTATAAGCAATAGCCGGCTTTCTTAATACCGGACCGAAATGTCCTTAAACTAATATCGGACCGAAATGTCCTTAAACTAATAGCAGACCGAAACGTCCTTAAACTACTACCGCAGTATCTTTTAGGCTGACGAGATATAAAAAAACATATAAAAATAAAATAAAATAAAAAAGACGGTATGTCCATAAGCAAAAAGGGCACGGATGAAAACCCGAAAGGGCTCCGTGAGTAAAAACAGCAGGACTACCGGCGAGTGTTTGTGAAAACCCGAAAGGGCGTAACCTCGTTAAATGACACTTATAGGGTCCTCTCGACCTAGTAAGGAGAAACCACCCGCGTGAGATCCTTACGACTCCCAAAGGAGAAACACACTCAGGGATCCCCACGATTCCTGAGGAGAAAATACACTTGCGAGATCCTCACGACTCGTAAGGAGAACTCTCTTATGAGACCCTCACGGCTCATAGGATTTGAAAGTCTTAAGTTACAGAGACCTAAACCTGTGCTTAAGCAATCCCCATAATTTCCGATATTGCCCTACAAGTGGCTCAATACTGACCCTTGTATACAATCCACGGGCGCGAATAAACATTTCCCTAACCAAGTCTCATCCGTGGCTCGGGATATGTTCGCGTGGTGAACAACCCTTGTAAATCATCTCGATTTACGAGGAGAAAACCCTCCTGTAGGATCCTTACGACTTACAGAGGAAACGAACACTTAGGAATCCTCACGATTCCTAAGGAGAAAATACACCTACAAGATCCTCACGACTTGTAGGGAGAAATACCTTCGTAAGACCCTTACGGCTCATGAAGTCAAAAGCCTTAGCCGACAGGACCTTAACCCTGTTCGCTAAGCCACCTTTGATCGACATCGACAGAGGCAGATGATGATTCGCTCCTGGTAATATCTCAGTTGTAGCGGTGCTGATGCCGAAATTGGTTTACAGCAAAAAAGCCAATAGGCCGCACATGCATACGAAATAGCCGAAATGATAGGGCAAGTTGCAATAAAAAGCAGTAAGTAAAAATGTATGCATGCAAAATAGCTGAAATGATTGGGAAACTCGCAATAAAAAGCAGCGAGTGAAAACAAAATAAACAGCCGAAATGATTGGGCACCGCGAGAAATAGTCGAAATGATTGGGCAATCGCGACCTTCGCGATATAAAAGCTGAAATGATAGAGCATCGCGGAAATAAAATAAAAAAAAGAAGAAATGATAAAACTTTGGCCCTACAGTTAAGATCACATCGATCCCTGTATACAATCCAAGGGCGTAAACAAAGAGGGAACCATACTTTCCCAACAGGCTCTGCCAGAAGACGAAGCCAAATCTCGAAGGTTCAGTCCAACTCCGAAGAAACCAGTGTCTTCAGCAGATACCTCGACTCACGGATACAAACACTCCTTGACGAGAGCCTCCTGATCCGCGTCGAATCGCAGAGCCACCAGTGCCTCCGTGGGAAATTCTCGACTCGTTTCAAACCCCAAGGAAACAAATAATCCTTGGCGCTTGGGAAACAAATAATCCCTAGCAAATTCCTCGACTCACGGATACAAACACTCCTTGACGAGAGCCTCCTGATCCGCGTTGACTCGCAGAGCCACCAGTGCCTCCGTGGGAAACTCTCGACTCGTTTCAAACCCCAAGGAAACAAATAATCCTTGGCGCTTGGGAAACAAATAATCCCTAGCAAATTCCTCGACTCACGGATACAAACACTCCTTGACAAGAGCCTCCTGATCCGCATCGACTCGCAGAGCCACCAGTGCCTCCGTGGGAAATTCTCGACTCGTTTCAAACCCCAAGGAAACAAATAATCCTTGGCGCTTGGGAAACAAATAATCCCTAGAAAATTCCTCGACTCACGGATACAAACACTCCTTGACGAGAGCCTCCTGATCCGCGTCGACTCGCAGAGCCACCAGTGCCTCCGTGGGAAATTCTCGACTCGTTTCAGACCCCAAGGAAACAAATAATACTTGGCACTTGGGAAACAAATAATCCCTAGCAAATTCCTCGACTCACGGATACAAACACTCCTTGACGAGAGCCTCCTGATCTGCGTCGACTCACAGAGCCACCAGTGCCTCCGTGGGAAATTCTCGACTCGTTTCAAACCCCAAGGAAACAAATAATCCTTGGCGCTAGGGAAACAAATAATCCTTAGCAAATTCCTCGACTCACGGATACAAACACTCCTTGACGAGAGCCTCCTGATCCGCGTCGACTCGCAGAGCCACCAGTGCCTCCGTGGGAAATTCTCGACTCGTTTCAAACCCCAAGGAAACAAATAATCCTTGGCGCTAGGGAAACAAATAATCCCTAGCAAATTCATCGACTCACGGATACAAACACTCCTTGACGAGAGCCTCCTGATTCGCGTCGACTCGTAGAGCAACCAGTGCCTCCGTGGGAAATTCTCGACTCGTTTCAACCCCAAGGAAACAAATAATCCTTGGCGCTAGGGAAACAAATAATCCCTAGCAAATTCCTCGACTCACAGATACAAACACTCCTTGACGAGAGCCTTCTGATTCGCGTCGGCTCGCAGAGAAACCAGTGTCTCCGCAAAAAATTCCCGATTCGTCTCAACTTCCAAGATGAAGCCTCAGGCAGCAGGGACTAAAAAACTTGCTTCCTGAACAATGGGACCCTGCAAGTCGATTTAAAACGGTCTCTTGCATACTATCCACGGGTCTCACTCTCCGAAGTCGATTTTCGACAAGGAGGGAAACAACCGCTTACGAGTCCTCTCGACTCGTAAGAGGGAAAAATTCTCTTGCAGGATCCTTACGACTCATAAGAGAAAACCAAACTTAGGAATCCTCACGATTCCTAAGGAGAAAAACCCACATACGAGATCCTCTCGATCCGTAGGGAGAAAAGTCTCTATGAGACCCTCACGGCTCATGGAGTTGAAAAGTCTTAGACAACAGATCTGAACCTGCGGCCTAAGCCATCGCTGATTCTTAAGAAAGTCAAGATGCGTGCTCTATTATCTGTTGACCATGTTTATTAAGGCGGCGTTCTGATAATAAAAGAAAGAAAAGGCGGAGAAATGACACAAGACATTACAGAAAATGTGTATCTTTTATTCATAAACTTGATTGGGTACAGAATACATTGTGTTAAAGAATAAAAAAATATATATATACACATTCTTTCATCTACAAGCACAAACGATACAAAGAGGGATAGCTACTGAGGAGGAAGTGTCTTTAGTAAATCCACAAGTTGCTCTCGCACTTCCTTTAGCGCCTCCTCCTGAGCGGCTGCCGCGGCCACCTCCGCTTCCACCTGGGTCCGCTGCTGTAAAAAGGATGAAAGTTGCTCCTCGGCCGCCTTCTGGGCTGCTTCTTGGCTGGGTGCATCCCGCTCAACAACGTCAAGCTGTTACCTCAAGCATAATCCTTCAGAAAGACATTGCAGAAGACCCTCAAAGGCAGCCTTCAGCCGTACAGCATTGGCCTCTACCCGAACACGCAACTGGGCAGACTTGCTCGAGGTCTCACCGCGCTCCTTACGCCTTGAAATAACTTCTTGTTCAAGATGGCGGAAGTAAGAAGCGTTCCACTCAATCCACGCTGCTCTTTGAATGCTAGCAGCCAAGGTCTCAGGAGCGGGACGCAACGACTCCAGTTGATGAAGGCGAGCCTCAATCTCCCGACAGTGATTAACCCAGGAGGCGACGATGCCCTCGTCATGGAAGTTGGCAAATATTACCAAAATCTGGTTAATCGCCGTAGCAAAGTCTGCAGCAAACATAGGATTCTCGACGTCGAGTTCTTCAATGTAGTCGCTCAACATGCGCAGACTATTCGCCGCACTTTTTGAGGACGGACGTCTCTGAGAAGGGCCGGCTGGCATTGTAATATGGGACTCAAAAGGCGCCAAGACCGGAATGACAGCTGAAAAGAACCAAGATGTGATCAGATAACAGTTCAGGAACTAAAAGAGGGGGAAGTCATTTATGCGATAGTCGCCATACCAGCCGAGACAGGTGGCAAGGCCGGAAGGACCGGTGGCACAACCGATCTTGTATCCCCTCCTTCAATCTGTAGCGCTGCAGTCGGGATGAGAAAAAGGGTTAGAAGTAATTCCATCAATAAAAAAGAAAGATATCAATGGAAATCATACTTACCAGCGCCACCAGAGGAAGAAGCGAGTTCGGATGGGAAGGAGAAGTGTGGGAGCAACATCTGATGTACATGATCGAAGAGTACTCCTGAAAAGACACAACAGCATGAATTTAGTACACAAATTGTACGTCTGAAATACAGGATTAATGAATTGCAAACCCATACCTTCCAACATCTTAGATGGTATGAGAGAGGGTTGAGAGGTGGCCACCGCCAAGGCAGTCGTGGAAGGCACTCCATCAAGCAGTGGGGCATCAGCGTTGGCCGCACCTACGTTACAAGAAAAGTAAATCTGTCAGAAAAGATTGTAAAATAAAAAAAACAGTAACCTAGGGTTTACCTGAGGAGCTCCCGGCCGAAACGAAGGCGACTCCCTCCTCTATCGACTGAGGCCACCGCCCGTAGCCTCATCACCCGACTCGATAGGGACCGTTGTCATGCTCGCAAGACCTGGAGATAGCGAAAGATCGTACACAGGGAGGGCAATGACTAGAGTGTTGCCGGACTCTAGGGAGGGAGCGGCTGACTCTTCCCCAGGAATCGTACCCATTTCGCCCGTTACTCCCGCGGGTCCTTCGATCTCCATCGGCTCATCCGCCATCACTGGGAGATCGTCGGTCTCAAGTGCCTCGTCCGCCACCACCCCGGGATCAGTTGTAATGATCATTTCATCTGTCGCCACTTCAGGCTCGGCATCAATGACCTTCTCGGCTATAGGCCCCTCAACCTCCGCATCAGGCTCCAAGGCCTCAACGATGTTGCCCACTGTCGGCTCGGGTTCGGCAGGCACCGCCTCCCATGTTCCCCTAGGTTCAACGGTCTCCGCCTCACCCTCGGTCGCACTTGGCCCTGCAAAATAATATATATAAGAACCGTCGTCATTATAACTCTCACAATAAAAATTCTGAAAGAAATGTTACCTGAAGTGGACTTATCATTTGCGCTTCGAGCGGCACGCGCCACTTGTCTGCGAGCAGTGGATAGGGCGACAGGGACCTCTTCGGAAGGAATATCTGCCCGAGAGACGGTGCTTGGGCCCGCTCCCGTAGCCAAAGCAGTCCGGCGCGCCTTCGCCTCGCGCCTCAGCCGCTTTCTCTCCTCCTGGGCCGTTGAGACGGACCTCACCAGAGCCTCTCTCATTGAGGCATCCTCGTCTGTATACAGGGATGCCTCCAAGCTCTTCAAGGCATCCCTCATCGACTTGTCAAGTCGAGGCTCTTGCAGCAGCCCCGACGAGACCGGAACTCCAGTGACGGATCCCGGAAGGATCTCTTTGTCGACTGGTATAACTCCTAGAAAGAAACAAGGGAAGAAAGTTAGGTTGATCATCGAAAAGAATGACGAAATTTGTTTTAAAAAAAGGGGGGGTAGGATATACCGGCGCCCGCTAAAGCGCGTTTCTTTTCCTCCTCCTGGAAGGTTTTCAAAAAGGCAGCAATAGCTTCTTCAGTAGAGACACCTGTTGAAAATGGGGAAAAGTATTAGTCAAGAATAATGATAAAAAAATGCGATGAAATGATGAAGAAAGCAGCTAATAATTACCTGACTTAGCGAGTGTACTCAACCACACTTCAAGCCTCGCTGATCGCTCAGAAGCCGCAATGGCGGCCACCGGGTCGGTATCTGCGGGGTCTACCGCGAAACCCTTATTGCTGCCATATTCACTTATTCCCTCGGTAAGAGGGGCCTCAGGCTCTAAGCCAAGAATCACGTCAAGGGAAAGGAGCGACTTCTTCTCATTTTGCCCGCCAGCTCTGGATGCACCCGGGACTGATTTACGCTTGGCGGACACCTTGGGGCGGCGGGTCCCGACATCCGCGCCTACACCGGAATCCGGCGATACCACAGCTACCGTTTCCACTGGAGCACGGGGGGCTGGTGGCGCATCCACAGCATCGTGAAGTGGCAATCCGCATGGAGGACTCAACACGCACGGAGGTCCGCCTCCAGCACCTTTCAATTGAGGAATGACCGGAGTCCTCGGCCTCAAGGGAGCCTTGCGATCGCCGCCGGGAGGTGCACCCTTGCGGTCAACCAGCATACGTTTCTCCATCAAAATACGGGCCCCATTGCATGCGCATACCAGGCCACGTACGCGTTGAGAACTTTGGGGACGCAGCTCGGCTCACTAATAAAGAAATAAGAACCCGTGTTAAGCCGCATAAAGTGGTGCATTGCATTCTTTATCCCCTCCCGGCTAACCACGGGCTTTTCCAAGAAGGCTTCCATCGGGATCCCTTGATTTTAGCTCGATTGCTGAGCAAACCGGTGAGGGTTATACCTCATGAAGAGGGCTGTCTCATTCTGCCTGAACACCAGGTAGCCCGGCCGAATGGAGTAGAGATGGAGGATTTCCCGAGCCTTCAATATGGAAGCCCCGTCCTTAAATTCATCGCGTAGCGACACTACTGACTTGGTGGTCTCTGAGCCTATTGTTATGACCTTGTCCAAGAAAGAAATCTTCGCCCCGACCAGGTGTGGTCGAAGGAGCAGCCCCCTAACCTCCCGCGGAGGTGCAACTACGATCGAAGCCCTGACCAGCCGTATGACCCTCGGAAGCCTGCATTTCTCAAAAAAGGGAGGAATCTTATGGGCACCGAACACCCCGTGCACATGCATTTCCATCCAAGAGGTAAAGTAGTGCATCGGGAAGTTGGCAGGTTGCACCCCTGGCTCACTAGCGTCCTCCGCTACACTAAGTCCATTATAAAGATGAGCCAGCCCGGCGATTCCTACTGACAACTGCAAACCAGCCACCATTCGATGCACTGGGTAGAAAGCAGTCGGCCGCATATGGCTTGGATGCATAGGAAGATCAAAACTGCACAACCACAAGCCCAAGAACCCTACAAAGAAGGTCTCTTCATCCATGTCGGGGACGGCAATTTCTGAAAAAGGGACGACGGTGGCACCGGGAAGATAAAAGTCTTTGTGGTCATCCTCTGATGTGGGTCGGCGATCAAAACCGAACCCAAAAGGGTCGTCGAGCTAGGCGAACTTCTCGCTCCGCTCTGATAAGAACTCTGGTTGAATGAAGCGAGTAATGAAATCTGCAAAACTGACTTCCCAGTCACCCAATTCTAGATAGAGTCCTTCATAAATCTCCAATACCTTCACCAAGCCCGGGTACTGGTGCTGAATATCGTTCTCTGGCGTCAGGTCAAACACCAGCGGCTTGGTGGCAAAGACGTATTCATCGGGAGGAAGCAGCTCCTAGTAAGGCTCTCCCTTCATCTGCAGACCCGAGATTTCAGCAAACTCCTCCAAGGAGATAGAAACTTCCCGGTCCGTCATCAGGAAGGTGTGTGTGGGAATATTCCATTGCTCGATAAAAGCCTTAACCCACCACGATGGAGGAGAAGGATACTCAAAGAGCGAGACGTAGATGGCCGAGTACAAACCAATCCTCATCAGATAAGTCCTCCTCGCTGATAGGATGTACCGGGCCCATTGCAAATATCCGGCAGACGGTCGTGGGATCAGTCCAATGTTATAAGCCTATCCCCAAGGGCGCGCTTCACCCTGACAAATTCTCATCCCTAAAATATCTATTGCTGGCGGCGGCTGCACGGGGATAGCACCAATCGCACGGAGGTCATCCGAATTCCAATTTTTGACCTCCACGGCATACTTCACCGGGGGTTCATCTGCGTAGGGGAGTGAAGATGTTGGGTCAGACGGCGTGGCGGAACTGAAACTGCGACGACCCTGGATGATTTCATTGTACCACCTACCCCACAAGTAAAGGTTTTTGTGCTCGGGGTCATGATCCTTGATGAGAGCGAGCACCACGCGGTCCACCGGTGCCTGAGGAAACCCTCCCTCCGAGCGAACAAACGGAAAAGATAAATTGGCAGACATGTTTCCTGCAAAAAGACAAACATTAGCCGTCAGTATTATAATTCCAACGCTCAACATTTTAAAATTTTTATACCATACCGCAATGCAGTGGATAAAGGGACCAAAAGGGGGCCCATAAAATCTGGACGACAGTACATCATTTAATAAGACAGCCCCATCATTAGATGAGACTGTCAATTAATGAAAAGATCCCCAAGAGAATATCCTCATTGATGGGAAATCCCTAGAGACAAGGAGAAAATCTCCTCTTTTAGAGCATAGCTCTGTCACAGAGTGACATTTGTCAAATTCTGGTCTCAAAGGAATAAAAATTTCTCTAAAGAGAGCCTAGCCCTATACTAATGATGGAAAATCCATCAAAAAGAAAACTTCAACTCTTAAAGATTAAAAATTTGGGATTTTAAAGATCAATGAAAAATTTTAGGAGTTCTCCATTTTCAGATCAGAAAAGATCTACATTTGATCCATGAGCAAAGCTCTGTTCATGAGTTAAAACCCATGAACAAGATCTCTGTAGATCTATGAACTTTCCAGAGCAAGGCTCTGCTGATGAAACCCCCAAAAGGGTTTTAGATCAAAGATCTATGAGAGCAAGGCTCTATTAATCAACTTTAGTTTAATTTAATTATTATACCTAAGATGGTTTCAAGTTTTGAACTCTGGAGTTCTTATGAAAAAGCAAGAGCAAGGCTCTGAAAATCAAGATTCTTAAAAGTGGTAAAAAATTACCAAGGACCAAGGGTCCTATTTATAGGCGCCTGTGCCCCTTCATCTCACCCCTTGATCCAACGATCAGGAGTTTGTCACCGCTGCACTCACGTGTACGCCACGTGAGCGCAACGGTGGGGGGGCATTTGTTTCCCCCAATCAGAGCAAGGCTCTGTTTGAATTTCAAAATTCAAAATTCGAAGCAACGTTTCAGATTCAATGCGCTGCGTGCAATACGCCACGTGTCAAAAGCTGATACGGCAGCGCAGCGCCCAAGGCAGTGCGCCCAATCAGAGCAAAGCTCTATTTTAAGTAAAATTAAAGGAAGCAACGCTTCAGTTGCCCTGCGCTGTGCGCTGTGCGACACGTGTCAGCGCAGTTGCGCTGCGCTGTGCGCTGCGAGACACGTGTCAGTGCAGTTGCGCTAGCGCGGTTGCGCTGCGCGACACGTGTCAGCGCGGTTGCGCTGCGCTGTGCACTGTGCGACACGTATCAGCGCAGATGCATCTGCGCCAAACAGAATTAAAATTCTAAAGAAATCTTTTCTGTTCTTGTTAAAACAAGAATATTTTCTTCTGTAAAACAGAAGCCCTTGGATCAAAAATCTAACGGTGTGGAAAATTCCCCAAATCACTCAGAGAAAGTTCTCTTTAACAAATTTAACTAATTTATGGGCACTATAAAAGAGACCCCAGACCTCAATTCAAGGCATCAACATTTTCTGAGGAAAAAAAAGAACTCTGAAGAAATTTCAAGAAGAAATGTAAAAGACCTTTTAGATAGAAGAATTTCTTCTGATAGATCATTGATCTAAGAACAAGATCAATGATCTTTAATAAAAACAAAATAAAAATAGTATTTTGCACTTACGAACCATTGGTTCTCTAAGATCAAGAAAAATAAGAAACACTTGTTTTCCTTGATCTAAATTAGATCAAGAAACCAAGTAGTGCTTTGCACTTATGAACCATTGGTTCTGGAATCTAAAAGATTCTCAAGTTAATAGTGCCTTGCACTTGCAAAACTGCACTGTTGCGCTCTTGGGTTGGCGCAAGCCACCAGAGAGCGCCACGTGTCAGCATCTGAACCAATTGCGCTATGCGCTTTTGAAACAGAGCCTTGCTCTCTAAAACTGGCGCAATTCACCACAGCGCGCCACGTGTCAGCAGCGCAAGCGCGGCGCACTCGAACTGCGCTGTTGCGCTTGCGCTCGCCAGAGCATGACACGTGTCATCACCATATGAGCTTGCGCCCATTACTTGGCGCAAAGCGCCAGACAAATGCACTGCATTGCTTACAAAAGGGCCAAGCCCAATTAAAGAAGGCCTAACAGGCCTAATAAAATGCAATGCATTATTTTAAAAAAGGGGCAGAGCCCAAACCAAAACAGATGCTCTGCATCATAAATAAAGGGACAGAGCCCAAATCAAAGAGGCCTAGCAGGCCAGAATAAAATGCAGTGCATTATTAAATATGGGCAAAGCCCTAGTACAGGCCTAATAGGCCAAAGATCAAGAAAAATGTTGAATATTCTCAACGGGACTTAGCCCAATCATGGCCGTAAGTCCCCAAACTAAATTGACTGAGCAAGAATGCTCTCCTAAGTCAATTTACGACCGGTTCAAGGGTACATCTCTGAACTCCTCTGATATATGTCGTTGTAATCATTCAACGTCGTCAGAGAGGTGACGGGTCCCGATGACCACACGCATCAATACGGACTGCGGGGTCTTTAAACTCGTGGACCGAAACGTCCTTAAACTAATATTGGACCGAAACGTCCTTAAACTAATATTGGACCGAAACGTCCTTAAAACTAATGTCGGACCACCACGTCCCTAAACTGGAATACGGACCACCACGTCCCTAAACTGGAGTATAGACCGCCACGTCCTTAAACTGAAACATGGACCACTACGTCCCTAAACTAGAACAATAAAGCCTCTAAGTGCTCTTTTGCCGGATCTAAACGGTCCCGTTTAAGTCGATCTTAGCCCCAAACACAGCTAACGTATCCTTAAATATTCAAATGGATTATAAAATTCCAAATCAACTTTGGTTCGAGGGTACATCTCCGAGCTCCTCTGACACATGCCGTTGTAATCCTTCAACGACATCAGAGATGTGACGAGTCCCGATGGCCATATATTAAATGGATTATCACGTTAAGTTGATCTTAGTCTCAAACAGGACTAACGTATCCTTAACGAACGTTTAAGTTGATCTTAGCCACAACACGGCCAATGTATCCTTAAACTAAAAACACCAAACCCAAATCTAAGTAAATACGGATTTGGACTAATCCACGTCCTACGGGCCACGGCATTACTCAGTCTCCGTATACAATCCACGGGCAACCACAAACAAAACAAACACACACGACACGAAGTGAAATTCTGGAGAAAGAGAAAGTTGTTACCGCGGTGCGGTAGCGTAATTAACTGCAGGGGCTTACGCCTGCAGGGAAGAGCATCCCCACAATCAAAAACCCCTCAAGCGAGGGGGAATCTGACGAAGTCTGCTACATCGGCCGCATCCGTCAAAACTTCCGATATACGGTGCCATAAATCAACTTGTCATCTTTGGAGAGGTGGACGGATAAAACCAAATAGCATCTGTCCCGAATCTCAGGCAAGACGTTTATCGCGTCTCCGCCGCGCCATTCGGAGGGGAACAGGTATAAACACTAATTTGAAAGCCCTGTTGCTTAGTGTTTAACACTCATTTGAAAACTCTTTTCCCAGTGTTCAACACTGATTATCTTTTAGTATTTGACACTAACTTGTCAATCTTTTCCCAGTATTCAACACTGTTGGTCTCTAGTGTTCAACACTAGTTTTAGCCCAATTGGCTAAGTTTCTAGAGGCAAAGTCTCTCCTGCAATGGACCAACAGAAAGCCAATATTCTAAACATGATTGGACTTAGCCCAAGCTGGCCATAAGTCCTCAATTCAAACTTAACTGGGCTAATGGGCTCATAACATAATTAATTGGTCTTGGTCCCAAATTGGGCCAAAGATTATTTGATCTACCTCGGTTTAAGGGTACATCTCTTCACTCCTTTGATACTTGGCGTTGTAATTCCTCAACGTCTTCAAAGAGGTGACGGGTCCCGATAACCACATATTGATACGGACTGTGGAGTCCTTAAATCCACGGACTATGAGGTCCTTAACCTTGACCGTGATGTCTTAAAACTAACAACGGACTGTGGAGTCCCTAAATCCACGGACTATGAGGTCCTTAACCTTGACCGCGATGTCTTAAAACTAACATCGGACTGTGGAGTCCTTAAATCCACGGACTATGAGGTCCTTAACCTTGACCGCAACGTCTTAAAACTAACATCGGACCGCAATGTCCTTAAACTACCTGTGGACCGCAATGTTCTTAAACTACCTATCGACCGCAATGTCATTAAACTAAACAACAGGGCTCCCTTAATTGCTCTCTTGTTGGATCTAAACGATCCCGTTAAGTCGATCTTAGTCTAAAAACTAGGCCGACGTATCCTTAACTGACGTTTAAGTCGATCTTAGTCTCAAACGAGGCTAACGTATCCTTAAACCCAAACCCCCAAACCCAAATCTAAGATAATACGGATTTGGACTAGTCCACGCCCTACGGGCGACGACATAATTCAGTCTCCGTATACAATCCACGGGCAACCAAAAACAGAACAAACACGCACGACACGAAGTAACCACATGGAGAAGGAGAAATTTGTTACCGCGATGCGGTAGCGTAATTAACTGCAGGGGCTTGCGCCTGCAGGGAAGAGCGTCCCCACAATCAAAAACCCCTCAAGCGAGAGGGAATCTGACGAAGTCTGCTACATCGGATGTATCCATTTAAACCTTCGATATATGGCGCCATAAATCAGCATGGCACCTTCGAAGAGGTAGACGGATAGCACCAATTAGCATCTGCCCCGATCTCAGGCAAGACGTCATGTCCTGGCCGCCATTCGGAGGGGAACAGATTCTGGCACGCCCGGTGAGACTTTTCCTCTTTCCACTCCACACTTCGTGTGTCGTGTTCACGAACTAAACATGGTTCGCTAAGGGTTGCCCTTGGGTTTCAAGGTACTAAGATTTGGCGTTTTGCTTATTTCAGAAAGCAAAGAATCAATGGCTTCCACTTGTGCGAAATGCTCCAACTGCAACCGCAACCGACGCTCCGCCTCGCCAGGAGGTATAGCCTGCGGGCCCCAAGCTGCTTCGCTGTTCACAATGCCTGTGGAACAGGTCACTCAAGCCACCACAGGATTGTTTTTCGGGACCATGCTCCCGCCAATGAGCTTCACCAATCCTGTACCAACACCGGAAGCTCCTAAGAAGTCGGTCTTCGATCGGCTTACAGCTAATGCGGCCCCTCTCAACGGGTCGTCCAACTCCGGCTCCTCGGTCTTCGCCAGACTGGGCCAAAATTCCTGTGGGCCCACAATGAAGCTTGCAATCCCAGAGAAGGTTATTCCGAAGAGGATAACCATCCCTGCTCCTGAAGTCGTCAAGGCGGCTTCTCCTACCAAAGGGTCGGTCTTTACAAGATTGATTGTTCTGGCTACCGCTACGGTTCCTGTCCCTGCTCAGAAGACTGTTTTCAACCGATTGGATACTGCTTCTCAAAGGGCATCAGTATTCAACAGGCTGACGCCAGCAGCAGCCCCTCATCTGGACAGGGGGCAAGACAAGGCTATCGCCCTCACCGAGCCGATTCCATCAGCACGACACGCTCGACGTCGCTACTGGCGCCGAGTGAGGAAGGCCGGAGGCAACTCCCCTTCTGGGCTAACTCCTCCAGCCCCGACGACAGAAGTTAATGCTGCTGCTCCAACTAAGAACAGCTTTGAGATGCTGAATAAGGTGCGTAGGAATTCTCCTATCGCGGCGCTAACGTGGTCTCCCCCTCCGCTAAAAAAGGCCGCGGAAATAAATCCAGAACAGCCCCAATCTCCTCAACGGCTGTCTTCCAAAATCTATAAAGTCTGGCGGTAGACCCAAGACTCGGTGATCGATCTAAATTTCTCCCGCCAGCACAAGAAGCTGAAAATTCAACAGGAAGTCAGTCATCACGTTAAGCCACGAAAAGCTGTCTGGGTGCCCACCTCAATGGTCCCCTCAACTTCCACTGCTCATAAAAAGCGGAGGCCGAAGAAGATCCCCGGGCCGGCGACGAGAGCTAAAGGCGCTGAGCCCAGACACCCTAAGTCTGGGGGCATGATGGTCCATACTGTATACATGGCGTCGGGGAAGTAAGATAGCCGTGCGTCTACAGGGCATAGACCGCTCACACGGTCGGTGACCAAAGCTCAGGAGCAATAGCAGAAGCTCCAAGAAATGATGACCGCGATGGCCGCACTTACTGGGCCGAAAGAAAGCCCCGAAGCGTCATCCGATCAACGCCAGGAGGAAGAAACTGACGCTGAGTTCCTTCGTAAGATACTGGAGAAGAAGGATAAAGAGGCTGCTGAACAAGCAGCCAATATACAACGAATGGCCCTTCTGTTCCAGGACATGGTGGGTATGATGATCCAACAGGAACCCCCTACTGAAGATCCTCCAATCATTCTTGAAGACGACATGGGAGAAACATCAAATCCCCCACCTGCTCTGTCAACGGCTAAGGAGGAGACAATCTCTAAGGCTGACCTAGACGAATACATAGCCCAACAGATACGCGTTCAACAGGCGACTGAGGCAGCTGGTCAAGTTATCAGGACAGGAAGACCATATCCGGGCTGGTATGATCAGATCAAATACCCATCGGGCTACACAATACCAAAATTCCATGTCTATAAGGGGACAGGCAATCCCCATCAGCATGCGGCCCAGTTCAGGGCGCATTGTGGCAACACTGGGGGCGATGATAAACTGTTGCTTCGCCAGTTCGTGGGCAGCTTATCAGAAACGGCGTTCGAATGGTATTCAGAACTCCCGAACGATTCCATCAAGACGTTCGCTGAAATGGAATTTCTATTCACTCAGCGATTCGCAAGCGCCAGCGAACGCACTCCGATAACAGCATTAATTAATGCCAGGGTGAAACCAGGTGAAACGTGGGTCCAGTACGCTATACGCTGGCGAAATTTATGGTCGAAATGCGAACAACGCATTGAGGAAGCGCCCGCGGTGGGCATGTTCGTGGGAACCCTAGACCCTCATGCAACTATCTCCCAGTTCATGATGTTCTTTAAGCCAACCACATTCCAGGCTTTGATCGACAAGTTAGCCCAGATGGATCAGATGGGTCACAAACCGTCTCCCCCGAAGCCAGAGCCTCGGGGCGACAAGGGTAAAGGGAAGGCAACCTTCGTCGTGAATGCTCAGCAGCAGCCCAGTGCCCCAAAGCTGGCGGATCAACTGGAAGAAAGACGGCGGTACTATAATGAGAAGATGAAGCGTCCCTACTCGTTCCCGCGGGACAAACGAAACGTTTATTCGAGCTGGCCGTACGCAATAGGCTTATAAACTTGCCAAATCCGAGGCGACCGCCACAACCTACTGAGGTGAATAACTCCAATTATTGCCCTTACCATCAAACGGTAAGCCATCCGATTGAGGATTGCTTCGTCTTCAAATAATGGATTGAGGATCAATACCTCCAGGGAAAGTTTGCGCTGTCCGAAAAGTGGAAGGTGAACCCGCCACAGCCGCATACTCCTAAGAAAGCGGATACACCGGGGGCAACCTATTCATTCATTGAGGAAGCTCCATGGGAAGTCGTGCTATCAGCTAAAACTAGAAGGATGCTGAGTGATCTTCATGCGTTCCCAGCAGTCGAATGGAAGAACCCGCTTGAACCTCAAATCATCGAAGGGATGCTGAAGCCGCGTCCAACTACAAAGAGCGGTGGTGATGGCCCAAGTACTCACACCCAACCGTCAAAATCTCCGAAGAAAAAGAAGAAGAAATCCAAGAAGTCCGTGAAGCCTGGAGACAAGCGCACGGATTTGCAGAAATGGATTGACGCGCTGGAGGAGTACAATCAAAAGGCGCGGACTCCCGTCACACTACAAGAGTTCCTCAACCACGTCTTTCAGGAGGAAGATGATGGAGAAAGCTCATCGGACGAATCCGAGGGATATGTGGCGAGTTGTCATATGATTTCCCACTCGGCTACGGACGATGAGAAAATTCCTGGCACTAAGAAACTGGGGGCACAGCCTGAGCCAGAAATTGTATGGCCAACAGATGAAATGATCGACGCCTTTCTAGATGAGATTTGTTTGAAAAGTAAAGCCGATCAGGAGCGTGAGATGGCTGCATCTGAAGGAGCCAAACGCAAGCGACTGAACGAAAGAGTCAAAGCACTCCCGCCAGATTAAAAGACACCCGATGTGGATAAAAACATGTTGAAGATGAGGAAAAGGTTTGCCAAAGCCATGTCGATGGAAATGAAGCTGCCACCCTCGGAAGAAAACACGTTCGATGGGGCGGAGAGGCACCCTAATTATTGCGCATATCATCGGAAGATTTCGCACCCCACTGAGGAGTGCGACGCTTTTAAGATGTGGTGGCAGGGATATGTTGCTCACCGGCAACATTTTAAGCGCATGAAACACAAAACTCGCCGAGAACAAAGAAGTACTACCGACAGGCACAAAAGAACTGCTGGAAACTGTTACATGGTTAACGCCGGAGGGTCACAAGTTCTCACCTTTGGGAGCGACTCTGATGAAGAAATGGCTCTGGGCCCTCTCTTTAAAGAATCTGTTTTAGGGAAAGAGGAAGAACCAGAGGCCTGCGAAAATATTCAGCTGCGCAATCGCACGCTCCCGGAAAAGAATCTCGGACCCACGAATAGAAAAGATAAGGGAAAGGAGAAGGTCACTGAGGATATCACCTTAGATGACCATGTCATGAAAGAATTGGCTGCCAAAGATCCTCCCAGGAAGAGTAAGGTGGATTAAAACATCCTAACGCACCTAAGGAAGCTACCTTCTCAACTCAGCATTCTCGACGCCCTCCTACTATCAAAGGAAGCGAGAGAATCATTAATTAAGGCGTTACAAGAACCCGAGCAATTCCAAACCTTCCTCACCACAGAAAGGATGAAGGATGAACTGGAAGAAGTGCGCACGGCCGACATCACTTTCGGTGACGAAGACCTTCTCCTCGGGATGTGCGACCACAACCGTCCCCTATACGTCTCCGGATACTGCCACGATATCAAGATAGGCAAAATCCTGGTTGATAATGGATCCTCCGTCAATCTCCTTAATGTTCGGGTGTTGAAGGAAATCTGCATGAGCGTGCAGAACCTCGCTCGTGACAAAATTACCATCTCCGGTTTCGACTCCCAGTCATCACGGACTCTCGGATCCGTGATATTAACATTACGCTTCGGACTGCTCGTCACGGACATTAAGTTTCATGTCATTGACGCCAAGACCTGCTACAACGCCTTGCTCGGTCGTCCTTGGTTACACGAGTACAACATCATCCCTTCTACACAGCATCAGTGTATGAAGTACTTTAAGGATGGTTTCGAGTATACCATAACAGGTGAGCTGAACCCATTCTCCGTGAACGAAGTCCGCAAGTACGAAGATGCAAAGTACTTTTTGCCAGACTTCGAGGATACAAAAAGGTGTCGCAAGCCGGAGAACAAAGCCGCCGCCGCCATCCCTGTTTTCGGAAGCAATACCGAAGAAGAAGAAGAGATAGTTTATGCTGGTCCGTCTCGACGTAGCAACCCGGGACCGTCCTCCCCCATGTTGATCTTCGGAAGTGGCTCGGAAGACGAGGTTAATGTCGTGTTCTCCAGTCGGCCGTCAATACAAGCATCCCCTGGCGATGATCAGAGTTTGCAAATCACCATGGTGCCGCGGGAACACTACAAAGACCTTGATGCACTTGAAGCTTACAATGTGCAGGACCTGCAGGCATTTTACGTCCCTCCCAGGCGAAAGGGTGAAAAGGAGATCATGTTCTATCGATCCTCGGAAACAAGAGTGGAGAAAGAGATCTGG
Source organism: Agapanthus africanus (assembly GCA_030015575.1). Lineage (NCBI taxonomy): Eukaryota > Viridiplantae > Streptophyta > Magnoliopsida > Asparagales > Amaryllidaceae > Agapanthus > Agapanthus africanus. The sequence continues at coordinate 9,997,918 of JASDDO010000028.1, read as the reverse complement.
CATGGCGCGGATTCTACACTTGACAAGCTTCAACCCATCCGTTTGCCCAGATACTACACAGACGGGTTGAAAAGACTATTGAAGCGCCAAGGGATACCCTTAAAACAGACTATCCGACAAGCTCGATTCTATAACAGGATTTGGGATGTCCCTGGGACCCAGCGCAAATTGCCCAACGGGAGAATGGAAACGCTCGGGTTTGGATACATGAGAGCCGGGAAACGGGAACGGGTCCACGGTAGTTACGCCGTATATAATTTCGATGAAGATGAGGACACCCTGTCGGGAGATGCTAACCCCTCGTCAAAAATAGATCCCGCGAGCGAAGTGCCGAGTCCGTCGTTTGAAGAACGAATGGACAAGCTTATCAGGAAAGCGGGTCAAAAAGCTCGAGACGACCATAGTCGCGAAATGGCCATCTACGAGAAAGGCAGGACGCAATGTCTGCTTCAACAGGCTGCAAAAGACGAAGATGCTCCTCCCTGTCGACCCATCGCGCAAAAGGCCCGACGCAGAGGTAGAAATAAGTCAAAAGGCGGAAAAAGGAGCCGGCAGCAACGATGCAGGATTAAAGAGTCATGTGATCGGGTATTGCGCGGTCTGGACTTGTCCCTCATGAAAAAGATGGGTCGGGCGTATTCCTTCCCTCAACAAAAGACACGGAAGATACTTGACCTCGCTATGAATTATCGAATGATCACACTTCCGGAGTCTAAACACCCTGAGCAAGTTAACGAGGTCACTCATCCGGGCTATTGTTCTTATCACCGAGCCATAGGACACCCTATCGAAGACTGCTTCACTTTTAAAAACTGGGTGGAAGACCAGTACCAGCAAGGCAGGTTTGCTTTATCCAGCAGCTGGAGAGTGACGCCGCCATGAAAGCACGACCCCAAAGCCACAAGAGCAGAACCAGATCCACAACGGTCTTGGAAGCGAGCTCGTACCTGTCATATGATAACGATATCAAAAGAAGAGCCCGAGAATATGAATGAATTTCCCTGGTGTTTCGAAAACAATGATGACGAGGTGATCTCAGAGTTTCCACCAGCGCCAAAAGAGCTGGAAGATGGAATACACACTACTGCAGATAACCTCAAGAAGATTGAGTTGGGAACGATGAACGACCCACGACCGACGTTCGTCAGCGAGTTGCTATCTGAAGAAAGGGTGGCCGAGTTAAAAGACGTGCTTGTGCAACATAGAGATTGCTTCGCATAGAATTATTCTGAAATGTCAGGACTAGATCCAGAAGTTGCTGTGCATAAACTGGTCATATCCCCGGACGTTAAGCCAGTCAAACAGGTGCCGAGAAGAATGCGGCTCGAGCTTGAGATGAGCATCAACGCCGAAGTCAAGAAGTTAATCGACTCTGGCTTCATCCAAGAAGTTCAATATCCTGACTAGATCGCCAACATCGTCCCGGTAATAAAGAAAAATGGGACAGTACGCATATGCGTGGACTTCCGAGATCTCAATAAAGCCTGTCTGAAGGATGATTTCCCAGTGCCGGTCACTGAGCTGATGATAGATAATACGTCCACTCATGAAGTTTTCTCTTTCATGGACGGTTCATCAGGATACAATCAGATAAAGATGCATCCCGAACACCAGAAGCACACCGCTTTCCGGACTCCTTTAGGTATATTTGGCTACAAAGTTATGCCTTTTGGTTTAAAGAACGCCGGCGCCACCTATCAGAGGGCCATGACAAAGATCTTCGATGGTTTTATATACGAGATCGTCGAATGTTATATCGATGACCTCGTAGTGAAAAGCAAGTCATAGGAGGAACACCTCGAGCATCTGAAGACCGTATTTCAACGCCTTTGGCAATACAATTTGAAGATGAATCCCCTCAAATGTGCATTCGGAGTTTCCTCGGGTAAATTTCTGGGATTCATCATCCGACACCGAGGTATCGAAATAGATCCATCTAAGATCAAGGCGATCATGGAAATGCCTCCGCCAAGAACTCTCAAACAGTTGCGGTCTCTCCAAGGGAAGCTCACGTACATCCGGCGGTTTATCGCCAACCTGTCAGGCAAGTGCCACCCTTACAGTCAGCTGATAAAGAAAGGAACCCCGTTCGTCTGGGATCCTAAATGCCAAGGCGCGCTAGACGAGATCAAGCAATACCTGCAGAACCCGCCGGTGTTAGCTGCTCCAGTAAAGGGAAAGCCTCTTATTCTTTATACAACAGCAATCGAAGGTTCCTTGGGCGCATTATGGGCACAAGAGAACGATCAAGGGAAGGAGAGAGCGCTCTACTATCTGATTCGAGTCCTACTGGGGGCAGAAAGCAACTACTCCCCTATTGAAAAACATTGCTTGGCGTTAATCTTTGCAATAACCAAGCTCAGGCACTATGCGTTGGCATACGAAGTCCGTCTCATATCGAAAGTGGACCCCCTTAAATATCTGATGTCGAAGGCCATATTAACGGGTCGACTCGCTAAATGGGCCCTGCTCTTGATGGAGTTCTCGATAACTTATCAACCTCTCAAGGCAGTCAAAGGCCAGGCCATCGCCGACTTCCTCGCTGAGCATCCGGTACCAGCCGACTCTCCTTTGAATTGTGAACTGCCAGACGAACACGTGTTTGATGCGATCGATGGCGGTAATATCCGATGGGAGCTTTATTTCGATGGAGCGTCTTCCGTGAAGAAGCGCAAACAAAGCACCCGTATAATCAAATCAGGGGTGGGTCTTATTTTCATAACTCCGCAAGGAGGGATAATGCGCTTCGCTTTCTCCTTAACAGAGCCGAGAACGAACAATGAAGCCGAGTACGAAGCTTTGATAGCAGGCCTCAAGATCGCCATCGACATGGGAATTGAAAACCTCCTCATATACGGAGATTCCTAACTGGTCGTTAGTAAAGTAAACGGCGACTACTAGACATGCAAGCCAGAGCTAGTGAAGTACGGCGAGAAAGTACAGCAACTGTTGACCCAAATCCCCTCCTACACCTTGGAAAGCATACCGCGTGCCGAAAATAGCAAAGCGGATGCATTAGCCAAGCTAGCTAAAGAACTAGCTGATGAGAACCTCGATGATGTAAGAATCGTGGTACAAAGCCGCCGGGTTCTTGCTCCGGCAAAAATATCTCCGGAATCGTCCGAGGAAAGGGAAGCGACCGAGCAGAAGGCCATGCAAATAAAAGACCAAGAAATGGCCGAAGATTGGAGAGAAGTCTTCATAGATTACTTCAAATGTCGTCGAACGCCCGAAGATGCGTCCTCAAGACATCAGCTTATGAAACGAGCTCTGTCTTTCGCCCTCGTCAATGATACTCTGTATAAAAGGTCGTTCGATTCTTTGTGGTTGAGATGCCTGGGACCTGTCGAAGCGAAAAGGGTCGTTCAGGAAGTTCATGACGGACTCTGCGGTTCTCACCAAGCAGGCCCAAAGATAAAGTTGAAGATCAAACGAATGGGTTATTATTGGCCCACGATGATCCAGGACTGTCTCGAGTATGCGAAGCAATGCTACTCATGCCAAATTCATGGGGACTTCATCCATCAGCATCCAAATCCACTTCATCCAACGGTGGCTAGCTGGCCATTCGAAATGTGGGGAACTGACATAATCGGCCCCATCGAACCAGCATCGTCCAGGGGACATCGTTTTATCCTGGCGACGACTGATTACTTCTCCAAATGGGCAGAAGCAGTACCGTTGAGGGAAGTGAAGACGGAGAATATCCTCCATTTATTCAAGACGCACGTCATATATCGGTTTGGAACGCCAAGACGGATCATCTCCGATAACGGGCCAGCCTACAGAAGCCACAAGATCAGTCGCTTCGCACAACAACATAATATAAACTGGAGATATTCTTCAGTTTACAATCCGTGAGCTAACGGTCTCGCCGAGGCCATCAAGAAGACCTTGACGAAGATCATGAAGAAAACGGTGTCCTGAAATAAGAAGGACTAGCATGAGAAACTGCAGGAAGCTCTCTGGGCATACCGAACTACGTTCAAAACGGCCACGAACACAACGCCATACGCGTTGGTGTTTGGTACAGAAGCAGTACTCCCCCTCGAGATAGAGTTACCCTCTCTACGAGTGGCAATCCACTACGAGCTAACAGATGAAGAAAATGCTTACCTTCGGCTTGAGGAGCTTGATGCCCTTGATGAAACCCGGCTCATAGCGCAACAAAACCTGGAAGCTTACAAAGCAAAGATGACGCGCTCATACGAAAGATTGACCAGGCCGAGGGCGTTCCGCCAAAGCGAACTCGTGCTAATTGTCAAAAGACCTATGATCCCCAATCGCGCCAAGCGGGGAAAATTCGAGCCAAACTTTGAAGGCCCGTACATCATAGACAAGGTCTACCAGGGTGGAGCGTATCTACTCATGGATATGCACGGTGAAAGGCCTTTCAGGCCAGTAAACGGTCGCTTCCTGAAGAAATACTACGCTTAACGGGTCAAGGTCCAGGTCAATGATAGATGACGACGTCTATGTCCGCTCGCTATCTTCCTAAGCCCGAACTCTAGGTAGTAACCAGCATCCTTAGCAACGGACCGAAACGTCCTTAAACTAATGGCGGACCGAAACGTTCTTAAACTAATGGCGGACCGAAACGTCCTTAAACTAACAATGGACCACTATGTCCTAAAACTGGTTGTTGACCGAGATGTCGATAAACTACGGTGGATCGCAGTATCTCAAAGCTGATATAAAAAAAATAAAAACGGCATGTCCATAAGCAAAATGGGCACGGATGAAAACCCAAAAGGGCTCCGTGACTAAAAACAGCAAGGCTACCGGCGAGTGTTTGTGAAAACCCGAAAGGGCGCAACCTCGTTAAAGGACACTTGCAGGGTCCTCACGACCTTATAAGGAGAAACCACCCGCGTGAGATCCTTACGACTCACAAGGGAGCAACACACTTAGGGGTCCTCATGATTCCTAGGGAGAAATTACACTTGCGAGATCCTCACGACTCTTAAGGAGAACTCTCTTATGGGATCTCCACGGCTCATAAGATTTGAAATTCTTAAGTTACAGAGACCTAAACCTGTGCTTAAGCAACCCCCACGACCTTCGATATTACCCTACAGGTGGCTCAATACTGACCCTTGTACACAATCCACGGGCGCGAATAAACATTTCCCCAGCAAAATCACACCCGTGACTAGGGACATGTCCATATGGTGAACAACCCTTATAAGTCCTCTCGACTTATAAGGAGAAAACCCTCTTGTAGGATCCTTACGACTTACAGAGGAACATACACTTAGGAATCCTCATTATTCCTAAGGAGAAAATACACCTGCAAGATCCTCACGATTTGTAGGGAGAAGTACCTTCGCGAGACCCTTACGGCTCATGAAGTCAAAAGCCTTAGTCGGCAGGACCCTAACCCTGTTTACTAAGCCACCTTTGTTCAACATCGACAGAGGCAAATGATGATTCGCTCCTGGCAATATCCCAGTTGTAGCGGTGCTGATGCCGAAATCGGTGTCTAAAATCCAAGCCACACATGCATACGAGATAGCCAAAATGATGGGGCAGCTTGCAATAAAAAGTAGCAAGTAAAAATGTATGCATGAAAAATAGCCGAAATGATGGGGCGACTCACAATAAAAAATAGCGAGTAAAAATAAAACAAATAGCCAAATGATTGGGTACCGCGAAAAATAGCCGAAATGATGGGGCAATCGCGACCTTCGCGATGTAAAAGCTGAAATGATAGAGCATCGCGGAAAAAGAAATAAAACAAAAAATGAAATTTATACCCTACAAGTGATATTACATCAATCCCTGTATACAATCCAGGGGCGCAAAAAAAGAAGGAACCGCACTCCCCCTCTCCCAGGTTTCATCGGAAGAAAAAGCCAAATCTCAATGAGTCACAGATAGCCTAGAGACTATCTCGACGTGCGTCTCATTGCAACAGACACAATATCAAGCAAAGAGGAACATCGGCAATTCCCAGTTCCATGACTCGATGGCGCACAGATGACCGAGAGTCGAATCCCAACTCCGTGAAATGCGGATACAATCAACAAAATTCCTGGTCACGTGGAACGCGGATAATGTCACTCTTTGACCCCGTGGAAAACGTCCAGAGCGGATCCTGGTCCTCGCAGAGCATGGCAGTGAACCCGTGTGAAGCATCCAGAGCGGAGCCTAGTCCTCGCCGAACACGGCAGTGAACCCGTGTGAAGCATCTAGTGCAAAATTCCTGGTCACGTGGAACGCGGATAATGTCACTCTTTGACCCCGTGGAAAACGTCCAGAGCGGATCCTGGTCCTCGTAGAGCACGGCAGTGAACCCGTGTGAAGCATCCAGAGCGGAGCCTAGTCCTCGCCGAACACGGCAGTGAACCCGTGTGAAGCATCTAGTGAAAAATTCCTGGTCACGTGGAACACGGATAATGTCACTCTTTGACCCCGTGGAAAACGTCCAGAGCGGATCCTGGTCCTCGCAGAGCATGGCAGTGAACCCGTGTGAAGCATCCAGAGCAGAGCCTAGTCCTCGTCGAACACGGCAGTGAACCCATGTGAAGTATCTAGTGCAAAATTCCTGGTCACGTGGAACGCGGATAATGTCACTCTTTGACCCCGTGGAAAATGTCCAGAGCGGATCCTGGTCCTCGCAGAGCACGGCAGTGAACCCGTGTGAAGCATCCAGAGCGGAGCCTAGTCCTCGCTGAACACGGCAGTGAACCCGTGTGAAGCATCTAGTGCAAATTCCTGGTCACGTGGAACGCGGATAATGTCACTCTTTGACCCCGTGGAAAACGTCCAGAGCGGATCCTGGTCCTCGCAGAGCACGGCAGTGAACCCGTGTGAAGCATCCAGAGCGGAGCCTAGTCCTCGCCGAACACGGCAGTGAACCCGTGTGAAGCATCTAGTGCGAAATTCCTGGTCATGTGGAACGCGGATAATGTCACTCTTTGACCCCGTGGAAAACGTCCAGAGCGGATCCTGGTCCTCGCAGAGCATGGCAGTGAACCCGTGTGAAGCATCCAGAGAGGAGCCTAGTCCTCGTCGAACACGGCAGTGAACCCATGTGAAGTATCTAGTGCAAAATTCCTGGTCACGTGGAACGCGGATAATGTCACTCTTTGACCCCGTGGAAAACGTCCAGAGTGGATCCTGGTCCTCGCAGAGCACGGCAGTGAACCCGTGTGAAGCATCCAGAGCGGAGCCTAGTCCTCGCCGAACACGGCAGTGAACCCGTGTGAAGCATCTAGTGCAAATTCCTGGTCACATGGAACACGGATAATGTCACTCTTTGACCCCGTGGAAAACGTCTAGAGCGGATCCTGGTCCTCGCAGAGCACGGCAGTGAACCCGTGTGAAGCATCCAGAGCGGAGCCTAGTCCTCGCCGAACACGGCAGTGAACCCGTGTGAAGCATCTAGTGCAAATTCCTGGTCTCGTGGAACGCGGATAATGTCACTCTTTGACCCTGCAGAAAACGCCCAGAGCAGAGCCTGGTCCTCGCCAAGCACGACAGTGAACCCGTATGAAGCATCCAGAGCAAACATCGGACTGTGGAGTCCTTAAAATCCACGGACTATTATGTCCTTAACCTTGACCGTAATGTCTTAAAACTAACGATCAACCAGCCTGATTCTGTACTGATTCAACCTTGGTTTAAGGGTACATCTCTTCACTCCTTTGATACCTGGCGTTGTAATTCCTCAACGTCTTCAAAGAGGTGGCGGGTCCCTGCAACCAAACATCGGACTGTGGAGTCCTTAAATCCACGGACTATGAGGTCCTTAACCTTGACCGTGACGTCTTAAAACTAACATCGGAATGTGGAGTCCCTAAATCCACAGACTATGAGGTCTTTAACCTTGACCGCGATGTCTTTAAACTATGATACCCTGGAGAACATCCCAAAGACACCCTTGACCCCATGAAATACGGATAAAGGCGACCCCACTCAACACTTGTGGGTCCTCACGACCCGCAAGGAAGAAAACTCTCTTGTGAGATCCTTACGACTCCCAAAGGAAAACACGCCTAAGAATCCTCACGATTCTTAAGGAGAAATTACACCTACGGGATCCTCTCGACCTGTAGAGAGAAAAACTCTTTATGAGACCCTCACGGCTCATAAAGATCAAAAGTCTTAGGAGGCAGATCTTAACCCTGAATCCTAAGCCATCGCTGCCCTGCAAGTAGGCCAAGATAAATTGTCCGCAGAACACATTCAATAAAAAGGGGACACACCACTGAGAAGGAAAATATGTCTTTATTCATAACTAAAATGGGTACAAGGTACAAGTCATAAAAAGGCAAAAAGAACATACTCTCATCCAGGAGTATGTACAAAAAAGAAGAAAAAAGATACAAGTTTTTCAAGCCGGCGGGCGATTTAGCAGTTTTGCTAGCTCATCCTGCTTTTGCTGGGCCATAGCTTCATAATTCAGGATCGCCAGAAGACGAGCCTCCGCCTGAGCCTGCTGGGCCTGATACGAAGCAAGCCGGCCTTCAAGCTCTTTCTCAGTGGCCTTGTGAGCCTCGACCCTTTCACGAGTGAACACGGCAGCTTTATCAAGAGCCACCACTTCTTTGATAGACTCTTGAAGCACCCGCCAGAGCTCATACGCCTTGTTGGCCTTGGCGGTAAGATTAGCTTGAAGCTCGCGCAGCACTTTAGAAGCCAGCTCCCTCTCTGAGAATTTACGGCCGAGCCTTTTCTCGCACAACAATATGTTCGCCACGCGACACTCTATCAGACCACGTAAGCTCGCTTTCGCGCCCGCAACCTTGGAAACAGGACATAGATGGTCAAGACCGTATAAACAAGCCTCCAGTCAACAGCAATAGTCGATCTAAAACGCGCTCACATCACCTGGTATGGGAAGCAACAAAAAGTTCTTGATGTACATCCTATCAAGCATGCATTCGCAACTATATGAATATCCGAAAAGAAATAATACCCGAAGCTCTGATGTGCATGCAACATAGTGATAGTGTTCGCAATTGAAGAAAGTTCTCATGGCAAGAACACAAAGTTCATTTATGCAAGCAAAAACATACATACGGATACCCAGCATACATAAAAGTTCAACATAAAGCATGCGAAAACTAATCTGAATATACTACACTAGCGGGAAAAGGTCGCCAAACATAGGATCGGTAGCGCAAGGGTTGACAAAACAAAAGACAAAATTCTCCATCTCCCTCCCCGCCCTCTCCAACACGTCAAAGCGCCGGTTCTCGCGAGGAGTCACTCCCCACCGATTGGCGCCATGTTCGTCCGCAAAAGCAGACATAACAGCCCGACGGACTCTTATTTCGCTCAAAAGGTGAACCGAGCGATCTTTCAAAGCTTGAGTGATTAGGCATGCTTCGTGAAATCTCTCGAGCTTTTCTTCGGCCGCGTCAAGCATCGCCAAGGTCATCTCCGCCGGGTGAGGAGGGACGTCGGAAAGCACGGCAGCAAAGATCATCCGGAGGAGATCCACCAATCGGGCGGTAAAGCGAGGGATCATCTCCTCGATAGGAACTTCCCATGGCTGTCGACGCGCATGAGGGCGATTGCAGGCCATGGCGCTAAGTTGTCTCTCAAGACAAATCACACCAAAATGAGAATGAATTTCTCTGTGAAAAAAAAAGAAGGCCATGGCCCTAGGATATAAAGAGGAGCATTAAGTGCTGTGCACGGAAAATCTTGCATGGTGAAGCTATTTCCAAGTCCCAAAAAGGGGAAGGCATTGGAAATTAAGGAGATGGAACTATTTCCAAGGCTCCTTTTTTTGCATCTAATATTGTGCACTAAAAATGTGGCATAAAAAAATTTTTTGAACAGCCCCATCAAAAGGACCCCACGTGTGGAGCACGTGAGCCCCAAACATGACGTGCACTAAAAATGGAATAGCACCATGCACGTTAAAAAAACAGCAACAGCAACAATAGCAAAATGAGAAAACCCTATAGAAAGGCATGCAAGCATAGAAAGGCACGATAAAACTTATCATTCATGCTTTAAGTAGTTCATACAAAATGAAAAGAAAACGATTACAAGACCTCAGACGCGGGGCACGGATTGAGAAACTCAAACTTGACTTTTTCCAGGATCCTCCAAGCATTTCGAACCATTCGAGTATGTTTTCTTTCACGATCACAAGCGTCGGGATCCTCACGAATGTCTTCTACCCTCCGATAGGTAGCAAGTATGGCCGACTGCTGAAAAGCCTGGTGTAAGGGATCAATGAGGTGATCTCGCCTCCTCTTTGAGATCAAGCTCATCAGGTACACCGAATGTACCTTATCCTCAGCAGTGTCCAATGCCCCGAGCGGTACGCCGGTGCAAAAGAGAGGGGGTGCCTCCCAGATCGCCAGCACGATGAGTTTCAGAAGAGAAGAGCGACGAGGGAGTAGCCGATGGTTGTACTCGTCGAAGCGGCTCATGATCTCAGCGCACTGAGCAGTGGTGAACTCCTGGTTCTGACTGCGGCCCAGTGCACGAATATTCCCATAGGAAATGATTTCGTCAAGACCATACAGATGGGCATCCATAATACCTGAAATAAAGGTCATGAGAATTGTTACAAAGCTTCTGCTTCATTAATTACAGAAGGACAACCTAGGGCAAAGAGACCCTAAGAAGCCTCCATGCGAAGAAACTGAGTTCTTCATAGGAATTAAATTCCTTATTGAGAAAAGGGAATTAAATTCCCAGAAACGTTTTTGGGATGGAATTAAATTCCATGGATTTGAACTATCACCGTCATCTCCCTGAAGGATCAGATGAACCCTAAGAGATCTACCGTTCGGAGACTAAATGGTTTTCTATTTTCGTTAATGGGTTCATGTTAAAAAGGGTGAAACCCTTGGTGTGGGTTTAAAATCCAGAGAGTTTTTGAAAAGAGTGTACACAAGGGTTCCCCAATCATCGTTACCTGAAGAAAAGGTCTCTCAAACAGAGTTAAACTCTGAAAAGTTTGGAGCAGAGAACTAAGCTCTGAGGAACGAGAATTAAATTCTCAAGGGAAAAATTCTCAAAGGAAGAAGATCAGCAAAAGTGGAGGCTCTTCTGAAAGGACATGGGCATTTATAGGATGGGATGGAAAACGTTTCATCTACCCTACTCCCAAAGCATATCCGACGGTCACAAAAGTGACAGCGTTGCACTCACGTGCAGACACATAAGAACAACGCTGTGGGGGCATTTGTTTCCTGACTTAAAATCAGGAAAACCTACAGGAGAGGCATCACGTGCTAGCACGTGACCAGCAGTCGCGTGTTGACACGTGATGACCAAGCAGCGGCAAAGAACAAAGCGCAGAAAGAAGGGAAGCCCATCTTAGGGGGCTCGCATGCCTATAAGTGACCAGGGGTCACATGCGTACACGTGACCAACGGTCACGTGGCCACACGTGACCAGCCTCAAGAGCCTTATTTTTATGACAGAATTAAATTCTGAGAAAAGATCTCTCAAATCTTTCCAAAATGGAAAAGAATTATTTGGAACCGTTGGATTAAAATCTGAAGGTGATTAAATACCACCAATTTATGGAAAATTCTTGGACTTGGAAAGATTTCCCCCCTAAATCTAACCGAAATAACAAAGGAATATCTTTGGATTTAAAATCCAATGGTGAATAAAATTCACCTAATAATCCAAAGGCCCAGATGAATGATAAATATAAATCAAATCTCTCAATAAACAAATCAAATCTTTCAATTGAAGATTCACTAAAACTGATTGATTTTCTTCCTTCTCCTATAAATAGGAGTCAAGAAGAATAAAACAAAAAAAAAGAAAAAAGAGAGAAATATACAAAGACATATACAGAGAGAGAGAACTAGAGCTTTGAGATTTTGGGAAGAATTCGATCCTCTGCAAAAGAAAACCTTAGGTAAGAGGGGAGAGGCTTAAAAAGGAGAATTTAATTCTCAAAGAGTTTAACTCTTATACAAAAAGAAGAACTTAGTTCTTTCTCTAGCAGAGGATCTGCAAAGTGCACATCTCCCCACGAATTGAGAATTTAATTCTCATTGGGTTGAGATCCTGCCATGCAGATCCAAAGCATAAAAGGGGAATGGAAGTTTGAGAATTTAATTCTCACAGAACTATAGGAATTCAATTCCTTTGAGATGAAATTAGGGTTCAACCCTATGATTATAGGAATTTAATTCCTTCAAAATGGATAGAACCAGGGTCTAACCCTAATTAAGAACTTAATTCTATTAAAATAACATAAATTTAATTCTATGATAGAATTTAGTTCTTCACATCTATGAGGAATTTAATTCTTACAGAAAAGAAATCAGGGTTTAACCCTATCTAAGAATATAATTCTTCAGGAGAAAACAGGAATTTAATTCCTCTGAAGTTTATTGTTAGGGTTTGCCCTATGAAGAATTTAATTCTTAAAAAGATAAACACATCTTCAAACAGGCAAAGAAGCAGGGTCACGTGCTACCACGTGACCCCTGAAAAGTTCCACAGAGAAGGGCTTTGAGGCAACGCCTCACGTGCCCCACGTGACCCCTTGGCAGAAGCTCTAACAGACAAACGTTTAAATGCCCATCACGTGACAGCACGTGATGCTCCCAAGTATGCAATACTTTTGGCAGAATAAAATGAATTGAGGGCGCTCTCAAGTGCTACCACGTGACCCCTATTACCTTAGTGTTTAATACTAAAGTTGAAACCTCTATATCCAGTGTTCAACACTGATTTTCTTAGTGTTTAAACACTAATTTGGAAAACTCTATTTACAGTGTTTAACACTGACTTTCGTAGTGTTGAACACCAACTTGAAAGACCCTGTTTCCAGTGTTTAACACTGATCTGCCTTAGTGTTAAACACTAATTGGAAATATCCATTGCCAGTGTTTAACACCGATTTGCTTTAGGGTATAAACACTAATTTGAAAACCCTGTTGCTTAGTGTTTAACACTCATTTGAAAACTCTTTTCCCAGTGTTCAACACTGATTATCTTTTAGTGTTTGACACTAACTTGTCAATCTTTTCCCAGTATTCAACACTGTTGGTCTCTAGTGTTCAACACTAGCTTTAGCCCAATTGGCTAAGTTTCTAGAGGCAAAGTCTCTCCTGCAATGGACCAACAGAAAGCCAATATTCTAAACATGATTGGACTTAGCCCAAGCTGGCCATAAGTCATCAATTCAAACTTAACTGGGCTAATGGGCTCATAACATAATTAATTGGTCATGGTCCCAAATTGGGCCAAAGATTATTTGATCTACCTCGGTTTAAGGGTACATCTCTTCACTCCTTTGATACTTGGCGTTGTAATTCCTCAACGTCTTCAAAGAGGTGACGGGTCCCGATAACCACATATTGATACGGACTGTGGAGTCCTTAAATCCACGGACTATGAGGTCCTTAACATTGACCGTGATGTCTTAAAACTAACAACGGACTGTGGAGTCCCTAAATCCACGGACTATGAGGTCCTTAACCTTGACCGCGATGTCTTAAAACTAACATCGGACTGTGGAGTCCTTAAATCCACGGACTATGAGGTCTTTAACCTTGACCGCAACGTCTTAAAACTAACATCGGACCGCAATGTCCTTAAACTACCTGTGGACCGCAATGTCCTTAAACTACCTATCGACCGCAATGTCATTAAACTAAACAACAGGGCTCCCTTAATTGCTCTCTTGTTGGATCTAAACGATCCCGTTAAGTCGATCTTAGTCTAAAAACTAGGCTGACGTATCCTTAACTAACGTTTAAGTCGATCTTAGTCTCAAATGAGGCTAACGTATCCTTAAACCCAAACCCCCAAACCCAAATCTAAGATAATACGGATTTGGACTAGTCCACGCCCTACGGGCGACGACATAATTCAGTCTCCGTATACAATCCACGGGTAACCAAACACAAAACAAATACACACGACACGAAGTAACCACATGGAGAAGGAGAAAGTTGTTACTGCGATGCGGTAGCGTAATTAACTGCAGGGGATTGCGCCTGCAGGGAAGAGCGTCCCCACAATCAAAAACCCCTCAAGCGAGGGGGAATCTGACGAAGTCTGCTACATCGGACGCATCCGTTTAAACCTTCAATATATGGCGCCATAAATCAGCTTCGCACCTTCGGAGAGGTAGACGGATAGCACCAATTAGCATCTGCCCCGAATCTCAGGCAAGACGTCATGTCCTGGCCGCCATTCGGAGGGGAACAGCCCTCACCAAGAGGCAACCGGGCAGCCACCATGCTCGGTCCATCCTTAGCAGGCCTCTTACGGCCCCTCCCGCGCTAAGGATCAAAGCCCTCACCAAAAGGCATCGAGCAGCAACCCTGCTCGACCCGTCCTTTGCAGGCCCTTCTATGGCCCCTCCCGCGCTAAGGATCAAAGCCTTCGCCAAGAGGCAACCGAGAAGCGACAATGCTCGGCCAATTCTTTGGAAAGCGCCAACCTTCTTGCAACAAAGGTTCCTCCAAACTATTAAAGTAAACGATCACCACCTCGACTCCGGGGGCTGGAGGACACCGACCTTCTTTCGCAGCGGTTAACCGACAAGCACTCGAAGGGCGATCGTTATCTAAAACGTGGGTCGTCGCCCTGCGGCCCAACGCTGGATCGAGGTCAGAACTAACGCAGGAAAATCATTGTCACACAGAAGAAAAAAGACTAAGTTGAGTCTTACGTTGAGTTCAGTTCGTTTGAATTGCGTAATTCAGGACGAACGTGGCATAAGCCCCCGGCGTTTACGCTACCGGGATTGAATTGAAGCATCGAATGCCATGGTTCTTGTTATAGACTACGCTGTACCCGGTAGACTGAACACCAAAATGAGAACCACCGGAGAACCCATGCATTCAAGTTTCCAGAATTGGAGTGAAGGAAGGGAAGCTAAGAGAAAAGCAAGCAAGCTCTCCTCCCTATTATTCATACTCTGTAACAGCTGCCTTGCTAGCGAAGGGTCTTCCTGGGTGGGGAGACCGATCGTATGGTGCCTTCACCTCTCCCAGCAAGAAAACGGATTATAGATGAACAGAATCATCAACGGAAACTACCGGCTATGAAGCTAGATGGCATAAAGGTTATTTCATTCAAACTTCCAAAATCCTTTACAAGGTACTCTGGGTTCCCCAGCCGTACAAAAATGCCCGGAGGCTTACAAAAAGAGAGAGAAAAAGGAAAAGCCAAAAAGTTCAGGCCACAAGCTCCGCCTAGACCTCACCTTCCTCGGCACCATCCCCAGGAGTCGGGGCTTCCGCTTCAGCAACAGCCCCTCCCTCATCACCATCTGCCGGAGGCATGACCACCGAAAGTAGGACCCGAGCGCGGAGCTCACAATCGGCAAACTCTGGAAGCTGCGCCTTGACCGCATCAAGAGATCTGTGCCATGCGATGGCAGAGGCTTCGCCGAGGTCAGTGAAAAATCGGTCCGACCCCTTGTAATCGGCCACCGCCTTTCGAGCTCGAACCTCGGCGACCATCGCCGCCTGAAGCGCAGCCTCGGCATCCCGTCTGCTGGTATCCCTGTAACATTTCTGAAAATATAAAATATTATTTTTGGAATTTAATATTAAAATAATATTTTTCCCGAAAACTGCCCGATTTGCGAAATTGGGGTTTTCGAAGGGTATAAATATATACCGATAATTGTGAAATAAATGGAAATTAAAATGATTTATTCATTTAAAAATATATTTAAAGGATTTGACATTTTTAAAATTTATTATATACAGTTTTGATAAAAACCCGATTAGTACATTACTAATCGCAATTAAGCCAAATCCGTGTTTCTACAGTTTTCCATGGCTAGTGCACCATATCATGTTACATTTGGTTACATGTTGTTGTATTTGTGTTGTTTTATGGGTATTATGTGATTTGGTTTTGAATTTTAAAAGAGAAAAAAATGAAATGAAAAAGGGTTAAAAAGGTGAATGATTGGAGAGAGAGAGTGTGTGTGTGTGTGAGAATAAGTGAGAGAGGGGGGGGCTGCTGCCACATTTATTTACCCCATCATTTTCTTCTCCTTCTTCATCTTCCTCACCCTCATCTCCCTCCACTTCTAACCCTAGATCCATATCCAAATAATCCCCAAAACCTTATACTCCCTTCACAAAATTTAATCCCCGTCTCTTTCTCTACACATTGGACCAAGCAAAGTGGGATGTTGACAACATTGGGACTTCCAGGGTTTTGCTTGAGTGTAACCATGAGGTATAATCATTTCCATTTAGTTAGTTTTAGTTTTCTTATGTTTTAGATAGTTTAGAAGTTGAATTGATTTGGTGGATTTGTGAACTTTGAAATTATAGAGAAGGGTTTGAGAAATTGATGATATTTTGTGGCTGTCAATAAGACTTTTGAGGCAATTCTTGACCCGGACCATAGCTTAGAACCCTAAAATATGGATTTAGGAATTGATCCATGTCAGTTTTGTAAGTATATAGGGTGTGCAGGGAAATCTGGAGCAACCTGGGGAATTTTTGAGGAAAGAAAACAACTCCAGGGACCAAATTAGAGTCCTAGGAGACCACCTTGACGAGACGAAGCCCAGAGGAGCCTTGGGGGCCAAGCTCGCCGGATTTTAGGGCCTTGGGGCCGGCCACTTGGTGAAGGTAAGGGTCTAGGTTGGTTCAGTAGGTCATATACACCTTGTACTACACCCTAAACTTGTTTGTGCAACTCCTTTTGACCTGAGTCAAAATCTGGGAGCACTTTGGTGTGATTTTGGCTATGGTTTTCCTGATTTTGAAATGTTTAGTTTTGATATTTGGATTCATATTTGGTTTTTGGATGTTTGTATATCAACAACAAGGGTTGTTTGGTTGATTTTGTACGCTTAAGCAATAGGTTCTAACCTATGAGCAATGCGCGTGCCGTATTGGATTTCAAAACTTGATTTTAGTAGCGTGGCGATATGTGTTGTTATTGTAGGTACCTTCGCATGGATTCCGAGGCGACGGAGCGTGGCGTCATCGAATTCGGAAAGCAAGAAGCAAGGTGAGGAGATCTATATCTACGTGGGAAGTCTGGTGGATGGCGTATAGCACCCCGCAAAGTTTTGGTGGAAATCGATTTGTAGCATATGGTTAAGAAAAGCTAGAGTAGCAAACTAGGGTTAGAATTAAAAGATAGCTATAGAAACCATATTAGAAACTAAGGATAGTTAGAAGTGATATGATACGACTAGTATGTGATGACGAAACTTGAGGATGATATTTGACGATTTTGTCGTTTAGGGTACTATAGGACTAGATAGTCGACGTAGGTGTGTGATCCGAACCATAGCTACAAACTGAAGAATCGTATACATCTTTTAAACATATAACTTGAGAGATGTTACAGATTTTCAAATGATATCTTTTCCTTAAAAATATCGTAGCCCCTACTTTCAAAACTACGATTCACATCTTTCAGAAACTGTTTGTATGGTTCGGGTGTGTAGGTTAGATTAAATTAGTATTCTTATAGTAAAGGTAGAATGTATATATATAACATTTGACTCGATGTGAGATATAAATGTGATGAAAAGAATTGTACGATGCGATATGATGAATTTGGTGATATGTTGGTATACGGATGCGAGTCGATTGAGATGATTGATTGCTGGTCCCCCTGATATGAGATTTTTATGGATGAGAACTGGGACATAGGTATATAAATATATATATAGAATGTCGTGAATCATGTGTGATGTGTCGTACGAGACGTTAGGTCCGTACCCCTCATTGTCGTAAAGGTTGATAGGATCCCTAATGTTTTAAATGCCATCGTACGATGATTTTCCGTGCGAGATGAGTTTAACTTGATGATTGATCCATACCCTTGACTAGAGGATACCGTACGATGGATTGTACCGTACGCGATATGGTGTGGCTAGATGCCGATTGTTAGATTTACCGACTCGGTCATGTTAGATACGTATATCCGTCAGCATTTGTACATGATTTACCTTATACTGCCTTCATGTTATTCGCATTGTATTAATTATACCTGTGATAGTACAACTGCACCATTATCGATGATGCGTATGTTACACGTACACAGATTGTAGGCTCATACACTTCATCATCGATAATTGCCATGTCACTACACAGTAGGATTGATGTATCATGATATGACTCTTTGCATAACATGCTTGCATATATACCACTTGTACACCCATATTGATGCACATACATATTGTACACTCATGCTTGCGTATATACACATTTTTATATCCATATTGGTGCACACATACATTGGTATATCCATACTTACGCACATACGCATTTGTATATCCATATTGGTGCATACATACGTTGGTACATCCATACTTGCGCATATATACATTGCATACCCATATTGGCACATATACACATTGGTACCTCTATACTTGCGCATATACATTTTGTACCTATATAGATAACTGGTTTTATTGGGAAATTGGGAACCGCATGTTATATTTTAAAAACTGGAATCATTTAAAAGAGCGGTTTTCCCTTAATATGTCATATCACTGTTCCATGTTGCATGATATACGGATATACTTACATTTCTATCATATGTCGCATACAGCATGCTTTATGATTTTACGTATTGAGATATGCTGTTTTCATGAGATTTCTGGATTTGAGAACCGTGGCTATTTCAAAAAAAAGCATGTACTATTTTAAAAACTCGGTTTCTCTTGATATGATATTTCAGTGCGTCCACCATGCATTTTCTAGGTTCTGAGATGTGTGATATGTGAAACCCGATTCAAGGAGGCGGATGATTCCGCTTGCGGGTACATGGTCGACCCGGTATGGTATCCCGGGGCGAGAGAGAGATTTCGTGTGGATGACGATGAGCCTGACAGAGGGACTACTACCTACCGGTGATAGTATTTGGGCTCGGCGGATATCCGGTGGATACCGACCGGAGTCGAGAGATGATATGGGCTGATCCAGACTGACGGAGCCTGTGGGCTATCCGGACTAACGGAGTCCGAGATATGAGGATTTATGTGTCGATGCTGGACACGGGTTTCATGATGTTTTCGGGTGTCGATGTTGGACACCCAAATTCCATGATTTTGATGTGTCGCGAGGGACACCGTTGATTTATATCCACATACTTTCATGCACACTCCTTTATGATATTTACGTGCATACAGACATTGATTATATGGTTGGACAAGATCCACATGCATCATACATTGATTATATAGTTGGATGAGATTCACATGCATACATACATTGATTATATGGTTGGACAAGATCCACATACATACAGACAATGGTTATATTGTTGGATTATATCCGCATACATATAGGTATTGACTACATTGTTGGCACATATACAGACCCGGTCACCCTACATATAATAGTTTTACCTTTATGATATAGTTGACCTAGGAGTCGTTGTTTATTCGATTTCTATTTGTAGATGTTTTTCTACTCACGAGTTGGCAACTCACCCCCGTTGTGCCACAGTTCTTGCAGGTTGACCGTATGGATCCGCAGCGGCATCGCTAGCACATAGCTTCATTTGGGTGTTTTGCATTGGTGGGTGGGAAATTTGTATCGTACCCACTCTTGTATTTATATTTCATATTGTATCTAGTCAACTCCATCAATCAAAATTAGTAATTGTATAAGTAATGAGACTTAGTGAGATTGTGGTTGCGAGACTTAGAGTGAGGGGTTTTCCGCTACTTGTGGTTTTGATGTCTTTCTTATTTTTTTATCTTTTGTGGTGAACTTCGTCGTTGAGCGTCGTATACTCTTTTTTTATGTTTTGCGTGGTTGTGATCCGCCGGTTAGCGAAAAGCTAGCTCCCACTTGGGGATACCTTTATCATTATCTTGTATATGTGGTTTTGGATCAAAATATACAAGGAAGGTGCTGCCCAAATTTTTAAAAGACGAAACACGTTTTCAAACTAGTAAATTCCACTTGCATTTTTATGTTTCTTTTCTATGCATTAAGAAAACTTGATTTCATTATACCTTTATTTCAAAACTTCACCTCCTTTATTTTCTTGAAAAGGTTTAGATTTCTGGGTTTCAGCTTACTTGAATTACGTTACGCCTCTAGACGTTGCGTGATTTAAGTGCTGGTCACGAGCTAATATTTCGGGTCGTGACAATCCCTCGCCCTCTTCACTGCCGCATAGCGATCGGCCAGCTCCAACAACTTAGCCTCGATAGCTCGGTGGGACTCACTTAGCCGACGATGGGACTCCCGGCACTTTGAGACTGTGAGCTCCCCGGCGGCCAATCGGGCTTCGAGGACGGACATCCTCTCTCTCTCTAGACGCAGCTCGAACCGTAGGTCCTCGGCCTCCGAGGAGGATTCCCCCGCCCCTCATAGCAGGGGCAATCTCCTCGGCCTCCATGCGAGCAAAGATGGCGCAGTGCTGAAGAATATGATGAAAAACAGCAGAAAGACTTAGAG
Organism: Agapanthus africanus; assembly: GCA_030015575.1. Taxonomy (NCBI): domain Eukaryota; kingdom Viridiplantae; phylum Streptophyta; class Magnoliopsida; order Asparagales; family Amaryllidaceae; genus Agapanthus; species Agapanthus africanus. The sequence goes on along the minus strand of JASDDO010000028.1, from coordinate 9,977,561 downwards.
ACGCTCGAACTAAGAAAAAGGGCGCTCAAAGTAGCACATAAGGGAGTACGTACCTGCACCGCCTCCTGGGCTATAGCCGCCACTCGGGCCCTCAAGGTCCCCCGCGGAATCTTTTCTCCGGCCGATTCTTCCATATCAGCGAGCAGGCTGGCAGCAACGGAAAGCCCGGACGGGACTACAAAACAGGTATCCCCCTCCTGCACAGGAATCCCCTCGGGAATCTCAATCGGTGGCGCGCGAGAGACCGTCTTCTTCCTCTTAAGAGGAACCATGTCTTCGTCCTCTTCCGCTACCCTCTTCCGGGGTTCGGGAACCCGCGGACTCCTCTGGCCGCTGCCGCGGCAATCATCGGGGGCTCGGGTGGAAGCAAATGGCCTCGCCGCCGGCAACTCCTCTGGCGTGGAGCTCGAGTCAGCCCGAGGCACGGCCACACCCCCGGCTCTCTTCTGGGATAGGTCATCGAGGGCAGCATGAATCCTGGATCGGTCCATTTTTTCTGCCAATGAGGGAAACAGGCTTCTCCCAGAAGAAGAAACAGAAGAAGAAGAGAAAGAATCTACAGAGGGCTCTCTAGACTCTACCCGAACTATTTCTACAGACTCTTCACAAAAAACACCTAACCTGATGAAGTGGATAAGTCCTCGGAAGAGCAAGGCGCAGATATCCCGACCAACAGCACCAACCGCAGGCGCATCCGCCGCATCCCCGTGAATCTCGCCATGCGCGAGATATCCGCCGGCCACGTCCCGCGTTCCACGCCATCACGATCCTCCATTAACGAGCCTGTCTCGCCATTAATACGGGATCCCGCCTATCACGCGGGCGTGATGTCGGGACCGTAACGGCCGGCGTGATTCTCGCACCCGCCTGCCCGTCGCCACCATTATATAAACCCCTCCTTCAGACAGTTCTAAGTCATTTTCTCCTCACTAGGCCCTTACTTTGTTTAAATATCCGGTCTAACTTGATCGTCGGAGGGTCCTCGGTGGTACAATCACCCCGGGACTTCCTTGCAGGTAGCTCGGCCTCAACCACCTCAAATCCATTGAGATTCACACGCTTCAGGAGGCAACCTCCAACTCAATCTCAGACGTCCATCGTTGCCAACAGCGGATCTACGGAAGGTAACATCTTGACGCGATCCGACATCCGTCAGTATCGATCAAAGATTAAAGGGCTTGGGTTGAGAGTAAGAGGGTCATTTTTAGGCTGATTGTTTTAAAAACAAAACTCATCGGTTAAAATAGGCCAATGGACTAATGGAGTTAGTTGTAAATAGGGGGGGGGGGGGGAACGTTCTTGCGCAGTTGTTGTTGTTGACATTGTTAGTCAGTAAAGCGTCAAAAAAAGGGTATTGGAATGTCGCGTTTTAATACTCGGATATTTTTTTTAAAAAAAGTAAAGAAGAAGAAGCCAATCATTTGAAATGAGAAAATCCGAGTAAGGTCAACTTAACTATTTGCAAGAGGCACTCAATCAATGCAACCAATAAAACAACTTAACTATTTGCAAGAGGCACTCAATCAATGCAACCAATGAAACAAACCCATCAAATTCATCAACACTAGCATGAGAGAGAGAAAAACATATGTCCCAAACACAAATCTACGCAAATCAGCCCTAAATTCCCACCAAAACACAAACTTTATGCGATAGGCAAATCAAATCTGAAGCTAAATTTAATGGGCAGAGCTCAAACCTTCCCCTGGTGCCAATTCGTAGAAAAGACACCTTCGTTTTCTCTTCCTGCTCCTCGGCTAGAGCCGCTATAACAACCCTGGATCTCTTCTTCGATGGTTTGCTGATTGGGGGTGGGGGGTGGGGGGTGGGGGGAGGACCGTATCCGTTATCCATGCATTAATGGATCTTTGAGAACAATGGAGGGAAAGAGTTAACTTCATTTAGGTTGGCGCAATCTACGGTTCTTTTTCGGCGAATGCTATCTTTTTGGATGGGGATGGTACCATATCCCTCACCTGTACTTTGTACGATAAATGAGAATAATGAAGGAAAGAGTTTCTAGGATAGTCTTTTGATTAGATGGCGTATAAAAAATCACCTTTCACCGTTTCTTTTTCAACGATCAGCATTCATCGTCGTTATCATCTAAGATGTGGTGGGGATGGCATCATGTCCGTATACACGTGTACTTCACAGATATCTTTTTGGATGGGGATGGTACCATATCCGTGTACACCTGTACTTCATAGATATCTAAAAATATATTCATACATAGTAAGACGGGGATGGTACCATATCCGTATACACCTGTACCATATCCCTATATACCTGTACTTCACAGATATCTTAAAATATATTCATACATAGTTTATGATATATTCATATATAGACTAAAATGTCAGACACTAAATTGGTGTACACTTTTTGGATGTGGGGGGAATTGGTACCGTATCCGTTATCCATGCATCAATGGATCTATGAGAACAATGAAGGGAAAGAGTTAACTTCATTAGGTTGGCGCAATCCACTGTTCTTTTTCAGCGAATGCTATCTTTTTGGATGGGGATGGTACCATATCGGTATACACCTGTACTTGATATGATAAATGAGAATAATGAAGGAAAGAGTTTCTAGGATGGTCTTTTCATTAGGTGGCCCATAAAAAATCACCCTTCACCATTTCTTTTTCGACGATCAGCATTCGTCGTCGTCGTCATCACCGTCATCATCTAAGATGTGATGGGGATGGTATCATGTCCGTATACACCTGTACTTCACAGATATTTTTTCGGATGGGGATGGTACCATATCCGTGTACACCTGTACTTCATAGATATCTAAAAATATATTCATACATAGTAAGACGGGGATGGTACCATATCCGTGTACACCTATACCATATCCGGATACACCTGTACTTCACAGATATCTTAAAATATATTCATACATAGTTTATGATATATTCATATATAGACTAAAAGTCACACTAAATTGGTCTACACCATTTTGGATGGGGATGTACCATATCCTGGATGGGGATGGCACCATATCGCTATACACCTGTACTTCATAGATATCGTAAAATATATTCATACATAGTTTATGATATATTCATATATAGAATAAAAAGTCAGATGCTAAATTGGTGTACACCTGTACTTCACAAAATATATTTATACAAAGTTTATGATATATTCATATATAGACTAAAATGTCCGATGTTAAATTGGTGTAGACTAAAAAGTCAGATGTTAAATTCGATAAATCAGATATTAAATTGGATAAGTATAGGGATGAAATATGTGTTACGGGTCATTATAGGTGGATATGGTTTCATCAGGAATGAAAATTAACATTCATATGTTAGAAGAATCGAATACGTGTACGCCTGTATTCCAGCAAAACATTGGGTACTTCATGAATACCAATACGTGTATACCTGTATTTCACAGATATCGTAAAATATATTCTTACATGGTTTATGATATATTCGTATGTAGACTAAAAATTCAGATATTAAATTGGATATGTATACAGAAGAAATATGTGTTACGGGTTATGATAGGTGGATATGGTTTCATCGGAATTAAAGTCAGATTTTAAATTGGATATGTATACGGAAGAAATATGTGTTACGGGTTATGATAGGTGGATATGTTTTCATCGGGAATGAAAATTAACATTCATATTGTCACACCCCGCTTCCTAAAATATGGAATAATGGAGGCGACTAGGCCAGCTATGCTCCTACGGTCAAAGAATAATCCCGTCGTAGTCACACTTCGGTTTCTAGCATTACATGGTAATCAGTAAACACAACACAAAAGTAAAGAAAACACATCGCAAGTTTATTACGTCAACTTTTATTGTTCACAATTTATAATAGTTCAAATGGAAAGGAAACTACTAACCAAATACGAATACAAAATTGCTTTATGGAAAGCAGTAAAAGTGCTGAAAGTAAAAACCGTTTAGATCTCTACAAACTCGAATGGTAAATCTGACTTCTGAGCGGTGTCCTCTCCAAACAATGAGCATGCATACTCAGGTCGTCAGGACGACGTAATACCAAATATATAGCAGCAATATAATAAGGCATGAAATGAAAGATAATACAGTGGAGACGGTGAATACAGGTAATCAGTGTATCAATAATCAATGTAATATATGATCCATGTCCTTATTAGTGTCTAGGTTAATTTGAAATCAAATTTTGGAAAAGAGTGATCATATTTAACGAGGGCTCCGTGCGTATCCGAGACTACGACCCACTGTTGCCCGGGACATAACCCTATCAGCCGGACCGCTAAGTCCATAACCTAAAATATATACAAGAGTCGTTGTTCGAATGATCATCCTCTAAATCGCTAAACCTCGCTAAATATAAGTTTCATTCCACTTCGATTTCTCCTTTTCCCGCAGGTTTCAATAACTATATGTATAGGGCTAGTTGTGTATTAATACGCACCAATAACCTGGTTTTATTTACTTTTCACTGCACTGTTCACTTTCACGAATCATTCGCATGTCACTAGCGTACTTGACACAACTAATCTGATACCACTCATGTTCGACAATGCAATAATCGTTGAGAATCAATAAGAACGCTTGCTATCACTAAAGGTGTCACGGTCGGGTAAGTATGCGAATTATGCCACTAATAAAATCATATGCAATATGTATCACTACGGGCCTTAAGAGTTCAGAAAAAATCATATTAAATCATACGATCGTAATTAAGCAAAATGATACGAAAGGGTTAGAAAGTAAACTTAAACAGCAATCCAAAAAAATTAGTTTCAGGTCAATCAGGTTTCCGTTTTGCGAGTTATGGTCATTCCATTTTAAGTGTTCACTGCTGGAAATCCAGTTTCTGAACTGAAGGTCCGTTTCGTAACACATTTTACTCCATGTTGGGATCATAATTAAGCGACGCTACAGTTCAACTATTTGTAGGGATATGAGTTAACTTTATATGCAAAAGACGGATCAACAATAGTCATCTCAGTTTAGGATTTATGATCAGATTACTGATGAAGGGTGTAAACTGAAATGACAAAAATCTGCCATACATGTCATCAGTTTAAAATATCAAATGATACTGGAATTCAGTGAAACCAATACCATTGAAAAGATAAAACAATTTTATACGCAGAGATGAATAGCTCCAAACACTATCATAATTAAACGGTAAGGTTTCAGGTGAGTAAAGGCATGTTTAAGGGGTGAATCTATGCTCTGGACTGCAGTCCAAATTCAGATAAGTTCTCTGTTTCTGGTGTTCAAATATTATATTTAACAACAAACCTATATATCATGTTAAAGAATATACAGTAAACTTCACAACGAGCCCAAGCACGTTGCGATTAGATTTTTCTAGAATTAATTATGAATTTAACGGTGTCAAGTATTCGGTAAAACGCGAGTTTCGACATAGACGCTAGGGGCGTCACTTCATATGTGAAATTGCGTCCTTTCATTACAAAACTTTGACATGTTTCTATTTATCACTAAAAAACATAAGTAACAGTGGTACCGCCATCAAAGACATAAATACGATGATTTTCTTAAAGAGAGCCATTTTAGTCTGTTTCGATACTCAATTGGAGGTATCGAATCTGTGACCAAATATCATCTAATTGGTGTCAATTTTCAATATGTTGTTCGTTATCATGTATAAAGATCATTGGTTATGTGTTCCGCAAAAATTAACGGGTGATTTATACTAGGATTTCGTTTTCGGTTTAGTTAATATTAAAAGTGTTATATTTATACACTAAATGACTTAACTAAGTGAATGGTTTCACTTGCCTTTTTGACGATATCACGGAGATGATGGATCGATCAGGCGCTGCAACACACGTCACGGATGCGAAAACGGTCGCTGTGATGAAATCAGAGCTCGTGAGCCTTGGAATCGCAGTGGTGCGGCCTCAGGGCTTGGATTCGGCTAGAGGTGGTGGCGATTATGGAGTTATCGACGGCGGCGAAGGTCGGCGATGATGGATGCAACAACGTCGAGGCAAAGAGGGTCGGCCGGCGGCTAACGGCGATGTCGAGATGGTTCGTGGAAGGAAGGGGATGAGGAGGTTGGAGTGGGTGTGGGTTCTGGTCGGGGTCGATGGTCCAAGACGGTCGGCACTTGGAGAGAGATATGCCAGCGACGAGAAGGCCAGCGGCAAGGGATTGGCCTCGACGTTGGTGTGGAGGTGCCGAGGATGGAGTGGGTGCAGCGGGTGGTGTTGTCGATGATGAGAGGTCGGTGGTGGCAGCCGGGGGCTTTTGAAGGAGGGGGTCGATGATGGTCGTCGGAGGCAATGGTGAGGAGTACTTGGGGCGTGGCTCCAGTTGAAAGAGGAGGGGACAACGACGATGATGATGGTGGTGTCGAGAGGAGGTGGCCGGCGAAAGTTGACGATGGTGGAAGCGTGGTCTCGTGGTGGTGTTGTGGGTTCATCGGAGGAGACGGGGGTGGTTATGGCGGAGGTTAGTGATGATGGTCGGGGGATCTCATGGTGGTCGGGGAAAAATTTTGAGAGGGAAGAGGGGGGGAGAGAATGAGATGAGAGAGAGTGTGTGTGTGGTGTCTGCATGGGTTAGGGAATTAATAGGATAATAAAGGTGATTAAATTTGTGTTGATGGGAAAATTAATGTGTGGATTTTTAGTTGGGATTTGAATGGGAAATTTTGAATTTTTAGACAATTAATAAAAAGGAGAAGAAAACCACAATGAAGAAGAAACACGGTAACACAAAAAGAGAAGGAGATGGGGGGTGGTCGGCTATTGTGAGCTTGGTGTATGGAGTGTTGGGCTTGGGTTAGGATATTGGGTTTGGGTTTTTGATAAAATAGATAAAAGAAAAATAGTGTAGGGAAAATTAACTTGGACAAATATGGATTTTGACGAGTACACAAGGAATCGGGTATTACATCATACCCCCCTCACAAAAAAAATTTCCTCGAAATTAAAAGAACGAAAAAAAAGAAGCAACAATATAAACAAGCTACTCGAAAAGATGCGTAAAATGCGAACGAATATCCTCTTTGCGTTCCCAGGTAGACTCTCCCGACGAACGACTACCCCAAGCTACTCGTACTAGCAGAATGACCTTGTTTTTTAGCACCTTCTCTCTACGATCGAGAATAATAATAGGCTACTCGACGTACGATAAGTCGGTACCCAACGTCAACTCCGAATGATCGAGAACATGACTGCCGCATCGAACATAGCGTCATAACTGTGACACATAAAATGTGTTGTGCACACCAGTTAACGATGGAGGCAAGGAAAGTCGATAAGCCACCTTCTTGCTCTAGCATCTCAAACGGTCCAATGAATCGGGGACTGAGTTTCCCACGAATCCCAAACCTAATCACTCTGCGAGTAGGTGAAATCTTCAAGAATACATGATCACCGACTTCAAACTCTAACGATCTTCTGCTGGCATCTGCTTAACTCTTCCGTCGGTCCTGAGCAGTCTTGATTCGCTGCCTGATCATCTGAACCCTGTCCACCGTCTGAACTATAAGCTTGGGACCCGGTAACCTTCGTTCACCAACGCCATCCCAAAAAATAGGTGATCGACATTTCCGTCCGTAAAAAGCTTCGAACGGAGCCATCTGAATGTTAGCTTGGAAGCTGTTGTTATAAGAAAACTCCACCAGATGAAGGTGATCCTCCCAAGAATCCTGAAAGTCCAGCATGCATGCCCTCAATATGTCCTCGAGCGTCTGAATAGTACGCTCGAACTGTCCATCCATCTGTGGGTGGTAAGTCATGTTAAACATGATACGTGTACCCAGACTCTCCTGTAAGCTCTTCTAAAAGTGCGAAACGAATCTGGTGTCTCTATCCGATACTATGCTGATCGAAACTCTGTGAAGTCGCACTACCTCCTGCATGTACTTCTCTGCAAGTCACTCTGTCGACTGTCCCACTCGTAAAGGTATAAAGTGTGATGTTTTCGTGAGACGGACGAAAATAACCCAGACGGCGTTGCTACATCTTGAACTCCGTGGTAGGGCAGTCACGAAATTCATAGTAATATGCTCCTATTTCCATTCGGGTATCGGAAGAGGTTGCAACAACCCAGCTATCATTTTATGTTCTGCTTTTACCTGTTGGCATACTAAGCACCTCGATACAAACTGTGCAATCTCTCGCTTCATCCCATTCCACCAATAGTGTTGCCTTAGGTCTCGGTACATTTTCGTGCCTCCTGTATGCACTGAATAAACTGAACTGTGAGCCTCAGCCGATACTTCTTCTCGAACATCACCTTTGGGAACGTAGAGTCTCCTACCGAATCTCAAAGAACTGTCTCGATGTATGAGTAAATCTGTCCTCAGTCTATCTTCTACCTGCTTTTTAAACTTCTGCAATCGAGGATCGTCATCCTGTGCAGCCTTAATGCGATCTACAAGTGAAGACTAGTTGCCAAAGCTGCCCGGTTGTACTCGGTGTAATGAATTCTAGTTCAAGCTTCTGAAAGTCTTCAATGATACTCCTCCGACTAATCAATATCATGACCGTTGGCTTACGACTGAGAGCGTCAGGTACGACATTTACTTTCCCCGGATGGTACTGTAGGTCCAAGTCGTAGTCCGCCATTAGTTCGAGCCATCGGCGTTGCCTCATATTGAATTCCTTCTGAGTGAACACGTATTTCAGACTCTTGTGATCCGTGTACACTTCCACCTTTTCCCTCAGTAATTAATGTCTCCAGATCTTCAAGACAAAAACCACTGCAGCTAACTCCAAGTTGTGAGTTGGGTAGTTTTTCTCATGACTCTTCAGCTGTCGTGAGGCATAAGCAACTGCCCGACCGTGCTGCATCAAAACAAGGTATAAACCTTTCACTGAAGCATCGTTGTGTATCACCAAACCACCAGAATTATCTGGCACGGTAAGATAGGGGCCATGGTCAACTTTTGTTTCAGCAACTCAAAAGCATGTGCACATTCTTCTAACCACACATAAGGCACTTCCTTCCGCGTAAGCTTCGTCAAGGGTTCAGTAACTCGTGCAAAGTCCCGAAAGAAACGCCGATAATATCCTGCTAATCCCAGGAAGTTTCTGATCTCCGCCACTGACTTCGGTGTCGGCCAATCTCTAACAGATTCTATCTTCGCTGGGTCCACTGAAATGCCTTCGTACGAAACAATGTATCCCAAGAACTGCACTTTGTCAAGCCAGAACTCGCACTTTCTCATCTTTTCGTATAGCTTTTCTTCTCATAGAATTTTTAGTACAGTTCACAAATGTTCGCTGTGCTCCTCTTGAGTCTTAGAGTAGACTAGTATATCGTCGATGAATACATCGACAAACGTGTCCAAGTATTTATCAAAGACCATGTTCATCAAATCCATGAATATTGCTGGAGCATTGGCAACACCGAACGACATCACAAGAAACTCATAATGTCCGTATCGGGTCAGGAAAGCCGTCTTGCATACATATTCAGCAGTTACTCTGATATGCTGATAACCCGAATGAAGTTCTAGTTTCGAAAATACCTTGGCACCAACCAGTTGATCAAATTGGTCGTCGATGCGCGGAATGGGGTACTTGTTCTTTATCATTACTCTATTCAACTCACGGTAGTCTATGCACATCTGCAGCAATCCATTCTTCTTTCTTACCTATAAGACTAGTGCACCCCACGGATAAGCGCTTGGGCAAATAAATCCCTTCTTCAGAAAATCTCCAATTTGCTTCTTCAATTCTGCCAATTCCACTGGCGCCATTCTGTACTGTGCTTTAGAAACTGGTGATGTATCTGGAATCAGGTAGATTGAGAATCCTAAGATGTGAAGAGGTGCTAGACCTGGTAAATATTCAAGAAATACATCAAGGAAATCCCGAACGATTTCTGGCGGTGGGTGTTCATATCATAATATTGCATTATTATATTCCCCATTCTTATTCATTTTACAAATAAACAGGTGCTTTTGACCCATGTCTGCTACATAGTTGCAGGTTACAGGTTCTCGGAACAAAAACAGTGAAAAAGATGAAAAGATGATATAAGAGTGAGACTACGACCAACAAATGGAAGAATCTTGATCAAGCCTACAGTTTGAAGGCTAAATGAAGATCATTGAACAAGTTCATAAGTACAAAGGCAGCGCAAGATTCAAGACTTCGACACGAAGCAAAGGGTAAAAGTCCACTACATTATTTACTGTGGAAATCTGGAAGAGAACCAGAAGGTATTCTGAAGAACAAAGTGAAGAAAACAGATGTTAAAAGTAACCTTAAGTAACAGAAGAAAATTCAGCCAGCAAGCTCACATTATGGCCGCGGAACCGCGGCCAAACCAAGCTCTTGGCTGCGGATCCGCGGCCGTATGTCGCACATGTGTGGCGCGTGTCGGTGGTGTCGGTGCGACGGTGCATTTATTAGGATTTTCTTGGGATAAAATTGTAATTGCAGATGTGAGTCGATTGTAACCCTAAGGTTTCTATGTTCTATAAATAGAAACCCTAAAACCTTTTTTAGGTTATACCTCTTCTTGTGCCTCATTTCATTTTATCAAAATTCAGATCCTGTAAATGTTGGAAGAGAGTATTGTAGGGTGTTTTTAGTCACCCCATTGAGATGGGAATACGCGCGCGCTTGTCAGGCGTACTACAGATTCCCCCTGCCTAGGGTAGGCGGGGGTTTAATGATTGTGGGGATCCGAATCTCCGGCAGCCGCGGACTAAGCTGCCGTTAATTACCCCTCGCCTTTGGAGCGAGGGAACCTCCGATTGACGGGTTAAACCGGTCATACGAACTCAATGTGCAGTGTGCGTGTGTTGTGTTTTGAAAGAGGGGTTTTGGATATATCGGGAGCCACGCAGAGTTTTTACGGGGGTCCCGCTACCCGGATAGCGGGCTGGGGGTCAAGGGGGCTAGCAGCCCCCTTGCGGGGTGCGGGGCAGCGCCCCGTTAGAAATTTTTTTCTAACAGGGACAGTGTCGCGGAGTATGTGTGTGTGTAAATATATATACATATGTGTGTATATATATATATGTATATATGTATATATATATATATAAAAGAAAGAGAGGGAAAAGGCATCCAAAGGATGCGTGGGGCAGCACCTTGGGCGCTGTGCGCCTAGGTGCTGTGCGCTCAGGCGCTAGAGTGCCACGTGTCGGTACGTGGGCGCTCTGCGCTTGAGCGCTGGGCGCTTGAGCGCAAGTGCGCCACGTGTCAGCACGGGGGCGATTTGCGCTCGAGCGCTTGCGCTCGAGCGCTTGCGCTCAAGCGCAAGGACGCCACGTGTCGGCACGGGGGCGATTTGCGCTCGAGCGCAAGCGCGCTACGTGTCGGCACGGGGGCGACTTGCGCTCGAGCGCAAGCGCGCCACGTGTCGGCACGGGGGCGACTTGCGCTCGAGCGCAAGCGCGCCACGTGTCGGCACGGGGGCGACTTGCGCTCGAGCGCTTGCGCTTGAGCGCAAGTGCGCCCCGTGTCGGCACGTGGGCGCTTTGCGCTCGAGCGCTGAGCGCTGGAGCGCAAGCGCGCCACGTGTCGGCACGCGGGCGCTCTGCGCTTGAGCGCCGGCGAGAAAAAGAGGCTTTTAGCCTAAAAAAAGATTTCTCGAAAGAGAAATCGGAGAGGAGTTGGACTCCTGAGTGTGTTTTTGGGGTTAATGGAAGGGGTTCTTCTTCTTCCTCCTGTTGTTTGGCCGGATCTTGAAGATCAAGAGATGTGAGATCTCAAAATCTCTCCTTTTTGAGATCTAATGGGAGATCTGAGTTCCCATTTGCGGGTTTTGTGGTGGAAAACTACTTAGTTTTGGAAAAAAAAGAGTAAAACTCTTGATTTTATTCAAAAGAAATGAGAAGGTTTAGAACCTTGGAGAAGGAGCAGGAGGCACAAAGAGCCCTAGTTTTTGGGGGAATGAAAAGTATCCCTTTTTTTTATTCATCATGTTGCCTTATATAGGCTTACATATTTACATATAGCCCCTTGGGCTTTACAAAAATGGCATTTTAGCCATCCCATGGCTCATGTGCCATTTCATTTTTTGCACATAAGCCATGGGCTTACAAAATATTGTCTTTGTGCCCATTTTGTTTACATTCATGCATAAACAATTACATAAAAATTATTTATCACATGATTTTGTTGTTGGCATGGGGAGGCTGGCTGCGGGCTCGACTTGGGCATGGGCCCGCTTGACCTGGGCTTGGGCCCACCTGGTTTGGGGTTGACTTTGATTTTGACTTGGTCAACCGGAGTGTAAATTTTTACCCCAACAAATTGCCCCCCATCAATAAATGCACACAGCATATGTGGGTCGTGTGCATGAAATTGATGGATCTTCTTTTGCGTAGAGGCGACTTGCTTTGGTTCCCACTTTTTGGGATGCACTGCCCTTTTTACGACTTGGACGGTCGGCGCTTGACGTGTCTCCGAGATAGAGTGTCCGTGGTAGACGTTTCCCTAGCCCGGAGTATCGGCTGGTTGACGTATCCCCGAGACGGAGTGTCTATTGTCGATGTGCCACCGGCACGGAGTGTCTGCTTGACGTTTTCCCGAGGCGGAGTATCGGCTGGTTGACGTATCCCCGAGACGGAGTGTCTATTTGACGTATCCCCGGCACGGAGTGTCGCTGATCGACTTTTTCCCGGCGCGGAGTGTCGCTGGTTGACTTTCCCCCGGTATGGAGTGTCGCTGATCGACTTTTCCCCGGCGCGGAGTGTCGGGTTGACTTTTCCCTGGCGCGGAGTGTCGTTGGTTGACTTTTCCCCGGCGCGGAGTGTCGCTGATCGACTTTTCCCCGGCGCGGAGTGTCGTTGTTTGACTTTTCCCCGTCACGGAGTGTCGCTGATCGACTTTTCCCCGTCGCGGAGTGTCGGGTTGACTTTTCCCCGGCACGGAGTGTCGGGGGTCGACTTTTCCCCGGCGCGGAGTGTCGCTGATCAACTTTTCCCCGGCGCGGAGTGTCGGGTTGACTTTTCCCCGGCACGGAGTGTCGCTGGTCGACTTTTCCCCGGCGCGGAGTGTCACGGGTTGACTTTTCCCCTGCACGGAGTGTCGCTGCTCGACTTTTCCCCGGCGCGGAGTGTCGCGGGTTGACTTTTCCCCGGCACGGAGTGTCGCTGATCGACTTTTCCCCGGCGTGGAGTGTCGTTGGTTGACTCTTCCCCGGCACGGAGTGTCGCTGATCGACTTTTCCCCGGCACGGAGTGTCGTTGGTTGACTCTTCCCCGGCACGGAGTGTCGCTGATCGACTTTTCCCCGGCGCGGAGTGTCAGGTTGACTTGATTCCGAGGCGAAGCATAATTTTGACAGGGAAGGAAGGTACACCGAGGCGAAGCATCATTTCGACTCGGGGTGCACATTCTGAGACGAAGCTTGATTCCGACGCAGAGCTGGTTGGTTGATTTGATTCCGAGGCGGAGCATAATTCCGGCAGGGAAGGTAGATATCCCGAGGCGAAGCATGATTTCGACACGGGGTAAATTCTGGGACGGAGCATGATTCCGCCATAGAGGTTAGTTTGATTTTATTTGGGTTGACATCAGCATCGCTACACTGGAATATGGTACCAGGAGAAAATCATCATCTGTCTTGAGAGAATTTTGGGATTGGTATTTTTGTCGGCATCTGCATTGCTGCACTGGAGTAATGCCAGGAGCAACTCATCATTTGCCCCGGAAGGATTTGGGAATTGGTTTTTGTTTGGCATCTGCATTGCTGCACTGGAATAATGCCATGAGCAACTCATCATGTGCCCCGAGAGGATTTGGAAATTGGTGGCTTAGGAGACAGGTTTAGGTCCCTGTCACCTAAGGCTTTTCCATTTTGTGAGCCGTAAGGGTCTCACAAATCATTTTCTCCCTACGGGTCATAAGGATCCCGTAGGTGTATTTTCTCCTTAGGAGTCGTGGGGACTCCTAAGTGTGTTTCTCCTTTGTGAGTCGTAGGAATCTCACGCGGGAATTTTCTCCTCACAAAGTCGAGAGGACTTTGCGAGTGCATTTCATTTTTTTTTTACGAGTTTGCGCCCTTTCGGGATTTCACAAACTCATCGACAGTCCTGCTGTTTTTACTCACGGAGCCCTTTCGGATTTTCATCCGTGCCCATTTTGCTTGTGGACATACCGTTCTTTTTTTTCTTTTTCTTTTTCTTTTTTTTCTTTTTTTTTTGAGAGATCGGGATTGTTTTACATCCGTGGATTGTATACGGTTTTGCAGGATGTATGATCCAGACCGTAGGGCCGGAAAAATTTCAGGACTTTGTTGGCATCTGCATCGCTGCACTGGAATGTGGCACCAGGAACGACTCATCATTCGCCGTTGGGGTATGGGATTTGGAATTTGGTTGCCGTCTGCATCGCTGCACCGGAACATGGTACCAGGAGCGACTCATCATTCGCCATTGGGATTTGAATTTGGAATTTGGTTAGCGTCTGCATCGCTGCACTGGAACATGGTACCAGGAGCGACTCATCATTCGCCACTTTGGGGTTGGGGAGCGATGGCTTAGGAGATAGGTTTAGATCCCTGTCACCTAAGACTTTTCAATTTTATGGGCCGTGAGGATCCCATAAAAACATTTTCTCCCTGCGAGTCGTAAAGATCCCGCATGTGTATTTTCTCCTTAGGAGTCGTGAGGAGTCCTAAGGGTGTTTTTTTCCTTTGTGAGTCGTAAGGATCCCACAAAGGTCTGTTCTCCTCATGTATCGTGAGGACACATGAGTGGATTCCCTCGTTACCAGTTTAATGACTTAGAGGTCGACTGTTTCCAATTTAACGACTTAGAGGTCATCTGTTTCCAGTTTAACGACTTGGAGGTCATCTGTTTCCAGTTTAACGACTTAGTGGTCATCTGTTTCCAGTTTAACGACTTGGAGGTCATCTGTTTCCAGTTTAACGACTTGGAGGTCATCTTTTTCCAGTTTAACGACTTGGTGGTCATCTGTTTCCAGTTTAACGACTTGGTGGTCATTTGTTTCCAGTTTAATGACTTGGAGGTCTATTGATGGCGAGCTTAGAATTTTGGGGTAGGGGCCGGCATCAGTGTTGCTGACACTGAAGCAGAGGTGCCAGGACAATTCATCATTTGCCTATTCCTGTTGGGGCAGCGGTGGCTTAGGAGACAGGTTTAGGTCCCTATCGCCTAAGGCTTTTCAATTTTATGGGCCGTGAGGGTCCCATAAAAGCATTTTCTCCCTGCGAGTCGTAAGGATCCCGCAGGTGTATTTTCTCCTTAGGAGTCGCGAGGACTCCTAAGTGTGTTTTTTCTTTATGAGTCGTAATGATCCCACAAAGGTTTGTTCTCCTCATGTATCGTGAGGACACATGAGTGGGCCTTCTCAATGGAGCATAATTCCAAAGGCGGAGACCAGCCGCGCAACTGGTGATTGTGGTGGGGCATGGGTATGCTGAGAATTATTTGAGCCCGTGGATTGTATACGGTAGTCAATTTGAGGACTAACCGTAGGGCCGGAAATTTTTTGAAAAAATGGATTTTTGTTGGCGTCTGCATCGCTACACTGGAATATGGTACCAGGAGCAACTCATCATTCGCCATTTTTTTTTACCGCGATTGCTCTATCATTTCAGCTTTTCTTATCGCGAAGATCGCGATTGCCCTATCATTTCGGCTTTTATTCGCGGTTGCCCCATCATTTCGGCTTTATTTTCATTTTTATTTTTACTCGCTGATTTTTATTGTGAGTTGCCCCATCATTTCGACTTTTCTTTATTTTTCTTTTATTTACACATTTTTTGTTTATTTACATATATATATATATATTTTTACATTACCAGTTTAACGACTTAGAGGTCGACTGTTCCCAGTTTAACGACGTGGTGGTCAGCTGTTTCCAGTTTAACGACGTGGTGGTCCTTTTTGCTTATCCCAGCTCCTTGAACTTTGATCTTGGCGGAGCTGTGTTGATGACCTAGCACTGTGGCTTGCCGATACATCCGAGGATTGTGAGGTTTTTCCAAGCTTATATTGGTCCTCTGCCCAATCTTTGAAAATATAGCAGTCTTCGATGGTATGACCCACCACTCTATGATATGGGCAGTATATGGGATTGCCGATCATGTTCATTTCCTGTGGCCTCTTTGGAACAGGCAGTTGCAGACCGCTGTTCAGGGCGTCCATGAATATTTTGCGGACTTCATCCCTCCTGAAGGAGTATACCTTCTTCTTTCTCTCCATTGGAGTAGGTGCCTTTACTGATGCTGGTCCTCGAGGACGATCGGTCTTTGGTTCGCCCTTTTCAGATAATGGCACATGTCCGGGAGGATTAGGTTCCCGAAAGGCTTCGGTCTCCATTTGGATGAAATCGGCGGTCGTAGCTTGACTGTTTGCTAGCGCGCCTTTAGACAGTTCTATCTCTCCCGCCTTGTATTGCCTTTCGACCCAATCTTTGAAGACGAAGCAGTCCTCAATGGCATGACCTATCACCCTGTGATAGAGGCAATATTTTGGGTCGTCGGTCATATTCTCTTCTTGCGGTCTCTTTGATTCTGGCAGTTGTAGACCGTTTCTTAGGGCGTCCCTGAATATCTTGTGGACCTTTTCCCTCTTGAAGGAATAGACCTTTTCCAGCTTCTCTTTCAGAGGCGATTCCCCTCCCCCCCCCCCCCCGCGTATGTATCGGAGGGACTGGAGGCTGATTGCGGCCGTTTTTCGCGAAGGCGCTCCGCTTTTAGGTTCAAAAGGATATCAGTTGGCTTCCCCCGGGTATCAATCCCTGGCTCATGAGCCAAAATTTGATTCTGCTGTAATTGCAATCGGGCGACTTGGGTTGCGAGATCTGCTACGATGTTTGCCAGCTCGTCGACTTTGGAATAGACCTCGGCCATCTTCTCATCCCTGTCTTGAAATTGCCTTTGAAGCCATTGGAATAATGCTTGTTCTGCAATTCCGGCTATGACAACCGGGTAATATTTATTGCCTGAGCTCAATCCCGTAGGAACCATGGGCTCCTCTGGCTTATCGGCCTGAGCGGGCTCTTCATCATTTAAATCGAGCCGATGCTGGGTAGCGTCAACCATATCATCACCACGGCTGTGAAGAAGAGGAGGGTTCGTTTCTTCATGTCCGGCCATGTAGACGGTGTGGATAACACACTCAGCCATTCTTTCATCACTGGCAGCTGGTTTCGCAGAGCGGTCCGGGCTTTGGAAATTCATAAATTTTAACATGGCCAGAGCCCTAGCCCTTTTGTTGGCTCTATATCTGAGCCGCTTCTGCCTCAGCTTCTCTGCCTTAAGCGCTTGGCAGGCTTCTGCTCTTCGGGAAGCCGCCATAGGCCGAGCGATGGGGATGCTTGAGAAGACATATGCCCGCATGTCCGTCGAAGGTATCACCTGGGCTTGCCCACTACGTCTGGCAACTTCTTTTGTTCCGATGGCTTTGCCCCCAGTTGGGGCCATGGAAAGCCGTCTAGACACCGATTTGCGTTTGGGTTGGGACGCCCTCGAGATTACCACATTCGGTCTCCTGCCTTTAAAGACCGGTCTGTCTGTTGCTGGAGCTTGAGGAGCCGGGATGGCATTAGCTGACACGAACAGGATAGAGCCGAATGGTAGCGGCTCCTCCTCCCATTGTTGCCCGAGACTGGCCGGAAGGACCGTCCTGGAGTCCATCTTCATCGTGTAAGAGACGGGAGTCGTGCTGAGAGCTGAGATCGTCCTTGGAGACATTGTAGGAGAGTGATTGCTTGAAAACCTGCATGAAAAAGAATTATTTTTAGTATAAATACAGGTATGTATATTGATTGAGTTCGCATGAACGCTTAACCCGAAATATGGGAGGAGAGATTGGTCCTACCAGGCGTGCCAGAATCTGTAGGGTGTTTTTAGTCACCCCATTGAGATGGGAATACGCGCGCGCTTGTCAGGCGTACTACAGATTCCCCCTGCCTAGGGCAGGCGGGGGTTTAATGATTGTGGGGATCCGAATCTCCGGCAGCCGCGGACTAAGCTGCCGTTAATTACCCCTCGCCTTTGGAGCGAGGGAACCTCCGATTGACGGGTTAAACTGGTCATGCGAACTCAATATACAGTGTGCGTGTGTTGTGTTTTGAAAGAGGGGTTTTGGATATATCGGGAGCCACGCAGAGTTTTTACGGGGGTCCCGCTACCCGGATAGCGGGTTGGGGGTCAAGGGGGCTAGCAGCCCCCTTGCGGGGTGCGGGGCAGCGCCCCGTTAGAAATTTTTTTCTAACAGGGACAGTGTCGCGGAGTATGTGTGTGTGTAAATATATATACATATGTGTATATATATATATATATATATATGTATATATGTATATATATATAAAAAAAGAAAGAGAGGGAAAAGGCATCCAAAGGATGCGTGGGGCAGCACCTTGGACGCTGTGCGCCTAGGTGCTGTGCGCTCAGGCGCTAGAGTGCCACGTGTCGGTACGTGGGCGCTCTGCGCTTGAGCGCAAATGCGCCACGTGTCAGCACGGGGGCAATTTGCGCTTGAGCGCTTGCGTTTGAGCGCTTGCGCTGGAGCGCAAGGACGCCACGTGTCGGCACGGGGGCGACTTGCGCTCGAGCGCAAGCGCGCCACGTGTCGGCACGGGGGCGACTTGCACTCGAGCGCAAGCGCGCCACGTGTCGGCACGGGGGCGACTTGCGCTCGAGCGCTTGCGCTGGAGCGCAAGCGCGCCACGTGTCGGCACGGGGGCGACTTGCGCTGGAGCGCAAGCGCGCCACGTGTCGGCACGGGGGCGCTCTGCGCTTGAGCGCCGGCGAGAAAAAAAGGCTTTTAGCCTAAAAAAAGATTTCTCGAAAGAGAAATCAGAGAGGAGTTAGACTCCTGAGTGTGTTTTTGGGGTTAATGGAAGGGGTTCTTCTTATTCCTCCTGTTGTTTGGCCGGATCTTGAAGATCAAGAGATGTGAGATCTCAAAATCTCTCCTTTTTGAGATCTGATGGGAGATCTGAGTTCCCCTTTGCGGGTTTTGTGGTGGAAAACTACTTAGTTTTGGAAAAGAAAGAGTAAAACTCTTGATTTTATTCAAAAGAAATGAGAAGGTTTAGAACCTTGGAGAAGGAGAAGGAGGCAGAAAGAGCCCTAGTTTTTGGGGGAATGAAAAGTATCCCTTTTTTTATTCATCATGTTGCCTTATATACGCTTACATATTTACATATAGCCCCTTGGGCTTTACAAAAATGGCATTTTAGCCATCCCATGGCTCATGTGCCATTTCATTTTTTGCACATAAGCCATGGGCTTACAAAATATTGTCTTTGTGCCCATTTTGTTTACATTCATGCATAAACAATTACATAAAAATTATTTATCACATGATTTTATTGTTGGCATGGGGAGGCTGGCTGCGGGCTCGACTTGGGCATGGGCCCGCTTGACCTGGGCTTGGGCCCACCTGGCTTGGGGTTGACTTTGATTTTGACTTGGTCAACCGGGGTGTAAATTTTTACCCCAACAAGTATCAAATAAAAATTAGAGTAAGTTTTCTTTTCATTGCCCCAGTTAATTTTAATATCTGCCCTAGTGTAATTTTTATTATCTGGCCTAGTATAGATTTCATTATCTGTCCTAGTTAATTAGATTAGAACATGTTAATTAATTCCCTAATGAGTGAGTAGTCTCCTCACTTGTTAGGGTTAGGAATAGGAGATGTTTGAGAGATGAAAATCTCTCACCCCTTTCTTGCCCATCACATCTTTTTATAGGACTCTATGCATACATACACACACCGCTCTCTACGCTTTGCATTCTTTAAAGGGGCTTGAACACCAATCCAGATTGGGTGGGGATTTTATTACCCTTCCCAGGACCCCAAAAATCACATAAGGCATATTGCATTGACCATTCAAGTTAATTAAAAAAGATTAGACTCAGCCCTAAGGACTTCACGCTCAATAGGACAAAGGAATAGTTGTAGGTATCGACCGTTGATCCTAACCTGACTTTGTGGTGCCTAGGCTAGACAGGTAGTGAAAGGTAACTTTAAAAGACCCGTCTCACGGTGATTCGTAAGCGGATCCCTCCTTTCTCTACTTGTGCTTACCTGGCCACAATTGGCGGTGAAGAGACGGTTTGAGGTCCTACTTCTTGCCCTTTGGAACAGTTAGGAGCTGTCTAGCTGACCTAGGTGACCTTAGATCTATGCCTGATTGTGCATTTGTGGTTGATTGAACGTGTGTCTAAGCCTTTTATCGAAAATCTTTTTGCAAAAAGCTCCACATAAAAAAACACAAAAAAAAGAAATTTTTTTTACAAAAACTTGAAACTCGTCGCTAAGAAATCCGTGCACCCCACATTCTTTTTCTTCTCCTTTCTTATATCATGGGTACCCCACCTCACAAAACTCTTGCCGAACTTTGGTACCCCCATCTAAACATTGCTTCATACGCAAATTGTTTTGGTCGAATTATGGACGACCCCTCCATGCCCAAAATTTCTTTGAAAGATCGAATAGAAGTATCTAGGAGAAACAGTTCGACTGCACAATCCATTTTGTATCAACCATTTCAACTTTCACCACCTTCCTACGTTGATACTCCCTCTTCGAGTCTTGTTGTAACTCCGAAACCCATGTCTATAGCTGACCATATTGAACAATCTCGTAACCGATCTTTCACTTCTTTCAACACTTCTAGTTCTTGGGATCAACAAGTCCATTCACCTTTTTATCCAAATATTGATCCTACTCCTGTCCAACCATTCAATTCCTACCAGTCCTACCCGAATTTCACATCTTCATAGACATTGCTTCTACACAACCATTTGGGAGTTTCCAAAATCCAAACAATTTTGAATCTTTTACTGAAACCCCTTCACAACCCATGTTTAGACTAGAACAGTCGTTGGAAGCTTATATGGTAGCGACAAACCAAATGATGAGGAATGTGGATACGTCCATGGCCGCCCTTAGACAACCTAGTGACCCGATATCTAGTTGGGAGATGTGCTTCTGCAGATCTTCAACCAGAGGAAGAACTAAGTTCTTTCCAAAAGAGTTGAACTCTTAGATCTTTGAGAATTAAATTCTCTGTTTGAAATTTTGATCCCCTTTCTTTTCTCACCTAGGGTTTTTTCTTGTTGAGAATTAAATTCTCCTTTCTTTTCTCTCTGAATTTTCAAGATGCCAAAATTCTATCTCTTCAAAATTCTTCTTTTTCTTATCTTCTCTTGGCTCCTATTTATAGGAGGAGGAAAAGAATCAATTTGTTTAGAAAATCTTTCATTGAAAGATTTTGTTTGTTTTCATAATTAATATGAGCCTTTAGATCATTAGGTGAATTTTATTCACCGTTGGATTTTCAATCCAAAGATATTATGTTTGTTATTTCTGGTGAGATTTAGGGGAAATCTTTCCTTGTCTAAGATTTTTCCATAAATTGATGATATTTAATCACTCCTGAATTTTTAATCCAACGGTTCTCCTTAATCCTTTCCCATTTGGAAAGATTTTAGAGAAGTTTAGATTTTAATTCTATTAAACTGTAAGGCTTTCGAAGCCAGTCACGTGCTGACACGTGACCCTTGGTCACGTGTGAACACGTGACCCCCAATTGAGCCCTTTAACAGCCGCTTGTTTATGTTGCTGTTTTAACCATCACGTGTTAACACGTGACCATTGGTCACGTGTGAGCACGTGACACATCTTTAAGGTATTTCCTAATTTTTTTAGAATTAAAGTCTATTAAGCTGTAAGTCTTGCAAACCCTGTCACGTGCTGGCACGTGACCCTTGGTCACGTGTGAGCACGTGACCCTTGGTCACGTGTGAGCACGTGACCCTCTATTGAGTCATTTTTCAGCAGTTTGTTTCCGTTTCTGTTTGATGAAGTTTTCACCATCACGTGTCATCACGTGACCATTGGTCACGTGTGAACACGTGATACCTTATTGAGGTAATTCCTGATTTTTAATCAGGAAACATAGGGTTACTGCCCGGTGCCTCTTGGCGAGGGCTTTTGTCCTGAAGGATAGCCGAGCGAGGGAACCTCGGGCTCGACTGCCTCTGGGAGGGCTTTTTGATCCCCGGCGTTGCGGCGGGGAAGCTGCCCGCAGGGGATAGCCGAGCGAGGGATCCTCGGGCTCGACCGCCTCTAGGAAGGCTTTTTTTTATCCGGGCAGTGGGGTGCGCGGTCGCACCGTAGCGAGGGCCCGTGGGTTGCTCGGCCGCTCCGTGGCGAGGGCCTTTTCGTTGTAAAGGAGGAACTCTACTGGGGAGAAAAGATTCGACGTTTCCTTATTCGTATGGACAGGAATTTCAGAGAATGCTTTACACCATCTTTGTGAAAGGGAAATCTCGAGGGAGGGTGGCTGGGGTGTTGGATATAGTGCCCTCAAAGTCAATTATTGGATCGCAGGCACATGATTGCAATGATTGAGGAGGACCTATACCGGTAGGACAGTCTTACTCGAGATGATAGTATGCTATCTGGTTTGTTTTTATCATCGTATACATGCTTTAGTTCACTATTGCATGTTGATAGAGCCCATAGGATTCTTGCTTGACTGCCAGCAGTATGATGGCGATCATATACGTGGGAGCTGGGGTCTATAAGCATATCCTTAAAGTGTCCCTAGTCGTGGGAGTTTCGAGACAGGGCATCGATACTCCAGAGTAGACTAGTGTATACAGTCGAGACCCCGACGAGGGGCGGTGGACGGTCTCACAAGCCATTGGTGTCAGTTGGATCACCTAAGATATATGTTTCCTGATTTAAAATCAGGAAAGCTTCTGTGAAGAGCTTCGAAAAGGGGGCCACGTGCTTACATGTGACCAGCAGTCACGTGTTGACACGTGACCTATAAAGTACAGAAAAGGCGCACAATGATTCGCTGAACAAAGTCAAGAAAAAGAGCTTCAGAAGAGGTCACGTGCTCCCACGTGACCAGGGTCACGTGTCGACACGTAACGTTCAAAGTAGCAAACTCGCTCTCCAATTGAACCAAGGAAAGAAGTGCCAGACAGGGGTCACGTGCTCACACGTGACCAGGGGTCACGTGGTAGCACGTGACGTTTAAGCAACGATCAGAAGACAGCGCAAAAGAAAGGAAAATGCTCATTCCAAAGGGGGTCACGTGCTCACACGTGACCATGGGTCACGTGGTCACACGTGACCGGCTTTCAAACCCCTTTTTGTCAACAGAATTAAATTCTGAGAGAAATGCAAATCTTTCCAAAGGAACGCAACTATATGCATCCAATCAAATTAAAGATTCAGAGGTCATTTATTTATGGAAAATCTCGGGTTTGGAAAGATTTCCCCCTTAAATCTAACCAAAATAACAAGGGAGAATCTCTGGATTTGAAATCCAATGGTGAATAAAATTCACCTAATAATCCAAAGGTCCAGAACGAATGAAGGATGCAAATCAGATCTCTCAACGAAGATTCGTCAAAAACCAACTGATTCTGCTGCTTCTCCTATAAATAGGAGCCAAGAGACACAAAATAAACATATACATGCGCAGAGAAGAGAAAGAAAAAAGGAGGAGAGCTTTGACACTTTGAAAAGACTCGGATCTTCTGCAAAAAACCCTAGGTAAGAAAGGGAAAGCCTTTTGAAAGAAAGAGAATTTAATTCTCAACAGAGTTTAACTCCGATACATAAGACAGAAGAGCAGATTTCTTCTCTCTTTGATAGAGGATCTGCAAAGTGCACATCTCCCCTTAAGGTTGAGAATTTAATTCTCAATGGGTCGAGATCCTGCCATGCAGATCCAAAACATAGAGAAAGAATGCAAGCATGAGAATTTAATTCTCACAGAACTATAGGAATTTAATTCCTCTAAGATAAAAGTAGGGCTTGACCCTGTGTTATGGGAATTTAATTCCTTCAAAATAAAAAGAAGCAGGGTTTAACCCTAATTAAGAATTTAGTTCTGCTGAAGCAATGGGAATCTAAGTCCCTTAATCATGATCTGACGGGAAACGGAAGTTTGATTCCTTAAAAAGTTTTTATTAGGGTTTAACCCTATTCAGTTCTTCACATAAACGAGGAATCTAATTCCTACAGAAGGTTCAAGAATCGAAAGGAAATAGGAATTTAATTCCTTTGAAAATTAAAGCCAGAGGAATTTAATTCCTGAAAATAAAGATCAACAGATTCTCTAAACAACATACATGGAGGTAGGGTCACGTGCCACCACGTGACCCTCTCAAAAGAGCTACAGAAGTCCCCTTGAGGCAGCATCCCACGTGATCCACGTGACCTTGGCAGAAACTCTGATACACAGGCATTTGAATGCCCATCACGTGATGGCACGTGATGCTTGGAAGGAAATGAGAATTTCAGCAGAACAAATGAAGGGAGGGCGCTCTCACGTGCTGCCACGTGACCCTTCTTGCCTTAGTGTTTAACACTAAAATTAAAACTCTCAAGCCCAGTGTTAAAACACTGTCGGGCCTTAGCATTCAATGCTGATTAAAAAGCCTTATTTGCAGTGTTCAACACTGATCTGTTTTAGTGTTTAACACTAATTGCTGGTGTTTAACACCAATTATCTCTCAATGTTGAACACCAACTTGTCAACCTCATTCCCAGTGTTCAACGCTGATTGCTCTGAAGTGTTTAACACTAGGCTTTGGCCCAATTGGCTAAAGGGATAGAGGCAAAGCCTCTCCTGATTGGACTTAGCCCAAGCTGGCCATAAGTCATCAATTCATGATTAACTGGGCTAATGGGCTCATAACATAATTAACCAGTCTTGACCCCAAATTGGGCCAGGGACTGTTCAAGCCATTCCGGTTCTAGGGTACATCTCTTCACTCCTTTGATACTTGGCATTGTAATCCCTCAATGTCTTCAAAGAGGTGATGGGTCCCGAAGACCATTCATGATATGGACTGTGGGGTCCTTAAACCCATGCATAATGCAAAATTCCTGGTTACGTGGAACGCGGATAACGTCACTCTTTGACCCCGCGGAAAACGTCCAGAGCGGATCCTGGTCCTCGCAGAGCACGGCAGTGAACCCGTGTGAAGCATCCAGAGCGGAGCCTGGTCCTCGCTTAGCACGGCAGTGAACCCGTGTGAAGCATCCAGAGCACATACCGGACTGTGGAGTCCTTAAACCCATGGACTATGACGTCCTTAACCTTGACCGAGATGTCTTAAAACTACCAACGGACCGCAATGTCCTTAAACTACCCACGGACCGCAATGTCCTTAAACTACCCACGGACCGCAACGTCCTTAAACTAGAACAATAGAGCCCCATATGCTCTTTTGTCGGATCTAAACGGTCCTGTTTAAGTTGATCCTAGTCTCAAAGATGGCTAACGTGTCCTTAAACCTTCAAGCAGACTGGACTATGAATCCCCCTAATTAACTCTGGCTTGAGGGTACATCTCTGAACTCCTCTGACATCCGTCGTTGTAATCCTTCAACGTCGTCAGAGAGGTGACGGGTCCCGACGGCCACATATACGATGGACCGCCACGTCCCTAAACTGGAACATTATAGTCCAAACACTCTTTTGTAGGATCTAAACGATCCCGTTAAGTTGATCTTAGTCACAAAGTTAGACTAACGTATCCTTAACAAACGTTTGAGTTGATATTAGCCTCAAGTATGGCTGACGTATCCTCAAACCAAACCCCCAAACCCAAATTTAAGATAATGCGGATTTGGACTAGTCCATGCCCTACGGGCGACGACATAACTCAGTCTCCGTAAACGATCCACGGGCAATGAAACATAAAACAAGAACACACGACACGAAGTGACCATCTGGAGAAGGAGAAAGTTGTTACCGCGATGCGGTAGCGTAATTAACTGCAGGGGCTTGCGCCTACAGGGAAGAGCGTCCCCACAATCAAAACCCCTCGAACGAGGGGGAATCTGACGAAGTCTGCTACATCGGACGCATCCGTTTAAACCTCCGATACATGGTGCCATGGATCAAATTGGCATCTTCGGAGAGGTGGACGGATAGCACCAATTAGCATCTGCCCCGAATCTCAGGCGAGACGCCACGTCGTCGCCGTCGTTCGGAGGGGAACAATGTATACAGGTGCTCATTGGGTTATGAGTACACCGGACAGGACTCGCCGGGAACCTTCTAGTTGGTATTATACCTAGCGTCAGATAGCAGTTCTCTGGTGACATGTGTACAGGTTAGTTTATCGACCTGAGGTCATCATTTGTCTCGTGTGAGTTCCCACTGTGCTTTGATTTCTACCCTACCACGGCTCAAAGGAGTCATGCAAACAGGTATTTTTTGGGTACAGGCCCGAGCCACATGGAGGCAAGTGAGCGGATCGGCAGGGGATTCGTCTCTCCCGGTATTGGGGGTGAGATCGTGTTGTGTCTAGGAAATCCATTACACCAAGTCCTTGGCCAAGGCAAGTGAGAATTACTGGTAGGTACTCCGGTAGTTTCTCAGGGTGTTCAGGGCTTGTCTCCGACACGACTTATTCCGCTATTGGGGGTCTGACGTTACCAGCCCCCTAGGCCGGATATGCGATACTCATAGACGAACGGACCGGACTGTATATACATTGTCACTGTTAGGCTCAGTAGGGTTCCAGGATGAGTTCGCTCATCGGTTTCCCTTAAGGTCAATACATGGGCAGCCGTTACGCACTGCTAGTGCCGCTGACGGTTCGTGGTTAAACCCACTGCCAGGGTACTGAAGAGTCATTAGAGTTCCCCACAGATAGTTTCCCAAGTTCGGGCGAAACGTTGTAGAGGCCGTATGGTTTTATGGCAGGGTTCGGAAAATGCACGTGCGTTTACGCACGTGTCATATTCCGGGCAAATAATATTGGTGGGCTTTGGTTTAAGCCGGATCCGAGTATTATACTGTGTAGATATAATATTTTTGTCTCAGTTGTATTTGTATTCGGTAGTAATACAAATGCGGGTATGTTTATACTGTTACGGGGTTATCCTGAAATTCATTTCAGGATCGCTTTTGGAAGTTGCCAGTTTCCAGTTTTCTATCACCCGTGTTAAACATTCGGTTTAATACGGATTTATCTTTTCTTGGGTGAGTCATGATTCTAGAAGGTTCTAGATTAGGTGACTCATTGTTAGCATTTAATGATATGATGATTCATAGTTAGCATTAAATGTAATGATGATGTGTTAATGTGATTCATGGATTGCATTTAATGTTTAAGTGAGGTGTATTATTGACTCATCATTCTCATTTTAATGGTTGTGTTCATCCCCCCACCTCTTGATATAGCCGGCCAATTTTTTGGTGCCCCCTTGATTGATAATTTTCCTACTCTCTCACTTTGTGAAATGAGATGAAATATTTGCTAAGTTTCTAAGCACATTTTTCATCACCCGATTCTACAAGGCAACTTCATTAATCGTTCGTCCATGGCTTTGGACGAAACGAGACAAAGTGTTCTACTCATTCTCTACATCAATCTTGGTCATCTCTTTTAGCAAACTTGATGACCGAGTTGCCTCGGGTCAGAGGCGGGAGCCCGTTTAAAGATCCGTTGACGTGGTGCCACCTAGACGAGGAGACCGGAGATCGGCGCAGTCGCAACAAAGCGTGGGATGATGGTTAAAGACCGAAGGACTTGGATCGTTCGGTATAACATTTCTACCCACTTTACAGTATGTTAGTTTAGCGTTAATGACAGATCCTGGGATATAGTATACGATAGCACCAGTTCTAAAAATTTTTGTTCCGCATTTGGCGTCTGAAAGACGGCCGGGGTGCTACCGTACACTTACATGGGGTGCAACAATTCGCTGGCTTTGACCTCATTGGTATAGCTTGAGCTTTTCGGCGTTGTAAAGCCGCGGGAGCTTCCGTCCGTCCGCGTCCTGTAGACGATAGGCTCCGCCGGGGAGCACTTCAGAGACGAGGAAAGGATCCTCCCATTTAAGGGAGAACTTGTGAAGCCTGCCTTGGTCGATGAATTCGTTCCGCCGCAGGACCAGGTCCCCGGTCTTGAAGGAGCGGTGTTTCACCCGAGCGTTGTAGTATCGGGCCGTCTGCTGTTGATAGGCGGCGGCTCTGATCTGGGCCCGATCCCTTTTCTCCAACAGTATGTCGAGGTTGGTCTGTAGCGCCATTGTATTTGCGTCATCGTCGAAATGCTCGACCCGGTGTCTCGGTAGCCCGATCTCCGCTGGGACCATCGCTTCGGTCCCGTAGCAGAGGCTGAAAGGGGTCTCTCCGGTGGGAGTCTTTTTTGACGTGCGCAGGGCCCATAAGACCCGGGGTAGCTCTTCGACCCAACTGCCTTGTCTCCCTTCCAGGCGGGTTCGGAAACCCCGGAGAACGTCTCGGTTAGCGACCTCGGCCTGCCCGTTACATTGGAGATGCGCAACCGCGGCGAACTTCATGAGGATATGGTATTCTTTGCAGAAATCCTTCACTTTCTCATTCTCGAAGTTCGTCCCGTGGTCGGTGATGATGCACCTCGGGATTCCGAACCGGAGTATCAGGTTGTTTTGTAGGAACTTGATGGTTGTGGCGGCGTCCGGTTTTCTGATGGGGACGGCCTCGATCCATTTGGTGAAGTAGTCCACCGCGACGAGGACGTATTTGTGCCCGCCAGTTCCGGTAGGGAACTGGCCGATCATATCCAATCCCCACTGGGTGAACGGCCATGGGGATGTCAGGGAAGTTAGCTCTTGCACCTCCTGACCAGCTTCAGAGCATCCTCGTGCATGGTGGGCCAGCAGTACCCTTGGAGTAACGCCTTTTAGACCAAGGTTCGAACCCCCTGGTGTGCGCCGCCCACCCCTTCATGGATTTCCCGAAGGACATAATCGGCTTCGTGGGAGTCAACGCACCGGAGCAGGGGCTGGGTGAAGGCCTTCTTGTAGAGGTTCCCGTTGCTCCAGACGAATTGGGTGGCTTTGGCCCGGAGGCGGCGGGCGGCCGCCCTGTCCTCCGGGAGCGTGCCGTCCTTCAAAAATTCCACGAGGGGCTGCCTCCAATC
Organism: Agapanthus africanus; assembly: GCA_030015575.1. Taxonomy (NCBI): domain Eukaryota; kingdom Viridiplantae; phylum Streptophyta; class Magnoliopsida; order Asparagales; family Amaryllidaceae; genus Agapanthus; species Agapanthus africanus. The sequence goes on along the minus strand of JASDDO010000028.1, from coordinate 9,948,718 downwards.
CTGGTCGCTCTACTGCGCCGTATACACGTGGAGTGTCGTCGCCTTATCTCCCACGCTGGGTCGGGTCAAGGTTTCGAAGAGTATTGACCGTCTATTGTTGGCCAAGTACGATGAAGCCAGCTTGCTCAGGGCGTCTGCTTGAGCATTCAGTTGCCTGGGTATTTGTTCTACCTGGACTTCATCGAAGTTTTTTCGGATCTTTCTCACTTCGTCCAGGTACTTCATCATTAGAGGCTCTCGAGCTTTGAAGCGGCCGATCACTTGGCCGACAACTAGGGCCGAGTCGCTGCGGATTCGAATTATCTTCAGCCCCAGCCCGACGGCCATGCGCAGACCTGCCAGGAGGGCCTCGTATTCTGCCGCGTTGTTCGACGCTTTGAAACCGAGCCTCAAGGAATACTCCATCTCAGCTACGTTTGGGCCCCGGATGATGAGGCCGGCACCACAGCCTTCCTCGGTAGAAGACCCGTCGACGTAGATGATCCTCTCCGGAGCTGAGCTAGGGCCTTCTGGGACAGGATACCGGGTTGTGAGGGGTGGCGCGGAATCCGGCTTCCTGTTAGGGATGGTGCATTCAACAATGAAATCGGCCAGGGCTTGCGCCTTGATGGCTTGCCTCGGGCGATACCTTATGTCGAATTGAGATAGCTCCCATCTCCATTTCTCTAGACAGGCTGAGGAATGCCAGGATAGCTCCCAACGGGCGTTCGGTGAGGACGATGATGGTGTGTGCTTGGAAGTAGTGCCGCAGTTTCCGCGAGATTACCACGAGGGCCAGGACAATCTTCTCTATGGCGGGGTACCTTGTCTCCGCGTCCTTAAACACGTGGCCCACATAGTACATCGGCTTCTGCGCTCCCTCGGCCTCTCGGACGAGCACCGAGCCTGCTGCTTGGTCGAATACTGCCAGGTACAGCGACAGCTCGTCACCTTCCACTGGCCGGGTGAGCAACGGTGGTGTTGCGAGGTGCTTCTTCAGTTAATCGAAGGCAGCTTGGCATTCTTCCGACCACTCGAACCTTGGAATTTTCCTCAGCGCTTTGAAGAATGGAAGGCATTTCTCCCCCGACCTGGACATGAAACGGCTCAGAGCACCAACGCGCCCCGTGAGCCGCATGATCTCGACGTTGGTCTTGGGTGCGGCCATGTTCAGGATAACATCGATCTTCTCTGGGTTAGCTTCGATTCCGCGGTGAGTGACCATGAACCCGAGGAATTTCCCTCCGGTGACTCCGAATTCGCACTTGGCAGGGTTCAGCTTCATATTGAATTTGCGGAGCACTCCGAATGCCTCGCCCAGGTCCTTGGCATGGTCGGCTGACGAGATGGACTTGACGAGCATGTCGTCAACGTAGACTTCCATGTTCCTTCCGATCTGCGGCTTGAACATGCGGTTGACCAGCCTCTCGTACGTGGCCCCGGCATTCTTGGGGCCGAAGGGCATCACCCTGTAGCAGTATACTCCCCGGTCCGTTGTGAATGCGTTCATATCTTCGTCTTCAGGATTCATGCGGATTTGGTTGTAGCCGGAGAAAGCGTCCATGAAGCTCAGCAGCTCGTGACCGGCCGAGCTGTCAACGAGCTGGTCTATGCAGGGGAGCGGGAAGTTGTCCTTGGGGCAGGCCTTGTTGAGGTCGGTGAAGTCGACGCACATATGCCACTTCCCACTCGACTTCTTGACCAGAACCACGTTTGCCAGCCACTCCGAGTAGGGCACATTCCTGATGAAGTTGGCGGCGAGGAGCCGGTCAACTTCCTTTTCGATAGCCTTCTGTTTGACCGAGGCGAAACTTCTTTACTTCTGTCTGACGGGTCGGGCCGTAGGATCAACTCTGAGCTTGTGGGAGATGATTTTGGGGTCGATCCCAGGCATGTCGGCTGGTGCCCAAGCAAAGACGTCGGAGTTGCTTTTGAGGAACTCGATCAGATCATCCCGCTGAGTTCCCGTCAGGAGTGACCCGACCTGGACGGTCTTTCCTTGGTCTCCTTCCACTAAGGGCACCTCGGTCAGAGGTTCGATCGGCGCTCCACGGACCTCCTTCCGCTCGTCCCGGGTGTCCAGGGACCCTTTGATGCCGCCGCATGCATCGGCGCTATCAGCGTGCTGCTCGGGCGAAGACGCCTCTGTCAGGCCTATCTCCACGACCTGCTGGCTCCCGTATGCCCGACCCACCCCGCCCTGATCGAAGGGGAATTTTATCGCCAGGTGGTATGTCGAGTTCTGGGCCTGGAGGGAGTTCAGCGTCGGGCGGCCGAGGAGGACGTTGTAGGCCGATGGGACCTTCGCCACGATGAAGTCTACAGGCAGTGTGCGCGTGCGGCCGGACTCCCCGATCGTGAATTGCAGGGTGACCACCCCTTGTGCTAGGATGGAGTGGTTGGTGAACCCCGAGAGGACGTAGGAGGTCGGTCTCAAGTTTGCTGCAGAAAGCAGTCGTGGAAGAGGATGTCTGCCGAGCTGCCCGAATCGATGAGTATCCGGTGGACCTCGTATCGGTGGATTTGTGCTATGATCACCAGCAGGTTGCTATGGGGCACAGATATGCCGTGGAGATTCTCGTCACCAAATGTGATAGGCTCTCGGCCCCTAGCCCTCCGCGGAGCTTTCGGAGAAGGGCAGCCTAGTGTGTAAGCATAGCAATGAACCGCGGCGAACCCTTAGACGACCCATCTAAGATTAGGGGGGAGATCCTCAGTAGTGGTGACCCTTTGACTCTTCCACGGACTTATACATGTACCGGGCGGTCGCCGGAGCCTGTGAGACGGCAGCCAGCGGGGAGGCCGACGACCTTAGGCGAGGGTTCGTCCGCGTCTCCGTTGCGAGGGAGGCGACAACGGGCGTTTGGATCTTTAAGGGAATCGGTTGTCATGTGGGCGGAGGTCGGAAGGCTAACTTTTATTTTTGTGGAGTTTTTGTTTCCCATAGACGGCGCCAACTGATGGAGCTCCTTTTCGGGACTCCGTCAAATGTTGTCTTCCGTTGATCTCCTGGTGGACTTTGTTGATTATCTCCTGTTGCGTGTGGGTCTCAATGGGTTTTGGAGGAAGAAGTGGAGTGAGGAGTTTGGTGCTGAGTACCTGCAAAGAAGTCCCGGGATGGTTCGGTACCACCAAGGACCTTCCGACGGTCAAGTTAGTGGTGTGATCCAAGCAGAGTAACAGCTTAAAAGAGTGAAAAATGGCTTACTTGACCCCCCTGCGATGAGGGTTTATATAGCGGTGGAGCACGCAGCAGCAGGCGCGAGAATCTCGCCGGCAATTACGCCCTCGACGTTCACGCCCGTTAATATATTGATCAATCATATATTAAGTTATAAGTCAATGTTTTACTGTCCATTAATATATTGATCAATCATCTTAGAAAGTAAATCTATCCATCTTCCTGAAAACAATATCCTAACTACTCGATCATGATTCTCGTTTTCCGTATTCTCTAAAGCAAAACCTATCATTTCCCTTGTTTTTTTAACACACGTGACAAATTTCATTGTTTCAAGAACAAAACTTAAATCCCTCTCGTCATCTCTCAAAATGAAACCAATAATTTCTTGAACTTCAACAGGATTTTAAGATTTTAATTTTGGAATTTTTTTTTACATTTCCCCCGTATCTTAGACATAAGCTTATTTTTATAAGCTCAAATATAAGAATTGAATAAAAGTTATATGGGTTGTGGTCATCCATAACCTCATAGTTGCATGCGGCGAGGGTAAAACCGATAGATGGGTCCCTAGTTTAAGTACTCCCTTGGATATGGGTCATGCACCCCCAACCCCATTTTTCCTTTAAATAAATTCCGAAATACAATTTCTTGCCTTGATGAAATATGCTATTATAAAGTTATATATAAAATGGACGGTTTCATGATAAGAATTAAATGCTTAAAAAGATATTTTGTTATTTAAGTTTATGCATGGGCTGCTTGTCAATGAAATGTGGTGTGTTTTAAATGTACGCAATATGTGGACAACTATTAACAAGACTGGTAATTCTACAACCTTTGTTGTTCCGCGGTGAAGTACTGCCTATTCGAATGTAAGTAGATTATCATAGACTGTTGTTTTAGTGCTATTTCGCTGTTAATTTGGTAGATAATTTTATAATAACTTGATTTGATTTCATGTTAAAGTGTACATGGGTTGTGATGACTGGTTGTATCTCAGTAAATATTTACTTCCTTGAAAACTAAAATGAATCCTCATATCAAATTGAGCCAGAGCATTTAATATTGCTGAAAATCGAATCAATGCATTTGACACGACTATAAACCCCAACATTTATCTGTCGAGATATGAATAGATAGCGCGCGCTCGCGCGCTCTCTCTCTCTCTCTGTCTCTGATAGTGCTCAATATCGGCCATTCCTGAGATCATGACACGTGGCGTGTGACGTATTCCAGAACTCAGAAGAAAGAGCCCACAGGGGGCCGACCCGGCCACCCTGCATCCGACCTGCAAGCACAAAGCTGGCTCACCTCAGAGCCCCCTGCAAATCAGCCTCCTTGGCCCTTTAGCTCGCGCCGAGCTGCCGCAAGACCAGGACTCCTCGGCCTCCTCCCTCGGCCCTCCGACCAAGGTCACCGCTCACAGGCGTAACCGCCGCTCCGCGAATCTCGCCATGCGCAGATTCTACGCCAACACCATCCCACGTTCCACGTCATCACGATCCCCATTAATGGGCGATCCGCTTTCTACGCGGGCGTGACGTCGGGGGGGAGGGGGGCGTGACGGTGAGATTCTCGCGCCTGCTGCCGCGTGCCATCACCGCTATATAAACCCCATCACAGAGGGGTCAAGTAAGCCATTCTTTACACTTACGCCGTTACTCTGCTCGGATTTTGTCACTAACTTGAGCGTCGGAGGGTCATCAGTGGTACCAAACCACTCCGGGACTTCTTTGCAGGTACTCGGCGATAGCCTCCTCACGCAACAAAGGACAATCAACCCAGTTCACCTCGAGATCAACGGAAGACAACATCTGACGGAGGCCCGAAAAGGAGCTCCATCAGTTGGCGCCGTCTGTGGGAACGTTAAAATACAAAGTTGGCCTTCCTATCTCCTCTCTCATGGCAGACGACCATAATGGGGATCCCAGTACCAGCCGCCGTCTTCCGCTCGCCGAAGGCGAGGATGAACCTCCCCCATGACTGTCATCAACGCCCTCGCAGACCGGATAGATCGCCTGCAATCCCTCGTGGAGGCCCTCGTCCGCGTCCAAACGACCGCACCCGGGCCCCAGATCGCTGCTCCTCCGCCTCCAGAAGACTCTGTCCCTGTCTGGACGGCCAACCACTAGCAGGCTGCATCCCCTCGCCACCGGTCCCTCGAACCGGTGCTCCCTGAGGCCCGCTGGGCGCCCCAGGGCTCCATGTCGAGATCCGCCGCCAGGGAGCCTCGCCCCAAGCCTCCTCGCGACCCTTACCCCCCTGAGGAAATGACGATCACCTCTCCTATCCACGAGCGTGGTCGACCCCACCATGGTCGGCGGGAACGCACAGAAGGGGTCCACCCCCGGCGACTCAAGAGCTACCCCATCCCGGGACCTGAGGCACCTTATCGAGAGAAACCGGGGCCGCTCCCAGACGCAGTCCACCCGCAGCGGGGCCCGGGAATCCCGAGACGCCGATTCCTCAAGATACCACGGTTGGCTCGACGCCCTCGAGTAGAAGATCGAGGGCATGCGCCGAGAAGCTCACCTCTCGAGCGACGGGGCTAAGTACGCCTCCGACTCGCTCATGAAGCCATTCACCGAGGAACTGCTCGCTGTGCGCGTCTCCTCGCGTAATAAGCCCCCGAAGGTTTCTCTGTTCGACGGGAAAACCGACCCGAAGGACCACTTGGACACTTTCACCGCGGGAATGAGCTTCCAAGATCACTCCGACGCCGCCCAGTGCAGGGCCTTCCCAGCCACCCTCATCCGCGCGGGTCGGGACTGGTTCCGGGGGCTCGAGCCCCGCTCAATTTCAACCTTCGACGAGCTGACCACCCAGTTCCTCGGCCACTTCGTGAGGAACCGTCGACAGAAGCGCACGGTCGACTACCTATTCATAGTTAAAAGTGGGGACAAGGAAACGTTCAAGGCCTACATTACCCGCTTCTACAACGCCCTTCTCTAGGTGCCCGAGCACCGGGACGAGACCGTCATAACGGCACTCAGATCTGGTTTGAGGCACAAAGAATGGTTGCATTCCTTCGTGCTGGCTCAACCTAAGACCATGGCCGAAGTCAAGGCGTGGACCGAGCGCGAGGTCCAGCTGGAATCCGAAGTGAACGCCAATCTTCCCCGGGCGGATCGGCCCGACCAGAAGAAAAGGACTCGGGAGGACGGGCCGGAGCGTCAGCAGCCCTACCATCTGAAGTTCTAAGAGTATACCCCCCTCAACTTCTCCCTCGCGGTGTTGCTGGAGGAGGCCCAGAATGAGGGGTTCTTCGAGTTCCCCCCAGTCCCATGTCAGGCCGCTAAGCGAACCCGGGGCCCCTACTGCGCTTTCCCCCGGGTACTGGGCCACACCATGGAGGACTGCAAACAATTGAGGGACTATGTCGAGGAGCTCATCCGGTCTGGGCACCTCGCCACCTACCTAAGGGACAAACGGCAGGCCGACCGCGAGCAAGAGCAGCCTCGCCCTCCCACCGACCTGACCATCGGCCAGATCATGCTTGTTTCAGCAGACAGCCGGCCCGGGGCTCAGGGAGCCCCATGCCCTATGCTAACCACAGGGGCCGTCGGCCCTTCAGGGAGCTCGGCCCAAGCCGACCAAGTCATCCTTTAACCTGTACCTGTCCTTTTTCTTTCTTTTTTCTAAGAGCAATGTAAATTCTTCCTAGGATCTACTGTTGACTAAATAAAGATCAATGGAACATTGCGAGAAAGAAAGGAAATCTTTGGTCATTCAAAGGGTATTATGGGCTCCTCAGCCATACATGCAAAAAAAAATTTTACAATAGCGGGGGTAAGGGGTGCACCGAGCACTGCTCGTAGTAATCGGCGAAGATCTCCGCCAACCGGGGCCGTGCGAGTTCCAGCCTCTGTTCCCGGCTCCCCCCGCGAGCGTCAACCCCGAGCCTTAGCTCGTAGCATTCCCGGACGAGTGCCTCCGAGCGCGCCAGCCGGTTTGCAGAGATCAAGCCGAAGCGTCTCAAAGACCGCAGCTTGCCCATGGCCTCATCGAAGAGCTGCTCCGACAGGGGGTTGTAAAGCCCCGGCGATGCCCTCCAGATGGAGTACATCAGTAGCTGCAGCAGGGAGGAGCGCCTAGGGAGCATCCGACCGAAGTGCTCCTCAATGCGAGCAACCACCAACTGCACCGTATCCTCGGTGCGGTCACGGTCATAAAGGTACACATCTGCAGAACTGATGATTTCAAGGATAGTAAATGGGAAATCCTCCATTTTCGATAGCCTATCTACGAAGGGGGAAGAACCAGTACCCCTTATATAGCCCGCTGTGCAGCCCAACGGCCGCCACGTGGCGTCCATCTAACGTTACTCGGTGGAAACGGAACGACGCGTCCCTGTCGCTTCGCCTCCCCCGGCATTCAATGCACTAGATGCGCGCGTCGTTGCCCCGACCGTTCCCATTCCCCGCACCTACAGCCGAATGACCAGGCTGCGCCTCGTCAAAGATTCAACTCAGCAGCCGCCCTGCTCAAACATCCCCGGCCGGCAGCTCCCCTGCCACAACGCCGGGGATCAAAAAAACCCTCCCAAAGGCAGTCGAGGCCTGAGGTTCCCTCGCTCGGCTATCCCCCGCGGGCAGCTTCCCTGCCACAACGTCGGGGATCAAAAAAGCCCTCGCAGAGGCAGCCGAGGCCTGAGGTTCCCTCGCTCGGCTATCCCCCGCGGGCAGCTTCCCTGCCACAACGCCGGGGATCAGAAAAGCCCTCCCAGAGGCAGTCGAGGCCCGAGGTTCCCTCGCTCGGCTATCCCCCGCGGGCAGCTTCCCTGCCACAACGCCGGGGATCAAAAAAGCCCTCCCAGAAGCAGCCGAGGCCCGAGGTTCCCTCGCTCGGCTGTCCCCCGCGGGCAGCTTCCCTGCCACAACGCCGGGGATTAGAAAAGACCTCCCAGAGGCAGTCGAGGCCCGAGGTTCTCTCGCTCGGCTATCCTCCGCGGGCAGCTTCCCTGCCACAACGCCGGGGATCAGAAAAAGCCCTCCCAGAGGCAGTCGAGACCAGAGGATCCCTCCCCCGGCTATCTTTCAGGATAAAAGCCCTCGCCAAGAGGCACCGGGCAGTAACCCTGCCTGGCCAAGGGTCCTTGGTGAGCTTCCTACAGCCTTATAGCTTTCCTCGCGCCAAGGTCCAAAGTCCTCCCAAAGGCAGTCGGGTCCTTGCCCGGCTATCCCCGGCTGGTAGCTTCCTACCACAACCGACTGGGATCAAAGTCCTCGCCAAGAGGCAATGGGCAGTAACCCTGCTCAGTCCCTGTCCTGAATGATCAAAAAGCCCTCCCAGAGGCAGTCGAGGCCCGAGATTCCCTCGCTCGGCTATCCCCCGTGGGCAGCTTCCCTGCCACAATGCCGGGGATCAGAAAAAGCCCTCATACAGAGGCACCCGAGTAGCTACCTTGCTCGGTCAAACAACGGCTCCTACCCACTACGCCAGGGATCAAGAGCCCTCACAAGGAGCATCGGAGCGGCTACCCTGCTTAACCCTCTAAGGCTGGTTGTCGCCTACACACAACTCTAACGAACCAAGCCTTCGAAAGAGACGACCGAGCAGCTACCATGCTCGGCCACCCCGGGCGCGTAACCCCCCTAACGCCGCAACAGATGCATGAAGCCTTAGCAGGAGATGACGGCGCAGCTACCCTACCCGGTCAGCCCCAGATGACGACTGATACCCTATAAGAAACAGGGGTCAGGTCTGTCCAAACCTAAACGATCTCCCCCTCGACCTCGGGGCCTAAGGAGATACCTCCTCGGAGACGCTCGTCGGCAAACAACTGCAGTCAGCTCGATGGACAATCGTTAAACAGAGGGCCAACCTGACATGAAAGCACAACGGCGCAAGTAAAAATATCCCAAGTGAGTATTCCTCACAAACAGATGCCAGAAAGGAAAAATTTATCACAGCTGAAGAAGAAAAACTTTTTTTACTACTGCCAAAGATAAGTTTTTACAGAAGGTATTTTCTGGCTCCTCAGCCTTACAAAATTCAAAAGAAAAACAAAATGAAGATAGGAGAGCGGGGGCTCTACACCTCGGGCCCGGGCGCGACCTCGAGGTCCTCAACCTCCACCACTGAGGGCGCTGGGTCCTCGGCCCCCACCTCGTCGGGAGCCTCTCCCCCTTGCTCGTCGGCGCCCATGAGGGGGAACTCGGCCCGGAGATCCGTATCGTCGAATTCCGGCATCTTGGACTTCACGGCATCAAGGGCGTCGTGCCAAATGCGGGTCGTGGCCACGGCCAGGTCGTCGTAAAAATCCCCCGACCTCTTATAGCTCGCCACGGCCTTCGATCCAGCCGACTTGAAGGCCTCGGCCGACGCCCCCAGCTCCTTCCAGAGGGTCTTCACCGTCTTCTTCAGGTTGCCTCCGAGCACCTGGGAGTCCCCGAACTTGCCCTCGGCGATCGCGGTAGCCTCGCGATGCCGGGCGGCCTCCTTTTTCCCGGCTGCCACCTCGCCCTCCAGGGCGGCGATTCTCGCCGACATCGCCTCCTGCTCCCGCCTGGAGCTTTCTTGCAACGCGGCGAGCTGGCCCGCGGCCTCCACCGCTGGGGCTACCACCTCGGTCTCCATGCGGAGGGCGAGGGCCACGTGCTGGAGAGTCTGGGAAGGCGCAAAAAGAAGAAGGATCAGAAATATGAAGGAAAACACTAAGTCTCACCGCGCAATGGGGGCTTACCCGCACGGCTTCCTGGGCGATCGACGCCAGCTGAGATTTGAGGGTCCCCCCAGGAACCCGACCCCCGGCCAAGGTCTCTATCTCGTCGAGGAGGTTGTCCGCGACTGACAGCCCGGATGACACCGCGAACCGGCCCCGGGAAGGTCTCCGGGAACTCCTCTTGAGCGGCTCCGAGGGGGAGCCGATCTCCTCTTCCGAGGCCGTGTCCTCCACAATCAGGGCCCGCTTCCGACCCGACGCTCTGCTGGGGCCCGGGGCGGGATCCACCGCCGAACGTCCCCGGGGAACCGTCACCGGGGCAGTGGGAGCGGGGGAAGACTGCGCCTGGGAAGAGCTGGCACCCCCGGCCCTAGCAGGCTGCCTTGGTTAGCGCATAGCATCTCGGAGAGTGCCGAAGTCCATGAATCCTGCACGAAACAAACACCCAACTTATCAGCAACGCGAGTAAAACATAAACCCAGAGAGCAAGCCTAACTTACCAATGAACTCGACGAGGCTATGCCCGGCCCAGCTCAAGACCCTCTCGGACAGCAGCACGTCATGTCGGGGGATGGGCTTCCATGACGCCATTCTTACCGCGGCGGGGTCGTTGGACAGGATCCCCGGCAGGCACTTCTCCCTCGACCATTTGGTGGGCACTGGCCAGTCCTCTCCCTCAGGAGGGGAAACGAAGAAAAACTTCTTTTTCCAATCATGGATGGAGGAGGGCAAGGTCACGACACCGGACCCGACAGCAACCCCGGGCCGCTTCCTAAAGGCAAAATACACCCACCTGGGGTCGCCCGCTCGACCGCCGGGGTGACTCTTGAATGCAAGGGAGGAATCGAGAAGGGGAAGACTGAAAGGGACCGTCTGCAGTCTCAGGCGGATTAAGAACCCAAGGAGAATCCTCCATGAGTTCGGCACTAACTGGCCGGGGGCCAAACCGAAGAAGTTTTGAGCGGCGATGACCTCAGGAGAGAAGGGCAGGCGCATTCCGCCCCAAAAAGCTTCTAAGTACAGGGCAGTCTCCCTGCCCCGCACCTGATCGGCCCTCTCTCCCTCCTTGGCCAAGCGAAGCGCGTAGCGCGGAGGAATGTGGAAGCGAGCCCGAGCGTTGAAGAGCTCGTCCTCATGCCTCATCCAGCACGGGGTGCTGGGGGCCACATCTGCCTCCTCCTCCCTAGAGGCGGCCCCCGCCTCACGACCCCGGGGAGAGGGACCAGCCCCTGCCCCCCGAGGGGACTCAGTCGTAGCTAAAGGAACCCTAGCATCTACTCCTACAACATCTACTGATTCTACAGAAGAGGAAGACATCTAACCTTGGAAAAGAAATTCTTCAGGAGCTGAAGCGAAAGAGGGGACACGAGCGCCGAGCAGCTGGGGCCTAAGGGAGGAAAATATGAAAGAGTAAGGGCCCTAGGGCGGGCCCCGCCCATATTTATCGCCACATACGGCCTCATCCAACGACGCCTATCGTCTCCCGCCGAAACGACCCTCACACCCAACGGCTCTGATCGTTCCACATGGCAGCCCAGCGATGGACCGTGTCCCTTCAGGCGCCGCAGGCCTGCACGTGTTGCGTCGGCTAATTGACGCCCGACACGTGGACTGTCGCTTCGACTGCAGAGCGCACGAACCGGCGCACCTTCTTTAAATGCAAAGATCTCGTCTTGATTCGCTGGCGAAAAAGATAACCGATGACCCGAGGATTCGTCCCGACGAAACCCTAGAAGGGATCTCACCTCGGGAGGCCCGGCAGTCCACTCCTGACCCGACCACTATCTGGTCGAGACAAGAGTGGGGGGCTAATGATAGTGCTCAATATCGGCCACCCCCGAAATCATGACACGTGGCGTGTGACGTATCCCAGAACTCAGAAGAAATGGCCCACAGGAGGCCGATCAGGCCACCCTGCACCCGACCTGCAAGCACAAAGCTAGCTCACTTTAGAGCCCCCTACAAATCGTCCTCCTCGGCCCTTTAGCTCGCGCCGAGCTGCCGCAAGACCAGGACTCCTCGGCCTCCTCGCTCGTCCCCGAGCTCCCGGCCGAGGTCGTCTCCCTCGGCCCTCCGACCAAGGTCACCGTTCACAGGCGTAACCGCCGCTCCGCGAATCTCGCCACGCGCAGATTCTACGCCAACACCATCCCACGTTCCACGCCATCACGATCCCCCATTAATGGGCGATCCGCTTTCTACGCGGGAGTGACGTCGGGGGGGGGGGGAGGGGCTTAACTGCCGGCGAGATTCTCGCGCCTGCTGCTGCGTGCCACCACCACTATATAAACCCCCATCACAGAGGGGTCAAGTAAGCCATTCTTTACACTTACGCCGTTACTCTGCTCGGATTTTGTCACTAACTTGAGCGTCGGAAGGTCCTCGGCGGTACCAAACCACCCCGGGACTTCTTTGCAGGTACTCGGCGATAGCCTCCTCACCCCTCATCCTCTAAAAACCCATTGAGACTCACACGCAACGAAGGACAATCAACCCAGTTCATCTCGAGATCAACGGAAGACAACATCTGACGGAGGCCCGAAAAGGATCTCCATCTCTCTCTCTCTCTCTCTATATATATATATAAAAACTAATTACATACAACCCTGTTTTGTATTCTAGCAAGTATGTTTACACTTATCTGTATCAAGCCAAGTATTCTCTTGCAAATCAAATGTTTGTACTTTGGAGCCACTCAAACCACTGCGGAGCCAGGACCGAAGGTCAGGGAGGACCAAAAATTTTCTATAGTGATTTATTTTTTAAAAAAAAAAAGAAAAACATCAATCTATACAAGTAATTTTCTTACAACTATAAGACTTGGGTCTGGATTCGGTTTTGGCATAGCTTAACCCTAAAATATAATACATCGAGTCCATGTTCAAATCTATTTCGTTGCTATCTTTTACTAGCATATGGTCCCTGCTTTCTGTCCCGAAAAAAACATGTGGTGATAGCAAAACTCTAAATTCATTTTGCATTGTGTCAGGGGTGATAGCAAATTTTTGTTTCAAGAGTTTAAATATTGATAGCAACAGAAATTAAAACCATATATGCAAGTAGAATCTATCTTGTTAGATACATAATAAACTATCACAAAACTTTCAAAAACTACATGAAACTAACACAAAACTTTCAGCAATAATTGCAAGAAACTACTGTTAAACTTTTTAAAACATGATAGTTTCGTGTAATTTTTAGAGAATTTACTAGTGTCTCATGATTATAGCAAAGAGTTTGGTAGTGGTTTGGAATTAAGCATTTTCTTAATTTACAAAAGTTATCTAACTCCAAAATGGTTGCTAAATAAGTCAAAGTTAGCATTTTGGAGTTAAGATTTGCTAACTTTATGACACCGCACTTTAGAAAACTCAACTCCATTCCCAAACAGGCTTTAGTAATTGGACCTTTAGAGTCAACGGAGACGAATTTGGATATATAAGACTTTTATTCTTATAATTTATCGTGTTAGCTCTAATCCATTTTTTAATTCTAATTAATTTAAGTAAATAGGTGTTTTTATTTAATGTAAGAGGTTCAGATGATGTATATAAAATATGTAGTTTTAGAGGATGTTTTCCAAATCAGCAGTGTTCGAAAGAGGCATATATTATATAAAGCAAATTGTTTCACCTCTACAGGTTGGGTTGGGTTATAAATATCCTCAAGTTCTTTGCTCATAATGGAATTTAGATTACAACTCGTTCCACCAAATCGTCCCATCCCCTATGTTAATCTGCTAAGTGTAGCGGTTAATGTAAACTCTCACATCTGATAAATGCAACAACTATCTGCTAAGTATAGTGATTAATTTAGCAGTTTGCCTGCTAAACGAGTTTGATAGTTTGTTAAATCTCTACATTTATCTTTTGTTTATGACTCTATCTATAGCCAACCTAAACTTATGCATTATATGGAATGGTATAAAGGCGATGTTCGTCGACTTCTCTTTTATTTTTTTTATCCTTCTGGTCTAGCTATTTTATCTTGTATGCAACTGTCCTGTTAGTAGCTCAGCATTCATATTCAGTTGCGTTTGCAAGGAAAAAAAATATAAACAGTATTTTTTATTTTTTTCGGGATGCATAAACGTTATTTAAAAAATATCGAGCCAACAATTTTTATGCTTACGAGATTTCTTGCTATAAACCTCAAAACATAGTTATAAATTATATCTGATCACGCGATTTCAATGTCGTCTCTTTCGATGGTATTAAAATGCTCCTGAGTTTTGTTATGACTCTAAACTTAATCTAATTTTAACTTGATGAAATCTATTCCATAACCGTCTCGGAAAACTGAAATTTATATCTACCATTTTGTTGCCTCTCATAAACGTAATGAAATCGTAATGGACCTGATCGGTTTTGTTACTCTCTCGAAAATATAAAATCATGATAGATTAGATGAGTAAAGATTGTACTTTAATTAGGTGGCTGAATAAAATCTGCAGCTAAATGAGATGTCTATATTTATTTTCCATCCACCTATACAACGATCTTCCTAAACCATATAGGTGATTTAAATATCATGTTTCTTGACTGACCATACTCGTTACCTCACAGATTATACTCGTTATATAACTATACTCATCCTGCCATCTCACTGAATATATTCATTATCTGATTGAATACATTTCGTTGCCCTTTTGAAATTCAAATCGCACTGTAACTAAAACAACTATTTTCATAAATTATTATTCCGATTCAAATACGGGTGTTAATCAAATTTGAAGATAATTGAGGATTAGAAGTGACCCTTGAAACAATAAGTGAGATTAAAAGGGAATCCATCTTCTTGAATGAATCTATGGATTTATCCATGTATGGCAAGCCAAATATAAAATTTAAAGACAAGCTATGAAAAATTCTAAAACTATCTTAGTGTTTTCAAGCATGAGGGAGCATTTTTTGAGGTAAATTGTCATAAACCCTCCGAACACCTTTTTCTGTTGTCAAAAACCCCGGGTCTCGAAAAGTTAGCAAAACCCCATAAATAGGATTTTAGTTGTTAAGAAACCCCTTACCGGTGATATCCAGTAATTGCCTGCAATATCTAGTTTTCTGCAGTGTTTAAACAGTAGCCAGTGATGTCTTGACTATGATATCTAAATCGTTTCATGCGATATCTAAATAGTTTGTATGACTTGGTTGTATATAGCATGCCACCATGCAGATACCGCTGGAAAAATTTCTAAAAGGTTTTTGACAACCGTTACGTGGCTGGGGGATTTTGACAGAAGAAAAAAACACTTGTTTTTTTTTCTTCGACAATTTACCCTAAAAACAATAGGTGGTTTCTGCTAATGGAAAAAAGTCTAGGGCGTTTGCTGTAATTAATCGAAAAAAGCCCTAAAACCCATCAAAAAAATTTAAGTCTGCCCTCTCAAAACCTCCCCCCAAAAAACTCCAGCGGCACCTCCACCGCCGCCATCAGCCGTCTGCCTCCATCACCTCCACCGTCAACCGTTGTCTTCCCCCCCATCACCACCGCCGTCAAGTTCTTAAAGATGCAAGCTTTAACCTAATTTGATTGTTCAAATTTCAATACTTTTGACTATCCAATCTCTATTCTTACCAATTTTTTCAATTAACTAGGTCTCGTATCTGTGTGAAGAATCTCCCTCGATACGCCAACGAAGATCGCATCAGAGATTTCTTCTCTCAGAAAGGAGAAATCACCGACGCCAAGCTCATGAGAACTAAGTAAAATTTCCCACCCCAAAACCCTAATTTTTTTTTTTTGAAATTTTGATTTAATCGGTGTTAGTGATTGTTGCAATCATTTGGTTTAGAGATGGGAAGAGCAGGCAATTCGCTTTCGTAGGGTTTCGAACAGAGAGGGAGGCTGAGGAGGCTCTGAAGTTCTTTGACAATTCTTATATGGACACTTTTAGAATCACCTGTGAGGTATGAGAATAATTTAAAAGTTGATTTTTACTGGTTTTTAATAAGAATTATTAGCTGATTTTACGTGTGTAGAAAGTGGTTTGTGTAAACCAGCAGAAGTACAAAAACAGTTGAGGTTTACTAGGATTTTGAATAGAGACCAGCTTAGAGTAAATTTGATTTGGTAAAAGATTACTGATGTGGTATCGATGACACCCAAGAGTAAATTTGATTGGTGGTTCAAATTACCCATCGGAAACATTATAAATTTGTGTTGTGTTCCACGTGAGAAGTGATGCTATATGGTATGGAAAGTTTGTTGGAGGTTTGAGGCTTTATGATATATTATAAACGTCGAGCTAATTAGTTATTGTCTTTAGTCAGTCTGTTGTTGGCTGGATTGATGTTTATTTTATTCCTTCTATTATCTCGGTTATGTATAGTGTTCCGAAAAGTGTTATTCCTGTCAAAGTTAAAGACCATATTTCTAAATGACATCAGTTTACTTTAGCATATTGCATTATAAAACTCCTTTCTTTATGAAAAGTTAATCTAATGCAAAGAAAAGTTATTTAGAGATCGACATTCATAAAATGATAAGTGTATTGTGTATGAATAGTTGAAGAGATGGATGGGAGGAGGGGAATAGTAGTTATATTTGTTACCATTGCCTGTATCACAAATTCAAATGAATTGCTTTATTTTTGTAGCTTTCCGGTTATATACTTATGCCTAAGAATCCAAAAAGCCACATAGAAAGGGCATTTAATTAACATGTATTGCAATCTAGATTCTAGTAGAACCGATAGCTATTAGCTGACTCTTTACTGCTGCCTTTCCTCCATTATCAATGCATACTTTCTGAAAATTTGCGAATGGAGTTTTAAGTTAGGATTAATATGACCGCAAATGAGCATTCGCTTCTCGCCTCTTACGATATGACCTAAAGTTTTCCTTGATATTATTTTTCAGTTACGGTGGAAATTTGTTTGTTTTGACCTGAATATGCCTCAACCTTTTCAGATAATGTGATTTCTTCATTGCCTGTGGGATTCTAAGAATTTTGTGATTTATTCGGCTTCAGTTGCAATCATGGTGTATGGTACATATTCTTTTTTAATCCATCCTCTCTCATTTTGAGAGGAGACACAGAGTAAAGTATTGTCGAAGTTATGACATTTTATCTCGTTTAGATGGCGCAGAGAACTATCAGGCCTAGGTATCCACAGGAGAATCAAGGAATAAGGGCCACTTTTCCTCCCTCAGCCTCAACATGGTGCCAATGACTTTAGTCCCAACTGGAAACTAAACATTAGGAATTTATCTTGTTAAGATTTTGTTTAAATTAATTAGGTGTCTAAGGTGAGAGCTCAGAGTGTAACGATTGAACCATGTGTGATTGATAACTTAGAGTCTTGTCTGTGCTCACCATGGTTGGCGTGTTTTTCTCTCTGTTCTATTTTATTTCTCTCTCATCTCTAGCCAATATCTCTAGATATTCTAGACCTTCTTCCATTTAGTTCAATCTGTTTGCCCCCTTATATATGTTTTTATTCTATACTTTTATGATAAATTACTTAATTACTTAAATTCAACGAAGACTACTCTTCAAAACAGATTATAGTGGAAACTTTTAGTGCTTCCATTATCATAGAGAAAATTATCAGTAGATTTCCTACCAAATGCATCCGTGCACTGGCATGTATTGAGCAGCATTTATGAATAGCATAAAGGAAGTGCATACCATACAACTGTTTCTATTTTTTGCAGGTTGCTCGTAAAGTTGGTGATCCAGACGTTCCTCGCCCATGGAGTCGGTATTCTGCAAAGAAGGAAAAATTAAATGAAAATAAAACAAAATTGGTTGGAGACAAATCTCAAAATTTAGCAAAAGGTCTCGGGACTGCTGATAATTTGACAAAAAAGTCCAACGCCAGTGAGAATAATGATCCTCAACTTGAAGAGTTTTTGAAAGTTATGCAACCACGAGCGAAGTCAAAGATTTGGGAAGATAATACACTAAGCTCTGCCCAACTTGATAAAGATGTCAAGGCTAATGAAGAAGAAGCTCATCTTCCTAAGAGTAAGAAAAAGCAAATCAAAAAGGAAAACAAACTAGGTAACATCACCACATCAAGCGCTACACTTAAAGGATGTTCTGAAACTGAATCAATGAAACAATCAGATGAAGTCATGCGTGATGATGACATTTCCGACATGGATTATTTTAAAAGTAGAGTTAAGAAGAATTGGTCAGATTCTGAAACTGATGACGATGATTCACATGATGAGGGGATTAATAGTATAAAGAGCCAAGCTGCAGAGCTAGAACCGAAGGATCACTCTGTTATAATGGAAGAAGAACCCTTTAAAGGTTCTGATGATGAAGAGAATGTGAACGAGAACCCAATTGCGGTTACCAGTGACGACAAGAATGATCTCGAGACAGGTCGGCTATTTATCCGCAATCTTCCATACATGGCAAAGTATGAGACTATGAATACTCCTGCGAAAATTTTAACTTAGTTCAGCTTCTATAATAAAATCAGCAGATTTACTTTGTGTTGTGTTTTCTGAATAAAATTATTTATTGCTTGACCCAGTGAAGAGGAATTGCTCGAGCTCTTCAGTCAGTTTGGTGATGTTTCACAAGTCCATCTCGTAGTCGACAAGGATACTAAACGGTCTAAAGGCATAGCATATGTGCTTTTCAAGCTTCCTGAATGTGCTGCCAGGTATAAATGACTTTTACTAATTGTTCTTCTAAGTTTGTTCTGAACTTTTATTCATACACCATTTCTAATTTACTTAAAATAAAGTTTCACTTGCCTTTAAAATAATCATTTCATTGGCTCTCTTTTGTGGATCATCTTATATCCTTTTTAAAACTTGTCTGGTACTTATGACATTCATAATAATAGTAGATGCAAAACATATGTTGCCAAAATCAGCATGTCATTCTGACAATTTTATTCAGCATTTATTCTTCAAGAACACAACATTATCTCCAAGGAGAATTTCAATAAAGGAGGGAAGTATTTGCGACTAAGGATAGTTATTAAAAAAAGTTTTGTTTTCTATTCTAGAAACCCAAATATCATGAAGGGAATTCAATCGCTGGATGGATGACAATAAAAGAGGCAGTCATTATTCTATAAATAAAAGCAGACATGAAAATAGCTTAAATCTCATTGTATGCGGGCAAAAGTGGACTCATATTTCAGAAGATGAATTTTGATTAGAAAAGAGACAAGAGCCATAAGACATTACACTCTCTCCTAAAATCTCTAGAATGTATTTCATATATGTGCAGGAGCAAATCTATTTTTTTTTTGCTATGAAATTAAGGGGTTTGCACTTTGGGTGCGTAGTAGAATGGAATGATGATAAATTGGTACTCCCAAATTCAGAAGGTATCACGCCGTCTCTTAAAAGTGAGCATATCTAGACAATGGTGAAATTGAGGAGAATCTTCATAGAATCAATGGTAGGAGGGTGCAATGTTCGAAGAGAAGAAGCTTCTAATGGACACTTAATATTGTCTATGATGATGCATAAGGTTGTACATTTATTTTTGTTTTTTATATTTGGTAGAGGTTTAGCTTCTTGTTTCTTCTGTTGGATCACTTGGATATATTGCTATTCGTATTTTTCTAATGAATTGTTCATGAGTTTGATGATATTTTTTTATGGCATGTGCCAAGTTCTTGTGAAATTGTGTGAATCATTGCTGTTATCTATGTAATCAGAGTTGCGATATCTTCTTATACCCCGATACCATGTGTTCATCTGGTGACATATGTACTCTTATGTATTGTTTTTCAGGGCATTAGAAGAGTTGGACAACTCAATATTCCAAGGAAGATTGCTGCATATTTTGCCGGCAAAACCACAAAAGATGGTGGATACTGAGAAATCAGAGTAAGGATAAAGCTTTTATAGCCTTTGCTCATTTCATCACGGAGTACTTTAAGGCTTGCAGGTTTCCAGAGTTTCAATTAATTGTTTATTTTCGTGTGGACTCTCAATTTTCATTCGATCATTGTTATAGATCCGATCATGGCGAGGATAAGAAAAGTTTCAAACAACGACGGGAGGAACAAAGGAAGGCATCTGAAGCTAGTGGTGATACACGAGCTTGGAATAGTTTGTTCATACGTCCAGACACTGTATGCTCTCTACCAATCTTAGATTTGTAGTATTTGCCAATATAAATCTTATGGTTTTCTAGTAAACCCGGTGTATTTTGCTAGTTTATACTACGTCCAATATTAATCCATTTTCCCTATTATTTTCTCACTCTCAACATTCTCAATTAGAGTAACCAACAGGCACCCACATATCATTGTTATTTATCTTATTCATATCATGAGCTTTAAATATTCTTGAACCTGTTTTCAAAACACTTCCTCACAATTTGTGACTCATCTTAAAAGATAAAATGGATCACATGATACCCGTTGAAACATTTGTGAATGGATTCTGATGATTGCAGGAAGTTCTTTGACGAAACCTTTTCAACCATACTAGGCTCCACTGTTACTAGGCCATCAGTTGTAGCTTGGATAATTTGAGTTAAGCTACTTGTTTTCAGTTAGTGAAGGCTGTTACCTATTTGTTATCCGATCAATGCCAGAATCTAGGATAAGATATTACTTGCTTGCATCCAGTTAGTCATAGGTGTATTCGGTGATTACGTAGCTTTAATCATAGTATTCAATATAATTGATGCGCTGGTGGTAGGCGCCTAAATCTTGCTGTGCTGACCTGGTAATTGGATCTGGCGCAAGGATTCTGTAGAATTTACATTTGACATATTACGTAGAAGCGGGTTATCCACTGGCCATGGTGTGTCCATGGTGTGATTCATGGACGTCTGATATTGAAAGAAAGTTCAAATCTTATTCCGACGGATATTTTCTTTTTGCTCTTACTGAATCTTAACCGTCTATGTATCACATCATGGACGGTAGACTACTAGCTTAAAAATGACAAATGGGAATTTTACAAGATTTTTACCTATCGGATCTAATCGTCTTAACTATTTTAGCTTGATGAGTGGAATGTGTTAATCAAAATCTCATTGTGCACGATAACGGATAACCTACCCACCATTAATGCAACCTGTCCCACTGCCCACCAATGATTTGCAACAGTGCAGCTTGAATTTAACCCAATCCAACCTGTGAAGGTGCAATTATTTCAAGGTGACTTGAGCTCAAATAAGGTCAGATTGAAGATCTCTAGTTTTATAATTTATAGTAGTAGATTCAGCAACAACGCATGAAAGAAAGTACTGTTTTTATGGAAAACTATCTTGAATCTGATTTCATAGTTTGAAGGTAATCTGGAATTATTAATATTCTAATACTAATCAATAGCTAATTTCATTTTCTTGCTTATTTTATGGTTGGACCCGATACCAACCTGTTAGCGGCCCTACAGTTCTCTTGCATTTTAGTGTTTATTTGGAAATCCTGTAATACGCTAGATGGCATGGGATTTTTTTTTAACTGCTTGCATTGTTCATATACATATGACAAACATTTTATGTATATGGAGCTACAACCTGTTGATATGTGTGTGTGTGTGTGTCTATATGTGTGTATATGTCTATATATGTATGTATGTATATGTATATGTGTGTGTGTGTGTGTGTGGAGATTGGAGAATTCTCTCATATGGAATCGTTGAGGTCCAATTCCCATTACTTGCCTCGTTGCAAAGTCATTTTGTTTAGTTTGTCTTGTTTCTTTTCTCATAGAAAGCAACACACTTACAAAATTGCATGTCTCTGTGTCACACAACAATTCATCCCAAAGTCTTGGCAATTGCTGCTAGACTTCTTTTCATCATATGTCAGAAATTTATGGGCATATATTTTGATACTCGTTTTCTTCAAATTACTTTTCAGATAACATTAGGAGCGTTTCATCCAATTCTTACTCTTATTGCATGTGTTATAGGTTGTTGAAAACATTGCTAGGAAACATGGCATCAGTAAAAGTGATTTCCTTAATAAAGAAGCAGATGATCTTGCAGTTCGTATTGCACTTGGGGAAACTCAAGTGGTAGCAGAGACCAAAAAGTATTTATCGAGTGCCGGTGTTAATATAGCTGCTCTTGAGGAGTTTGCTTCCAAGAAGGCAGACAACATTAATAGAAGCAACCACATAATATTGGTGAAGAACTTGCCTTATGGTTCTAGCGAAGGAGATCTTGCGAGCATGTTCGGAAAATTTGGTAGTCTGGAGAAGATCATTCTCCCTTCAACAAAAGCAGTGGCCTTGGTATGCATTCGTTTACATGCTCTATCTAATTAGTTCTGTTTTGTCTGGACACAGCCTGTTTTTTTTTCAAATGATGTATTTATTGTACGAGATTTAAACCTGATGTTGGTTTACAGCCAAGTTCCTTGAGGAACAGTATGCATTCTCGGTATGTAAATAGTATTCCAGGAACTTATGATTTTATGAATTTCTCTGTAACCATTGGTATAATTGAATCCGTTATATGAGAATAGTGTTCCTCAAGTGTGTATATGTCACAATGTTCTAAATATCGGATATCGATATGGCATCGGCTCAAAGATTTTTATATCATATATCATGATATATCGAGAGATATTTTCAAAAAAAATAATTTTGTATCATAAATGTCATATATGAAAATATGATTAGTCAGCTTTGTAAATAAGTATTCCTTAATAGCTCAATAGTAGAGATATCATATATAGTGGTTGATTGTAGGTTCGATTCATTTAAAGAGATTTGATGTAATCACAAATAACCAAATATGGATCAACAGAGAAATATGGATCCATAGAGAAGTAAAGTAGATATGGATTCTGAACTTTTTTCTCAACATTTCGACTTTAACTTATACATCAGTACAAGGACACGATCCAGGGAATTTCACTATCAGGGCACCAAAAAGATCAAGATTTCATTCAAAAATCATACGACACATTTTACAATATAGAAGAAATTACAGAAAAAGCACAATAAGCACAATGATATTCATATTTCATACCCTCTTAAAAATAATTCAAAAACTAATGTAGCTAATTGGAATTGAACCGACCTTTTTTGGGAAACAAAACACATCACCACTCAGAGTAAGGTCTCATTATGCTCTATTTATGCAATAAATATGTATAATAAATACCCAAAAATTCCAAAATATTGTATATAACATATATTAATTTCTATTTTCCGAAATTTCAAACGAAGGCACGTATCCTCTCTACCTCCTTATTGGATCCACCCCTACTTTATTACCGGTCGGTTCGGATCTATTACTAATGTCATCTAAAAACCAGTACTCCAAATATAATTAGGAAAATATCGCGATATTTAGACAAATATATCGGCCCAAATATATCGAGCGATATTACGATATAGCGCTGATATTTATTGAAAACTATAAAAAGATATAAATTCAGTATATCATATCAGCTTTCCTCCAAAACCGATATATCGGCCGATATAGGAGATATATCGGCCGATATAGGATATATAGGCGATATTTAGAACACTGATATGTCAACATTATGGAGTTGAGAAGATTTTTAAATAATTTGAAATTTCAGTATAAATTTTTACATGCTTTTGGTAGAGTTTTATAAAAATTTGAAATTTTAGTTATCATATTAAAAAAAAATCACAGAATCATGAGATTTTTTCTACCCACATGTCAATCTTAGAATCAAATTGTCAATTTCATTTTGAAGACCCCCTTTCCGTTTGCATTAATATAGTAGAGAAGTTTAAGTTTCCACTTATTATTTATTTATTTATATAATTTCTTTTCTATTATAACTAAAAGTCTCTTAGATTATGTCATTAATAATAAAAATAATAAAAAATAGTACAAATGACAAAATTCTTATAGCCAAAGTTGAGAATTGGGGATGTCCACCTCATCACCACAAAAGTCAAAAATAAGAAAATGAAAAATCAACAACCATTTTTCTCTTTCATTCATTACACGTTCTCTCACATGTTCGAACGCCCAAAAAAAGGCGTGGCTTACAAATTTATACATAAACCCTTATATCTTTCTTATTTTGTATAACTCATAAATTTCTTAATTCTAATATTACCACTATCCGTATTCATTTAATTTAAATTTAGAAAAATTATACATATCTTTAGGAAATTTCATGTAATGTACAGGGTAAAATTTTTTACGCATGCCTTCAGGATATATATTGTTCAAAATATACACGCGTGCATCTCACGTGCAAAATACTAGTACCTTTTCTACTTCAACAGTTTGAAGGCACCAATGTTACGATCAAACAGTGTAAAATCTTAAGATTGTTACATGCTTACATTAGTAGTAATCTTATTAAGCAATGTAATTACTTATGCAAAGAAACGTTTTGTATCAAGTAGTTTAGTTCTTATTAATAATTTGGTTGGCGCATTATTTATCCGATGGGAGTTTGCTGCATGAAATTTCAGGTGATTTTTCTTGAAGCAGCCGAAGCTCGTGCAGCATTCAAGGGCCTGGCATATAAAAGATACAAGTAAGCTTCTTTGCTTTGTTTCTTTTTCTGTTTTTTTTTCTATAGGAGACAATTACGGCGCACAATTTCCTAAAAGCATCTTGTTTTCAAGTAAATCTGTAATACACACACACACATACATATAGGTTTACATATGGAAAGACCGTGTACATGAAACGTCCTGCATGTGCAATAAAGAAAGCGTTGTAATTTGTCCTTACAGGTATAGGATTATCCATTATCCTCTAAACTAATCATATGGTCCAACATCTTATTCTTTTACTGTATGTAACAGTTCCTTGCTTTCTTTGTTCCTTTAACATTTACGCCCACGTTTCTTTTTGATCATTGCCTTCTCCACAAACAGTAGATGTTAATAAAACAACTGAATGTTTTGCTATTAACTGATTAGCTTAGATATAGACATTTACAATACATCAACTTCATCAATCCATAAGCAGTTCACTCAGAAGAGGAAATTATGGGATCCACGGTTAGGAGAAGGCGGCGGCTGTGAGAAGAAATAAATGACCTTTTCTAATTAAAGCTAAAATAAAACTGTATGTTTTAATGAGTTTCGTACATTGATTTGATTTCTCCGGTTTATTTTTGTGTCTCTGTGTGTGCGTGTTTTGTGGGGTGGGTTGGGGATTGGGGAGTTTTATTTATTCATTTATTTTTGTGGGGGGTTTGGGGGGGGGGAGATGGAGTTTAGCGGGTATGGTCAATAGTGGTGTTGAGATGAGGAGGGAGGGAGGGGTTCTTAGGGGAGTTGAAAAATGGGCAGGGTAAGATAGTTTCCCGTATTTAAGTATGTGTGTGTGTAAATTATAAAATAATCAGTGATGATTGGCCAGTGATATTTCATGTGTCCAGTGTAATGAAGGGCAGAGATAAATTAGCCAGTGATATTTCATGTGTCCAGTGTAATGAAGGGGTTAAGGTGTTTTTCAAGTTTTCAAGGTGAAAGTGTTTGGTTCAAATTTAGACTACTGGCTCCTTTCCTGCTTATATATCCGAATAAATCAACATACGGACATAGCTTTTTGTTATTGTGAATTAGATCAATAAATATTATTGTATTTTACTGTAAGATCAATCTTTTCTTCCTGGTAAAGCTTTAGATCTACTTAAGATTATCACAAACTTCAGATTCTAAGTTTTGCTACTGATCTTGCAAACAGAGATGCTCCCTTGTATTTGGAATGGGCCCCTGCTGATGTAATGTGCCCTAGCCAGAAAGCTGAACAAAATGAGCCATACAATACAGTTCCTGAACAAAGCACAAAGAGTGTTTTACTAGAGCAAACTCTGGGAGGTGTACTGGAAGATGATATCGATCCTGACAGAGTTGAGGTTTGACATTTGTGCAGATGACTCGCCTATAGTTATTTATCATTTATAATCTTATACATGTTTTACTTCTTGTATCCTTCAATTTTTGGTTACCGTTGCACTTAATTAACATAATTGGCAGTAAGGGCATAATATGCTTAAGGACTTTTAATATAAAAATGTTTTGCCTCGCCTCTTTCTTCCAATGGAAAAAGTCTTCATGACCTTTCCGCCATTGACTTTGGATACAAACAGATAATAAAATAACAAGATTATGTATGTTTGACTTCAAGAGCGCAAAATTGCATTGTAGCTTACATGTGCCTCATGTGAGCGGGGGTTGTGGTGGTGGTGGGGCGATGTTCTTGAAACTAATTTAGCTTCCTGCAGTATTTGACTTGCAGAATCCCGTAGAAGAAATTATTATATGAGTATATTGAAGTATCAACTGGGAGTCTGGGCACTAGGACAATATTAAATCAGTAATTGATATATATGATCATTGTAGGCATGATTTAACATCATCTTTCACTGTCTCTGACTCTATTCTAAGATAAGATAAAGGAATTCCGATAGGAAGACGGCAACCATACAGTTTGATCTCTATGAAATAAAGCTGCCCAAAAATTTGGGATAAAGACGTGTTGTCATTGTTATATGAATGGTGCTTGAAACTGATCTCTCTCTGTGACATGTTAATTGGAACTGATTCAGTTCCTTTCTTTTTGGCATTTTATATGCATGGATAGTTGCAGCAGCTGCTTTACAGTCCTTAATGAATATATCTGGCACCAATATCTGTACAACAGGGCTTATTAATGATGCATGAAGCATTCATCGTCGAACATTATTTTGAATATGGAGTAGCTTTCTTAGATTCACTCACAACATGTTAAACACTTAAATAAGATGATAATCATAATTATGTTCTTGAAATTATCTATTATCTAGTTGTTTGGGGATGATATTACTGATTGATACATAACCTTTGTGCGCCCAACTTTTGGTGGATGGCTTGATTATTCCTTCTTCATCTGCCAGTTCTCTCAAGGGCAGAAAAATGCTACCGTTACTGAACATAAATTTTTTGGAGGTTAAATTTTTTGAATTGCAAGTGATGGGGCTAGTGGTATGATCTTGTTGCAATTCATCTAAAATATTTGATTGAAGAATGTGTAGCGCTAACTTGAGATTAGAAATTTGAGACAATATGCAACATCTTGACCATGAAGATGTGACCGCCTTCCAGAAAAATCTTAGTGAAAGAATCTGAAGTATAAAGAGGCGAGATTCTTTTCTAAATGCCATATCCATCCCGACAGTAGAGTAAGACTTACCTATATATATCCACTTAATTAGATGCTGAAATTATTGATTTTATGCACGCATTTGTTAGAATTACATTTATGGAGTCAAAAAAGGAATGAAATATAAAAATGACATAATCATGACTAGAGAAACTACTGTGTTTTATATTTTGTATCCATGCACGACACTATGAGATTTAAGTTTTCTATAACCGCGTCAATTGATCTGCGTATCAAAGAATTGCAAATCAGTGCACTTATATGGTTCCACTGATGATGAAGAAATAGTTTTTCTTGTTTTTTTTAATCTTCTTCTGGCCATCTAGCTTCGACTAACTGAAAGGCTAGCCATTTGGTGTCTAATTGTCTCAGTTCAGCCGAATGTCATTACATCTGATGCTTGTAAAAATATTTCCTTAATGCATTAGTGTGATTGTATATTGCATGCAGCGACGCTTATTTCTGATAATTTTTATCACTCTTGATGCAGTCAAGGTCCTTGTTCGTTAAGAACTTGAATTTCAAGACAACCGATGAGAGTCTGAAAAAGCACTTCAGTGATCACATGAAGAGTGGAAGCATTAAAAGTGCCAAGGTAAACATTGGAGTAGATTTGCAGCTGCTTTACAATGCATATTCACGACTGTGTTTCTTCTCATGTTTAGCCTTTATCTTTGTTTAGGTGAAAAAGCATGTTAAAAACGGAAAGAATGTCTCCATGGGTTTTGGGTTCATTGAATTCGATTCAGTGTCGACAGCAACTAGCATATGCAAGGATCTTCAGGTTCCCTTTAATGAATAACACCATCTGAATATTCCTGCTTTATTATAGTAATTACGCATATTTATATGACTAATTTTTGTTTTTTTTCGGGGTAGGGAACGATTCTTGATGGTCATGCTCTTAATTTACAACTTTGTCATGGCAAGAAAGATGACCGTGTTTCAAGGAAAAAGGATAAAGATTTGAGTTCAACGAAACTACTTATAAAAAATGTGGCATTTGAGGCAACTGAAAAAGACTTGAGACAATTATTTAGTCCATTTGGTCAGGTAACATATTTCATGGATCTTTTATTCTCACAATATAAACATGTGATATCAGTAATTCTCTTTGGAGTATTATCAATAATCCTTGCAGCTACTAGGTACCACTATATTAATTTGTGTATTCTTTGTTTCTGAGGAGAAAATGTTGTATTTAACTAAATCTTATATATATATATTTGAAAATTGCCTATTTGAACCATCTTGTTTTGGACGTATTTTAATATTTTTTGTATATAGATCCGTAAAATCATATCTGATCGCTTATTGGATATGGATCTAGATATGGATCATTAAATATCCAAACCTGGTAACCCGATAATCTCTGGCAAAATCATCCTTTTCCTTTTGGAAGAGTTTAGTCAAATTTAGTATTGGATGGTGAAAATAGTGATTTGGTCAAATACCATGCTCAAAATTGTGAACCTGATAATGTTTGGAAAATTACTAGCTAGAAGTCTTTAATGGCATTAATCCCTACCAGGGTTTGTACATGCACGTATAATCTTTTAGTTAGTTCCCAATGTTATTCTAATTTTGTGTTTTGCGTCACTCAGTGATGTATCTATAATTGGTCTTATATTACATCTGGCTCAATATTAATTATATATGCCGTACGCTTGGCTTATATTTCTAGAGTCTCTCCCTTGCTGATACTATACAACACCTACTACTACTACTACTACTACTACTACTGAGTCTTTTATCCCAAGCATATGAGTCAGGCTACATGAACCAACAGGAGAATCACGCCGGGTCGAGCACATGAATCCTCCGCCTCCACTCAGTCCTATTGAACAATATACTTTCATTAAGGCCTTTGGCATCCATATCTTTTCATATAGCCTCCATCCATGTTTTCTTCGGTCTCCCTTTCGCTCATTTGACTTGGCCTAAATCGATAATAGCCATTCGTCGAACCGATGCTTCCGTAGATTTGCGTCGCACATGACCAAACCAACTTAGACGGTTTTCCCGTATGTTTTCCTTCACGGGTGCTACACCAACCTTTGCAAGAATATCCTCATTTCGCACCTTATCTTTTCTATTGTTGCTACACATCCAACGAAACATGTGCATATCCGCTACATGCATCTTCTGTGCATAATGTTTCTTCGGAGCCCAGCATTTTGTACCGTATGATAAGGCATGCCGAATATCGCCTCAATAAAACTTACTTTTCAACCTTTACGGAAAGTTACGATCGCAAAATAACACCGTTGCATTCCTCCATTTCAACCAACCAACCTGAATTCTCTGGTTGATATCACTATCGATCTCCTTATCCTTTTGGATGATGGAATCTAGATATCTAAATTGATCGTTCGGTGATATTAATGCCTCTATAGATGTAAACCCATATATGGTACCCTTTATTTTATTTTATTTTATTTTGCTTTATTGAACTTGTGATGTGATGTGTGTGCGTGTGCCTCACTATTCTCATACCCTACCCTTTGAGAATAGGAAGAACAATATTAGATGTCACTGTTATCTCTTTTGTGCGCATTTAGGTCTGGTCAATCTTGATGTATCTTTTTTTATCTCTAAATTTCAGATCAAGAGCTTAAGATTGCCAATGAAGTTTGGTAGCCATAGGGGCTTTGCATTCGTGGAGTTTGTCACAAAGCAAGAGGCACAAAATGCTCTTCAAGCTCTCGCAAGCACTCATCTCTATGGCCGTCACCTGGTAATAAATTATTAATTTTTCTCTATTTCCTTAATTTTCTTAGATATCTGTAGATTGGATAAATTCAATTCAATTTTGTTACCCAGGTCCTCGAGCGAGTGAAAGAGGGAGAGACCTTGGAAGAACTTCGAGAAAGAACTGCCGGTCAATTTATTGACGAACAAAATGGATTCCAGAAGATGTCCAAGAAAAGAAAACAAATGATGTAGCAGTTTTACCTTTTGGTGTTGAATTTTGTAATGTTGTATCCTCCGCTTTTGTGATATTTCATGTACGATCAATCAGCAATTTTGTAGCCTTATATATTATTTAATTAAATATTGGGTTTCTACATCCCATGGAAGATTTCAGGAGCAATTTTCTGTAGCTATATGGGTCTCGTTTATATGAGTTGTGTTGGCAAGAGTTGAGAATCTGAAGATTTTACTGATGAGTCATGGCTTTCTGTATCATGATTGTTACATTGTTTTTTTGTGCTTTTTGTTTACTTTCGGGAGACTATCCCGAAACTTCTACAGTGGCAAGAGTTGTGATCAACCGCAGTCTCCCGAAAGTAATTTTTGTGCTTTTTGTTTTGGCTAATTTTTTTGTCGTGCCGGTTTAAATTAGACGGGACCTATCTTGTGCTGGGTGAAGCGACCGTAACCATGGGGTTGTGGTCGACCCAATTCTATTTTTGGCTAACAACAAATTTCCAACAACATTTGTCGACAATGTGCTATTCTCTAAAACATAAATCATCGTCTACAAACATTTATCCCACAGCCATAATCTTCATCTGAGCATTTTGATTTTTCTCTT
This sequence comes from Agapanthus africanus, assembly GCA_030015575.1. NCBI lineage: Eukaryota > Viridiplantae > Streptophyta > Magnoliopsida > Asparagales > Amaryllidaceae > Agapanthus > Agapanthus africanus. The sequence continues at coordinate 9,918,311 of JASDDO010000028.1, read as the reverse complement.
CCTCTTTGCTCCAAGAAATATTATGCTGGTGCATCTTACTTTCAACTAACCTTTTTGTGCCGGAATTGCACAATAACTTCGATAGCTAAGCCGGCGACACTAGGATTCAAGGTGATCGCTGGAGTCGTGACCGCTCATGGCCGCAACCTGAGTGAAGAGAAACATGGGGTTTTCGTTTGTGAGCAGTTACCAGTGGAGGAACATGAAGGATTTGGCTCGGCCATTTGCTCATGTGATCTTTGCTTGCACTTACTTGACTGATATTATTGTTTCTGAAGGCTGGAGTGACTTCAACATGCATGATAGAGATCAGTATGAATCAAACATTAATTAATTTTCTAAGTTTCTGATATTTGCTTCTAAGAATACAAAGAACTTCCAATTTAAGAAGATACCTTAAAGTATGAAGAACAGGGTCTACGGTATCAAGGTAAGCTCCATAACCCACTGTTGAACTGTCGAACTGACATGCCAATTTCTCATTGGATGTTGCATATTAATAAAATGATGTGACATAAAATGAGTCCAATGTTTAACATAAAAAATATCATATCATTTTAATTAGGTAGTATCATCTGAATGAATGTTGTCACGCCAGAGCTGTGTAGTATGCATCCTACATAGACAGTTTAGCTCCTGTATATTTCCTTTCAAAATATTTTGACCGCTTGAACTAAGCCCACTTTGTGCAACTGTATAGCTGAGCATCATTGAAATAAGAATGTTGAAACAGATTGATCATATTTTATGAGATAAGATACGACTGAGTGCACATCTAGGTTCAATTATTGTCGGGCGAAATTTTGTATCGAATGAGAGTATGGACATGCTCAACAAAGTTCGATAGTTGCATGGGTTCGTTAGACAAAACTGAAAGTAAGCCTAAATGAATTTGTATAAAGTCAGTCAAAAAAGATATGTTAATGTTAGTTTAATTAAGAAATTAACTTTTAGTATAGTTGAATGAAAGAAAGATTCTCCACTCCAAAAGTTTGGGACCGACATTTGTTGTTGTTATCATAATTTGTTGATCGAGTTTATCGGCTAAACATAGGATAATAGGAAACATGGGTAGGGAGCGGTCAAGAAATGCCACGTAATACACACATATGAGCCTAAAATCGCTATTTAATAAACAGTTGCTGTGAGGATTCACGTAGAAGCATTTTTTTACACTAAAATAAAGAAGAAATTGCCATCTGCTAGTTTTACTTAATCTCTACTATTATAACCGGAAGAGAGATCTCTACTATTATAACCGGAAGAGAGGAGGGACGTATATCACTCACATTTATTTTAAATAAAATATTCAGAAAAAGAGAAAGGCTCTTAACTCTAAGACGATCTAAGCCATCAACTTTTTTGTTAGAGTTTTTACTTAAAACCCCTAAAACCGAGCTAATTACTTCAAAACTAACTACTTCAAAAAAAAAACCAAAACTTGGTAATTACTTATTACCCAAAACGTTTATGTTGCATCATTTTACCCGATTAGCTATTTCGCTTCACTCCGTTAGTTAATTAATGGAGAAAGTCGGCTTAGGGCTATTAAACCCTTCCAAATCATTCTTCTTCATCTAAAATTCAAAATCAGAACCCCTATTCAAAATGACTAACGGAGTGACGCGAAAGGGTTAGTGGCGGTTAATATGAAGGGACAGACGTTTTGGGTAATAAGTAATTACCAAGTTTCAGGGGTAAAGGAGATGGAAATCCCCCTCAGATGTTGTTCTCCGTCGATCTTGCTGCAAGCGTTCTTCAACGGTTTAGATTGAGAGTAGAAATTTGACGTGTGGATCTCAATGGGTTGTTGTTGACGTCGAGCTACCTGCAAAGAAAGTTCCGGGATGGGTGACCACCGTAGAACCCTCCGACGATCAAGTAAGTACCGAGGTATAAGGGCAGGGTAGCGGTGTATTGGAATCGATTTTGACTTATTTCCATCGTTTGGAAGAGAGGGTTTATATAGCGGTCACGTAGGGGCGATCCGGCGCGAGGTTCCCGCCGTCCGTTACGCCCTTATGGCACGTTCGCGTTGATGGCAGGATATACCCATTAATAGCGAGATACGCTTGTTAACGGAGAAACGTGCCAGCGTAGGATGCGGGACGTAGAGCAGCGGAAATCTCGTTTTGGCGAGATACGCGGAGCCGTTACGGGGGCGCTTGGGTTCCGTGCTCCGGATTTGACGGGGAGGCCTAAGATTCTCGGCTCGGCAGATAGCTTGGAGTCGAGCGAGGAGGCCGAGGAGTCTCGGCTGCCTGAGCGCATATGGGGGGTAGTCCGGGCAGGCTTTTCCGAAAGGTTGGGTACCGCCTCGTCACGGGATCTCGAGGAAGACTCATAATGTGTCACACTGATTCCTCGTCTTAGCCCCCAGGGGTCCAGAGGATATGTGCTGACGATACGTCATCTCCCACGTGTCGCAATCTGGGGTGTTCCCGTTGATGAGCTTCATCATCAGCCCCCACTCTCGCCTGATCAATTTATGGGTCAGGTTCGAGATCGGTAAGCCCGGCATTCTGTGATCCAGGCGAAGATTTCCCAGTGATGGGCTTCCCGACGACGGCGTGACGTTTGGTGGTAGCTCCTTTTGGGTTGCTGGATCCACATGGCAGCTTACGAAGTGTCTCAGTTCCTGCGCGTATCTTTGGTGATGTCGGCGAATCAGCGAAATGATTACGCTTTTAAAGAGGGGTCGCCATTTCGTTCACCCATCGGTTGGACTATGTGCCACGCGTCCGCCACTGGATGGCGCAGTCGTGAGGAATTGTCACCGAATCCTGCCATGAGGAGACGTGTCCAATGGACGGTCGCCACGTGGAGTCTCAATATCTATTAGGCGTGACGCTTTGTTTTGGTGGGAACCGATTTGGGCCATTGGATGCCTTCTCGTGGAGTGTATAAATAGGAGGGGCTCTCCTATGGCCGACACTTTGCTCTAGTCGACTCTCATTACCTGAAGATTGATCGGCGCCCCTCTGCTTAGATTGGAACTTCAACCAAAATTTTCTTCGGCAAGTCCTTTCTTGAATCAGGTTAGATGTCTTCTTCCGAAGTATCTATTGACGTAGTAGGGATCGAATCGGGCGATGAGGCTTCAGTTTCTGAAGCCGGGTCTAGTGGGACTTCTTCCTCCTCGGCTTCCGATAGACGAGAGAGTTCCTCTTCCTCTTCTTCATCTTCTGAGGGGGGCGTCGCCCTTGTCTCGCGTCGTCGGGGGCGACAAGGGCCCCCAAGATTCGCATCGGGAACATCCACGACGCGCCCTCGGTCTTGAACCGTCTGGATGAGCTTTCTGACATCCGGATTAGATTTCATATCCCCTCCGGCAATTCACTTCGTTTGACCACGGAGGGTGAACGGGCAGAACGGGTACATGGTAAAGAGATTGCTCTGTACCTGGAAGCATTTTGGGCAGGGATGCATCTGCCCTTCCCGCCTGAAGTTTGCGCCGTGCTCCATTGTTTCCACCTTGCCCCGGGCCAGCTAGCGCCGAATTCGTGGAGAATCCTTCTCGGATTTCTGTTCCGGCTGAAGATTGATCGGATCCCCTTTGATTTGAGCATCTTTCTTTCCTTCCTTTGTTATAAAAACCACCCCGGTACCAGTAAAGAAGAACCGAGCTGGGTGTATCTTTCGTTTAAAAAACATAAGAGTAAAGCGGCCAGATCAGGGGTAGTGGTTGTCCCTTCCTCCATCCATGAATGAAAGGAAAAGTTCGTCTTCGTCGGGCCACCGGAAGGTGAGGATTGGCCGGTGCTCATCCAGTGGCACAAGGCCGATTGTCCTAGGGTTAGGCAGTCGAACACCCCCGAGGCAAGGGTGGTATCGCAGTGGGAACCGATCTAGCGGGCTGATGTCCTGCTTTCCGAGCAGGCTCTGAGCTGGGCTGGGCTCAGTCCCGCGTGCTTTGTGGGTAAGTCAGGGCCTTCGTCGATCTATCTAGACTTTGTTAAAATTTCGTTGCCGATCTTTTTCCCTATGTGTTTTTCGAAGAGCCTATGGATCATCAAAAAATTATGGCTGCCATGGCCGCCAAGGCCCAGGGGAGGAAGAGCGGTGGCTCCAGCTCGGCCCGGCCAGCTCCAAGTACGGTTCCTCAGCAAGCTCCTCCTGCTAAGGCTTCCGCAGTGCCCCCAGTTCCGAAAGAACGCCGTGGAGGAAGTTATAAGCACGCACGGGATGCGGCGTCCCGAGCCAAGACGGAGTCACCGCCTGCACCCGAATCCCCCCTCAAAAGGCAGAAGAGGGTGGTTTATCGGCCGCCTTCGACCGGGATTCAGGTGCAGGAAGGAGATTTCTGTATCGAGGTCCCCTCGGGGCTCTCTGTGGCCGATAGTTTACTGGCGGACATGGAGAAGGCGGCGGGGGCCATGATTCCCCGAGGCACGATTAAGGCCCAGGTGGTCGCGATAGCTCAGGAGACTGTTCAGGTCGGTAACTTTTTTTTAAAGAATTTCTCAAGTGTTTTTTATTCGGTTTTTATCTTTTTAACATGGTTCATGTTTTCTTCAGGTCCTCTAGCACTGCGCCCTCCTCGCTACAATGGAGTCCGAAAAGGTGGTCCCGGCGATGAAAAAGGCGGGCGAATCTTCCTCGCAAGAGGAGTCTCCTTGGCCGGCTGCAACAGGCGGAGGAAAAGGTGGCCCTCCTCGACTCTAGGTTGGTCGCAGAGGGTCCGACGGTCACCAAGTTGAAGGAGTCCCATCGACTCCTGACCGAATCCAACCGGCCTATCCAGGCCCAGGTGGAGGAGGTCAACGGGCTCTACGATGCCATGAAGTAGTGGAGGGACACGTTCAAGCGGGATGCTAGGACAGATGGCGAGGCGGCGAAGCTTGTGGAGGGCAGAGTGGAAAGGGCTGTGGAGGAGTATAAGACCTCTGACCAGTTCTACCTCGACCTCGCCGATTCCACGGCCGTTGGGTGGCACAACGCCCTCGACGTCGTTAAGGAAGTCACGCCCGGGTTCGACGATCGGGAGCTTCGCGCCAGGTATCCCCTAGCCGAGGAAGCGCCACAGGGTAAAGGTGCCGAAACGGTTAGAGAGCAGGTGGCGGCAGTCGTGGATGCCGAACTGTAAGTCTCCATTATAGCCCCCGATGGAAGCGCCTAGCCAAGGGATGGACCGGCCGAGCAGACGACCTGAGCTATCTCTGCTTTAGTTATCAATTTTGTATGCCTCCGGGAATATTTGTAAGACTGGGGAGCCTATAATACCTTGTACATAATTTTTGAAATGCGAATAAAGTATTTTTAACTTGCAAGTGTTTTTGCCTCCGAAACCTTTTTCTCCTGCAAGCCTTTTTATCTCGCACGTTTTTTTAGCTCTGAAGCCTTTCTCCCGCAAGCCTTTTTATCTCGCAAGTGTTGGGCGAGCGCGACGTAAGAGCTAAGACAAGCGTAGGCAGACCGGTGTCCACTCTTTTCCCTGATTCGAGGTGATGATCGTGCATCGAGTATGAACCGAACGATAGCCAAGGGTAGGCAGATCGGTGCCCTTCCTTTCCCCCGGAGTCGAGGCGGCGATCGTGCATCGAGTATGATTCGAGCGATAGCCAAGGGTAGGCAGACCGGTGCCCCCTATATATAGGTCTTGAGCGATATGAGTAGGGAACTAATCGGCCATCTCTTAACGAGGGATTTGGATCCACGGATTGACTGGGCATGAAGCTGCCCTCAGCGGATGAGCCAAGCAGGAAGCTACTCGGTTGCCTCTTGTCGAGGGCTTTGGATCCGCGGATTCAATGGGTAGGAAACTGCCCTCAGCGGATGAGCCGAGCAGGATGCTACTCAGTTGCCTCTTGTCGAGGGCTTTGGATCCATGGATTGATTCGACAGGAAGCTGCCCTCAGCGGATGAGCCGAGCAAGATGCTACTCGGTTGCCTCTTGTCGAGGGCTTTGGATCCGCTAATTGACTGGGTAGGAAACTGCCCTCAGCGGATGAGCTGAGCAGGAAGCTACTCGGCTGCCTCTTGTTGAGGGCTTTGGATCTGCGGATTGACTGGGCAGGAAGCTGCCTTCAGCGGATGAGCCGAGCAGGAAGCTACTCGGTTGCCTCTTGTCGAGGGCTTTCTGAATTCAATAGTTTTTCTTTGGTAGGTCGTTCAACCTTCCGTGACCCATATAGGGGGGATGGTGACCATCACAGATGACACGTGGCAGTACTTTATCGGAAAAGTGCTGTCACGCCCCGCTTCCTAAAATACGGAATACGGGGGGTTGACAAGGCCAGCCATGCTCCTACGGTCAAGGAAGTGTCCTGCCGTAGTCACACTTCTGCTTCTAGCTTTAAGTGGTAAACAGTAAACAATGCGCAGGTAATGAGAAATGCAGTAACTGAAACAAAACAATACAAAGAACTGACCTGATGGAAATCAAAAGGGTATAACTCTGGATAGCTAATCAAGACGTCCGTGATGTACGTCTGGTCCTGGTCCTGGCTAGATCCACTCCTCACACTGAGCATGCATATTCAGGTCGTCAGAGCGACACAATAGCAATATAAATATATAGATGCAAGTGGCAACTCGAACAGTGATAATAGATATATATAACAGTAAATCAAGACGGTAAAGATATGAACATGAAATAACCAATGAAGTGTCCAATAGATCAGGTGTACAGTAAAGCGGTAAAATAGTATGTCAGGTATGTCAACACAGTAAGTAATGTATATCGATGCCATTATCCCTATCAGTCTCTAAGTCTCACTGTACAGGTCACTGAGCCTATCGTCAGTCCAAGTGTGAGAGTCAACCACTCGCGAGTGTCCTCCACCCAAGGGTAGGATCCAAGGGCAAGAGACCACGGGCCCAAAATATAACTCACGGTAATAATCATGTACCCTGTAAATCTCTATATATCTCCATATATATAAGCCGGCATGGGACTCCCGAGATTCTGTTGAACTCACACTCAAACTACCCCACACCCCGTGGTCTACATCAAACGCCAACCATAACCTCAAAATACCGGTCGGTCCATGACAAGTCTGCGCGAGAACTGGAGACATGATCTCCATCAAGCACGTCCCGACTAATACCCAAGATAAATGGCAGTGTCTGGTGCCTTATCTGTGACACCCATGCAAGAGCTTCCATAAGTGTCACATACCACTAATTGTCACACGTACACGCGTCCCACAGACGTCGACAATGCAATAGAATAATAAGGTTCACTGATTGTGTACAAGTACGTGTCACTTTCACTTATTCACTCATGCACGAACACTAACGTACTTGCCACAATCATCACTAATACCTAACACCGGGTAATACACATGATCGCTAGGTTATCAATGCAGTGACATATGTATGATATGATGAGGAAACAGTATGTAAAGCATGATTAAGATGTCATAAATCAGTATTCTACCACTTGCATAATTTATCATAAATCATACGTCTACAGTTTAGAGAAACGATGAACGGGGAATAATTAGTATGTTTGATTATCTATCCAGCGAATTTGGTTTCACGTCAATCAGGTTTCAGGATCACTAGTTATGGCCATTTCATTTTAAGCGTTCATGGCTGGAAATCCGGTTTCAGAATCGGAAGTCCGTTTCGCAACGCATTTTAATCCCAGTTGGGATCAGAATTTAGCGACGCTACAGTTGAATGAAATCTAGGGTTTTCAGTAGGGTATTCAACGCAATAGACAGATCCTCAATCGTGTCTGTACGTCGAAAGTTATACACTATTTATCACTAGTTTGTCACTTCTGAATCTGTTCTGGACAGTTATACGTCCAGCTCTTTTAATTTACAATTTAAACAGCAAACGACGATGAAACGGAATGAAACCACTTGTGTTATCTAGCTAACAGATTCACCTTTACTAAACTGTGGAGTTCCGCAACATACGAGTTCAGGAAAACAAGGTGGTACACATTACGGGACAGCAAACAATAATCAGAGTCGCTCTGGACTGCAGTCCAGAGTCGCACTCCGAACCAAATATCGTCACAATTAAAGTACAGAAACCATTAGAAACTTGCATAGGGTTATAGTACGTCGAGTCTTCTTAGATTTAAGCCCTCGAACGCATCATTCCAGTATGTACATAATTTATGGTGATTTTTTTCAGATACGGGGAAAGTTCCAGTTTTACAGACATATTTGGGGGTAATCGTTTTAGTCATTAACAGTCGTATTTTCCAGTAAAATTTGTACACAGTATTCATCACTACATGGGCCTATATGAACAATCCAATTCCGTCAATTTGGGTGAGTATTTTCATTGGGATCATGTATCGAACAGGTATGTCGTTTAGTTTTATCGGGAAATGTAAATTCATAACTTATACTTTTGAATTTGTAACACGAGTAGATTAGCATGTAAGCAAGTAATTGAACTTTCTTGACGATGAATCGATGATTCCCAATAGAAAAGATGACACGGGCGATGGATCGCACGAGCACGGCGACACAACTGCGCGGGTGCGATCACGATACGGTGCGGCGCAGCAACAACATGACGAGGCTCGGCTAGGCTTGGGCTTGCGTCGCAGGGATCGGCACCGTAGAGCTTGGCTCGGAGATGGAGACGGGCTGCTGCGGACGGCGACAACGAGCTCAGGTGATGGCCGATAGCGCAGAGGCCACAAGTGACAACTAGGAGTTGTAGTTGGGTGGTGATGGAGGCTTTGGAGAGGGTGGCCGCCGGTGAGTCCGTGAGTTTGAGGAGCTCGGGGAGGGAGATGTGGAGAGAGTTTGAAAGGGTGAACGCCGACGAGGTGGGCTGCGGTGGCCGGAGGAGGGGTGTCGGGGGAGTTGGAGTTCGAGCGAGGGGTGCTCGGTGGGTTTAGAAGGTGGGGTCAATGTAAGACGATGATGATGATGGGCGGTTGTAGAGGAGAGGGGTAGGAGGCCGGAGGCTTGTTGTGACGGTGGCCGGAGCTGGCAACGATGGAGCGGTCGGCAGTTAAGGTTGGGTCGAGGGAGAGAGAAGGAGGGCTTGGATTGGTGGTGCTGGAGGTGGTTGTAGGGAGTCGTGGTCGATGGAAATGGTCGGAGTAGGCGAGCTCGGTAGGTGATGGGGGCCGGCAAGGATCGTCGGAGGTGGCTGTGGAGGTTGCAGCTGATGAAGTCGGGGAGGGAGAGATGCTGGCGATGATGATGATGATGATGTCGCGGGGGAGGGGTGTGAGCTTGGTGCGGGAGAGGGATGAGGTGTTCGGGGTTTTGGAGAGAGGAGAGAGGGAGGAAGGCAAGGGTTATGGCGGCGGTGGCGAGACGAGCGCGGGCGTGGGCGTGGGTTCGAAGGAGGGAGCGGGAAGAAGAGAGAGGGAGGGAGGAGAGAAAGAGAGAGAAAACGTAGGATTGAGAGGGAGAGAGGGAGAGAGAGAAAGTTACGAGAGGAGAGAGAGAGAGAATGTAACGTGGAGAGAGAGAGGTAACGTAGGGGGAAATATGATTTATTGAGAATTATTAGAAGGGAGAGAGAGAAGGAAAACGTGTGTGAGGGAGAGAGAGTGGCGTGAGCAGGGAGAGAGAGTGAGAGAGAGAATGGGGGAAAAATTAATGAAAATAATTAAATGAGAATTGAATTTGGTGTTATGGGAATTAATGGGGAAAAATAAATGGTGTTAAGATTTGAGGGGATTTGAATTTGTGGGAAAAATGACAGTAGTGGAGAAGGGGAAAAAGAAAGGAGTTAGTTTGGGTGTGGGCTTTGTGGGCCGGCTTGGGTTGGGTTTTGGGGTATGGGCTGAGGGAGTGGGCTGCAGAAAAATAGGGGTTTTGGGTTTAATTTTAATAAAAGGAAAACGGCTGAGGAATTGGTGCTGGGCCGGGGGAAAAATAAAAGGAGATAAATTTTCTTTAAGAAAGGGAAAGGGCTGGGCTCAAATAATCTTAAATTAAAATGGGAAAAAGGAAACGGCTGGGCCGGAGGAAAATAAAAGGTAAGGTTTGGGTTTAATGGGATTTAAAATAAATAAATAACTATAAGTTAAATAATTAATTTTATAGGTGAAAGAGAAGTACAGATATTGGTATAAAAAGGGGCTGGGTATTACAAGTGCGATATTCCATGATTTGCGTTGTTGCATGAGTGGATCTCGGCCGTTGGAACATTTTTGTTGAGGCTATAAATATCGAAGGTATGGATCCGCGGATTGACTGGGCAGGAAACTGCCCTCAGTGGATGAGCCAAGTAGGAAGGTACTCGGCTGCCTCTTGTCGAGGGCTTTGGATCTGCGGATTGACTGGGCAGGAAGATGTCCTCAGCGGATGAGCTGAGCAGGAAGATAGTCGGTTGGCTCTTGTCGAGGGCTTTGGATCCGCGGATTGACTGGGCAGGAAGCTGCCCTCAGCGGATGAGCCGAACAGGAAGCTACTCGGCTGCCTCTTGTCAAGGGCTTTGGATCTGCTGATTGACTGGGCAGGAAGTTGCCTTCAGCGGATGAGCCGAGCAGGAAGCTACTCGGCTGCCTCTTGTCGAGGGCTTTCTGAATTCAATAGTTTTCCTTTGGTATGTCGTTCAACTTTCCGTGACCCATATAGGGGGGATGGTGACCGTCACAGATGACATGTGGCAGTACTTTATCGGAAAAGTGCGATATTCCATGATTTGCGTTGTTGCATGAGTGGATCTCGGCCGTTGGAAGATTTTTGTTGATGTTATAAATATCGATGGCATGGTCTTACCTTCGAATTCTCATATTGGCTTCTTCCTAGTCCATTGTTTCTCGAAGATGACCGGCCGCGTATACACCATCAGTGAGATCGTATCTCGGGACGATGTGTATTTTTATAATCTCGATCGTTTCGAAGAGACATACGAGGCGGTGATAGGCCGCTTGGAGGGCCACTGTGGGCGCCTACTTTCCCGACGATCTCCTCTCCTTCAAGTGCTAATCTACGCGATATGGAGGTCTTTCCCGGGTATGTACAACACCTTATCTTCACAATTGATGGACGAGGTGTTTGATAAAATGTATACGTTCCACGAGTTTGGTCTGATCTCAAAGAGCAGGCGGGACTGCTCGGTGGATTTTCTTCTTGAGTGTTTCCAGCAAAGATTGGTCGTTGCATCTTGCTCGGCGGATGGGAACCTCGACGAGTCTGTGGCTTCTAGGATTCACGGGTACCGTCGGAGGGAGTGGGCAGAGGCTGTCTGTTCTCGGCTGGAGGAGCTTTCTTCCGAGTATCACCGCCAATGTTATCTTAATCCTCGTCCTCCTTTACTGTAATAGTTGTAAGGCTGGGAAGCCCATAATACCTCTGAATAAATAAATTTGTCTTTGGTTGAGCTTATGGTGTATTATCTCTTTTTTCCTTTCCATACCCCTTTTTTGCCTCCTCCGACCCCAAGCTCGAGGCCGAGGAAAGCAATGAAGGGCTCGATCCCGAGGTGGTGCGTAAGTCTATTCTATGAGAGGACTTAGTTTGGAAAACTTAGTCAACGCGGAAAGGAATTGCATTAAAAGGAGGGTACATGTTTATCTATACAATTTAAGCTTTTCGGCGTTATATGCATGAGGAAAATTACGCCCTCCGGAGTCCTGGAGGCGGTAAGCTCCACTGGGCAATACTTCCGTTATGAGAAATAGTCCGTCCCACTTCGGGGAAAACTTATATAGCCTTCCTTGGTCTACGAACTCGTTTCTCCGTAGGACCAGGTCTCCTGTCTTAAAAGCTCGATGCTTAACTCGGGCGTTATAGTACCCGGCGGTTTGCTACTGATAAGCGGCTGCTCTAATTTGCGCTCGATCTCGTTTTTCCAACAAGATGTCCAAGTTGCTTCGCAGTGCCAAGGTGTTAGCTTCATTGTCAAACTGTTCGACCCTATAACTGGGCAATCCAATTTCTGCGGGGACCATTGCTTCGGTACCGTAGCAGAGGCTGAACGGGGTTTCTCCCATTGGCGTTTTCCTTGATTTCCGCAGTGCCCAGAGCACACGAGGCAGTTCTTCGACTCAGCCGCCTTGCCTCCCTTCCAGGCGAGCCGGAGCCCGCGAATAACACTCCGGTTTGCTACTTCGGCTTGCCCGTTGCATTGGGGGTGCGCTACTGCGGCGAACTTCATCAATATGTTGTAGTCCCTGTAAAACTCCTTGACTTTGTCATTCTCGAAGTTGGTCCTGTGGTCGGTGATGATGCACCTCGGGATTCCGAATCGGGAGATTATATTGTTCTGCATGAACTTTATCGCAGAGGTGGCGTCTGGTTTCCTGATGGGCACGGCCTCGATCCACTTTATGAAGTAGTCTATTGCAATAAGAATGTACTTGTGTCCACCCGTGCCGGAGGGGAGCTGACCTACCATATCCATCCCCCATTGTGCAAACAGCCATGGGGAACTTAGCGGCGTTAGTTCGGTGGCGGGAAGGCGATGAATGCTGCTGAAGAGTCGGCAGCTTTTGCATCTTCTAACCAGTTTCTCGGCATCTTGATGTATTCCCGGCCAATAGTACTCCTGGAGTAGTGTCTTTTGGACCAGGTTGCGGGCCCCTTGATGCGCCCCTCTGACCCCTTCGTGCATCTCCTGCGGGACGTAGTCTGCTTCGTGGGGATTGACACACTGGAGCAGAAGTTGAGTGCATGACTTTTTGTATAGGTTTTCTTTACTCCATATGAAATGGCGAGCTTTGGCACAAAGCCGACGGGCCTCGGCTCGGTCATTTGGAAGAACCCCTTCTTTTAGATATTCTACGATGGGCTTTGTCCAGTCCGAGGTGTCTTCTTGGACCGTGTAGATTTGGAGTGTCGTTGTCACGCCCCGCTTCCCAGAGTACGCTAAGATAGGCACGTGACATAGCCAACCATGCTACATGTGGATAGGAAATATCCATCCACAGTCACATTACGGCTGTAGAGATATCAAGAACAATAATAAACTATCTAATACATGTCCATAAGCCAGAATAAAACGAGTCAAGAATAAAATAATGCGGAAGCAAAAGATCCAATATAAGAATAAACTGGAATGTACGTCCCATAATGCGGGCTCACATCAGGAATGAAAATACAGAAAGTAAAATGAACTAACTACTAACAAGCCCTCACTGCTCAGCCTGCTGACTGAAATACTCCTGCTCGGCCTGTAGCAAAGGTAAAGAATCTGGGCCATGCAAAACCCAGACGTCAGTGCGTCATAACATCAGGCAATACTATAAACAGGGGTAACAAGACATGCAGGTATAAGCATGAACGGTAAAACAGGTAAAACAACAATATAAATAAGACAATGAAGGGTAGTGTGCAGTGAGTAATCTAAACTGGTCTACAGTGTTAACTACTCTCAAGTCTTTGAAATCAATTTGATGAATCATCGATGTAACTCAATAGTATCCCGTGCATACCCGGGACCACGGTCAAGATTCTCGGGCTGGAACCGAGACATGCCGCTAGGCACTAAAACAGGAAATATGTATAGATGAATGATGTCACCAGCATCATCCCAAGGCTGGCCTAACCTCTAAAACTGATCAGTATAAGCAAGCGAACTGTCGAGTTACAAGTCAGGTTTCATCATTGATCTCCCCATACCCCCAAGTTATATATGTTCAAGCCAGGTATTAATAATCTGAAGCTAATGCCAACACAGGATCAAGAAGGTACAGGTTTGTCTGGATAGACAACAGGAAATGTCCGTAGGGACAACATGTCACGGCTGTTGGCATTAGTAACAAGATCAGGTAACATATCAAGATATGGTACATCAGGTCAGGTCAAGTAGTGTAAATAACTCCAATCATGTCAAGAAGTGCACGGTATCAAGTCGTATCAAGTAGTAGGTGTATCAAGTCATGTCAGGGGTGCACAAAATGTCACGTGGGTGCTCATAATCAAACTAAAATAAGCATGGGTATACAAAACAAGTATGGGGTACTAATGGAACAATAAAAATGGAACATTGTGATGTGGTATGCAAATAGGTACAGATTAAAGCATATGGATGCATAGTTATCGATTTGAGTTAAGGTTATAGTTCCAACATTAATTAAAATACACTTTATCAAATATGGAATGCTAATATTACAATATATTTAAATGATCTATGGATGCAATAATATGTATATTAGACGGAATGGATGCAAATAGGTATCCGAAAGTTATAAACTATTTAAATGGTACTATGGGCTGTGCAAATAAGCATTATGTGATTCAAATATGGATATGGATACCGTATAACGTAATCTAACATGCAACAAGATATGTTTTCAAGTTCTAGATCTAAAATGATATAAATGGAACATCGAAATGTTAAAATGGAACATGTGGTATTAGATTTAAACTACAGGTTTAATATGCATTTAAATAAGTATGTAATAAATTAAATAGCATGTAGCAAGTTTTACTTGCCTAGACGGATCAAGAAACGGGTGTACGGAATGTCTCACATCGGCGGAAAAAGTCGCGACGCGCGCACGGTACATGGAACGGATCCAAACAACGCACAAGGTGATCACACGAGTCAGGTACGATCACTGTGTCATCAGGATCGTCGACAGCACGCCCGGTTTCCGACGAACGACTAAAGGCAGAGAACACTTTTAAAGAGATAAGAAAGCACAGAACAAGAAAGAAAGAAAAGGGAAGAAGGGAACTCACTGGGGTTGTGCACTGGTAACGGGGAGACGAGATGGTGGCGACGAGATCAACGGAGCTCCGACCAGGTACTGTGCAGGGGTGTGCAGGGTTCTTGGCTGCTAGGGTTTTGGTTAGGGTTTGGGTCATAAGGTTTCTTGGTGTAGGGATTTGTGAAGAAAGAAGGCAGGGGAGAGAGGAGAGAAGAAGAAGAAGAAGATGATGGTGATGTGGTGAGGTGGTCGGCGGCGAAGGAAAGGCGACGGTGATGGGTTCTGCGATGACGCAGTGGGTGTGTAGGCGAGGGTTAAGAAGGAAAAGAAGAGGAGGAAGATGGAGATGAGGAGGAGGAGAGGTTGAGGGAAGAGAGGCAATGAATATAGGATTAGGGTTTCGAGGAGAGGGGCTCGGCGATGTGTTAAATTGATGGAGGTTCGGGGTTAACAACGAAGGAGAAGAAGAGAAAGAATTTTTTGAAGAAGGGAGGTGACGGGATTCGCGGCGGTGACGAGATCACACACAGTGATCGCGATAGGAGAGATAATGAGCGCGAGATGAGAGAGATAGGGAGAGCGAGAGGAGAGAGTGGGGAGGAGAAAGAAAATTGGCGTTTTCTGAAGGAGAGAGAAAGAGAGAAGAGAGAAGGGGTTATGAGATGGGGAGAGAGAGAGATCGGCGGCTGTGAGAAGGAGAGAGAAAGAGAAAGGAAAAAGAAAGAGAGAAACGAGTGGGGGCCCACAAGCCAGAGAGGAGAGAACTGGGGAATCGGTGAAGCAGTTGGGAAAAGATTTTAAAAAAATGAAAAAGGATTTTAATTTGTTAAACGGAAAAGTATGTGAACTGTAAAATATATTCGACTGGTTTTTTTTAAATAAATTTTTAAATAAATGAATTTTGGCGGAATACAAAAATATTTCAAAACGCGCCCGGGTCGGGTCTAAAATTTCAGATTTAGAATACGAAAATTATATGCAACTTCCAAATTTTAAAATGAATGATTAGCTAACGAAAATGCATACCCCCAAGAACGGATGCACGTACGTGCGCGTAGCCGTCCAAACACGTCCGTTTCACTGAACGGGACGAGAACAAGATGCGCGGACGCTACCACGGGGTTAGGGGTAACATGCAGGCTATGAAATGCAATTTTAATTTATTTTACGTGATCGAAAATGTTATATGATAATATGTGTGATACCAAATGAAAAGTCAATATGCAGTATAAATGAGATGCACGTGCCTATTTAAAAGGCCAGGGTAGTCTATAAATGTGAATCAAACGAGTTCAAGCAAGCGGGTCGGGTCGAATGCAATGTCAAATGTAAAATACCATTCGCACACAAACACGATAAATCAATAAAATACCACAGATATAATAAATACGAGAACTGGAATTGGTATAAGTGAACTAGGTTGTTACATTATACCCAACTACAAAAAGAATTTCGTCCTCGAAATTCCAAGAACAAGAAGGGATAAACGAACAACAAACTACAAGAATAGATGTGGAAACTTCTGCCGGATTTCATCTTCAAGTTCCCAAGTTGATTCTCTATGTGAGCGATTACCCCAAGAAACAAGTATAAGAGGGATAACTTTGTTCTTAAGAACCTGTTTTCCCCAATCAGAGCAAGGCTCTGTTTGAATTTCAAAAATTCAAATTTTGAAGCAACGCTTCAAATCCCGTGCGCTACGCGCAACGCGCTACGTGTCAGAAGTTGATGCATCAGCACAGTGCCCAAGGCAGTGCGTCCAATCAGAGCAAGGCTCTTTAAAAATAAAGGTAAAGGAAGCAACGCTCTGCGCAAGCGCTGCGCTGCGCGACGCGTGTCTGCGCAGTTGCGCAGGCACAGCTGCGCAAGCGCTGCGCGACGCGTGTCTGCGCAGTTGCGCAGGCACAGCTGCGCAAGCGCTGCGCTGCATGACGCGTGTCTGCGCAGTTGCGCAAGCACAGCCGCGCAAGTATTGCGCTGCGCGACACGTGTCTGCGCAGTTGCGAAAGCACAACTGCGCAAGCGCTGCGCTGCGCGACACGTGTCACGTGCTGGGGTGTTTGCGCCAAACAGAATTAAGATTTCAAAGAAATCTTTCTGTTTTTGTTAAAATAAGAAGATTTTCTTCTGTAAAACAGAAGCCCTTGGAACAAAGATCCAACGATGGGAAAAATTCCCCAAATCACTCATAGAAAGATCTCTTTAACAAATTTAACTAATTTATGGGCACTATAAAAAGACCCCTAGACCTTAATTCAAAGGCATCAACATTTTGTGAGAAATTAAACAGAGAGAACTCTGAAGAATTGGAGAGAAATCCTCAAGAACAAAAAAAAAAGGTAAAAACCTTTAGAAAAAGAGAAAATTCTCTTATGAATAGATCATTGATCTGAGAACAAGATCAAGGACCTCTAATGAAAAGAAAAATAAATAATAAACAGTGCCTTGCACTTCTTTTTATGAACCATTAGTTCTGAATCTAAAAGATTCTCAAGATAACAGTGCCTTGCACCTTTTATGAACCACTAGTTCTTTAAAAAAAAAACAAGAAAAAACTTGTTTTCTTTGATCTGAAATTGATTCAAAAGAATAAGAACAGTGCCCAGCACTTGCCAAAACTGCACTATTGCGCAAGCCGCCAGGAAGCGCCACGTGTCAGCGCAGCGCACTGCGCTGTTGCGCTTGCGCTCACCAGAACGTGACACGTGTCACCTCCACGAGCACTTGCGCTCATTAATTGCGCAAAGCGCCTGATAAGCCATGTGGGGCACTGTCAGAGTATCTAATGCTCTGCATTATTAAGAGAAGGGCCAAGCCCAATTTAAAAAGGCCTAACAGGCCAAATTAAATGCAATGCATTATTTTAAAGAAGGGCAGAGTCCAAACAGATGCTCTGCATCATTTATAAAGGGACATAGCCCAAATCAAAAAGGCCTAGCAGGCCAGAATAAATGCAGTGCATTATTTAAAAAGGGGCAGAGCCCTAGCACAGGCCTAATAGGCCAAATGCAAATAAAATGTTGAACATTTTCAACTGGACTTAGCCCAATTTTGGCCGTAAGTCCTCAAATTAAATTGACTGAGCAAGATTACTCTCTTAAATCAATTTACCTCCGGTTCGAGGGTACATCTCCGAACTCCTCTGACACCTGTCGTTGTAATCCTTCAATGATGTCAGAGAGGTGACGGGTCCCGACGACCACATACGTATATGGACTGCGGGGTCCTTAAAACTCGTGGACCGAAACGTCCTTAAACTAATGTTGGACCGAAACGTCCTTAAACTAATGTCGGACCGAAACGTCCTTAAACTAATGATGGACCGAAACGTCCTTTAAACTAATAATGGACCACCACGTCCCTAAACTGGAACATGGACCACCACGTTCCTAAACTGAAACATGGACCACCACGTCCCTAAACTGGAACATGGACCACCACGTCCCTAAACTGGAATAATAGAGCCTCCGAATGCTCTTTTGCCGGATCTAAACGATCCCGTTTAAGTTGATCTTAGCCCCCAAACACGGCTAACGTATCCTTAAACATTCAAATGGACTATAAAACTCCAAATCAACTTTTGTTCAAGGGTACATCTCTGAACTCCTCTGACACCTGTCGCCATAATCCTTCAACGACGTCAGAGAGGTGATGATTCCCGATGGCCATATATTAAAAGGATTACCACGTTAGGTTGATCTTAGTCTCAAACAGGACTAACGTATCCTTAACGAACGTTTAAGTTGATCTTAGCCTCAACACGGCTAATGCATCCTTAAACTAAAAACACCAAACCCAAATCTAAGTAAATACGGATTTGGACTAATCCACGTCCTACGGGCGACGGCATTACTCAGTCTCCGTATACAATCCACGGGCAACCACAAACAAAACAAACACACACGACATGAAGTGAAATTCTGGAGAAGGAGAAAGTTGTTACCGCGATGCGGTAGCGTAATTAACTGCAGGGGCTTGCGCCTGCAGGGAAGAGCGTCCCCACAATCAAAAACCCCTCAAGCGAGGAGGAATCTGACGAAGTCTGCTACATCGGCCGTATCCGTCTAAACCTTCGATACACGGTGCCATAAATCAACTTGGCATCTTCGGAGAGGTGGACGGATAAAACCAAATAGCATCTGCCCCGAATCTCAGGCCAGACGTCCTAATGCGTCGGCCGCCATTCGGAGGGGAACAGATTCTGGCACGTCCGGTGGGACCTTTTCCTCTTTCCACTCCACACTTCGTGTGTCGTCCTCGCGAACCAATCGCGGTTTGTTAAATGGTTGTCTTTGGATTTCAAGTTACTAAGATTTGGTCTTTTGCCTGGCGCAGAACTCAAGCATCAATGGCCTCTAACTACACCAACTGCTCGAAGTGCCGCTGCAACGGACGCTCCACCTCCCCCGGAGGTGTAGCATATGGGCCCCAAGCGGCTTCCTTCCTCGCTCTGCCTGTAGACCAGGTGACCCAGGCCACCACCGGCCTGTTTTTCGGGACCATGATCCCACCTACAAGCTTCTCTATGCCAATACCTGCACCGGAAGTGAACAAGAAGCCGGTCTTCGACCGGCTCACTGCCACGACGGCCCCTGTCAACGGGTCGCCCACTACCAAACCAACAGCCTCTATTTTCACCAGGCTAGATCAGAACTCTAAATTTGTTGTCCCAAGGAAGGCAATAACTGCTACTCCAGAAGTCGTCAAGGCGGCTTCCCCTGTCAAAGAATCAGTCTTTTCAAGGCTGACGATTCCTGCTCCTGCCCCTGCTCGAGGATCTGTCTTTGACAGGTTGAATATCATCCCTCAAAAGACAACCTCAGTCTTTAAGAGGTTAACACCAGCGGTGCCTCATTCAGACAGGGGGCAAAAAGAAGCTGTCTCAATCTCCGAGCCAGTCCCAACGGCTCGTCATGCTCGACGTCGCCATTGGCGACGAGTGAGGAAGGCAGGGGGCAACTCCCCCTCAGGGCTAACTCCACCGGCTCCAGTGGTGGAAGTCAACGCTGCTGTTCCAACTGGGAACAACTTTGAACTGCTGAGGAGGGTACGTAAGAACTCTCCAACCGCTACACTGAAAAGATCTCCTCCACCTGCGGAGAGAGTTTCAGAAACGAAGCAAGAACAGCCCCCTCAACGGCTGTCCTCAAAAATTTATAAAGTTTGGAGGAGAGTTCAAGACTCCGTAATTGACCCGGATCGCTCTCGTCAACAGAAAAAGGCAAAAATGGAAAAAGAAAAAGGCCGCCCGATCAAACAAGAAAGGACGACAGTCGCTAGGGTGCCCACTGCAACGGCCCCTTCAACTTCAACGGCCCACAAAAGAAGAAGGCCGGAGAAAACCCCCGCGCCGGCGACAAATGTCAAAAGTGGTGAACCCAAACGCCCTAAGTCAGGGGGCATTATAGTTCATACCGTCTACGTGGCGTCTGGTAAGGAGGACAGTCGCATATCTACGGGTCATCGACCGCTTACGCGATCAGTGACCAAAGCGCAGGAGCAGCAGCAAAAACTCCAAGAGATGATGAACGCTATGGCCGCACTTACTGGGCCAAAAGAAATCCCTGAAACGTCCTCGGATGAACGCCAGGAAGAAGAAACCGACGCCGAATTCCTTCGTCGAATATTGGAAAAGAAGGACAAAGAGGCCGCTGAACAAGCAGCCAACATACAGCGTATGGGCCTCCTCTTCCAAGACATGGTAGGGATGATGATACAACAAGATCCTCCGGACGAAAATCCCCCGATTGTCCTTGAAGACGATAGGGGAGAGACGTCAAATCCTCCGCCAGCCCTGTCAACGGCCAAGGAGGAGGCGATCTCCAAAGCCGACCTGGACGAATATATAGCTCAACAGATCCGGGTTCATCAAGCAACTGAAGCAGCAGGTCAGGTCGTAAAAACGGGGCGGACATATCCAAGTTGGTACGATCAAATCAAGTGCCCACCAGGTTACACAATTCCCAAGTTCCATGTCTACAAGGGGACGGGCAATCCTCACCAGCATGTTGCCCAGTTCAGGGCACTCTGCGGCAACACCGGCGGTGATGACAAGCTTTTGCTTCGCCAGTTTGTTGGAAGTTTATCAGATACAGCGTTCGAGTGGTACTTTGAACTCCCGAATGACTCTATCAAAATCTTCGCGGAGATGGAGCTGTTGTTTACTCAGCGTTTTGCAAGCGCCAGTGAACGCACCTCGATGACGACACTGATTAACTCCAGTGTAAAACCAGGCAAGACATGGGTTCAATATGCTATACGATGGCGGAACTTATGGTCGAAGTGCGAGCAGCGCATTGAAGAAGCTCCCGCGGTGGGTATGTTTGTCGGAACCCTTGATCCGCAAGCAACCATATCCCAATTTATGATGTTCTTCAAACCGACTACCTTCCAGGTCCTGATTGATAAGCTGGCCCAAATGGATCAGATGGGCCATAGACCTCCTCTTCCAAAGCCGGACTCCCGAAATGAGAAGGGGAAGGGGAAAGCGATCGTTGTCGCTAATGCTCAACAACAGCCGAGCAACTCGAAGCCGGTTGTTCGTCAAAATAATATGCATCCACAGGTACCCCTTGGGGAGAGACTAGGACGTCCTTACTCGTTTCCCCGAGATAAAACAAGAAGATTGTTCGAACTGGCGTTGCGCAACCGACTCATAAGCCTGCCGGAGCCAAAACGTCCGTCGCAACCAAATGATGTAAACGAGCCCAACTACTGTCCTTACCACCGAGTACTGGGTCATCCGATTGAAGATTGCTACGTCTTCAAAAATTGGCTTGAAGACCAGTACCAACAGGGCAAGTTCGCGTTATCCGACAGATGGAAGGTGAATCCGCCGCAGCCCCACACCTCTAAGAGGATGAATACGCCGGGGGCAACATGCTCTCTCGTCGAAGAAGCTCCATGGGAGGTTGTGCTATCAGCTAAGACAAAGAAGATGCTGAATGATCTTCAAGCATGCCCGGCGATTCGGTGGAAGAACCCATTGGAACCTCAGATCATTGAGGGAATGTTGAAGCCGCGTCCAACTCGAAAGATCGATAGTAGTGGCCCAAGCACTCACAACCAGCAGTCAAAATCTTCGAAAAAGAAGAAAAAGAAATCAAAGAAGCCCGTAAAGCCGGGCGACAAGCGCACGGACTTGCAAAAACAAATTGACGCGCTGGAGGAATACAACCAGAAAGCACGGACTCCCATTACACTCCAAGAGTTTCTCAACCACGTCTTTCAAGAGGAAGATGAGGAAGAAAGTTCGTCGGATGAATTTGAGGAATACGTGGCGAGCTGTCATATGATTTCCCATTCGTTGACGGACGATGAGGAGACCCCTTGCGCCGAGAAATCGAGGGCGAACCCTGAACCAGAAATTCTGCGGCCGTCAGATGAGATGATCGATGCCTTCCTGAACGAGATTCGTCTGAAAGTTAAAGCCAATCAAGAGCGTGAAATGGCCATACTGAAAAGAGCTAAACACCGCCGACTGGACGAAAGAGTCGAGACACTCCCATCAAATCAAAAGATATCCGCTGCCGATAAAAACAAATTCAAGACAAGGAAAAGGTTTGCTAAAGCCATATCGATGGGAATGAAGCTACCACCCTCTGAAGAAAACACTCTCGGTGGAATAGAGATGTATCCTAATTATTGTCTATATCATCAGAGGATCGCACACGCTACTGAAGACTGCGACTCCTTTAAGTGTTGGAGGCAGGGGTATGTCGCTCACAAGCATTACATCAACAAAACAAAGCGGGAAGCTCGTAGACGGCCGAAAAATACGACAGATGAACATAAAAGATTCACCGGCGATTGCCATAGAAACAACCCCGATGAAAAAACAGCCTTCAACCCTCTCTTCAAGGAATCTATCTCTGAAGAATTGAAGAATTATGAGAACGTTCATCCATGCAAGGGCATATTACCCGGAAAGAATCTCGGAACCACGAGTGACGGAGCGAACAAAAAAGATAAAGGAAAGGGAAAGATGACCTTCGTCGCCGATACTCAACAACAGCCGAGCACCTCAAAATCGGTTGTTCGCCAAAACAACATGCATCCGCGCCCATCACTCGAGGAAAGGCTGGGACGTCCTTACTCGTTTCCCCAAGATAAAATGAGGAAACTGTTCGAACTGACAATGCGCAACGAATTCGTCAATCTGCCGAATCCGAAACGTCCACTACAACCAGGAGATGTAAACGATCCTAATTACTGCCCCTACCATCGAGCAGTGAGTCATCCGATCGAAGATTGCTTCATCTTCAAAAACTGGGTTGAAGACCAGTACCAACAAGGCGAACTCGCGCTGTCCGAAAACTGGAAGGTGGGCCCGCCACAACCACATACTCCGAAAAAGAGGGATATGCCGAGAGCATCATGCTCATTCATAAAGAAAGCCCAACGGACCACTACGTCCTAAAACTGGATACTGGACCGAAATGTCCTTAAACTAATGACGGACCGAAACGTCCTTAAACTAATAGCGGACCGAAACGTCTTTAAACTAACAACGGACCGAAACGTCCTTAAACTAATACCGCATCATCCGTAGGCTGACGAGATAAAAAAAAGGAAGAAAAATATCATAAATAAAAACGGTATGTCCATAAGCAAAATGGGCACGGATGAAAACCCGAAAGGGCTCCGTGAGTAAAAACAGCAGGACTACCGGCGAGTGTTCGTGAAAACCCGAAAGGGCGCGACCTCGTAAAAAAAAAGAGGAGAAGAAAATAAATAAAAAGATATATAAAAATAAAAAGAATAGAAAAAAAAACGGTATGTCCGTAAGCAAAATGGGCACGGATGAAAACCCGAAAGGGCGCCGTGAGTAAAAACAGCAGGACTACCGGCGAGAGTTTGTGAAAACCCGAAAGGGCGCAACCTCGTTAAAAGACACTTATAGGGTATCCTCGACCTTGTAAGGAGAAACTACCCGCGTGAGATCCTTACGACTCTAAGGGAGCAACACACTTAGGGATCCCCACGATTCCTAAGGAGAAAATACACTTGCGAGATCCTCACGACTCGTAAGGAGAACTCTCTTATGGGACCCTCACGACTCAGAAGATTTGAAAGTCTTAAGTTGCAGAGACTTAAACCTGTGCTTAAGCAAACACCTCACAACCTTCGATATTTCCCTACAAGTGGTCCAGTATTGGTTCTTGTATACAATCCATGGGCGCGAATAAACATTTCCCTAACCAAGTCTCATCCGTGACTGGGGATATGTACACATGATGAACAACCCTTACAAGTCCTCTCGACTTACAAGGAGAAAACCCTTTTGTAGGATCCTTACGACTTACAGAAGAACATACACTTAGGAATCCTCATGGTGCCTAAGGAGAAAACACACCTACGAGATCCTCACGACTTGTAGGGAGAAATATCTTTGTGAGACCCTTACGGCTCATGAAGTTAAAAGCCTTAGTCGACAGGACCTTAACCTGCTAAGCCACCTTCGTTCGACATCGACAGAGACAAATGATGATTCGCTCATGGCAACATCCCAGTTGTAGCGGTGCTGATGCCGAAATCGGTGTCTAATTTCAGGTTTACGGCGAAAAGCCGGTAGGCCGCACATGCATACGAAATAGCCGAAATGATTGGGCAACTCGCAATAAAAAGCAGCGAGTAAAAATAAAATAAATAGCCGAAATGGTTGGGCAATCGCGACTTTCGCAATGTAAAAAGCTGAAATGATAGAGCATCGCAGAAAGAAATAAAAAAAATGAAAGAATGAAACTTTTGCTCTGCAGGTAAGTCCATAGTAACCCCTGTATACAATCCATGGGCATAAACAAAAAAAGAAAGGGTACTACATTTCCCCACCAGGCTGCGTCAAAGGGAAGTCAGATCTCGACGACCACATCTACAGCCTGGAGACCAACAACGGCGTTCCTCCTCATTCCAGCAGGACACGGACGTGACATCACCAATCGGAGCCACGACAAAGTCCCAAGTTCCAAGACTCTACAGTCAACAAACGACCTCCGTCGCGGAAACAAGTCAACCAACGACCTCCGTCTCGGAAACAAGTCAACAAACGACCTCCGTCGCGGAAACAAGTCAACCAACAACCTCCGTCTCGGAAACAAGTCAACAAACGACCTCCGTCGCGGAAACAAGTCAACCAACGACCTCCGTCTCGGAAACAAGTCAACAAACGACCTCCGTCGCGGAAACAAGTCAACAAACGACCTCCGTCGCGGAAACAAGTCAACCAACGACCTCCGTCTCGGAGACAAGTCAACAAACGACCTCCGTCGCGGAAACAAGTCAACCAACGACCTCCGTCTCGGAAACAAGTCAACAAACGACCTCCGTCGCGGAAACAAGTCAACAAACGACCTCCGTCGCGGAAAAAAGTCAACCAACGACCTCCGTCTCGGAAACAAGTCAACAAACGACCTCCGTCGCGGAAACAAGTCAACCAACGACCTCCGTCTCGGAAACAAGTCAACCAACGGCCTCCGTCGTGGAAACAAGTCAACCAACGACCTCCGTCGCGGAAACAAGTCAACCAACGACCTCCGTCTCGGAAAAAAGTCAGCCAATGACCTCCCCGTCGGAGCAATACTTCGACCCGGAAACAAGTCAACTCACCAAACACTTACGAGTCCTCTCGACTCGTGAGAGAAAAAATTCTCTTATAGGATCCTTACGACTTATAAGAGGAAACACACTTGGGAATCCTCACGATTCCCAAGGAGAAAATCCACCTACGAGATCCTCTCGATCCGTAGGGAGAAAAATCTCTACGAGACCCTCACGGCTCATAGAGTTGAAAAGTCTTAGGCAGCAGATCTGAACCTGCGGTCTAAACCATCGCTATCTCTCGGAAAAATCTAGATGCTTACTCTATTATCGGTCAAATGTGTTTATCAGGACAGTATGCTGATAATAAGAGAAAAGAAAAAGCAAAGAAATAGCACAAGACATTGCAAAGAAAAATGTATATCTTTATTGAATGTAATCAGGTACAAGGCGAATCGCACAAAAGAATAAAGAATGGATACATATTATTCGAAAAAGAAAATTTTTACAAGTATATTGATACAAGGGTAGCTACTGGGAAGGAAGCGTCTTAAATAGCCCTATCAGTTGTTCGCGCACTTCCTTCCATGCCTTCTCCTGATCGGCCACCACCGCCAGTTCCGCTTCCACTTGAGTCCGCTGCTGCAAGAAGGATGCAAGCTGCTCCCTAACGTCCTGCTGAGCTGCTTCGCGACCTTTGGCATCACGCTCGGCGACATCGAGCTTTTGCTTCAGGTTTAGCCCACTTAAGATACGTTCCAGAAGGCCCTCGAAGATAGCCTTCACCTGGGCAGCGTTCGCCTCAACATCAGCACGCAGACGAGCTGTCTCGTTTGAGGTCTCTTGGCATTCCCTCAGCCTTAAAGCCGCTTCTTGTTCCAAGTGACGGAAGTAAGAAACGCTTTGCTCGATCCATGCTGCTCTTTGATTGCTTGCGGCTAAGGTCTCGGGAGCAGGGCACATAAACTCCGATTGATGCAGGCGGACCTCGATTTCCCTGCAATGATTAACCCAAAGCTCGACGACGCCTCCATCATGGAAATTCACAAGCGCCGCCAACATCGGATTAACCTCCGCAGCGAAATCCGCAGCAGATGGGGGAGCATCCGCATCAAGCTCTTCGACGTATCCGCTCAGCATGCCTAAGCTCATTACGGCACCCTTTGAAGACGGACGTCTCAGGAAGGGGCCTGCCGGCATTATAACGCGAGACTCAAAGGGCGCTGGAATTGGAACGACAGCTGAAAAAATAAAATACGATTAGATGACGGTTCAAGGAATATGAAAATGTCATCGATGGGATAGTTTACTATACCAGCGGTAGCAGACGGCAAGGCCGGGAGAGCCGGTGGCATGACCAATCGTTCATCTCCTCCTTCGATTTGTAGCACTGCAATCAGGACAAGGGAGAGTCAGAAATAATTCCATCACCGAAAAAGAAAGATATCAGTCGGGAACTATACTCACCAGCGCCACCAGAGGGAGAAGCTAGTTCGGATGGGAAGGAGAAGTGTGGGAGCAACACTTGATATAGATGATCAAAGAGCACTCCTAAAAAAACACAACAATACGATTTTAGTACACAAATTATACGTCTGAAAGATAAGATTAATAAGTTGCAAACCCATACCTTCCAACATCTTTGACGGTATGAGAGAGGGCTGAGAGGTGACCACCGCCAAGGCAGTAGTTGAAGGCGCTCCCTCGAGCAATGGCGCATCGGCACTGGCTGCACCTGCGTTACGAACAAATGTGAACTTGTCAGAAAAGATCATAAAATAAAAAGGACAGTAACTTGGGATTTACCTGATGAGCTGCCGGCCGAAATGGAGGCGGCTCCCTCCTCCATCGACATGAGGCCACCGCCCGTGGCCTCATCACCCGACTCAATGGGAACCGTTGTCGTGCTCGCAAGACCTGGAGACGGCGGGGGACCATAGGCGGGGAGGGCTATGACTGGAGCATTGCCAGATTCCTGAGAAGGAGCGGTTGGCTCGTCCTCGGGAATCATGGCCACCTCACCCGCTACTCCCTCGGGTTCAACAGTCGCGGTTGTCTCGTCCACCGTCACCACAAGGTCATCGGCCTCAGGCACTCCGCCCACTGCTACCTCGGGCTCAGCAACAACCGCTTACTCAGGCATAGTGGGCATGACAAGTTCGTCAGCCACTATCTCGGGCCCAGCGATCCCAGCTGTGTCATCCGCCACCGACTCGGGCTTGACCAATGTTTCCCCCCTCAGCCCCTCAGGTTCGACAGTCTTCGCCTCCCCCTCGGTCGGACTTGGCCCTGCAAGATGAGATGCATAAAAAACCAGCGAGTTTACAATTTTTACAAACAAAATTCTGAAAGAAGTATTACCTGAGGTGGACTTCTCGTTAGCCTCCCTATTGGCGAGAATCGCCTGTCTATGAGCTGTAGACAGGGCGACCGGGGACTCTTCTGACAGGTAATCGGCACGAGGAACGCTGCTTGGGCCCGCTCCCGTGGCCAAAGCAGCCCGGCACGCCTTCGCCTCGCGCCTCAGCTGCTTCCTCTCTTCCCGGGCCGTTGAGACGGACCTCACTAGAGCATCTTTCATTGAAGCGTCCTCGTCCGTGTACAGGGATGCCTCTAAATTCTTCAAGACATCCCTCGTCGAATTGTCAAGTCGAGGCTCTTGCAGCAACCCCGACGAGACCGGGACTTCAGTAACAGTCTTGGGAAGGATCCCCGCATCAACTGGTATAGCCCCTGCAAAGAAACAAAGGAAGAAGGTTAGGTTGACCATCAGAAGAGATAACAAATTTTTCTTTTAAAAAAATAGGGGGTGGGACGTACCAGCGCCCGCCAGAGCGCGCTTTTCCTCCTCCTCTTGGAAGGTCTTTAAAGAGGCAGCAATAGCTTCTTCGGTAGTGACACCTGTTGGAAAAGGGGGAAAGTATTAGTCAAAGATAATGATAAAAAAAATATATATGCGAAAAAAAAAATGACGAAGAAAGCAGCTAATGGTTACCTGACTCAGCGAGTTTACTTAACATCGCTTCGAGCCTTGCTGATCGCTCAGAAGCTGCAATAGCGGCCGCCAAATTGGTGTCTGCGGGGTCTACCAAGAAGCCCTTGTTGCTGCCATATTCACTTATTCCTTCGGTGAGAGGAGCCTCAGGCTCTAAACCGAGGATCGCGTCGAGGGAAAGGATCGACTTCTTCTTCTTTTACCCGCCATCTCTAGAGACGCCTGGGATTGATTTGCGCTTGTCAGACACCTTGGGGCGGCGGGTCCCGATATCCGCTCCTGCGCCAGACTCCGGCGATACTACACTGACCGTATTTGTGGGAGCACGAGGCGCCGGGGGCACATCCACCTTAGCAGGCAGCGGCAATCTACACGGGGGGCTCAGCACGCGTGGTCGGTCAACTCTTGCATCTTTCAGCGGAGCAATGACTGGGGTCCTTGGCTTCAAGGGGGCCTTGCGATCACCGCCAGGAGGCGCACCCCTGCGGTCAACCAGCAAGCGCTTCTCCATCAAGATAACTGGGCCCATTGCATGCGCATACCAAGCCACATACGTGTTGAGTACCTTGGGGACACAACTTGGTTCGCTGATGAAGAAATAAGAACCCGTGTTAAGCCGCATGAAATGGTGCGTTGCATTCTTTATCCCCTCTCGGCTGACCACGGGCTTTTCCAAGAAGGCTTCCATCGGGATCCCCTGGTGATAGCTCGATTGCTGAGCAAACCGGTGAGGGTTATACCTCATGAAGAGTGCCGTCTCATTCTGCCTAAACACCAAGTAGCCTGGCCGAATGGAGTAGAGGTGGAGGATTTCCCAAGCCTTCAATATGGAAGCCCCGTCCTTAAAATCTTCGCGCAGCGGCACTACCGACTTGGTGGTCTCTGAGCCTATTGTTATGACCTTATCCACGAAGGAAACCTTCGCTCCAACCAGACGTGGACGGAGGAGCAAGCCCCTAGATTCCCGCGGAGATGCAACTACAATTGAAGCGCCAACCAACCGCATAACTCTCGGGAGTCTGCATCTCTCAAAGAACGGAGGAATCTTATGGGCGCCGAACACCCCTTGCACGTGCATTTCCATCCAGGAGGTGAAGTAGTGCATCGGGAAGTTAGCGGGCTGTACCCCAGGTTCACTAGCGTTCGCCGCTACGCTAAGTCCATTATAAAGGTAAACCAGCCCGGTGATTCCTACCGATAACTGCAAACCAGCCACCATCCGATGTGCTGGGTAGAAGACAGATGGCCGCATGTGGCGCGGATGCGTAGGGAGCGCAAAGCTGCACAGCCACAAGCCCAGAAACCCTACAAAAAAGGTTTCCTCATCCATACCCGGGATGGCGATTTCCGAGAAAGGAACGACGGCGGCACCGGGGAGATAAAAGTCCCTTTGGTCATTCTCTGATATGGGTCGACGGTCCAAGCCGAAGCCAAAAGGGACATCAAGTTGGGCAAACTTCTCGCTCTGCTTCGATAAGAACTCTGGTCGGATAAAGCGGGCAATAAAATCGGCGAAACTGACACCCCGGACACCCGATTCCAGATAGAGCCCTTCATAAATCTCCAGCACCTTCACCAAGCCCGGGAACTGGTGCTGAATGGCGTTCTCCGGAGTTAAGTCAAACACCAGCGGTTTGGTGGCAAAGACATATTCATCAGGAGGAAGCAGCTCCTCGTAGTGCTCCCCCCTCATTGGTAAACCCGAGACTTCAGCAAATTCCTCCAAGGAGATGGAGACCTCCCTGTCCGTCATCAGGAAGGTGTGGGTGGGGATATTCCATTGTTCAATAAAGGCCTTGATCCACCACGTTGGAGGAGAGGGATACTCGAAAAGCGAGACGTAGATGGCCGAATATAAACCAATCTTCGTTAGATGGGTCCTTTTCGCCGATAAAATGTACCGGGCCCACTGCAAATATCTGGCGGGCGGTCGCGGGACCAATCCAATGTTGTAAGCTTGTCCCCAAGGGCGTGCTTCACCCTGACAGATTCGCCTCCCTAGAATGTCTATTGCCGGCGGCGGCTGCACGGGAATAGCGCCAATTGCAGGCTGGAGGAGGTCATCCGAATTCCAATTCTTAACCTCGACGGCATACTTCACCGGGGGTTCGTCCGCATAGGGAATCGTAACTATGGGCTCAGACGGCATGGTAGAACTGAAACTGCGGCGACCCTGGATGATTTCATTGTACCACTTACCCCACAAGTGAAGGTTTTTGTACTTGGGGTCGTGATCTTTAATGAGAGCGAGCACCACTCGGTCCACCGGTGTCTGGGGAAACCCTCCCTCCGAGCGAACGGACGGAAAAGACAAATTACCAGACATGTTTCCTGCGGAGGGACAAAAGTTTTAATTAGCCGTCAGTGTTGTAATTCCAACGTTTGGCATTTTAAAATTTTACACTACACTGGAATGCAGTGGGTAGGGGACAAAAGGGGGACCCACAAAATCTGGATGACGGTGCATCATTTAATAAGACAATCCCATCATTAGATGAGACTGTCAATTAATGAAAAGATCCCCAAGAGAATATCCTCATTGATGGGAAGTCCCTAGAGACAAGGAGAAAATCTCCTCTTTTAGAGCAAAGCTCTGTCACAGAGTGACATTTGTCAAACTCTGGTCTCAAAGGGATAAAATTTCTTTAAAAAAGAGCCTAGCTCTATAATAATGATGGAAAAATCCATCAGAAAGAAAACTTTAACTCCTAAAAGATTAAAAATTTGGGATCTTGAAGATCCATGAAAACTTTTAGCAGTTCTCCATTTTCAGATCAGAAAAGATCTACATTTGATCCATGAGCAAAGCTCTATTCATGGGTTAAAACCCATGAACAAGATCTCTGTAGATATGTAAGTTCTTGAGAGCAAGGCTCTATTAATTAAATTTAATTTAAGATTTTTACCTAATATGATTCTAAGTTCTGAACTTTAAAGTTCTTGGGAAGAAACAAGAGCAAGGCTCTGAGAGTTCTTAAGCAAGAGCAGGGCTCTGAAAATCAAAATTCTTGAAAGTTGTAAAGAATTTTCTAAGGACCAAGGGTACTATTTATAGGCGCCTGTGCCTCTTCAACTTACCCCTTTTGATCCGACGGCCAGGATCTTGCCACCACTGCACTCACGTGCGCGCCACGTGAGCGCATCGGTGGGGGGGCACATATTTTCCCCAATCAGAGCAAGGCTCTGTTTGAATTTCAAAAATTCAAATTTTGAAGCAACGCTTCAAATCCCGTGCGCTACGCGCAACGCGCCACGTGTCAGAAATTGATGCGTCAGCACAGCGCCCAAGGCAGTGCGTCCAATCAGAGCAAGGCTCTTTAAAAATAAAGGTAAAGGAAGCAACGCTTCAGTTGCGCAAGCGCTGCACTGCGCGACACGTGTCTGCGCAGTTGCGCAGGCACAGCTGCGCAAGCGCTGCGCGATACGTGTCTGCGCAGTTGCGCAGGCACAGCTGCGCAGGCACAGCCGCGCAGGCATTGCGCTGCGCGACACGCGACACGTGTCTGCAGAGTTGCGCAAGCACAACTGCGCAAGCGCTGCGCTGCGCGACATGTGTCACGCGCTGGGGCGTTTGCGCCAAACAGAATTAAGATTTCAAAGAAATCTTTCTGTTTTTGTTAAAACAAGAAGATTTTCTTCTGTAAAACAGAAGCCCTTGGATCAAAGATCCAACGATGGGAAAAATTCCCCAAATCACTCAGAGAAAGATCTCTTTAACAAATTTAACTAATTTATGGGCACTATAAAAATGCCCCTAGACCTCAATTCAAAGGCATCAACATTTTGTGAGAAATTAAACAGAGAGAACTCTGAAGAATTGGAGAGAAATTCTCAAGAACAAAAAAAGGTAAAAACCTTTAGAAAAAGAGAAAATTCTCTTGTGAACAGATCATTGATCTGAGAACAAGATCAAGGACCTCTAATGAAAAGAAAAATAAACAATAAGCAGTGCCTTGCACTTCTTTTTATGAACCATTGGTTCTGAATCTAAAAGATTCTCAAGATAACAGTGCCTTGCACCTTTTATGAACCACTGGTTCTTTAAAAAAAAACAAGAAAAAACTTGTTTTCTTTGATCTGAAATTGATCCAAAAGAATAAGAACAGTGCCCAGCACATGCCAAAACTGCACTATTGCGCAAGCCGCCAGGAAGCGCCACGTGTCAGCAGTGCAACAGCGCAGCGCACTGCGCTGTTGCGCTTGCGCTCACCAGAACGTGACACGTGTCACCTCCACGAGCGCTTGCGCTCATTAATTGCGCAAAGCGTCTGACAAGCCATGTGGGGCACTGTCAGAGTATCTAATGCTCTGCATTATTAAGAGAAGGGCCAAGCCCAATTAAAAAGGCCTAACAGGCCAAATTAAATGCAATGCATTATTTTAAAGAAGGGCAGAGTCCAAACAGATGCTCTGCATCATTTATAAAGGGACATAGCCCAAATCAAAAAGGCCTAGCAGGACAGAATAAATGCAGTGCATTATTTAAAAAGGGGCAGAGCCCTAGCACAGGCCTAATAGGACAAAAGCAAATAAAATGTTAAACATTTTCAACTGGACTTAGCCCAATTTTGGCTGTAAGTCCTCAAATTAAATTGACTGAGCAAGATTGCTCTCTTAAATCAATTTACCTCCGGTTCGAGGGTACATCTCCGAACTCCTCTGACACCTGTCGTTGTAATCCTTCAACGATGTCAGAGAGGTGACGGGTCCCGACGACCACATACGTATATGGACTGCGGGGTCCTTAAAACTCGTGGACCGAAATGTCCTTAAACTAATGTCGGACCGAAACGTCCTTAAACTAATGTCGGACCGAAACGTCCTTAAACTAATGATAGACCACCACGTCCCTAAACTGGAACATGGACCACCACGTCCCTAAACCGGAACAATAGAGCCTCTGAATGCTCTTTTGCCGGATCTAAACGATCCCGTTTAAGTTGATCTTAGCCCCCAAACATGGCTAACGTATCCTTAAATATTCAAATGGATTATAAAACTCCAAATCAACTTTGGTTCAAGGTTACATCTCTGAACTCATCTGACACATGTCGCCATATATTAAAAGGATTACCACGTTAGGTTGATCTTAGTCTCAAACAGGACTAACGTATCCTTAACGAACGTTTAAGTTGGTCTTAGCCTCAACACGGCTAATGTATCCTTAAACTAAAAACACCAAACCCAAATCTAAGTAAATACGGATTTGGACTAATCCGCGTCCTACGGGCGACGGCATTACTCAGTCTCCGTATACAATCCACGGGCAACCACAAACAAAACAAACACACACGACACGAAGTGAAATTCTGGAGAAGGAGAAAGTTGTTACCGCGATGCGGTAGCGTAATTAACTGCAGGGGCTTGCGCCTGCAGGGAAGAGCGTCCCCACAATCAAAAACCCCTCAAGCGAGGGGGAATCTGACGAAGTTTGCTACATCGGCCGCATCCGTCTAAACCTTCGATACACGGTGCCATAAATCAACTTGGCATCTTCGGGGAGGTGGACGGATAAAACCAAATAGCATCTGCCCTGAATCTCAGGCCAGACGTCCTAATGCGTCGGCCGCCATTCGGAGGGGAACAGAACCTTTTCTCTTCGATCCACAATCGACATCGGTCGCTCCTCAAATTCAAATCTTCACGTACAGTCAGCTCTGAATGATCCAACACATGTGTTTCATCTCGAACATATTTACGGAGTTGAGATACATGAAACACGTCGTGAACATTCGCCAAGGATTGCGGTAACGCCAATCGATACGCCACTTCTCCAATACGCTCCAAAATCTCAAAAGGTCCGACGAATCGAGGACTAAGCTTTCCTCGACTTCCGAAACGAATCACCCCTCTAGTCGGTGATATCTTCAAGAACACCAAATCACCAACGACAAACTCTAGAGGTCTTCTCGACGTATCTGCCCAACTCTTTTGTCGGTCTTGTGCTGCTTTCATATGATTCCGGATAGTGTTAACCTTCTCAACTGTTTGCATGATCAAATCCGGTCCCAACAATCTTCGTTCTCCAAGATCGTCCCAACAAACAGGTGAACGACACTTGCGACCATATAATGCTTCGAATGGAGCCATCTCAATAGTCGCCTGGAAACTGTTGTTGTACGAAAACTCCACCAAGTGTAGATGATCCTCCCATGAACCCTTGAAGTCTAACATGCAAGCTCTCAACATGTCTTTAAGAGTTTGGATCGTTCTCTCCGATTGGCCATCTGTCTGAGGATGATAAGCTGTGCTAAACTTCAATCGAGTCCCCAAACTTTCCTGTAAGCTCCTCCAAAAGTGTGATAAGAAACGAGTGTCACGGCCGGACACGATGCTCACCGGTACTCCATGCAATCTTACAATCTCCTGCATGTACTGCTCTGCCAAAGCTTCTGTTTATTGACCAACTCGAAAAGGTATGAAATGAGCTGCCTTGGTCAATCGATCAACAATCACCCAAACTGCATTGTTGCCTTTCGGACTTCGGGGTAGAGCCGTCACGAAATCCATGGTTATATGTTCCCACTTCCATTGAGGAATCGGAAGTGGTTGCAATAAACCAGCAACCCTTTGATGTTCAGCCTTAACTTGCTGACACACCAAACACTTCGCCACAAAGCGGGCAATTTCCCGTTTCATGCCTTCCCACCAGAAATGCTGTGGTATATCTCAGTACATCTTTGTGCATCCTGGATGTACGGAATATGCTGAACTGTGCACCTCCTTCATATGTTCTTCGCGAATATCTCCCTTTGGCACACACAAACGGCTACCAAAACGCAACAAACCATCTTCATGGATCAGTAAGTCCGTTCGAAGTCCAGCTTCAACCTGTTCTCGAAACTTCTGCAATCTTGGGTCCTGCAATTGCGCTGTTTTAATATTCTCGATCAACGATGACTGTATTTGCAGCTGCATCAACTGCCCCGAAGAATACGGTAGCACAACCTCCAAATCGAGTCTTCGAAAGTCTTCAATAAGTTCCTTCTGTGCAGTCAACATCTGAATTGCTGGAAACCGACTAAGCGCATCCGGCACAACATTAACTTTCCTGGGATGGTATTTAAGATCAAGATCGTAGTCAGCCATCAGCTCCAACCATTTACGCTGCCTCATATTAAGCTCCTTCTGCATGAACACATACTTTAGGCTTTTATGATCGGTGAAAACCTCGACTCTTTCGCCCAATAAGTAGTGTCTCCAAATATTCAAAGCAAAAATCACAGCTGCTAGCTCCAAGTTATGAGTTGGGTAATTCTTCTTATGGGTCTTCAACTGTCTCGATGCGTACGCTATAACCTTCCCATGCTGCATCAAAACACATCCCAATCCTTTCCCAGATGCGTCGCTGTGAATCACCAATCCTCCGGAATTGTTTGGCACGGTCAGAATATGAGCAGTTATCAACTTCTGTTTCAACGCCTCAAAAGCTGACGCACACTTATCTGTCCACACAAATGGTACTTCTTTGCGCGTAAGCTTGGTCAAAGGCTCCGCCAGACGAGCAAAGTTCTCCACGAACCTTCTGTAATACCCGGCAAGTCCAAGAAAACTTCTGATTTTTGCAACGTTCTTCGGAATCGGACAATCTCGAACTGCTGCAATCTTTTCGGGATCAACGTCGATTCCATCTCCAGACACGACATGCCCGAAAAACTTCACTT
Source organism: Agapanthus africanus (assembly GCA_030015575.1). NCBI lineage: Eukaryota > Viridiplantae > Streptophyta > Magnoliopsida > Asparagales > Amaryllidaceae > Agapanthus > Agapanthus africanus. The sequence goes on along the minus strand of JASDDO010000028.1, from coordinate 9,882,580 downwards.
CTTCAAGCCAAAACTCGCACTTGCTCATCTTTGCATACAATCTTTCTTGCCTCAATGTCTGCAGTGCGATCGTCAAGTATTCTGCATGCTCTTCAATACTCTTCGAGTAGACCAGAATATCATCAATAAACACCACTATAAACTGGTCCAAGAATGGTGAAAAGATTCGGTTCATCTAGTATATGAATATCGCTGGTGCATTCGTTACTCCGAAGGGCATCACTAAATACTCGTAATGTCCATACCGAGTTCGGAACGCCGTCTTGCAAATATCTTCGGTTTTAACTCGGACCTGATGATATCCGGATCACAAATCCAGCTTCGAGAATACCTTGCGCCACTAAGCTGCTCGAACAATTCGCCAATGCGAGGGATCGGGTACTTGTTCTTAATAGTCACCCGGTTTAATTCTCGATAATCGATGCACATTCTCCTTGTGCCATCTTTCTTCTTGACTAGAAGAACTGGAGCTCCCCAAGGTGAGTTACTGCTACGAATCCAACCCTTCTCAAGTAATTCAGTAACCTATTTCTTGACTTCTTCCAACTCCACTGGTGCCATTGGATAGTACGCTTTAGAGACTGGCGCTGCACCAGGAACAAGATCAATCGCGAACTCCACGTCTTGCTTCGGCGGTAAACCTGATATGTCCTCGAACACGTCCATGAAATCTCGAACAACAGCTGGCGCTTCATCTTTATCAACCTCCATCGACGAAAGAACACTATTTGTCGGCCTAGCCCTAAACTCGAGTACCCGACAGAACTGCTTCCTCCAGTAAAGATAAACTCTGGATGTACTGGAATCTGGAAAATTACTTTCTTTGCCCTACAATCAATGTGAGCGTGGAAAGTGCCGAGAAAATCCATTCCCAAGACGACCTCATAGCTGCCTGTATCAATCACCAAGAAATCTGCAAAAAGCTCCCGTCCGCAAACAACAACTGCACAATCCTTACATTCTCTACTAGATATGATCTTCCCATTCCAAGTGTGTATTTCCCAACAACTAGACAGGGTCATGCAAGCAATCGAGTGTGTAGCAATAAACTTGGAAGACATAAAACAATGGGATGCACCAGAATCGAATAACGCTAATGCGGGAAAACCATGAACAAGTAGAATACCTGAAACAACTTCTCCTGAAGCCTTAGCTTCCTCAGCCGTTAGGGTAAATGCTCGAGCTTGATTGGGTCCCTGAGTCAGCTGCTTCTGTCCCTGAAACGGTTTCTGCGGTGGCTTCTGAACATCATCTTTCGTGCGAAGTTTCGACGGACAAGCGTTGATAGTATGATCCGCCGATCCACAAACCAAACAGAGTCTTCGCATCCTTCGACAATCTCTTTGCACATGTCCGGGTAAATGGCAGTAGTTACAAATCACGCTCCTTCTTTGATCAACGACAACAGAGTTCTTCATTAGTGTTACGCCACGTCGGTTCACTGGAATACCTCTGCGTCCATGCGTTTGGCTCGGTGCAAATGCCGGCTTCCGTACTGTAACTGCTGGTTGCTGTGTACTCCCAGTCTTCATTGATAGGCTCTGCTGCTGTAACACCCGAGCCTAATGCTACTAATTTCAGTTACCGTTTGAACGTAGTGTGGTACTCATTTCATTTATCTTGCTTGATTGCTACTTACTGTAAATTTTTACCCGGCAAATTCATTTCTACATATAACAATTTTTTAGCATCTAAAATAAAATTAAAAATATTCATCTTGGCCTACTTGACACCCTTAACCCTGTTGTAGCGTCCGTGCATCGTGTTCTCGTCCCGTTCAGTGAAACGGGTGAGTTTGGACGGCTACGTGCACATACGTGTGTCCGTTTTGGGGGTATGCTTTTTGATCACAAAACACTTCATTTTAAATTTTGGATCCCGCTTAAAATTCTATTATTTCAATTTCAAATTTTTGGACCCGACCCAGGCGCGATTTGGAAATGTTTTACTTTGCGTCAAAATCCCAAAATTTTAATATTTTAAAACCACCGTATATTATTTTAACCATATACAATATCTTATAATCCTAAATCTTTTATTAAATCTTTTCCCTTAACCAGAATTTACCCCAACCAATCAAATTCCTTTTTTAAACCCCCTGGGCCCCATCTTTTCCTACGATTCTCTCTCTCTCTCCCTTTCTCCTTCTCTCTCTCTCTCTCTTCTCTCCACTAAAATACAAAATTCTCTCTCCCCGTATCTCTCTCTCTCATCTCGATCTCTCTCCTCTCTCTCTATCTCTCCTCTCGCTAACTCTCTCTCTCCTCGTCTTTTTCTCTCTCTATCTTTCTCTCTCTCTCCTATATATATATTCTTTCTTCTCCTCTTCTTTTCTTCACGAGCGCAACCCAGCACCCACCTCGCGCAGCCCTAGCCGCCGTGCCCCTCGCCGCCGTAGCCCCAACGCCGACACCACCATCACCGTCCTCGTCGCCTCCTCGCCCTCGACCGATCCACCGCACCTCCCTCCTCCTTTTCTCTTCTTCCCGTGCTCCCTGCACCAGCGCCGCGGCCACCTGAGCACCCCCTGCACCAGCGCCGCGGCCACCTGAGCACCCCCTGCACGCGTCTGCGCCACCCCTGGTCATCACCGACGATCACCAGACCACCCTTGAACGCCCTGTAAGCGCTTTCTCCATCTCATTCTTCCTTTTTCTTCTGTACTTGCTTCCTGGATATTTACTGTTATGGGTTCATGAAAGGTGCTACTGTTCACCGCCGGAGCACCGTCGTCGCAACCGACGATCTCGACCCCTTTACTGATCATCGTGAGCACCCCTTCTCAGATCCTCCTTCCCTCCTTCTTTGTATTTCTTTATATTTCTTTTCTTTCTTGTGCATGTCTTGATTTTTTTCCACTGTTGTATACTTGGCCGGAATCCGGTGTTGCCGACGTCGCGTCCCGACGTTCCAGTGAGGTACCCCGACCCGTGTGGTTCCATTGTTCGTCGTTTGGGTTCATTCCGTGAACCGTGCGCCCGTCGCGAGTTTCCCCGCCGACATTTTACGTTCCGTTTTTCCCGGTTCGCGACCCGTCGAGGCAAGTACCCCTTGCTACATGCTAAATAATATTTACATACATATTGATGACACCCTAAACCTGTAAATTTAACTTTGGTACGATCATTTCTCATTTTCATGTACAATATTGTTATATATCATTTTATCTTTAAACTTGGAACCTACAGTTTGCAATTGAACCTAATAACCACATTTACCTTTTTAATCACATTTTTAATATTGACATAACATATGGCATTTATCTCTATAGTTTTGTTCCATTCGGACACTCGTATGCATCTTAACCTGTAATAGCTGTATTGAACCTTTATATAAATCATTGCACCTCTAAAGTGCTTAAACTTGTTAGCATGATTAAAAGGCCATAATTGTCATACTGCATTCGCATAACATTGAAATCATCTCTGTGACACAACTGACAACTGTGCTGCTAATTCAGTGAATCTGCCTATTGCTTAATTCATTGCTTATATCATGTTGATGATAACCATGCTTGCTTGTATAACTGATTGTGAGCACACCCATGATATTGTTTACATCTTGACCTGACTTGCTACATATATATTGATCTACCCGACATGGTACCGTGTACTGCTTGACTTGATCTGATGTACCATGACCTGACCCGTTACCTGATCTTGTGTCTAATGCCAACAAACCTGACATGTAGTCCTTATGGACCGTTCCTGTTGTCCATCCAGACAAACCTGTTTACCTGATCCTGTGTTGGCATTAGTTCCTTGATTTCGGGATACCTGACTTGACTTACACATATAACTTGGGGGTATGGGGGAATCAAAGGTGAAACCTGACTTGTAACTCAACAGTTCACTACTTGTACTGATCAGTTTTAGAGGCCAGGCCCGCCTCGTGACGATGCTGCTGACATCGTTGGTCTTTATCCTTTCCCTGTTAGTGCCTAGCGGCACGTCTCGGTTTCATCCCGAGAGTCTTAGACTGTGGTCCCGGGCATGCACGGGATACTATTGAGTTACATCGATGATTCATCAATTTGATTTCAAAGACTTTAGAACAGAAAACCTGATAGAACAGTTTAGTTTACCCACTGCATATTACCCTGCACTGCTCTGACTTATATTGTTGTTACTCTTGTTTTATTCATGTTTATATTGCATTGCCTGCTACACTGTTCATATTATATTACTGGATGACTTGACGTGCTGACGTCTGGGTTTTGCATGGCCCAGATTCTGTATCGCTGTCGCAGCCCGAGCATGAGTACTTCAGCCAGCAGGCTGAGCTGTGAGGTGTCGGTATTAGTTAGTTTTTCTTTCTTGCATTTTATTCCTGATGTGAGCCCGCAGTATGGGACATACATTCCAGTTATTTTGTATTGGATCTTTCGCTTCCGCATTTTATTATTCTTGACTCATGTTATATTGGATTATGGACATGTTTATATAGTTTTATTTTGTTCTTGATATCTCTACAGCCGTAATGTGACTGTAGATGGATACTTCCTACCCACAGGTAGCATGGTTGGCTATGTAACGTGCCCATTTTAGCGTACTCTGGGAAGCGGGGCGTGACAGCTGCTCTCGGGCCGCTGTAAGTACTTGTGAGAAAGTGGTCAAACCCAGGGAGACAATCTGCCTCTGGATGTCCACATCCAAACTGCGCATGAACCTCCTTTCCCTATCAGCATCTTTGGCAACTAAAGGTCCAGCGAATCTACTGAGCCGCGTCCACTCAGCTGCATGTACATCCACAGGTGCGCCGTTCTGCTTCAAACTGATGAACTTTTCTTCCATTTCCTCCCGAGTAGTCTGCGGGAAGAACTTCTCCAAGAAACTCCTCGAAAAATCTGCCCAACTGATCGGCTTGGGCAAGCGAGTCTCTTCCACAAGCCACCATTCACGGGCGTAGTCCACCAACTGGATGCGTACCATATCCACCCTCTTATCTTCTGGGATCTGTGCCGCAACTAGTAAATTCTCTATATCAACCAGCCACTGCTCCGCTGGCAATGGCTCCTCTATCCAGTAAAGACAGACGGACCCAGTCTCCTCAAATCCGCCACGGTACCCACACGATCAACTGGTCTGGCCACCACATTGTTCACGGACTGCTGAACGGTCCGCAAACCTTTCTGAAAAGCTTCAGCTTACTGCTGGTTCAGCTCGGTCTGTCGCTTTTGATTCTCCAACATCCCACGGATTACTCCAAGTATAGCGGCTTCGTCAACACGCCTTCGGTACGTTTTCAGATTCTTTTCTGCCATGTTCCTGAAATCAAAGCACCAAAAGGATTAGCATGATAACAGATTCAAAATATAGATCAAGGATATGAATCAAGGCTAGAACTCCAAGTTACTTAAATAGAGTACCGCATTGTAACCATGCCGCAGTATCATAACTATAATCACATAACTCCACCCAAGTCGCCTAAGTTCTAGAGATAACCAAAAGGAAACCATGTTTCGAGTCGATATGCAAATGAGATTTGCATATCGTAAAAGTAGAATCAGGAGGAAGTTAAGATTCAAAAATGGCAAGACGGTAAGGTGGCAGGACATGTTTCCTAATCACGAGTATTCTGATTCGTGTATTGGGTCCAATACCCAACTACAAAGGAATCAAACCCGATTAACTTAAATACTATGGCTATGATACCAAAGAAACCATGTCACGCCCCGCTTCCTAGAGTACGCTAAGATAGGCACGTGACATAGCCAACCATGCTACCTGTGGATAGGAAATATCCATCCACAGTCACATTACGGCTGTAGAGATATCAAGAACAATAATAAAATATCTAATACATGTCCATAAGCCAGAATAAAACGAGTCAAGAATAAAATAATGCGGAAGCAAAAGATCCAATACAAGAATAAACTGGAATGTACGTCCCATAATGCGGGCTCACATCAGGAATGAAAATACCGAAAGTAAAATGAACTAACTACTAACAAGCCCTCACTGCTCAGCCTGCTGACTGAAATACTCCTGCTCGGCCTGCAGCAAAGGTAAAGAATCTGGGCCATGCAAAACCCAGACGTCAGTGCGTCATAACATCAAGCAATACTATAAACAGGGGTAACAAGACATGCAGGTATGAGCATGAACGGTAAAACAACAATATAAATAAGACAATGAAGGGTAGTGTGCAGTGAGTAATCTAAACTGTTCTACCGTGTTAACTACTCTCAAGTCTTTGAAATCAATTTGATGAATCATCGATGTAACTCAATAGTATCCCATGCATACCCGGGACCACTGTCAAGATTCTCGGGCTGGAATCGAGACATGCCGCTAGGCACTAAAACAGGAAATATGTATAGATGAATGATGTCACCAGCATCATCCCAAGGCTGGCCTAGCCTCTAAAACTGATCAGTATAAGCAAGCGAACTGTCGAGTTACAAGTCAGGTTTCATCATTGATTTCCCTATACCCCCAAGTTATATATGTTCAAGCCAGGTATTAATAATCTGAAGCTAATGCCAACACAGGATCAAGAAGGTACAGGTTTGTCTGGATAGACAACAGGAAATGTCCGTAGGGACAACATGTCATGACTGTTGGCATTAGTAACAAGATCAGTTAACAGGTGAAGATATGGTACATCAGGTCAAGTCAAGTAGTGTAAATAACTCCAATCATGTCAAGAAGTGCACGGTATCAAGTCGTATCAAGTAGTAGGTGTATCAAGTCATGTCAGGGGTGCACAAAATGTCACGTGGGTGCTCATAATCAAACTAAAATAAGCATGGGTATACAAAACAAGTATGGGGTACTAATGGAACAATAAAAATAGAACATTGTGATGTGGTATACAAATAGGTACATATTAAAGCATATGGATGCACAGTTATCGATTTGAGTTAAGGTTATAGTTCCAACATTAATTAAAATACACTTTATCAAATATGGAATGTTAATATTACAATATATTTAAATGATCTATGGATGCAATAATATGTATATTAGACGGAATGGATGCAAATAGGTATCCAAAAGTTATAAACTATTTAAATGGTACTATGGGCTGTGCAAATAAGCATTATGTGATTCAAATATGGATATGGATACCGTATATCGTAATCTAACATGCAACAAGATATGTTTTCAAGTTCTAGATCTAAAATGATATAAATGGAACATCGAAATGTTAAAATGGAACATGTGGTATTAGATTTAAACTACAGGTTTAATATGCATTTAAATAAGTATGTAATAAATTAAATAGCATGTAGCAAGTTTTACTTGGCTAGAAGGATCAAGAAACGGGTGTACGGAATGTCTCACATCGGCGGAAAAAGTCGCGACGCGCGCATGGTACATGGAACGGATCCAAACAACGCACAAGGTGCTCACACGAGTCAGGTACGCTCACTGTCTCATCAGGATCGTCGACGGCACGCCCGGTTTCCGACGAACGACTAAAGGTAGAGAACACTTTTAAAGAGAGAAGAAAGCACAGAACAAGAAAGAAAGAAAAGGGAAGAAAAGGGAAGAAGGGAACTCACTGGGGTTGTGCACTGGTAACGGGGAGACGAGATGGTGGCGACGAGATCAACGGAGCTCCGCCCAGGTACTGTGCAGGGGTGTGCAGGGTTCTTGGCTGCTAGGGTTTTGGTTAGGGTTTGGGTCACAGGGTTTCTTGGTGTAGGGATTTGTGAAGAGAGAAGGCAGGGGAGAGAGGAGAGAAGAAGAAGAAGATAATGGTGACGTGGTGAGGTGGTCGGCGGCGAAGGAAAGGCGACGGTGATGGGTTCTGCGATGGCGCAGTGGGTGTGCAGGCGAGGGTTTAGAAGGAAAAGAAAAGGAGGAAGATGGAGATGAGGAGGAGGAGAGGTTGAGGGAAGAGAGGCGACAAAGATAGGGTTAGGGTTTCGTGGAGAGGGGCTCAACGATGGGTTAAAGTGATGGAGGTTCGGGGTTAACGGCGAAGGAGAAGAAGAGAAAGAGTTTTTTGAAGAAGGGAGGTGACGGGATTCGCAGCGGTGACAAGATCACACACAGTGATCGCGATAGGAGAGAGAATGAGCGCGAGATGAGAGAGATAGGGAAAGAATGAGAGGAGAGAGAGGGGAAGAGAAAGAAAATTAGCGTTTTCTGAAGGAGAGAGAAAGAGAGAAGAGAGAAGGGGTTATGAGATGGGGGAGAGAGAGAGAGATCGGCGGCTGTGAGAAGGAGAGAGAAAGAGAAAGAGAAAGAGAAAGGAAAAAGAAAGAGAGAAACGAGTGGGGACCCACAAGCCAGAGAGGAGAGAGCTGGGGAATTGGTGAAGCAGTTGGGAAAAGATTTAAAAAAATTGAAAAAGGATTTTAATTTGTTAAACGGAAAAATATATGAACTGTAAAATATATTCGACTGTTTTTTTTTTAAATTTTTAAATAAATGAATTTTGGCGGAATACAAAAATATTTCAAAACGCGCCCAGATCGGGTCTAAAATTTCAGATTTAGAAAACGAAAATTATATGCAACTTCCAAATTTTAAAATGAATGATTAGGTAACGAAAATGCATACCCCCAAGAACGGATGCACGTACGTGCGTGTAGCCATCCAAACACGTCCGTTTCACTGAACGGGAAGAGAACAAAATGCGCGGACGCTACCACGGGGTTAGGGATAACATGCAGGCTATGAAATACAATTTTAATTTATTTTACGTGATCTAAATGTTATATGATAAAATGTGCGATGCCAAATGAAAAGTCAATATGCAGTATACATGAGATGCACATGCCTATTTAACAGGCCAGGGTAGTCTATAAATGTGAATCAAATAAGTTCAAGCAAGCGGGTCGGGTCGAATGCAATATCAAATGTAAAATACCATTCGCTCCCAAACACGATAAATCAATAAAATACCACAGATATAATAAATATGAGAACTGGAATTGGTATAAGTGTACTAGGTTGTTACAGTCGTCTCCCCATCTTCGATGCTGGGTCGAGGTAGGACTTCAAAGAGGATATTTCTCTTGTGATTAGCCGAATAGGAGGAGGCGAGTTTGCTCAGCGCATCCGCCTCGGCGTTCAAATTTCTAGGAATTTGTTCTACTTGGACTTCATTGAAGTTTTTCCGGAGCCTTTTTACCTCCGCCAGGTATTTTATCATGAGCGATTCTCGGGCTTCGAAATGACCGGTTACTTGGCCAACGACTAGTGCAGAGTCACTACATATCCGGATGGTCTTCAGCCCCACTCCGGAGGCGATTCGTAGCCCTGCCAATAAGGTCTCGTATTCCGTGGTTGATGTTTTTCCGCGTCGTTCGGGCCTCGGATGATCAAGCCTACCCCACTTCCTTCTTCTGTAGAGAATCCGTCTACATAGAGCACCCAGTCCGGGATTGGGCCGGGTACTTCCTCGACCGAGGGCTGTGAGTCGGGACTCTGAGCAGTCGTTTCTTCCCTCGTGGGAATGGTGCACTCGATAATGAAATCAGCCAGGGCCTGGGCTTTGATGGCACGTCGGGGTCGGTATTTGATGTCAAATTGGGACAGTTCCCATCTCCATTTCTCTAGGCGGCCCGAAGATTTGGGGGAGGCGAGGATATTCCCTAGAGGTATTTCTATGAGGACGAGGATCGTGTGCGTCTAGAAATAGTGTCGTAACTTCCTGGAAGCGACGATGGTGCCAGGACTATTTTTTCTATAGCCGGGCATCTGATTTCCGTGTCCATGAAAACATGGCTCACGTAGTAGACCGGCTTCTGCGTCCCTTCAAATTCCCTGACGAGTACAGAGCCTGCGGCTTGGTCGGAGACAGCTAAGTATAGTACCAGTTCTTCGCCTTCGACCAGTCTGGTGAGAAGTGGCGGGGTCGCCAGGTGGGTCTGTAGGGTGTTTTTTGTCACCCCATTGAGATGGAAATACGGGTCGCTTGTCAAGCGTATTACAGATTCCCTCTGCCTAGGGTAGACCTGGGTTTATTGATTGTGGGGATCCGAATCTCCGAAAACCGTAGACTAAACTGCCGTTAATTACCCTTCGTTTTTGGAGCGAATGAACCTCCGATTGACGGGTCAAACTGGTCATGCGGACTCAATGTGTAGTGTGCATGTGTTTTGTTTTGAGGGGTCTTGGGTATATCGGAGGTTTCCCAGAGTTTACGGGGGGCCCGGTACCCGGATAGCGGGCTGGGATCAAGGGGGCTAGCAGCCCCCTTGCGGGGTGCGGGGCAGCGCCCCATTAGAAATTTTTTCTAACGGGGAAAGTGTTGTAGAGTGTGTGTGTGTGTATAAAGAGAGGGATAATAGCATCTAAAGGACGCGTGGGCGCCAGTGCCTCACGTGCTTGGTACGCGGGCGCTGGACGCTGGCGGGAAAAAGGGGCTTAGCCCCTATACTGGGAGTTGTACTTCCAATTGACTTTTGGAGTTAAACTCCTGAAAAAAGGACAAAGGGACTTAGCCCCTTCAATGGGAGTTGTACTCCCAAAAAGAAAGATTTATTATTATTATTATTATTATTATTATATATAATTTATTGAGTTAAACTCCCAAGATATTTTCGGGGATGATGAAAGGGGGCTCTCTTCTCCCTTGAGCCCTAGATCTTCTTTTGAGCTTTGGATCTTCCCAAAGTGGGATTTTTGGAGATGGGTCTTCTTCTTCCTCCTCTTTATTGGCTGGATTTTGAAGGGGGGGGGGGCGAAACTTAAATGTTTCCCCTTTTAGAGATATGATGGGAGATTTAAGTTCTCCTTCAAGGGTTTTTTGGTGAAAAACTATTTATTTTTGGGAAAAAAAGAGTTGAACTCTTGATTTAATTCAGAAAAGGGGAAGAAGGTTTAGAACCTAGCTTTTGAGAGGAATGGAAAAATTCTTTTCATTTTATTATCATTTTGCCTTATATAGGCTTACAAATTTACACATAGCCCCTTGGGCTTTACAAAATGGCATTTTGCCCATCCCATGCATCATGTGCTCATTTCTTTTGTACATGAGCCATGCGCTTTACAAAAATTTGGCTTTATGCCCATTTTTCTTACATTTATTCATAAAAATTATATCAAAATTATTTATTACATAATTTTCATTTTGGCATGGGAGAGGCTGGCCGCGGGGCTCGACTTGGGTATGGGCCCACTTGACCTGGGCTTAGGCCCGTTTACTTGGGGTAGACTTTGATTTTGACTTGGTCAACTCAAGTGTAATTTTTTTTACCCCAACAGGGTCTTGAGTTGTTCTAATGCGTTTTGGCATCCTCGGTCCATTCAAACCTGGGAATTTTTCTGAGGGCTCTGAAGAAAGGGACGCATTTTCCCCCAGCTCTGGACATAAAGTGACTCAATACGGCCACCCTTCCGGTGAGTCGCATGATATCGGTATTGCTTTTGGGCGTTGTCATGTTAAGGATGACGCTGATTTTCTCTGGGTTTGCCTCGATTTCTCGATGAGTAACCATGAAATCGAGAAATTTCTCGCTTGTGACACCAAACGCGCATTTAGCTAGATTCAACTTCATCTTGTATTTTCGCAGAACATCGAACGCTTCGCCGAGGTCCGCAGCATGTCTAGTTGACGAGGCAGATTTTACAAGCATGTCATCGACGTAGACTTCCATTTTTCCCAATATGTGCTTTGAACAGTTTTTTGACCAGTCGCTGGTATGTGGCCCCGGCGTTTTTGAGTCCGAAAGGCATTACCCTATTGCAGTATACCCCCCGATTCGTAGTGAAGGTTGTCAGCTCTTCGTCGGCTGGATTCATTCGGATCTGATTATATCCGGAGAAGACGTCCATGAAGCTTAGTAGTTCGTGGCCGGCCAAGCTTTCCACTTGCTGGTCTATCCGATGAAGTGGGTAGTTGTTTTTAGAATAAGCCTTGTTCAAGTCAGTGAAATCGATGCATATGCGCCATTTCCCGTTTGCCTTCTTGACCATAACCACGTTCGCCAGCCAATCCGAGTAGACCAGGTTTCTGATGAAGTTGGCAACGAGCAATCGATCCACCTCGTCCTCTATCGCCTTATGTTTAATCGGCACAAAACTTCTCTTCTTTTGTCGGATCGGCCTGGCTTTCGGGTCGACCCCAAGCTTGTGGGAGATAACTTCGGGGTTGATCCCGGGCATGTCCGCTGGCGTCCAAGCGAATACATTCGAGTTGTCTCGGAGGAACCGGATTGGGCCTTCACGGATGTCCCCTGTCAAGAGAGAGATAGCTGATCTGGACCGTCCGGCCGTCAACTTGTAAGTCTACGTTAGCGCCCCGGCAGTCTACAGACGCCAAATGCGGAACAAAAACTTTTTAACTGGCGCTATCGTATACTTTAACCCGGATCTGCCATTGTTGCTAAACTAACAAACTGTAAAGAGTGTAGGAAAGTTATACCGAATGATCCGAGTCCTTCGTTCTTCAACCATCATCCCACGCTCCGTTGCGGCTGCTCCGATCTCGTCGATCTCCGATCTTTTTGTCGAGGTGGCACCACATGATCGGTTCTTTAAACGGGCTCCCGCCTCTGACTCGAGGCAACTCGATCGTCAAGTTTGCTAAAAGATACGACCAAGATTGATGTAGAGAATGAGTAGATGACATTGTCTCACTTCGTCCAAATCCGTGGACGATCGGTTAATGAAGTTGCCGTGGAAATCGGGTGATGGAATGAAATGAACTGTAAAATTCCATACACCCCGAATACTATCATAATCTTTTCTAGTCAAAATGAAACATCAAGTGAGAGTGAGGAGAGAGAGGAGGCCGGCCACTTTTATATGATGGAGGGAGGTGACCGTAGGAGCAAGTGGTGACCATAAGCTAAAAGCTTCTCACTTCAAAATATCTTAAGCAATCCAAAAGGAATTAATCACAAAGCATGAGTCATTAGGCTAGTCATAAAAAAACCATTAATGCACTAATGAGTCATGAAGCCTAGTCATCATCTAGAACCTTCTAGAAACTTCTAGAAGTACTGACTCACCATATCTGAAGAAAAGATAAATCCGTCTTTAACCGAATATTAAAAGACGGCTGATAGAAAACTTGAAACTGGCAACTTCCAAAAGTGATCCTGAAACGAATTTCAGGACAACCCCGAAACTGTATAAATATACCCGCATTTGTATTACGACCGAATACAAATGCAACTGAGACAAAGATATTATACCTACTCAATATAATACTTGGATCAGTATCATCTGTCCGAAAATCGACACGTGCGTAAACGCACGTGCATTTTCCGAACCCTGCCATAAAACCATACGGCCTCTACAACGTTTCGCCCGAACTTGGGAAACTGTCTGTGGGGGACTCTAATGACTCGTCAGTACCCTGGCAGTGGGTTTAACCACAAACCGTCAGCGGCACCAGCTATGCGTAACGGCTGCCCATGGACTGACCTCAAGGGTGGCCGAGGAGCGAACTCAAGGGAGACCGATGAGCGAACTCCTCCGAAAACCCTACTGAGCCTAACAGTGACAATGTATATACAGTCCGGTCCGTTCGTCAATGAGTATCGCATATCTGCCTAGGAGCTAGTAACGTCAGACCCCCAAGAGCAGTATAAGCCATGTCGGAGTGAAGCCCAATTACACCCTGAGTTACTACTGGAGTACCTACCAGTAAATCTCCTGCCACGGCCGTGGGCTTTGTGTAATGGCTCTCCTAGACACAGCACGATCTCGCCCCCAATACCGGGAGAGACGAATCCCCTGCCGATCCGCTCACGTGCCTCCATATGGCTCGGGACTGTACCTAAAAGCTACCTGTTTGCACGACTCCTTTGAGCCGTGGTAGGGTAGAAATCAAAGCACAGTGGGAACTCATACGAGACAAATGACGACCTCAGGTCAATGAACTAACCTGTACACATGTCACCAGGGAACTGCTATCTGACGATAGATATAATACTAACTAGCAGATTCCCGACGAGTCCTGTCCGGTGTACTCATAACCCAATGAGCACCTGTATACATCTTAGGTGATCCAACTGACACCAGTGGCTTGTGAGACCGGCCACCGCCCCTCGTCGGGGTCTCGACTGTACACACTAGTCTACTCCGGAGTATCGATGCCCTGTCTCGAAACTCCCACGACTAGGGACCACAATTAAGGATATGCATATAAACTACCCAACTCTCACGTATATGATCGCCATCATACTGTTGGTAGTAAAGCAAGATCCTAAGGGCTCTATCAAAGTGTAACATGCAATCAGTCACCTGAACATGTACACGACTGATAAAGGCAAACCAGATAGCATACTATCATCTCGAGTAAGACTGTCCTACCGGGATAAGTCCTCCGCAATCATTGCAATCACGTACCTGCGATCCAATAATTGACTATGAGGGCACTATCTCCAACAATCTCCCACTTACACTCAAGGCTAATATTGCGATGTCGACTACTCACAGCCCGTGTGAAACCGAACATCCAACTCCTCTACTAATCAGTTTCACAAAGCCCGTTTGTAAAACTATTGTGTTCGAGAAATAGCCTCAGTGAGTGGATCCGCCTAGAAGTATCTTTCAATATCTCTCTAAATCTCAAGTTCGCGGAGAAAGCCATCTCCCGAATTGAGTAGTACCTGTCATAGAATATGTCTGGATATCTGATGGGACCTTAGTTCATAAATGAACTGCATATCCAAACTTCTTAGACTGTATGGATCACTGAACCTAATCAGTATCCAGCACCATGCCACCCACAGTATCCTCTGGAACCACCTGTCCATAATACTGTCCTTCGTCAGAAGGAAAACTAAAACTCTGACAATCACTCTGTCATCCATGTCACCTTTGAAGCCTGGAATGATAACCGTCTCCCGAAAGAGGCTGCCGTTATCAAATCCATAGAACATGTACTAATGTTCTAAAACTGCTTCCTTATGTTTCTCCAGGATTGGATTAATACAAACTTATTGCATCTAGTGCAAAAACAACATTTGGTGCGGTACTTGACATCTCATGATTGACTCAATTGCCTAAGCAAGTGATCTGCCAATCATGCACATCCCTCTCCCCTTTAGTCTATACGACACCTTTAGAGAGGGTGACTCCATCACCTGCAGGTACACTACCATGCTAGGAGTCAACTATTCCAAAAACCATTAGAATATCTGTCAAAGTACCCACATTGGGAAACTACCCAAATCCAGATCTAAAACCATAGATCCAGAAACCAGAATGTCAAATATTATATCCATATCCTGTCTGGAGAAACAACTGTGTGACGACCATAGTACAACCGATCGTAGTATAGGAATTTTACTTCCTACTCTGTGTATGTCATCCAGATACCATGACATCACACCCTACTACCTTCTTAACTGATCCATCCCCTATTCTGATTGAAGTCAAATCCATGACTGTCACATCAAAATTAGATGATCTATCTCCGCTATAATTGCTCAAGTCTATAAATAGATATAAGCATCTTGCCCACTATGCTTCCGTTGCTCCCACTGACTACGACAACCCTCCTACCGGGTCTCATAACCTGGAACAACAGTAGTGTCAAGTCTGGGTAGATAAGAACCTCCCTGTCACCGTCCTTGAGCCTACCGAAGTACCTCTCGGGTGTCTGAGGTTACCTACCATATCTGCGGAGTGGCTATTGGAATGTCAAACCTGATTGAATGTATAGGTCCTATTAAATTTTCCGTAATTGTTCGCGGTTCTGGAATCACTTCCAGTTCTACTATACTCCCACTACTGTTTTCTGAAAAAGATCCATTTTTACTAAAACTGTGGCGAGTCAAGAACAATATCACTATTGATCTTCTAAATGGTAGAATATCAACCCTCGTCATAGCCAGGGTCAACCCACAAACAGCCATTACAGAAACGTGCCCTGAGTTATCCAGTGTCTGGTTTTAATCATAAGCTGGACAACTCCCCGTACCTTAGTTTCTTTTAAGGTACGAACTATTCTATATCCAATATATAGAAACTTTGGCACTTATTTAATTGGAACCATATTCAATCCATGCAGCTGTCTCCAGTGCATATCAACTTAATGGAAAGAGGCTAATCAGCATTACTCAACTTAGGAATCCATCCAATTAAGAGCAACCTGAAAGAGAAACACATTTCTCAAAACCATCACTATCATCTGAATACCAATCACAAGAATCTACATCTTCGATCTCTTTGAAGAATCCCGATACTTGTGACACCTGGTTCTCCACTTTATTCTTATACCCATAACTTCTCAAAACTTAGACCTTGTATTTCTACGAAACACTTGTCTAAATACTAGAGAAGTTATAAGTAAACAGAACAAAGTACGAGGACCTACCCCTTTGTCCTGAAGGACACTTGGACAACATACAATACTCTGTATAAGTCCGCTGAGTTAAACAACTCAAAACCTGTGCGTCGTAGGTAGAAAACTGTACCCTGGCGATTTCCTCAAATATCACCAATTACAACGAATTCCGATATAATGAGGATGATCACCTAATTCCCAATATCTTACTCCCACTCATCATCTGTAAAACCATACAGATATGAGAATGAAACCTGGTAAATACATACCCTTGGAGTAAGTGTCTAATCGGGAAAACAGTTTTTCTCTTAACAATGCACTGAAACATGAAAATGTTTCGTAGGGGTGTCTTGGTATTCATAGTAATGCCTCTTCCATAATCCAATTCATGACTTCAACCGTATATTTTATTGCCGTCTCTCCAAATCCCCTTACTTGTCTTTAGTCATTACCTTCTGCACACCATCGTTAGGCTAAATGGTTTTCTTCCTTCCCTACCGTTCGGCACCAGCCTATGGTTTGGAAGAAGACTATCCAGTAAGCATAATAGGTGTACCCTCCTAAACCAAGGAGTACTCGCAACTGAGAGAAGGTGATGATAAAAGACAACTGAATAATACCTTATTCTTTTAAAGGTGAAATGGGAGTAGCGATTAAGTACGCGGTTTTGGTCGTGAATGATATCAGTCGCAATTTACTTTGCCCTCTTTCTAATCCCTTTATTTTGTCTTTACATATTACCTTCTGCACACCCTACTTAGGCCAATTGGTTTTCTTCATTCCCTACCTTTCGGCACCAGCCTATGGTTTGGAATAAGACTATCCAATAAGCGTAATAGGTGTACTCTCCTAAACCAAGGAGCTCTCGCAACCTGAGAGAAGGTGATAATAAAAGACAACTGAATAAACCAATTCTATTTCTCCTGAACCTGGATCCATCCTCGAAGAAGTCCCTTTGAGTTCGTATATAACCATACGATGGATCTATCCAATGGAAGTGGATATCCGTAATAATACGGGTGTTCTGAGAAATTCAAAGGGTAAAAGAAGGAGTGGCAATGACTTATGCAACATAGACAATCCAAAAGCCAGTATTTTAAGAAGGTTCGGTTAACCTGGTCACTGAGTCATAGTCTAGGGTCGATCAAAGGTCGCTGCCAAAGAGAGAGAGAGAAAAGAAACACTCTGCGTGCACTTTAACCTAGATCAGAATGGTCATCATTTTATCTAATCCGGAAACCTCCCACTGTCCTGTCAAATTCTCCTCCAAACCTAAAGAAGAATCAATCGGGATCACCCGAAGAGTAAACCAACTCATCAGTGGGAATCGGGATCCAACTCTCATCGCATGTTAACGTGATGGAATGCATCCACGTTATTCATACTCCAGAAGGTATGCGCATACTTGGCAAGTTTCAGTTTCTTTAGAAACTCCCGATATCATTTTCTTGCCCCATGCTCTTATGACCTTGGCGAAAGTCAACAAATCATAAGTCACATGTCAAGTTCTGCCCGTCATTATCTTGTTAATTTGAATCCACCCGTACATACCCTTGACGAAAGCCAACAAGGTAATACGACTGTCCCAAACCAACTCATCTATCTATGCAACAAATGAATACCCAGCAGCTACCAAACACTATGCCTTGACGAAAGCCAACAAACATAGCTTGAATACTACTGACCATCCATAAGAAACGACGGAGGGCTACGACTGGTTTTTGGCGAAAAAACCTTTAACGTAGTGAACTTGATATCGCTGAAGGAACCTGATAGCTTTTTATAAAATATAGTGGCGAAAACCTTTTGCTAAAGAGGTCATTCCCTGTAAAGGGATCTCGGCTCTTTCCTCGTGGAATGAGGTGCAGGATATTCCACTGAATACCGCTATGCAAAGCAACATGTAATCGACTATAGTGAAGTTATTACCCTGACGCAAACTTTTGTCCAAGGGGTCTTTCCCGGTGAAGGGATATCAGCCCTTGCCCTGTCGAATGAGGTGCAGGATATTCCACTGAATACCGCTATGCATAACAAAAGGAAACGTCTTTGCAATAACACTTTTTAAATTGTTCCAACAACTGTAAACAGGTTTGTTTTAACTTTGCATTGATCAGAATCAACGCAGTCCCATCAATCAATCACACCAGAAAAGAACGAAAATAAAATGTACGTATATGCCATCCGCATTCGTCACTGGGTCCCGTCATCACCCGTTAGGTTACTTAACTAACGACAGAGCGGGGACTGGACTAGCGCGGGTGTAAAACATATACAACATCTAATAGTATATAAACCAATATACAATAATCGCTCCAGGCGTGATAGTATGCAACATTACAGAAAAGTAATAAGCATCACAGAACAATACAGATATCTGGGATCCCCGAGTTTCACAGAGCCGCTGCTGAAACTCGACGTTCCCCTGTCGTGTGGATAGCCTGTGCAATGAAACCTAGACCCCTACGGGTGCAGCAAGTTACCCGCCAAAACCTGAAGCGAGGCAGTCCCCACAGCATAATGAATGGAACACCCGGCACTTCACGGAATCCGGTAAATTGAGCACCCCTCCTTGGGTCAACCTGTACCCCCTACGAGTGCGGCGAATAGTCTGCCAATTCTGAAGTGGGGCCCCTCTGCCTCTCAAAGCCATGAGATGCGGACCCGTTGCTTTCCCGAACCCGGCTATCCGTGCACTCCGTCTCGGGGCAAAACCTAGTACAGTAATGAAAAATAGTACAATAGGTACATCGACCGCAACCTGGTCGTGCCCCAAAAGAATATTATACAACAGGCAGTGACGGCAGTCCACAAGTTGGACGCTCGTCCCGCAATATCAAATGTACAAATAAACTCAAACTGTACTACCATTGCACACTGCTATCCACCACGACAATTCCGCAACATCACAGCACAACACAGAACATCAACGCGAATGTCACGTTCGCAAACCCGTCTAAAAGAACTATAGCAATCAGACACGGTTTACCGATCAAATGACATTCCCGGTCGGAGATATAATATAAGCACTGTAAACTAACGTGTTTAAATTACGATCGACCAAAGACCAAATATCAAAAAGTGGGCCCCACTGCTTACTGGTGAACAGTAACAAAACCTGGGCCAAAACTATATATATCAAAAACCCCAAAATCCATCACAGAACCCACTGGAAAAATTTGGCAGCACGTGCTCCTCACATGGCCGCGGAAGCGCGGCCAAACCATGGGTTTGGCCGCCCTTCCGCGGCAGCTTGGAGGAGTCACGGCCCCAAATTTCTTCGTGGTTCTTAGAAAAGCCTGCACGGATTTTTAAGATATACAGAAATCAATTTTGACACCGTTTAAAATTAACAGAAACTGTCGGGTTGAAATTTTGCAATTTTGGTTTTTCGGTTCGATCGAAGTTTTGAACACGTTAGCACAAGTTAGTATAGCAAAATGGTTAGGCTCTGATACCACTGTAAGTCTACGTTAGCGCCCCGGCAGTCTACAGACGCCAAATGCGGAACAAAAACTTTTTAACTGGCGCTATCGTATACTTTAACCCGGATCTGCCATTGTTGCTAAACTAACAAACTGTAAAGAGTGTAGGAAAGTTATACCGAACGATCCGAGTCCTTCGTTCTTCAACCATCATCCCACGCTCCGTTGCGGCTGCTCCGATCTCGTCGATCTCCGATCTCTTTGTCGAGGTGGCACCACATGATCGGTTCTTTAAACGGGCTCCCGCCTCTGACTCGAGGCAACTCGATCGTCAAGTTTGCTAAAAGAGACGACCAAGATTGATGTAGAGAATGAGTAGATGACATTTTCTCACTTCGTCCAAATCCGTGGACGATCGGTTAATGAAGTTGCCGTGGAAATCGGGTGATGGAATGAAATGAACTGTAAAATTCCATACACCCCGAATACTATCATAATCTTTTCTAGTCAAAATGAAACATCAAGTGAGAGTGAGGAGAGAGAGGAGGCCGGCCACTTTTATATGATGGAGGGAGGTGACCGTAGGAGCAAGTGGTGACCATAAGCTAAAAGCTTCTCACTTCAAAATATCTTAAGCAATCCAAAAGGAATTAATCACAAAGCATGAGTCATTAGGCTAGTCATAAAAAAACCATTAATGCACTAATGAGTCATGAAGCCTAGTCATCATCTAGAACCTTCTAGAAACTTCTAGAAGTACTGACTCACCATATCTGAAGAAAAGATAAATCCGTCTTTAACCGAATATTAAAAGACGGCTGATAGAAAACTGGAAACTGACAACTTCCAAAAGTGATCCTGAAACGAATTTCAGGACAACTCCGAAACTGTATAAATATACCCGCATTTGTATTACGACCGAATACAAATGCAACTGAGACAAAGATATTATACCTACTCAATATAATACTCGGATCAGTATCATCTGTCCGAAAATCGACACGTGCGTAAACGCACGTGCATTTTCCGAACCCTGCCATAAAACCATACGGCCTCTACAACGTTTCGCCCGAACTTGGGAAACTGTCTGTGGGGGACTCTAATGACTCGTCAGTACCCTGGCAGTGGGTTTAACCACAAACCGTCAGCGGCACCAGCTATGCGTAACGGCTGCCCATGGACTGACCTCAAGGGTAGCCGAGGAGCGAACTCAAGGGAGACCGATGAGCGAACTCCTCCGAAAACCCTACTGAGCCTAACAGTGACAATGTATATACAGTCCGGTCCGTTCGTCAATGAGTATCGCATATCTGCCTAGGGGCTAGTAACGTCAGACCCCCAAGAGCAGTATAAGTCATGTCGGAGTGAAGCCCAATTACACCCTGAGTTACTACTGGAGTACCTACCAGTAAATCTCCTGCCACGGCCGTGGGCTTTGTGTAATGGCTCTCCTAGACACAGCACGATCTCGCCCCCAATACCGGGAGAGATGAATCCCCTGCCGATCCGCTCACGTGCCTCCATATGGCTCGGGACTGTACCCAAAAGCTACCTGTTTGCACGACTCCTTTGAGCCGTGGTAGGGTAGAAATCAAAGCACAGTGGGAACTCATACGAGACAAATGACGACCTCAGGTCGATGAACTAACCTGTACACATGTCACCAGGGAACTGCTATCTGACGATAGATATAATACTAACTAGCAGATTCCCGGCGAGTCCTGTCCGGTGTACTCATAACCCAATGAGCACCTGTATACATCTTAGGTGATCCAACTGACACCAGTGGCTTGTGAGACCGGCCACCGCCCCTCGTCGGGGTCTCGACTGTACACACTAGTCTACTCCGGAGTATCGATGCCCTGTCTCGAAACTCCCACGACTAGGGACCACAATTAAGGATATGCATATAAACTACCCAACTCTCACATATATGATCGCCATCATACTGTTGGTAGTAAAGCAAGATCCTAAGGGCTCTATCAAAGTGTAACATGCAATCAGTCACCTGAACATGTACACGACTGATAAAGGCAAACCAGATAGCATACTATCATCTCGAGTAAGACTGTCCTACCGGGATAGGTCCTCCGCAATCATTGCAATCACGTACCTGCGATCCAATAATTGACTATGAGGGCACTATCTCCAACACAACTCCCTCTATGATGGGAACTTATGCTAACGCTTCCACTGGGACGTCTCGAACTTCCTTTCGGTCGTCGCGGGTATCTAAAGACCCTTAAGGATCATGTGCGTCTTCAAAATCATCGCCTTGCTTTCTGGCGGGGGACATTGAGGTGAGGCAGATCTTGGCGGTTTGTTGGTCCCCATAGGCTCGGCCTATTCCCCCATTATCCAAAGGGAATTTGAGCGCAAAGTAGCAATTCGAGATCTGAGCCCGGAGGGCATTTAAGGTGGGGCGTCCCAGGAGAATGTTGTAGGATGACGGGACCTTAGCAACGAGGAAGTTCACCGGCACGGTTTGCGTCTTGCCCGCTTCCCCAATGTTGACGAGGAGAGTGACAAATCTCTCGGCCGGGACAGAATGGTTGGTGAACCCGGAGAGAACGTGGGAGGTCGGCTGAAGGTCGGTTGGACCTAATTCCATACGTTGGAAACAGTCGTAGAACATGATATCCGCTGAGCTCCTTGAATCGACCAATATTCACCGGACCTCATAGCGGTGAACTCGTGCCGTCATCACAAGAGGGTCATTGTGAGGAAGTGATATGCCGTGAAGGTCTTCGTCGGTGAAGATGATCGGGTCATCTTTCTTGCATTTCTTGTGGGGTGGATCACTTATGTTCTCGACTTGTAGGAAGTGGTGGTTCCCCCCACTTTCCAGAGTTGGATTCGTTAAAATGGCCATGATTTGTCCGATTGTTAACTCCCTAGGTGGGGTTTGGTCTTTTTGCTCCCGCTCCGTTTGTCGCTTGTCTCGTAGGTATTTTGCTAGGTGGCCAGAGCGGATCAATTCCTCGATGTAGTCACGGAGTTGTTTGCAACTTTCGGTCGGGTGACCCTGCGACCTGTGATAGGCGTAGTATGGGCCACGGAGCCGCTTGCCCGTCCTCTGGGTAGCTTATGGGAGCTTAAAGAACCTCTCACAAGCCTCCTCTAACAGCTCGGTCTGGGAAATGTTCAGAGGGGTGTACTCCTGGAACCTTGGGGAATAAGGTTTTGGGCGATCAACTTTCTTTTTCTCTTCCATGTCCTGTATTTTCCGGTATGTTTGGTCGCCTCTGGGTAGGTTGGAGTTCACCTCCGACTCGAGTTGGATTTCTCACTCAGTTCATGCTTTCACTTCGGCCATGGTCTTAGGTTGCGCCAATGCAAAAGAGCGGAACCACTCTTTGTGCCTAAGACCCGACCTCAGCGCGGTAATAACTGTTTCGTCGCGGTGCTCAAGAACCTCCAGGAGAGCGTTGTAGAAGCGGGTGACATACCCCTTGAAGGATTCGTTGTCTCCGCTCTTGACGTTGAACAGGTAGTCGACCGTCCTTTTCTGTCGTCGGTTACCGACCAAATGACCGAGAAATTTGGTAGCCAGCTCGTCAAAGGTCGAGATGGAGCACGGCCCAAGCCCTCGGAACCAATCTCGACCAGCTCGAATGAGGGTGGTGTGGAAAGCCCTGCATTGAGCCACACCCAAGTTGTCTTAGAAGCTCATGGCGGCCGTGAACGCGTCCAAGTGGTCCTTCGGGTCGGACTTTCCGTCAAAAAGAGACACTTTGGGCGGTTTGTTCCTGGACGAGACACGTTCGGCTAGGAGTCGTTCAGTAAACGGTCTTATGAGTGAATCAGCGGAGTACTTCGCCCCTTCGCCGGCTGTGTGGTAGTCCTGTCGTTTGTCCTCAATCTTCTTTTCGAGGGCCTCGATTTGTTGTTGGTACCTCGAGAATTCTCCATAGTCGGAGCACCGGCTATCTCTGCTCCGGGTTTGCGCAACGGTGCGGCTTCGATTTCGCTCTATCACTTTTCTTAAATCCTCGGACGAGAACCTTCTTGAGTAGTCCCGACGTTCGCCGTTTGTGCGACGTCGACGGGAGTAGGGGCATCGGTCGTGCCTGGAAGTAGGTGAGCTGACCAACACCTCCTCAGGGGGTGAGAGCACGCGGCGGGCGGCGGAACGACGGCCTGGTCTCCCTGAGATCGGGGTGTTGAACTGTCCGGCGCCCATCGGGTCATTGAATCATTCCCCGCATGTAGGTTGTAATTTCTAGAATCGGCGTGCCGGCATTCGTTAACATCAGGGTGAGCACGATTGAGGTCAAGGACCTGAGTGCGTGTTCCCGCCAGTATGCATACGTCCCCATCCTGGGGAAGGGGAACTGCGGTTTGATGGGCGTGGCCAGCCGCTTGAACGCGGGCGAGCGCATCCACCATCGCCGTGAGCCTGTCGATCCTAGCGGATAAAGCGTTAATGACGTTAGGAGGGGAAGTAGGACCGCTCCTGCCTCCGTTATGGAGGGCGGGGCGGCTCGTGCTAGGATCGTCGCGGTCGTAGCTAGCCATTGAATCGAAGGCAGAGGATCAACTTTTTGTGGTGGAAAAGTCTTTCGTTCCCACAGATGGCGCCAGCTGATGGAGGTGGAAATCTCTCTCAGATATTGTTCTCCGTCGATCTTGCTGCAAGCTTTCTTCAACGGTTGAGATTGGGAGTGGAAATCGGACGTATGGATCTCAATAGGTTGTTGTTGACGCCGAGCTACCTGCAAAGAAAGTCCCGGGATGGATGACCACCGTAGGACCCTCCGACGATCAAGTAAGTACCGATGTATAAAGGCAGGGTAGCGGCGTATTGGAATCAATTTTGACTTACCTCCATCGTTTGGAAGAGGGGGTTTATATAGTGGTCGCGTGGGAGCGATCCGACGCGAGATTCCCGCCGTCCGTTACGCCCTTATGGCATGTTCGCGTTGATGGCGGGATATACCCATTAATAGCGAGATACGCTTGTTAACGGAGAAACGTGCCAGCGTGGGATGCGGGACGTGGAGCGGCGGAAATCTCGTTCTAGCAAAATTCACGGAGCCGTTACAAGAGCGCTTGGGCGCCGTCCTCCGGATTTGACAGGGAGGCCGACGAGTCTTAGCTCGGTAGATAGCTCGGAGTCGAGCGAGGAGGTTGAGGAGTCTCGGCTGCCTGAGCGCATATGAGAGGTACTCTGGACAGGCTTTTCCAAAAGGTCGGGTACCACCTCGTCACGGGATTCCGATGAAGTCTCGTAATGTGTCGCACTGATTCCCCGTCATAGCCTCCAGAGGTCCAGAGGATATACGCTGACAACACGCCATCTTCCACGTGTCGCAATCTGGGGTGTTTTCGTTCATGAGCCTCATTAAGGGGTGCCAGTAATTAGCTTAGCTTTGGGTTTTTTTTAGTACAAAACCCTTTTTGTTAAGAAAATACTACAGTATCAATAATAAAAAGCTTTAAAAGTAGTTTTTAAACAAAATAATTTGAAAAGATTGTTATAGTTATCAAAAAGTTCAACATTTATTACAAATTTAATAAAATCAATAGTCAACCGGGCTTTTAAAAATTAAAAGATACATGATACATTAATAATAAATTTAATTAATACATATATAGATAAAATAAATTAAATTCCAGAATTAACGAATCAATTTATTTTGTTGATTTTTTCAATATAATAACGATTCATTGCACATGCCAAAATATTAGTCTGCATCTATTCAAAGGAAAGCGGATAACTTGTCCGCAAGAGAAGACTTAAAATATAAATTTTAATATTTTATAGTTTGCAGCAGACATATATAATAACAATAACAAAAAGGTATCCAACAAGAAAACAAACTTGCTCAGCTCGATTCTACTTTTTTGTGTCATCATAGTTTTTTTCATAATAATCTCTAATCTTTTGTCAACTTCACAGATATATGATCCTCATCTTCTTATATATGGTTTTTTCAGAGATTAAAAAAAATTGCCGAATTTAAACAGTGGGTGGTGCATGGATAACCTGTGTATAGATAAATGTTTCAATCATGTACAGATTAACGAGCAATTTAAGAATATTTGTTATGAAAATGTTTAGCAATTTAAAAGGAAAATAATTGTGTCTATAGGTTCTGTGGAATTTGAAGGCATTAACAATCTTTAATGAAAACAATAACTATACTCAAATTTTCATCCTCAAAAATCTGAAAGCAGTATTCATAAAATATGTTTAATATGAAGTATTAAATGTAACGACTAGAAAAATTAATGAAAATTCTTTTGGATATTTTCAATACAGACCAGGTATATCCCATGAACCCGTAGGTCAGATCAACTCAAGGTAAAATTCATAAACCAGCGGACGGATCGACTCGGTGATACTTTTAAACAAGCTGACCGAGTACGGTAAGTTTTTAACGAATAGTAGAATTTTGGCCCGTGACCTAATTTTACGAGTTAACCCACGTCTCAAGCTGGTGACCTCATTATTAACACCTCTTGCTGCCAATTTTGTAGCCTTAAGAAATTTCGAGGAGTAGATTATTTCTACTATAATTTTCATATGTCGGATGCATGTATGTTAGATATTATGAAAAATATTTAGAAAGATTTTTTTTTAAAAAATGGTAGGAATAATAATATTTTGAAAGTTTGTAATAGTTACTCTTTAAGATTTGAGATATTATATATCTATAAAAAAAATGAATATTATATTCTTGCAAATTTTGGAGAAATTGTTTTGAAAATTGAGATTTCCAAGGGCTGATTAAATCGTGACTTTGGTATGATATTCACTTCTCATGAAATAATAATAGGCAGCAAATTGTGTTCCTAGGGACGAAACCTGTGCCTTTCAAATTGTGCCCAATGGATCAGGCCTTTTAAATTGGGTTCTCCACTAAAGTTTAATCCGGATAAATTATCAATAGAATCACAATCTAAGAAAATAGGGAACGAACACAAGCGTCGTCATCCACCGTAAGCTTAAATCGCAAAACTATATTCCTCTTTCTCTACAAGTTCTCCTTTTTCCATAGCCTACATCCCTTATGAAGCCGACGGCTTCCTAGAACTTTATGATCCAAAATTATCAATCCTAAATAATAACCATAATAACCCTAAGATCATATATATAGCCTATACAATTTAAGTTATAATAAGTTACCAAAAATTACAAAATTTTCACCAAATAACTGAATTTTTGAGATAATTCTCGTTCCGAAAATTCGTGCTTATCTGCAGACAGACGTCTGACCCTTTGATGGGCAGATGTCTGCATTTGCTCTGCCAAAAGGCGGAGTTCTTGCCAGACGTCTAAACATATGAGGTCAGACGTCTGTCTCTTTCAAATGCTTCAGGAGCGTAGCTGGACGTCTGCGGCCTACAGAGGCAGATGTCTGGTTTCTGCTCTGGATTCTAGTTCTTAAATACCAGACGTCTGTTGCGTCTTGCTTTAGATGTCTGGTCCTTTTTTGGCTGCACGATCTTGAACAAATACGAGACACGTGGTATGAAATTGAGTTCTCATGAGATAATAATTGGCTGCAAATTTTTCGTCGGCCAAAAGTTTGGTTTTAATTTGCAAGCCTTTTAAATTGTGCGCAATGGATCAGGCCTACATGAGTTCAGGTTGAGCCTAGCCTGTTCTCCACTGAAGTGTAATTAACAAAATAAAAACCGGCCCGCTAGGGTATTGTCTAAAAACCCTTGATATTTTCAAAATTCTTTGGAAAGGTCTGAAAAAGCCTTCTGGGCTGCATTTCATTTTGAATTTTATCCTCTCCAACCGTTTAGATATCACATGCAACTAGTATAAAAGGGTTTTAATTGGGCAGAGGGTTTTTTACACAAGTTTGAAGCGGCCCGAGGGCTTTTGACAATTCACCCATCTTCCAAATATCCCACACCCCAAAAAAAACCCTCCACATATGATCCACAATACCTTGGAATTTTATGGATTTATCATGCTCATAATATTTCAGGACAAATTGCAATAAGTGAACTATGTATATGCATTGATCCATAAAATAGAGCCACTTTTTCTATAGCTTTGTGTGTGTGTGTGTGTGTATATATATAGAGAGAGAGAGAGGTGTTAACGGAGAAAATGTGCCATAGGAGGGAATTTCCTCCTATGGCGTCGGAAAAATGTATCCTTCATGATTTATTTCGACGATCGACATACATCACCTCCATCTTTATCATCTCAGATGTGGATACACCAAATTTCATGTGATTATACCATTTTTGATTATACCATTTTTTACCGTTGATTTAGTTGGTGCAAAATTAATGGTTTACCGACAATAGAACTTTTATATTGCTAATTCAACAGTGAAAAAGTGGTGGAATCATATAAAATTTGGTGTATGCACATCTTAGATGATAAAGATGATGATGATGGATGCCGATCGTCAAAAAAAATGGAGGTTGTATTTTTTCGACGCTATAGGAGGAAATCCTCTCCTATGGCCTCTTTTCTCCATTATTTGCCATAGGAGGAAATCCCCTCTTATAGTCTCTTTTCTCCGTTATTCTCATATATATATATATATATATATATTCCAAACTTACATAAGTTGAAGGTATTTTGCAACATAACTTTTTGTTATATTTAAGTGGTTGCCTCTATTGCCTCACTGTCTTGAGGAAAGTTGCCAAATTTTGGATTTAACATTACTTCATATTTTGATATAAGTTTAAGAAATATTAGTTTATATTTCCATTTTTCCGAATATAATATTTAGTTTGGTTGGATTTTATTAAGGTTGTTAAGTTTAGATTTTATTTTGTTAAAGTAATATTAGATCAAGGATATTTTTATGCAAGAGGTCTTATTGTAACTTTTTTGGAAATAGTTATTGGTTTAATTAATTAAATTTTAGAGAAATTTTATATGTTGTCCAGTGCTCAAGATTTTATCTCCCCATGCCGTCATTACGCTAGCTGGTACCAGAGCATGGTCTTTTCTGTTCTAATGGCCGCCGACGAAGTCATAGACAACCCTATCGGAAACCCGTGATGGCACATAACCGACACTATAATCACCACAATTTCATCAGCCACCGTCCAATCGTACCACACCACCACCGCCGCCATCGCTTCAAAACGTTCCGCCCCCTCATCACCTCATGCAAGACTCCTAAATAAAGTTAACATAACTTTTCCATCAAAAGCCATATATGAGAACGTACTCAAGGACTAAAAAGAGATCATCAAAGTATGCATTGGCAGCACCATTGATCGAAGACGTCAACAAAGCTGGGTGTCAATCTACGGAGAGAAAGTCGAAGTATTTTACAGTCGTCACAAACATGATGGAGATACTTAACGAGTCTACAAGCTTAGATGGTTAGGTTTAGATTTTATTTTGTTTAATTCTTATTAGATCTAGATGTTTTTATGCCTATACGAGAGGCCTTGTTGTAGCTCTCTTTATGAAGTTATTGGTGTAATTAAAACTTTTTCTGTGTAGATTGTAGATGGATGCAGATGAACTATCAATCTAGTTTTTCCTTTCTTTTCCTTCTGCTTTTTTCTGAACTCTATCAGGCATGATTGGAATGGTAAATAGTGATTGTGTAAAAAAAGGGGAGGGGGGGGGGGGGGGGGCGGGGGGATTTTGGTAAGTGATGATGCGTTTTAGAGGGAGTTATAGTGGGAGACCAATGGTCAAAGCTTTGTACAATGATAAGGGCAGGGGCAGCTGCCTCCCTTTCCCCTGCAACAAAGGCGAGGAGAGAGGGAGAGAGGGAGAGGCCCCCAAAAGGGGTCATGTCCTTTTCCTTTCTTTCACCCTCCACCACCTATTATTGTTTCCAAATCTATATCATCCAACAAACATATCCACACATTCACTCACTCTCTCTCTCTCTCATTAATTTTGATTGCAAACCCCAACATGACACACACTCGTTCTACACCTCAACTACCAACAAATTATGTGTGGATGGCACAAGGACAGACACCATGGGGGCAGCCAATAAGACGCCATGCATTACTGTATTGCATATAAGAGGTGCATGACTCAATAATGGCATCTTTTTCTCATCCACCGTTTTTAACCAACTCACTCCCTTAATTACCCCCATTGATCCTCTTGGTCAAAATGACATGAATCATGAAGGTACCACCGAAGAGAGGAGATGCGTTTCAAATATGTATATCAATGTGCAGCAAGGTCTCAAAGCTTTAACGCTTTCTTGCTTGATAGGTTGAGCGCTTTTTCTTATGAGGTGAAACATACGCATCTATTATGTGATGATAGTGAAGAGTCCGTTCGTGCATGCCGCCGAACCAAATATAGGTTTTACGTACTGGGGGTTAAAACTGAGCGAATTTTGCTGGAGATGAAATGTAGAATACTATTTATGCAATGTCAATACGTTTTAAATGTATACTTAACTGGATGGTTGGGATACCAATTTAAGTTCACCTTCTTTTTATTTATTAAATTTTTTAACAGGATGAATGTGTTTGCTGGGTGCTAAAACTTTTTTGACTGTTTATTAAAACTTGTACATGTTTAAAGCTGGCATATTTTTTTTTTTTGTTGATGGAGGAAAAGAATGGATGAGACATCCAGGTCAGGTCAGGTCAGGTCAGGGAGACGTGTAGATTCCGCAGGCTCGATTGGAGAGATTTTAATGCAGGAAGACATCAATCATTGGTTTTGAAAGGCTTTTGGAGAGTTCCGCCACCGGTCTTCGCCAAGATGATCCTCTATCATCTTTTTTATTCAAATTCGTGATGCCCTTCTTTTTCTAAACTTATACAAGAAAAGATGAGTTCCGGTGGATTTAAAACTTCATTGACATGAGCTCTCTTGGTATTTCTAATTATATACTTTATGCCGATGATATTCTTGTTCTTGGAAAAGGCGACGCCCGAAATCGTCTGTGGTTTTAAATGAAGTACTCAATTTCTTTGAAAGCGTTTCCAATCTACGAGTGAATATAAATAAAAGCAATATATTTTCCTTATCTACCATGGTTTTGAGTTTTAAGTCGTTTGTTCAAACACTTGGTATGGAAGAGGGGACACTTCCTTTTACATATCTCGGTCTTTCACTCTCTTCCAAAGGTCTTAGTAACTCCATGTGCCAATCTTTCATAGATAAGATGACATCAAGATTTAGTTGATGAAATTTCAAACTTCTCTTCACGGCCAGGAGTTTTTTCGATCGACCTTACTCGCTTTTCAAATGCATTGGTCTAAAGTCTTCCACCTTCCGAAAATGGTTTTAGAGAAAGTAAATCTATTTGTCGTGGATTTTTATGGGGCAACTCAAAACTTTGCAACATTAAATGGAGTGATATTGATAGGCTAAAAAAGCAAGGTGGTTTGGGAATATATACTCCACATGATTACAATCTGGCATCACCGCTAAATCTTTGCTGGAAACTTTACCAGCTTCATGGGCTCTCTCGATTTTTACAGCACCTTCGATCGAGAAGATACAATTTACAAACCTTTTGGACCGCTTCATCATCGTGAAGATATCCTATCATGAGAAGTATTCTTTATACACAAAATGTATTTAAAGATAGAGTTGAATATTAGATTCATGATAGGACTTCAACTTATCTTTTTCTAGATTCTTAGATCGAAGGAGGATCTCTTTTGGATATTTTTGGAGAGCAACTGACGTATATAGTATTAATGTTCCTATTGACACCAAGCTTTCGGTCTTTATTCGAAATAGGGAATGGATTTTTTCTTATTCTAGTTTACCCAAAATGATTGAGACATGGAGGTTGATTCGATCGATTAATATTGATGGATCTACCACTGACGATACTTTATTTTGGAAACCATCTCATTTTTTAATATTCAACACAAAACCGGCGAAAGCATCTTTTCTATCACAACCTTCCTTAATATATTCTTGGGCTAAATTTGTTTGATTTCACAAATCCATTCCGAGAAACACTTTTGGTCTATGGCAATCCATTCTTGGAAAATTGAAGACCCTTGATTTACTTCAAACAAGGGGTATAGGTGAAAGAATGCATTTTATGCAAAGCTAAATCTGAAAGTCATATGCATCTTTTTTTTGAATGTGAATTCTCTAATTGGGTCGTCCGAGCATCATTAGCGCATTGCAAACTTTACAATCCACCATTTTAATCTACATGACATCATAGATTTTATCCTAATGAATGTCTCATGCAAGAAACCAATTAGAGCACTCATTCGTATTGCGGGTGCAAATGTCGTTTTGCTTGTTTGGAAAGGACAAAATTATTGAAATTTTAGGTCTCAATTGAGATAAAAAAATATTGTTCTTCGGGATGTTATCTCCAATATTTCAATTAGGATGGTTAAATTTTTTGATGCCACGGATCTTGGTAGTGGACCAATTACTTGAAATTGGAGTGCACTATCTTCTTTTTTAAAAGTGCGATTTTGAGCAATTGTCTTGTAATAGCATTGATTTCGTTTTCTTGTAATTCGTTTTCATTTTATAATAATCTCATTTTAAATATATAAAAATTTGGGGGTTTTGCCCTGGCCCTCCGGCAAAAACAAAAGAAGAAAGAAACCCTATCCTTTTATTTATTTTGGGTGTCTATATTTTCTTCATCTCAGCCGGGGTAGGCTTGCTCCACACAGGCCTTTCATTGAAATTCTTTCAATTCAATTTTGAAGACCTTCCTTGTTTAATTTGGGTAGTTTTGAAATATTATTGAATATTAATTAAAAGGAATTAGGTAATACTCATGTGCAGTTGTTTTGTCTTTCGAATCGATTTTGAAACTATGATGAACATGTTTCTAATTTGTTATTATATATCTATATAAAGTGCGGATCCTTTAGCCTAGCGGGTTTACGTTTTTCAAACTCACGAACATTGTAGGGTCCTACGAACAATCTGCTCTATTTAAGTTGTTCTATATGTCTTAGATGGTGAATGGATGAAAGATCGTATCGATCGGAAGTGTTTTGCATGTGTCGAATCCATCAGAGTCTTATGACATCTTCCTCATGTATGACGGCACTAAAGCAACGGACTCCGTCAGAACCTTTTATTCAGGGTTTTTTGCAGCTAAGAATAATTAAGCGTCATCTATTTATTTAATTTACATTAAAATTTGTATGGATGCCAATGTTTCTGACTAAATTATGAGGTTGCTTTCTGAAGTTCTGGTAAGTTTTTAAAAGTTTATCGGCCCACTATTGCCTTTTTGAAAAATTTGAGAATATTTGCAATATTAATCATATGATATCAACATCCAAATCTATTGACAGTGACAATGTGTATGCCCACATGCTCAGGCTTCTTAATATATATATATATATATATATATATATATATATATATATAAATTAGTAGTAGTACATTGATAAAGAGCTATCCTTGTGATCTATCCTTGTGATCAATTAATTAGCTAGCTTGTTTAGGTAATCATTCTACAAATATTAAACGGTCAAGATCAAAAGTTACTGAAATCTCATGAAACATGCTGATTCAAGAGTTCTTATTTTCTCTCATTTTTTTAATTTTAAAAACTAAAACGAGAATGCATGGCCCCGGACGTTCTAATATTAAATGAATTTTTTGACGAAGATAGTTAGCTAGTATAAATTAAATTAGAAAAAAAACAGAAAGTTTGGAAACAGACGTCTAAAACATGATGCATAAACTCAAAGCATCCATGCATATTCTCAAATTTAAATCTGAAGTTAACTATATAGAAGGAGAAATTTGGATAAGTTAAAAGGTATATAAGAGAGTATTTAATTATTTGGAGTCTAATGAAAACAAGAAAGGATTTGAGGAGATACAAATATAGAAAGAAAGGAAAAACCATTTTAATCCCTTTAATTTTTTTTAATTAATTGTATTCTTAATAACACTTCC
Organism: Agapanthus africanus; assembly: GCA_030015575.1. Lineage (NCBI taxonomy): Eukaryota > Viridiplantae > Streptophyta > Magnoliopsida > Asparagales > Amaryllidaceae > Agapanthus > Agapanthus africanus. Next base: position 9,849,118 of record JASDDO010000028.1, on the reverse strand, counting down.
GTCTCTTCTCTACTATTTTGATGCCAAGGAACAGGGGTTCTTCAAATTAAAACCGAAAATCTGATTCTTAGAAGACATGTGGTATGAAAAAAATATCATAATTTTGAGAAAAAATATTTTAGAACCATAACTATCTTATTAAATCTTTTAAAATAATAAACTAATAACAAATTGATGTAATATAAAGAATATATATTTTTTAAATAGCATAATTACTAAATCAATAAATCGCCATATTATATTCTTGGCTTCTTTTTAGTTTTAATTATGTGCATATATGGCACATACCAAAATGCTAGCTAGCAGTAGATTTAACTTATCATAAATCTATGTACATTTCTTTTTCTTCTTTTACATTAAAATTACTCGTTTTTTTAATTTATCATAAATGTATGTACGTTTCTTTTGTATTAAAAAATTACTTTAATTGTGTCCACAATAGACTTATACTCTCTATGGGGCATGTCCAGATCGATATCTAGTTTATTTTACATATCTCTCTCTCTATTAGAAAAATATCTCTACTACTGAACTAAGGATCATATGGTTTTTCATCTCTTTTCATGGAAAATAAATTCAAAATATAAGAAAAATTTAGTCACCATCAAGATGATCCAGTCATCAAATTACAGTAAAGTTGTCTCGCTTTCACCTCTCTCGCCACTCCCCCTCTCTCCCCCCAACATTTTATTTAGAAAAGAAAACAACAATTTGGACGAGGACCCGCCATTTTAAATATTTAAGCTATATGTGTATCATTCTTATAAAATTTATCTGGTTGTACACATGTGAGATAACCTAGTCAGAAAAAACCAAGAGACATGCGTTGATACATGCATACAAATTATATATTAATTAATAGCAGAAGGGATACCATTATAATTTATATATATAAGTATGAAGCAATGTATCCGTACATCTATTATGTATATAGATTTTCTGCATACACAAATTAATTGAAGGAGAGGGAACAAGATAAGAGAAGATGGTACATGAAGCTAAGACTAATGTGATGATATCTGGTCCCTGGGGGGCCCCTGCATGCCTAACTTTTAATATTTGATGCTAACGTACAAGTTATGTTATGGGGCCAAAACAAATAAATAATGAATGCATGAGATGAAGCCTATTAATTTTATGGGTTTTCAATATATCGTGCGCATCAAACTTAATTAATTCTAAATACAATCCTTAAAACTTACTATTTTTAAATACAACCCTCAAATCTTTTAACTGGATTAAATAAGATCCCATGATTAATTTCCATCCATCTTGGTGTTAGTTCTTATCGACAGGGGTTAAAATGACCAAATACCCTTTAATGATTTTATTTTTCCCTTTAAATACCCCATCAAAGTACCATTGATGTTGCAGCTATCCTCCTTCTAACTTAATTAAAATCGACTTCAATACAGTCATTATAGATTAAAAAAATGCCCTTAAAACACAATTAAAAAAGTAGATAGTATGAAACCTTACCTTTTGTGATCAGCTGGTGATGGAGGTCCTTTTTAGGTCTCCGTCAGATGTTGTCCTCCGTCGATCTCCCGGTAGATTTTGGAGGTGATCTCCTGTAGCGTGTGGGTCTCAATGGGTTTTGAGGAGATTGGTGGTTTGAGGAGTTTGCGCCGAGTACCTGCAAGGAAGTCCCGGGGTGGTTTGGTACCACCGAAGACCCTCCGACGATCAAGTTAGCACAGGATCCCAGCAGAGTAACGGCTAAGTGGGGTCAAAAAAGCTTATTTGACCCCTCTGTGATGGGCGTTTATATAGTGGCAGCAACACGCAGCAGCTGACGCGAGAATCTCGCCGGCAGTTACGCTCCCGACGTCACGCCCGCGTAATGAGCGGATCGTCCGTTAATGGGGATCGTGATGGCGTGGAACGTGGGATGTTGCCGGCGGAGAATCTGCGCATGGCGAGATTTGTGGAGCGGCGGTTACGCCTGTGAGTGGTGGAGTTGGTAGGTCAGAAAGACCGAGGAAGATGGCCTCGGCAAGGGAGAGCTCGGGGACGAGTGGGAGGGCCGAGGTATCTTGGTCCTGTGGTAGCTCGGGGCAAGCTGAGAGGCCGAGAAGGCCAATTCGCAGGGGCTCTGGAGAGAGCCAGCTTGTGCTTGCAGGTCGGGTACAGGGGTGGCCTGGCCGGCCCCTGTGGGCCCTTTCTTCTGAGTTCTGGGACACGTCATCTGCCACGCGTCTTGATCTTGGAGATCGCCAATATAGAGCATCATCATTAGCCCCCCACTCTTGTCCCGACCGGCTAGCGGGTCGGGTCAGGAGTGGACTGCCGGGCCGCCCGGGATGAGCTCCCCCCTAAGGTTTCGTCGGGACACGTCCCCGGGCTGTCAGCTGTCTTTTCTGCCAGCGAATCAGGGCGAGATCTCTGCATTTAAGGGAGGTGCGCCGGTTCGTGCATCCTGTCACTGAAGCGACGGTCCATGTGTCAAGCGTCGGTTGGCCGACGCGACATGTGCAGACCTACGGCGTCTGATGTGGTGTGGTCCAGTGTGGGAACGACAAGTGGAGCAATCGGAGCCGTTGGACGCGAGGAGGCGCTTTGGCGGGAGATGAAGGGCGCCCTTGGTTGAGTGTAACAACTCCATTTTTAAAGTACAAAGAATTGATTTAAATTCAATGTATACTTGGAGTATTTATTGCGGCTGATATCTTTTTAAGTATTTATTTCACTCCATAATTACAAGAAGGAGCTTGTAGCTCATTGGTAATACCTTGCACTGCTGAACCAAGCCACCGGAGTTCAAATCCCATGCCCCACATTATTTTTTGTATTTATTTTGTTATAATTTTTTTTTGAAGTCAACGGTAAAAAGGCCATAACTCCCAAAATATGTACTGGACAACAAAAAGTAAATATACCAAATTGTACCCCCGAAGAATCCCCGGCCATTGGACCCCTGACTCAACCCGACTCGGCGCCTTCGGCAGGCGACTCGGCCGACTCGGTCCGGCGCCGCAGGCCGGACTTGGCCGGACGGCCGAGTCACCAACAGAGAAAAGTTGGGTCTTGACCTGGTCCACCCTCCTGCATACTCTAAATGCTTGGATCGGTTATCATTTGGCCAATAAATCTTTTTTACTCCAATGTTTAATGAATTTTTAATGATTTTGTATATTTTTATAATTTTTTTTATTAAAAACCCTAACCCTAGCCTAACCCTATATAAACCCCCATACCCTCTACCCTCTCACCCTACATTCTTAAGTCCACTCTCTAAAAATTTCAAGAGAACTTGGTACGTCGGAAAACGAGCGAAAGGCGAAGCGCTGTCGAAATCGACGGCGAAATCCCGACGATCGTACTAGGACCTCTTCACGACGTTTCGACGCATCGACAAACCCACTACCTTCCTATCACTCTCTAGCGTTGTCCAAACCCGTAAGTCCCTCTTTTCTACCTTTCTTTTCCTTCATAATAATACGACTTTTTAAAACCCGACGGAAATCGAAATAAACCGACTTCCGATTCGGTTTTCTATCAAATCTCACTTGTCACTAATTCCATAATGCTTAAACATATTCATGTTGACTACTAATCACTTAAAAATCAATTTGGATAAAGTTTCTCACATGAAATGATAACTTTTGCAAAATACCGTATTTTCGCACTTAAATACCACCATATTTAGTTTATCTCATTTAACCCCTAAACATTGCTATACCTTAAAATAGATCACGAGGTAATGACCTACCTCCACACACACGCAAATACAACCCTAATTGATATCATCAAAACTTAGAATACGATAATACAAGATTTTTCATTAAAATACTATTTTCTTTATAAACATTTTCTGAAAGTTCTAAGTTGTATACAATTTTAAAACAAAATCTTTTAATAGGAAAATACGATATGTCGTGGACATCGATCGTTTATCTAAACCTGACTTTGTGGTGTCTAGGCAAGTGTGTTTAAGGCGAGTGGTTACTTAATTAGGACCACTACTTGTAGTGGAGAGCCTCCCACTCACCTGGCACTTACCTGGCCGCAAGTGGCGGTGAAGAGGCGATTTAAGGCTTCTAATGACGTGTCGTTTAGACCATTTAGAAATAGGCTAGTTGGCTTAGGAAACCCTAGAATCTAAAATACGGAAATTTACACCTTTTTACAAATAAATACCTTATTTTTATAAAACCGTTTTCTAAATGATTAGTATTTATTAAATCTTTGCAAAGCGCCACTACAACCCATCTTTGGGGAACTCGTTAGGGATAGTACGGTTTATCGTGCACCCTCGGGCTTAGTAGTGCGGGATTCAGACCTCCGCAAGGAGCATTCGGTCTCGAAAGGTTTAAAATACGACATTTAAGAAAAATGAGATTTTTGGAAAATAAAATATTTATTAAAAATTATTCTTGTATAAACATATGTATATTTATCATTTAAACATCTATTTTATTATAAGATAAAGTTTCCACCTTTTCCTAAAAAAATTACAAGATTAAAAGTTACATTAAAATACCATGAATTTCAATTAAATCAATATTACAAAATTAATACTTTTATTTATGTAATTAGGATATTCTCACTAGAAATAACACAAATAAAATTTACACTCATTATAACTATAAAGACGAATAATAAATACTTGAGGTGTATCTTGAAAACTATACAAAAGTATTTTTACATAAAACCCCCTCAAGTTTTATAATTTACAATAAGGACCCTAACAATTATAGAACTTCAAATTACATTTCTTTTGGTCTGACTCGGGTTTGAGTCTGATTATTTCTGACTTGAATATGATTCAAGTCAATCTATATTCTTTAATATTCCAACTCAATATGAATACATGAATCCCAGAATCCAGTTAACAATCTATACAACTTGACCGAATCAAACAATGGATATACGTCCATTATCCCGTTATACCATTTACCTGATTATGCAGTTACAATCCGTTTACTGATATCATGGTTTTGGTCAGTCATCCAACTTACACAATACAATACAACAATACTGTCAAAACACTATGGGGTTTAAGGGGTAGATTGGTACGGAAGGTGTTAAAGGTAGCACGAGATGGTCAGATTAAGGCACCTAACCTATATTACGTTGCTGTTGTACCGTGGCTTAACGGTTCCCTGTACATTCCGTTTGCCCTGGTCTCTAGCATATATAGACCTCTCTCGTATACACTGGCATCCTTCTGTACCAAGCTACAAACAACAGCGTTAACACAATATTCTACAATATTTTACAATATCTTTAGAAAATACCTCTTATTCTGTCTTTTCTAATTCTTCTTTATCTTTGGGACTTACCGAGCGACCTGTTCGCTGACGACATTCTATTTCTTTCTTCTTTGAATGTCGTCAGGTGCTTTGGACCCAGCAGAGATAGAGCCCACCGGTGAAGACTTGGAGCAGTTTCACGAAGACCCTGAGCTCTAGACATTGTACCTTGTTCTATTCAGTATTTTCATTTCCTGTTATGCCATTGTTTAGGCATCGCTTTTTATTTCAGTTGTATTTACTTTTCATGCATTGTACAAAAGAATGTTATTAATACAGTTGCTGTTATTTCTACATCTCTTGTCTCTTGTGATTTACTTTATATTGCTTAGATACGCTTAGCGTATGTACTTCTAAGTATATACATAGCGGACCTCGTCACGTCCACTTCGCCGTACACCGGGAAGCGGGGCGTGACAGGTTTTGTTGGTGGCCCATGCAGGTCAGAGCTGTATGAATCCCTATCATGCAGTTCTGGTCTGCGTGAACAACCTAAGCAATATAACACAAGAACCGGCAACTAAAACATTCTTTACAATTCATGTTTCTTGAATCTTACAAACTTCTATACCTTGAATCTTATCATTTCATGTATTTGAATCTGTCCTAACCCAAATTTTTCTTCAAGGTTATGGATTCCCCGAACAACACCAGCACCAATTTCAACAACACACCTCCAGCACTACCTCTCGCACCAGCTGTTCTTGCACCACCTATCGAGCAAACAGTGCTACTTGAGGCGATTCGCAGCCTTCTCGAGGGACAACAACAACTTCTGAACCGTCCTGAAACCGACGCACCGGGAGTAAAGCAATTCAGGGCTTTACATCCCAAGCAGTTTTCTGGTAAAGGAAGCCCTCTTGAAGCTGAAGAATGTGCACAAAGCATCGAAGACGATCTGACAGCAGCTCAAGTGCCAGACATTGCTTGGGTCCGTGTAGCAAAACTACAGCTCACGGATAATGCTCGCAACTGGTGGAAGGCGGAAGAAAGCCGTCTGGTACAGCCGATTGAATGGAAGACTTTTCGCGAGAAGTTCGACGCGAAATATTTCCCTGTGACTGCCAGGTTTGCAATGGAGCAACAGTTCATTCATCTACAACAGGGTTCAATGTGGGACAAATCAGTAGATGAATACGACGCTGAATTCACCATGTTAAGCCGGTAAGATATGTCACAATAGTTCAATTTTTAAATATCACATACTACACAGCTAACACAATCTTTAAACAGATTCGCGGCACACTTGATACCGACGGACGAGATCAGAGCCCGTCGCTTTCAACAAGGACTGGACACGGAGATTCAGGCTGCTCTAGCCACGGGAAAATTTTTGACTCATGAGGATGCTCTAGAAGCTGCCCGCAGCTATGAGGCAGTGATAAAAGCAAGGGGCAGACCTCAGTCTGCAGGAGTCAAACGCCCTGTCAACCAGATGGCAGGTGGAGCCTCGCCCAGGCCACCTTTCGTGCCAAGGCGACCCGGAGTACCAACCCATCGTCCCAGCCCAGCCTTTTGCACCTACTACAAGAGAACTGGACATATGATGAAGGATTGCCGTCGAACCAACCGCCTTTGCTTAGTCTGCGGCTCAGCTACTCACGATATTGGGTCTTGTCCCCAAAGACAGAACCCAGTTGCTGCACCCAGGCCAGCAATTACTTATCCGCAGCAACCAGCTCTTCAGGCACCTGCTCCCAGACCTGCACTACCTGCACCACCCAGAGGACCGCAAGCTGCACCACCTCCTCGTTAGTTCCATCAAGCTCAAAGGAACGTTCCGAGGAATGCTCCTCAGGCCAGGAGGAATGTACCAAGGCGCCAGGCTTTCACGATGTCCGTGGAAGAAGCTGAGGCCACTGGCCAAGTCATCACTGGTAAACTTTTCTTTTCAAACTTTGCTTTTCTACTACTTAGTTACATATTTCCTATACCTAAAACAAATCCCACATACCTTAGGTACAGTATTAGTATCCTCAATCCCTGCACTTGCACTATTTGATACTGGAGCATCACATTGCTTTATGTCGCAACGGTTTGTCCGAACCCGTGCGATTCCAGTTTCACCGCTTGTATCCAGCTGGAATGTCAGTTCCGGAAATGGCGTTCTAAAGGCAACTATGGGATACAACATGTGTCCAGTCGTCGTCTGCAGTCGAGAGTTTTATGCTGACTTCAAAGTGCTGGACATACCGAACTTCGATGTGGTTCTAGGAATGGATTGGCTTGGAACTTTTTATGCTACCATAGACTGTCGTCAAAGGAGGGTAGTATTCGAGATCCCGGACCATCCGGTCTTCTATTTCAAAAGCGGAGACCATACACTGGAGCCAAGTACCTACAAAGCGAAGACAAGAGAAGCAGTAGTTGCAGCAGCTCAAGCAGAGGAAGAATCAAGACCAGATGTGGTTCGAGAGTTCGACGATGTATTTCCTGACGATATATCATGTTTGCCTCCCGATCGAGCTCTTGAATTCAGTATTGATTTAGTACCAGGAGCACAACCGGTGATCAAAGCACCCTATCGTTTAAGTCCGGAAGGTTTGAAGGAAGTCCGAACGCAGTTGGACGAATTACTGGCGAAAGGATGGATTCGTCCCAGCACTTCAAGTTGGGGATCACCTGTACTACTTGTGAAGAAGAAGGAAGGTTCATACAGAATGTGCATCGATTACAGAGCCTTGAACGAAGTCACTATAAAGAACAAGTATCCGCTCCCGCGCATCGATGATTTATTCGATCAGTTAAGTGGATCTTGTGTTTTCTCTAAACTAGATCTTCGTTCAGGTTATCATCAAGTGAAGGTCAAGGAAGATGATATTCACAAAATAGCTTTCAGAACTCGCTATGGACATTACGAATTTTTAGTGATGCCATTTGGAGTGACCAACGCACCCGCAATATTCATGAACCTTATGAATCAAGTTTTCCGGGAGTACTTAGACAGATTTATTTTCATCTTCATCGACGACATCCTGGTGTATTCTAAGAGTCGGAAAGAACATGCATAACATCTACGAATTGTCCTGGAAACTCTTCGACAACATCAGCTTTATGCCAAGTACAGCAAGTGCGAGTTTTGGTTAAATCAAGTTGGTTTTCTTGGACATATCGTATCAGGAGAAGAAATCTCTGTGGATCCGGCGAAAGTTTCGGCAGTTAGCGAATGGCCTACACTAAAGTCAGTGAAGGATATTCGAAGTTTGTTTACCCCAATCAGAGCAAAGCTCTGTTCAAATTCCAAGATGGGAAACGAAGCAACGCTTCAGTTTCCCCCAATCAGAGCAAAGCTCTGTTTTGAAAATTAAAATTAAAATAAAAGAAGCAACGCTTCAGCGGACCTGCGCTCTGCGCTGCGCGACACGTTGCGCTGCGCACTGCGCTGCGCGACACGCGGCAGCGCAGTTGTGCTGCGTGACACGTGTCAAGCGCAGATGCATTTGCGCCAATACCAGTACCAAAACAGAAAAATTCTGGAAAGATCTTTCTCAATCTTGTCAAAACAAGAAGATTGTCTTCTGTAAAAACAGAAACCCTTGGATCAAAGATCCAACGGTGGGGAAAATTCCCCAAATCACTCAGAGAATGATCTCTTTAACAAACTTAACAAACCTATAGGCACTATATAAAGGCCCCTAGAGCCCAAATCAAAGGGAGGAACATTTGGGGAGAAATCAAAAATTTCAAACAGAGAGAACTCTGAAGAAATTTCAAGAAGAAAAAAGGTAAAAGACATTTTAGATAGAAGAATTTCTTCTAATAGATTATTGATCTAAGAACAAGATCAATGATCTTTAATAAAAAACAAATAAAAATAGTGCTTTGCACTTTTTATGAACCTCTGGTTCCCTGAAATAAGAAAAACAAGAGAAACTTGTTTTCTTTGATCTAAATTAGATCAAGAAAACAAATAGTGCTTTGCACTTCTTTTATAAACCATTGGTTCTGGAATCTAAAAGATTCTCAAATATAGTGCCTTGCACTTGCAAAATTGCACTGTTGCGCTCTTGGGTTGGCGCAAGCCACCAGAGAGCGCCACGTGTCAGCATTTGAACCATTTGCGCTATGCGCTTTTGAAATAGAGCCTTACTTTCTGAAACTGGCGCAACTCACCACAGCTCGCCACGTGTCAGCAGCATAAGCGCAGCGCACTGGCGCAGCGCACTGCGCTTGCATGACACGTGTCATCACCATAAGCGCTTGCGCTCTTTGATTGGCGCAAAGCGCCTGACAAATGCAATGCATTTCTTTTGCTAAAGGGCCATGCCCAAGTCAAAAAGACCTAGCATGCCAAAATAAATTGCAAAGCAATAAAGGGCAGAGCCCAAATAAAATTGATGCTCTGCATCATTTATAAATGGGCAGAGCCCAAAATAAATTGATGCTCTGCATCCTTTATGGGTAGAGCCCAAATAAAAATAAAAAGAAATGCAATGCAAAAGCAAATAAAATGTTGAACATTTTCAACTGGACTTAGCCCAATTTTAGCCGTAAGTCCTCAAATTAAATTGACTGAGCAAGATTGCTCTCTTAAATTAATTTATATCCGGTTCGAGGGTACATCTCCGAACTCCTCTGACACATGTCGTTGTAATCATTCAACGTCGTCAGAGAGGTGACGGGTCCCGACGACCACACACATCAATATGGACCGAGACGTCCTTAAACTAATGTTGGACCGAGACGTCCTTAAACTAATGTTGGACCGAGACGTCCTTAAACTAATGACGGACCACCACGTCTCTAAACTGGCGATGGACCATCACGTCCCTAAACTGGAACATAGACCACCAGTCCCTAAACTGGCGATGGACCACCACGTCCCTAAACTGGAACATGGACCACTATGTCCCTAAACTGGAACAATAGAGCCTCCAAATGCTCTTTTGCCGGATCTAAACGGTCCCGTTTAAGTTGATCTTAGCCCCAAACACGGCTAACGTATCCTTAAAACGTTCAAATGGACTATAAAACTCCAAATCAACTTTGGTTCAAGGGTACATCTTTGAACTCCTCTGACACCTATCGTTGTAATTCTTCAACGACGTCAGAGAGGTGACGAGTCCTGACGGCCATATAATGAACGGATCACCACGTTAAGTTGATCTTAGTCTCAAACAGGACTAACGTATCCTTAACGAACGTTTAAGTTGATCTTAGCCTCAATACGGCTAATGTATCATTAAACTAAAAACACCAAACCCAAATCTAAGTAAATACGGATTTGGACTAATCCACGTCCTACGGGCGAAGGCATTACTCAGTCTCCCTATACAATCCACGGGCAACCACAAACAAAACAAACACACACGACACGAAGTGAAATTCTGGAGAAGGAGAAAGTGGTTACCGCGATGCGGTAGCGTAATTAACTGCAGGGGCTTGCGCCTGCAGGGAAGAGCGTCCCCACAATCAAAAACCCCTCAAGCGAGGGGAAATCTGACGAAGTCTGCTACATCGGCCGCATCCGTCTAAACCTCCGATACACGATGCCATAAATCAACTTGGCATCTTCGGAGAGGTGGACGGATAAAACCAAATAGCATCTGCCCCGAATAAGAGGACTAGACGTCCTAATGTCTCGGCCGCCGTTCGGAGGGGGACAGATTCTGGCACGCCCGGTGGGACCTTTTCCTCTTTCCACTCCACACTTTGTGTGTCGTGTTCGCGAACAAATCGCGGTTTGTTGTGGTTGCCTGTGGATTCGAGATACTAAGATTTGGTGTCTTGCTCCGTGCAGAGAACTGAAGATCAATGGCTTCAAACTGCACTGCCTGCAACTGCAACTCTCGCTCCGTCCTCGCTGGAGGGGTGACTTATGGGCCCCAAGTGGCCTCCCTTTTCAAGATGCCAGTGGAGCAGGTAACTCAGGCCACCGCTGGATTGTTCTTCGGGACTATGCTCCCACTGATGAGCTTCAATGCCCCAATGAAATCGCAAGAAGCTCCAAAGAAGCCAGTCTTTGATCGACTTACCACTGCTGCGACCCCTCTCAACGAGTCGCCCAGTTTCAATAGCTCAGTTTTCAACAGACTGGGCCAGAAAGTCCGCAAACCTGCGATACCCGAAGCTGCCATCCCAAGGCGGATAGCCATCCCGACTCAAACGGACGAAATCATTGAAAAGGCTCCTCTTTCCGAGAAGTCAGTTTTTACAAGGCTGGCCATTCCGGTTGCTGCTCCATGCGAGGTCCTCAAAGCTGCTTCCCCTACCCAGGGCAGGGGGCATGAAGAAGCTTATCCAACAACGGAGGTGACTCCATCCGCAAGACACGCTCGACGTCGTCACTGGCGTCGAGTAAGAAAGGCTGGGGGCAACTCCCCCTCTGGATTTACGCCACCAGCTCCGATGGTGGGGATCGATGCTGCTGTTCCAACCGGGAACAGCTTTGAATTGCTGAATACGGTGCGCAGAAACTCTCCTACTGCGATATTGAAACGAACTCCTTCACCTGTGGAGAATACTCCAGAGAAGAAGCTAGAGCAGCCCCCTCAACGGCTGTCCTCTAAAATTTATAAAGTCTGGCGATAGGTCCAAGAGTCGGTGATTGATAAAAATTATCTCCGCTGACAGAAAAAGATGAAAGTGCGGCAGGAGAAGGATTACTCTGTCAAACCACAAAAAGCAAGAGCTACTTGGGTGCCCACTACAACGGCCCCCTCAACTCCAATCACTCAAAAAGGAGGCCGCAAAAAGCCCCTGTATCTTTGGCAAATCGCAAAGACACCGAACACAAACGTCCCAAGTCTGGGGGCATAGTGGTGCACACCGTTTATATGGCTTCCGGAAAGGAGGAAAGCTGTGCTTCGACGGGTCACCGACCGCTCACCCGATCTGTGACGAAAGCCCAGGAGCAGCAACAGAATCTTCAGGAAATGATGACTGTGATGGCTGCACTTACCGAACCGAAAGAAAGTTCGGAAGTATCATCAGAGCAGCGTCACGAACAAGAAACTGATGCTGACTTCTTACATAGAATCCTCGAAAAGGACACAGAAGCCGCAGAACAAGCGGCTAACATAAAACAAATGGCACTCCTCTTCCAAGACATGGTAGGGATGATGTTACAACCGGACCCTCCAGCTGAAGACCCTCCAGTCATTGTCGGAAATGACGGAGGGGAAACATATGATCCTCCTCCGGCTCTTTCAGCAGCCAAGGAAGAAACCATTTCCAAGGCCGCACTGGATGACTATATAGCTCGGCAAATACGAGCTCATCAGGCGAGTGAAGCGGCTGCGCAAATTGTTAGAACTAGACGACCCTATCCGGGCTGGTATGACCAAATCAGTTACCCGCCGGGATATACGATCCCTAAGTTCCACGTATATAAAGGGACAGGGAATCCGCATCAACATGTCGCTCAATTCAGGGCCTTATGCGGCAACACTGGAGGCGATGACAAACTGTTGCTTCGCCAATTCGTCGGCAGCTTAGCAAAAACAGCCTTTGAATGGTATTCGGAGCTACCTAATGACTCTGTCAAAACATTTGCAGAGATGGAGCTACTGTTCATGCAAATATTCGCGAGTGCTAGTGAACGCACCCCGATAACAGCACTGATAAATGCCAGGATAAAGCCAGGCGAAACGTGGGTCCAATACGCAACACGATGGCGGAACCTATGGTCAAAATGCGAGCAACGTATAGAAGAGGCACCTGCGGTAGGCATGTTCGTGGGCACTCTTGATCCGCAAGCGACCATCTCGCAATTCATGATGTTCTTCAGGCCGACCACCTTCCAGACATTGATCGACAAATTAGCCCAAATGAACCAGATGGGTCATAGGCCGTCTCCTCCAAAACCAGACTCTCGAAATGAGAAAGGAAAAGGGAAAGTGATCGTCATCGCCAATGCTCAACAGCATCTGAGCAACTCAAAGCCGATCGTTCGCCAAAATAACGTGCATCCACGCCCGTCCCTTGAGGAGAGACTAGGACGTCCTTATTTGTTTCTTCAGAATAAAACGAGAAGACTGTTCGAACTGGCAGTACGCAACAGACTCATCAATCTGCCGAATCCAAAACGTCCGTTACAGCCAGGCGATCTCAATAATCCCGATTACTGCCCTTACCACCAAACGGTAAGTCACCCGATCGAGGATTGTTTCGTCTTCAAGGGATGGATCGAGGATCAGTACCTACAAGGCAAGTTTGCGCTGTCTGAAAAGTGGAAGGTAAACCCACCACAGCCACATACTCCAAAGAAAACGGACGCACCGGGGGCAACTTGTCATGTGATCTCTCACTCATTGGCGGATAATAAATAGGCTCCTTGCACCGAGAAACCGAGGGCGGACCCTGAACCAGAAATTCTGCGGCCATCAGACGAGTTGATCGATGCCTTCCTGAATGAGATTCGTCTGAAAGTTAAAGCCGATCAAGAGCGTGAGATGGCCATACTGGAAGGAGCCAAACGCCGACTACTAGACCAAAGAGTCGAAGCACTTCCATCAAATCAAAAGCCATCCGCTGCGGATAAAAACAAATTCAAGACGAGGAAAAGGTTCGCTAAAGCCCTGTCGGCAGGAATGGTGCTACCACCCTCTGAAGAAAATACTCTTGGTGAAGTGGAGATGCATCCTAACTTCTGCTTATATCATCAGAAGATCATACATCCTACCGAAGATTATGACTCCTTTAAGTGTTGATGGCAAGGATATGTTGCTCAAAAGCAACTCTTCAACAAGACAAAATGTGAAGCTCGTAGACATCGGAAGAATGCGATAGATGAGCGCTAAAGAGCCGCCGCCGACTGTCACAAAGCCGACTCTAAGGGATCGCAAATTATCACCTTTGGAAGTGACTCTGACGAAGAAGTTGCCCTCAACCCTCTCCTCAAGGAATCCATTTCAAAAATGAGGGAATTGAGGAGTTGCGAGAACATTCAGCCTTGCAATCGCCCGTTACTCGGGAAAATTTTCGGCCCTACAAGCAAAGGATCGTGCAAAAAGGACAAAGGAAAGGGGAAGACGACCTTCGTCGCCAATACTCAACAACAGTCGAGTGGCCTTAGACCGGCTGTTCTTCAAAACAATATGCGTCCACGCGTATCCCTCGAGGAGAGGCTAAGACGTCCTTACTCATTTTCCCAGGATGAAACAAGGAGGCTGTTTGATGTGGCAGTGCATAACAGGCTTATCACTCTACCGGAGCCGAAACACCAACTACAACTGGATGATGTCAACAGTTCTAATTATTGCCCTTATCACCAAGTATTGGGCCGTCCGATCGAAAACTGTTACGTCTTCAAGAACTGGGTTGAAGACCAATACCTACAAGGCAAGTTTACGTTGTCTGAAAAGTGGAAGGTAATCCCGCACGCTCTGAGAAAAACGGATACGCCGGGGGCACATGCTCATTCATAGAGAAAGCCTCATTGACTGAAAAGTCAGTAAACTAGAAATTCGCCTCAAATATGGCGACATCGGACCGAAATGTCCTTAAACTAATGATGGACCGCAATGTCCTAAAACTTGCAACGGACCGAAACGTCCTTAAACTAATACCGCAGCATCCGTAGGCTGACAAAATAAAAAAAAAAAAAAAATATATATATATATATATATATAAATAAATAAAAACGGTATGTCCATAAGCAAAAAAGGGCACGGATGAAAACCCGAAAGGGCTCCGTGAGTAAAAACAGCAGGACTACCGGCGAGTGTTCGTGAAAACCCGAAAGGGCATGACCTCGTAAAAAAAAAAGAGAAGAAGAAAATAAATAAATAAAATAAAATAAAAACGGTATGTCCATAAGCAAAATGGGCACGGATGAAAACCCGAAAGGGCTCCGTGAGTAAAAATAGCAGGACTACCGGCGAGTGTTTGTGAAAACCCGAAAGGGCACAACCTCGTTAAAAGACACTTATAAGGTCCCCTCGACCTTGTAAGGAGAAACCACCCGCGTGAGATCCTTACGACTCACAAAGGAGCAACACACTTAGGGATCCCCACGATTTCTAAGGAGAAAATACACTTGCGAGATCCTCACGACTCGTAAGGAGAACTCTCTTATGGGACCCACACGGCTCATAAGATTTGAAAGTCTTAAGTTACAGAGACCTAAACCTGTGCTTAAGCAACCCTCACAACCTTCAATATTTCCCTGCAAGTGGTCCAATACCGGCTCTTGTATACAATCCACGGGCGCGAATAAACATTTCCCTAACCAAGATCCATCCGTGACTGGGGATATGTTCGCATGACCCTTGTAAGTCCTCTTGATTTACAAGGAGAAAACCCTCTTGTAGGATCCTTACGACTTACAGAGGAACATACACTTAGGAATCCTCACGATTCCTAAGGAGAAAATACACCTACAAGATCCTCACGACTTGTAGGGAGAATACCTTTGTGAGACCCTTACGGCTCATGAAGTTAAAAGCCTTAGTCGACAGGACCTTAACCCTGTTCGCTAAGCCACCTTTGTTCAACATCGACGAAGGCAAATGATGATTCGCTCCTGGCAATATCCCAGTTGTAGCGATGCTGATGCCTAAACCGGTATCAAATTCCAAGTCCTTTCATGGAAAATGATGATTCGCTCCTGGAAATATCCCAGTTGTAGCGATGCTGATGCCTAAACCGGTATCAAATTCCAAGTCCTTTCATAGCAAATGATGATTCGCTCCTGGCAATATCCTAGTTGTAGCGATGCTGATGCCTAAACTGGTATCAAATTCCAAGTCCTTTCATGGAAAATGATGATTCGCTCCTGGAAATATCCCAGTTGTAGCGATGCTGATGCCTAAACCGGTATCAAATTCCAAGTCCTTTCATGGCAAATGATGATTCGCTCCTGGCAATATCTCAGTTGTAGCGATGCTGATGCCTAAACCGGTATCAAATTCCAAGTCCTTTCATGGCAAATGATGATTCGCTCCTGGAAATATCCCAGTTGTAGCGATGCTGATGCCTAAACCGGTATCAAATTCCAAGTCCTTTCATGGCAAATGATGATTCTCTCCTGGAAATATTCCAGTTGTAGCGATGCAGATGCTAAGATTGGCATCAGATTCCAACTTCCACACTCGCAATAAAAAGCAGCGAGTAAAAATAAAATAAATAGCCGAAATGATTGGGCAACTCGTAATAAAAAGCAGCGAGTAAAAATAAACTAAATAGCCGAAATGATTGGGCAACTTGCAATAAAAAGCAGCGAGTAAAAATAAAATAAATAGCCGAAATGATTGGGCAACTCGCAATAAAAAGCAGCGAGTAAAAATAAACTAAATAGCCGAAATGATTGGGCACCGCGAAAAATAGCCGAAATGATTGGGCAATCGCGACCTTCGCGATATAAAAGCTGAAATGATAGAGCATCGCGGAAATAAAATAATAATAATAAAAAAAATGAATGAAACTTATGCCCTACAGGTTAGATCACATCGATTCCTATATCCAATCCAGGGGCACAAACAAAGAGGGAACCATACCTTCCCAACAGGCTCCATAAAAAAGCGAAGCCAAATCTTGACGGTTCACAGACAACCTAGAGACCATCTAAGCATTCGTCTCGCTACAGCAGATGAGATGTCAATAAAGGCGTTCCTTCGCAGTCCATCAAGATGCAGATACAACGCCAACAAAAGACCTTGCGGTCGAAACAAAACGAAGCGACGATAAAATCCCAGCTTCATTACGACGTTCGTCTCGATACAGTAGACGCAATGTCAACCCCAGCGTTCTTCCTCCAACAGGATTTGGACACACCAAAGCAAACGAAGCGAAGGCCACATTCCTACCTTCAACGTCTTGACGATAACTCATATAAAACCGGAAAGACAATCGGAGATCATCTCGCACCAGCACAGTGTGGTCACCACCTCGACGTTCGTCTCGATACAGCAGACGAGATGTCACCCCAGCGTTCTTCCTCCAGCAGGGTTCGGACGTGACAAAGCAAACGAAGCGAATGCCAAATTCCTAGCTTCAAAGTCTTAACGGCGAGTCATATAAAGCCTGAAAGACAACTGGAGATCGTCTCACACCAGTGTGGAATGGTCACCACCTCGACGTTCGTCTCGATACAGCAGACGAGATGTCACCCCAACGTTCGTCTCGACACAGCAGACGCAACATCATCAAACAAATGGAGCCACGACAAAATCCCTAGTTCCAAACCTCGACGGTTCGTCAGCAACCTAGAGACAACTACGACGTTCGTCTCGATACAGTAGACGAGATGTCACTCCAGCGTTTTTCCTCCAGCACGGTTCAGACGCGACAATCAAACAAATGGAGCCACGGCAAAATCCCTAGTTCCAAACCTCGACGGTTCACCAGCAACCTAGAGACAACTACGAGGTTCGTCTCGATACAGCAGACGAGATGTCACTCCGGCGTTCTTCCTCCAGCAGGGTTCAGACGCGACAATCAAACAAATGGAGCTACGGCAAAATCCCTAGTTCCCACCGCGACATTCGTCTCGATACAGCAGACGCGATGCCAGCAAACGAAGCAAAGGCCAAATCCCTAGCTTCAGGGTCTTGACGACAACTCACATAAAACCGGAAAGACTATCGGAGATCATCCCACACCAGCGCGGAGTGGTTATGACTCATCGGGGCTCGCCAAAATGAGCCTAACCTCAAGTAAAAAGCGGCATGGCAAATTCCTAACGCTTGCTCTTCCGACGATCAAACTGTCTAGGAAGATTGCTTGAAGACGTCTTGTCCAGCCCCCGAAGGGATCAGAGACATGAAGTCGCAGGGCTACTCGAACAGCACGATTGCCTATCGAGGAATATATCAGCTTATGCGATAGTACGACGGCCAAAACCCTAAGTACCATAGACCCTAACGGACTTCTGTCGTAAAGAGAAGAGGTTAACTGTGACGTTAGGATATTCTTACGAGAAATGCTCGATTCGTCTCGACTTGTGAAGAAATTGATGTCTTTGCGAGAAATTCTCGATGCGGCTCGACTCGTGAGATAAAGTCTTAGGCAGTAGGCATAAAAGAAACCTGTTTCCTAAGCACTGGGACCCTGCAAGTTGGCCCAAAATGGTTTCTTGCATACTATCCACGGGTCTCACTCTCCAAAGTCGAATCTCGATAAGGAGGGAAACAACCGCTTACGGGTCCTCTCGACTCTTAAGAGGGAAAAATTCTCTTATAGGATCCTTACGACTTATAAGAGAAAACACACTTAGGAATCCTCACGATTCCTAAGGAGAAAATACACCTACGAGATCCTCTCGATCCGTAGGGAGAAAAGTCTCTGTGAGACCCCCACGGCTCATAGAGTTGAAAACTCTTAGGCGGCAGATCTGAACCTGCGGCCTAAGCCATCGCTATCTCTTGGAGAAATCTAGATGCTTACTCTATTATCTACGACCCTGTTTATTAAGACAACATACGCACAATAAAAGAAAGAAGGAAGTGACAGGAAGAACATCCGATTTACATTTGATCAAGCGTTCGAGACACACTCATTCATGCATGTGCAAAAGATTCAGAACAAGGAATAAGACAAACTGAAATGGAAATTTTCTATTCATATCATAAAAAGGGGTTCTTACAATCACGGAGAAATAGATAATAACATTATTAAAATGTTTACAAAGGTACAACCTCGAACCCAGGACATGGATTGAGGAACTCGAAAGTGACCCTATCTATGACTTTCCAAACCTCGCGGACGATCCTGGTGTGCTTTCTTTCGCGAGCACAAGCGTCAGGGTCCCCCCTGATGTCCTCCACCCTCCGATAAGCAGCGAGTATGGCGGAGTTTTGAAAGACCTCATGCAAGAGATCGACAAGATTGTCTCGCCGTCTCTTCGAAATTAAGTTCATCAGGTACACCGAGTGCACCTTATCCTCAGCGGCATCCAACGCCCTAAGCGGCACACCGGAACAGAATAGGGGAAGCGCTTCCCAGATGGCTCCCACGATAAGCTTAAGGAGGGATGAACGTCGGGGAAGCAGTGGACCGTTATATGCGTCGAAGCGGCTCATGATTTCAGCACACTCCGCGTTTGTGAACTCTCGATTTTGAGAACGGCCAAGTCAACGGATGTCCCCGTAAGAGATGATCTCGTCAAGATTGTACATGTGGGCGTCCATTGTTTCTTGAAAGAAAATCAACAAAATTATCAGAAAGACTGATTAAGCAAAACGATATAATGCACCGAGGAATAAAATGTCATCTTTAAACTCCAAGATCAATGAAAAACTCTTAAGAGTTCTTCTATATGATTTGGAAAGAGCAAAGCTCCATTAATGAATTAAGAAAATCTAAGGAAAATCTTTCACAGAGCAGAGCTCTATTAATGGAACCCTAATAGGGTCTCCTTTAGTTCTCTTTAGATCCCTTTAGACCTATAGAGCAAAGCTCTGCTAAGTGAAACCCTAAATGGGTTTCCTTTAGATCAGGGATCTATTGAGAGCAAGGCTCTGTCTATAAAAATTAATTTAACTTAATTTAATTCAAATTACAATTTTCACCTAAAAGTTTTAAGAGTTTAACTCTTAAAGTTCTTGAAAATAAAGAGCATGGCTCTGAGTTCTGAAAGTAAAATTTTGAAGATGAAAATCATCTAAGGGACCAAAGGTCTTATTTATAGGCATCAAGTGACCTTTCAGCTTCTAAACGTTGCCGCGACGGTTGGAATTCTGCTACCGCTGCGCTCATGTTTGGGGGCCACATAAGCACAACGGTGGGGGGGCATTTGTTTACCCCAATCAGAGCAAAGCTCTGTTCAAATTCCAAGGCGGGAAACGAAGCAATGCTTTTGTTTCCCCCAATCAGAGCAAAACTCTGTTTTGAAAATTAAAATTAAAATAAAAGAAGCAACGCTTCAGCTGATCTGCGCTCTGCGCTGCGCGACACGCGGCAGCGCAGTTGCGCTAGCGCAGATGCGCTGCGCGACACGTGGCAGCGCAGATGCGCTAGCGCTCTGCCTGCGCGACACGCGGCAGTGCAGTTGCGCTAGCGCAGTTGTGCTGCGTGACACGTGTCAAGCGCAGATGCATTTGCGCCAATGCCAGCACCAAAACAGAAAAATTCTGGACAGATCTTTCTCAATCTTGTCAAAACAAGAAGATTGTCTTCTGTAAAAACAGAAACCCTTGGATCAAAGATCCAACGGTGGGGAAAATTCCCCAAATCACTCAGAGAATGATCTCTTTAACAAACTTAACAAACCTATGAGCACTATATAAAGGCCCCTAGACCCCAAATCAAAGGGAGGAACATTTGGGGAGAAATCAAAAATTTCAAACAGAGAGAACTCTGAAGAAATTTCAAGAAGAAAAAAGGTAAAAGACCTTCTAGATAGAAGAATTTCTTCTAATAAATCATTGATCTAAGAACAAGATCAATGATCTTTAATAAAAAACAAATAAAAATAGTGCTTTGCACTTTTTATGAACCTCTGGTTCCCTAAAATAAGAAAAACAAGAGAAACTTGTTTTCTTTGATCTAAATTAGATCAAGAAAACAAATAGTGCTTTGCACTTCTTTTATGAACCATTGGTTCTGGAATCTAAAAGATTCTCAAATATAGTGCCTTGCACTTGCAAAACTGCGCTGTTGCGCTCTTGGGTTGGCGCAAGCCACCAGAGAGCGCCACGTGTCAGCATTTGAACCATTTACGCTATGCGCTTTTGAAATAGAGCCTTACTTTCTGAAACTGGCGCAACTCACCACAGCTCGCCACGTGTCAGCAGCGCAAGCGCAGCGCACTGCGCTTGCATGACACGTGTCATCACCACAAGTGCTTGCGCTCTTTGATTGGCGCAAAGCGCCTGACAAATGCAATGCATTTCTTTTGCTAAAGGGCCAAGCTCAAGTCAAAAAAACCTAGCATGCCAAAATAAATTGCAAAGCAATAAAAGGGCAGAGCCCAAATAAAATTGATGCTCTGCATCATTTATAAATGGGCAGAGCCAAAAATAAATTGATGCTCTGCATCCTTTATGGGTAGAGCCCAAATAAAAATAAAAAGAAATGCAATGCAAAAGCAAATAAAATGTTGAACATTTTCAACTGGACTTAGCCCAATTTTAGCCGTAAGTCCTCAAATTAAATTGACTGAGCAAGATTACTCTCTTAAATTAATTTATATCCGGTTCGAGGGTACATCTCCGAACTCCTCTGATACATGTCGTTGTAATCATTCAACGTTGTCAGAGAGGTGACGGGTCCCGAAGACCACACACATCAATATGGACCGAAACGTCCTTAAACTAATGTTGGATCGAGACGTCCTTAAGCTAATATTGGACCGAAACGTCCTTAAACTAATGTTGGACCGAAATGTCCTTAAACTAATGACGGACCACTACGTCCCTAAACTGGCGATGGACCACCACGTCCTTAAACTGGAACATAGACCACCACGTCCCTAAACTGGAGATGGACCACCACGTCCCTAAACTGGCGATGGACCACCACGTCCCTAAACTGGAACATGGACCACTATGTCCCTAAACTGGAATAATAGAGCCTCCAAATGCTCTTTTGCCGGATCTAAACGGTCCCGTTTAAGTTGATCTTAGCCCCAAACACGGCTAACGTATCCTTAAAACGTTCAAATGGACTATAAAACTCCAAATCAACTTTGGTTCAAGGGTACATCTTTGAACTCCTCTGACACCTATCGTTGTAATTCTTCAACGACGTCAGAGAGGTGACGAGTCCTGACGGCCATATAATGAACGGATCACCACGTTAAGTTGATCTTAGTCTCAAACAGGACTAACGTATCCTTAACGAACGTTTAAGTTGATCTTAGCCTCAATACGGCTAATGTATCCTTAAACTAAAAACACCAAACCCAAATCTAAGTAAATACGGATTTGGACCAATCAACGTCCTACGGGCGACGGCATTACTCAGTCTCCGTATACAATCCACGGGCAACCACAAACAAAACAAACACACACGACACGAAGTGAAATTCTGGAGAAGGAGAAAGTGGTTACCGCGATGCGGTAGCGTAATTAACTGCAGGGGCTTGCGCCTACAGGGAAGAGCGTCCCCACAATCAAAAACCCCTCAAGCGAGGGGGAATCTGACGAAGTCTGCTACATCGGCCGTATCCGTCTAAACCTCCGATACACGATGCCATAAATCAACTTGGTATCTTCGGAGAGGTGGACGGATAAAACCAAATAGCATCTGCCTCGAATAAAAGGCCTAGACGTCCTAATGTCTCGGCCGCCGTTCGGAGGGGAACAAAGTTTCTTGGGTTTAGCTGGATATGACAGAAGGTTTATTGAAGGCTTTTCGAATATAGCAACGCCCCTGACCAAGCTCACACGTAAATATGAAGAATTTGTGTGGTCAGAAGCATGCGAACAAGCTTTCGTAGAACTCAAGTCAAGGTTGACATCTGCACCTATTCTCGTCATACCGGATCAATCTGGAGGATTCGAAGTGCATTGCGATGCATCTGGTAAGGGATTAGGATGTGCTCTACATCAGCACGGTAAGGTTGTGGCTTATGCTTCAAGACGGCTGAAGATCCATAAGCGCAATTATCCGATGCATGATTTGGAGTTGGCAACCGTCATCTTTGCTCTCAAGATTTGGCGTCATTATCTACTTGGTGAACGGGTGAACATCTACACAGATCATAAGAGCCTGAAGTACGTGTTGAAGGAGTTGAATATGCGGTAGAGAAGACGGTTAGAACTCATGGCGGACTTTGACATCAACTTGCAATATCACCCAGGGAAGGTGAATGTAGTACCTGATGCTCTTAGTCGCCAACCATTAGCAATGAATCTCACCGCTCAGTGGAAGCTTCAACAAGACTTGCATCAGATGGAGATTGAAGTAGTCATGCCAGGTAATGCTTCAAGTTTGATGGATTTACAAGTTCAATCAACCATTGTCAATCAGATCAAAGCAGCTCAAGCAAGTGATGCTAAGTTGCAAAAGATCAGAGAACAAGTGGAGAATGGACTCAGAACAGACTTCATCATCCATGAAGACGGATCTTTGAGATACGGCAGCAGATTGTGTGTACCAAAAGGTCCTGTTCGGGAAGAGTTAATGAAAGAAGCTCACAGCTCTCCCTATTCAGTACACCCTGGAGGTACCAAAATGTACAAAGATCTACGTCAGAATTATTGGTGGTATTGAATGAAGCGTGAAGTAGCCAGAAGCGTCGCAAAATGCTTGGTGTGTCAGCAAGTAAAGGCTGAACATCACAGGACTGCTGGATTACTTCAACCGTTACCAATCCCAGAATGGAAGTGGAAACATATCACGATGGACTTTGTGACTGCTCTTCCTCGCAGCACAAAGGGTAACGATGCCATATGGGTCATTGTGGATCGACTCACAAAGTTGGCTCACTTCATCCCATTTCGAGTTGGCCAATCAACTGAGACACTAGCAAAGAAGTACATGGAGGTAATAATCTAATTTAGATTTAAAACTCTTCATAATGTACTATCTCTGATACCCATGAACTCATATAGGAAATTGTGAGACTCCATGGATTACCGGTTCCGATCGTGACACCAAGTTCCGATCGCAATTTTGGCAGAGTCTGCAAGCAAGCTTGGGAATAAGTCTGAACTTCAGCACGGCTTATTATCCACAAACAGATGGTCAGTTGGAACGAACTATTCAGATCTTGGAGGATATGCTTAGAGCGTGTATGCTAGACTTCAAGGGATCGTGGGAAGATCACCTACATCTTGTGGAGTTTTCGTACAACAACAGCTACCAAGCAAGCATAGGGATGGCACCTTTTGCAGCATTGTATGGAAGTAAGTGTCGTTCGCCATTGAGTTGGGACGACATCGGAGATAGGGAACTTCTTGGACCAGAAATGATAGTAGCAACTGTTGATGTGGTTCATACTATCAGGGAAAGGATGTGCATAGCCCAAGATCGACAGAAGCACTGGGCTGATGCAAAGAGACGACACTTGGAGTTCCAGCCAGGAGAGCACATATTCCTGAAGATATCTCTGAACCGCGGAGTGATCCAATTTGAAAGACGGGGTAAGTTGAGTCCGAGATACATTGGACCGTTCAACATACTCGAACGAGTCGGTGAAGTGGCATACCGCTTAGCGCTTCCACCTTCATTGGAAGGAGTGCATAATGTGTTCCATATATCCCAACTCAAAAAGTATGTGAGTGACCCCAGCCATGTTCTCGATCATTCCGAGCTCACTATAGAGCCCGACTTATCTTGTGAGCAACAACCCATGGAGATTCTGGATAGGAAAGTGAAGACACTTCGGAACAAGGAGGTTAACTTGGTTCGAGTGATGTGGAGGAAAGACACTCCAGGAGAGTCCACTTGGGAAAGGGAGGATGAAATGCGTACTAGATATCCACACCTCTTTGTAAACTAGTCCTCAAATAAAAGTTGTAAATTTCGATGATGAAATTTTTGTAAGGAGGGTAGACTGTAACAACTCCATTTTTAAAGTACAAAGAATTGATTTAAATTCAATGTATTCTTGGAGTATTTATTGCGGATGATATCTCTAAGTATTTATTTCACTCCATAATTACAAGAAGGAGCTTGTAGCTCATTGGTAATACCTTGCACTGCTGAACCAAGACACCGGAGTTCAAATCCCATGCCCCACATTATTTTTGTATTTATTTTGTTTTAATTTTTTTTGGAAGTAAACGGTAAAAAGGCCATAACTCCCAAAATATGTACTGGACAACAAAAAGTAAATATACCAAATTGTGCCCCCGAAGAATCCCCGGCCATTGGACCCCTGACTCGGCCCGACTCGGCGCCTCCAGCCGGCGAATTGGCCGACTCGGTCCGGCGCCGCCGGTCGGACTTGGCCGGGCGGCCGAGTCACCAACAGAGAAAAGTTGGGTCTTGACCTGGTCCACCCTCCTGCATACTCTAAATGCTTGGATCAGTTATCGTTTGGCCAATAAATCCCTTTTATTCCTATGTTTAATGAATTTTTAATGATTTTGTATATTTTTATAATTTTTTTTATTAAAAACCCTAACCCTATATAAACCCCCATACCCTCTACCCTCTCACCCTACATTCCTAAGTCTACTCTCTAAAAATTTCAAGAGAACTTGGTACGTCGGAAAACGAGCGAAAGGCGAAGCGCTGTCGAAATCGACGGCGAAATCCCGGCGATCGTACTAGGACCTCTTCACGACGTTTCGACGCACCGACAAACCCACTACCTTCCTATCACTCTCTAGCGTTGTCCAAACCCGTAAGTCCCTCTTTTTCTACCTTTCTTTTCCTTCATAATAATACGACTTTTTAAAACCCGACGGAAATCGGAACAAACCGACTTCCGATTCGGTTTTCTATCAAAACTCACTTCTCACTAATTCCATAATGCTTAAACATATTCATGTTGACTACTAATCACTTAAAAATTAATTTGGATAAAGTTTCTCACATGAAATGATAACTTTTGCAAAATACCGTATCTTCGCACTTATACCACCATGTTTAGTTTATCTCATTTAACCCCTAAACATTGCTATACCTTAAAATAGATCACGAGGTAATGACCTATCTCCACACACACGCAAATACAACCCTAATTGATATCATCAAAACTTAGAATACGATAATACAAGATTTTTCATTAAAATACCATTTTCTTTATAAACCTTTTCTGAAAGTTCTAAGTTGTATACAAATTTAAAACAAAATCTTTTAATAGGAAAATACGATATGTCGTGGACATCAATCGTTTATCTAAACCTGACTTTATGGTGTCTAGGCAAGTGTGTCTAAGGCGAGTGGTTACTTAATTAGGACCACTACTTGTAGTGGAGAGCCTCCCACTTACCTGGCACTTACCTGGCCGCAATTGGCGGTGAAGAGGCGATTTGAGGCTTCTAATGACGTGTCGTTTAGACCATTTAGAAATAGGCTAGTTGGCTTAGGAAACCCTAGAATCTAAAATACGGAAATTAACACCCTTTTACAAATAAATACCTTATTTTTATAAAACCGTTTTCTAAATGATTAGTATTTATTAAATCTTTGCAAAGCGCCACTACAACCCACCTTAGGGGAACTCGTTAGGGATAGTACGGTTTATCGTGCACCCTCAGGCTTAGTAGTGCGAGATTCAGACCTCCACAAGGAGCATTCAGTCTCGAAAGGTTTAAAATACGACATTTAAGAAAAATGAGATTTTTGGAAAATAAAATATTTATTAAAAATTATTCTTGTATAAACATATGTATATTTATCATTTAAACACCTATTTTATTATAAGATAAAGTTTCCACATTTTCCTAAAAAAATTACAAGATTAAAAGTTACATTAAAATACCATGAATTTCAATTAAATCAATATTACAAAATTAATACTTTTATTTATGTAATTAGGATATTCTCACTAGAAATAACACAAATAAAATTTACACTCATCATAACTATAAAGATGAATAATAAATACTTGAGGTGTATCTTGAAAACTATACAAAAGTATTTTTACATAAAACCCCCTCAAGTTTTATAATTTACAATAAGGACCCTAACAATTATAGAACTTCAAATTAAATTTTTTTTGGTCTGACTCGAGTTTGAGTCTGATTATTTCTGACTTGACTATGATTCAAGTCAATCTACATTCTTTAATATTCCAACTCAATATGAATACATGAATCCCAGAATCCAGTTAACAATCTATACAACTTGACCGAATCAAACCATGGATATACATCCATTATCCCGTTATACCATTTACCTGATTATGCAGTTACAATCCGTTTACTGATATCATGGTTTTGGTCAGTCATCCAACTTACACAATACAATACAACAATACTGTCAAAACACTACGGGGTTTAAGGGGTAGATTGGTACGGAAGGTGTTAAAGATGGCACGAGGTGGTCAGATTAAGACACCTTACCTATATTCTGTTGCTGTTGTACCGTGGCTTAACGGTTCCTTGTACATTTCGTTTGCCCTGGTCTCTAGCATATAGAGACCCCTCTCGTATACACTGGCATCCTTCTGTACCAAGCTACAAACAACAGCGTTAACACAATATTCTACAATATTTTACAATATCTTTAGAAAATACCTCTTATTCTGTCTTTTCTAATTCTTCTTTATCTTTGGGACTTACCGAGCGACCTGTTCGCTGACGACATTCTATTTCTTTCTTCTTTGAATGTCGTCAGGTGTTTTGGACCCAGCAGAGATAGAGCCCACCGATGAAGACTTGGAGCTGTTTCACGAAGACCCTGAGCTCTAGACATTGTACCTTGTTCTATTCAGTATTTTCATTTCCTGTTATGCCATTGTTTAGGCATCGCTTTTCATTTCAGTTGTATTTACTTTTCATGCATTGTACAAAAGAATGTTATTAATACAGTTGCTGTTATTTCTACATCTCTTGTCTCTTGTGATTTACTTTATATTGCTTAGATACGCTTAGCGTATATACTTCTAAGTATATACGTAGCGGACCTAGTCGCGTCCACTTCACCGTACACCGGGAAGTAGGGCGTGACATTGAGGGCGATTGCAGTGGCAAATATGGGTAGGGCCTACTCCACGGTCCCCACTCCTTTATATTTCCTCGCTATAAGCCCTGGTTGCTCGGCGTTCGTCTTCTTTCTTCTGCTTTCATTTCCCGAGGATCCCTCTTCTCCAGGTTATATGTCTTCTTTCGTGGAATCTGTAGATGTCGTAGGAGTAGGTTCTAGGGACCCTTTAGTTGAGCCTGAGTCTTCTCGGGGAGTAGGGATTGGACCCTCTTCTCGGGATCGTGCGGCGGAGGCAGCCCCCAGGGAGGAGGCGGTAGATGCTGCCCCCGACGCCTCGTGTTGGGTGAGGCATGAGGAAGAGCTTGCCAATGCTCAGGCTCGCTTCCATACCCCCCACGTTATACGCTTCGTCTGTCTAAGGAGGGAGAGAGGGCATACCAAGTACGGCGTAGGGAGATCGCCCTGTACTTGGAAACTTTTTAGGGTGAAATGCGCCCGCCCTTCTCTCCCGAGGTCGTCGAAGCGCTGAACTTCTTCGGGCTAGCCCCTGGCCAGTTAGTGCCGAACTCATGGAGGATTCTCCTCGGTTTCCTGATCCACCTGAAGTTACAGGAGGTCCCCTTCAGCCTCTCCATCCTTGATTCTTCCCTCGTTTTAAAAAATCATCCCGGGGGTCGAGCGGGCGACCCGAGGTGGGTCAACATCTCTTTTAGAAAGCGACAGAGGGGTGCCGCTGGGACAGGGGTTGTAGCCCTACCTTCTTCCATTCATGATTGGAAGAAGAAATTTTTCTTCGTCACTCCGCCCGAGGGCGAGGACTGGCCCGTGTCCACCAGGTGGTCGAGGGAAAAATGCTTGCCGGGGAACCAGTCCAATGACCCTGCTACGGTGAGAGTGGCGTCGTGGGAGCCTATCCCCTGATTCGACGTGCTGCTGTCTGAGAGGGTCCTGAGTTGGGCCGGGCTCAGCCCTGTTGAGTTTGTCGGTAAGTTAGGCTTGCTTTTTGGCTTGTATATTGCTTGTGTCGTTAACATCTTTGCATTTGGTTTTGTGCAGGACCCATGGATATGGACGAGCTCCGAGCCTCCATGTGCCATCTGAGGAAGGTCACGAAGGCTGGGGGCGCTAGCTCTTCTCGTTCGAAGCCTGCCCCGGCTCCCTCTCCTCCGGTGGCCGCGTCCCATGAGCGTTCGGGGGCGGATCCCGCCCAGGGGCCTAGCAGAGCGCCGCGCCGGAAGCGGGCTCGAATTCTGGAGGACCCGGTCTCGGAGGAGGAGATCGGCTCCCCATCGGAGCCGCTTAAGAGGGGTTCCCGGAGGTCTTCCCAGGCCCCGCCCTTGCCGATCATGGTGGAGGAGGGGGGCCTCCAGTTTGCGGTGCCCTCTGGGAAATAGAGACGTCGGCAGGGGGCAGGGTCCCCGGGGGGCCCTTCAGGGCCCAGATAGCGTCCATTGTCCAGGAGTCCGTGCAGGTAAGTGCTCGGCCGTTTGAGAGATTTGGTGCTTCCTTCGTCTCCCTGACCTCTTTCTTATTTTTTTTCAGGTCCTCCAGCACGTTGCCCTTGCCTTAAGCATGGAGGCCGAGATGATAGCCCCGGCGATGAAGGCCGCGGACTGGCTTGCCTCGATATAAGAGATCTCCAAGCGGGAGCTGGAGGCGGTGATGGCGAGGGTTGCCGCCCTGGAGGGCGAAGTGGAGGCCGGGAAACGGGAGGCTGCCCGGCACCGCGAGGCCGTCGTGGCTGCCGAGGTCAAGCTTGAGGACGCTCAGGCGCTCGCCGGCAACCTGAAGAAGACGGTGAAGACCCTCCGGAAGGAGCTGGGGGCAGCGGTCAAGGCGGCGGAGCAGGCTGAGCTCTCGGCGATGAAGGCGGTGGACGGCTACAAGAAGTCGAAGGACTTCTACAATGACTTAGCCGTGGTCACCACCCACATCTGGCATGAGGCCTTCGACACCATCAAGGCTTGGATGCCGGAGTTCACTGGTGAAGAGCTCCGGGCCGAATACCCCCTCATGGACGTCGATGAGCAGGGGGAAGAGATTCCTGACGAGGAGTTGGCCGATGACCCTGCCTGACTCGTGGTAGATATCAAGGACCCCGAGGTCGTGCCTGGCCCCGAGGCCTAAAGCCCCCGTCTTCCTCCTCCTTTTATTTTGTCGCTTCTGGAATTTTGTAAGCTTCCGGTCAGTCTGTAAGGCTGGGGAGCCCAAAATACCCTTTGTAAAGACTTCGCTTTTGGTAGTAATGCTTTTTTTGTTTCATCAGTTTGCACTTTATCTTTTGTTTGTGAAGAATGCTCGTAAAATATCTTTGCTTGCACTGTTGGGCTTCCATATCAGGTCGGCTATCTGTCTAGCGATCGTTCGTCGAGTTGATCGATCACTTGCCAAGTGTGCCAAGCGCTGCTGAGAAGGAGGCATCTCCATGGCCTCGAAGTCGAAGGGGGGTCGCTCAGACTTGGATAGACCTGATGCCCCTTGTTGGGGCCTCGGATCCTCCGCATGTGATGGGCAGAGGGATGTCCGCCGTATTTGTGCCAAGCATGAATGGGCTCAGAGGCCTCGTTATGAGGGCTCCAAGCCTGCAACGTCTGTTGGGCAGGGGCGCCTGCTGGGTATGACCGAGTTGGGAAGATGCTCGGTTGTCCCCTGGCGAGGGCATTTGATTTCCGGCGTTTCGAGCAGGCGACCACCAGCTGGGGACGGCCGAGCGAGGGTCGGGCTCGACTGCCTCTGGGAGGACTTTTGATCCTTAGCGTTGGAGGGGCCGTAGTAGGTCTGCTAAGGATAACCGGACAGTGAAGCTGCGCGGTTTTCTCTTGGTGAGGGTTTTGATCCGTGGCGTTGCGAGTAGGGAAGCTATCGGCCATGGATAGCTGGACAGGGAAGCCGCTCGGCTGCCTCTAAGGAGGACTTTTGATTCTTAGCATTGGAGGGGCTGTAAGAAGCTTACTAAGGATAACCGGGCAGTGAAGCTGCGCGGTTGCTTCTTGGCGAGGGCTTTGAAATTTGGCATCGTGGGTAGGCAACTACCAGCCTAGGATGACCGAGTGGGGCAGCCGTTCGGATGCCTCCTGCGAGGGCTTCGATCCCTGGCGTCATGGGTAGGGAGCTACCGACCGGAGATAACCGAGCAGGGTAGCCGCTCAGTTGCCTCTTGCAAGGGCTTTGATCCTTCAGGACGGAGACCGAGCAGGGTTACTTCCCAGTGCCTCTTAGCGAGGACTTTGATCCCTATCGGTTGTGGTAGGAAGTTACCTGCTGGGGATAACCGAGGAAGGGTCGGGCTCGACTGCCTCTGGGAGGACTTTAGTCCTTAGCGCGGGAGGGGATGTAAGAAGCCTACCAAGGACCCTTGGCCGGGCAGGGTTACCGCCCGGTGCCTCTTGGCGAGGGATTTTGTCCTGAAGGATAGCTGAGTCGGGCTTGGCTGCCTCTGGGAGGGCTTTTGATCCCCGTCAGTTGTGGTAGGAAGGTACCACCCGGGGATAGCCGAGCAGGGTAGCTGTTGAGCTGCCTCTAAGGAGGACTTTGATCCTTAGCGTAAGAGGGGCCGTAGGAGGCCTGCTAAGGATAACCGGGCAGTGAAGATGTGCGGTTGCCTCTTGGCGATGACTTTGATCCCTGGCGTTGCGAGTAGGCAAGCTACCGACCAGGGATAGCCGAGCAGGGTAGCAGCTCGGCCGCCTCTGTGGAGGACTTTGATCCTTAGCGTTGGAGGGGCCGTAGGAGGCCAGCTAAGGATAACCGGGCAGTGAAGCTGCGCGGTCGCCTCTTGGTGAGGGCTTTGATCCCTGGCGTTGCGAGTAGGGAAGCTACCGGCCAGGGATAGCCGAGCATGGTAGATGCTTGGCCGATTCTTCATGAGGTTTCTCCTGACCATCCCGTGGCAGGTATGGGGAACAGGGACGGTCGCGGTGAACGTGCGCATAGCATGCGCATTGAGTGTGCGGGGAGGCGAAGCGCCAGAGTCGCGTCGTTTCGATCCTGCCAGAGAAGGCTCAATGATCGACGCGTGGTAGCTACTTTGTGGGTGAAAACGGGCGACTGTTGGGTTCCGTTGGGACGCAGTGGGCTATATAAGGCAGAGGGAGCACTGGTCCTTCCTTTCTTCGTAAACAGATCGTTGAGAATGGAAGACTTCCACTTTGCCATCCCTGATATCATCCACTTCGAAGACTTATACCTTTATGACCAGAACTGCACCGAGGACACGGTGCAGTTGGTCTATGGGAGCATTGTTCACACCATAATATTACATTATTATATTCCCCATTCTTATTCTTTTTATAAATAAACAGGTGTTTTTGACGCATGTCTGCTACATGTTACAGGTTACAGGTTCTTGGACAGAAAACAGTGAAAACGATGTAAAGACGATGAAAAAAGTGGACTTTAACCAATAAACAGAAGACTCTTGATCAAGCCTACATAAGGAACAATTCACAAAGCAAGATTCAAGACATCGACTCAAAGCGAACGGGTAGAAGTCCACTACAATATTCACTGGAAATTTGGAAGAGAACCAGAAGCTAAATGGAGAAAAGAACTAAATTAATAAAAAGCCCAAAGAACCCTGAAGCAGCCCAGAAAATATTATCATCTGAACTCATTAATGGGCCGCGGAACCGCGACCCAAGCCCACAAATGCCGCGGTTCCGCTGCCACATGAAGCCCAAAGAAAAATAATTTTTTACCAAAATGTGGGTTCTGCGCTGACTGGTCAACCTAAGGGCAAATTTGTAATTGTAGACATGCGGATTAATTGTAACCTAGGGTTTCTATCTCCTATAAATAGAACTCTAAATTATTGTAAACCTTATGCCTCCTTTCATTAATAAATTTAGAATTCTTTATGGAGAGTATCGGTGCCTCTCTTCAATGCATCTATTCAGATCTGACAACCCTGCGTAAATGTTTGGAGAGATCCATCTGTAAAGTAAGTAGATTTGTTTATTTTCTTGCCCTAGATAATTTCAATTCATGCCCTAGATTAAATTTATTTTCTTGCCCTAGTATAGATTTTATTTATCTGCCCTAGTTATAACATTCAATTAATTGCCCTAGATAGAATAATTTAGGTTTTTAGATTTAATAACCAATCCGAACACCCTTCGGAATTAACACGTTAGCGCAAATAGGAGATTCACAACATCCCTGTGGACCGACCCGTACTCACCGGCTAGCTTCGTGCGACGCCGTTTTGGATTGCGGTCATTAGATAGTTTTTGAGATCAATCAAATGGCGCCGTTGCCGGGGATGGTGTGTTATTTCCTTTTTGCAATTTCGGGTTAATCAAAATAAAAAAAAACATAAAAATCTGAAAAATCAAAAAAATATAAAAATATATCTATTGTTATTTTTGGGAAAGGATACTTTGTTGTTTGAATTTTGCAGGATCTACAAACAACTTCGGATCTGGAAAAATCCATAGAGCGAAACAGAAAAATACTGATCTGGAAAATAAGAGAAAATCAAAACAGAGAGACTGCAAAATTTTTGGGATCTGCAGCCGCCATCCGACCGCGAAAACGCGGCTGAACCCTGTCTCGGACCGCGGAACCGCGGCCTTCCTGTGGAGTCGTCTGCTGAAAAAAATCTTGGGACTCGTGTCGACTCCCTCACCACGGATCCACTGCACAACACCTATTCAAACCGCGGAAACGCGGCCTTTTGGTGTCCTCAGTTCGTGGAATTTGCACTGTAAGCTTCTTGTTATTTCTCCTCTGCAAATTTCAATATATCTTCTGAAATATTCCTGCAAAATTCTGTGCGCTTTAAAAATATTCTCCTTTCCAAATAACAATCTTGTGCAGGATTTTTGGGACCCGCTTAAAATAGAAATTTATTGCAAGTAATCTTTGCTGTTGCATATCTTTTCTCGAATATCTTTTTGCAACAATTTTTTCCAAATAAAGATTCTTTGTGATATGTTTAAAATAATAACTGATTGTAAGAAATATTTTTCGGTTGCATATCTTTAATTAAAAATCTTTTTGCAACAATTTTCAAATAAAGAAAAAGAAAAAGGAAAATTTTTATTAGAGAACTTGCAAATTTTTGCCGCAAACAAATCCTTGCACCGCCACCCAACTTTCTTTCTTTCTTCTAACATGGGTACCCCACATAATAATTCACTTGCCGAACTTTGGTATCCCGAACCTAATTTTGCGTCGTTCGGCAATTTGTTCTGTCAATTTAAAGACGATCCTACCTTGCCTAAAATATCGTTGAAAGATCAAATAGAGGCGTCTAGGAGAAACAGTTTGACTTTTCAACCCACTTTGTGTCAACCAAATCAACCTTTACCACCTCCATATATTGACACCACTTTTTCGAGTCCTTCTGTCACTCCTAAGCCGATGTCCATTGCTGAGCATATTGCTCAATCTCGCAGCCAATCTTTCACCCCTCTTCACTCATCTAGTTTTAGGGGCCCGCACGATTATTCAACTTTTTAACCACATGTTGACCCTACCCCTGCCCAACCACCCACTTCCTACCAGTCCTACCCGACCTTCCCACCTCCACTAGACACTGTTTCTACACAGCCTTTTGGGAGTTTCACGTATCCAAACAACTTCGAATATTTTACCGAAACCCCCTTACCACCCAAGTCTAGTTTGGAAGAGTCGTTGGAGGCTTATATCTTAGCAACAGACAAAATGACTAGGAATGTGGAAGCGTCCGCCCTTATGCAACCTAGTGAACCGGTAGCTAGTTTCCCGCTAGCTCAAAATTTTTCAATGTATAAGGGGCGGTTGGACAAAGTGAGAATGTGAGAGGATGTCCAAATCAAACCTACCCATACCCAATTGAATCCAACAACTCCAGTTTTCAAACATGTGTCCAAAATGATGAGTTGTGCGACTTTGTAGTGTTTGATTTGCCAAACTGTGAAGAACCCCTTTCGAGTGAAACCGCACTTAATTCTTTCGATCTTTACACTTCCACTCTAGAACCCAAATCGATAAATATCCATGCTTTGGATGAGGTGTCTAAAGAAATTGATTTTCACTTGATTGAGGATATAGACGTCGGGAATATTTCGGATGATGAACCTATCGATTTAATTGAAATTTTATGTTCAAATCATCATCCCGAGTTATTAAATGTTTCTCTCGAATCTCATATGCGTCTTGATTTTGATGATAATGGCATGGATGAGATAAATATTGAGAAGAATTATAAGGATAGTATTGAGGAGAGTTTTGAGAATCATATTGAGGTTGAACCATTTTTGTTTGATGTGTCTGATTTTCCAATTCATCTTCTTGAACGTTTAACTAAATCACCCTCCCTCCTTTCCATCGTTCCGACCACGCTTGAAGACTGTGACCTTGAAAATTTTTCCTTTGAATCTGACACAATCCTCACAGACGATAACACTTACGAGTGTTTCACTTTTTCAGACGATGTTGATGACTCACCGCCCGAGTTTGAGTCCTTTACATTTTCGGATGAGTTAGTTGAACCATCAGACTCGGTTGATTACAGTAGTTTCGAACCATTGATGGAATCTTTTAAGTTCGAGACAGTTTATTACGGTGAGAATGAGACTATCCATGATTCACTTTCTTTCGTCTTTCCCATTGTTCCGACCGTACAAGAGACCGTTACGTCTTCATCTCCTATACCAAGTTCGGCGTACCCATGTTTTCTTGCGAATCTTGAGAGATTTGACCCAATTTCACGACGAGTTGATAGATTAGCACAATCAGTTTTCACACTTCGGTCATCACATATTGCGCTAATTTATTCACTCGATTTACACTCTCAAGATCGCGCGACCCTTCTTTCTCCTTTCCGCCATTCTTCTCCCCCACCGAGACCATATTCTACCATTTTTCTTTCCACACGGTCTTGCGTGTTTCTCATTTCTTTCCTCCACACCCTATTCTTGCACCAACTATACCATTACCACGATAAGATTTTTGAATGGTTGGTGCTAACCTTTGGCTTGTGTAAGGCCAAGCTTAAGTTTGGGGGGAATCTTTTTGTATATATGTATATATTTTTTGTTTTCTTTTTCTATAAAAAATTTAAAAAAAAATATTTCATACAATAAAATAAAAAAAATTTATAAATAAATAAACAGAGGAGTGCCGGCATTTTGACCATTTTTGGTGTAGTATGACAGTGAGGACACTGTCAAGTTTAAGTTTGGGGGTGTGCTCGGTACGTCTTCTTCCTTCGCATTCATTTGTACATATTTTTGCATTTGCATACTTATTTTAAAACCCATAAAAATTGAAAATTTTCAAAAATATAAAAATTAATGTATTCAATTTTGGCTAATTGACTTGAGTTTGAAAAATAGGTTAACTGGCTAGGAACAACTAGATCTTAGACTTAGTAAATTAAAAACCATAAAAATAACCTTCCTTAAAGTTTAACGGTAGAAAGTATATGTCATTGTAGTTTATTTAGAAATAGGCAAATTTTGAGTTCACTTCTTGGGCTAAGTCGAAACAATGGAAAAGTATTGATGTTCTTATTAGAGTATAAGTTTGAAAAATAGTTCCTAACTTAAGTCTAGATTCTGAAAATGTATACTCTACAATTTGCACAATCACGCACCTTGAAACTTGGAATAGTAGAAGAGACCTTGAAATGCTCTTGTCTAAAGTCCTTAGTACAATGAAAATAAATAAAAAAAAGTGTGAATAAAGAAAAAAAAATGGACACTGGTTTTTGTGATTACTTAAGGCTGCAAAAATAGAAAAATATTTAGCGAGGGTGCTTTATCACCTAGTGCCTTAGACCAACTGGTTTGGGAGTCACTGCTAAAATCCTTGGGTGTTGCAAGACTAGGAATTACGCTTTAAAGTGCAAACGCATTTTGTAATCGGTCGTTGGTACCTCAAAAAGTATTAACGGTCGCATGAAGGATGTGTAAGAAAAATTCATTTAAAAATTCACCAATTAATAAGTACTTTGGACAATGGACGAGAGTATGATTGCTTGATTTGAATTTCCAAGTGTAGGGGTGATTTAAACACATACGTGGGGATATGTGATTGGAGTTTAGATGAGAGAAAGGAGTGAAGAATAGAACTTGTATCTTTAGTGGAGTTGATAGAAATTCCTAAGTGGAAATGGAACGCTAGAAGGAAAACTTAGGAAATGCCGAAAGCTAAGTAAGTCTATAGAACATATATAATCTTAAGTTAGATGATGAAGAAATGTGAAGAATACGGGTGGATAATTTATGAGTCGACGATAATAGAATTCCTTGTTGGAAAACCTAATTGGAGAATTAAAGTCGAAAAGCCAAATTGATAGGATTTTGTGGGTAGTATCCGCTGAAAACCCTCAAGAGACAACACTCCTCCTACTAGGGACACCTAGAGGTTTAACGGCTTGTTGCACGTGCTCAGTGCAATCGCGTTTCCCTGCGAAAGTGCGGTTAGGATTTTAGTGAATAAAAATAAGTTTGCTCGAGAACGAGCAAAAGATAAGTTTGGGGGTATTTGTTCACACCATAATATTACATTATTATATTCCCCATTCTTATTCTTTTTATAAATAAACAGGTGCTTTTGACGCATGTCTGCTACATGTTACAGGTTACAGGTTCTTGGACAGAAAACAGTGAAAACGATGTAAAGACGATGAAAAAAGTGGACTTTAATCAATAAACAGAAGACTCTTGATCAAGCCTACATAAGGAACAATTCACAAAGCAAGATTCAAGACATCGACTCAAAGCGAACGGGTAGAAGTCCACTACAATATTCACTGGAAATCTGGAAGAGAACCAGAAGCTAAATGGAGAAAAGAACTAAATAAATAAAAAGCCCAAAGAACCCTGAAGCAGCCCAGAAAATATTATCATCTGAACTCATTAATGGGCCGCGGAACCGCGACCCAAGCCCACCAATGCCGCGGTTCCGCTGCCACATGAAGCCCAAAGGAAAATAATTTTTTACCAAAATGTGGGTTCTGCGCTGACTGGTCAACCTAAGGGCAAATTTGTAATTGTAGACATGCGGATTAATTGTAACCTAGGGTTTCTATCTCCTATAAATAGAACTCTAAATTATTGTAAACCTTATGCCTCATTTCATTAATAAATTTAGAATTAACTCGTTAGCGCAAATAGGAGATTCACAACATCCCTGTGGACCGACCCGTACTCACCGGATAGCTTCGTGCGACGCCGTTCTTGATTGCGGTTATTAGATAGTTTTTGAGATCAATCAAGCATCGAAGACCACTTCGGCCGACTGCTCTCCCGGCGCTCCCCCCTGCTGCAGCTGCTGATGTACTCCATTTGGAGGGCGTCGCCGGGGCTTTACAACCCCTTGTCCGAGCAACTCTACGAAGCGGCCGTGGGCAAGCTGCGGTCTCTGAGGCGCTTCGGCCTGATCTCCGCGAGTCGGCTGGCTCATTCGTTGGCGCTCGTCCGTGAGTGCTACGAACTGAGGCTCGAGGTCAACGCGCGTGGGGGGAATCGAGGGCTGAGGTTGGATCTCGTGAGGCCACGGCTGGCGGAGATCTTTACTGAGTACCATGAGCAGTGCTCTCTGCACCCCTTCCCCCGCTGCTATAATTTTCTTTTTCTTTTGTATGTATGGCTGAGGAGCCCATAATACCTTTTTGAATAAATGAGACCTTTCTTTCTTTTTCACAATGTTCCATTGATCTTTATTAAATTAACAACAGACCCTAAGAAGAGTTTACATTGCCCTAAAAAAAGTACATGCTAATAGATGACCTTATTAGCATGGTCTGAGCTCCCCGGAGGCTTGTTGGTCTCCGTTCTCGGCACCGGGTACGGGGCTCCCTGGGCGCCGGACTGGTCATCTGCCGAAACGAGCATGATCTGGCCGATGGTCAGCTCGGCGGGAGGGGGACGCTGCTCTTGCTCGTGGTCGGCCTGCCGTTTTTCCCTCAAGTAGGCGACAAGGTGCCCCGATCAGATGAGCTCCTCGATATAGTCCCGGATTTGCTTATAATCCTCCGTAGCGTGGCCCAGCATCCGGTGGAAGGCGCAGTAGGGGCCCCGGGTTCGCCTCGAGGCCTGACGCGGGATTGGAAGGAACTTGAAGAACCTCTCGCCCTGGGCCTCCTCTAGTAACACTGCGAGCGAGATGTTGAGCGGGGTGTACTTCTGGAACTTCGGGTGGTAATGTTGCTGACGCTCCGGCCTCTCTTCCCGAACCCTCTTCGTCTGGTTGGACCGTTCTGCTCGAGGGAGGTTCGCGTTCACCTCGGACTTCAGCTGGACCTCGCACACGGTCCACGCCTTGACCTCGGCCATGGTTTTAGGCTGCGCCAATACGAAGGAGCGCAACCACTCCTTGTGCCTAAGACCAGATCTGAGGGCCGTGATGACGGTCTCGTCCCAGTGCTCGGAGAACTCGAGGAGGGCGTTGTATAAGCGGGTGAAATAAGCTTTAAACGTCTCCTTGTCCCCGCTCTTAATTGTAAAGAGGTAGTCCACCATGCGCTTCTGCCGACGGTTTCCGACGAAGTGGCCGAGGAACTGAGTAGCCAGCTTGTCAAAGGTCGAGATCGAGCGAGGCTCGAGTCCTCGGAACAAGTTCCGACCAGAGCGGACGAGGGTGGCTGGGAAGGCCCTGCACTGGGCGGCGTCGGAATGGTCCTGGAAGCTCATCCCCGCGGTGAAAGCATCTAAATGGTCTTTCGGGTCGGTTTTCCCGCCGAACAGAGAGACCTTCGGGGGCTTGTTGCGCGAGGAGACGTGGACAGCGAGCAGTTCCTCGGTAAAAGGCTTGGTGAGCGAGTCGGCGGCGTACTTAGCCCCGTTGTCCGAGAGGTGACCTTCTCGGCGCATGCCCTCGATTTTCTTCTCTAGGGCGTCGAGTCGGCCGTAGTACCCCGAGGATTCGGCGCCTTGCGATCCCTGGCCTCTGCTGTGGGAGATCTGCGTCTGGGCGAGGTGGCCCTCGAACCGTCGTGGCGAGCCCCTTCTGTGCGACCCCAACTAGGGAGGGGGTGTCGATCATGCCTGGTGACAGGCGAGATGACCGACATCTCCTCAGAGGGGGTAAGGGTCGTGAGGAGGCTCGAGGCGAGGTGCTCGGGCGACGGATCTTGGTGTGGAGCTATGGGGCACCCAGCGGGCCTCAGGGAGTATCAGCCTGTGAGATCTGTGGCCAAGGGTCATAGCCTGCCGGTGGTCAGCCGTGCCGACGAGGGCAGAGCCTTCTGGGGGTGGAGGAGCGGCGATCTGGGGCACTGGCCCGGCCATTTGGACGCGGACGAGCGCCTCCACGAGGGACTGTAGCCGATCTATTCGGCTGGCGAGGGAGTTGATGACGGTCGCCGGAGGAGGTTCATCCGCGCCTCCGGTGAGGGAGAGGCGGCGGCTGGTACCTGGATCTTCAGGGTGATCGCTTGCCATGTGGATGGAGATCGGAATGCCAACTTTGTTTTTTTTTGTGGAGTTTAGTTTCCTACGGATGGTGCCAACTGATGGAGGTCCTTTTCAGGTCTCCGTCAGATGTTGTCCTCTGTCGATCTCCCGGTGGATTTTGGAGGTGATCTCTTGTAGCGTGTGGGTCTCAATGGGTTTTTAGGAGATTGGTGGTTTGAGGAGTTTGCGCCAAGTACCTGCAAGGAAGTCCAAGGGTGGTTTGGTACCACCGGTGACCCTCCGAAGATCAAGTCAGCACAGGATCCCAGTAGAGTAACGGCTAAGTGGGGTCAAAAAATCTTACTTGACCCCTATGTGATGGAGGTTTATATAGTGGCGGCAGCAAGCAGCAGCAGACGCGAGAATCTCGCCGGCGGTTACGCTCCCGATGTTACGCCCCCGTAACGACCGGATCGTCCGTTAATGGGGATTGTGATGGCGTGGAACGTGGGATGTTGCCGGCGTAGAATCTGCGCATGGCGAGATTTGAAGAGCGATGGTTACGCCTGTGAGTGGTGGAGTTGGTCGGTCAGAGAGACCGAGGAAGATGGCCTCGGCAAGGGAGAGCTCGGGGACGAGCGGGAGGGCCGAGGCATCTTGGTCCTGTGGTAGCTCGGGGCAAGCTTAGAGGCCGAGGAGGCCAATTTGCAGGGGGCTCTGGGGAGAGCCAGCTTGTGCTTGCAGGTCAGGTACAGGGGTGGCCTGGCCGGCCCCTGTGGGCCCTTTCTTCAAAGTTCTGGGACACGTCATCTGCCATGCGTCCTGATCTTGGAGATCGCCAATATAGAGCATCATCAACTGGGGTTTCCGTTTGAATCTTTTGAGAAACTTCAATGGACTTGCAAATGTGAGAAATCTACTGAGGGATGCATCACCGTCATAATCATTATCATATTAAAGAGTTATAGAGATTTGTTGGCTAAGCGAGGTGAGCTCAACTCGTCTCGATTTGTAAGCGAGGCGAGCTCAACTCGCCTCGACTTGTAAGCGAGTTGGGCGATTCGCGAAGAGAGTCATCCCCGGCTCTCTTCATTTGCCACAGTAGGGTGTTTTTAGTCACCCCATTGAGATGGGAATACGCACGCGCTTGTCAAGCGTACTACAGATTCCCCCTGCCTAGGGTAGGCCGGGGTTTATTAATTGTGGAGATCCGAATCTCCGGCAGCCGCGGACTAAGCTGTCGTTAATTACCCCTCGCCTTTGGAGCGAGAGAATCTCCGATTGATGGGTTAAACTATTCATGCAAACTCAATGTGCAGTGTACGTGTATTTTGTTTTGGAGGGGGGCTTTGGATATATCGGGAGCCACGCAGAGTTTTTTCGGGGGTCCCGCTACCCGGATAGCGGGCTGGGGGTCAAGGGGTTAGCAGCCCCCTTACGGGGTGTGGGGCAGCGCCCCAGCCCAAAATTTTTTTGAGAGGGGTAGTGTTGTAGAGTGTGTGTATACATATATATAAAATAAAAAAATGAAAGGGCATCCAAACGATGCGTGGGAAAAAGCGCCAGCGCTTTAAGCGCTAGCACGCCACTTGTCAGCACATGGGCGCTCGGGCGCTAGCGCCCTGAGCGCAATAGCGCTTTGGGCGCTAGCGCACCACGTGTCAGCACATGAGCGCTCGGGCGCTAGTGCCTTGGACGCTAGCACTCTGAGCGCAAGAGCGGTAGCGCACCACGTGTCAGCATGCGGGCGCTCGAGAGGCAAAAGGGACTTGGTCCTTGCAATAGGAGTTGTACTCCCAGAAATGAGCACTTATTATTTTGTGTGTGTGTATATATATATACATCTTATTATTTTGTGTGTGTGTGTGTGAGGAGTTAAACTCCTAAGATGTTTTGAAGCTGATGAAAGGGGTTCTTCTTTGGAGCTCTGAGTCTTCCCAAAAATGGGGTTTTCGGAGATGGGCCTCCTTCTTCCTCCTCTATTGGCAGGATCTTGAAGATCAAGAGATGTGGGATTTTAAAAATCTCTTCTTTTTGAGATCTAATGACAGATCCAAGTTCCCCTTTGTGGGTTTTGTGGTGAAAAACTATTTAGTTTTGGAAAAGGAAGAGTAAAAATCTTGATTTAATTCAAAAGAAAGAAGAAGGTTTGGAACCTTCAGAAAGGGGAAATAGGCACAAACCCTAGGATTTTAAGAGAATGAAAAGTCTTTTTTTTATTCATCATCATGTTACCTTATATAGGCTTACACATTTACATATAACCCCTTGGGCTTTACAAAATGACATTTTGCCCATCCCATGGCTCATGTGCCATTTCTTTTTACACATAAGCCATGGGCTTTACAAAAATTTGGCTTTATGCCCACTTTGCATATATTCATGCATAAAAAATTACATAAAAATTATTTATTACATGATCCATATTTTGGTATGGAGGAGGCTGGCCGTGAGCTTGACTTGGGCATGGACCCGCTTGAACTGGGCTTGGGTCCACCTGGTTTCGGGTTGACCTTGACCTTGACTCGGTCAACCAGGGGTGCAAATTTTGACCCCAACAAAGTGCCCCCTATAATTAAATGCACACCGCACATTTGAGTTGTGTGCATGAAATTGATGGATCTTGAAGCTGAACTTCGAGGTGGAACATTATTCCGGGGGCGGAGCATCATCCCGGGGAGCATGATTCCCGTGGATCGGAGCATCATTCCGATTTGCGGAGCATAATTCCAAGGATCGGAGTATCATTCCGAAGAGCGGAGCATGATTCCAAGGATCGGAGCATCATTCCGAAGTGCGGAGCATGATTCCAGGATTCAGAGCATCATTCCGAAGAGCGGAGCATGATTCCGAAGGGTGGAGCATGATTCCAAGGATCGGAGCATCATTCCGAAGGGCGGAGCATGAT
The DNA here is from genome assembly GCA_030015575.1 of Agapanthus africanus. Taxonomy (NCBI): domain Eukaryota; kingdom Viridiplantae; phylum Streptophyta; class Magnoliopsida; order Asparagales; family Amaryllidaceae; genus Agapanthus; species Agapanthus africanus. Next base: position 9,806,204 of record JASDDO010000028.1, on the reverse strand, counting down.
TCCAGAGATCGGAGCATCATTCCGAAGGGCGCAGCATGATTCCAGGGATCAGAGCATCATTCCGAAGGGCGGAGCATAATTCCAGGAATCAGAGCATCATTCCGAAGCGCGGAGCATGATTCCAGGGATCGGAGCATCATTCCGAAGGGCGGAGCATGATTCCAAAGATCGGAGCATCATTCTGAAGGGCGGAGCATGATTCTAGGGATCGGAGCATCATTCTGAAGGGCGGAGCATGATTCCAGGGATCGGAGCATCATTCCGAAGGGCGGAGCATGATTCCAAAGAGCGGAGCATCATTCCGAAGAGCGGAGCATGATTCCAGGGATCGGAGCATCATTCCGAAGGGCGGAGCATGATTCCAGGGATCGGAGCATCATTCCGAAGGATGGAGCATGATTCCAGGATTCGGAGCATCATTCCGAAGAGCGGAGCATGATTCCAGGGATCGGAGCATCATTCCGAAGAGCGGAGCATGATTCCAGGGATCGGAGCATCATTCCGAAGAGCGGAGCATGATTCCAGGGATCGGAGCATCATTCCGAAGAGCGGAGCATGATTCCAGGGTTCGGAGCATCATTCCGAAGAGCGGAGCATGATTCCAGGGATCGGAGCATCATTCCGAAGGACGGAGCATGATTCCAGGGTTCGGAGCATCATTCCAAAGAGCGGAGCATGATTCCAGGGTTCAGAGCATCATTCCGAAGAGCGGAGCATGATTCCAGGGTCAGAGCATCATTCCGAAGAGCGGAGCATGATTCCAAGGATCGGAGCATCATTCCGAAGAGCAGCATACATTCTGACCGAAGAATAATTTCGATGCAGAGGTTGATTCCCAGGCGAAGCATAATTCCGATGTGGAAAGCAAATAATCCGAGGCGAAGCTTGATTTCGACACGGGGTGCACATTCTGAGATGAAGCATGATTCCGATGCAGAGCTTGTTGGTTGACTTAATTCCGAGGCGGAGCATAATTCCGACAGGTGTCACGCCCCGCTTCCCAGTGTACGGCGAAGTGGACGCGACGAGGTCCGCTACGTATGTACTCAGAAGTACATACGCTAAGCGTAGCTAAGCAATATAAAATATTACACAAGAGACAAGAGTATAAAAATAACAGCAACTTTTATTTATTAACATTCTTTGTACAAAACATGGAAAGGAAAAAAATACAACTGAAATAAAGATGCCTAAACAGTGGCATAACAGGAAATGGAAAGTACTGAAAAGAAAAGTGTACAATAAAATTATACTGCAGGGTCTTCAACAAATTGCTCCAACTCTTCCTGGGTTGGCTCAACTTCTGCCGGGTCCAAACCACCTGACGACATTAAAAGAAGAAAGAAATAGAATGTCGTCAGCGAATAGATCGCTCGGTAAGTCCTATAGATAAGGGGGAAATAAACAGACAGTAAGAAAGAGAGAGTGAGAGAGAGAGCTTTTACTGTTGTATTATAATATTATAATATTATATTAACGTTGTTGTTTTTAGCCTGGTACAGAAGATGCCAGTGTATACGAGGGGAGTCCCACTTACACCGGAGACCTTGGTAACCTGTAGTACAAGGCTCCGTCGATAATACCACGGAACAACAGCATGGATGTAATTACGTCTTAAGTGACCACCTCGTGCCACCTTTAACATATTCCGTACCAGTCTACCCCTTAAACCCCGTAGTGTTATGATTGTATTGTAGTATTGTATTGTATAAGTTGGATGACTGATCAAAACCATGATATCAGTAAACATGTTGTAACTGCATAATCAGGTAAATGGAATAACGGAATAATGGATGTATATCCATGGTTTGATTCAGTCAAGTTGTAATGATTGTTAACAGGATTCTGGGATTCATGTATTCATATTGAGTTGGAATATTAAAGAATATAGAATGACTTGAATCATATTCAAGTCAGAAATAGTCAGACTAAAACCCGAGTCAGACAAACAGAAATGTGAAACGAAGTCTTATAACTGCTAGGGTCCTTAGGGTAATTTATAAACTTGAGGGGTTTTTTTTATGTAAAAATACTTTTATATACTTTTCAAAATACACCTCAAGTATTTATTACTCGTCTTTGGAGTTGTAATGATGGTGGATTTTATGTGGTGACATTTCTAGTGAGAACATCCTAGTTTTAGATATTTATCTGTAATATTGATTATTTGAAGTTCATGGTATTTTAATGTAAATTTTAATCTTGTAATTTTAGAAAAAAATGTGGAAACTTTATCTTATGATAAAATAGGTGTTAAAATGATAATTATATATATATAAGAATAATTTTAAATTAATATTTTATTTTTCCAAAAATCTCATTTTTCTTAAATGTCGTATTTCAAACCTTTCGAGACCGAATGCTCCTTGCGGAGGTCTGAATCTCGCACTACTAGCCCGCGGGTGCACGATGAACCGTACTATCCCTAACAGGTTCCCCAAAGGTGGGTTGTAGCGGCGCTTTGCTTAGGTTTAATAAATACTATTCATTTAGAAAAACGGTTTTATAAATATAAGGTATTTATTTGTAAAAGGGTATAGATTTCCGTATTTTAGTTTCTAGGGTTTCCGAAGCCAACTAGCCTATTTCTAAGGTCTAAATGACAAGTAATTAGAAGCCTCAAATCGCCTCTTCACCGTCATTTGCGGCCAGGTAAGTGTCAGGTAAGTGGGAATGAACCACAGTAATGGGCCTAATTAAAAACCACTAGCCTAGACACACTTGTCTAGACACCACAAAGTCAGTTTAGATAAACGATCGATGTCCATGACATATCGTGCTTTCATTATAAAAGATTTTATTTAAAATTGTGTACAATTTAAAACTTTCAAGAAAGGTTTATAAAGATAATGGTATTTTAGTGAAAAGTCTTGTATTTTCGTATTCTATGTTTTGACGTTTATCAATTAGGGTTATATTTGTGTGTGTGTAGAGGTAAGTCATTACCTCGTGACTTATTTTAAATTTTAATGAAGTTTTAGAGGTTAAATATGATATATTAAACTTGAAGGTATTTAAGCGCAAGAATACGGTATTTGAAAACGTTATCATTTTATGTGTGAAAATTCATTCAAATTGATTTCTACAAGTTTATTGATCAAGATAAACATATTTAGGAATGAGGGAATTGATTAAACGAAGAAAAATAAACTTTATGGTATTTTAATGAAAATAATACGGTTTTACAAGAAAGCTATCATTTCATGTGAGAAACTTTGTTTAAATTGGTTTCTATATGATTAATAGTCATCATGAATATAGGTAGGTATTATGGATTAGGTGACAAGTGGGATTTTGTAGAAAAACCGAATCGGAAATCGGAAAACCGATTTCCGTCGGGGTTCGTAATTCCGTATTTTAAGAAATAGAAAAGTGGGAAGATTGGGACTTACGGGTTTTCAAACTCTTCTAAAGAGTAAAGAGGACTAGGGGAAAGGCCGAGGTGTGGTTTCGTCGCCGGTTGCTTCAAAGCACGTCGCCGGAATTCCGTCAGGGCTTCGCCGTGTACTCGGTTTCATAGCACACACTTCTTGGAAAACTTTTGAGAGAGTGGCTCAAGATTTTGGGGGGTAAGAGGGTAGTGTGTTGGGTTGGTATTTATAGGGTTAGGCTAGGGTTAGGGTAGATGAAAAGTTAAAAATAAAAATGTGATAAAATGTAATAAAAATGTATTAAAAGTGGAGTAATTGGGGGTTTTAAAGAGTTCTGGAAGTTTTATGAAGCTGAAATTTTGCAGGTGCATAGGGAATATGAAAATACACAACTTTCATGTTGTGACCATCGCCGGAATCGGCCGAATCGGGGGTGACTCGGCCGTGACTCGGTCGGATCACTGAGTCGGCCGAGTCAAGGCCGAGTTGGCCGATTCCCAGCCGAGTCCGGTGGCCTGGATCTCCCCCGACGGTTCATCTACCCTCTGCAAGTGTTACATCTTTGGGTGTAGTGGGGGTTTTTGTGAGATATGCACGTGT